>OY970827.1:37609557-40009557 GCA_963853835.1 Calendula officinalis | reverse complement strand
ATATGACAGACACCTTGGCAATGTTGACCAAACAAAATCTGGCTCTTAACAAAGGTATCAACGAAGCAATGGTTGCAGCACAAACAAAAGAGGTGGTACATGCAGAACCAGAAACTCTGATCCCAGCGGGGACACAAGATGAAATCGACTCAGTTCGTCAAGCCTTGGCTCTCATTTCCTCCTATAACAAAAAGTACTATAAGAAACCAACCAACAACAATCTTAGATCATCCTCAAATTTCAAATTCAATTCCTCTTCTCAAACCCCGAACAACAAATCCTCATCTTCCTCCACCGAGCCACCTAAGAAATGTTACAATTGTGGTCTGACGGGCCATTTTGCCAAAGAATGCCAGAAGCCAAAGGTGAAGGACTCAGAATACTTTAAACGGAAAATGCTCATGGCCAAACAAGTTGAAAATGGGAAAGTTCTACTGGCTGAGGATCTACAGTGGTTGGAGGACTCTGATGATCAAGAGGAAGAGGAATGCACAGCAAGCCTGGCTCTCATGGCGAGATCTAACGAACTCAGAGCTGCACTGGGCATTCCTGAGAATGATGAAAATGAGGTACACTCTTTATTAACTGATTCAGACACTGATGAATCTGAGAATTCCTTGTTTAATGAAAAACTCTTTACTAAAATTGATGAGAAATCACATTTCACAAAACAAATAACTGATTTGGAATCTGAAAAAGGTCAACTCTTAAATGATTTGAGTGAATTAAGTCAAGTTTCTTTTCAAATAACTCAAGTAAACAAGGAATTACAAAATCAGTTGTCTACATCAAAATCAGTTTTTCAATTTCAAATTACTGAGTTACAAAATGATCTACAAACACAAATAAATACAACGAATGCATCAAATACACAAATCCTAAAATTAAAAGATGAAAATTTAACATTTCGTCGCCAACTTGAAACTCTTGTTCCTCAAGTAAATCAAATTAATAATTCAAATCAAAAAACACAAGAGTTACAACAACAGTTGTCAACATTTCATGCTGCTCACACCAGTGAAGTAAATCGTCTAAATCACATAATTAATACAAAAAATCTTGAAATATCAAACCTCAAAACGATGAAGACGGTCTCAAATGACAAAGACGACTCCAAGCAGCTGATAAATGACTTAGCTATCCAACTCAGTCGAGAGCAAACATGGATGAAGTCGGCTGACATAAAGATGAAAGACTACCAAGACAAGTTGAAGACAGCTGATACCGAGATTCAAAAACTAAATGAACAAATCACAAACATTACAAACAATTTATTAAGGAAATCGATGAACAATCAGCAACCATACACAGTCTTACTGTCAAGAAAGAAAATGCTGAAGAACACATCTCTAAACTAGAGCAGACGATTGTGAAAGCTAGCCACACTGAACAAACGATAAAATTAAATCAGCCAAAAGAGTTCAGATCTTTCAAATCAAAAGTAGGTCTCGGCGCTAAGAAATCCCGTCCTCTGGAAAAAGCTGCTAATGTTGTTCCCACACTATACAATTACGATTACATGAACTTGGGAATATGGCAAAGCTTTCTTCATATGCCGGACGAGGAAGCAGAAATCGAGAAGTTCAACAGAGAAAAGAAGGAACACGCTCAAATCAGCTTTAACTATTCTGAATTGAATTATACATATGAAAAGAATAAAGCAAAATTTGAAAACAATGAGTACTTCCCGATTATCACTCCAGAAGAATTTTCCATCTCTGAAAATGAAGTTTTAAAACAAACAATTGAACCAAAGCCTTATGTTCCACCGTTGATTTTAGAAAAGAAAATTGTTCAACTTGAATCTGAAATTGATGAAACTCACAAAGCATTTGACAAAGAAAAGGAAAATCTTCAAATAAAAATACATAATTTAGAGGACACCATTTTAGAATTAAAAACTACAACGAATAATGCTGTTTCCAAAAATTCTACAGCCTCTTTATTAGGGCCAGCTCCGACAAATCCTGTTCCAACCATCTTGAAGAGAAGCTCTAATCCACCTATTTTGAATCTTGCAGATGGAAGATTAGAGTCCGGAGGGAAGAAGTCCATGAAGCAACCAGAAGTCAACAGAGCCACACAGTCAAAGAAGTCTATTCAGACTGGATCCAGTATGCTTAAGAAGCTTAGTCTACTTAAGAAGTCTAGTCCACCTAAGTCTGTAGTTTCATCTTTTTCTGTTCAAAATAAATGTAATGACTCTAGACAGTTTATTTCTCCAAAAGAAGCTCATGGCATGTGTAAAAACTTTAATTTTGTGAAAACTATTTTAACAGCTTTTAGAACGGACTATGATTCTACAGTTTATCGTCCTGTCCGTTACTCTCCTGATTTTGGTGATGTGTATGTTAAAACTGACAAATATGGAACAAAAAGATTTTTTGACAAAATTACAAAGAAACAGATAACTCAAACTGATAAACGTTTTTTTGTAAAACTTGATGCACCTTGCAGTATTCATAAGACCATCGTCTATCATAAATCTGGTAAACTTATACACACATGCAGAACGTGCTATCCATATCTATGCAAATCATACGTCACTAAACCAGCAAAATCACCTCAAAAGATCTTATCATCTCCGGCTTTCAAACAACAGACGAAATCTTCTCAAACTCAACAAACTTCTGTTTCTAACAAAAGATCAAAAGCTCAAAAGCTACCCTCAAAACAATCAAAGATACCGTCTAAACAACCACAAATTTCTGTTTCTCACTTCTCTTCTAGTCGCACATCTCCTCAGGGTAAAGCTGCACAAAAGCCAAAACCGTCAGTTCTCCCCATATTCGACAAACCATCCATTAAAACGTCTACTCATGTGAAATATACTTGGGTTAAAAACGAAAAATCTCATTGGATTCTCCAATCCTCTGAAAAATCTCTCAAATGGATCATCAAATCTGAACTGCCTCCTAGCAGTTCCCAAAAGCTCTAAATTGATCATCTCATAATATCTGCATAAAACATATGTCTCTAATAGTTCTGGACCCATACAAGATTGGGTACCTAAAATGTTTTATTTGTTTTATGTAGAATGTGTGGTACCTCGACTCGGGCTGTTCGAGGCACATGACAGGAAACAAAAATCTCCTGACCAACTTTCGTGAAAAATACTTAGGAACGGTCAAATTTGGAAATGATCACTTAGCATCCATCTTAGGTCTTGGTGATCTTATCTGCCATAACCTGATAATCAGAAATGTTGCCTTTGTCGAAGATCTCTCAGATAATCTCTTCAACATCGGAAAATTTTGTGACAAGACTCTAGAAGTAAACTTTCGCACAAAGAAGTGTGCCATTCGGACATATGACGGGGATGAACTTCTAACTGGAACTCGTGACACAAACCTCTTCACTATTGATCTTAATGACCTGAGTACAACCGAAGAAGTCTGTCTCGTGTCTAAATCTACTGCCAATGAGTCATGGTTATGGCATCGACGTTTGTCTCATCTCAACTTTAAAACCATGAACAAACTCGTAAAAGGAGGTCATGTGTCGGGATTGCCTGATGTTGCCTTTGACAAAGATCACAAATGTTCTTCGTGTGAAAAATGGAAAATGACCAAAAAGTCTCACAAACCTAAACCTGCTCCCAGTACTTCCAAACCTCTTGAACTTCTTCATATGGACTTATGCGGTCCAATGAGCGTTCACAGTCTTGCAGGAAAACGTTATGTTTTGGTTATTGTTGATGACTATTCCAGATACACATGGGTTTATTTCCTTCGTTCAAAGGATGAAGCCGCAGAGATCATAATCTCATTTATCAAGAAAACTCAAGTAAACCTGGAATTAAATGTTCAAACAATCCGTACCGACAATGGTACTGAATTCAAGAATCGGGTCCTTGACTCTTATCTTGAATCTGCTGGCATCACCCATCAATTTTCCGCTGCACGAACTCCTCAACAGAACGGTGTTGTTGAAAGACGAAACCGCACTTTAGTGGAAGCTGCTCGTACGATGCTTTCATTTTCAAAACTTCCTCTGTCGTTATGGGCAGAAGCCATCAGCACCGCCTGTTTTACACAGAACCGCTCAATCATAAACAAAACATACAACAAAACTCCTTATGAGCTAATCAACAATCGAATACCAAATGTTAACTTCTTCCACATCTTTGGTAGTCGATGCTTCAACCTATCTGATAACGAGAAACTCAACAAGTTTGAAGAGAAAGCCAAGGAAGGAGTCTTTATAGGCTATTCAAAGGATTCAGCCTCATTCAGAGTATACAACCGCTCTACAAGAATGGTCAGAGAAAGTGTCAATGTCTCATTTGATGAAACATTCCTGCTTGATTCAAGCTCAACTGGCATTGAAAGACCTCACCCACAACCTCCACTAACCATTCATCCTCTCTGAATGATCTTGAAATCCTATTCCAACACTTCCATGATGAATATCACAACGTCAGACACCCAACCCCACCCCCACCTCCACCCCCACCCCCACCCCCACCTCCACCCCCAACCCCACACCCACCCCCACCTACACCTCCACCTCCACCTCCGGTAGATGCTCAATCAATCACAGCTCCGGAAATCAACAATCCATCCCCAAATGAGACCCCATCACCTACCTCACCTGCTCCAAACTCACCAATACCCACATCAAGTGCAGGTCCTTCAACATCGACACTAGGAACTCAATCTTCACCAGTCGATCCCCCACCTCCCTCAGATATTATCGCTCCACTGGTGATTGATTTCTCTAAATTTCATCTTCCTCGAGTCGATCCACCACCTCCGATCAATACTCACAATACTGAAACTGCAATCATACCACATCCTGCTTTCACTGATAATTCCAACGTTAACCCTGGTCAACTCCCACTTCCTCATTCTACGAAGTGGACAAAGGAACATCCTTTGGACCAAATCATCGGAAACCCAGCCTCCTCGGTCCAAACTAGACGGGCTTCAGCAGATGAATGTCATCATGCATCATTCTTAAGCTCCACTGAACCGAAGAAAGTCTGTGAAGCGCTTTCCGATCCAGACTGGATAATTGCGATGCAGGAAGAGATTAATCAATTCGAAAGATTAAAGGTCTGGCGCTTAGTTCCTAAAACCCCGGGATCATCAGTAATCGGAACTAAGTGGATTTTTAAGAACAAGAAAGATGAAAATGGAATCGTCATTCGTAACAAAGCAAGGTTGGTAGCTAAAGGTTACGCTCAACAGGAAGGCATTGATTACGAAGAAACATTTGCTCCTGTTGCCCGCATAGAAGCCATTCGCATTTTCTTAGCATATGCAGCTCACAAAAACTTTACTATCTATCAGATGGATGTAAAGACTGCATTCTTAAATGGTATTCTAAAAGAGGAGGTGTTTGTTAATCAACCAGAAGGGTTTGTAAATCCCAAACATCCAGATTATGTCTATGTTCTCGACAAAGCTCTCTATGGCTTGAAACAGGCCCCTAGGGCATGGTATGATGTTCTTTCCCAGTTCTTAGTTGAAACTGGTTTTTCAAAGGGAAAAGTTGATGCCACCTTGTTTATCAAACGTCACGGGGAAGACATCATCCTAATTCAGATCTACGTCGATGACATTATTTTTGGGTCTACAAATCCGAAATATTGCAAACGTTTCTCCGATCTCATGGTAAAACGCTTTGAAATGAGCATGATGGGTGAGATGAACTTCTTCCTAGGTCTTCAAGTTCGTCAACTTCCAACTGGCATCTTCATCAATCAATCAAAGTATATCTCTGATCTGCTGAAGAAGTATCTCATGGACGACTGTAAACCTATCGCAACACCGATGTCCACGACCGCCAAACTAAATGCTGATCTGGATGGTAAACCGGTAGATGTCACAAACTATCGGGGTATGATTGGATCACTCCTTTACTTAACGGCCAGTCGTCCGGACATCATGTTTTCAACATGCATCTGTGCTCGGTATCAGGCTGCTCCCAAAGAATCTCACTTTCTGGCAGTCAAACGAATCTTCCGTTACCTAAAAGGCACCAGAGATCTTGGTCTTTGGTATCCCAAGGAGACCTCGTTTGATCTTTCTGCCTTCTCTGATGCTGATCATGCTGGGTGCATGCTGGACAGGAAGAGTACATCTGGGGGAGTTCAATTTTTGGGAGATAAGCTAGTCAGCTGGTCATCAAGAAAGCAAAACTGCGTCTCACTATCAACCGCTGAAGCAGAATATGTTGCCGCCGCTAGCTCTCTGTCCCAGGTGATATGGATGCAATCACAATTAAAGGACTACGGCTTTTCCTATAGCCGCATTCCTTTATATTGTGATTCCCGAAGTGCAATTGCCATATCTTGCAATCCAGTTCAACATTCTAAAACCAAACATATCGATCTTCGATATCATTTTATCAAAGATCACGTTGAACTGGGCAATGTTGAATTGTACTTCGTATCCACCGATTTTCAATTAGCAGATTTGTTTACCAAGGCTTTGGACGAAAAACGTTTTAATTATCTTGTCTCAAATCTTGGTATGCTAAATCTCAAAACTTAATTGTCTACAATTCATATTTTTCAAATTGGTAAATCGTTGCATTCTTCGTATCATCACTATGGCTTTCAAGAAACTCGTCTTGAAACCCGATCGTCAAATCGTCGTCAACTGTCAATGGAGAGATTTCACTCATCACATCAGTATCGGGGGAGCTGATGCAGCGTTCCTTAATTTCGTCTCTCGACAGTCATTATGAGTTCTTCTTTATTTTTAACTAGTTTTTAATTTCATTTAATTTTTAATGATTTATTTTACTTGTGTTTCCTTTGTCATTAAAAAAAAAAAAAAAAAAAAGGGTGTTCTTCGGGCCGAACTTCTTGCTGTTCCCGGCCCGAAGTTCTTAGTCGATTAAGAAGTTCGGCCCGAACTTCTCACCTATAAAAGGTCGGGTCGAACTTCACTATTTCATTTATTCTTCCTCGTCTACACACACTTAAACACCGCCGACACACACAGTTAAGCCCGATCTTCGATTCTCGTGTTCAAATTCGATCGAATCCACTCCACATCACTCGTAATCTACTTTACGTCTGTTTTCGGTAAGATATCAACCCTAAATTTCATCTATTTACATCTCGTTTTACCGAATTCGATCAATTGCAGTCTCGGCTTTTCTAGGGTTTCAAAATTAGGAGATTAGTTCGATCTAGGGTTCTATAAGTTGTCCTACGTAATCTACAATGTTCGATTAGTTAAACCGAACCCCATAGGCCAGTTTTTACTGTACAAATCGAACTAGGAATGCCAAAATTTGAAAAACAGTTAAGGAAACCAAACAGCGTAAAAGTCTTCTGCCCGAACTACTTGAACAACTTCGGCCCGAACTACTTGAACAACTTCGGCCCGAACTACTAATACAACTTCGGCCCGAACATTTACTTGTTCTTCGGCCCGAAGTTGTTACACATGTTCGGCACGAACATCCTATGCCCAAAGTTGTTACTGTAGTTCGGCCCGAACTTCTTTTTGAAAAAATTTTCTTTCTTCTAAGTTTTTTATTTTTTATTTTTTTTTTATTTTTTTATAATTATAATTTACTAATTTTTATTTATTAAATATTTTTAATAAATTTAAAATTTTTATATTATTCTTATATTTTAAATACTATTAAAATTACTTTGAACCCTCTCGTCTCGATAAGTGTGAAACATCATCGTTACATTTCTTTTGTTAACACTGTGCACTAACTTTAATCATTGTTTTGTGCCGCATTTTCTTAGTGTCTAATCTTCAGATGGTGGCACAACATATCATTGACGAGAACACCCTGGTTCCTCCATACAGGCTCAAACCGATGGCGGAAAACAACCCCTACTGGGCACCGGAAGAAGAAGTCTCGTTCTCCATCAACTACCCGATCCATTCTCATGTTCTCCAACGCCATCCTCTTTATTACTCGATAAATGCCAGACCATCAGTTCCAGCGGTGTACGTACAACAGTTCTTCGTTAACCTAACACTGGTGACATCAACAACCCCACACCACTTCGAAACTATTATTGACGAACAACCAATTCAATTCACAAAAGATGATCTTTATGACATCTTCCGTTTACCTCGTGCCGATTCAAGACCACCACTCACCACCTTTGAACCTCCGCTGCCATTCCAGCAAGTGTATTACGGGATACACGATCTTGGACTTCTCCTTCCTCGGGAAACTATTGACTTAAGAGAACTCAAAAAGAAAAATATGGCAAGAAGCTGGTCACATGTCTTCACAATCTTCAACCGTTGCATGACAGCAAAGAAAGGTGGTCACGACAGGGCCTCAAAAGAAGTTCACCATGCCTATCATGCCATGTGCTACAACCGCCACTTTGACTATGCTGCCTACTTGTGGGAAGAATTCAAGCTCTCCAAATCAAAGGAACCGGCATTTCTGCCATACCCGAGGTTCTGGGCAATTATGATAGAACATTTCATGGAGAGATACCAAAACATTCATACCAGAGATGTTGCACGAAGATTCATACCATCGAGCGTTAATTTTCTAAGGGGCAACAGTGGTACAACTGAAGTCAATGAGGCCGCGATCCCACTCCCACTCCTTAAAATCGCAAACTTCAATCTTGATAGTGTGAACCAATACCGGGCTCTACATTATCCTGACTGGACACCCGAAGGAGCACCTCCTGCTCCAGATCAACCAGCTGCTCCTGCACAACCAACTGCTCCTGCACAACAAGCTGCCCCAGTACAACAACCACAAGCTCAACCACACCAACCACCACCTCAACCACGTCCTAGACGTAGACAGGCTGAACAGCAACCACCACCAGCTCACCAACGTGCTAAACGACCTCGAATTTTTTCCAGCGTTGCCTCAGGAAGTGGGTCGGTTGCCACTACATCATCTGAACAAGTTCTACCTCCACCAACTCGACCCATCATACAACAACCACAACAACCAGCTGAACCGTCCTCTTCTTCATCATCAACAGACTCCGCCGCAACAATGTCTGATCGACCAGATTCACCACCATCACCACACGGTCCACCTTCACCACCCCAACATGGTCTACAGTCACCACCACCACAAGGATCCCCAAACCCCTTTGATGATCCTATCTTCACGGATCCCTCTCCACCACACACCCAACAACCAACAACATCAACCGCTACCCCACTAACTACCACAATTCCGACATCAACAACCTATGTTCCTCCACTCTCTCCACCTATCACCACCACAATCCCACCAGTCACTACTACAATCTCACCAGTCACAACCACCATTCCACCAGTCACAACTCAACAAGTCACCACCATAACTCCACCAGTAACAACCACAACTCCACCTATCACCACCACAATCCCACCAGTCACTACTACAATCTCACCAGTCACAACCACCATACCACCAGTCACAACCACAATTCCATCAGTAACCACCACAATTTCACCGTTTATAACAACACCTCCAATAGACACATCACTTCCCCCATTCTACACAAGTGGTACTGCCTCGAGGGTCGATACAACTCCTCCTGCAACAGTTGTAATGACTCTCCCTCAACAGTCTACATCATCCGAGGCTACCACTACCACAACAACTGAAATGCCAAATCCAGAAATGCAGATCATCCCTCATCTCACCTCCACAATCCAATCACTCAGTACGAGGTTGGAAAATCTTGAGGGTAGGCTGGCAAATGTTGCTCCTCTTCCACCGACTTCTGATCCACTTAACAGAGAAATGCTCCTGGAAGCATCCCGTTCATTTACAATTGAACAAATTAAAGCAATGTTCAACTATCGCTTAGAAGAACTGGTCGAGCCATGCAGGCAAGGATCCCTTATATACAGAAGACCGGGAGACCCTGAGGATGATCCTCAGGGAGGAGGAGGACAGAGGCGAATTCCGGAACGTGGTGGATCCAGTTCTCAACACTCCGGAGATGCAAGTCATTCCCAACACCAACCCAGCTCCTCTCATCAAACACGGGGAGGAGGCCAACAAGAATATGAGTATGTACATGACTGGGCGATTGTTGAGTTTGATTACAATCAGGTGCTGAACGTTGAACCACTCAACCAGTGGCGAGTAGATGAGAGTGAAGACATCTTGCCCCAAAATAACCGTAAATCCAGTGAGATGACTGAAGCCGAAAAACTTGAATCTATGTGTCATCTCCAATCTATAAATTTTGAGGTTGAGAACAATAAAAACGACAACGTTCAACAGGTTCTGAGAAAAGAGGCGGACACAGTTATTGATTACCTAGTGACCCGGAAGAAGACAACATTGTGAGGGATGCTTTTAACGAATCAACTCAACCTGCCACCTCCCCTTCAAACGATGACTCCGACAGCGACAAAGCAGGGGAGGATGAACCATTTGACGTCAAAAGATATCTTTTCACCCGAGAAAATTATCACCGTTACTTCCGAAACTACGATCAACTGGTCGCCGCCAGAACTCCAGCACCGGAACCACCAACTGCCTCTCCTACACATGATGTGCCGGTATTATCATATAGCGAGAAGAGAGCGGCGGATAAAGCTAACAAACGCCGCCTGAAGATCTCCAAAGCGTGCCTCTTTCAACAAGTTAAAATGCCATTTGTTGAAGATCGCTTCTCTGCTATTTTCCAGGAGACAGAGCTGCCTGTCATTTATCAGGATTTATACAAAGAAGTGGTACTGCCTTTCCGAGAAAAGAAAATGTATTACCTTACAATGCATTACCTTAGGGGCAAAACCGATCGATACAGCAAATTCCCGATAACACAACTCCTGGAGATAACGACCGACCATTTTTCAGGCTACTACTGGTACACAATCTTCCATATTCGCAGAGCAGATGATCAACTGTACACAATTACTGAAGGAGACTTCTATATTCTTGAACCTCGGGATATAGAATTTCTTTACAACACAGTACGCTTACTACCAGACACGCCTCATCCAATTAAAAATCATGCGAGAAATTTCGCTCAGGCTGCTTTGAAGCGCTTCATGCTTGTTAAAACATTAGCTGCTCGAATGGAAGATGTGCATATGGCTATTGAGAGTGGTACAACAAAGGTTCACTTAGCTGCTCCTTACAGATCACTTCCCTCCGAGATTCAAACTCGGAGAACAGTTATTCTAGGTGAACCCAACATGGGAATGACTTACACGAACTACTTCAAAGAACGAGTCTTCTTTCGTGTGTCAGACATTGCCAAGTACTGTGACGGCACATTGAACATCCTCAAGAAGAAATTGGAGAAAAAGGGGAGGCACATGAACAGAGATCCCAGCAACCCAGAAAACACCTCTCTTCGAAGCAATATTGACACACTAATCACTGCCATTAAGGAAAGACTAAGCTGGCGAATAGTGATTAGACATTTTGAGGTTCACCTGGGTGTACGAGACAGAAGTAAAACGCCTACCTACACAACTGAAGTTCCTAACATGCCACTACCTTTCGGTCAATATCATGGGCTCAGATGGCAGGACGAATCGATTAATCGACAAAAACCGTATGAAAGACGTGGGCGGCATTAACATTCAAATACTGGGAGGCACTTCACCTGTTCCAAAATGGCTTCTAATCAAAACAGATTCAGAACCCGCTCTTAAAAGAAACCACAAATCTCAATCAAGCTTAACCGCAAAACCACTCCTTCAACCCTCCGACGATGTATAAGGTACGTCCTTCGATCTCAAAACTTGTCAATTACTTTTGTTTTGTCGAGGGGGAGAAATATTAATTCTAGGGGGAGAATTATTATTTCTAGGGGGAGAAAATTCAGAAAAACAAAAACAAAATACCCAAATAAAAAGTTTTATGTTTGTAACGTTAATCATAAGTTGTTGTAATATCCGTAAACGATCTCTTTACTAGTTCTCTAGTAAAGATTGCATCTGTTTATTACAAATTCTTTTAATTCTCGTTACTTACTACTTCAAAAGACATACCTTCCCATGGTTTGACAGATCCGGCCACACCTTCCCAGGGAAATATTTCAGCCAACTGGTAAATGTGAGGGTTTAGGTCTAGGGTTTAGTAATAGGTGAGTGCAAGGTGATGTGAAAACATGATAAATCAAAGAAAACACACCTTATGAGTGCATCCAAACCGAAAACAAACCGGGAAACCAATTAAATAGGTGATCATTCATTCGTTGAATGTTTCACTAGACTTTACTGGCCCAGTAAAGCATATGCACGCCACCACCAACTACTCAAATTCCTCTCAACAGGGATTTGTTTCATTTAATCAGGGGACGTAGCACAAAAGCTACTGACTACTCATTCGGAGTATGTCGGTATGGAATAATAATAACCTCCTGCCCCGGGTTAAGTCTCTTTGTATGCACAGTGTGTCTAGTTCTCACCCCCAAGAATATTTCCAATATAGGACACATGCACTACAAACATGGATCTCCGTGAATCCATCGGAACACTCGTAGTGGCATCACAATCTGATGTTTCACGAGGATCGAGTGGAAATCCTGCTAGAGCTAAAATCACGCCAACTCTAAACGCAGGTCACACATTTGAACCAACGGTTGTGCAAACGACTACCGATTCATACCGTGTGCTAACGGATACTCTAAGTGAGTCCGGTGTTACCTAACATCCATGTGAAACTCCTAAAACGAAACATCTTCAAAAAGCTAATTAAAATGCACATGAGCGTAATAGTCCACTCTCAAATTACTCCTATGATCTGCTAAACCAAGCATGATCTTCCCCGGAGCCACCGACAATATAGGAACTAAAAAGTGAGGGTCCCTAGGTCTAGGTGAGCAGAATCAAGTATCATGGGATCTTGATTGGGGTGCGCTGAGGTAAAAATTGAGAGGGGGTATGAAGTATGGGGTGCAAATCAGCTTATCACATGGTAAAAAAAAAAAAAAAAACGAGGGTGTGGTTGAAAAATGAAAAAGTGAGTTGAGTGAGAAGCGTGTGTGAAAGGGTTAAAAGAAAACGCAAAACCCTCCCTAAACCGAACAAATGACCGGGTAACCTCATCTATATCAGATTGCATATGTTGCTTTCTGATTAAGACATCGTGGACCCAGTGATGCAATGCACAACCCCCACTGACCACTCAAGTACAAAAAGTACTTGTTTCAAAATCACGGAGATTACCACATCCACTATCGACATCTCATTTGGAGATTGTTGATATTGAAAAAGAGGACCCACCTCCAGTCCTCGCCTTCGTTTGTCCACGTATAGAGTCTAGAACCGAATTAAATTTCTCTAGGACACAGGCACTCTACCAAGCATATCTTTGAGATATTGCCGGAACATTCATAGTGATACCAAAAATATTGGTATTCCACGATGATTGAATGGAAATCCTACCAGTGCTAACATCAATGCTAACACTGAACGTAGGTCACACAGTTTCTGTAACTGTTGTGGAAACAGGCAATCTATGTGATCCTGGTTTACCCTGATACCTTCTCGTGCGAAGATCAGACGACCGTACTCCATTGTTATCAACAACGGTCACTATGTCTGATAGAAGATCTGATGACTGTATTTCAATCTTATCAACAACAGTCAACACATCAGATAAGTGATTTTATGACCGTACTCCAACATTATCAACAACGGTCAGAAAATCCACAACATATAAACATTCCGCACTGCTTCAACTCCAACAAACATCAGGAACCCAGGATCTGCAGCAAATCGACAAATGCCACAACTTCAAGAAAGGACTTCCACTGCTAACCGCTCTATCTATGGGTCTACATTCAGTCGATGTGCATGAAGTCTTCTGGAATACTTTATATTGGTTGAAAAGCCATTTAAAAGTATGTCTGTCAACGATGATCAAAGGCTGATGCTGTTTTATCAACATAACTGCTCAACGGTTCAAATCTCAGCTTCAGCCTTACAAACACAGAAGTCTTCAAAGATATGCAACCTAGTCTACTATTACTAAGGGGGAGATTGTTAGGTACTAGAAAGTTGTAATAGATAGTCTAGGGGGTAAAAGTGAAACATTGTATAGATGTTAAGTTTTGTTTAGGAATTAGTCCTAACTAACCAAGTTTTAAGCCATGGTATAAATACCAACATGTAAGGCTTAAAACTTTAACTTTTGCCATTAATCTCATTTCAATTTCACAGCAATTATTCACTCTCTCTCTCTCTCTTGTTTCTCACTCTAAAAGCCCTAATTGTTCTTCATCACTTTTCATCCAAAACTCATCATCCAACACCTATTATGGATTGATTTAGTGTTATTGTGCTTTTCATCATGTAAAATGTGAAGTTCTACGATTTAAGGAATTGAATATGGCGAAGCCCATTGATAAAAATGTGTTGAATAATGATATATTCATTTTTTTTTAATTAATCAATATATAACATATTTTATCATTTAAACCAAAACTGTTGTTGATGAAATGATAGAACGGCCCTATTGTTTATCATTTAATTTCTTAACCGTTGTTGATAATGTTAGAGTACGGTCATCAAATCCTTGCACCATATTCAATAAGGGTAACCCGGGATCACATAGATTGCCCGTTAACACGACAGTTACAGAAACTGTGTGACCTACGTTCAGTGTTGGCTTTGATGTTAGCACTGGTAGGATTTCCATTCAATCATCGTGGAATACCAATATTTTTGGTATCACTATGAATGCTCCGGCAATATCACAAAGATATGCTAGATAGAATGTATGTGTCCTAATGGTGTTTGATATGACGGTTCTAGACTCAATTGTGGACAAACGAAGGCGAGGACTGGAGAGGTGTCCTCTTTTTCAATATCAACGATCTCCAAATGAGATGTCGATAGCATACGTGCTTATCTCCGTGATTTTGAAACAAGTACTTTTTGTACTTGAGTGGCTGGGGGGGGGGGGGGGGGGGTTGTGCATTGCATCACTGGGTCCATGATGTCTTTTTCAATATCAGAGAGCAACACATGCAATCTGATAGAGACGTGGCGACCCGGCTTTTAATCGGTTTGGTAAGGGTTTTTCGTTTTCTTTAACCCTGTCACACCCTCCTCACTCAAGCTTACTTTTTCAATTTTCAACTACACCCTCGTTTCATTTTACCATGTATTTAGCTGAATTGCACCCCATACTTCATTCCCCCTCTCAAGTTTTACCTCTGCGCACCCCAATCAAGATCCCGTGATACTTGATTCTGCTCACCTAGACCTATGGACCCTCACAGTATGTCCTATATTGTAGGTGGCTCCTGGGGAAGATCATGCCGGTTATAGCAGATCATAGGAGTTATTTGAGAGTGAACTATAACGCTCATGTGCAATTGATCAGCATTTATGATGTTACATTTTAAGAATGATTTACATGGATTTTTTCATCAGAAATGTATGTGTTTCCGGCATAAGTCGTTGCCTTTAAGATTGAAAATTTTAGGCACAGCAACTTGAACACTGTAGGTAATACCGGTCTCACATAGAGTAACCGTTAACACATCATTTGATTCAATAGTCGTTTGCACAACGCTCGAGTCAATTGTGTGACCTGCATTTAGAGTTGGCATAATTTTAGCTCTAGCAGGATTTCCACTCAATCCTCGTGAAGCACCAGATTGTGATGCCACTATGAGTGTTCCGATGAATTCACGGAGATTCGTTTTAACAGTGTATGTGTCTTATATTGTAAATATTTGACGGTGAGATCTAGACACTTTGTGCATTGAAGCGAGACGTAACCCGGGGCAGGAGGTTAATAATTTCAACACCAACATACTCCGAATGAGTAGTCGATAGAATATGTGCTACGTCCCCTGATGAATTGAAACAAATTCCTGTTGATAGGAATCTGAGTGGTTGGTGGTGGAGTGCAGATGCTTTACTGGGCCAGTTAAGTCTAGTGAAACATTCAACACATGAATGATCACCTTTTTGTATGGTTGCCCGGTTTATAGACAGTTTGGATGCACTCAAAGGTGTGTTTTCTTGTTATTATCATGTTTTTACATCACCTTGCACTCACCTACATCTATACCCTAGACTTATACCCTCACATTTACCAATCGACTGAAAAGTATTTCCCTGGGAAGGTAAGGCCGGTTCTGGCAAACCATGGGAAGGTACAGTCTTTTAAAAGATTTATCGATTATTTGTTAAGTTGGGTATTTTGTTTTGATTTTATAAATTTTCTCCCCCTAGAAATACTAATTCTCCCCCTAGAATTATTATTTCTCCCCCTCGACAAAACAAAAATATTGAAACGTTTGTAGATTAGAGATGTACCTTTATCAGCAGTAGAGGGGTGGAGAAGAGTTTTTGCAGTTATGTGCTTTCTGGTTATGAGCAGGTTCTAAATCTTATTTGATCAGAGGCGATTGACCGTTGAGTACCGGGTTTCAAGCTGAGATATTTGAAAGCCATTATTCGTTGAGGACCGGCCGACCGGGTCATACACTGAAGTGTGTAAGAGGCATGCTGATGAGCCCGAGTTATACACTGAAGTGTGTATAAGTCATTCTGCAAAAACAAATCATACTACTTTAGGTACCCATATTTATTTGGGTCCGATGGTGTTAGTGTTAGAATGAAACCATCGATAAATTGTATCGATTTGATGTAAAGATTTTGAATTCCAAGAATAATTGAAACTCGATGTTTCACGTTCAATTAATTTCCGAGGAATTATATGAGATTTTTGAGTTTTAGGAATCCATTTTGCATTTGAGCTCATAGGGGTTTTACAGACAAAACCATGATTTGTTATGGGCAATGATCTAAAAATTGTTTTAGGTGCCAATGAAATTAAATCGTTTCTCGTATACCTCAAAGTGTTTGTTTTAGAAATGAATTTCTTTGAAAGTGTACGATGCTTTGAATTAAAATTACAAGGTTCCGGAAATGTTGAATTTTCAAAGAACTTTTTACTCTTTTGAAGAGAATAAGTGGTAAATTGTGAGATCTTTTTGGTAACAGATTTTGAAGATTCGCCGACTTGTACTTCTTGTTTTCCTTTGTCAATGATTTTAGATTTAAAACTTTCTTCTAGCTTGATTTTCAAACCTTCGTTTTTATTTTGAGACAAAGAAAGATCTGTTTCAAGAGATGTAATTTTATCAAGCAATATTGTTTTATCAATATTAAAAATATTGACTTGTTTTTGTAAATCTGATCCAAAATTACATTCAAGTTGTTGAATTTTATCAGTCAAAACCTGATTTTCAGCACAAACAGAATCATATTTTTCGATGTTCAAAACATTCAAATGATTGGAGTCATGAAGTTGTTTTGTGAGTTCATCAATTTGAATTTTCAAGTTCTCAGAATCTGTTTCATAAGTTGTGATTTTTGATTTCAGATTTGCCTTTTCAGATTCTAAAGCTTGAACTTTATCAGTTAAAATATCAACTTTGCAATTAACTTTCTCACTTTTCTCCAATTTTTCTTTGTAGTCATTACCTAATCGTAAATTCTTAACATTATCATGAAATGATTTTTCAAATAAAACATAATTCTGCGTAGTTGTAATTTTCCACGTCGCAGCTGATTCTTTTAATTCACAAAATACCTTTTGAAGTGATTTAATTAAATTTTCATCCATTTTAGCTCTTTTGTTTTAAAAAATGTGCAAATTTCAAATAAAATGATATGTCGATACGATTTTGGTTATGAAAAATGATGGACTTTAACAAAAATGTTCTATTTTGAGAAGAAATAAAAATGTAACACTTATCAATTGGTGTCACCTTTTATAAAATGATGAGATTTTAAAACCTGTTTGACGAAAAAGGATTGATTAAATGTATGTTATCGAGAAAAATTGCAAGCTTAAATTGAAAATTTTAATGTTGTGTTTAATGATGAATTAATTGAAATTTAAAGACACTTATAAATAAAGTCGTGAAGTAGACAATAGTTCAGGGGCTAGTTCGTAACTTTGTTATTAATTTTTGTCAATTGAAAATTAATACGACTTTTCTTCAAATTTAATACTCAAATTTTTGTTATTAATTTAATACTCAAATTTTTAATACGTCAATTGAAATTGAAGTACAACCAAGTACTCTTCAACGCAGGTGAGCGGAGAAGGTTTCCCGAGAGGATCGACAGAGATGGTCGACGAAGAAGACGACTAGCGGCGGAGAATGGCGGGGGTATGTTTAATGGTTGCCGGAAGAGATGAAGATAGGTCGAAGATGATGAAGAAATGGCGGGTAAACGGTGGAGAAGGTCGACGGTGAAGGTCGGTCTCGTGGCGGTCGTGACGATGTAGACGGTTGATGCCGGAAAGTCCAGAACTGATGGCGTGTTACGGTGAAGATGGTAGATTATTTACAGAGAAGATGAGTGATATCGGGGAGAAGTTTGTGGCTGTTGTCGAGATGGTGGTGACTGTTGTAGTGACAATGGACGCCGGAAAAGATGGATGATACGATTGTAGCCGGAATCTCAGAGCACGCCGGAGAAGATGACGAGATGTAATGGTACGGTGGTTGTCAGAGATGAATTGTTGCAGCGGAGAACGGTGGCCGGATAATATGAAGTTGCCGGAAAACGTCAACAACTCGCCGGACAAGAAGAACCAGAGGTGATGATTATCGGTGGTGGCTGGCAGGTCCGGCCTCGAGAATTTGAAGGCGCTGTGTAATTTACCTAAAAAGGCCTTAAAATTTATAAATTCTAAATTTTTTCTTTTTGAACAGCAGATAAATTTTAAACAATAAAATTTTTGTTTGCAATTAACCTCATAATATACCTAAATGGACAATTTCAATCAAAATATTACACAAATACTAAACTTATTTCTGATGAGAAAATGTCATCCTTCTCCAATGTATTTTTTCTTTTTGAAATTTCTTTATCTTACAGTCTTACTGCAACACGAATTGTTGACATTTTCTTTTTAAATTTTTTTAACGGCAATAACTTTCTTTCACGACAATTTTTTAATTATATCTATTATGAAATTTCTTGCGTTAAGTTTATCTTTTGAAATCGTTGAGGAAATCAAGAACAAAAATCTTTGACTGATTAGAAATAGAGGAATGAGGAATGGCACTTAAAAGTGAAAACCCGAACACCGAAAATCATTGACGGTTGACTGATTACAAGCACGAATCGTTGCTTGATTACTAGAATCGTTTGCTGTTTGAATCGTTGCCTGATAACAAACGCGTATGGTATGATCAAGGAAGGAGCTGAATTGTTTGCTGTTTCAAGGGGACAAGAATCGGTCGCCGTTTGCCTGTTTGCAATCATTATTCCCGAATGGCCGTTTAATCGTTTATGGTGTAATAACTTATTGGATAAACCTATTTAACAAATGGGCATAATATACATATACATATCTTAAAAATTTTGGGACCCATAAACAAGTGGGCCCTGTTCAAAGGAACTTCTTGAACATCCCTGTGTCCGGGCCTGGTGGCTGGTGTCTTGATGATGGAGTATTTGACAAGAGTGAGAGATGGAGGAAAAAAAAGAAAAAAAAAATATAAATCAAAAAAGATATCATGTGGGTGTGTCTGGGGTAGGGGTGTGCATGGGGCGGTTTTAGGCTCAAACCGAACACGATCCGCTAATATCAGTTTTAGGATTTTCAAACCCAATGGTTTCGGTTTCTAACGGTTTCAGTTTTAGCGGTTTCTAGCCTTTAACGGTTCGGTTTCGGTTTTGAAACCGAATCCAACTCGTTTAAAATATTGATATATAATTTCATGTACTAATCTTCATTTTTCCAAAATTATAAGCGTATTTTGTAACATATAATAACGATAAAATATTAATGAACCATGGTAGATGGACTTTCAAATATTTAAATAGGTTGACTTCTATTTAATAAATATAAAATTAAAAAAATATATAATATATTAAATATTAGCGGGGCGGTTTCTTAATGGAGCGGTTTTTGGTTAAAACCGAAACCAAACCGAATCCATCGGTTCGTTCAAAATCTAAAACCAAACCGCCGATTTTGAAATGGTTTCGGTTTTAACGGTTTGGTTTTGTCGGTTTTAACGATTTGGTTTCGGTTTTTCGGTTTTTATGCTCACCCCTAGTCTGGGGACTCACATATTGTATTGAGGAGAGAGATTGATGAGAGTCACGTGGGTTTGTGTGTGAGAGTCAGATTTTGTCCTTTTTCCTTATCAAAACGACGTCGTACAAGATGAGCCGGGAACTTTACAGCCGAACTCTTTTGGGTTCTCAGAGGTATTTTGGGTTCTCGGGCCGAGGACTTTTGGGTTTCGGACCGAACTCTTGGTTAAAATCAGATCGCGATTTTTTTCACAAAATTTCACAAAAATCATCATAACTTGCTCATTTCTTAACCAAATCGAGTGATTCTTTTTGCAAAACGTTCGATTTTCAATTACCTACAATCCTATTCAAACACTTTTTCGAAAACAAGTTCTGATTTTCTCGGTTTTAGCTTTAAAGCTCCGAAAATATGGTGTTCTTCATGTTCTTCATTTTTGAACTTTTAAAAACGAAATTAAACCTTGTTTTTGATGATTTTAATATGAAATTTGCTACTGATTTGCTCAAAATCAGTAATAGAACAAAGCTATAATACCAAAAACATGAAACATACCTTTGATTTTGAATTTGATACCACTTTTGAGCACTTTTTCACCAAAATCTTCAAGAAGTTGCTTAATCACAGCTGATTTGGATCGAATCTAATGAGACTTTTGCTCTGATACCAATTGTAGATCGAGATTCATTGATTAAACTAATGGATTATGCAAGAACAATTAGGAATTGGAAGATTTAGATGGATTGAACACTTTGCTATTAGATAAGAACAATACAAATTAGGCAAAGGTTATGGAAATTAGGTTACAACTAACTATATATACCTAGCCTAAGTTTAGACTAAATACACAAATGATCCCTAGACTATTGGTTACGACATATGAGACCCAACATGAGATCATATTCTTTAAGGTTATAAATGCTAGATTATATACCAGCAACAACACTCTCCATCTTGGACCTGGCGACGTGAACCCAACACAGACGACGAAATTGAATGTCACAAATTTGTTGAGCCAAATGACGCCTCTTTCTAATAACCCGGACTCATGGATTTGTATGCTCGGTCCAACTTCAGTTTTTTCATGGTTAATGGGATTAGGAAATATTTAATGAATCACATAAATGAATCGCGGTTTAATGATGGAATATAATGGTTCCCGCCAAAGTCAACATTTTCGCATGGCGAAGAAGGCTTCCAACAAAAATGAATCTTGACAAGACCTATTTGTGAACAAGACCTCAAAAACGAACAAAAATGTACGTCCAAGACCCGATCCCGAATTCGCTTGCGGTAGCTCTAAACCTTGCAGACATACTTGATTTGTCAAGGCTTGACAAAAATAACATTAGGGTGGTTACCATTTTCATTTTTTGGGCATATATGGCGTTTTAGGAACGAGACAATCTTTTAGCTAAAGAAACCCAATAAAGATATTCTAGGCGATAATGTTAAGTTTCTTTCTTTCCTTTGGAACTTACATAGAGGGAAAAATGTTTCTAAAATGTTTCTAAAAATTGACTAGAGTGGTGTTGTAATCCTAGAATTGATTAACTCTATTGTAATTTCTCTATAATCTAGCTCCTTACTAGATTTTATATATAGTTGTTAATAAAAAATAAATTCCACCAGTATTGCCATTATTTCTCACCCATTTATCAGCTCGCAGTTATTACTTATGTATACAAGGTTTAAGGAAGTCCTTAAAATTAACATGCTCACCATCACACCCCTTAATTTTTCTAGTAAGTGAGACTCAGAGGGTGTTTAGGGGAGCTTATTATAGGCTTAAGGGCTTTTAAGCTTGTTTAAGCTTAATAATCATTTCTAAGTATTTGAGAGAGCTTATAAGCATGTGCTAGAGTGGAAATAAGCTTATTTTTAAGATTCTAAATAAGTTGTTTTGAGTTGGATTATAACTTTATTTTCACATTAAGATTAAAATTTATGCTTATTATCTTATAAATAATGTCTTTTTAGTATTAGTCATTCTAAATACTTTATTTAAGAAAAGCTTATTAATTTAAATAAGCTTATAAGCTTGTAAGCACAAGGCATTTTTAACAAGTTTTCTTAAACACCCCTTAAAAAAGGCAATTGCTTAATTACGGTTAAAAGTATCAATATTATATGCTACACTTATTTATGCATCACTTAGACCACTCCCAACAATGAAAACAACTGAAACTTTAGTTTTTGCCAAATGAGTGCCGCCACGTAAGACACTACAATTAACATTCAACTGACATATTCATGCCAGTAATACCCATTTTCTTTAGTTTTTTTGCCCTACCATTATTATAAATATACACAAACACAAAATACCAAATACCTTATTAAATTACATTGGGCCACCCCAAACTCGTCCCCACTCTTTGGTGAAGCGCAAAATCTAATTGACGCCTGCCAACCAACGAACCGTACCATTGGTTGGAGACAACCGACACCTACTGACTTCAAAAGTGAAGCTCCCGATGGGAGTGGTCTTAGGCCGGACAAATACATTAATCTACGTAAAACTATATAATAACAGTTTAACACAAAGTTCATCAGGCAAATAGTCAAACACCTGGTGTGCATATTTTAACCCCCACACCGAACAGAACCATTTCATTTAACATCTCGAAGATTCTATAATGAGGACTACTTGGAAGTTCGATACCTTTCTAGCATCATCATGAAAAACAAGTACAACACATCAAAAGGAGTTGAATTATATTAAAAAATACCATATGTATGCAGTTTTCTGAGATCCAAATGCTTGCTTCCTCTGCTTGTTTCTTTGTCACCCTGCATTCCTAAAATTAGTTTAATTCGTCAGCTAGAAATAGGTTCTAAATAAGATCATGTTACTATCGATTAAACTAATTTCCTTTTTCAACGTCGAAAAAGGAATATTGGGAGAAATCAATTAAATGTATTCAATTATATTAATTTGATTATTTTTCATTACGGGTTTAGAGTTTGTTCAAGGAGGTCAATGATTTTTACAAAGTCCCGAGTAACAAATCTTAACCATTGATCAATATGGTCTAATGGTCAAGATTAATCACATACTTTATACATGGAGGGGTATTTTGGTCATTTGGCACTAAAAAAATTTTTATTTTTTTTATTTTAAAATTTTTTTAGTTTTTTATTTTTTGTATTTTTAATTGAGGGGTATTTTGGTCATTTTGAATTTTTTTTTTATTTTAAAATTTTTATTTTTTTTTTAAAAAATTATTTTTTAAAAAAACTATTAATTTTTCATTAATAACACATAATGTGATAGCATAGTGAATCACATGTGATTGCATTTTAAATCACTTGTGATTTAACTAAAACATCAAATGTGATTAAATATATAATCACATTTGATTTTACACTAAAATCACATGTGATTAATTTATACACGTAATTATCAAATAAATATCATTTTTTAATAAAAAATATTAATAAAAAAATAAATAGAAAATAAATAAATTTTAAAATAAAAAACAAAAAAAAAAATCGAATTTTTTTTAAGTGCCAAATGACCAAAAAACCCCTTCATAATAAAAAGTAAAAAAAATAAAATTAAAAATTTTAAAATAAAAAAATAAAAATAAAACAAAAATGACCAAAATACCCCTCAATATATAAAATATGTGATTAATCTTGATCATTAGATCCTATTGATCAATAGTTGAGATTTGTTCCTTGGGACTTCACAAAGATGATGGACCTCCTTGAACATTTCTCTACGGGTTTAATCATGCAATTATGCAAACCGACCCCTAGTATCAAATTTTGGGACAAAATGACAAATAGAATAATATCGTGTACACGCATAGCTGATGTAATACACGGTGGTTATAATAACAATATTTTTGTTTAAACATTAGTATTACATTATTAAAATAAAACAATTTTAAGATCTTATTGTTAAAAGAGTGAAGGCATGATGTTTTAAGGAGGTGTTTAAGATTGCAAATTATCTGTTTTGGAAACTTAATTTTTCAAAACGCAAATATTAAAACCTTATTTTGAAAACACAATAAGTAGACAAACTCTATGCTTGAAATGACCTGGAATATACATTATATAAATACGAATCAACATAAAATAAATTAGAATTTGCTATTTTAGCACTAAAACTAAGTCTAAGGCCATCCACATCCATGAGTTATCATTTTGAGAGCTAATGCAATCGAAATCAAACTAATTAATGGTGATTTGAAGAAGATTTGAAGATCAAGTGTGTGTTTTAGTGTGTGTAATTGAGAGAGAAGAAGATGGAGGGAAGGAGCTTTCAAAAGCTAGTTCATTAAAGTGAGGGAAAGCTTACATCATTAGTCATCACAAGGGTATTTATACCCTAACATCTAAACTAGTTTAATTAAGGCTAATTACATCATTTAAGCTCAAAACTAGTCCTAACAATCTCCCCTTTTTTGAGCTTTAGCACATCATCCCAGTCTTCATTCTTCAATTTCTTCAGTTGGCCATTTGCTCCTCTTTTCACGTATGGAATAGGTTCATGCTCTTATTGCAACCCCTTGATCTGATCAAATATTGATAGAGGGTTGTGTAACTTTGTGAAAAGGTGGGCATTTTACAATGTTCATGTATACTCAGATGTACTTCAAGATGGTGAATTATGTTCGTTCATTTCAATTCTTTGTCAAAGGCTGTAATTAACATCTCTAGGTTTCGCTTTTCATTGATAACATCTGAGTGGCAGAAGAAGCAATTATAATTTCCATTACAGAACTTTGGAGTTTCAAGCACTCAAAGGAATATTTATCGTTGAAATAGTTGGTGTAAGAAAGATCTAAAAATGTCTCATTTAAGGTTAAAAGTTCTGGTAATGAAATGTCAGTTGGGAAGGATTTGCTGGAATTTCATATAATGGAGAGTTTGTGGTAGAGCTTTTTGTGAGGATATGATAATGATGTTTTGGATTTTAAAAAGAATGATTTGAAAGTTTAAGTTCTTAGATGTGTGTGTTTGTTTTGCTAATAATGATTTGAACGGTTAAGTTTTGAATTGAATTGGTTGTAATTTTGTGTTTTTAGAAAGAATGATTTGTACAGTTAAGATTTGAATATGTGAGTGTTTCGAATGTTGGAAAGAATGATTTGTAAAGTTAAAGTTTTGAATAGATGTGGTTGAGATTTTGAGAGAGATTTCAGTATTCTTCTTTACTTGATTTTCTGTTTAATATATTGATTCTCACTTGATTTTGCATTTGATCTGAGTACACACAACGTGAATATTTCTTCTTTGATGAGATGTTTGTTGTTCTTTTTGACGTTGTTCAGTTATAAACCCGGTACTTGCACTATTTCTTGCTCTTTTCTCCCCCTCATGAGGATCATGACTAGGGTCCTCATGATAATACTGAATGTTTGCCTTGTGAAAACGGAGAGAGGAAATTGTGTGTCGATGTAGTACGTGAGCCAAGATTTTGATATTTGCGGGTTTCGGAAACGAGAACCAGTAACATGTAGTACTCATGAAGGAACCATAGACAAATTGATTTTATCAAAGAATGTTGGAGAAAAATATTTGAAAATGAAGAATAGCAGTGTCAATAATCACGTGAAGTCATAAACAGATGCAATCTTTACTGAAGAACTTCAGTAAAGAGATCGTTTACGGATATGACAAACACGATGATTAGAGATATTGTTAATCAAATATTTGGGATTTAAAAGAAATCAATTTGTGTGGTTATATCAAAGATCAGTGAAGTATACCACTTACAAGGATGCAATCTTCTCTGAGCGTGTGCAGAGAAGAGATCGACGGATATACAAAGATCAATGATCTAACAGTGCATTAAAAATGATTTTGTGTGGATGAGAATATGAGGACGTCAGAATTGAATCTGAACATGTTGGAGAAAATTAAACATAATTTCTCCACTGACCGTTTAAGTATGAAAATCGTTTAAAAAAATGGTAAGAACAATCAATCCAAGATGGTGTTAAAAACAGATGTAATCAGTACTGATTGAAATCAGTAAAGAGATCGACGAATTTAACAGCAAATTGTGTTGAGTGTTGCAAACAAGTCATTTAAAAATGAATATATTATGTGCAAAATCAGATTTTTGAAAAATTGAGCCACAACGCAAGAGACGGAAAATTTGTCATAAACAGATGCAATCTTTACTAATCGAGACTAGTAAAGAGATCGTTTACGAATATGACAAAAATTTGTATCCTACGTTGTGATCACATCATTGTGAGCACAAAGTATGATAAAAAAATTTTAAAAGTTGAGCATCACTGATTAATAAAAAGTTGATATGAATGTGATGTCAACTACTCAACATGAGTAAAAAAATTTTGTAATTGAGTATTGATTTGGAAAATGAAAATTGTATGTGAAAGGAGAAAAATTGAATTACAATTGATATTTTTGACAATAAAGTAACACAAAGGTAGCAATGAGAAATAAGAGAATTTGCAATAAACAGATGCAATCAGTACCAACATAGACTGGTAATGAGATCGTTTACGAATATTACAAAATCTAATACGCAACATTGATAACCTTGTGTGATTGTAAATTTGTAGGAGGTTGAAAAAATGTTTGAGTTAAAAAAAAATGTATTAGCAAGATAGAATAAGAAAATTTGTAATAAACAGACGCAATCAGTACCAATTGAGAGTGGTAATGAGATCGTTTACGGATATTACAAAAATTGATACCCCATATTGATAATTTAAAAAAATTTGAAAGGAGCATTGAAACAGTATTTAGTGATTATAAAACGGATTCTCCCCCTCGACAGTTTTTTTTCAAAAATTCATAAAGCAGTTATGCTCCCCCTTGACATAAGAATGTATATTTTCTCCCCCTTGACAAATGAATATAGAAATTCTCCCCCTCAACCAATGATATCGATGAAGAACGGGTTTCAAGCAGATGTACTTGAAAGCCATTTAGCATTGAGAAGCGGGTTATACACTGGCGTGTGCATAAGCCATCATACGTTGAAAAGCGAGTTATACACTGAATTGTGTATAAGTCATACTCCTGCAAAACACATCAAACAACTTTTGGTACCCATTTTGTTTTGGGTCCGATGATGTTAGTGTTTGAGTGAAACCATCTATAAGTTCTATCAATTTGACTTACAGATTTTGAATTCCAAGAAAAACAGAAACTTGATGTTTCACTTTGAAATAATTTCCGAGGGATTATTTGAGAATTTGGAGGTTTAGGAACCCAGTTTGCTTTTAAGATCGTGGTTGTTTTAGGAGTTGTTTTTGGCACTTGATTAAAAATGGTGATTGGTGCCAATGAAAGTAAATCTTTTCATGAATATCTTAAAGATTTAGTTTTGGAAAAGATTTTCTTTGAAGTAGTAGAATGTTTCAACACGGTTGATGGTTTGGTCTTATCCATTTGAGAATTCTTAAGTCTAGAAGAGGAACCTAATTTATTAGGAGTATTAGGTGCGGAATTTCCTCTAATAACTTGTTTGAGAGCATTCAATTTCTCATTAGAGTTTGGTGGAACCGTGGATCTCCTAGGCTTAGGTTTGGTAGAGGAACTTACTTGTGATTTCGGTTTAGGTTTAGAATTTCCTCTATTAACCTGAGATTGTTTGATTGTATATAAATCACGATATGCCATTACAGGAGAAAACATTCTGGAGTTATTACATGTAGTCTTTGCAGCAAAAGGAGAATCTAAGTTCATAGATGCACTAGGCTTTTTAAGCTTCTGAAGATGAGATGATTTAGATTCCTTAAACTGATGACTTCCTCTATCTCCAACAGGGTTGTGTGATTTTGGAACTTTGGTGCAGAGTGAACAACCACTTGTGGAAGTGCTAGAAATGGGTGACTCAAGTTTGGTAACAGGTTTTTGTAGAGAAATTAAAGAAGCTTCTAAATTTTGAATTTGTATTGTTAACTTTAATTTATCTTCATCAAAAGATTTATGTGTTTCTTCATTTTTACTTTCTAATTCATAAATTTTAGTTTGCAAAACAGATTTTTCTTTATCAAAAGCCTGATGTGTTTTATCGATTTCCGTTTCCAATTGAAATTTTTTCTTTTCTAGAAGTAGATTTGGCTCATAAATCTTTGATTCTGTTGTTTGTTGAAGAACCACATCACCTGGTATCTGTCCTCTTTTGTAAATCAATTCTTCAAGACGTTTGATATTGGAATTCAATTTATGATTCTCATTTTTAAGTGTCTGAATCATATTTTGTTTGCTTTTCATTTCGTTTAATGAAATGATTTTCTGTTCATGTTAGTCCTCTGTTAATTCTTTAATTTGAGAGTTTAGAGATTTAAATTGTTTTTCATTGTCGTCAAATTCTTGTTGTTTACGTTCCAAACAATTTTTAGTACTTTGATATTCATACCATGTCTTAGTGTATTGTTTGCGATTGTGATCATGCCTAGCCGTCAATTCTGATACTTGAGTTTGTAAATCCAGATTCTCTTGTTTGAAATTTTCAATTTGTTTAATCTGTTGAACAAGTTGTGCATTTTCATTTTGCAAATCATTTAAATGTTTTTGAAATTGATTATTTAAATTTTTTTCATTGAAACATTTTTTTTTTAAAGAATCAACTTCAGATATCTGAGTTTTAACAAAACAAGTATCAGGACCGATGGAATTATCAGAATTTGATAAGAGAGAACGAATTACCTTAATTTCTTTATTGGCTTCTTCATTAAAACGATCAGAAACCTCAGCATTCTCTCTTTCCATACTGCACAAATGTGCTATTTGTTCAGATTCAGTTTGTTTAGCCATCAACATCTTACGTTTAAAATACTCTGAATCATGAACGATTGGTTTCTTTGTAGCATTCAAAGGTGTGATGATTGGTTGTCCAATGATGATTGGTTTTTCAGTTGAAACTGTAGCAGATAGAACAGATTTGAAACGAGACATATACTTTATCGCATTTTCCAGGTCTTTATCCACATAATCATTTGTAGCTGGTGTAGGTTTTTCCATTTTTGTGATTATTAGGATTAATTGAGTTCTCAGGTTGATATGTAGAAAATCTCGTGTTGAAAAAAAATATAAAAGTTTGAGTCGAGAAGTGTAAAAGTTTTCAGGTTTGGGTTATGAAAACTAATGTTGAATTTGGGCTTTGGTTAATAAAGGTATTAGATGAACACAGTTGGGCTTTTAACACAAGGGCCGAAATATATTAAGGCCGATTGGTTTGAGACGAAAACAAATTTTGACGGAACATCACAGACTTCGGGATCAAGAACTCTTTGCCGAACATCTCAGACGGAATCAAGGTCAAGAACTGTTGTGAATTGAAGTGAATCGTCGAAGACAATTTAAGGCCGAACTCGTATGAAGATCGAAGTCAATTGAAGGCCGGACTCAATTGAAAGCCGAACTTTTTCTCTGATCGAAGCAAAGTGAGGTCGGAGACGTGATCGTTCAATCAAGCAGAGATAAATCGAATTCTGAAATTGTTGAGAGGTTACGAATTTGATTTTGTTTTTGTGATTCTATATCGATTTTGAGTTATATCGATTTTGTGATTATCGATTTTTATCAGATAGTGGATATCGGTTTGTATGAGCCGAACAGTGATTTGAAATAGAGCCGAACACTGTGATTTAGATTGATTGTGATTTACAGGATTGAGTCGGAATCTGTGTTAGGCCGAACACCGGTAATTTGATCGAACAATGGAATTAAGGTAGCCGAACACTATTTGATTGAACACTTGATTGATCGAACACTGAACTAGAAGTCTGTAGATCGATTATTGCCGAAGACTGCACAGAGCCGAAGATTGTGAAGAGCCGAACTAGGGCTTGTGTTCGGGCCGAACTTGATTGGGCAGAAGACTGTGAAGTTCGTGCCGAACTTTATTGGGCCGAACAGTTTGGGCCGAAGTTGATGTTCGGGCGTTCTTCGTGTTCTTGATGCCGAACACTTCGACGGACAGCACAATACGTTCTTTTCTTCACCACTTCGATCCAATCTCGCTCAATACTTGACCAAATTCATCGATTCCAATCACGATCTGTTCGAAAATCATTTCCTAACATTCTGATCCGATAATATCCTTCAATCCATAACAGTACAGCTCGAATTCTTCGATTTTCAGAAACTTTTTAAGTTTTTCAACTTTTTCACCAAAATCACTTAATCATGATCAACTGTTGATGGAATTGATTGTAACGCCTCAATTTTTCTTATAATTTTATTAGTTACTTTTATTATAATAAATTACGTGACAATATTTACTTGAGACCTTCTTGAGTATGAGATGTATCGTGTATTTAATTCGAGTAAAATAAATATTTAATGTTTTATTTACTGAAAAGAGTGTCATTTAATTGGTGTTTAATTAATCATGAGGATTAATTATTTAATAACTAGGGGGTTATTAAATTTTTGAGAAATTATCTATGAGCTAATTAAATGTGTCGCGACATTTAATCCCGATTTTAGCTACTTAACTTAGACGTTTAGTAATTCTCGAGGCCAGCCGTTAGGCCAAGGCCTTAATCTATTTTCTTAGCCCATTCGTTTTCTGTTTGTTCCCATCATGCTTGAGCCAAGGGAGGGGCCGATATCCTAGTCTAACTTTCTAGCCTTATTCCTTTTTATTTTAATTCTAAAATTCCCATTGGTCAAAGTCCATCACTCTGGAAGGAGGGCCCAGATTATGTTGAGGTTGAAAACCCACATGCTAAATATTTATACCTCAAATTAATCCCTAAGAAACCCTATTATCACTTCTTGCCGTGAACCAGCAAACCCCACCCTCCTCCGTTTATTTTTTAGCCGCTGCACTCTCTTTTTCTCATTGATTCGATCGAGAAGAGAGGACAAGGAACCACCATCGTTATTTAGTAACCGTCGGGCAAGAAGCAGCAAAGTTCGAGCTTGATTGTTTGATTGTTCAAGTTATTCGGTAAGAAGCTTTCATCCGTTTGTGGCCTGCCTTCATTGTCTTGATTCGGAAATTCTAACTCTTGCATTTAACTTGAATTCTGGGCAGCAGCGGAAGTACTCGAGAGTGGCTTGTCTTAGCAGTCCGAGTTCGAGCCTAGTGTGTAATCGGTTTCAGGATTTCGCTACGGCAATAGGTGGTCCCTTGACCGTTTTCTTTCTCTTCGTTTGTGATTCTATTCGGAATCAATCTAACCTTTTTGTGTAGGGCTGTGATGTTTTAGTATTGAATAAGCAGGGCTGCGATTGGTCTAAGAGTTCCATAATTTTGTTTCAGCTTGTGTTGTTATGTGTGTTAATTCTCGAGTTGTAGAGTTCATAGGTCATATTCTTGTTTTGGATTAATTGTGCAGATATGTATGTGAGTTTCAGTCACTGATTTCGTAGGGTATCGGGTTAAGGGTTGGATGAAACCGTATCGATTGGCTAAACGTTTTAAGCAACTGAAAACCGAAAAAAAAAACCGAACCTTAAGGTTCTTAGTTTCCTAAACCAAAGAGTCTTCTTGAATAAATTAACTTTATTATGTAAATATAAGTTACTGTGGTAAAAAGTGATTTTGGGGCTGTTGGGTATCTCGGGAATAAGCGGGTTGTTGTGGGGATTAAAAACAAGTTTTTTTTAATTTTTATAACAAACTGATTTTTAACAGAATCTGTTCTCCGAGTTTGGGGCTGTTTTTTTACCACACTTAAAATACGTTTTTAAATTTTTGGCCCATGATGGTCTCTAGCTTTCCAAGTCCTCTTTTCGTTGCCGCTGACGGCTCGCTAATCTGAATTACGGTTTAAAAGATATCACTATTTCAGTAAAACGTCGCAAAGTTTTTTTTCGGTTCAGCTATCCTGTTTTGTAACCCGTTTTTGAGATACTTAGATTCTGTTTTGGGAAGGGGTCGTGAGACAGTAAATTGTAGTAATCTGAGGTTTATAGCAGTGGTAAAAATTTGGGAATAAACTAACACACGGTTTGGGAGTTATAACAGTTTCCGCGGGGGTGTCGGGTTCTGGCAGAATTCTATGAGTTGGGTTTTGAGCCGAGTTTTAATCCTAGCCTTATTATGTGATGTAGGACCTTCTAGGAACTGAGTTGTGACTTGTACGTGCCGAGGACACTTCTAGGAGCATACGTCGATTGAGGTGGGTGATCTCACTATAAACTTGCATTTACTTTCGGTTCATGATTTTGTGCTATGTGTCATAAACTGCTATTGCTTGAGACAAGCTTGTTTACTTGATTATGTGCTAAGTGTTGTTTATTTTAAATACATCCTGAACTGAGATATGGATACTGAGTAACCGAGCTGGGTACCATATCATTATGTGTTGATCTGTGTACATGAGTTATGTTATGAGTTATATGCATGTGAGATGTGCTAGTTGATTACATATCTGTTGAGATGATATGTGTTGAGTATGAGATGGTTTGTTTTATATGAGTACATGTTGTACGAGTCAACACGTTAATAAAACTAACCTAATAACTATAAGATTTTAATTACCGATCGCAAGAGGCGACGGCGAGAGCCAACTCTTCCCGTTTGAGTTGCCAAGGTACACTACACGACTGTTAGCGTGGTACTGCGGGGCACCTAGAGAACGGGTGTTGGAAGAGGGTGTTGTGACGAGCGTATGGCGGTGGGCGTACGTTGAGTATCGTCACAACCCACGGCGAACCTAAAGAGAATTAATAAAGGCCTAATAACGAGAAATGAGTAGAGTCTTTTAAGGAACATGTATGTGGCATGAACTGTTGTATGTGTTTGTTTATTTTGATTTTATCCACTCAGCGTGTGGTTGACCCCAAACACTTCCCCCCATTTTCAGGTACTAGAAAGGGCAAAGAGAAGGTTCATGGCTGATGGGTTGCATCTCGGTTTTATTGTTGGATTTGGATTTTCACTTAAATGTTTGTCGAGTCAAACTTATTTTTAAAAAACTTTATTTATTCCGCATTAAATACCACGTGACGGTTTATTTTATGAATTTATGAGTGAGACCGTTTTTTTACTTGTACTGGAGAAAATATTTATTTTATTATGTTTAAATTTTTATTTTTATTTTTTGTTTTCCCCGATTTTTGGGATGTTACAAGTTGGTATCACAGCGTTGGCTTGAGAGAACTGGGTTCAAAAGAGATGAACTCCAGACTCAAGTCGAGGCACGAGTTTTCAAACACGAGTTTTCAAAAATGTTTTAAAAATGAGTCCAAATCCAAATTGAGAAGCAGCGCATCACGTTGACCTTATGCCTCTAGTAATTAAGTATGAATATATAGTTTATTTTAAAACGTCACGAGTGACAATAATCTTTATTAGAATACTAGAGAATTGACACGAGAAGAGCGTGAATTGTGCGAATATATATATATATATATATATATATATATATATATATATATATATATATATATATATATATATATATATATATATATATATATATATATATATATATATATATATATATATATATATATATATATATATATATATATATATATATATATATATATATATATTAAGGTGAATCACTTGTTATGTGGATGGTATAAGGATGGGAGATCGTGGGATTCTTGAAACTGGCTCGAAACCATGACAGGGGTAGGTGCGAATAATAATGGAGGGCCCCCATTATTATGCGCACAGGACTCATGCCTATGTTTCGAAAAAGATTCAAGGAGACCATTTGTCAAGCATCTGGATACATTAAACTTTCCAATTCTTATATATATTTTCTTTCATATAGCAAATGGCCCGCAGCAGACCTACCCTTGACAAAGTTCGTAACGTGATTGATGAGATGTTGGGCGAAAGATTGCCGGCTATGTTCCAAGGCATGTTTACTGAGATAACCACGCAGGTCAGCACCATGATGCAGGAGCAGTTCGTGACTTTCACTGCAACCGCACCCCAGCAGCGACCGCCCAGGGAATTCTCTTACCGTGACTTTTCAGTTTGCTCACCGCCCGAGTTCGTAGGAGGGACTGACCCCAAGGTTGCTATTCGATGGCTCGCTGATGTGGAAAGTGTGTTTAGAATCTCCAAGTGCCCGGAAAATCTGAAGGCAACCTATGCGTCTCACCTGTTGAAAGGAGCGGCAAATGATTGGTGGAAGGAGATAACAGCAAAGATGACCGAGGAGGAAATAAAGGCCATGACATGGGAGACACTTGCCGAGCAATTCAAGAAACAGTACGTGCCACGTGTCGAGGTGGAAAGGATTACCAGAGAATTCTTGGAGCTCAAGCAGACTACAGAGACGGTGAACAAGATTACTGCTAAGTTCCGTGAGTTGGCCACTTTTTGCCCTGATCATGTGGCCACTGAAGAAATGAAGATGACCTGTTATCTTACGATGCTGCGAAGTGACATCAGGGAGTTTGTGAGAGTTGGATCTCGGGGTACACTTGAGGAGATGATTGAGCAGGCTCGTAGCCGCGAGATTGAGTTGGACCTTCAGCGGCAGGAGAATAAAAGATCGGCATCTGCTACTGGTAATGTGACACAGGGAAATCAGAAGCGTCAAAAGTTCGAGTTTAAGCCTTATAGTGGAGGCAATTATGAGAAGAGTTCGGGAGGCAAGGCACGTGGAGGTGCGAAAAGAGATGACGATAGGAAGGCCATCAAGGGTGGCAGTGCTGGAGAGGGGAAATACGAGCCCATGTGCTATAAGTGTTGGCAGAAAGGGCACATGGCCAACAGCTGCACCGTCAAGAGGGCAGTATGCTTTCACTGCCACAAGGAGGGCCATATGAGATCAGAGTGCCCAGAGTTACAGAGTGGAGGTACGAGATCATCTATTTGTTATTTTAACTGTTGTATGTGTTTGTTTATTTTGATTTTATCCACTCAGCGTGTGGTTGACCCCAAACACTTCCCCCCATTTTCAGGTACTAGCAAGGGCAAAGAGAAGGTTCATGGCTGATGAGTTGCATCTCGGTTTTATTGTTGGATTTGGATTTTCACTTTAATGTTTGTCGAGTCAAACTTATTTTTAAAAAACTTTATTTATTCCGCATTAAATACCACGTGACGGTTTATTTTATGAATTTATGAGTGGGACCGTTTTTTTTACTCGCACTGGAGAAAATATTTATTTTATTACTTTTAAATTTTTTTTATATATTTTTTTATTTTTTTATTTTCCCCGATTTTTGGGATGTTATAAGTTGTATTATATATGTGATATGTGATTTAATTGTTAGGAGGGACTGGGAACGGGGTAGTGAGAAACCCTGCTCCGTCTACCTTGAGGATCACCGACGGGGTTCAAACTAGGGCTCGAGGGCGAGCCTATACCATGACCGGGGAGGAGGCAAAGAAGGCCCCTAACGCCGTTGCTGGTACTACTTCTTTTATACTTGAGTAACATTATTTGAGATATATTGTTTTGTGATGAGGTTACTACATGCATATATGAGATTATATGTGTATTTATGTGATAGGTACATTCCGTGTAAACAATGTGCCTGCTTCTGTGTTGTTTGACAGTGGGGCTACCCATTCCTTTGTGTCTTATGCTTTTTGCACCCTATTGAGCCAAAAAGTAGGGGACCTGAGTATGCCTTTGACAATAGAAGTAGCTAATGATAAGACTATTGCCGCGACAAAAGTATACCGTGACTGCACAATTGAGCTGTGCGGGGAGAAATTTCCCATTGATCTTATTCCTATCGCCATGAGAGAGTTGTGTGTCATCGTGGGGATGGATTGGATGTCAGAGTACCGCGCCGAAATCCTTTGTTATAGCAAACAGATCCATATCAAACCTCCAAGTGGAGTTGAGTTGGTGGTTCAGGGAGATGTTGACAGGTTGGTGCCGGCATTGTGTTCGGCTGCAAGAGCGAGCAGAGATCTTCAACACGGTGCCGTGGGGTTTTTGTGCTATGTGATTGACACGATTATTGAGAACAAACCGAGAATGATCGAGGAGGTGCCGATCGTGAGCGAGTTCGTTGATGTTTTTCCCGATGATTTACCTGGAATTCCTCCAGAAAGACAGGTTGAGTTCCGTATCAATTTGGTACCGGGCGCGGCACCGGTTGCCAAGTCTCCTTATCGTCTAGCGCCACCTGAGATGAAAGAGTTATACGACCAGTTGCAGGAACTGCAAGAAAAAGAGTTTATTCGTCCTAGTAGTTCGCCATGGGGAACTCCTATTCTGTTTGTGAAGAAGAAGGATGGGTCACAGAGGATGTGCATCGACTACCGTGAATTGAATAAACTTACGATAAAGAACCGTTACCCTTTACCAAGAATCGCCGATTTATTTGATCAGTTACAGGGAGCTTCTTGGTTTTCCAAGATTGATTTACGATCGGGCTATCATCAGATGAGGGTAAAAGAAGACGACATCGAGAAGACCGCCTTTCGGACGCGATACGGTCATTACGAGTTTGTAGTGATGCCTTTTGGGCTCACTAATGCACCGGCAGCGTTCATGGATCTTATGAACCGAGTATGCAGTTCCATGTTAGACCGCTTCGTCATTGTTTTCATTGACGACATCCTTGTCTACTCGAAGACCAAGGAGGAGCACGAGAAACACCTGCGCGAGGTGTTAGAAGCATTGAGAAAAGAGAGCCTGTATGCAAAGTTTTCCAAGTGCGAGTTCTGGTTACGTGAGGTTCAATTCTTGGGGCATGTAGTGAATGAAGAAGGTATCAAGGTGGATCCGGCAAAGATTTCAGCAGTGATGATATGGGAGGTGCCAAAAACGCCGTCAGAGATTCGTAGCTTCTTGGGTCTAGCAGGTTATTATCGAAGATTTATCAAAGACTTCTCCAAGATCGCGTTGCCATTGACCAAGTTGACCAAGAAATCATCAGCGTTTAGTTGGGGAGAGAAGCAGCAAGAGGCTTTTGAGGTGCTGAGGAAGCGCCTGTGCGAGGCGCCGATTCTTTCATTACCTGAAGGTGTTGAAGATTTTGTGGTATACTGTGATGCATCTATTCAGGGTATGGGTGCAGTGTTGATGCAGCGGGGAAATGTGATTGCCTACGCGTCCAGACAGTTGAAGCCTCATGAAGGCAATTATCCTACGCATGATCTCGAGTTGGGAGCAGTGGTGTTTGCTCTCAAGATTTGGAGGCATTATCTCTACGGTGTGTAGATCACGATTTTTACCGACCACAAGAGTTTGAAGTATCTGATGGATCAGCAGAACTTGAATATGCGACAAAGACGGTGGTTAGATGTTTTAAAGGATTACGATTGTGAAATTCTTTATCATCCGGGTTAAGCTAATGTGGTAGCAGATGCACTGAGCAGAAATCCGATTCGTGGCATTTGTATGAGGCTTACGGCAGTAGCACCTTTGCTAGAGTCGATTCGTACAACACAGATACAGGCTTCAGAGACTGAGCAGACTAAGAAAGAGCGTGTTTATGATATTATTTCTGATTTCACGAAGGATGGCCGGGGTTTATTGACACATCTGGGTCGAGTATGGGTTCCTTCTCATGGAGGAAATCGTATTATTTTATTGGACGAGGCGCATAAGTCCAAGTTTTCTATTCATCCCGGAGCGACAAAGATGTATCGAGACCTTCGTGACAGTTATTGGTGGCCGGGAATGAAGCTTGAGATAGCCTATTATGTTGAGAAGTGCTTAACTTGTCGTAAGGTCAAGGCAGAGCACCAGAAACCACATGGTTTGTTGCAGCAGTTAGAGATACCGGTATGGAAGTGGGAACAGATAAATATGGATTTGATCACCAAGTTACCGAAGACTCCGGGTGGTTTCGACGCTATATGGGTCATGGTCGATCGTTTGACCAAGAGTGCTCACTTTATTCCTATTCGTGAGGCATCGTCAGCAGAGAAGATGGCCGATATATTTGTGAAGGAGATTGTGTCGAGACACGGGGTGCCGGTGTCTATTGTTTCTGATAGAGATACGCGTTTCACATCACGGTTTTGGGCGAGATTCCAGGGAGAGATGGGCACGAGAATTCATTTCAGTACGGCTTTTCATCCGCAGACAGATGGTCAGAGTGAGCGTACGATTCAGATGTTAGAGGATATGTTGCGAGTATGTGTGTTAGACTTCGGGGGTAGTTGGGATAAATACCTACCGTTGGCTGAGTTCTCCTACAACAACAGTTTTCATTCGAGTATAGGTGTGCAAACCTTTTACTTCTTTCTTTCTCTTCATTTTGTTGTGAATTGCTCTAACTTATTGCTTTTCGAGTTAGGCGTGGCGCCATTTGAGATGTTGTATGGCAGAAAGTGCAGGACACCCATTTGCTGGGTGAGGTTGGCCACAAAGTACTCGGTAGTACGAAGATAGTGCTTAAAACTACCGAGTTGATTCAGCAGGTCCGTGAGAGACTTGTCACCGCGCGGAGTAGACAAAAGAGTTATGCTGACAAGAGACGGTCAGTACTATAGTTTCAAGTTGGTGACTATGTTTTGCTCAAAGTTTCTCCGTGGAAGGGTGTGATCCGGTTCAGAAAGAGGGGGAAATTGGGACCACGTTACATCGGTCCCTATCAGGTGAAGGGTTTCAATAGATACTGATTGACCACTTGGGTCAACCTCCTAGTCACTTGGTTCGAACCATACTGACCAAGAACATGAACTTGTTCTTGACCGGTTAAAACCAACTAGCTGATTTAATCCCTAAATGCGGAACTGAGATGAAACCTAATCCTTAAACCCAAAAGGATTGGGATCTTTGAGATCCAGATTAGATTAACAATGGAAGAAACCTTGTACGAAAACCCAAACACACACACACACTTGTGTGTGTTTCGACCAACCCCAAGAACCCTAGGGTTCTTGGGTTCGAATTCGGCCAAGAGGGGAGAAGGGAGAAAAGGTTTTCTCAAAACATACCTTAATCTTGCGTAAGTTAGTCCACTGATGATGAACACAATGAGAAACCTTCTAGTTGGTTGATGCAATGAACTTGGATCTTCAAGAACTATGAAGAACACGAAGAACACGAAGAACAATTGAAGAACACAAGGACTTGTGTTCTTCCTTGATCTCGGCCGAATGGGAGGGAGTATGGAGGCTAGGGTTTCGGTTTTTGGAGCAAAGAATAAGGTAACCCCATGCCTTCTATTTATAATAGAAGGACTTTCACTTAGGGCCCTTCTAGTTTAATTAATATTAATCATTAACTAAACTTATCCTTTTACACTTTAAACCCTTGTAGTTTAACTAGTTATTATTATCCCACTTAATTATTAAATGTCTAGTATTATACACTTATATATATTTCGTGTATATTACATATACAAAATATATACTTGCATTTAATACTTTTAATAATTAATTAGACAATAATAGTATCCAACACTATATGATTTAATAGCTTTAAATCATATTATGAATAATCTACAATTAACACATTGTATATTTACTCAACTAGTAAATGTACAAATACTTGTATTAATTAGTTAGATAAACTAATCTAGTAATAAGTTAAACTTGACTTAATACTTAACTTGATTCATAAATGACTTATTATGAATCACTCCTCTTCCAAGTATCATTACATATCTTACTCGTATTACATGCACTCACCGGTGTGACCCTTAAGTGTTTCGTAGGCATGGATGTATCATCATAGGTTGACTAACTGTGCACATAAATCCTTCAGACTCCCACTTGTGCAAGTTTGTAACCTTTGTCTTAATGATACGAGCTACAGTGGCCTTCTAGATGGGCATGTAGGTAACCAACCCCATAAAAACAGCTTTGTGTAACCCAGGTATAGTTTCTTGAAAAAAAAACTCTTTAATAGCGTCTCCTAGTAAAGAACACTCTGTCTCTACTTCTTGGGCAACTATGTTAGGTTTATCCCTTGCAGCACAATATTTGTGATGATGAATACGACCATGGCAGAAATTATCAACTCCTGTATTCAAAATCATTTAATGACTTCTTGATTCAAACTGTTGTGATAAACGACAAAGAACAAATCAGTTCGTTTGGGCATGGCCATGCTCTTTCCAGTTATCATCATGTCAAAGGACCCATAAATATCTCTCCTAAAAAGGAGGTGCAATTACCATCTTGTTATATTTCGATTCAAAATACAAATTCCTTTGTACCCAGTAAAGCCTCGTATGACAACCATATTTCAGAATTGTCTAAGACGAACCAAAGCACGTTAGTCAATGTATCCCAAACCAAATACCTCAGGCTTAAGGACAATCCTAGTTAATAATACTTTTGAACTTTTCAACCACGAAGTATTATCATGGTGGTCAATCCAATATTCGTCGAGCTCCAACAGAATATCACCGATATTTGGCTTACACAAAACTTATGCAACTATCTTCGAAGAACTTCGAATCTACCACCAAATAACGCGATGACGTTAACGTCCCATCAAGGTTCCCACCAAGACGAGTAGTCACGGATTTATATCTTTTGAATAAATGGACTTTTATTCATAGATATTGTAAAACATACAAATTCTGAATAACAATGATACTAACTCATGTATTATTCCTCACTGGACATAGATACAGAATTATTACTGGATCATTACTTATTCTATGCGTTTGTGTTGATCACTTCAATAACTCTTAATTATAACTTTTATCACTAATTACAATTAGTCATTTCTATTAAACTAAAGACATAAGACGAGTATCAAGGATACTATTACTTTTGTCTTTGCTAGATATTGTTCGTGCAACATTTGGAACATATTCTAGTCTTGCCTTTTTATAAGATTCGGAAAACGTGGGAGGATTGGAAAAATTACTCCTTTAGTTTCTTGAATCTATAAAACTTGTCTAGTAACTAAATCTCTTTTAGCTACTTGATTTGTAGATATTCTTACTAGTTAAAGAAACTTCCTTAAATGATTGACTTGTTAACTGGAATGTGAACATCCTATTAGATATGCAACAATTAATCACAAGACTTGTGATCACGCTATTAGGCTTGCAATAATCTAATTACTCATCATTTATTTCTCTTAACTCTTTGGCTAACGTCTTGGTAAAACCTTGTTGTTTATGTCCTAACTAACTTACTATATTCATTAGTACCTTTAGTGAATATGTTAGTCATAGCTCCCACTAAATTTTATGGAAATTAAGCATCACTTAAACTACTACTCTTGACCTAGCCAAAACTTATAGTTTAACCCTTTAAGAATTAATCAATTATCAAAGTCATCCTATGGATTTGCGAATATCCAACATTCCTGATAAGGGAATCATGACTCTCATTGATTACTGTATCTCACAAGTATAAGACACTTGAAACGATACTTCCAATTCTTAAGTGTATAAGTATCTTTTAAGAATCTTATTTACTGCCTAAGTCATTTCTTGGATTTCTCAAATATCCATTATTCCTATCAGGGAATTATGACTTGATTAAATATTGTATTTATTACAAGTATAAAAGACTTGTAATAATACCTTTTTTTTATTCTTAAATACTTTAATATAGTTTTGTCCCTTTTAAGAGTTCATTTAATGTCTAAGTCACTTTACTTGGATTATACGAATATCCAATTATTCCTATTAAGGAATTATGACTTCATTAAATTCCTATATTAAAAGTGTAAAAGACTTGTAATAATACTCTTTAAAGTCTATCTTGATTATATCCAATATAATCATACTATATTAATACTAACACCTTGAAACTTACTATCATAAGTAACCATTACTTAAGATGTTTCAACCAGGTTCAATAACTTTTGAACCTTATGCTTTTCATAAAATCTCTTAAATACTTTAGAAGGAAAAACTTCTAATTTCTAGTATCTAAGTATTGAGCTTTTAAAACATTACTCATACAACAATCAAACAAGTATAAAACATGAAATATAAAGTAAATCAAAACTTGACTTACAATCTAGTCACAAAACTTTGACTAGTGTAATTATCACACATGCACACATTATAATATAAACATGGATTCTTTATAAAAACCAAATAAAACTTGTTTTTAATCATAAAAAAAATTATCCAAACAATAAAATAAAATTGTTTTTACTGAATCCATAAAAGTACTGAATTATAAAACTTGGTGCTTGTGGGAACACCATCTCATGCTGGTCATCATCACTTTCCATCTCCTCCTGCAATAAACGATTGCAAAAGTTAGATTACTCGTAATGTACTTTACAAGTATCTAAAAGTGATTAAGAAGTGTGGTTGTGTTACCTGAGGAACTTGCGTTTCCTCCACTACCACTTGCACCCTTTGGACAATTCTTTTTCCAATGTCCAGCCTTACCACACTTGAAGCACCGATTCTCAGTCCTCGTTGCGTTAGGCTTAACCTTCTTGACCTTATGTTTGATACCTTTACCATTAGGCACTTCTTGGCTAGGATTGGTTTTACCCTTTCCTTTATTACCATGCCCTTCTTCATCGCTATCATCAGTCGTGCGACTCCTTTTAGAATTGGTCTTAATATTCAACTCAACAGCCTCGAGCATGGATCGTAGCCCGGGAATGGATTTATCCATATTACGTTTGCTGTAGTTGGCTACAAAGACTTTGTAGTCATCTGACAATGAGTTGATTACAGTGTCAATTGCTAACTGCAATGGCACGTGGTGACCAAGTCTAGTAAGGTGATCGATGTGCACTTTCATTTTCATGACGTGTGCACCTACTGATGCTCCCTTAGCCATTTTGCAATAAATGAGCGACCTAGAAGCGTAAAATGCTTGTCCTGGTTCATTCTTTGCATCCTTGGCAGGGGCTTTCAACACGTTTCTTTCTTGGTCAATCCTATCCCTCTCTTGTCTGAGCATGATTTTGAAATCACATCTCCAATTGAGGAAATTTGACCCAGTCAACTCTTTCTTTCCTAGAAAGAAACGTTGCGAGAGTTTGTTGTAAGTTATCGTTGTGTCTGTTGCTGCCATCTACAAATCAAACCCAGTTTAATTAGTAATCATCAATAAACGTTCTCTAAAATATATTATAAACCCATAATTAATATTTTAGGCCTAGGATCCATATATCACATTCTCACCGCAAGGTTTGGGCACTTCCCGACGAGACATGCTGTTTCTGGTAGGTAACATCCTTACCGATCGTATCAAGACTTGACACGATTCCTAGGGGTCGTAGAATCTTTAGACTTATAACTTATTACAACTTTGTACAATTTAATTATACATTTCTAAGTTAGTAATAAAGTCTAGTATGTTTATTCTACTCAAGTACTTTTTGGGCCGGGACTCCCGATTATCACCAAAGTAGATCATACCATCTAACACATTGCGATGTTCTGCGCCGGGACTCCCGATTATCACAGAACCTTACGCACCCTAACACTCGCAATGATTTGAATCCATATCTAAGGTTCTTTATCCTTACAATATGAATATCGTTGAACAAGTGAGGTGTTCCATTAGGTGGATAGTACTTAGATCTAAGATTTTCTTGGGTTTGTTTAAGTCTTGAACTAAACTTAAACCTTATTCCAATCTTAATCCTTGTTTAAAATATGTGACTTGTGAATTCAAGAATTCAACAAGACATCCTTTTAAACCTTAAGAACTTTTCTTAAAACTTTTAGTTTCAAGAATTTGCGCGTTTTATATGTATACCTAAAACGAGGTGTACAAAACGTTTTACTAGGTTTTGTGGAAAACCTTATCTAGAATAAAACTTACTTGTTTTTATCTTTCTTTGAAAAAACTTAAAACTTATGTTAAACTTTTAATCCTTTTATGATTCATAGACTTGAATCATAAATCTAGTTTAACACACCTAGTTTTTCATATGTTTAATAATGAAATCAAACAATAATTTGTTTTGACTTATTAGATTCGACCAAAACTTATGTCTTAACGACACATTCATAAACTTTGTGATTTTCTTGTGTAGCTCCCACTAGCTCCAACAATCATGATGGAACTTAAGTTAACACAATCACCGATTTATACTTGGTGAAACTAATAAACTTATTATATAAATACTATATATAATAATTCTTAGTTTGTTTAAACCTTTCTTACATTTAACTTAAACTAGTTAAATATAGGTTCTTTGTTATTTATACTTGATCATTAATCTAGTATGTTACCTGACTTGTAAAATACTCATACTATACTTGTATAATTACTAGTTATAATAACTTATAACTTTATACACCTTATAATATTAATATATAACTTTGTATATTTCTAGTTCATCATATAATCTCAACTTGTACAATTTCTAGTTATAATGAAATCATAACTTTGTACTTTCTATTTTCAATTATATAATTAACTTATACAATAACTAGTTATATTATTATCCTTAAAGATCAAAATAACATTATTTTAATGTTCCATTTAATCTTGTATTTAATTTACATACATATATATTTCTTTTATAAAATAAACTTGTAATCATTCTAATAAGAATATTAAATCTAATTTATATGTATTTTAACTTGTACTAATTAAAATACGTATAAACTACTTTATTTATTAAAATTCATTTTATCCTTTTTAAATATTTAAAATTCGAAATACAATACATAAATAAATAAATACATCTTGTTAATTTCTTGAACTAGAAATTAACACGTCTTTTAATTCTCATTAATTAGTCTAACCCTAATCTTGTTTTTGATCAACCAAAACTCGGGTTTTGACTTTCTTGATCAAAGACATTATTTAATTAAAAGATTAATTCTAATCAATCCTATTTTAAACAATAAACTTTGTTTAAATTCTAAGATGGATTATAACCCTAATAAATTTATTTAAACTTTTTAATTTAAACCTTATTGACAATAAACTTTATCTAGATTTCTAGGTTTATAGAACTAGTCTTTAATAAATCTACTAGAGTAATAATTAAACCTATTAAACATGAACTTGTTTAATTATCTAGGTTTTAGATTATTAACCTAATTAATCCTTTAAACAATTAAACTCAACTAGTTTAAAGTTCTAGGGTTCTAGATTATATCTAGGGTTTTCGAAAATTTCCTCAAAGCCTAGGAAACTTTTCCACCAATTAAACTAGGCTAGTTTAACAAAACTTGGTGTCTAAGTAACCCTTTGATCACGAAAATATTGAGAAAAAAGAAAGAATCCTTTTTGATCAATTTTAACCAAATCTTGGTTTAACATACTTGATCCTAGATTTGGAAGATCAAACAATTAAGGAAAGAATCCTCTTGATCAAAATTTTTGACAATCTTGATCCTAGGGTTCCTCCTAATTTTCGAAATACACTAGGGTTAGGGAAAAAAAAGCCTTTTAATCAACTAAACAAAACTTGTTTAATGTTCTTGATCCTGGGGTTCTTTTGCCCATGTTTGAATTTTCTAGGGATTTTTCTAGAATCCTTTTGACCAATTAAACTTAACTAGTTTAACATACTTGGTCCTAGGGTTCTTTACCCTATTCGAACATTAAGAAGAAGAAGAAGAAGTTGGAACAAAAAAAACTTTAATAAAAATTAAACAAACAAACTTTGTTAATCTAGTTTAGATCTCTAAACCAACGCTCTGATACCACTGAAGGGTTTCAATAGATACTGATTGACCGCTTGGGTCAACCTCCTAGTCACTTGGTTCGAACCATACTGACCAAGAACATGAACTTGTTCTTGACCGGTTAAAACCAACTAGTTGATTTAATCCCTAAATGCGGAACTGAGATTAAACCTAATCCTTAAACCCTAAAGGATTGGGATCTTGGAGATCTAGATTAGATTAACAATGGAAGAAACCTTGTACGAAAACCCAAACACACACACACACACTTGTGTGTGTTTCGACCAACCCCAAGAACCCTAGGGTTCTTGGGTTCGAATTCGGCAAGAGGGGAGAAGGGAGAAAAGGTTTTCTCAAAACATACCTTAATCTTGCGTAAGTTAGTCCACTGATGATGAACACAATGAGAAACCTTCTAGTTGGTTGATTCAATGAACTTGGATCTTCAAGAACTATGAAGAACACGAAGAACACAAAGAACAATTGAAGAACACAAGGACTTGTGTTCTTCCTTGATCTCGGCCGAATGGGAGGGAGTATGGAGGCTAGGGTTTCGGTTTTTGGAGCAAAGAATAAGGGAACCCCATGCCTTCTATTTATAATAGAAGGACTTTCACTTATGGCCCTTCTAGTTTAATTAATATTAATCATTAACTAAACTTATCCTTTTACACTTTAAACCCTTGTAGTTTAACTAGTTATTATTATCCCACTTAATTATTAAATGTCTAGTATTATATACTTTTATATATTTCGTGTATATTACATATACAAAATATATACTTGCATTTAATACTTTTAATAATTAATTAGACAATAATATTATCCAACACTATATGATTTAATAGCTTTAAATCATATTATGGATAATCTACAATTAACACATTGTATATTTACTCAACTAGTAAATGTACAAATACTTGTATTAATTAGTTAGATACACTAATCTAGTAATAAGTCAAACTTGACTTAATATTTAACTTGATTCATAAATGACTTATTATGAATCACTCCTCTTCCAAGTATCATTACATATCTTACTCGTATTACATGCACTCACCGGTGTGACCCTTAAGTGTTTCGTAGGCATGGATGTATCATCATAGGTTGACTAACTGTGCTCATAAATCCTTCATCAGGTGATCGCACGAGTAGGCAGGGTGGCCTACAAGTTAGAGTTACCTGATGAGTTGCGCCTTATTCACAATACATTTCATGTGTCTCAACTGAGGAAATGTATTGTCGACGAGTCAGAGATTGTACCGTTGGAGGATATCCAAATTGATGAGAAGTTGAACTACATTGAGAAACCTATAGCCATCCTAGATCGAAAGATGAAGACCTTGCGTAACAAAGAGATCCCTATTGTGAAGGTGCAGTGGCAGCACCGAAAAGGTTTAGAGTGGACCTGGGAACCTGAGGCTAAGATGAGAGAGCATTATCCTGAGCTGTTCCCTAGCGACGACTTCGGGGATGAAGTCTGATTCAAGTGGAGTTGAGTTGTAACGCCTCAATTTTTCTTATAATTTTATTAGTTACTTTTATTATAATAAATTATGTGACAATATTTACTTGAGACCTTCTTGAGTATGAGATGTATCGTGTATTTAATTCGAGTAAAATAAATATTTAATGTTTTATTTACTGACAAGAGTGTCATTTAATTGGTGTTTAATTAATCATGAGAATTAATTATTTAATAACTAGGGGGTTATTAAATTTTTGAGAAATTATCTATGAGCTAATTAAATGTGTCGCGACATTTAATCCCGATTTTAGCTACTTAACTTAGACGTTTAGTAATTCTCGAGGCCAGCCGTTAGGCCAAGGCCTTAATCTATTTTCTTAGCCCATTCGTTTTCTGTTTGTTCCCATCATGCGTGAGCCAAGGGAGGGGCCGATATCCTAGTCTAACTTTCTAGCCTTATTCCTTTTTATTTTAATTCTAAAATTCCCATTGGTCAAAGTCCATCACTCTGGAAGGAGGGCCCAGATTATGTTGAGGTTGAAAACCCACATGCTAAATATTTATACCTCAAATTAATCCCTAAGAAACCCTATTATCACTTCTTGCCGTGAACCAGCAAACCCCACCCTCCTCCGTTTATTTTTTAGCCGCTGCACTCTCTTTTTCTCACTGATTCGATCGAGAAGAGAGGACAAGGAACCACCATCGTTATTTAGTAACCGTCGGGCAAGAAGCAGCAAAGTTCGAGCTTGATTGTTGATTGTTCAAGTTATTCGGTAAGAACCTTTCATCCGTTTGTGGCCTGCCTTCATTGTCTTGATTCGAAAATTTTAACTCTTGCATTTAACTTGAATTCTGGACAGCAGCGGAAGTACTCGAGAGTGGCTTGTCTTAGCAGTTCGAGTTCGAGCCTAGTGTGTAATCGGTTTCAGGATTTCGCTACGGCAATAGGTGGTCCCTTGACCGTTTTCTTTCTCTTCGTTTGTGATTCTATTCGGAATCAATCTAACCTTTTTGTGTAGGGCTGTGATGTTTTAGTATTGAATAAGCAGGGCTGCGATTGGTCTAAGAGTTCCATAATTTTGTTTCAGCTTGTGTTGTTATGTGTGTTAATTCTCGAGTTGTAGAGTTCATAGGTCATATTCTTGTTTTGGATTAATTGTGCAGATATGTATGTGAGTTTCAGCCACTGATTTCGTAGGGTATCGGGTTAAGGGTTGGATGAAACCGTATCGATTGGCTAAACGTTTTAAGCAACCGAAAACCGGAAAAAAAAACCGAACCTTAAGGTTCTTGGTTTCCTAAACCAAAGAGTCTTCTTGAATAAATTAACTTTATTATGTAAATATAAGTTACTGTGGTAAAAAGTGATTTTGGGGCTGTTGGGTATCTCGGGAATAAGCGGGTTGTTGTCGGGATTAAAAACAAGTTTTTTTTTATAACAAACTGATTTTTAACAGAATCTGTTCTCCGAGTTCGGGGCTGTTTTTACCACACTTAAAATACGTTTTTAAACTTTTGGCCCATGTGGGTCTCTAGTTTTCCAAGTCCTCTTTTCGTTGCCGCTGACGGCTCGCTAATCTGAATTACGGTTTAAAAGATATCACTATTTCAGTAAAACGTCGCAAAGTTTTTTTCGGTTCAGTTATCCTGTTTTGTAACCCGTTTTTGAGATACTTAGAATATGTTTTGGGAAGGGGTCGTGAGACAGTAAATTGTAGTAATCTGAGTTTTCAGCAGTGGTAAAAATTTGGGAATAAACTAACACACGGTTTGGGAGTTATAACAGTTTCCGCGGGGGTGTCGGGTTCTGGCAGAATTCTATGAGTTGGGTTTTGAGCCGAGTTTTAATCCTAGCCTTATTATGTGATGTAGGACCTTCTAGGAACTGAGTTGTGACTTGTACGTGCCGAGGACACTTCTAGGAGCATACGTCGATTGAGGTGGGTGATCTCACTATAAACTTGCATTTACTTTCGGTTCATGATTTTGTGCTATGTGTCATAAACTGCTATTGCTTGAGACAAGCTTGTTTACTTGATTATGTCCTAAGTGTTGTTTATTTTAAATACATCCTGAACTGAGATATGGATACTGAGTAACCGAGCTAGGTACCATATCATTATGTGTTGATCTGTGTACATGAGTTATGTTATGAGTTATATGCATGTGAGATGTGCTAGTTGATTACATATCTGTTGAGATGATATGTGTTGAGTATGAGATGGTTTGTTTTATATGAGTACATGTTGTACGAGTCAACACGTTAATAAAACTAACCTAATAACTATGAGATTTTAATTACCGATCGCAAGAGGCGACGGCGAGAGCCAACTCTTCCCGTTTGAGTTGCCAAGGTACACTACACGACTGTCAGCGTGGTACTGCGGGGAACCTAGAGGACGGGTGTTGGAAGAGGGTGTTGTGACGAGCCTATGGCGGTGGGCGTACGTTGAGTATCGTCACAACCCACGACGAACCTAAAGAGAATTAATAAAGGCCTAATAACGAGAAATGAGTAGAGTCTTTTAGGGAACATGTATGTGGTATGAACTGTTGTATGTGTTTGTTTATTTTGATTTTATCCACTTAGCGTGTGGCTGACCCCAAACACTTCCCCCCATTTTCAGGTACTAGCAAGGGCAAAGTGAAGGTTCATGGCTGATGGGTTGCATCTCGGTTTTATTGTTGGATTTGGATTTTCACTTAAATGTTTGTCGAGTCAAACTTATTTTTAAAAAACTTTATTTATTCCGCATTAAATACCACGTGACGGTTTATTTTATGAATTTATGAGTGGGACCGTTTTTTTACTTGTACTGGAGAAAATATTTATTTTATTACTTTAAATTTTTTTATTTTTATTTTTTATTTTCCCCGATTTTTGGGATGTTACATTGATCGAAATTTGATTATATTCCTGTTAGAATTTATGGAGAAACAATAATCTTCACTCAATTCATTGATTCGAACTGAAAAATTTTCGATTTTATTTCACAGTGACGAACATCAACTTTTTCTTCAAAATTTTCAGATCTGAAGCAATTCACCACGAATTTGGATCTACTCTAAGATAGTTTTTGCTCTGATAACAATTGAGAGAGCTAAAGATTTCGAAATCAAGCTAATTCATGGTGATGTGAAGAAGATTTGAAGATCAAGTGTGTGTTTTAGTGTGTGTAATTGAGAGAGAAGAAGATGGAGGGAATGAGCTTTCAAAGTGTAATTCTATTCAAATGAGAGGAAAGCTTACATCATTAGTCATCGTAAGGGTATTTATACCATAACCTCTAAACTAGTTTAATTAAGGCTAATTAAATCATTTAAGCTCAAAACTAGTTCTAACACATTTAGCTGTCAATTATGCAACGTAAGCTTTGTAATTACTTTCTACATTACGTCAATTTAAATACACTTTCAAAAGTGATCCCACTACCACATCATCTTTCAATTATACGAAGTATCTTTTAATATATGTTTTAAAATAAAATATTTTAAAGTTTTCAATACATTAAGGGCATCTTTCAATTTGTTATGGATCCGTATTATGACACAACTCCACGTGGCTTTCATAATGAGTTTCTTATTTTGAAAATGAAATACATACGTGGCTTGCTTAATTCAGTTTGCAATTGTTTTGCAATCTGCGATGCAGATGCCCTAAAGGATGTTTGGCAAAATTAGCAAGAAATGAGTTACTAGATATAGCTACTAGTTTGTATTTAGATTTTGAATATGGGGCTTTTATTTATATAAGTATATTTAAAAAAATAGCTAAAAAATATAAACTGACACAAAATGATATATAAAAGAGCTACATATGGTAAAAATGTTATTAAAGAGTGTATTGATAAAAGTTAAAAATAAAAATAATTTTTTTTTACATCCAAGCGAAACTTTTTTTATTGGAGCTTAATTTAATTTTATTACAAAAGTAAAAATAAAAATACTTACAACAGTAAAAATAAAAATACTTACAACGCTAGCTCTTATGTCATTAAAATTGCAATATTTTTTTGTATTACCTATATAAATGATGTATCAACACTTTCAGTTTTGTAAAACAAGCTAGATCATAAAATATGTTGTTAAAAAGAGTCCAAGTTAAAAAGAGAAGAAGCAGACCTCTTTATATAAAAACAATATTTACATCGATCTCAACATTATTCAATTCTATTGTAACACAAGTTCACTACTCAGAAGAAAAATTATTTTACGTGTAGCTCATAAAATTAAATAGAATTGAAAATAAAAAAAGTATTGAAAAAAAGTAGTGCTTAATGACGTGTGAGAGAGCATTGTCATTTTCTTTTGGGATAAAAGATAAGACATGTCATCATTTTGTCATTTATGCAAACAGTCATCATGGTATTTGAAATTTGTTTGAAAAATACATATTTAAACAGTAGGAAAATGTTTAAACCGATCGATGTGTAAAGTATTCAATGACGCGCATGATACAATATTATATTCGGATTTTTGATCTTGGTGGGGTCGTTTTTAATATGAGCCACCAACGCCTATAAATTATATACGTCATATAACTAGATTGCCTGCTAGAAATATATATAGGACCTTAATTATTCTTTCTAGATCTATTATCATTTTCATGAACATAAATACTTGCCTTTAATTTCTGCTTTGTACATGTTGTCAGCTCTTGACATATGGTCTTTTGTATAGTTGTACTATATTAGAGTGTACCATTCAGGATGTTACATGAATTTTCGTACGACCAAAATATTGTTTGAATCAATAAATATTTATAACGTCTAATTATATAAACAGTTAGTCAACTAAAAAACTTGATATTAAAAATAAGACTACTATATAATTTGTTCTTTTAGAAGTCACGTTGAAACCAATACTGAAAAGTAAACAATTATTTATAATACTAACAAAAATAAACAAAATATGTGGAAAAATACAATTAAAAAATATTAATTACATTTATCGTATTAAAAAGTTATTAGAATAATAATAGTTAAAAGGAAAAAGTTATTTTTTAATTATATACAAATATAAAAATTTTGAGGCAAAATTATCATTATTTGAAAACATTTGGATATTAAACATTAAAGTTCAGGATAATAAATTATTATTTTAGAAAAGTTAAACTTCGGAGTAAAAAAAATCATCAAACTTGATTAATGATCATTATCCCGTTCAGAATCATAGAGTATGCTCGTTGTAGGTTAACTGTGTGTTGATAATACCTCATTGAGTTTTGAAGATAGTTACAAAGACTAATTTAAAATCTTGTAAAGTCCCAAATTTTCAGTAAAATTATAACTTTTCGAATAACATTAAATTATGATTAAACACCTAGTAAATCATCCAAACCAAATTTTGAAAAGAGTATTAAATACAAGATTCTAAAAAACATAAGATACGATGTGTCGGTACCATCAAGCCTCAAGACGTAACGAGTCACGGCGAATCATGGTGTTTTTCAAGACGTGATCTAGGAAAACAATTTTTTATATAAATTATAATTATACATGTATAATTAAAAAGATAGAAAAGGACATAATTATAAAATTATAATATAATTCATCAATTTTTTTCTTCATTTTCGGCATATTCAATGATTCTTATAACTAAATACCTATATATATTTGGCTTATATGACTCAATAGCTTTAATACATCTAAAACACAGATTAAGATGGGTAAATGTGAACTAAGTTGGACCTTAACACACGTCAAGCCTTACATCAAAGCTTTGGACCAATGCTTGCCGGCATGGTCAAGTTTTAAGCATTTACAAAACATGGTGAAGCTACTGCGGGCTTTTTAGAACTATGATTAAATATAATAGCGTTGTGGAAACACAATCGTAAATAACACAATTCCAAATCCCAATAGTCAACGTCAACAATGTCAAATGTCAACCTTCTCCTTGTCCTTACTACTACTAGTAACTGCACACAAGGGAGTTTAGGTAAGCTAATGCTTCGTGAATTCCCTAACCGTACATATGGTTCATCGATGTTGGAAAATATGCACAGTTGGTTAACCAGTGATGTCACGTCCAGACCTATAGGGCACTCACGTGTCACACCGATGAGTGCATGTAACAATGGAGTAGTTATGCAATGATACTCGAAGAGGACTGATTTATAATAGTTACTATAAATCAAGAAGTATTAAGTTAAGTTTAACTTGATACTAGATTAATTAAGCTAGTTAATTAATACAAGTATTTATATATTGATTGGTTGAATAAATATATAATGTCTTAATTATAAATTATCCATAATATGAATTATATCAATTAAATCATAAAGTGTTTGGACAATATTATTGTCTAAATTATATAAAGATAATTATATAATTCATTATTAAAAGTATAATACACAAGTATAGATTTTGGTATGTGAAATCCGAAATATATAAGTGTATGATATTAGATGATTAATAGTTAAATGATAATAATAATAACTAGTTTATTGTTTTAGTCCATACAATGATTTCACAAGTCTACACACCTTATGCTCATTACCCGGCATAACAAAACCTTCGGGTTGTTTCATGTAGACTTCCTCGTCAAGATCTCCATTCAAGAAGGCTGTTTTGACATCCATTTGATGAATAATCAGATTGTGAATGGACGATAAAGCAATTAACAATCTAATGGTTGAGATACATGCTACCGGTGCATACGTGTCAAAATAATCAATACCGGGTTGTTGCCTAAACCCTTGTATGACCAACCTAGCCTTGAACTTATCAATAGTTCCATCAACCTTCATTTTCTTTTTAAATATCTATTTACAACCCAATGGTTTAGAACCCGGTGATAAATCAGTCAACACCCAAGTGTTGTTCTCCAAAATAGACGACATTTCGTCATCTATTGCTTCTTCCCAAAAAGCAACATCCCGAGACTCCATGGCCTCTTTAAAGGTCCTTGGATCAATATCAACTTGATAGGAATATGGGTATTGTGTCTTCACTTTATCCCTAGATCCTTCCACCAAAAACAATTGGACATCGTCACCGAAATTTTTCGGTATTCAGCTTATTTAACTTTTCCGTACCTCTTGTGTTTTGGGGTTTGAAACACCATCAAAACCTACTTAGTTTTGAGTTTCATTACTGTTAGTTATCAGGTCCTTAGGCCTTTGAATCGATGAAAATCACATCTCATCAAAAATCGCATCCCGCGACTCAATTACGGTATTTATCGATATCGAATCATTAGGTTCAATAACATAGAACCTATAAGCTTTGGAATTTTCAGCATATCCAATTTATATACAATCTATTCCTATCTGCCCAAAGTTTTTCTTTTAGGTTCGGGTAATCTAACAACAGCTCGACAACCCCAAACTCGAAAATAGCTCAAATTCGGAGCCTTTTTGTACCAAAGCTCGTACGGGGCTGTTTTCTTCCTTTTATTTGGAACCCGATTCAAGACATAACATGCCGTAAGCGTTGCCTCTCCCCAAAATCCCTCACTCAAACCTGAGTAAGAAATCATCGAGTTAACCATCTCTTTCAAGATTCGATTTTTCCTTTCGGGAACACCGTTTTGTTGTGGTGTATAGGGAGTTGTGGTTTCATGAATGATACAAATCGATTGGAAATAATGGGGATCCATATATTCCCCTCCCCGATCCGTCCTAAGACATTTTATTGAATTACCCAATTGCAATTCCACTTCGGTTTTATAAATTTTAAAAATATCTAAAACTTCATCTTTAGAATGCAACAAGTATACATAACAAAACCTACTTGAATCATTAATAAAAGTGACAAAATAATTTTTATTACCTAATGAAGGTGTCGAATGAAGATCACATAAATCACTATGTATTAAGTCTAGTATTGATGAATTTCTATTAACATTTGGGAAAGGTTGTTTTGTTATTTTTGTAAGCATACAAGTTTTGCATTTTTCGGAATTAACATCAAACGCGGGAATTAATCCCACCTTTGACATTTCTTGCATTCTTTTAAAATTAACGTGACCTAATCTAGCATGCCATAACTAAGAATTGTCTAATTTATCAATAGAAGCCATAAAAACATAATTGTCACAAGGTGCAAATTTATTATCCACATTTATACGAAACATACATTCGGAATAGTATCTGAATCCAACAAACACACAAAACTTGGATAGTACATATCTATCCGACTCAATTACTTGTTTATACCCTAATCGATTAACCAAACCACTAGACACAAGATTATTTCGAACCTTGGGAACATACAATACATCACTTAAAGAAATTGTTTTTCCCGAAGAAAACATTGAATTAACAACACCACTTCCTACAATAGGCTTGACTCCTTCATCCGCCATGCGTAATACCAATCCATCATCAACCGGTTCCATCTTCTCGGACCATTTTGAATCATTACACACATGACTAGTAGCACAAGTGTCAAGCCGCCAAGAGTCACTTTTATCCTCCTGTACATAGGAAATTTCAGGGGTTAGTGATACATTATTAGTATGATAATGATCAACAAAAATATGACGTTTTGGTGGACCATGGTCCTTAGACCCACCTTGTCCACCCTTGCTAGTACTAGCTCCATCATTACCAAGTTTCACATGACAATCTCGTTTCAAATGTCCCACTTTTTGACATCTCCAATAAACCAATTCCGTAGGTTTGTTTTTGCACTTAAACGAATCATCAAACTTTCGTTTCTTTCCTTTCCCCTTGTTGTTAAATTTGTTTTACTTATCTTCAACCATGTGAACAGAAGGTTGCCCGACATTGGTTTTGCCTTTGGTTTTATCACCATCTTGAACCCGAAGTGATTCCTCAATCCGAATGTGACTACCAAGTTGTATCATTGACAACTCCTCTTTTTGGTGTTTAAGAGTATGTATAAAGTCCTTCCATGATGGTGGAAGTTTATCAATCATGCTAGAAACAGCGATAGATTCATCCATGTTCAATTTGTGTAAAGCAAATTGACCAAGGATTCGGAGCAATTCATTATATTGTTTCATAACCGACCGTGAATCAACCATCATGTAACTGTTGAAATCACTAACCAAGAACTTCTTACTAGAAGAATCTTCCGCAATATACTTGGATTCAAGTGAATCCCACAATTGCCTTGCACTTTCAACATTCTGATATATATCAAAGAGAGCATCAGACATACCGTTCAAAATATGACCGCGACAGATGTAGTCATCATTTTCCCACTTGCTACACCTCCTGGTTTGTTCCACAGTTTCATCTTCCACAAAATCCGGTTGAGGGGTACTCATCACATAAACCACCTTCAAAGTAGTAGTAAGAAGAAAGTGCATCTTCTTTTGCCATCATCTAAAATCGTTTACTTGAAATTTCTCCAATTTCCCGAACTTACTTGTCGTCTCTTTCACATTATCGTTCTGACTCATGATTACAGAAACAGTAGAAAATATCTAATTCGATTGTTGGGTGTAATAGGGTTATTTATGTAATATGGATTTAACAAAGGAAGCGTGAATATCACTTTCCGAATTAGATATTTCGACCTTATGCCTGGGTATCACGAAATTCTAACTATTGGGATAATTCCTAAGAATCAAATTAAAAATTAGGCACAATTTCTAATTCACAGTAATGGATGATTGGAGAGAATTCATATTCAACAGTATCTCAAGAGAGAATATTCTTTTTTGTAGTCTAACCCTCAATAATACATACGTTGTATTATTAAATCAAAGTTCAAAGTGGTTCCCAAGATTTAGGAACATATCCATTAATTTAGGAGCGGTTATACACGGTTTTCTACAGTCAAGAAACTGCCCGTCGTAGCAGGTACACGTTGCAGTCGCTATTCGCTGATTGCATCAGCTTGCTGACCGCATCAACTTGCTGATCACATCAGCTTACTGAATGTATCAGATTGCTGATCGCATCAGATTGTTGAACGCATCAGATTGCTGATTGAAGCATCTGATAAATGGAACTATAACCAAACCAGTATCATCTTGGACTTATACAAGTGTGCTCTCCGCACCTCCTGACTTGTACTAGAACCAAATGTGACAACTCGACATTTTGGGTATGTTACTATTTTTCATTTCTTAGTTTCTATATTTAGAAAGTTTCAATTTTTAGAAACTTTCTCATTTCGTAAAAGTTCTAATTTTAGAAAGTTTCTATTTTTAGAAACTTTCCTCATTTCCTATCATTTCTAATTTTAGAAAGTTTCTATTTTTAGAAACTTTCCTCATTTCATATCATTTTTGAATTTAGAAAGTTTCTATTTTTAGAAACTTTCCTAATTTAGTTTCATTTCTATTTTTGGCATCCAATCACATGACTAGTTCACCGAACGTTTAACATTTTCACCATACATCAGTGTTTGACTATTTTAGTCAACACAACATCTTATATTACTTGTGGTGACATTTTTTACTCCAACACATTTCTAATAATGATATTTAAGTAATATTTAATCAATAAAATCAAAACAATTAACAAAATGTGACTCGTAACGAATTTTATTCCAAACCGACACATTAATTGTTGTCCCGACCATCAAAAGGCCGAAACCCCTACTCATGGCATCCATAATTTCGTCCCACAACCACTTGGTGGTGTGGTTATCTTCATTTACAAGTTGAAGAGTTATCTTTATCCTTATCACAATTGATTTTTAATTTAAACCCTATCACTTATCGTCTTTTTGATTCAAACATTTATATCTATCCTAATTGGTTTGAAATTCGAATTTGTGTTCCTATCCTACTCAAACCTAAATTGCTCACTATAAATATTACATAACCTCAACCCTAATCCCCTTTACATATTTCGGCCAAACACTTCCAAAAACCGAACCCTTGTTCGTCCAAATCATGTCCGAGCACCAAGCAAGCCGAAACCCTTTCTCCCTTCGTTCGTCCAATCGCAATAGGTATAATCCCGATCCTTTTTCTTTGTTTTTTCTCTTGTTCAGACCTGTTTTGAATCTGAGACCATGGGTAAAAGCCATATGGTAGCGGCAACCATTGAAGCCGAAGCATACGTGCATACTACGTATGCATGTGTGTGTATGTTTGTTTGATTTGTTTAACCGTTTCTTGATCCTGATTTGTTCGTTTTATTCTTTATTCTTGTTATCTAAACCCTAATTTGTTGTTTGTTGATGCCTTGATCTTCCAAAATCCTAGAAACCCTAGACTTGATATTGAATTGATAAACCCTATATCGAACCATAAACCTAGCCGAACCTATCTATGATTCGACCACAAAAACCAATAGGGTCTTGGCCTATTCGGCCAACCTAAAACGAAACCTTAAACCGAAATCTAGAAACCCTAATTTACATAGTAAACTTCTGTTGACTATTTTGACCATTATTGACCTCTGGATTTGACTAATTTTGACCCACAAGTCAAACCGGGTCAAGGCCGGATCTTGACCCAACCGATTGACCCAAACCCGAATACTTAATCGGGCCAAGGCCCGTAGTTGGCCCATTCGATCTATCTAAGCTCATTGGGCCAAACGTTAGTAGGCCCACTAGTAACCAAGCCCATTTGGACCAAAGCCCAAACCTTTGGCCCACTTATACCCAAACCGAACCTATTGGGCCCCAGCCCAATCCATGACACAACTCTATTGGACCTAAGCCCAATATGAGGCCCAAATGGCCCACCTAGTGGCCCATTAAGCCCATCTAGGCCCAATAAGCCCATTAGGCCCAATCTAGGCCCATTAAGCCAAACTCATTTCATTTCATGTCATTTCATTTTGAAGCCCATTTCATTTCATTTCATAATTTAAAACCCAACGCATTTCATTTCATTTCATTTCATTTTATTTAAGTCCTGTAACCCAAGTTAATTCGATGTCACAAAACATACAACATAACATTAAATGGATATCATATATCTTATATCATAACTAGAATCACCTGTGTTAGCTTAGTCTAATTAGAAAGTTATATCGTTTAGGAAGATAGGAGTCTTTGAAGGATTCCTCTGTCCCATTTGTCGCTAAGCTTTGCCCAGGTGAGTCCATAGACCCCTTTTTACTCTTTTTACTGCTTTTACAAACTATTGGGGTGGAAAACATAAACAAACGCTACTATTTTATTATGACTATACAACAACATTTACATTTTCATCATCACGTTGGTATGACAAACGATTATTATGCCGGACTAAGGTGCCAGCAATCATTAACTAGTGGATCTAGACCATGGATATGCATATAGTACTATTGGCTGACACTCATCCTCCCAACGATATTTGATCATTGTTGGTTTATCCAGTGCTACCGGGAGTGTGAATCCATAAAAGAACATAACATACTGGAGTTGAAGTGTTGATTGTGGACTTAGGGGTTGGTATATTAACTCAATAGACTAGCTACCTGTTGGGGATACGGTCATGCGATGTCAAACATAACAACTTGTTCAACACATTTTCATAAACAAAATTAGTAATTGTAGATTCTTCTACAATTACACTTTACTTTTCGTACTTACGTCTCATATAATATTAGTGTTGAACCTTATACTTTCAGTCATGAACTATTTTCATAACAAACATTTTGGGTAGCAAACACTTTACTTTTACAACAAACGTTAACCGTGTGGATTCACTCAAAATTATTGTTGACCCTTTTATACTTATGTTTTCCAGGTGATTTAGGAGCTCAGTGAGACTGGAGGATATGAGCAGTGGATTGTCGTGAGCCATGAATGAACATTTAAGTTACGAACAATCACTTCATTTTCAAAACTTACTATTTTTAGTAACTGCTATTTTGGAAACTTTCCATTTTTAGAAGGTAAACCATTTTCATTTGGTTATTTACGTGGTTGTTTGTTTACTTAATTTTTGCTATGTAATCATGAATGTTACACCTCCGTTCTTCCGCAAAACATTTTAAATGAAGTAAAACTCATTTTTGGCGGGGTGTGACAGAGTGGTATCAGAGCTTAAGTTATAGTGAATTAGCATGCCTAGTCTATAACTACAAAAGATTTTTGGGAAAAACAAAATGTCTACAAAACAAATGTCCATGGCACGCTGAGTCTCATATCCCGAAGTTTCATTGTTCTTAGATTAGAACACTACCTTAGTTAGTATTGCCTTAGAGTAATATTTAGCATATCGTCTGAGTGCCTAATTTTATGTTCTATCAGTATTGCGACTTATTACCAGAATGTCGTTATCGAGTGTTATCGATATTTTGTCCGACTCCGAATATGATAGTGATCATAGTATTACTACGCCTAGAAGTATTCCCTCGTCTCCAGTTGTTCAATGGCATCGACGACCAAGAAGACGTTATATCCCTATTATCACAAATGGTCCTCCAACGCCAGCTATTGGCCAACGTCCAACTTTGTTTCGTAAGTTTGAAGGCGGTATTTTTATTCGTGTCTACGCCTACGAAGTCGCGTCGTAATTTAGTTCCAAGAAACCCTCGACGACAAGAACCAGTACCAGAACCAGAACCAGTATCATAATCATAACCAGAAGAAGACGACGATTCGTCGCCGCACGTCTAATTCAACTTTTCATGATCCAAATATTTTATGTTCTAAACTATTTAAAAAAAATAGTTTTACTTAGTTACTTTCTTGTTACCTTATTTGGCTGTATGTGTCATTCTTTTCAAAACTTAATCTTTAGGAAACGTTTTTAATAAAAGTCTTATTTTATTAATTAAAAAGATCATCTTATTTTGATTATTTAAAAATTTCTTTTATATTATAATGAGTATTTTCCTTAGTTAGCGTCTAGTACTACTACTATTACTATTACGTCTAATACTACTACGACTATTGTATCTATTTTCCCCTATTTCTTTTAAATATTTCTACTATGTCTACTATATAAAAATTTCTTTCTTTAAATTCTCTTCATCGTCTTGTCCCACATATAATTTTCCTTGAGTTTAAGCGAATTGAGATATATCTACGGTCTACAAGATCTCGTTCGTACTCACGTCACTGCCGCTCAGCCTACGACATTTGAAGATGATGTGAATCTAGCAACAAGACTGATAGATGATGCTTTTAGAAGTGGATCGTTTAAGGACCAATTGGTTGTCTCTAGTAAATCGTCTGAACCCTCTAGCAACGACAATGGGAAGCGTTACTACAACAACAATCAGCAAACTACAAAGGGAACAAGTATCAGAAGACCAAGAGCTATGCTGCCTCCAACTAGAGCAACAGCAGTCACTACAACAAGTCGAACCATGATGCAAAACCGTATGCTGGAAGCAACCCCAAGTGTAACAAGTGCAACTGGCATCATGATGGTCAACGTAAGAAGTGTTATAGATGTGACCGTTGGGGACGCAAATTTCAGAAAGTGTACGTCTAATACTCCTCCCAAAATTCTCGTCTGTTACGAGTGTGGTAACTCAAAACACTATCGTAACCATTGCCCGAAGCTCAAGGACAACAACAACAATGACAATCGTAACAAACACCGCAATGCCAACAACAACAATGATCGTCAGAATATTCGTGGTTGAGCGTTCGTCATTGGTGCTAAAGAAGCTCGCGAAGATCCCAGTACTGTTACCAGTACATTTATTATCGACAATTATTTAGCTTCTATTTTATTCGATTTGAGAGCTGATTTGAGTTTTGTATCGACTGACTTTAAAAGATCCTTAGATATCGAATCATCGCCTTTAGAGGTCAGTTGTGAGATTGAATTAGCAGATGGCAAGTTATTAGGTCTAGTGAGATTTTCTTATGAGTTATAAGCTTAATCTAGACAATCATATATTCGAGATTGACCTTGTGCCTGTAGAGCTAGGTAGTATCGATATCGTCATAGGGATTAATTGGTTATCTAAAGACCATGCTGATATATTATGCCACAACAAACAAATTTGAATCCCTTTAACAAAAACAAAAACATTAATAATTCAAGGTGAACAAAGAAACAAAAAAATATCTTCGTAAAGGATGCCAAGCCTTCTAGGTCATGTCGTTGACCAGCAGTCCAAAGATCATAAGATTGAGGACATTTCTACCATTCGTGATTTTCCTATTGTTTTCGTGGCGAATTGCCTGGACTGCCACCTTAGAGACAAGTTGAATCCCGCGTCGTTTTGATTCCAAAATTCGCTCCCATCCTGCATCCTCCTTATCGTCTTGCACCATCTGAAATGCAAGGACTTTCTTCTCTATTACAAGAACTTCTGGATCTTAGTTTCATTCGACCGAGTTTCTCATCCTGGGAGCTCCGGTCCCTTTTCGTTAAAAGAAAGATGGTTCAATGAGGATGTGTATTGACTATCAAGAATTGAATAAAACAATCATTAAAACTCGTTATCCTTTTCCTCGCATTGATGATCTATTCGACCAACTCCAAGGTTCGAGTTTCTACTCCAAGATTTATCTCCGTTCAAGCTATCACTAACTGAAGATTCGTGATGAAGATATACCCAAGACAACATTCAGAACTCGCTATGGTCATAACAAATTCTTGGTTATGCTATGTGGTTTGACCAATGCGTCTGCTGTGTTTAAGGATCTCTTGAATAGAGTATGCAAGCAATATCTCGACAAATTCATCATCGTCTCTATTCACGAACAAGAGAAGAACATGAAGAGCACTTAAGAATCAATATTGAGTTGTTGGAGAAAGAGAAGCCATACGCGAAGTGGTCCAAGTCTGTATTCTGGTTGTGTGAAGTACAATTCCTAGGGCATGTCATCAACAAAGAAGATATCGACGTTGATCCTGCAAAGATCGAGGCTATTAAAAGCTGGGAAGCTCCAAAGACCCCAACAGAAATTAGACAATTTCTTGGTCTTACTGGCTACTAGAGACGGTTCACTAAACATTTCTCGAAGATGGCTAAAGAGTTAACGGTGTTGACGCAAAAAGATGAGAAGTTATCTGGGACGAAAAATAAGAATCGGCCTTCCAAACCCTAAAATCCAAATTATGTTCCGCGCCAATTCTATCTCTTCCTGAAGGAACCGACAAATTCGTAGTTGCTGTGACCACCAAGGGCTAGGCTGTGTATTGATGCAAAATTTCAAGGTGATCGCCTACGCCTCTTGAAAATTGAAGATTCACACGAAGAACTACACAACGCATGATCTCGAGTTATGTGCCGTGGTGTTCGCATTGAAGATTTGGAGACATTACCTCTACGGTACCAAGTGCACGATATTCACCGACCACAAGCGTCTGCAATACATATTCAATCAGAAAGAGCTAAACATTAGACAGCGCATATGGGTAGAGTTGATAAATGATTACAACTGCAAGATCAAGTATAATCCTGGTAAAGCTAACGTCATAGCTGATGCCTTAAGTCGGAACGAGCAGCCCAAACCTCGTCGTGTTCGAGCCCTGCCGATTTCCATTCTTTCTAATGTATCCTCCCAAATTCATAAATTCCAAATTGAAGCCTTGAAGATAGAAAACATGAACAGGGAAGCCGTACGTGTTTTGGAGAAGCAACTAGAAGCAAAGGTGGATGGAAGCCTATACTTTATGGATCGTATATGGGTCCCTAATCATGGAAGTGTTCACAATGTCATCCTATATGAAGCTCGCAAGTCCAACTATTCGATTCATCCCGTTGCTGGCAAGATGTACGGAGATATCAAAGAATTTTATTGGTGGCCTAACATGAAGAAAGAGATTGTAGTCTACGTCAACAAATGTCTAACGTGCTCACAAATGAAAGCTGAAAATCAAAAATCGTCTAGTCTTCTACAACAACCATAGATCCCTGAATGGAAATGGGAACAAATCTCACTGGATTTCATAACCAAGTTACCTCGAACGTCTGGTAGTCATGTTACGATTCGCGTAATTGTCGATCGTTTAACAAAATCAGCTCACTTTATCGCGATCAAGGAAAGTGATCAAATGGAGAATCTGACAAGAATCTACTTGAAGGAAGTCGTATCTCGGCATGGAGTGCCAATATCGATCATATCTAATCGCGTCAGTCGTTTCACTTCTCGTTTTGGCAATTGTTGCAAAACTCTATCGGTACTCGCCTCGATATGAGTACTGCCTATCATCCACATCTATTTCTCGTTGTCTCTCCTGTTCGTGCTTTGTTTTAAATTTCTGGACGAAATTTCTTCAACCAGGGGAGAATGTGACAACTCGACATTTTGGGTATGTTACTATTTTTCATTTCTTACTTTCTATATTTAGAAAGTTTCTATTTTTAGAAACTTTCTAATTTCGTAAAAGTTCTAATTTTTATTTTTAGAAACGTTCCTCATTTCATATCATTTCTAATTTTAGGAATTTTCTATTTTTAGAAACTTTCCTCATTTCATATCAATTTTGAATTTAGAAAGTTTCTATATTTAGAAACTTTCCTAATTTAGTTTCATTTCTACTTTTGGCATCCAATCACATGACTAGCTCACCAAACGTTTAACATTTTCACCATACATCAGTGTTTGACTATTTTAGTCAATACAACATCTTATATTACTTGTGGTGACATTTTTTACTCCAACACATTTCTAATAATGATATTTAAGTAATATTTAATCAATAAAATCAAAATAATTAACAAAATGTGACTCGTAACGAATTTTATTCCAAACCGACACATTAATTGTTGTCCCGACCATCAAATGGCCGAAACCCCTACTCGTGGCATCCATAATTTCGTCCTACCACCACTTGGTGGTGTGGTTATCTTCATTTACAATTTAAAGAGTTATCTTTATCCTTATCACAATTGATTTTTAATTTAAACCCTATCACTTATCGTCTTTTTGATTCAAACATTTATCTCTATCCTAATTGGTTTGAAATTCGAATTTGTGTTCCTATCCTACTCAAACCTAAATTGCTCACTATAAATACCACATAACCTCAACCCTAATCCCCTTTACATATTTCGGCCAAACACTTCCAAACACCGAACCCTTGTTCGTCCAAATCGTGTCCGAGCACCAAGCAAGCCGAAACCCTTTCTCCCTTCGTTAGTCCAATCGCAATAGGTATAATCCTAATCCTTTTTCTTTGTTTTTTTTTCTTGTTCGGACCTGTTTTGAATCCGAGACCATGGCAAAAAGCCATATGGTCTCGGCAACCATTGAAGCCGAAGCATGCGTGCATACTACGTATGCATGTGTGTGTATGTTTGATTGATTTGTTCGGTTAACCGTTTCTTGATCATGATTTGTTCGTTTTATTCTTTATTCTTGTTATCCAAACCCTAATTTGTTGTTTGTTGATGCCTTGATCTTCCATAATCCTAACCCTAGACTTGATGTTGAATTGATAAACCCTATATCGAACCATAATCCTAGCCGAACCTATCTATGATTCGACCACCAAAACCAATAGGGTCTTGGCCTATTCGGCCAACCTACACCGAAAACCTAAACCGAAATCTAGAAACCCTAATTGACCTAGTAAACTGTTGTTGACTATTTTGACCATTATTGACCTCTAGATTTGACTAATTTTAACCCACAAGTCAAACCGGGTCCAGGCCGGATCTTGACCCAACCGATTGACCCAAACCCGAATACTTAATCGGGCCAAGGCCCGTAGTTGGCCCATTCGATCTATTTAAGCCCATTGGGCCAAACATTAGTCGGCCCACTAGTAACCAAGCCCATTTGGACCAAAGCCCAAACCTTTAGCCCACTTATACCCAAACCGAACCTATTGGGCCCCAGCCCAATCCATGGCACAACTCTATTGGACCTAAGCCCAATATGAGGTCCAAGTGGCCCAGCTAGTGGCCCATTAAGCCCATCTAGGCCCAATAAGCCCATTAGGCCCAACCTAGGCCCATTAAGCCAAACTCATTTCATTTCATGTCATTTCATTTTGAAGCCCATTTCATTTCATTTCATAATTTAAAACCCAACGCATTTCATTTCATTTCATTTTATTTAAGTCCTGTAACCCAAGTTCATTCGATGTCACAAAACATACAACATAACATTAAATGGATATCATATATCTTATATCATAACTAGAATCACCTGTGTTAGCTTAGTCTAATTAGAAAGTTATATCGTTTAGGAAGCTAGGAGTCTTTGAAGGATTCCTCTGTCCCATTTGTCGCTAAGCTTTGCCCAGGTGAGTCCACTTCTCCCAAGGCCTAATATAAAAATCACAACTTGTTCAACAACAAACACTACTAATAATAAGACCTTTTATCATTAGAAACCCTCTAATAACACTTTCCCCCAATTTTTATTATTTCCAAAATCCCAGGTTTAACCATTCTTAAGATTCTTACAAAACTTAACTATACACTTGTTTCCTTTGTTAAAATACCATCTATTAAGTGTATACAACCTTTATTTAACCTTTAAACTCAAACCCAAGAACTAGGGTTTCATACCCAAGCTTCAAAACCCATGAATCTAAAGCTACAACTACACGGGAGTGATGATATACCTTATATCTTCAACTAGGAGTGAAATATCACAAGATTCGGTGAAGAAATCGACTCCAAATGATCCTTTGCACTCAATATCGTTCACACACTTCAAGAGAGAAAAACTAGGGTTTGAAAATGCATTAAATGACCAAAATCCCACATTTAAGACCTGCACAGAGGAGATCGCGTCGCTAACCCCATGATAGCGTCGCGAATTAACACCCCGTGTAAATTCGCGTACCTTTCGCGTCGCCATCTCTCAACGCTATCTCAATTTCGCGTTTACCCCATCGCTATTTTGGGCCGCTGTTGAAATCTGCCATAGATCGTGTCGCGATCTCCACATAGCAGCGCTATCTGGTCTGGCAGCTAAGGCTGCATTTTTCCTTGTCCTTTTTGACCCGGGTTTCGACTTTATCAACCCCGAATACATAACAAACGATGTCCAAATGACACGAAACCAATTCCCACGTTTTTCAAACGATTTATCCTTATTTATAATATTTTTACACAATTTATTTTTTTACAAAATTCGGGTCGTTACAACTATCTACCCCTTAAGAAGATTCCGTCTTTGGAATCTCATCATAGTTCTCAAAATCCGTATATCTTTTCCGAATTTCGTCCTTGACTTCCCAAGACAAATTTGGTCCAGGGGAATGCTTCCACTTGACAACACTAACTCGATCTCTTTATTCCAAAGCTTCTTTGTCTTTGTCTCTAGTATAGCCTCGGGATCCTCAATCAACCGGTTCGGGGCACCAACCCGCAACTCTTGCAATGGAATGATATTTTCCACCTCACCAATAACCTTTTTCAAATAACTCACGTGAAAGGTGTCATGCACACCTTGAACCTTGGGTGGAAGTTCCAATTTGAACGCTTGATGACCAATCCGTTTCAAGATTTCGAATGGCCCGACATATCTCGGACTGAACTTTGACAAATTTGGTCCAGGGGAATGCTTCCACTTGACAACACTAACTCGATCTCTTTATTCCAAAGCTTCTTTGTCTTTGTCTCTAGTATAGCCTCGGGATCCTCAATCAACCGGTTCGGGGCACCAACCCGCAACTCTTGCAATGGAATGATATTTTCCACCTCACCAATAACCTTTTTCAAATAACTCACGTGAAAGGTGTCATGCACACCTTGAACCTTGGGTGGAAGTTCCAATTTGAACGCTTGATGACCAATCCGTTTCAAGATTTCGAATGGCCCGACATATCTCGGACTGAACTTTCCTTTCTTTCCAAACCGCATTACATTTTCCAAGGTGATACTTTTAACATCACCATATCCCCGACATCCAAGTCATATGGCCTCTTTTTCAAAACCGAATAACTTCGTTGTCTATCTTGAGCGGCTTTCATGTTGGCTTGAATTATACCAATCTTTTCATTCGTCACTTTCACAATCTCGGGAGCCGTGAGCTTCGTCTCTCCCGCTTGAAGCCAACAAGATGGAGTTCTACATTTTCTTCCATACAATGCCTCATACGGTTGCATTTTAATACTAGAGTGATAACTATTATTATACGAGAACTCGACCAATGGTAAATGCCCATCCCATTTACCCCCGAAATCTAACACACACGATCTCAACATATCTTCCACCGTTTGAATCGTTCTTTCACTTTGACCATCGGTTTGCGGATGATAATCCGTGCTCAACCGCAACTTCATACCCAACTCTTCTTGTAATGATCTCCAAAATCTCGAGGTAAACCTCGCATCTCTATCGGACACTATCGATAACGGAACCCCGTGGAGTCGAACCACCTCATCAACATATAACTTAGCCAATTTCTCAAGTGGCAAAGTTTCCCAAATGGCTAAAAATAACGCACTCTTGATCAACCGGTCAACTATGACCCAAATAGCGCCGTGACCCTTACTCGTCTTTGGCAAACCAACTATTAAATCCATAGTTATGCCTTCCCACTTTCCGGACGGTACTTGCAATGATTGAGCTACCCCATATGGTACTTGATGCTCGGCTTTCACTTGTGCACACGTCGCACACTTTGAGATGTACTTGGCTACTCTCGCCTTCATTCCGGGCCACCAATAAACTCGTTTCAAATCTTGGTACGTTTTTGTACTTCTGGGGTGGATTGAATACTTTGATTTGTGGGCATCATTCAACAACTCTTTTCGGGTACCCCCGAATTTGGGAACCCAAATCCGACCGCCTACGGTTTTCAACCCTTGCACATTTTCCACAAAATGTTGATTCTTACTCAACCGTTCTTGCCTTAACTCTTCCTTTCCCATGACTTCTCATTGAGCATTCTTGATTCTCTCGATAATACTCGAGACGACTTCAATACGCATTGATCTTTCATTGATCGGCTTCTCATATACTTTTCGGCTTAAGGCATCGGCTACCACATTCGTCTTTCCCGCATGGTACACAATCTCACAATCATAGTCGTTGATCAACTCGATCCACCTTCTTTGTCGCATATTAATGTCTTTTTGGGTAAACACATATTGCAAACTCTTATGATCCGTGTACAATGTACACCCAGTATGTTGGAATATGCTTCACACGTATAACATATAGTTATATGGCTAGTTGTTTGTGAGCCTAAAGGGTCACACACTAAAACACCTAACACCATAAGATATGTAGTGTAATTAGGGTAATTACATTACATATTAATATAAGCTACATGCTTGTATATATTAAAGTTTAATATTAATTGTTAATATTAGAACTTTATTGTGAGCAAACTAGAAGGAACAAAAGATAGGGACTAGAGTGTTAATAATCATAATTGATTATGGGAACTCAATAAAAGGAAATCAAGGGCAAGATAAATCTCACCCCTTGCAAACCCTATTTGGCCGCCCCCCTTCACACACCTCTCTAGACTTTTGTTCTCTTTGCTTGAAGATTGGACTAGCATCCCTTGGTTTTCTTGCATAGGTGTTGTGTGGACTAGCTTTGGAGGAATTCCCCGTTGGAGTTCTTGGTTTCCGTCGTATCACATCTCCAACCGATTCATATTATACAAAGGCTTCAAGGTATGATTAATTCATCTTAACTCTTTGTATTTATCTTTAGTTTAATTGTATGATTGATAACAAGATCCGTTCATTGGTGATTAAACTATTTTCCGCTGCGTTTTGTTACTAGTAATAACCGAAAATCACCACTAGTGGTATCACGAGTCATTATACTGATCATATAATTAGCTAGTTTTTGTGAAAAGTGGCAAAAATCAATCCTTTTTTGGTACCCTAATTCCGAACGGCAAATATAAGAACCATAGGGTTCTTTATTTTTTCACAATTTTTTAAATAATGGGTTAAAAATATGATTTTTTGTAACCCTAATTGCCACTTATTACAAAAACACATCAAAAAATTAATCTAGTTTATTGAAGTTTTTGATTATTTGGCTTGGAATTACTTGTTTAATTTTGTTTTTGATATGGCAAAACATGTATTTTTGCCATATCCCAAGCCAAAGCCTTGTCAATTGTTGCTTGTTTGTGCAAACCGATGAAAACCTAGACCTTGTGATTGATTGTGGTTGAATGTTTGGTTGTTTTGGGAAAGCCGTGTTTCTGGCTAAATTTGGTTGTAATCTTTTAATTTTTTCTTTTATTTTTGGTGCCATTTTTGGGGCAATTTGTAATGTAAAAGTAATAGAATAGATTGTCTTTCTTTAATTTTTTTATTGTAAATTGTTGACCAAAATTGAAGACAAATGAAGAAAACAACAAATTTCCGTCATCAACACGAGGGCTGTACGAAAACAGTTTTTCCAGAGGCATACGGACTCCGTTTTGGGCGATTCAAAAGCCTAAAATGCTTGCAAAGTCGTGGGCTACAACTTTCCAGAAGGCCGGGAAGACTCGGCGCGTTACACAACTTTTCTTTCAACAAACTAAACGCCTCATCTTTCTTCTTATACCACACAAACTTCTCACTTTTTCTTGTCAACTTCGTGAGTGGAACCGCGATCCACGAGAAGTCTTGTATAAATCTCCGGTAATAACCGGCTAGCCCAAGGAAGCATCTTACTTCGGTGGGAGTTCTCGGGGCCTCCCAAATCGACACCAATTTAATCTTTGAAGGATCAACTTTGATACCATCACGTGACACCACGTGACCTAGGAATTGCATTTCCCGCAACCAATTTTGCAGGATAACTTTTCCTGTTTCAACACATCCAGCACAAGTCTCAAATGGACCTCGTGTTCTTCCTCGGTTTTTGAATAGATCAAAATATCATCAATGAAAACTATCAAAAACTTATCAAGAAACGGTTTACAAACCCGATTCATCAAGTCCATGAAAATTGCCGGTGCATTCGTGAGCCCAAACGAAATCACTAGAAACTCATAATGACCAGATCGTGTACTAAAGGCCGTCTTCTCAGTGTCGCCTTCTTTCACCCGAACTTGGTGATAACCCGACCTCAAATCAATCTTCGAGAAATAACTAGCACCTTCCTATTGATCGAACAAGTCATCGATTCTAGGTAACGGGTAACGATTCATTATAGTTACCTTATCCAACTCACGATAGTCGATACACATTCTCATCGAACCATCTCTCTTCTTGACGAACAACACCGGGGCACCCCATGGTGACGAACTACGGTGGACAAAACCCTTATCTAATAATTCTTGCAATTGGGTCATCAATTCCCGCATCTCGGTGGCCGCTAAACGATACGGAGCACGAGCAATCGGCGTCGCCCCCAGAACTAAATCAATCTTGAACTCTACTTGCCTCTCTGGGGGCAAACCGGGCAAAGCATCGGGAAAATCCCGAATAATTTATGACATCATCAACTGCTTTCTTTTCCTTTCGGCCATCCAACACGTATGCAATAAACGATGCACAACCTTTCGATAAGCATTTCCTCGCCTTAATAGCGGTAATCACATTAGGCATGTGATGTCCTTTTTCTCCATACACGTACACCTTCTCGTTCTCGGGAGTCTTGATCGAAACCATCTTCTTATCACACAATATCTTGGCTTGGTGCATACTCAACCAATCCATACCGATCACTACATCAAAAGCCTTGATCCCCATGGGCAACAAATCGACTTTGACCTTCTTCCCGTATATTTCTAATTCACAATTTTTATAAATACATTCAACCGTTGAGGTTTTCCCGTTAGATGCCTCTATCTCATAAATTTATCTAACAATTCCGATGGCACATTCAACTTACTACCAAACTCACGAGACACAAACAAATAAGTAGAACCCGAATCAAACAATATATGAGTTGGTAAGGAATTAATGAATAGAGTACCTGACACCACATCGTGCGCCTCCTTCGCCTCCTCCCGAGTGAGTTGGAAGGATCACCCCTTCACCTTAGTCGGCTCCACCTTCTTTTGAGTCGTGGACACAAGTGATTCGGTTCCCTTCTTTGGGCACACATTACTATAGTGTCCCTTCTCGTGGCACGGGTACCATTTCACCTCGGTTCTACAATCTCGGGCTTTATGCCCCATCTTGCCATAACTGTAGCACGCCTTTGACTCTCCTCATCATTCGCCAGTATGATTCCTCCTGAATTTCTTGCACGGGGTAACACTTCCTTGTTTAGAGAGCTCGCTGTGAACTTCCCTTTCTTAAAAATGCTCGAGCCACTCTCGGCTTTCCTCTTCTTGCCCACATGGGCCCTCTCGGCCATCCTTGCCACATTTACCTCTTCCACACCCTGGGTGGCACTAATGGCCTCATCAAGTGTGACCGCCCTCTTTACTTCCAATTGATAGTCCCACGGTAGCCCACTAGCATACCGGACCACCCTCAATCTCTCCTCCGAATAAGTTTTTGCAACAAACGGGAGCAATCCCGTGGACTCCCTCGAGTACTCTTCAACCGACATATCACCCTTGTTGAGGGTCACAAACTTCTCATGCATCTTTTCTAGATCCCTTTCGGGACAAAAATTATTCTTCAACCTCGTGGTAAACTCATCCCACGACATAGCTTCAATCACCTCCCTCCCGAGGGTCTCATACACAATATCCCACCATACCATAACATCTTCTTCTAACCATTGTGACGCATACATCACCATATCAGCCTTCTTACACTTGCTACTTCCGATGACCTGCTTGGTCTCCCGGATCCACCTCATAGTCACCTTCGGGTCCGAACTACCCATTTACAAATTTGGCTTACAAGCCATGAAGGACTTAAAAGAACAACCTTCTTTTTCATCGGGCCTTGCCCTAGCATCACTATAACCACCCGTGGAGGATTTCTCCTCTCGGGTACCATTTCCCTCGTTTTGATAACCCGATTTCTCAGATTCATGATCTTCACCCGGTTTCTCAAGATTTTCGATGATGCAGTTTACTTCTTCGGCCACCGTCCCTTTGATCTGATCAATGATAGTTATGAGGTCCGCCATGGTTACCGGAGTCTTATTAGCTCCGACCTCCGATTCATCTTCCCTATGCATCGACAGTTGACTACCTTGTTCAACCTCAATCTTGATATGGGGTATCTCTTCCCCTGGGTTTTGTGGAGCTTTTCCACTTCTACGAGTGTTCACCATTTCCTTTCGTTAAAGACTATACGAAAGACATCAAATAATTTAGTACCTCATCTACAACCCATTAGTCGCATAAGACTCAACATTCATAAACATAATAAATTCTATATGTCCCCTAGGTTCAACCCTAAACTTATCATAAAGTCTCAAGGTCAACCTACAATCTCAAGGAATCTTATATTCCTATTGCTACAGTCTAAGACTAGGATGGTCACCCAACCTAATTCACTTAAACCTAGCTCTGATACCAAGTTGTAACACCTTAAATTTTATAACAAAACATTTGGCCAAAATACATCATTTTAAAAATAGAAGAACGGTTCCAAAACACGGATTTACAAAAACTTTTGGTATGAAATCAGAGTATAAAGTTGGTGTTACAAAATATATCAAAACCAAAGCTAAGTATAATTCTGATCTAGTGTTCTTCTACTCTAGGCCCCGCACGTCTCCATCCGTACGCATCTAAACCTTCGATCCAGAACCTGAGTACATAGCAAACAAACAAGGAGTACGTGAGACAAGAAAGTCTCGTGAGTAACATGGGTTTAGACCCCGACTTTCCAAACGTTTCAATATATAAACATATATATAGCACATCAATATAAGCTAGTCACCCTATTGTGCCCCTATCGATCCAATGTCTCTATCAATCACATCTAGTTACTCGGAACATCTCCAAATAACTCATCATCTCATGCACTTATTAATCGGGGATCCCACGCCTTAATAAGCCTCAAGATAATGGTAAGAGGGAATCGCCCAATCTACCGTTACCTGACTTACTCACCGGACCACGTCCAGTTAGCAAACCTCCTATCACAGTGATGGAACCATTTGGATTCGCCCAACCGATTCTATCCAATCGTCAAGTGACCAGGGATCCCCCACGTCACCTCCCATCTATCTCTCATCATAACTCATCAAGTTATCCCATCTAACCCCTTGGCTATCACGTCAATCATCAACCAGGTTAATTATCAATAATAATATATAACTAGTTCAACATATTATGAACCTACACAAATAATCAAATAGACCGATTACACATAAATTAAATACATTATAAGGCTATGTACTTAGTAAGTCCACACGTACTCACCTTAGCAAGTATTGCTCCAAATGTGTTCCTTAAACACAATCCTTTTGATTCAACAAGCTAGCACCTTCCAAGACTTCTCCCAAGGCCTAATATAAAAATGACAACTTGTTCAACAACAAACACTACTAATAATAAGCCCTTTTATCATTAGAAACCCTCTAATAACACTTTCCCCCAATTTTGATTATTTCCAAAATCCCAGGTTTAACCATTCTTAAGATTCTTCCAAATCTTAACTATCCATAGGTTTTCATTACTAGGGACCTGTGTTATCACAGTACATATCCATAGGTTTTCATTACTAGGGACCACTCCAAGCCCAGAAATAAATTTCCTCATCCAAACAACTTCCATTGCAGCTTTAGTAGTTGCAATGTATTCAGCTTCTGTAGAAGACATAGCGATAGTGCTCTGTTTTGCACTTTTCCAATCAACAGCGCCTCCGTTCAAAACGAAAACATACCCTGTTTGAGATTTGGAATCATCTCTATCAGTCTCAAAACTAGCGTCAGAATAACAAGTAACGCTTAGCTCATTTTGAGTTTCACCACCATAAACAAGACACATATCTTTAGTATTCCTAAGATACTTCAGTATGTTCTTAACAGCAGTCCAGTGACTCTCACCTGGATTCTGTTGATATCGGCTTGTAAGGTTCTGAGAGAACGCTACATAAGGTCTTGTGCACCGCACAGCATACATGATAGACCCTACTGCCGAGGCATAGGGGACATCACGCATACGTTTCATCTCATCAGGTGAGGACGGTCCTTGAGTCTTACTCAAGTGTACATTGTGTTGCATAGGAAGATTTCCACGTTTGGAAGCATCCATTCTAAACTGTTTTAGAATTTTATCAATGTACGCACTTTGACATAGTCCGATTAACCGCTTTGATCTATCTCGGTAGATCTTTATACCAAGTATATATGCCGCTTCCCCTAGATCCTTCATAGCGAAGCACTTCCCAAGCCAGGATTTTACATCTAGTAGCGTTAGAATGTTATTTCCTATGAGTAGTATGTCATCGACATATAGGAATAGAAAGACGACAATGCTCCCACTAGCTCTTACATATACACGTGGCTCGTCGGGATTCTGAGTAAAACCAAACATTTTGATTTCCTCGTCGAATCTTTTTTTCCAACTTCTGGATGCTTGCTTTAGTCCATAAATGGACCTTTGAAGCTTACATACTTTCTTAGGGTGTTTTGTACTTACAAAACCCTCAGGTTGTACCATATAGACATCTTCATCGAGGTGTCCATTTAAGAAAGCAGTTTTAACATCCATTTGCCAAATCTCATAGTCATAGTACGCTGCTATGGCTATGAAAATCCTAATAGCTCTAACATCGGCAAAAAGCGAGAAGGTTTCATCATAGTCAATCCCGTAGGTTTGAGTGTAACCTTTTACCACTAACCGAGCTTTATAGGTGTGTACATTGCCATCCATGTCGGTCTTCTTCTTGAAGAGTCACTTGCTACCAACAGTCTTGCTGTTAGGAGGAAGATCAACCAAAGTCCATACTTGGTTATCTTTCATGGATTGCATTTCCGCGTTCATAGCTTCAAGCCATTTGTTAGATTCAGAATCCGCTAATGCAGCTCGATAGTTAGGGGGTTCATTATGATCCTCTAAACTTAGCTCCTCAGCATCGATTTGGAAACCATATCATTCACGTGCATGAGGTGTCCTTGCGGACCTTCGAACAGGGACTTCATCATTTTGAGGTGCCACAGGAACAGTTTCATGTTCAGCCTCATCTTGATGTTCGCTAGTATCTACAATTGGTTGTGCATCTTCATCGCTTGGAATCTCGTCAAAGTCGATTGTACTCCCACTTGCTTCTTGTGAAATGAGATTGCTCTCAAGAAACTCACCATAACGAGCAATAATTAATTTTTGCTCAGGTGGGTAGTAGAAATAGTAACCCATCGTTTCCTTAGGGTATCCTATAAAGATGCACTTGACAGCTCTGGGTTCAAGTTTGTTCGGTGTGTCTCGTTTCACGAGAGCCTCACAACCCCAGACATTCAAGTAAGACAAGTTAGGGACTTTCCCATTCCATATCTCATATGGTGTCTTTTCAACCTTCTTGGTGGGAACCATATTCCAGTATGCGAGCAGCCGACTTGAGTGCATAACCCCAAAAGGATAGAGGCAGAGTGGTAGGACTCATCATCGATCGGACCATGTCAAGCAAGGTGCGATTTCTCCTCTCTGATACACCATTATGCTGTGGTGTATAATGGGGAGTGAATTGTGAGACAATCCCACAATTCTTTAGATGGTCTTGAAACTCATGGCTCATGTACTCTCCTCCTCGATCAGAACGGAGAGCCTTTATCTTCTTGCCGAGTTGTTTTTCTACTACATTTTGGAAAGCTTTGAACGTTTCAAAGGTTTCATGTTTATGTTTAATCAAGTAAACATAACCATAACGACTAAAGTCGTCAGTGAAAGTAATGAAGTAGGTAGCACCTTCCCTAGTTCTAGTTCTAAAAGGGCCACACACATCGGTATGTATGAGTCCATGTAGATCATTGGCCCTTTCGCCTACATGGGAGAAAGGCTTGCGCGCCATTTTACCAGATATACAAGAAACACATTTATCAAATGATTTAGAATCATCTGGTTTTATAAGTCCATCGTTTTGTAATTTTAAAACGCGTTTCTTATTAACATGGCAAAGATGACAATGCCATAGGTAAGTAGAATCCAAATTCTTCTTGGATTTCTTGTTGCTACATGTATAAATAGAACTACTGTTTGTGATACGATTATGCATGTCAATTTCAAAAATACCATCACGAGGAATAGCATTAAAATAAAATACATTATCCTTCGAAACTGAAATACCATAATCCGTAAAAGTATGAATAAAACCATTATTCCACACACATGAAAGCGATACTATACCCCTAGTAATACTAGGCGCATAGTGACAATTGTCTAGTACAATAATTAAACCACTAGGAAAGATTAAATCATAGCTTCCTATAGCTTCGACCGGTGCACGCATTCCGTTGCCCACATACAAGTCCAAAGCTCCATGGTTTAGCTTTCTAGTTCCCCTTAGACCCTGCATGGTATTACAAATGTGAGTACCACAACCAGTGTCATATACCCATGATTTCTTAGGGAAAGCACATAGTTCTATTGTGAAGATACCTGATGTGCTAGTCTTGCTAGCTTTGTTCTTCATCAACTCCGCCAGGTAGGCAGGACAATTCCTCCTCCAATGGCCTGTTTCACCGCAGTGATGGAAAGCAAGATCCTTAGCAGGATGCTCCTTATGAGTAGGTGGGGGAACCTTTGGCTTGGGCTTGTAAACTTGCTTTCCCTTGCCTTGGCCCTTAGCAACTACTTGCGGTTTTGGTTTTTGGATCTTTCCTTGCCTTATGGCAAGGACAGTAGGGGTAGGAGTTTTCTTGGGTAGCCCAACTTCCGTTTGTTTCAACATAGCATGTAATTCGGCAAAAGTCTTCCCCATACTATGCATATGATAAGTCATGACAAACGGCGCATCGTCCTTGTGAAGTGAAGTGAGAATTAACCCAATTCCAAGGATATGAGGCATAGGGTAGCCAAGTTTCTCCATCGGGTCTAGGTAACTCTTCGTCTTCAAAAGATAAGAGCTAACAGACTGTCCCTCCTCTTGCTTACAAGCATGGAAGGCTTTGACCGTGTTAAAGAGTTCCTGATCAGCTTGCTTTTGATACGTGGTTTTTAGTTCACGCATCATATCAAGTGCAGTGAGGTCCTCGTGATTCTTTTGAATCTCGGGGGTCATGCTCACTAGCATGAGAGCAGCGACTTCTTGCTGTTCGTTAAACCTCTTAGTATAGGCCGCACGAACAGCAGCAGTGGCATTAGCAGCGGGGGCAGGGGGCAACGCCTCTTCCAAATTGTGGTATTTGTGCTCGGCCCTAAGGACAATCCTTAGGTTACGAGCCCAATCAACAAAATTCGATCCATCAAGTTTCTCCTTATCGAGAACGGAGCGAATGGTGTTGTGTGATAGGGTTTGATTGTTTGTAGTCATCTACAAAATTACAAAGTTCATTAATTAGTATTTTCAATAATAATTTCTTTTAATAAATTAACTACCCAATTAATTTTAATTCAAAGCTAAGATCCCATTGAGCTTCTATCATCACATCAGTTGATCTGCTAGAGATGATAGATCCAATAGGTAGGTGACGATCAACAATTACATTACAAGTGGAACTCTTAGAGGTATGGGACTTCATGGCATCTAGTGAACAAGCATCTATGGTCAAATGACATGTTTGTCGCATCTTCGCCTCGAGTCAAGGTCTCACCGTTAACTCGATTAAGTCATCCAATGTGAAATCATGTCAAAATAGATCTAGGTATCATGCGTAGAGAATAATGACCTTGGATCTAAATTCAAACCACGTCTCACGTGAATTCAAAAATAGAAGCAAGTGATTTTCAACCGATTGGACGGCGTGACTTAAATTTTAGGTATGGAAAAAAATTTTGTGATAAAATTATATTAAGATATGAATGAATCATGTACTTCATTCATATCACTTCATAAGTCGTTTAATAAATGGTAAAAACTTTTAGCGATTATTAGGGGTTAAGTTTCAAATCATATTTAAACTTTGTTTAATCTCAAAACAATTTTAGATTAAAGATTAATCATAAATGATTCACTAGTAATCATAGATGATTAAAAGTTTGGATGGTTTAATGTTTGTGTCTAAAAATCGTTTTTTAATTGTTTTATTACTTGTATCTAATAGAAAAGAAAACAACCACAAACATAAATAAAACATGCAACAAATTTTGTGCAAACCTCGACCGATGAAATCCTAGCTTCGGTCACGTGAGTCATCACGACGGACCGAAGGGTCAAACTAGGGGACGGGCCAACATGAACCCAAACGGGCCTACATATACCCAATGGGCTCCCACTTGCTCCAAGACATTCTTGAGCAAGTCGAAACCAATATTTGTGAAAAAATGCAATCTGCCAGAAAATTCCAACAGACTTTGAAGCCCGAAAAGTCACTGAAGGAGTCTTCTTTATTCTTCCCGGACTTCAGGAAAGATGTAGCCCACGACTTTTCAAGCATTTTAGGCTTTTGAATCGCCCAAAACGGAGTTCGTATGCCTCTGGAAAACCTGTTTTCGTACAGCCCTCGCGTTGATGACGGAAATTTGTTGTTTTCTTCATTTGTCTTCACTTTTGGTCAACAATTTACAACAAAAAAAATAATAATAAAGAAAGACAATCTCTTCTATTACTTTTACATTACATATTGCCCCAAAAAATGGAACCAAAATAAAAGAAAAAATGAAACAAATTACAACAAACTTAAGCCAAAAACACGGCTTTTCCCAATCAACCAAACAACCAACACCAAACACATTCATTCACAAACGGTCTAGGCTTTCATCGGTTTGCACAAACAAGCAACAATTGACAAGGCTTTGGCTTGGGATATGGCAAAAATACATGTTTTGCCATATCAAAAACGAAATTAAAAAATTAAAATCCAAGCCAGATAATCAAAAAATACAATAACAAGATTAATTTTTTGATGTTGTTTTTGTAACAAGTAGCATGTAGGGTTTCTAAAAATCATATTTTTAACCCTTGTCTTTTTAAAAAATGCGAAAAATTAAAGAACCCTATGGGTTCGAAATTTCCGATCGGAAATTTTAAAAGGACCAAAAAATTGGATTTTTTGCTACTTTTACAAAACTAGTTAATTATATGATTAACATAATGACTCGTGATACCACTAATGGTAATTTTCGGTTATTACAAGTAACAAAACGCAGCGGAAGTATATTAATCACCATAAACGGATCTTGATATCAATCATACAATTAAACTAATGATAAATACAAAGAGTTAAGATGAATAATTCATACCCGTGAAGCCTTTGTATATTATGAATCGGATGGTGATGAATGTCGACCGAAACCAAGTATTCAATGGGAATACCTCTAAAGTTGATCCACACAACAGTTGTGCTAGAACACCAAGGGATGTTAGTCCAAATCTTCAAGCAAATGGAAGCAAAATGCTAGAGAGTATTGGAGATGGGGGTGGCCGAAATAGGGTTTGCAAGGGTGAGATTATCTTGCCCTTAATTCTCTTTTAATGACTTCCCATAACCATTATTAGTAATTGCAATCTAGTCCCTAGCTTTTGTTCCTTCTAGTTTACTCACAATAAAGTTTATATATTAGCACTTAATATTAAACTTATTATATACAAGCATGTCGCTTATATTAATATATAATGTAATTACCCTAATTACACTATATATCTTATGGTGTTAAGTGTTTAAGTGTGTGACCATTTAGGCTCACAAACAACTAGCCATATAACTATATGTTATACGCGTGAAGCATATTCCAACAACTTGTTATTCAATTGTTGCAATTGTTGTATATATGTTTATGTTATTTCTAACTTGCTATATTTGTTAAACATATATCTGAGACGTGGCTCATGAACATGGAGGAGATTGCCGGGATCGACCCCCTCACGACTATTAAGATAAGTTAGTGATATCTTGCGAGATAAGTAAGTTTTACATGAATTTATTTAGTATTAATTATGTAATGCCCTGAAAATTGTATCGATTAAATAATATTATTTTAATCATATTTTCTTTTAATTATAATTAATTCTATATTAATTGGACGTTAAGTGCATTTAAATGGTCGTGTCGCTATTAATTGTCGAGTTAATTAAATTGAGAACCGTTTTATATCCCTGGATAATTAATTTGTATATTGTTTGGTAATTCCCGAAAATTTAATCGAGTGTCGGGTTTTAACCCGTGTCGTTGTTTGGTGTCGGAGTCAAGGCGACCAAAGGCCAAGGCCAAGGTTTATTATTTGTTGACGGGGTTTTAATTGTTTTGGGCTTATGGCTTATTAGAAGTTAAGGGTCCATTTAGCTATTTGGCTTAAGCCCATGCTGTATAACTTTTCCCTAATTCGTCCTTAAGCTTTCTCCCGCCCCTAGTGTTTTCGATCAATTAGAGAAGCTGAAAAGAGATTGAAAAAACTCCCTCAATCCCTCACCGGTCGTCAATCAGAGGGATCCCGCCCCCATCTCGTTTTGATTGAGCCTTGTTAAATCAAAAGAAGGAGCTGTCAAGTAGAAACCCCCTCCCCTCTTGTTATTTCGATTGGAAACCAAGCAGCCGAGAGATTGGGTTTGAGCAGATTCGAACAACCATAGTATTGAAGATTGAAATTGATCGAGTAGGGAGAGAGTCAGACCAGATATTGAAATGTGGTTGGAATCAAGATTTCGTTTGAGTTCGGGTCTCCATAGTTTTAAACATTTCGGTATAATTTTTCGTTCTCTTCTCGTTTATTGAATTGAAATTGAATTGTTTCCGAGTCAATACTCGAAGAATCCCGGACCCGGGACTGTCGGTTGTCGGGTTGGACATTCGGGTTTCGGTGTTGGAATTCTTTTATTGATTTGTTATTGTTTTAATTGTGCTGCGATTCTGGGCAGCTTGCTGCCAGGCTGTTCATGACTGTTTTTGACCTGCTTCGGGTCAGGATCCGGGCTCCGGGACTTCTATACTATTTTAGCCCGATCAATTACCTTTCTGTGGCCACCGACCTGTCGTTAATTGAGATTATGATTTGTGAATTACGACCATTTTTTGGTCAGGCTGCAGTGCTGAAATAATGCACTGATTAACCCCTTTGGGGTAGAACCGGGCTTAACATATTAAAGACGGAAATGTAGTGTTATATGCTTCATAGATTCTATGCGAATTTGGTGTCATTCAGTATATCGGTTAAAAGTAATGGTCGTTCGATTTTTCTTTAAATTGTGTTTTGAAGCACTTTTTCGCCCTAGAAAGTGTGCGCGATATAGAATATTGGGAGGGCGTTAAAGCTGGAATAAAGGCAGATGAAAAAAGAGCCTACATGGATCGAAGAACGAGCTAAGTACCCATTTTAGGCAAATTGGTGGGTATGAAAATGTTGAACAAGCAACAATGTATCCACCGAAGTATACCGGTATGGAAAAGTGGAATGCAACCATCGATAGGCTATTTTTGACAGATGAATTTAGGCGAAGGTCGGAGGTAAATCAAGCAAACAGGACACGACTTCCATATAAGTTGTCTCATGGGAGTCAATCATACGCACAAAAGCGATATAAAGAGGTAATAACACTTAATCTGATTATATAAAAAAACTTATAAACACTTGTATAAAAATATTAATCGCATTTTGTTATATTTGTAACGACCGTAATTTTGTGTCGCATCTATTTTCGGATATCATGTATTTTTAATTATGTGGTGACAATATTAGAAACGAGATTTTTATGTGTTGGTATTGATATTTAAACGTTATGCGACTTACGGGACTCGAAACGGGTCAAAGACATGGACTCTACAAGGAAAAAGGACCAAAATCCGGACCATCAGACAGTCGCGGTGCCAGGGTGGGACTCGCGCGGAGCCACGGGGTGCTGAAATCTCGACCATAGAACTGAGGGACCGTCGCGTTCGGAGCCACTGGTCGCATGACGCGAGTCATGGTCGAGCGACACGTGCTTGGTAGTCGAGGAACGAGGATCTGGGCTATCGAGGATGAACTTCAGGCATCGTCGTGGCACAAGGGCCGCTTGGTCGAGCGCGATTGGGCACGGGATGTTGGTCGAGGCGCGAGAGGGGCGTGGTCGCGTCGGGGTTGCTGGTGCACACTATAAGGATGGGAAATTAGGGTTTTTGCTCCCTTTTTCACCCGACCAAGTGTGCAGCTAAAATTTGATGGGTTTTAGGAGTTATTGGGGTTTTGGAGCAAGTAACCACAAAATCTTTGGAGATTTAAACATCAAAGGTAAGGATTCTTGATTATTATGATTATCTAGGTAGTTGGTTAGCTTTATTTGGGAAAAAATGGTGGTATGGATTACCTACCAAGTTATCTTTAGGGAAGATGACTAAGATGAGTGTAAAACATTCCTGGTAAGCTTAAGAACCTTGTGTTCTTGCTAGATTTGAGATTTCTTTATGTAAATCTTGAACTAGGGTTTGAGATTCCACCAAGTTGGATGAACTTGGTGGTTAGGAATGTGGCTTGGATTGATTAATGATTAGTTTTGGTTAATAACTGGATTATATGTGTAAAATGATGGTAGGTCTTAAAGACCTAAGTATTGGATATAATCCTTCATTCAAGGAGTAAGGATTTGTGTTTGATAACACGAATTTTGATTGCATCGCTAAAGTGAGTACATGTGACTTTTACTGAGTACATAGAAGATGATTCTTATGATTTAAAAAATGATAAATGCGTCATTATTAAATAAATGATTTAGTAAAGAGTATGTCTAAACTGTATATGTGCTTATGAACTGAACTGTTGAATGAGCTATGATATGATAATTGAAATGGGGCTATTGCTCGAAAATGATGACTCATTATGTGTTACCTAAGTATCCGGATTAATGATAACCCATCAATTGGGGGAGTTGTGTGACACCGACTTGTGGTGGTACCACCTTACGCAAGAGTAGCATGTCTTGTTTATGATAACCCGGAAACTGGGGGAGTAATGATAACCCGGAAATAGGGGAGTAATGATAACCCGAAAACGGGGGAGTTGATGAATCTTGGTATATTGGGAGTTCCCCGGCTGCCTTGATAGATTTCCGATGACAACCCACATCGAGGGAGTTTGTTTCGGGGAGGCGCGTTACGTATGTGTGGGCTTATGGAAAGCCGTAGTGTATGATTGGCTTATACGCAATGTGATATTTATTTAAATATTATTTTATTACAAATGTTTAGGGTTTAAAACACATGTTCGTCACGATACTATTTGTCTCACATACTACATTTTTCTTTTATAGCTATGTACACAGGTTCGGGGGCAAAGGGTTAGGCGGCCCGTAGTTATAGCATTGGAAATGATTAGCTCGGTGTACTTTCTTTAATTCCCTTAGACTACGGAATAGACGCATTTTGTAACACCGTTTTTGATACTCTGATACATTTAGGATGTTTTTGTTTAAATGTATTTTTGAGATATTTGGTTTTGTAATACTTCCTCGTATCACAATAAGTGATACACTTTCCATTAATGGGTGTTTCATAATAAGTGATACACTTCAAAAGTTACCTTATTTTGTAAAAATGTGGGACCCCTCATCCACTAACTATCCACTTTAATAAAGTGAAATTACCTCTATACCCTTACTTTTACTTTTGAAACTCATTAATATCACTTTATTAAAAAAAATGGGACCCAACATCCACTAACTATGTACTTTAATATATTTAAACTCCTACTTTAATATTTTGCCTCAAAAACCGCGAAACTCCAAATGTATCACTTATTGTGATACGGAGGAAGTATTTAACTTCAAATATTAAATTATAAATTGGTCTGAAAAATTGAGGTGTTACAACTTGCTATCACAGCTATAGTTTAAGCGAATTAGTTGGATTGCCCACCCTAGGCTTAGACTTTGCTTGTAGGACGTTTTGTTCCATAGAACGTAGGTTGACCTCTGAGGAATAGGGTTGACCAATAAGGAAATTGTTATGTTTCGAGCTTTTCTTATATCATGTGCGACTATTTAGTCGAATATTTGGGTTCAAATTGGTTAACATCTTATTATAGTAAGATGGTTCAAACGCGAAGTGGTCGACCTCCACCGAAAGGAGAAGGGGATTCCAACATGGCTCCAAACCCTCCTCGCAATGGAGGAGGTGGAGCGAACTCCAGTGTTGGGAACACGCTGGTATCATTGGAAGCAATCCAATCTATGATATCCCGTATGAGGGAGGTGATGCAAAAGGACATGAACCAGATCATTGATGATCAATTGAATATGGATGAAAGGGACAAGGATGAAGAGGAAAGGGAGGAAAAGGAGGATACTCCTCCGCATACAAAGACTAAGTCCACTGGTAATAGTGCCCGAACTAAGAACTCCTCCAATGAGGAAAGAAGTGGTGATAAGGTGGTTGAATGTGAGGGATGTTCATACAAGACATTCTTAGCTTGCCGACCCGACAACTATTATGGTAGTACGGAATCGAAAGTTACTATCCGTTGGATCTGGGAGACAGAACATGTACTTGAAAGTAACAAATGCAAAGAAGAAGACATGGTGACTTATGCTTCCCGATTGCTAAAAGATGGTGCTCTAACATGGTGGGTCACCGTGTATGAATCATTGGGGAAGAAAGCCGTCTACAAAATGTCATGGGAAGAGTTCACTAGGAGGCTCAATGAGAAATTTTTTCCCGAAAGGGAGTTGGAGGATTTGTTGGAAGAGTTTATGCATTTCAAGAAAAACAACTTAACATTGGGTGAGTACACCATGAGGTTCACGGAATACCTTCCGTTTGTGATGAATGCATACCCAACCGCACGTAGTCGAGTAGTTCAGTATACTAATGGATTTCCATGGGAGTATGAACTTCAGGTGAAGAGGGTCGACACGCTTGATGAAGCCATTAATGTCGCCCGAAGTGTTGAGAAAGTTGGAAAAAGAAGGATTCAAGAGAGATCGGTGGGGAATGTAAAGAGAAAGTTTAAGTTACTCGGGGCCATCAAAGAAATGGAAGTGTACCCCGAGTGTGTTAAAGCAAGGGAGTGTTGGTGGGTTTCGAAAGTGTGGAAAAGACCACAAGGGTGATTGCAAGGCGGATTCGGGTGCTTTTTTCAAGTGTGGAAGGTTTGGCGACAAAGCTAGGGATTGCAAGGTGAAGAACTTTGATGAGTTTGAGTGTTTCTCATGCCATGAGAAGGGGCGTTATAGTAATGTTTGCCCGAAGAAAGGAACCGAAACGTTGGTGTCGATCGCTCACATGAAGCCGGATTCGTCGAAGTTAATGGAAGTTCCTTCCAACTCACCCGTGAAGAAGCAAAAGAGACTCATGATGTCGTCTCAGGTACCTTATTCGTAAACTCTATGCCCACCCATATATTATTTGATTCAGATTCTACTTATTCGTTTGTATCTCATGAATTTGGTTTTAAGTTAAATGATCCATTAGAGTTGCTTGATGATTTATATGTGATTGAGGTTGCCAATGGGTAAACGTCTACGGTTCATTATGTTTATAGGAATTGTGAACTAGAAATCGATAGTAAGAAGTTTAGAGTAGACTTGATGCCATTGGGAATTACGGCGTTTGATGTGATCATTGGGATAGATTTGTTGGGAATCCATCAAGCCAAGATTTTGTGTGGTAAAAAGTTAGTGTCGATCAAGTCACCCGAAAATGAGAAGGTTTATGTTTATAAAGAGAAGAGGAATCATATGCCAAATCTTATTACCGCGATCAAAGCGACAAAGTGTTTATCGAAAGGATGTTCGTCGTTTGTCACCTATGTATTGGTTGGGAGAATATAGAAGAAAGCGGTTGAGAATGTGAAGATTATTCAGGATTTTCCCATGGTGTTTCCCGATGACCTACCCGGTTTGCCACCGGAGAGGCAAAATGAGTTTCGTATTGATTTGGTCCCGGGGGCGACGCCGATTGCTCGTGCCCCATATCGTTTAGCCCCAACTGAAATACAGGAATTAATGACCCCAATGCAAGAGTTGCTTGATAAAGGTTTTATCCGTCCTAGTTCATCGCCGTGGGGCGCGCCGATATTATTTGTAAAGAAAAAAGACAGTTCGATGAGGATGTGTATCGACTATCGTGAGCTCAACAAGATGATGATTAAGAACCGATATCCTTTGCCAATGATTGATGATTTGTTTGATCAACTTCAGGGAGCCGAGTATTTGTCCAAGATTGATTTGAGTTCGGGTTACCATCAAGTTCGGGTTAAAGAAGGTGATATCGAGAAGACGGCCTTTTAAACGCGTTATGGACATTATGAATTTTTGGTGATGCCGTTCGGTTTGACGAATGCTCCGGCTATTTTTTTTGATCTAATGAATAGGGTTTGTAAACCGTTTCTCGATAATTTCCTTATCGTGTTCATTGACGATATTCTTATATATTCCAAAACTGAAGAAGAACACGAGGGTCATTTGAAGAAACCTTGGAAGTATTGAAACGGGAAAAGTTGTATGCAAAATTCTCAAAGTGTGAGTTCTGGTTGTGGGAAGTTCAATTTCTTGGTCACGTGGTATCTCGATGCGGGATAAAAGTTGACCCGTCAAAGATTGAGGCGGTGAAGAATTGGGAAGCTCTGAAAACGCTGACCGAATTGAGAAGTGTTCTCGGGTTAGCCCGTTATTACCGGAGGTTTATGGAAGATTTTTCCCGAGTGGCGGTCCCACTCACTATGTTAACAAGGAAGGATGTGAAGTTCAATTGGGAAAAGAAACAAGAAGTTGCATTTGCCTTAATAAAGGAAAAGTTGTGCAATGCACCGATCCTTACATTACCCGACGGTATGGAATATTTTATGGTTTATAGTGACGCCTCGAATAAAGGTCTCGGTTGTGTTTTGAAACAACGAGGGAAAGTGATAGCTTATGCCTCGAGAGAATTGAAAGATGCGGAAACGAGGTACACACTCATGATTTGGAGTTGGAGGCGATTGTTTTTGCCTTGAAGATATGGAGGCACTACTTGTATGGGACGAGATGCACGTTATTCACGGGTCATAATACAATATGTGGTAACACAAAAACATTTGAATATAAGGCAAAGAAGGTGGATCGAATTGATTAGTGATTACGATTGTGGAATTGTGTATCATGCGGGAAAGGCTAATGTGGTAGCCGATGCCTTGAGTAGAAAACTTCATGAGAAGCCGGTCAAATCTAAGTCAATGTGGATCGAGGTGGTGTCTAGTATTATTGATGGGATAAAGACCGTACTAACCGAAGTGATGGGGAAGGATGAATTAAGGCAGGAAAGACTGGGAAAGAATCAACTATTTGAGTAAAATGTTGAAGGGTTGAAAACCGTGAATGGTCAGAGTTGGGTTCCGAAATTCGGTGAAAACTAAAAAATATTATTGAATGATGCTCACAAGTCTAAGTATTCGATTCATCCCGGAAATACAAAGACTTACCAAGATTTGAAGAGAATTTATTGGTGGCCGGGTAGAGTAGCCAAGTATATCTCGAAGTGTGCCACATGTGCACAAGTGAAAGCCGAGCACCAAGTGCCTTATGGAGTTGCACAATAGTTGCAAGTACCGGCTGGGAAATAGGAAGACATTACCATGGATTTTATTGTTGGTCTTCCAAGAACGAGCAAAGGCCACGATGCCATTTGGGTGATTGTCGATAGGTTAACAAAAAGTGCATTACTCCTAGCTATCCGAGAGATTATGCCACTTGAGAAGTTGGAAAAATTGTATGTTGATGAGGTGTTTCGTTTGCATGCGGTTCTGATATCGATAGTGTCCGATCGAGATCGCTCCAAGATGAATTGGGGACGAAGTTAAGATTGAGCACGGCTGACCATCCGCAAACCGATGGACAATGTTAAAGAACGATTCAAACAGTTGAAGATATGTTGAGATCGTGTGTGATGGATTTCGGGGGTAAATGGGATGAACATTTACCATTGGTTGAATTTTCGTATAACAATAATTATCATGCAAGTATTGGAATGCCACCATTTGAGGCATTGTATGGAAGAAAGTGTAGGACCCCTTCTTGTTGGTTGGAGGCGGGTAAGACGAAACTCACGGGTCCCGAAATTGTAAAGATAATAAACGAGAAATTCGAAATAATTCAAGCAAATATGAAAGCCGCACAAGATCGACAAAGGAGTTATTCAGGTTTGAAAAAGCGACCTTATGATTTAAATGTCGGTGACATGGTGATGTTGAAAGTGTCTCCTTCGAAAGGCGTTATGAGATTTGGTAAGAAAGCAAAATTGAGTCCACGGTATGTTGGGTCGTTTAAGATCTTGAAAAGAATTGGACTTCAAGCTTTCAAGCTTGAACTTCCACCCGAGTTGCAAGGTGTCCACGACATGTTTCGCGTGTTTTATTTGAAGAAGTTCTTGGGTGTGATTCCACTCCAAGATTTGCGGGTTGATGCACCCAACCGGTTGATTGAATAGCCCGACGTCATTTTGGAGGCGTAAACGAAGAAACTGAGGAATAAGAAATCGAGCCAGTGTTAGTCAAGTGGAAGCATTCCCTTAGACCAAACTTGACTTGGGAGGTCAAGGATGAGATGAAGAAACGCTACCTGGAGTTTGTGGATTATGATGCGATTCCGAGGACGAAATCCTCTTAAGGGGTTGATAGTTGTAATGACCGTAAGATTTTTATGTGTTGGTATTGATATTTAAACGTTATGCGACTTACGGGACTCGAAACGGGTCAAAGACATGGATTCTACAAGGAAAAGGACCAAAATCCGGAACATCAGACAGTCGCGGTGCGAGGGTGGGACTCGCGCCGCACGACATGGTCCTGAAATCTCGACCATCGAACAGAGGGGACGTCACGTTCAGGAGCCACTGGTCGCGTGACGTGACGTGGTCGAGCGATACGAGCTTGGTAGTCGAGGCGTGAGCATCTGGGCTATCGAGGACGGACTCAGGGCATCATCGCGGCGCGAGGGCCGTTTGGTCACGGCGCGAGTGGGCACGGGGTACTGATCGAGGCGCGAGAGGGGGTGGTCGCGTCGGGGGTTGCTGGTGCACACTATAAGGACAGGAGATTAGGGTTTTTGCTCCATTTTTCACCCCACCAAGTGTGCAGTCAAAATTTGAAGGGTTTTAGGATTTCTTGGGGTTTTAGAGGAAGTAATCACACAATATTTTGAGATTTAAACATGAAAGGTAAGGATTCTTGATTCTTATGATTATATTGCTAGTTGGTTAGCTTTATTTGGGAAAACATGGTGGTTTGGATAACCTACTAAGTTATCTTTGGGGAAGATGACTAAGATGAGTGTAAAACACTCCTGGTATGCTTAAGAACCTTGTGTTCCTGCTAGATTTGGGATTTCTTGATGTAAATCTTGAATTAGGGTTTGAGATTCCACCAAGTTGGATGAACTTGGTGGTTAGGAATGAGGTTATCGATTGATTAATGATTAGTTATGGTTAATAACTAAATTATATGTGTAAAATGATGGTAGGTCTTAAAGACCTAAGGATCGGAGATACTCCTTCATTCAAGGAGTAAGGATTTGTGTTTGATAACACGATTTAGATAGCATCGCTAGGATGAGTACATTTGAGTTTTACTGAGTACATAGAAAACGATTCTTACATGATTTTCCTTCACTCACTTGATGAGCGTGAATACTACAACAACATGGGAGATTGTATTATAGCAGGAGTGGTTGGAAGTTCAAATTTCACCAGTGCAGACAGTGAGGAGGTCCTCGATCATCCGGAAGGTATGTTGATCTAATCTTTCTCAACCCCTCACCCCATCCCCTCTCACGAGGAACCGATAGGACCTGGAAACGTGCCTTGGGACGCACATTCTTCGGGTAACCTAGAGGCTGGCTCTTCTTCTTCAGAGGTTAAGGAGGTGACAATCATATCACCTTCTGACCAATCCTCATCTCCGTCAAGAAATCTGAGCATTCGGAGACTCACAGGACAACCCGATATAGAACTAGAAGCTCAATGTCCAGGGATGCGTCTCCCACGAACTCATCAGAAGCTCAAGGTTCGGGTGTTAGGAAGAACTATGAGAAAGTTCCTGCTAAGGAGCATGTTACTAAGGGAAAGGAACCATCTACCGAGCCTAAGGGAAAGGCTGTTGCTGATATGTCTTCAGATTCTGATGAAGATGTCATTTCTGGTCTGAACAAATACCGAGGTCTAGCCATGACCAAGCACCAGAGGTTCGGGGAACCGGGGTGCTACGGTATTTCAGTCCCCACCAGATCTTGAGTAGAAATTCAGTGAAATCTTTAAAAGATTTCACATTCAGATGAATTATAAGAAGGTCATCAATCTCAACGTAAAAAGTTTGACTGAGTGTCAGGGTGTGCTTAGTGGTCTTACGGATGACTTATCAAAGGACCAGAACTGCCTTGGTCAAATTGTCAGTGTTAAATCTGAGAAAATTGATGATCTAACCGCCAACAGCAATAAGCTCATCGTCAGCCACATAAATCTGCATGAAAAATCTGCATACTTGGTCTGAACTCCAACTTTGAATAATTTGAAAAATCCATTGATGCTAAATTTTCAGGTCTCTCCTCTCAGATTTCTGCTCAGTTTGCCTCTATTGCACATCCTTTGAAGATTTTTGCTGAGTTTGTTCATTATAAACGCGATCAGGCACCTGTACTGAGAGAATTTGAAGCAGCACCAAAGTCAACTCCTCCATCTTCTCATGGGGGAGAAACAAGTGCCTGATCAAACCCAACGAAATGTAACAGAGAGGGTTTTTTTCTAAACCGGCCGAAGCATTTCCAACAAAGGCATGTGCTATCGATCAAGGCAGTACGGGAAATTATGGTGGTACTTGTGGTGGTGGTAAAGAAGGTGACATTTTTACAGAATCTTGCTGAGAACTATCCTATGAGTGAGGATAGTGATGATGAGGATGATGCTGATGATGATGATAGGATGCTACTGAGCTCTATCATCAAAAAGAAGGAAGAATCAAGAAGAGTGCCATCGTTTGTAAGTGCACCCGAGTTGAAACCTAAATCTGCTAGTGTACCCAGAGCAACCGCTAGTATCTCAGTCGCTATAGGAAAGAAACCAATCTCTGCTCCCAGCTCGAAGGTCAAAGAAGAGTTCCCTGATAAGGGAAAAGGAAAGAGTCATGCTGCACCTTCTCCAACAAAAATTAAGAAGAAAAGATAAGAATGATGGCCAAAAGATTATGTTTATCTGAGAAACAGCTGACTCGGATACAAGAAGAGGAAAATAAGTTCTTTGGAGTTGGAGGCCACCAGAGCAAGAAGGACTGAAAGGGAATGTTGTGTGGGGCTCTGTGTTTGTGTTTCTTGTTTAATATTTTTACGTCTGTATTTGATAACTGATGCTTTTGAACAATTTACTTTCATTACTCATTATGAATGAATTTTATCAGTTTCAATGATAATGTTTTGACATATGTGAGTTGCCTTATATTGCGTAGTTAAAAGAACTCAAAAAGAAAAATGCACGCGTCACTGAATTAAAGAATATGATCCGAAAAATTTCAGATTATCATTTTATGTAATTTTGTTCTAAGTATGTCAAGATCCCATCTGAAGTGTGAAAAACATTCAAGGTTATTTATAAAACCTTCACACATTCAGGTGCAGTTACCAAACCGCTCCCTCCGTCCCACAAAAAAGTTCCCACTTCTCACTAAATTTTTGTCCCACAAAAAAATTCTCATTTCTCACATTTGATGGGCTCCACGTAATAAAATACTATTATTACTAAAGACTACACTACTAATATCTAATAACTATCTTTATCTCTCCAAAACAAACTTATATTTTAATCAAAAGTATTACCAATGACCCCACCACAAACTATCACCTAAAAACTTGTGCCAAATGGAAATGGGAACTTTTTTGTGGGACGGAGGGAGTATTTGTCTACATCAAATAGGGTGATATTGTTGGGTCGCTGAAAGCAACCCCCATGGAAATGGATTTTATGAAGACAAACAGACAATGGTTAGAAGACAATCTGAAGATTAGTTCTTCAGACTGTGAGTGGTTGAGAACCTGATGCGTTCGGATTCTCTACATTTGTTGCGATATCTGAAGAACCATAAAAGCAACGATCAGTTCCCCGTGCGGAATCAGAGAGTGATCAACAGTTCAGATAGTCGTAGTAGGTTCAGCGTACAATTGACAATAACGCTGAATCTTGTAGACAAATGTTTCTCTAAGTTTAACTTTTAGTGAAGGTCACTGAAGCTAGCCCAGTACCTGAAGATCCATGAGTACCTGAAATACTCATGGACATCTGAAACACCTCTTAGCGTCTGAAGCTTCAGTTACACAGTAAGACACAGGTATTACACAAGATCGTTAGTCGCCGACAAAGGGAATCCTAGGAAAATCTTTAAGAAGATCTCGGCGATCACAAGACGACAAAAAGTATGTCAGAATTAGTGGTGCTCGTCGCATGAAATATACTCTTTACCAACGAAATTCCTACTCGGACAAATTCGTACATCCCTTAGCTATCACGTCTTCTAAACACTATAAATAGAAGACACAATGGACGAATTCAAGAGAGCAAAAACCAACAACGTTTTTCACTTTGTGAATTCTATCTCAGCAAACATTTCTATCACAAAGCGATAAACTCTTTGTGATACTGTTCTATTTCCGTTTTCATCAATTGAATCTTTGCAACAAACAGTGGCTGATCTTGTGTTTGATTATTTGTTAATCAATACTTGTCTTAGACGGTATTTCTAATTGTCTATCTCTCACAAGTAGTTTAGTTAGGATTCATGTTCTTAGCTATTCCGCAGCTACTTGTACTTTGTTAAATCATTATTAATTAATAAAGAGTTTATTTATTGTTGAGTGTTCATACTTTTATTTTATCAGTATTTTCTTATTACGGGACTAACAAATATGATGAATGGGATTGGGCAAGTAAAAGAAAATTAATGTGTTGGAAACTATTTTTATTATTATTATTGAAAGTTTATTAACTTAATTTTTTGTTTGATTATTTTAGGAATTGATCCAATAAGAATATGCTAGAATGAAAGAAGATGTTGGGCCGGATCATGAGGTGGATGATGTTGAATGCCTCAAACGTGCCCTCGGTGTAAGACGAGGGAATACACGACAAGTTGGGTGAAAACCAACAATTAGACAATCATTTGCAAATAAAGGTGCAACCTCCACATCTCAATCTCAATCTCAAGATGCAACCTCCGCCTAAGTGTCCGAAATGACGCGATATATAGATGTGTACGTTAAACATACAAATGCGTTTATGGCAACACAATTTCTGAATTACACACCACCACCACTACCAAACTTTCTTAATATCATCAATGCCGCCACAAGTGCTACCCAAAATGTTAATTTAAGTGCTCCCCAAAATGTTGAGAATGAAGATGAGGATGATGATGAAGATGAAGGTGAGTATGAGGATGAGGATGAGAATGAAGATGGTGAAGAATCAGAATAGTTTGTAATGACATTTATGTTTTTAAACATTTAGCTTGTAATAACACTTACAATTGCGTTTCTATTTGATTATTTTTATTAATTTTGATTATGTGATTCTAGATTTGAAAAACTGGAAATTATGGATTTTATGTGGGGTATCAACCTGGATAAAAATAGAAACTGAAAAAAGCTAGGCATTATGCGTTAACCTATAGCGACGACATGTTGTCCCTACAGGTTGAAATTTACCATAATAAAAACCTCTAGCGACGAGATATCGTCACTACAGGTTCAAATTTACCATAATTTAAAAGCTATGGCAACAACATGTCGTTGGGATAGGGTTGAGTGTGATATCTTGACTTCCACCCTTTGGCGACGACATATTGTCGGGAAATAGTTGATCTCGGTTTCTAGAGTTTCTACTTGTGCCGACAAATTGTCATCGGGAAAGCCATGCCGGAAAAATTTTCGTCGGAATATATAGGCACGAAATGTCGTCGATCGGGACTCGTGTTAACGGAAAAAATTCAGGCTACATATATAGCGACGAAATGTCGTCGGAATTATAAGTTTATAATAAAACATTCCTTTTAAATTGAAAAGTGTTTAGCGACAATCATTATGGCGACTAACCGTCGTCGGGGTTGGTCGACTTATGGCGAAGACAACTGTGGCGACGAAATTTTTAGCCTATCCCGACGAAGCTATGGCGACGAAGTTATGCCGATGACATATCGTCGGGACAGAGTTTGGCGACAAAATTTAATGAACTTTTTAGCGACAATCATTACGGTTTTTTGCCGTCGTCGGAATAAGGGGTCTTTTCTTGTAGTGGACACCTATGGCGACGAATTTTTTAACCTATGCCGACGAAGGTATGGCGACGACACGATGCCGACTAGATGTCGTCGGGATAGTCTATGGCGAAGACATGTGATCGCAAACAGACTTTTTGAGCGTCATCGTGATAAGGGTTGATTCTTGTAGTGATTTCATTATTTGTTTCTTGATAATCTTGATTTATTTTTATACGTACCTAGCTACATTACATGCATGTATAATTACTCCGATATTGCACTTAATAATCGTGGGACCCGTAAATATAGTAAAAACGAAATAAATATTCGAAATGGATTGCCTTCCCTCTATCTGATTGGGCCACTCGAGTCGCTGCAAAACCCCAAGAGTAGCTTCACCATTAACTCAAGGGTTACTCCATCTCTCTCTCATTCACCTATTTAAACCCTGATAGGAACTCCTTTAAATGTGTCTCATTCAACAATTTGACAGAGATAATTAAAACTAGAGATAAGAGATAAAGAGAGAGAGAGCATTATTTTTAGAAAAGCCATGAAAGATATTGTGTTAGGTGAAGTAGTGCCATGCATTTTAATGGCGTTAATGGAAGTTTGCACCATCGGGTTGACCATCTTGGCTAGCACCATCTTGTCCAAAGGCCTAAGTCCTTTCGTCTTCGTTGTCTACACCAACGCACTCTCTTCAATCTTTCTCCTCCCTTACAACACGTTCATCGTTAATAGAAACAAGTTAGGTTCTATCCTTTGATATCGATCGGTCACATGATCGATCATATGTGTTTAGACCAATCTGAACCACTCATGCATGCTAAACATACATGCATGCGATGTTCAATCGTAAGATGCAAATGCATGTGGACTATCGAAAATAGCAGGAATGCATGCATGAATAATAATCTTAATTTTAGCTAGATTGATAATTAATTAATATGGATGCATGATTGTTTAATCAAATGTTGATTATATTTTGTAGGAGCAAAGGACTTATCCCGCAGTTTCTCCTTCTTGGTTTTGTAGGGTTTGTACTTGATCCTTCAATCTTTCTCATACGCCTCTACGTACAATATTGTACAAGTAATTGGTCATTAATAATCTGGTAAAATTAAGGAAAGCATTGGCCAATTTTTAAGGATTTATGTATGCATATATTGGCAATAATTAACGTCATATGATGAATAATCGATCGGCCATTTACAGCCTACTTTTGAGCTAAAATAAAAATAAAGTAAAAGTATGATCGATAACATGAGATTATTGTAATCAATATTTACCAATTTGATACACAAGTAATCATGTGTACAAACATTTTAGCTAGCTTAATATATGGGTGATGTGAACTTTGATAGGATACATAATGCATACCACATTCTAACTTTAAAGATAATAATAGAGTCAGATTGATCTCTCAGAGACATGCTCTAATTAATGAAGTTTATAATTTGTTGTAGGGTGACAATGGCACAAAATCTAGCGTTTGTTGGATTGAGTTATAGTTCCCCAATCGTTGCTATTGGAACGGGCTGTTTAATCCCCTCCATTTCATTCATTCTTGCCGTTCTTTGCAGGTTCTTTTCATTTCATCCCTCAACCATATGATCATCTAATTAAGCGAAACATCTTTACTTTAACAGTAGGTGGTCGTATTTGACGATATAATTGGTTTTTTAAAAATAAAATTAGTAGCTTAGCTAGTAAAGAACAACAATGGAAATAGATTGTTTGGAAATGAATCTACATTGTTAGAAGAAAACATATATTATAATTAAGTTATCGATCACTTAAGATAAGAAGATAGGATATAAGCAAACATGCACACCAATAATTATAATGTGAAACTATATTGTAATTAAGTTATCAATCACTTAAGTAATTTTGACGACAAAGTTCGATGGTTGGTTGTAACTTGTAACGTAAGAAATCAATAGATTTCATGGCTTATTAGAGCATCCCAAATGGTTAAGTCATTGCAATGACTTATTAGAATTGACATGTAGACTTTCACTCAACTTTCATAAAAAGCTATCAAAAAAGCTTTTACTCCAATGCATGTAAATATAGAAAAAGCTTTTTGTGTGTCTAAGGGATGACTTATGGAAGAAAAAGCTTTTGAAGCAAAAGTTTTTTCCTAGAAGGTCATTTACCTTCATATGACCTAGACAAAAGGTAAAAAGCTTTAGAAAAAATCTCATTGGAGATGCTCTTATTTTGTTAATTATAAGTTATCTGAATTTAAATAGTAATGACCATTGACCCGATTACATGGATGCATAATTGCTTTTTACATTATTTATAACAGTTGCATACTTGAACTAAAATTTATTAATTATACAGGCATGCACATTTTTAAATCATATATAACAATCAAATATTTGTTTTATAATTTTAAAAGATTAAGTTACATAAATAATCAATTTCAAAGATAGAAATATTGACATACCAACTGTTGAGTTGCGTTAAATGAGATCCATGATTTTTATAAAGTCCCGAGCAACAAATCTCAATCATTGATCAATATGATCTAGTAGTCAAGATTAATCACATACTTTATACATGGAGGGGTATTTTGGTCATTTGGCACTAAATTTTTTTTTTATTTTTAATTTTAATTTTAAATTTTAAATTTTTTTTATTTTTTTTATTTTTAATTGAGGGGTATTTTGGTCATTCTGAAAAAAATATATTTTTTTATTTTTTATTTTTTATTTTAAAATTTTTAATTTTTTTAAAAAAAATTATTTTTTAAAAAAAATTATTTTTTAAAAAAAAATTATTTATTTATTATTATTTTTTAAAAAATTATTAATTTTTCATTAATAACACATAATGTGATAGCATAGTGAATCACAAGTGATTGCATAATGAATCACATGTGATTGCATTATGAATCACATGTGATTTAACTAATACATCAAATGATTTGATTTTGCACTAAAATCACATTTAATTAAGTTATACACGTAATTATCAAATAAATATTATTTTTTAATAAAAATTATTTATAAAAAAATAAAAAAAAAATAAAATAAATAAAAATAAATAAAAAAATTTTAAAATAAAAAATAAAAAAAATAAAAAAAATTTTAAGTGCCAAATGACCAAAATACCCCTTCATAATAAAAAGTAAAAAAAAAAATAAAAATTTTAAAATAAAAAATAAAAAAATTAGTTTTTTTTTTTTTTTAAATGACCAAAATACCCCTCAATATATAAAATATGTGATTAATTTTGACCATTAGATTTTATTGATCAATGTTTGAGTTTTGTTCATTGGGACTTCACAAAGATGATGGAACTCATTGAATGTTTCTCACCAACTGTTATAATAAAAGAGAAATCAAATATTATAATATTATACAGTAAGATTATTATATATTTTGTAATTTGAATTGAATACGTATGCTATGTATAATAGTTCAAAAGTTTATAATCAATGACGATAAGTCAAAACTTGATTTGTTTAATTAATTTTTAATTGGGTAGAAACTTTACTAAAAAGAGTACTAGCAAGAAAACTAGATTCGGAACTGGCCGGTGGCTCGTAATTAATAAAGCGCCCTGGAAAGTGGAAAGGCAAACTGACGTCAGTTTTGTCTTGGTCTCTCATGTGGTCGTGAATCAAAGTGTCGCTATAAAGGAAAACCTTTGAGCTAGTCGTTGAAGCGAGAAGCCATGGTTTGGTACTCAATTACTCAATTTAAAAAAATATAATTAATAAATATATAAAAGTTTGTAAATAAATATAACTTTTTGCTTAAAGAAATAGAGCGATAATGGTTTTACTTACAGCTTTAATTAACCTACATTTTTAACTGTATATAGAAACGATTGATGAAGTAGATGTGGTTGTAGCTAAACTGAAAATAAAAGAAACCCGTTATTATTATTCGAATGATAAAAGATTAATTAATTGATAAAAAAGTTTCATTACATAAACTAACATGTTCCAAAAGCTAGCCTTAAATGTGAAACTAATTTGCCAACTAATTAAAGAATATGCTAATTCTTTTTATAATGAGATAAATATATCTTTATGAAACATGTTACATGTATAGCTATATTACTCCATTTTCTAAATATATGCATAGTACTGTCTTGTTAAATTACGTAGTGAAAGATTTTGATATCGACATATTTAATAAATACATGACTAATTTATGATGTGAACCCTAAAATGTGATTATTTTATTATAATGACAGACCATTTTAAGCGTGATTTGGTTATAAACTCAATTTCTTTAGAATATTGTCCTTTTTGTTGATAAGTTATAAATATATATAGATTCAATTTAATTTTATATGAGAAACTTCTTAACACAATTGATTTCTATAATATAGATAATTTTTGTATTTAGCTTGTTTCAAATTTACATTTCTTAATTTTATATCTATTATGTTTTATAGAAGGACAAACGTGGATTTAACAAGTTCAAGTAGTCAAATAAAATTGTTTGGCACGTTGATATCCATTGCTGGAGCTGTGTTGCTCGTGTTCTATAAGGGACCCGTAGTCAAGAACCCTGCGGGCCATATTCAAACGGCTACTCGACTCTTCATTTTCTTATCCCCACATGAAAATTGGGTTCTTGGTTGCCTTCTTTTCACTGCAGCGTCTCTAGCTTACTCCGTTTGGAACATTCTTCAGGTTTTTCTCCATATAATAAATCATAAAAACCATTTAGCGACAGGCAGGTCCAGTCCAATCAATTTTTGCGGCGTGAATAAAATTTTAAAAATGGGCCTCACGAAGTAATTTTTTCCAAATAACTTTAAATGTTTAGCCAAATTAAAAGTGCCGCCCCAATACTCAAGTTAAATTTCTAGATTGGACCCTATAGTCTGCCTATTTTCAATATTTTGTTGGACTTAAATATTGTAGTCCCTAAATATATATATACATGAACTGATTTTTTTTAAAGCGGGGCCTTAAATATTGTAGGCCCTGGGCGGCATCATGACCAGGAACGGCCTTACCGACAGGCTATAAATGGAATATATATATTTTGATAGTTTGTCTACTTTAAAGTTTAAACATAGTAATATTTAATATTTGGGCAGGTGGGAACTCTTGAAAAATGCCCACAAGTGATGACAGTGGCTTCTAGTTATACCTTATTTGGGACACTTCAAACCGCTTTGCTTGCTATAATTGTAGAAAGAGACCCTGCTGCATGGAGGTTGCAATTTGACATGGGACTCCTTATCATTGTTGCCACAGTAAGCAATCTTATCCTATCAATACAGGGTTATGATGACCAATTAATTCAATATACGAAAATTGTCCTAAGTGACCTAACACAAAAGTGTCAAAAAGACATCACTAGTAAACCCCACAAAGACGTATATTTAGACATATTAACTGCAATAACAAATTACTCCCCTGTCATAAAAGTTTTCATTTATTTTTTGCACAAATTTTTAAGAGATAGTTAGTGGCCGATCATTCGTAATAGTTTTGATTATAATATAATGTTATTTTGGAGAGTGAAAATATTATTTGGAGATAATTAGTGGTGGAATCCATTGTAATAATATTATTTTATTAAGTACATCTATCAAATTTGAGAAATTCGAACTTTTTTGTGGGATAAAATTTTATAGGGAAATGAGAAAATTTTTTGTCGGGCTGAGGGAGTATTAGTCTAATTATGTAATTTAAAAAACAGGCCTTATTTGGGAGTCTAATAAAAAGCCATGTACATATGTGGTGCATACAAAGAAAAAGCCAGTTTTACGTGATTATGTTCAAGCCTCTCGGGGTTCCTATTGCTGGCATTTTTGGTTCCATCTTCTTTGCTGAAACTTTTCACTACGGAAGGTAACTAATTAATTAGTTCTAGCTGATTTATGTTGTCGCTATTTTAGCAATTACTTATTTCCGAGATGTGAATGCAGCTTGATGGCTGCTGCAGTGGCCGGAATGGGATATTACACAATGATGTGGGGTCAAATTAAAGAGGATGAAAGTAGGAGGGGCAAAGTGGATTTATTGGAAGAAAGCGCCCCTCTTTTGCAAGAAGAACAAGTTTAGTAATTTGGAGGAACTTTGTTTTACATAAATATGTATTATAGCGAGGGTATGTTTTAAAGGCCCTACGGCTATGAGCATGTGTGTGCAACTGTGCATAAATATTAATATATGCACATTATAGCACATTTCTTGATCAATCTGTATAATAATTTGTATGTTTTAAATAAGTTAACTTACTTTTATAGAGTTTGTAAAAGTAAGTTTAATTATCATATATAAATAAATAAGGTCAATTCAAGAATTTAGTTGTTTGTAATGTATATATATACTCGATCGGTGTACGCAGGCCGGCGGCCATAGGCCATTTGGTCCAGCTTCAAAGTTGATGTGTGACAACTCGATATTTCTAGTATGTAATCTCATTTCATTTCTAAACTTTCTTTATTTAGAAAGTTTCATTTCTAAACATTTCTATTTCTGGCATTTAAACACTTTACAAAAGCATTTCATTTTCACTATGCATCAGTGTTTGACTATTTTAGTCTAACAAAACATATTATTTTATTTATGGTGACACACTCGAGCTAAAACATTTCTAGAAATTGTAAGTTCATATTAGTTACACAATAAATAAAAAAAATTAACAAACGTGACTCGATTTGAACTTAAATTTAAACCCGACACCTTTGACCGACCACCTAAGTGGCCGGGCCCCCTCCCTTGTGCGTGTCCCATCTCGGCCGACCACCCCTATGGGTGTGGTCAGTATCTTGTGTAAACCTTGATCATTATCCTTATTTAAAATTCATCTGAGTCCCTATTTGACTCAAACTCTAAGACTTATTTGAAGGATTTATGTGCACAGTTAGTCAACCTATGATGATACATCCATGCCTACGAAACACTTAAGGGTCACACCGGTGAGTGCATGTAATACGAGTAAGATATGTAATGATACTTGGAAGATGATTGATTCATAATAAGTCATTTATGAATCAAGTTAAGTATTAAGTCAAGTTTGACTTATTACTAGATTAGTTTATCTAACTAATTAATATAAGTATTTGTACATTTACTAGTTGAGTAAATATACAATGTGTTAATCATAGATTATCCATAATATGATTTAAAGTAATTAAATCATATGGTAATTGGATAATATTATTGTATAAATTATATAAAGTTTATTATATAACTAATTATTAAAAGTATTAAATACAAGTACATAATTCGTGTATATGGGTACCGAATTATTAGTGTATAAATACTAGACATTTAATAGTTAAGTGCAATAATAAAAGAATAATAAACTATAAGGAAATGAAACGTAAAAAGGAAAGTTTAATTAAAGATTTGATCTTAATTAAACTAGAGGGTTCTAAGCGTAACTTATTTATCTATAAATAAGAGGCTTAGGGTAACCCTAAAACCCCTTACACATTACACGAATTCTTCCCCTTGTCTCTCCCTAGTTTCGGCCGAATAGAGGGGAGAACACAAGTCTTGTGTTCTTCGTTCTTCGTTCGTTCTTCGTGTTCTTCAAGTCTTTGAAGATCCAAGTTCATTGCATAAACCAACTAGAAGGTTTCTCGTTGTGTTCATCATCAGTGGACTAACTTAAGCAAGATTAAGGTATGTTTTGAGAAAACATTTTCTCCCTTCTCCCCTCTTGTTCGACCGAAACCAACCAAGAACTAGGGGGTTCTTGGTAGTCGACGAACACACACAAGTGTGTGTGTGTGTGTGTTCGGGTTTTCGTACAAGGTTTCTTCCATTGGTAATCTAATCTAGATTTCCAAGATCCCAATCCTTTAGGGTTTAAGGATTAAGTTTAATCTCATTTCCGCATTAGGGATTAAATTAGCTAGTTGGTTTTAACCGGTCAAGAGCAAGCTCATATTCTTGGTCAGTATGGTTCGAACCAAGTCACTAGGAGGTTGACCCAAGTGGTCAATCAGTATCTATTGAAACCCTTCAGTGGTATCAGAGCGTTGGTTTAGAGATCTAAACTAGATTAACAAAGTTTGTTTGTTTAATTTTTATTAAGTTTTTTTTTGTTCCAATTTTCTTCTTCTTCTTCTTAGAACACGAAAAGGGTAAGAACCCTAGGACCAAGCATGTTAAACTAGTTAAGTTTAATTGGTCAAAAGGATTCTAGAAAAACCCTAGGAATTTTCGTGAATGGGTAAAAAGAACCCTAGGATCAAGAACATTAAACAAGTTTTGTTTAATTGATCAAAAGGCTTCTTTTCCCTAACCCTAGAATTTTCGGAATTGGGTAGAACCCTAGGATCAAGATTGTCAAAAATCTTGATCAAGAGGATTCTTTCCTTAATTGTTTGATCTTCCAAATCTAGGATCAAGTATGTTAAACCAAGATTTGGTTTAATTGATCAAAAAGGATTCTTTCCTGTTCTCAAAGATTTCATGATCAAGGAGGATGCTTGGACACCAAGTTTGTTAAACTAGCCTAGTTTAATTGGTGGAAAGGTTTCCTAGACTTTAAGGTTTTTTCGAAAAACCCTAGAAATAATCTAGGACCTAGAACATTAAACTAGTTTAAGTTTAATGATCTAAAAGAATTAATTAGGATAGTAATCTAAAACCAAGATAATTAAACAAGTTTATGTTTAATAGGTTTAATTGTTATTTTAATAGATTTATTGAAACTAGTTCTTTAAACCTAGAAATTTAGACAAAGTTTATTGTCTAAAAGGTTTAAATTAAAAAGTCTAAATAAATTTATTAAGGTTATAATCTATCCTAGGATTTAAACAAAGTTTATTGTTTAAATATGATTGATTAGAATTAATCTTTTAATTAAATAATGTCTTTGATCAAGAAAGTCAAAACTCTAGTTTTGGTTGATCAAAAACAAGATTAGGGTTAGATTAATAAATGAGAATTAAAAGAAGTGTTAATTTCTAGTTCAAGAAATTAACAAGATGTATTTATTTATATTTATGTATTATGTTTCAAATATTAAATATTTAAAAGATAAAATGAATTTTAATAAATAAAGTAGTTCATACATATTTTAATTAGTTCAAGTTAAAATACATATAAATTAGATGTAATATTCTTATTAGAATGATTACAAGTTTATTTTAAAAGTAAATGTATATATATTAAATACAAGATTAAATGGAACATTTAAAGATAATGTTATTTTGATCTTTAAGGATAATAATATAACTAGTCATTGTGTAAGTCAATTATATAATTGAAACTAGAAAGTACAAAGTTATGATTCCATTATAACTAGAAATTGTACAAGTTAAGATTATATGATAAACTAGAAATATACAAAGTTATATATTAATATTATAAGGTGTATAAAGTTATAAGTTATTATAACTAGATAATTATACAAGTATAATATAAGTATTTTACAAGTCATGTGATATACTAGATTAATGATCAAGTATAAATAACAAGAACCTATATTTAACTAATTTAAGTTAAATTTAAGAAAGGTTTAAACAAACTAAGAATTATTATATATAGTCTTTATATAATAAGTTTATTAGTTTCACCAAGTATAAACCGGTGATTGTGTTCGCTTAAGTTCCATCATGATTGTTGGATCTAGTGGGAGGTACACAAGAAAATCACAACGTTTATAAGTGTGACGTTAAGACATAAGTTTTGGTGAAATCTAGTAAGTCAAAACAAATGTTTGATTTCATTATTAAACATATGAAAAACTAGGTGTGTTAAACTAGATTTATGATTCAAGTCTATGAATCGTAAAAGGATTAAAAGTTTAACATAAGTTTTAAGTTTTTCAAGAGAGATAAAAACAAGTAAGTTTTATTCTAGATAAGGTTTTTCCACAAAACATAGTGATACGTTTTTGTACACCTCGTTTTAGGTATACATATAAAACGCGTAAATTCTTGAAACTATAAGTTTTAAAGAAAGTTCTTAAGGTTTAAAAAGGATGTCTTGTTGAATTCTTGAATTCACAAGTCACATATTTTAAACAAGGATTAAGATTGGAATAAGGTTTAAGTTTAGTTCAAGACTTAAACAAACCCAAGAAAATATTAGATCTAAGTACTATCCACCTAATGGAACACCTCACTTGTTCAACGATATTCATATTGTAAGGATAAAGAACCTTAGATATGGATTCAAATCATTGCGAGTGTTAGGGTGCGTAAGGTTCTGTGATAATCGGGAGTCCCGGCGCAGAACATCGCACTGTCTTAGATGGTCTGATCTACTTTGGTGATAATCGGGCGTCCCGGCCCAAAAAGTACTTGAGTAGAATAAACATACTAGACTTTATTACTAACTTAGAAATGTACAATCAAATTGTACAAAGTTGTAATAAGTTATAAGTCTAAAGATTCTACGACCCCTAGGAATCGTGTCAAGTCTTGATAGGATCGGTAAGGATGTTACCTACCAGAAATAGCATGTCTCGTCGGGAAATGCCAAAACCTTGCGGCGAGAATGTGAAATATGGATCCTAGGCCTAAAATATTAATTATGGGTTTATAATATATTTTAGAGAATGTTTATTGATGATTACTAATTAAACTGGGTTTGATTTATAGATGGCAGCAACAACCACAACGACAAGTACCAACAATCTCTCACTTCGCTCAATCCTAGAAAAAGACAAGTTGACTGGGTCAAACTTTCTCAACTCGGAGCGCAATCTTCGCATTGTGCTCAGGCATGAGAGAAAGTGGTATGTCTTGGAAAGAGCAGTACCTAATGTCCTTGCCGCTAATGCTAGAGCTGAAGCAAGGCAAGCTTATGACAAACATGTCAGTGATGCGCTCGATGTGAGCTGTTTAATGCTCGCAACCATGAGTCCAGAATTACAAGCAGGACTTATGGATGTGCCTACATTTGAGATGATCCAGCAACTTAGGGATTCATTTCAAGAGCAAGCTCGCACTGAGAGGTTCGACATCAATCGAGCCTTCAACTCTTGCAAGATGGTCAAAGGAACGCCGCTGAGTGCCCACGTCATGAAAATGAAAGGACACATGGATCACTTGGCTAGACTTGGTCACCCCATACCGTTGCAAATGGCAATAGACACTATACTCAATTCATTGTCTGATGACTACAAGCCTTTTGTGGTCAACTACAATATGCATAATATGGAGAAATCCATTGCTGAGCTACATTCCATGCTCAAGACAGCTGAATTGAGTTTGGGGACCAAATCTAAGGATGTTCTAATGATCAGTAATAGCAGTGGTGGTGGCAAGAAGAGAAAAGGGCATGGTGGCAAAGGAAAGGGTAAAATCAATCCTAACCAAGGAGTGTCAAATGGTAAAAGTGTCAAACAAAAGGTCAAGAAGTTTAAGCCTAACACAGTGAGGACTGAGAATCGGTGCTTCAAGTGTGGTGAGGCTGGGCATTGGAAAAAGAATTGTCCAAAGGGTGCAAGTGGTGGTGGAGGAAACGCAAGTTCCTCAGGTAACACAACCACATTTCTTAATCACTTTTAGATACTTGTAAAGTACATTACAAGTAATCTAACTTTTGCAATCGTTTATTGCAGGAGGAGATGGAAAGTGATAATGACCAGCGTGAGATGGTGAGGATCCCACGAACACCAAGATTTTATAATTCAGCATTTTATGGATTCAGCAAAAACAATTTTATTTTTATTGTCTGGATAATTTTTATTTTATGTTAAAACGGTTTTTCATTTGGTTTTAATAAGGAATCCATATTTGAATTATATTATGTGTGTGCATGTGTGATGATTACACTAGTCAAAGTTTTATGACTAGACTGTAAGTCAAGTTTTGATTTACTTTATATTTCATGTTTTATACTTGTTTGATTGTGGTATGAGTAATGTTTTAGAAGCTCAACACTTAGATACTAGAAATTAGAAGTTTTTTTTCTTCTAAAGTATTTAAGAGATTTTATGAAAAGCATAAGGTTCAAAAGTTATTGAACCTAGTTGAAACATCCTAAGTAATGGTTACTTATGATAGTAAGTTTCAAAGTGTTAGTATTAATATAGTGTGATTATATTGGATATAATCAAGGTAGACTTTAAAGAGTATTATTACAAGTCTTTTTGTACTTGTAATAAAGTAATTTAATGAAGTCATAATTCCTTAATAGGAATAATTGGATATTCGTATAATCCAAGTAAAGTGACTTAGACATTAAATGAACTCTTAAAAGGGACAAACTACATTAAAGAATTTAAGAATTAAAAGGTAATAGGAATAATGGATATTTGAGAAATCCAAGAAGTGACTTTGGCATTAAATAAGATTCTTAAAAGATACTAATACACTTAAGAATTGGAAGTATCATTTCAAGTGTCTTATACTTGTTAGATACAGTAATCAATGAATGTCATGATTCCCTTCAAAGGAATGTCGGATATTCGCAAATCCAAAGGATGACTTTGATAATTGATTAATTCTTAAAGGGTTAAACTATAAGTTTTGACTAGGTCAAAAGTAGTAGTTTAAGTGATGCTTAATTTCCATAAAATTTAGTGGGAGCTATGACTAACATATTCACTAGAGGTACTAATGAATATAGTAAAGTTAGTTAGGACATTAACAACAAGTTTTTACCAAGTCGTTAGCCAAAGAGTTAAGAGAAATAAATGATCAGTAATTAGATTATTGCAAACCTAATAGCGTGATCACAAGTCTTGTGATTAATTATTGCATATCTAATTCGATGTTCACATTCCAGTGAACAAGTTAATCATTTAAGGAAATTTCTTTAACTAGTAATGATATATCTACAAATCAAGTGACTAAAAGAGGTTTTAGTTACAAGGCGAATTTTATGAATTCAAGAAACTAAGGAGTTACTTTCCAATCCTCCTATGTTTGCCGAATTGCATAAAAGGGCAAGACTAGAATATGTTCTAGAATGTTGCAAGAACAAAATCTAGCAAATGCAAAAGAAATAGTATTTTTCAATTACTCGTCTTATGTCTTTAGTTTAATAGAAATGACTGGTTTAGTGATAAAGTTACAATTAAGGTTGTAAAAGTCATTAAGTAATCAACATGAACAAAAGGAATAACTAATGATCCAGTAATAATTCTGTATCTATGTCTAGTGAGGAATAATACATGAGTTAGCATCATTATTATTCAGACTTTGTATGTTTTAAAAAGATCCATGAATAAAAGTTACTTTATTCAAAAAGATATAAATCCGTGACTACTCGTCTTGGTGGGAACCTTGATGGGACGTTAACGTCATCGCGGTATTTGATGGTAGATTCGAAGTTCTTCGAAGATAGTTACACAAGGTTTTGTGTAAACCAAATATCGGTGATATTCTGTTGGAGCTCGACGAATATTGGATTAACCACCGTGATAATACTTCGTGGTTGAAAAGTTCAAAAGTATTATTCACTAGGATTGTCCTTAAGCCTGAGGTATCTGGTTTGGGATACATTGACTAATGTGCTTTGGTTCGTCTTAGACAATTCTGAAATATGGTTGTCATACGAGGCTTTAATGGGTACAAAGGAATTTGTATTTTGAATCGAAATATAACAAGATGGTAATTGCACCTCCTTTTTAGGAGAGAAATTTATGGGTCCTTTGACATGATGATAACTGGAAAGTGCATGGCCATGCCCAAACGAACTGATTTGTTCTTTGTCGTTTATCACAACAGTTTGAATCAAGAAGTCATTAAATGATTTTGAATACAGGAGTTGATAATTTCTACCATGCTCGTATTCATTATCATAAATATCGTGCTGCAAGGGATAAACCTAACATAGTTGCCCAAGAAATAAAGACAGAGAGTTCTTTACTAGGAGACGCAATTAAAGAGTTTTTCAAGAAACTATACCTGGGTTACACAAAGCTGTTTTTATGGGGTTGGTTACCTACATGCCCATCTAGAAGGCCAATGTAGCTCGTATCATTAAGACAAAGGTTACAAACTTGCACAAGTGGGAGTCCTGAAAGATTTATGTGCACAGTTAGTCAACCTATGATGATACATCCATGCCTACGAAACACTTAAGGGTCACACCGGTGAGTGCATGTAATACGAGTAAGATATGTAATGATACTTGGAAGAGGATTGATTCATAATAAGTCATTTATGAATCAAGTTAAGTATTAAGTCAAGTTTGACTTATTACTAGATTAGTTTATCTAACTAATTAATACAAGTATTTGTACATTTACTAGTTGAGTAAATATACAATGTGTTAATTATAGATTATCCATAATATGATTTAAAGTAATTAAATCATATGGTAATTGGATAATATTATTGTATAAATTATATAAAGTTTATTATATAATTAATTATTAAAAGTATTAAATACAAGTACATAATTCGTGTATATGGGTACCGAATTATTAGTGTATAAATACTAGACATTTAATAGTTAAGTGCAATAATAAAAGAATAATAAACTATAAGGAAAGGAAACGTAAAAATGAAAGTTTAATTAAAGATTTGATCTTAATTAACCTAGAGGGTTCTAAGCGTAGAGGCTTAGGGTAACCCTAAAACCCCTTACACATTACACGAATTCTTCCCCTTGTCTCTCCCTAGTTTCGGCCGAATAGAGGGAAGAACACAAGTCTTGTGTTCTTCGTTCTTCGTTCGTTCTTCGTGTTCTTCAAGTCTTTGAATATCCAAATTCATTGCATAAACCAACTAGAAGGTTTCTTGTTGTGTTCATCATCAGTGGACTAACTTAAGCAAGATTAAGGTATGTTTTGAGAAAACCTTTTCTCCCTTCTCCCCTCTTGTTCGACCGAAACCAACCAAGAACCCTAGGGTTCTTGGTAGTCGACGAACACACACAAGTGTGTGTGTGTGTGTTCGGGTTTTCGTACAAGGTTTCTTCCATTGTAATCTAATCTAGATTTCCAAGATCCCAATCCTTTAGGGTTTAAGGATTAAGTTTAATCTCAGTTCCGCATTAGGGATTAAATTAGCTAGTTGGTTTTAACCGGTCAAGAGCAAGCTCATGTTCTTGGTCAGTATGGTTCGAACCAAGTCACTAGGAGGTTGACCCAAGTGGTCAATCAGTATCTATTGAAACCCTTCATTATTCTCACTATAAATATCACCCTTAACCTAAACCCTAATCCCTTTTACCTCCCTTTCACCGTCGGCCAAGCATCCCCAAGCACCCCGAGTTCGATTCCGTCCCAAGCAATCCGAGATCTTGATCGTTCTTTGTTTGTTCGTGATCCCGTGTGCAAGGTATACCCGATCCCCTCGTTTTCTCATTGTTTCCATGTTGTTTCGGCCCTAGGTTTTGAACCCGAGACTATGCTCAAACCCGAGACCCAAAACCCTAGCCAAACCGAAACAAGGTCAACGCTAGTTGACCGGTGACCCGTTTGACCATCGTTGACCCGAAATCATGTAAACCCTAACCCTAAATCGGAACCCTAACCCTAGCTGAAATCTATTAAACCCTAGTTGACCAAGTGTTGACTATTAGACTTTTGTTGACTAGATTTGACCATAGTTTGACCCACAAGTGAAAGCGGGTCAAGGCTAGTGCTTGACCCAACCGTTGGACCCAAACCCGAATACCTAATCGGGCCAAGGCCCGTACTTGGCCCATTCGATCTAACCAAGCCCATCCGGCCAAACTTTAGTCGACCCATTAGTAACCAAATCCATTTGGGCCAAAGCCCAATCCATGGCCCAACATATTCGGACCTAAGCCCAATCCATGGCCGAAGTGGCCCATGAAGGGTTTCATAACACTGATCGACCACTTGGGTCAACCTCCTAGTATGCTTGGTTCGACCATACTGACAAGAACATGACTCTTGTCGGTTAAACCAACTAGCTGATTTAATCCCTAAAGCGGAACTGAGATTAAACATAATCCTTAAACCCTAAAGGATTGGGATCTTGGAAATCTAGATTAGATTAACAAGGAAGAAACCTTGTACAAAAAACCCGAACACACACAATGCTTGTGTGGTTCGTTCGACCATCACCAAGAACCCTAGGGTTCTTGGTCGAATTTGTCCAAGAGGGAGAAGAGGGGAAAAGGGTTTCCCAAAACATACCTTGTTGTTTGCTTAAGAAAGTCCACTGATGATGAACACAACGAGCGACCTTCTAGTTGATCCTTGTAATGATCTTCGATCTTCAAGACTTGAAGGATACGAAGAACGAAGAACGAAGAACACTCTGTCTCTACTTCTTGGGAAACTATGTTAGGTTCATCCCTTGCAGCACGATATTTGTGATAACGAATACGAGCATGGTAGAAAATATCAACTCCTGTATTCGAAATCGTTTCATGACTTCTTGATTCAAACTGTTGTGATAAACGACAAAGAACAAATCAGTTCGTTTGGGCATGGCCATGCACTTTCCAGTTATCTCATCATGTAAAAGGACCTATAAATATCTCTCCTAAAAAGGAGGTGCAATTACCATCTTGTTATATTTCGACTCAAGATACAACTCTCTCTGTACCCAGTAAGGCCTCGTATGACAACCATATTTTAGATTTATCTAAGACGAACCAAAGTACATTAGTTATTGTATCCTAAACCACATACCTCAGGCTTAAGGATAATCCTAGTGAATAATACTTATGAAATTTTCAACCACGAAGTATTATCACGGTGGTCAATCCAATATTCATCGAGCTCCAACAGAATATCACCGATATTTGGTTTACACAAAAACTTGTGTAGCTATCTTCGAAGAACTTCGAATCTACCACCAAATACTGCGATGACGTTAACGTCCCATCAAGGTTCCCACCAAGACGAGTAGTCACGGATTTATATATTTTGAATAAAGAGACTTTTATTCATGGATACTGTAAAACATACAAAGTATGAATAACAATGATACTAACTCATGTATTATTCCTTACTGGACATAGATACTGAATTATTACTGGATCATTACTTATTCTTTGCGTTTGTGTTGATTGCTTAATGACTCCTTAATTGCAACTTTTATCACTTATTACAATTAGTCATTTCTATTAAACTAAAGACATAAGACGAGTATCTAAGAATACTATTACTTTTGTCTTTGCTAGATATTGTTCATGCAACATTTAGAACATATTCTAGTCTTGCTCTTTTATATGATTCGGTAAACATAGGAGGATTGGAAAATTACTCCTTTAGTTTCTTGAATCTATAAAACTTGCCTTGTAACTAAATTTCTTTTAGCTACCTGATTTGTAGATATTCTTACTAGTTAAAGAAATTTCCTTAAATGATTAACTTGTTCACTAGAATGTGAACATCCTATTAGATATGCAATAATTGATCACAAGACTTGTAATCACGCTATTAGGTTTGCAATAATCTAATCAATGATCATTTATTTCTCTTAACCTTTTGGCTAACGACTTGGTAATTCCTTGTTGTTAATGTCCTAACTAACTTTACTACATTTACTAGTACCTCTAGTGAATACGTCAGTCATAGCTCCCACTAAATTTTATGAAAATAAGCATTACTTAAACTACTACTTTTAATCTAGTCAAAACTTATAGTTTAACCCTTTAATAATTTAATCAATTATCAAAGTCATCATTTGGATTTGCGAATATCCAACAGATCCTTTAAGGGAATCATGACTTTTATTGATTACTGTATCTAACAAGTATGAGAAACTTGAAACGATACTTACAATTCTTAAGTGTATTAGTATCTTTTAAAAATCTTATTTAATGCCAAAGTCATTTCTTGGATTTCTAAAATATCCATTATTCCTATTAGGGAATTATGACTTGATTAAATATTTGTATTTATTACAAGTATAAAAGACTTGCAACAATACCTTTTAATTCTTAAATACTTTAATATAGTTTGTCCCTTTTAAGAGTTCATTTAATGTCTAAGTCATTTCACTTGGATTTTACGAATATCCAATTATTCCTATTAAGGAATTATGACTTCATTAAATTCCTTTATCACAAGTATTAAAGACTTGCAATAATACTCTTTAAAAGCTACCTTGACTATATCCAATATAATCACACTATATTAACACTAATATTTAAAATGTACAATTATAAGTATTTTAATACTTAAGATGTTTTAACTAGGTTCAATAACTTTTGAACCTTATGCTTCCATAAAACCTCTTAAATACTTTAGAAGAAACTTCTTATTTCTAGTATATAAGTATTTGATCTATCTAAGACATTACTCATACAACAATCAAACAAGTATAAAAACATGAAATATTAAGTAAATCAAAAACTTGACTTACAATCTAGTTATAAACCTTGACTAGTGTAATTATCACACATGCACACAATATAATTCAACCATGGATTCGAATTTATTAAAACCAAAAACTTTGTTTTTAACATAAAATAAAAATCATCCAAACAATAATAAATAAAAATTGTTTTTACTGAATCCATAAAAGTACGGAATTATAAAATCTTGGTGTTTGTGGGATCATCACCATCTCATGCCGGTCATCATCACTTTTCCATCTCCTCCTGCAATAAACGATTGAAAAAGTTAGGTTACTCGTAATGTACTTTACAAGTATCTTAAAGTGATTAAGAAGTGTGGTTGTGTTACCTGAGTAACTTGCATTTTCTCCACCACCACTTGCATCCTTTGGACAATTTCTTTTCCAATGCCCAGCCTCGCCACATTTGAAGCACCGATCCTCGGTCCTCGCTGTGTTAGGCTTAACCTTCTTGACCTTTTGTTTGACACCTTTACCATTTGGCACTCCTTGGCTAGGATTGGTTTTACCCTTTCCTTTACCACCATGCCCTTTTCACTTCTTGCCACCGCCACTGCTATTACCGATCATTAGAACATCCTTAGATTTGGTCTTCAAACTCAACTCAGCTGTCTTAAGCATAGAATGTAGCTCAACAATGGATTTCTCCATATTATGCATGTTGTAGTTGACCACAAAAGGCTTGTAGTCATCAGACAACGATTTGAGTATAGTGTCTGTTGCCATTTGCAACAATATAGGGTGACCAAGTCTAGCAAGGTGATCCATGTGCCCTTTTATTTTCATGACGTGGGCACTCACCAGTGTTCCTTTGACCATCTTGCAAGAGTTGAACGCTCGATTGATGTCGAACCTCCTAGTGCGAGCTTGCTCTTTAAATGAATCCCTAAGTTGCTGGATCATCTCAAATGCACGCACATCCATAAATCCTGCTTGTAAATCTGGACTCATGGTTTCGAGCATCAAACAGCTCACATCGAGCGCATCACTGACACGCTTATCATAAGCTTGCCTTGCTTCAGCTCTAGCATTCGCGGCAGGGACATTTGGTACTGCTCTTTCCAAGACATACCACTTTCTCTCATGCCTGAGCACAATGCGAAGATTGCGCTCCCAATTGAGAAAGTTTGACCCAGTCAACTTGTCTTTTTCGAGGATCGAGCGAAGTGAGAGATTGTTGGTACTTGTCGTTGTGGTTGTTGCTGCCATCTAGAGATCAAACCCAGTTTAATTAGTAATCATCAATAAACATTCTCTAAAATATATTATAAACCCATAATTAATATTTTAGGCCTAGGATCCATATATCACATTCTCGCCGCAAGGTTCAGGCACTTCCCGACGTGACATGCTATTTCTGGTAGGTAACATCCTTACCGATCGTGTCAAGACTTGACACGATTCCTAGGGGTCGTAGAATCTTTAGACTTATAACTTATTACAACATTGTACAATTTAGTTGTACATTTCTAAGTTAGTAATAAAGTCTAGTATGTTTATTCTACTCAAGTACTTTTTGGGCCGGGACTCCCGATTATCACCAAAGTAGATCAGACCATCTAAGACAGTGCGATGCTCTGCGCCGGGACTCCCGATTATCACAGAACCTTACGCACCCTAACACTCGCAATGATTTGAATCCATATCTAAGGTTCTTTATGCTTACAATATGAATATCGTTGAACAAGTGAGGTGTTCCATTAGGTGGATAGTACTTAGATCTAAGATTTTCTTGGGTTTGTTTAAGTCTTAAACTAAGCTCAAACATTTATTCCAATCTTAATCCTTGTTTAAAATGTGTGACTTGTGAATTCAAGAATTCCACAAGACACCTTTTAAATCTTAAGAACTTTTCTTAAAACTTATAGTTTCAAGAATTGCTCGACTTATATGTATACCTAAAACGAGGTGTACAAAACGTTTTACAAGGTTTTGTGAAAAACCTTATCTAGAATAAAACTTACTTGTTTTATCTTTCTTGAAAAACTTTAAAACTTATGTTAAACTTTTAATTCTTTTATAATTCATAAACTTGAAACATAAATCTAGTTTTAACACATCTTGTTCTTCACATGTTTAATAATGAAATCAAACATTTGTTTTGACTTACTAGATTCAACCAAAACTTATGTCTTAGCGACACATTTATAAACTTTGTGATTTTCTTATGTAGCTCCCACTAGCTCCAACAACCATGATGGAACTTAAGCAAACACAATCACCGGTCTATACCTTGGTGAAACTAATAAATCTATTATATAAAGATTATATATAATAATTCTTAGTTTGTTTAAACCTTTCTTACATTTAACTTGGACTAGCTAAATAGAGGTTATAAAGTTCTATTGTTATTTAACCCTTGATCATTAATCTAGTATCTTACATGACTTGTAAAATACTTATATTATACTTGTATAATTATCTAGTTATAATAACTTATAACTTTATACACCTTATAATAATAATATATAACTTTGTAGATTCTAGTTCATTATATAATCTCAACTTGTACAATTTCTAGTTATGATGAAAACATAACTTTGTACTTTCTAGTTTTAATTATATTATAACTTTATACAATAACTAGTTATACTATTATCTTTAAAGATCAAAATAACATTAGCTATTATTTGTTCCATTTAATCTTGTATTTAACATATATATAATTTATTAGTTTTAAAAAATAAACTTCTAACATTCTAAAAATGAATATTACATCTAATTCATACGTATGTATTTTAACTTGATCTAATTAAAATACGTATAAACTACTTTATCTATTAAAATTCATTTTATATATATATATATATACATATGTATATATATATATATATAGTGCCCGATTCAGCGCAGAACCATTTAAAGCTGCAGAACCGCAGAACCATCCTAATATCCAATGTTTACTATGTTATACATAAGCTGTAAATTTTCATACACACTGTAACCATCCTAACATCCAATGTTTCCAATTTTTTATACAAATAATTTATAAATATATTTATGTATTATGTGTATAAAAAATTGAAAACATTGAATGTATAAATGTGTTATAGCGTGTATGAAAATGCAAATTAATGTATAACATAGAAAACATTGGATGTTAGGATAGTTCTGCGGTTCTGCACCTTTAAACGGTTCTGCGCTGAATCGGACCATATATATATATATATATATATATATATATATATATATATATATATATATATATATATATATATATATATATATATATATATATATATATATATATAAGTGGGATCCTGTGAGGACTCAAAAAACGGTGAGGACTCGTGAGGACACCTCATAAAAATTTTAAAAAATTCCGAAAAAAAATATATAACTTACCATGATAATTACTACATTTGACAAAAAAAAAAATTCGAAAAAAAAATTATGATCCACTTTTTTTGCGGATCATAACAATGATCCATATTTTTTTTGTGGATCATTATTATGATCCATATTTTTTTTTGTGGATCATTATTATGATCCATATTTTTTTTTTTGGATCATTTTTGAAAAACTTTTTTTTTTGTGGATCTTATAGGCTGCGATTTAGATATTTAAAAAAGAATTTTTTTTGAAAAAAGTTTATTTTGGATCATTTTTAGTGTTTTTTTTGGAGTCCTCGCAGTCCTCACCGGGAAAAGAGTCCTCACCGGATCCGGACCATATATATATATATATATATATATATATATATATATATATATATATATATATATATATATATATATATATATATATATATATATATATATATATATATATTGTAGAATTAGAATCAGAACCAATTAAGGCTACAGAACCAGCAGAACTCAATATAAACCATTGATTTTTGAAATAAAATGATCATGGAAGACACATTAATGTATTTGATGAGGGACCCCCAAATATTGGTTTGCATGGATGTCATTCATGCATGTATACATATATGTATAGATAACATTTACGTATACATACATGAAAACATATACATATATGTATACATGCATGAATGACATCCATGCAACCAATATTTGGGGGTCCCTCGTCAAATACATTAATGTGTCTTTCATGATCATTTCATTTCAAAAATCAATGGTTTAAATTGAGTTCTGATGGTTCTCTCTATATATATGTATATATATATATATATATATATATATATATATATATATATATATATATATATATATATATATATATATATATATATAAATACATCTTGTTAATTTTAGAATTAAAAATTAACACTTCTTTTAATTTTCATTAATTAGTTAAACCCTAATCTTGTTATTGATCAATCAAAACTAGGGATTTGACTTTCTTGATCAAAAACATTACTTATTAAAAGATTAATCTTAATCAATTCTATCTAAACAATAAACTTTGTTTAAACTCTAGGATAGATTATAACCTTAATAAATTTATTCAAACTTTTTAATTCAAACATCTTGACAATAAAACTTTGTCTAAGTTTCTAGGTTCAAAGAAATAGTTTCAATAAATCTATTAAAAAAATAATTAAACCTATTAAACATAAACTTGTTTAATTATCTAGGTCTTGGATTATCATCTTAATTAATTCTTTTAAATTATTAAACTATACTAGTTTAACGTTTTTGGTCCTAGATTACATCTAGGGTTTTCGAAAATTTCCCCAAGTCTAGGAAACTTTTCCACCAATTAAACTAAGCTAGTTTAACAAACTTGCTGTCCAAGGAACCTACTAGATCTCGAAATCTTTGAGGAAAAAGGAAAGAATCTTTTTTGACCAATTAAACCAAGCTAGGCTTAACATACTTGGTCCTAGATTTTGAAGATCAAATAATTAAGGAAAGAATCCTCTTGATCAAAATGTTTGACAATCTTGATCCTAGGGTTCTTACTTATCTCGAAATACTCTAGGGTTAGGGAAAGAAGCCTTTTGACGAATTAAACAAATCTTGTTTAACATACTTGGTCCTAGGATTCTTTGCAATTTCGAAATTTCTAGGGTTTTCTTAGAATCCTTTTGTCCAATTAAACTTAACTACTTTAACATACTTGGTCCTAGGGTTCTTATACCCTTTTCGAAAATTTAAGAAGAAGAAGAAGTTGGAACAAAAAAATCTTTAATAAAAATTAAACAAACAAACTTTGTTAATCTAGTTTAGATTTCTAAACCAACGCTCTGATACCACTGAGGGGTTTCATAACACTGATCGACCACTTGGGTCAACCTCCTAGTATGCTTGGTTCGACCATACTGACAAGAACATGACTCTTGTCGGTTAAACCAACTAGCTGATTTAAACCCTAAAGCGGAACTGAGATTAAACCTAATCCTTAAACCCTAAAGGATTGGGATATTGGAAATCTAGATTAGATTAACAAGGAAGAAACCTTGTACGAAAAACCCGAACACACACAATGCTTGTGTGGTTCGTTCGACCATCACCAAGAACCCTAGGGTTCTTGGTCGAATTCGTCCTAGAGGGAGAAGAGGGGAAAAAGGTTTCCCAAAACATACCTTGTTGTTTGCTTAAGAAAGTCCACTGATGATGAACACAACGAGCGACCTTCTAGTTGATCCTTGTAATGATCTTCGATCTTCAAGACTTGAAGGATACGAAGAACGAAGAACACCAAGAACTTGGTGTTGCTCTAGGTTCGGCCGAATCTAGGGAGGAGAAGGGGGCTAGGGTTTCGGCTCTAGTGATCAAGGAATAAGGGAACGCCAAGCCTTCTATTTATAATAGAAGGACTTTCACTTAGGGCCCTTCTAGTTTAATTAAGTTTAATACTTAATTAAACTTATCCTTTTACACATTAAACCCTTGTAGTTTAACTAGTTATTTTTATCCCATTTAATTATTAAATGTCTAGTATTTATACACTTATATATTTACACGAAATATATTTTTGTATTAATACTTTTAATAATTAATCATATAATAAACTATATATAATTTAGACAATAATATTATCCAACACCATATGATTTAATTACTTTAAATCATATTATGGATAATCTATAATTAACACATTGTAAATTTACTCAACTAGTAAATGTACAAATACTTGCATTAATTAGTTAGATAAACTAATCTAGTATTAGGTTGAACCCAACCTAATACTCAACTTGATTCATAAATGACTATTATGAATCAATCCTCTTCCAAGTATCATTAAATATCTTACTCGTATTACATGCACTCACCGGTGTGACCCTTAAGTGTTTCGTAGGCATGGATGTGTCATCATAGGTTGACTAACTGTGCACATAAATCCTTCAGCCCATTCGACCCATATGTCCTTGCTAAGCCCAATTAGCCCATCTTGGCGGGCCTTGGCCCAAGTACCGGCCCATTAAGCTAATATAGGCCCATAAAGCCTATCCCAAGCCCATTTAATTTGAAGCCATTAAGCAATTCATTTCAGCCCATTAGACTAGCTACCTGTTGGGGATAACAGTCATGCAATGTCAAACATAACAACTTATTCAACACTTTTTTATAAAAAAAGCTAGTTATTGTATACTTCCTACAATTACGCTTCATTTTCATACTCATTTTACAAACTATGACAATGTTGAACTTATACTTTTTCAGTCATAAACTATTTTCATAACATTCATTTTTGGGTAGCAAACACAATACTTTTACCATAAACAATAACCCTGTGGATTCACTCAACATTATTTGTTGACCCGTTTACTTTATGTTTTTCAGGTGATTTAGGTGCACAGTGAGACTGGAGGATATGAGCAAGTGGATTGTCGTGAACCATGAATAAAACATTAAGTTTACGAACAATCATTTCATTTGTTATTTGTGTGGTTGTTAGGACTCGTTTTGAGCTTCAATGATGTATTTAGCCTAAGTAACTAGTAAATGATGTTTAGTGTGTAGAGAGTATAAATAGGTATAAGCCTAATGATGTAAGCTTTCCACTCTCATAATAGAATTACACTTTTGAAAGCTCTCAACTACCTCCATCTTCTCTCTCAAAAACACACACACCTTCACACACTTTGATCTTCAAATCTTCAAGGATCATCATGAATTGGTTAGATTTCGATTGATCTAACTCTCACAATTGGTATCAGAGCATAATCCTTCTTGGAATAGATCCGAATTCATGATGATTTGATCCAGATCTAAAATTTTTGAAAAAATTTATTACGAACTGTGATTTTTAATTGTCAAAATTTTTGTTAGAAATCAGTGTTTTTATTGGATAATCATGTTTCTCCATTGATTCTAATCACAATAGAATCAAATTTTGTTGCAATCCATCAAGTATTCATCTCAATTTGGTGATTTACGTGAAAAATATGAAAACTCAAAATTTTGACTGTAACATCAAAATTGAAGGATGATTTGATCAGTTTTGAATTGTTTGATTGTATCAAACTGTTAGAAAAGTGATTTCTAATGTTTTGTGATTTGAGTCATTGTATTTGGTTAAGAATTGAGCAAACTAGGATCAAAATTGTGAGTTTTTTTTTTTGAAAGATACGTACCTAACGAACACGATGAAGGTTCTCGGCTCCAACAGAATTGATCTCGGCTTCGACTCGAGATAATCAGTGTTCTCGATCTCGGCTCGAATTCAAGCAAACTTTCGATCTCGACTCGAGATCTTTGAAGTTGCACAATTGTTTCCGATCTCGGCTTCGCTTCGTGTCGATCTCGGCTTCGTGTCAATCTCGGCTTCGCTTCGTGTCGACACCAATATAAGTTCTCGGCCCTTGTTTGATACGGCCCAAACTTAATTTATACCAGTTTAATTTTTAGCCCAAAACCGATTCTATTTGTAAAGAAGAAGGATGGGTCGATGAGGATGTGTATCGATTATCGGGAATTAAATAAAGTAACTATTAAAAATTGTTATCCTCTTCCGCGTATTGATGATTTATTCGACCAACTGCAAGGGTCAAGTTTTTATTCAAAAATCGATCTTCGTTCCGGTTATCACCAATTGAAAGTCCGCGATGAAGATGTACCAAAAACTGCATTTAGAACTCGTTATGGTCACTATGAATTCCTCGTTATGCCTTTTGGTTTGACCAATGCTCCTGCAGTATTTATGGATCTCATGAATAGGGTGTGTAAACCTTATCTCGATAAATTTGTCATTGTATTCATAGACGACATCCTGATTTATTCTAAATCCAAAACCGAACATGAAGAACATCTCCGATTGATACTTGAAGTGCTCGAAAAAGAAAAATTATACGCGAAATTTTCCAAGTGTGAATTCTGGTTACGGGAAGTACAATTCCTAGGCCATGTGATAAACGATAAAGGTATACACGTTGATCCTGCAAAAATCGAAGCAATTAAAAATTGGGAAGTCCCGAAGTCCCCAACCGAGGTTCGTCAATTTCTTAGTCTAGCTGGCTACTATAGATGGTTCATCGAGAATTTATCCAAAGTAGCCCAATCTCTAACCTTGTTGACTAAAAAAGATAAGAAATTTGACTGGGGCGAAAAGCAAGAGATAGCATTCCAAACCTTAAAGACTAAACTTTGTATTGCACCAATTCTATCCCTTCCTGAAGGCATTGAAAACTTTGTGGTATACTGCGACGCATCCCATCAAGGGTTAGGCTATGTGTTAATGCAAAACGGAAAGGTAATCGCCTATGCTTCTCGACAATTGAAAATCCACGAAAAGAATTGTACAACTCATGATCTCGAACTTGGTGCCGTTGTTTTCACGTTAAAAATATGTAGACACTATCTTTACGGTACAAAATGCACAATTTTCACTGACCACAAAAGTCTCCAACACATATTTGATCAGAAGGAACTAAACATGAGACAACAACGTTGGGTCGAGCTACTAAATGATTACGACTGTGAAATAAAATACCATCCTGGAAAGGCCAACGTTGTGGCCGATGATCTTAGCCGAAAGGAACGAATCAAACCACGTCGAGTGCGAGCACTAGAAATGTCCATTCACACAAACCTACCTGCAAAAATCCATTTTTCTCAAACCGAAGCATTAAAAATTGAAAATCTTAAAAATGAATTTCTTCGTGGTATGGAGAAACAACTAGAACCCAAATTAGACGGAACGTTATATTTCATGGACAGACTATGGGTTCCAAGCTTTGGAAATCTTCATGAAATCGTTTTGGATGAGGCTCATAAATCTAAATACTCTATTCATCCCGGTGCTGACAAGATGTACAAGGATATAAAGGAATTGTATTGGTGGCCGAATATGAAAAAGGAAATTGCCGTCTATGTCAGTAAATGCCTTACATGTTCGAAAGTTAAAGCAGAATATCAAAAACCTTCAGGCCTCATGCAACAACCCGAGATTCCTGAGTGGAAATGGGAACAAATCTCCATGGATTTTATCACCAAATTACCCCGAACCTCGAGCGGTCATGATTCTATTTGGGTAATTCTTGATCGACTAACTAAATCTGCACGCTTCATTCCTATCAGAGAAACCGACCAGATGGAAAAGTTAACTAAAATATATCTCAAAGAAGTCGTTTCTCGACATGGTGTGCCAATATCTATAATCTCTGATAGAGATAGTCGTTTTACCTCTCGATTCTGGCAATCACTGCAAAAGTCTCTAGGAACCCGACTCGACATGAGTACCGCTTATCACCCTCAAACGGATGGTCAAACGGAGCGAACCATCCAAACCCTAGAGGATATGCTGCGAGCTTGTGTGATAGACTTTGGTGGCAATTGGGATTCCCATCTCCCATTAGTCGAGTTCTCTTATAATAATAGCTATCACACTAGCATCAAGGCCGCACCATTCGAGGCACTTTATGGTCGTAAGTGCCGATCACCGCTTTGTTGGTCTGAAGTTGGTGACAGTCAAATAACCGGTCCTGAAATACTACAAGAAACAACTGATAAAATATTCCAAATTAGGGACCGAATCAAAGCTGCCAGAGATAGGAAAAAGAGTTATGCTGATAAACGACGAAAACCACTAGAGTTTAATGTAGGTGACAAAGTCTTATTGAAAGTATCGCCTTGGAAGGGCGTTGCTCGTTTTGATAAACAAGGGAGCGTATTGTTCCTGTCGCCTACCGTTTGCAATTACCACAAGAACATAGTAGCATCCATAATACATTTCATGTATCAAATCTTAAGAAATGCTTGTCTGATGAAACGTTGATTGTGCCGACGAACGAAATATCTATCGACAACCGACTCCACTTTACTGAGGAACCTATAGAAACTTCTGACTGGAAAGAACAAAAACTCAGGAGAAGTAAAATCAAAATTGTGAAATTCCGTTGGAACTCTAAACGTGGTCCCGAGTACACATGGGAACGAGAAGATCAAATGAAAAGAAAATATCCACATCTTTTTCCGAACACCCAATCTAATAATCCAACGCTTTAAATTCCGGGATGAAATTTCATTAACGAGGGGAGAATGTGACAACCCTCACAATCAGGTACTTGACCTGACAGTTATTTAAACTCATTTTTGTTTTAATACAATCATAACATTCATTGTTACATTTAAGTCTAGTATAAATCATTTCACTTTGTGTTGTAAAGCACATCAGTTGTCTACTTATCGGTATAGTCTAACTGTAACTTAGCGAGTTGGTGACTCAACGTAAACTTAAATCGAACCTAAAAGTATAAAAAGTTTATAATTTATAAGGATGTTTTAGCTTATGTACAAAAATCTATACATAAAACAAACTTACTATTTAAAAGAAAAATAAAACAAAATAAATGAAAGTTAAATTATGGGTACACAATGAGACATATAACAAATAATAAACAAATTTTGGAAAGTCCATCTTGGTCTTCTACTCATGCACGACTTAATATATAGAAAAAAAATATATACATATATATATAAATGCACATACATATGACGATTACCAGTGGATGAATTAATTGAATTCTAAAGTCCATCTCCTCTTTTTATCCTTTATCTCCCACTCGTACACATACTCCAACCAACTATCCGATTTTTCCTGACTATTTGAAGATACCATCGAGACCTTATCATCATCTTCTTAAACTTTAAATAACCAACCACATCTCCATCATCTACTGCACGTAAACAGTCACCAAAATTCCCTCCGTCCCTCTCGTTTTCTTGCTTTCTCATGCACCAGAAACAAAGAGAAGAAGACTTACGTAAAGTTCCGGCGATATATCACCGATCTATATATCCCGCTATTCCTGTACTTTCCGGTGAAGTTCAAACAACATCTCAATCTCGCTCGTTTTTCTGTCTACTCCGGCGACAGTCGATATTCCGACGAAGGTATCCTCTTGAACACTTTTAAGTCATACACGTATGTGTTCGTCATATTGTTTTTTCACTCGGAATGTTTTCCATGTTCAGTTTTTACTCACCGCTTCCGGTTACCAGAAACATTTTACTCCGGCAGTCACAGTTCATCCCGACGACAAGCTTTCCCGATCACTTTCTAGAACTAATGCTCGGTCTCTCGTTCAATCTCGATAGGTATAACCTCTTAAACTGTTCTTGTTTTTGTACTGTTTTGATCACGTAATACATAGCTATTAAATCGGTTGTCCCTGTTTTCTAAGCTTTACCTTCTCCGACGAGATACACATAGTAATGTGTGTGTCTTCGTGGGTGTTTACGAACACTGCACCATCGCCATTCTTAGTGATTATTTATATCTAATTTGAAACTGGGTATCATTTAATGTATTAGTATTAGTTTAAAACCCAATTTTTTTCGGCAAACAGTCCAGTCGCCGGCAGCCTGAGAGCTGCCGGAATCTTCGTTGTCTTCCTACTCGTCGCAACTGTAACCCAGAACATTTATTACCCATCTCTATTTTCTTTTTAGCCCAATATTACTCTTGTTTTGGCTCCACACTAATTAAAAATTTTGGCCCAGCGAAATTCGAAGCCCAACATCAGATTCTATGAGTCCAATTATTTAAACTAAAACTCAAGCAAATTTTATATTTTCATTTAAATAAATTTTTTTAGCAACAGCAATCTTAATTGGTTCTCTCGATATCTATTTTTTTAAAAATAAAATTTTAAAGTATTAATTATCTAATGTCTAAATTACTTACTTAATTATTTATTTAAACAATAATAAAGCACGAGACCTCTTGGTTATTAAATATCGTAGATATTTTAATAAACTAAATTTCATATATTTATTAATTAAGTATTACTTAAATTGTTATCTAGTGACGAATTGTTTAACTACAAATTATCTTTATAACTAACTTTTTATCACAATTCGTTCACTTAAATACGAGACCATATATAACTAGTTTTCAAACTTGTACAAATTTATCAAACACATTTAAATTTCAAAACCAACTCAAACGAGTCACCAACGTATCGCTCAAGTCTAATTCTCCTTAGAGAATCATTTGTGCATCATTTAGTTTAGGCGTGTCGTTGAGACCGTCACTCATACATTTATTCTTATGCGTATAGCTAGGACGCTAGGATCATTGTGGTTGGATATCGCACGTTATTGTTTGTGATTTTGGCTAGCATTGCATCAGGTGAGTTCACAGCCCCCCTTTTATTATGTTTTAACTATTTTACTATTGGGGTGAAAAACATATAAATTATTTACTAGTTTACAATTATTTGTGATGAAACTATTTTTGGAAACTTGACAACGAATCCTTATATCAGACTAAGTTTACATGTAGTGCATGGAACTGCGTATATGCTTACATACATAATCATTAGCTAGTTGTGACTAGCCCCTGGATATGCAGATGGTACCATTGGCTTATACTTCCCCTCCCATACGTTATTGATCACTTTTATCGATGCTTATCGAACCACGAGGAGTGTATATCCATATTTGTAATGCGTTTTAAAGTTGTTGTTTTGGTCATGGACTTTGGGTTGAGATTGTAACTCAAGTGGTTTAGCTAACCTTTTGGGAGATCACCGTCACTTGTTTCCTCTTACGGTTTATATCGTGCCCATGTTCTCGGATCAGGTCATTTTTAACGTTTTATATCATCAAACTAGTATTGCCATGGATGGCATACGAAAACTTTGGAACTTATTAAAACCTGTGAATGCACTCAACAATTTTGTTGATACTTTTACTTATGTTTTTTAGGTAACAAAGCTTAGGCGTTTGTGTCACATGCATTGGGAGTCAAGATTTCATTTCAAATAAGATGTCACCTTTTTATTTTATTTTTATTAAACCATGTTTTGGATTTAAACTACTTTGTTTGCAATAATCATATGCTTATGTATACTGGTGAAGTCGCACGCCCGTTCTTCCGCAAACTATTTTCTTATATAAACCATTTTGCCGGGGTGTGACAAAAACCAATTTAATATTTGGTTCAACATTTCAAACTTAATCTTGACTCAAACTTGAACTTTTAAATTTTTCTAAAACCGAGAACCATCAAACACAAACCTCAACTTCTCGACATGTGAACATTATTTGTATAAATTCAAATCATTTTGAAATGACTTCAAAAGACGCACTTTCAATCGGATCGGATCTTAAACAACCGGTTTTTTTTATAGAGGAGAGTATCCTCAGTGGAAGAAACGATTTCTCCACTTTATTAAAAATCAGGAGTTAGCTACGGAAATTCTTGAATCTCTCAAGAATGGAAATGCAGTATTTTATGAAGATGTTGCTGATTCTCCAGATTCTATTCCTCCAATTATTGGTGGTCGATATCCAGTTAACCCTGCTAGTTATATTGCTCAACAAAAATGATGTGCTAAAGCCGATTTACAAGCTTATTCATTTATGCTTCAAGGCTTACCAAATGACATTTATAACAGTCCGGATAGCCTTGAAACAGGAAAAGAACTTTGGGATGAAATCAGAAAACAAATGGAGGGAACAGTTTTAGGAAACAAAGCAAAAATGGTTACTACCCTAAATACTTATGAATCGTTCAAAGCCACAATCAGAGAAGATTTGGAAACTACTTATCATCGTTATTGTACATTGTTGAATGACCTCCGCAAAAACTACTTGCGAAAAGAAAATTTGGAGATCAATATCAAATTCATCAACAGTCTTCTTCCTGAGTGGGAAATGTTTGGGAATAGTGCCATGGACACAAGGATCTCAGTCTGATCGATATTCATGAACTTTATGAATATTTGCACCAAAATGAACCAATGGTCAGAAACATAGTTAAAACCAGACAGGAGACTGCAGATACTCTTGCACTACTCACAAAACAACATTAGCAGTATACTACATCTACTAACATGAAAGAAAGTGTCGAACCACCTGCACAATATACAACTGATGATATGGAAAAAGATCTTCAAGACGTACTTCAAGCTATGTCACTTATTTCAAATTATCAGAAGAAGTACTACTCAAAACCTACAAACAACAACCTAAGATCTTTATCAAACTTTAAATCTGCTCTAGCTGCTTCATTTGCAACAAACCCAACTGAAAAGCCAAAACTCACACCGCTGGATCCACTGAAAAAATGTTATAATTGTGGTATTGCTAGTCATTATTCACGTGATTGCAAGAAGCCCAAAGTCCGTGATTCTGAGTATTTTAAACGGAAGATGCTAATGGCTAAGAAAAGAGAGGCAGGATAAGTGTTGTTAGCTGAAGACCTTCAGTGGATGGAACATTCTGAACCGGAAGATAAAGAACATGCAGCCAACTTGTGCTTTATGGCAAGAGAAAATGTTGAGGTTCCTGATAGAATCAATGAAGAAGTTGACAAGGATGGCAAGGTACTTACTTCTCTTCTCTCTAATGATAATGATTCCACTAATTATGATACTTGTTTTGTCCAAACTCAGATATCTCAAATAGAATTGTTTAAATGAAACCTAAAACTTTTAGTTGAAAACGATTTAAATATTCAACTTCAAGATCGTTTAAATGATTTGGAAAAACAAAATGAACAAAATGCTCATCTAGGTGATCAACTTGTCCATTATATTAAACAAAATACAGTTTTCAAACAAGAGAATCTGGATTTACAAACTCAAATATCAGAATTGAGGATTAAATATGATAATGATTTTAAGAATCTGTCTCATACTATTTCAGAAAAACACCTTGAAATATAGAATCTTAAAAATATACAAATTTCAATAGCAAATGATCGAAATGATGAAAATTACAAACTGTACACTATAATATGGCATGAATATCAACTTACTAAAAACCATTTGGAACGTAAAGAACAAGACTTTGATGATAATGAAAAACAGTTTACATCTTTAAACTCTCAAATTAAAGAATTGTCTGACATTTACATGAACAACACATCAATTCATCAAACGAAATGAAAAGCAAACTGAATATCATACAAAAACTTAAAAATGAAAACAATGAATTGAAATCCCACATCAAACGTCTTGAAGAGTTGATTGCCAAAAGAGGACATACTGATCAAACCATCCATTTGAACAAGCCTAAAGAGTTCAAATATTTCAATTCAAAAGAAGGGCTAGGAGCTGATAATCCAGAATATCTTAAAAAAATGTGCAAAGTGCTTCCAACATTTTATGATTACAAATACACGCATCTAGATATTTGGCAGAGTTTCATTCGGATGACAAACGAGGAAGAAGAAATTGAGACCTTCAACAGAGCTAAAAAGGAGAATGCACAAATTAGTTTCAATTACACTGAATTAAATAAAACATATGAAACTAAAAAGGTAAAATTTGAAAATGATGATTATTTTCCAATTATAAAACCAGAAGAATTTGAGAATAAAGGTAATGTTGTCCTTCAACAAAAAGTCACACCAAAGATTTACGTACCATCTCTAATTCAAGAAAAAGAAAATTTGTCAATTGGAAAATGAAATCGATGAAACACATAAGGCATTTGATAAAGAAAACTCAGATTTACAAACCAAAATTAATGAATTAGAAGATAAAATTCTTAAAATAAAATCTTTTTCTAATCAAAGTACTTCTTCAAAGCCAACGTCTCTCAATTATAATTTTTCTACTCCTAAAATTCCAACTATTTTAAAAAGCGATTCTAATTCCATTGTTTTAAATGTTTCAGATAAAACCTTAGAATCCAAGCTCAAGAAGCCAATTCCTGTTAGAGTAAAAGAAGTTGAGCAGTTTAAGAAGTCTAATTCAACTAGATTTAGTATGCTTAAGTCCAAGGAGCTTAAGAAGTCTAGATCTCCTTTGTTTTTAGCTTCTTCTGTGACAACCCTCGCAATCAGGTACTTGACCTGACAGTTATTAAACTTACTTTTGTTTTAGAACAATCATAACATTTGCTTTTGCATTTAAGTCTAGCATGAATCACTTCATTTTGTGTTGTGGTACACATCATTATTTAGGCACGTGTCAGTTGCCTACATTTCGATACAGTTTAGCTGTAGTCTAGCGAGTTGGGGACTCAAAACAAACGTAAATCAAATCTAAAATTATAAAGTATTATAATGACACTTGGGCTTGTGTACTAAAATCCATACCTAAAGCATCTGACGAGTTAGTGTAAAATGAATAAAAAGTTAAATGTGTAGTACACATGCATACATATATCAAATAAATGATTAATAAAAAAAACGAAAAGAAAAAAAAAGATCCATCTTATCTCTTCCTTTGAGTCTAAGTCAACATGCTCAATTACCCCATAACTAAACCTCCGACTTTCTATGAATAATTCGAGATACCATCAAACTGTTATCACCATATTCCCCTTTTAAACCACCACGTCCCCCACTTGGATCAAACAAAGCCAGAAAATCTCTTCACTTTCACATAATCATATACCCAAAACCCTCTTTTCTCTAGTGAATATCCTACACAAAACAATCAAATCGAGCAAGAAACTCGGCCAAGTCTCGGCGATAGGGCAACGTACTCCGGCGATATATCTCTCACTGATTTTCTCCTCTCGTTTTTCTCTGCATATTCCGGCAAGGTAATCGAATCCTTTTTTTTTAATCGTACATGTTTGTGGCTTCTTCATACTAATCCCTGTTAGTTGTATATTTTCCGCTCAGCTTCTCGCCACTCCCGTACGTAGCACAAGCAACCTCTCCGACGTCTCCCGATTTCTCCGGCGACAGCTCTTTCCGACGATCTCCATCTCTCCAGCAATTGGTTTCTCTTCGTTTGCTCGGTATAAACTCCTGACTGCTTGTTTTCATGTTGTATTGATCACGTAAATCATATCCGTAAATTTTCGTTTTCTGGGTTTTATGACACCGGCGGAACACACACACTAATGTGTGTGTTCTCGGGAATGGTTACAAACACTGTACTATCGCCATACTTAATTTATATATGCCAATGAAACTTGGTATCAGTTGCGTGTTGATATGGGGGGGTGTTAAAAATAAATTTTTTCAGCAATAGTTCAGTCGCCGGCAGCTTGACCGCCGGTATCCATTTCTGCTCGTCACAAAGAAACACCAAACAACTGGGTTTTTGTTTAAATTTGATAAACCCATTAAAGAAATCACTAAACAAATTCTGTACTAATGATTTTACTTGTAATACGGCCCATTTCAAAATTCCAGCCTGTTAACAAATTCAGATTCATTTTCTCGCTGGCCCAGTGCTTTAGATACATGTTTAAGACCCAATATTATTTTTAAACAAACAAATTAAATAAGTCCAAGCCCATACCCGAATTGTCTAATTAAAATCACATTTTTGAATATTAACTATAAATTATATGTAGTATATAATTAAATTCAGATTTTATAATTTTATTAATATTAAATTTAATTACGTATCCAATTCTAACGTAATATCTATTTATTTAAATATTTCCAAACATTGAACATTTTTTTTTAGTTAATAATAAATTTCAATTTCTAAATAGTCACGTAAGTTCATTTTTTTTTATAATTAATAAATTATTATTTATTATTTATTCAATTATTATTATTTAAATAAACGTCTATAATATATATTCGATTACTTTCGGTTAAAGTATAACCTATTTTCAACATCTACTAAAACTCAAACGAGTCACCAACGTATCGCTCAAGTCTATTTTTCCCTTAGGAATCATTTTGCAACACTTAGTTAGGCGTGTCGCTATGACCGTCACTTATACATTTATTCTTATGCGTATAGGACGCTAGGATCATTGTGGTTGGATACCGCACGTTATTGTTTGTGATTTTGGCTAGCATTGCATCAGGTGAGTTCACAGCCCCACTTTTTTACCGCATTTTATTTACTGTTTTATAACTTTGGGGTGAAAAACATAACAAATGCTTTTACAAATGTTTGCATTATTTCTCACAACGTATTTTATAAATATATTTGTGATTGAGTTCACAACCTCTCTTTTACTACATTTTAACTGTTTTGAAACATATCAACTATTTTATAAACGTTTACAACATTTTTAAAGGTTTACTATATCGTGATGAAAACTATTTTTGGAAACTAGACAACGAATCCTTATGCTTGGACTAAGTTTAGATGTACATGGAAGTGCGTATATGTTACATACATAATCATTAGCTAGTTGCGACTAGGCCCTGGATATGCAAATAGTACTATTGGCGGAGACCTACCCTCCCACGTTATTGATCATTTATCGGTGTTTACCGACCACGAGGAGTGCATATCTAGCACGTTTAAGGTTGTTGTTTTGATTATGGACTTAGGGTCAGCATTTTAACTCAAAGGCTTTGCAACCCTGTTGGGGGATCACCGTCTTTTATGTTTCTACTACTGCTCTCGGAGCAGGCCAATCTTTAACTATTTATATCATCACACTATATTTTTGTCGATTATGACATACGAAAACTATTGTTTATACTACCGCGATTTATATCGTACTACTGCTCTTGGAGCAGGTCATTTATAATGTTATTATTATCACACTATTTTTGCCAACGATGGCATACGAAAACTATTGTTTCTACTACTGCTTTTGAGCAGACTATTATTAATGTTTTATACTATCACACTATTTTTGCCATGGATGGCATACGAAAACTTTGAAACTATATGAACTTGTTAAAACCTGTGAATTCACTCAACAATTTTGTTGATACTTTTACTTATGTTTTTCAGGTAACAAAGCTTAGGCATAGTGTCGCATGCATTGGGAGTCAAGCATTCATTCTAATAAGATGTCACCTCTCTATTTCATTTTTATTAAACTGTGTTTTGGATTCAAAGTACTTTGTTTACATTATATTTTGGTGACATCTCTTTTTATCGAACATTTATTGTTTACGATAATCATATGCTATGTTTACTCGTGAAGTCGCACGCCCGTTCTTCCGCAAACCACTTTTGGCGGGGTGTGACAGATTGGTATCAGAGCTATTGGTTATAGTGAACTAGCGAGTCTAGTCTATAACTTCAAAACAATTTTGGGCAAAACGTTTTCATTGCATTCAAAAGTCTCATTCATATAGCGTTGCATTACATATAGAGTTGCATTGCATATCATTCGCCATACCTGTATATTGGAATTAGGTTACTTGCTTTACACTGACACCCACTTACTTTAGTTAGAGCGCTTCATATATACTTACACATAAACACAGATTCGATAATGGTTACCCAACGTCTACAAGCAATGACTATTTTTGGACTACTCCACTCGAATGAACAATGAGAATAGCGACACGTCATCATTGAAACAAGAAACCCCATTCCAAACCTTACATCAGAGCATTTCATACCTTCCTAGACCGAACTGTATCATTCATTAAATACTCATTATTGGTCTTCTATCTACTATGTTACCTTACATTCTTATTCTCATTTTGTATATATCCGAACTGAAAAAAAAAATGCCTCCAAGAAATCCTTCAAGAAATGCTGCACGGGGTGGTCGTCGAACCAACCAAACCCTTAGGAATGAACGACATGCTGAAACTGTGGAAGAATTGGTAGCACGTCGAGTTGCCGAAGCGATAGCTCAGTATGAAGCGAACAGAGCAGCTCGTGAAAATAATAACAACAATAATGGAGGTAGCGAATCAAATTTCTTACCCTTTTTAGGAAATTTCTCGAAATTCCAAAACTCGTGCTAATCTGAAAACCTTGTTTCCATAAACAGACGCAAATGCAAATCGCCAAGGATGTTCTTTTAAGACATTCACTAATTGTCGTCCGCCAACTTTCTCTGGAAATGAAGAAGCAATCGCAATCGTTCACTGGACTGAAAAGATTGAGTCAATTTTCAGTATTATTAGATGTTCCCCAAACGATATGGTTAAGTATGCTGCCAGCACCCTGTTAAAAGAGGCGTTATCATGGTGGAATTCGCAAGTCCAAACTTTAGGTCGTGACAATGCTGATGCGATGACCTGGGCTGATTTCAAAAGCCAACTGACCGATAAATTCTGTCCGAGGAGTGAACTTGCGAAAATTGAATCAGAACTGTGGAACATCGCTATGGAAGGGTCAGATATTACTGGGTATACTACGAAATTCCAAGAGCTTGCACGATTAGTCCCTCATATGGTTACTCCTCAATATAAGAGGATCGAAAGGTATACCCATGGACTATCTCCCGTGATTCAAAGCTACGTAACTGCCGTTCAACACACTACTTTCGAGGATGCTGTAAACCGAGCTAGACGATTAACTGATGATGCTATCCGTAATGGTACCTTACAAAAGAAAACCATCAATCGAAACGACAACCGATCCAACGATAATGGGAAAGGTATGCGGAACGATGATCGAAACGACCGACAAGACTCTCCTTCCTAAAACAACGAGAAAATCGCCCGAAATTATGTTGCCACAAACCAAACCAACTCTGAACCCAAACCCTACCTCGGAAAGAAACCAAGATGCAATAAGTGTGAAAGGCACCATGCAGGGAAGTGTGATCGTTGTAAGAACTGTAATCGTTGGGGACATCGGGATCAAGACTGCCGTGTCAGGCAATCAAACCAAGAAGTCAATGGTCCAAAGCCGAATGCGTGTTACGAATGTGGAAACCCGAACCATTATAGAAACAAGTGCCCGAAACTGAACAAGCACGATAACGTCAATAATAGCCAGGACATTAACGTGGATCGATCACCGGCTCGTGGCAGGGCGTACGTGTTAGGAGCTCGAGAAACAAGTCAACATCCCTAAGTGACAATCGGTACGTCTACCTTGAATAACTACTACATTTAAAACTATTAATTTATGAGAGCTCACACACATCTACGTATTAATTACCAAACTTTCGAACGCATGTCGTCAAAGAGAAACTTAAGAAACGCAATAACAATATTTTGTTTACGACCTTCAAGTTACTAACACAATGTCTTAAATTTCGGGACGAAATTTCGTTAACGAGGGGAGAATGTGACAACCCTCGCAATCACGTACTTGACCTGACAGTTATTAAACTTACTTTTGTTTTAGAACAATCATAACATTTGCTTTTGCATTTAAGTCTAGCATGAATCACTTCATTTTGTGTTGTGGTACACATCATTATTTAGGCACGTGTCAGTTGCCTACATTTCGATACAGTTTAGCTGTAGTCTAGCGAGTTGGGGACTCAAAACAAACGTAAATCAAATCTAAAATTATAAAGTATTATAATGACACTTGGGCTTGTGTACTAAAATCCATACCTAAAGCATCTGACGAGTTAGTGTAAAATGAATAAAAAGTTAAATGTGTAGTACACATGCATACATATATCAAATAAATGATTAATAAAAAAAACGAAAAGAAAAAAAAAGATCCATCTTATCTCTTCCTTTGAGTCTAAGTCAACATGCTCAATTACCCCATAACTAAACCTCCGACTTTCTATGAATAATTCGAGATACCATCAAACTGTTATCACCATATTCCCCTTTTAAACCACCACGTCCCCCACTTGGATCAAACAAAGCCAGAAAATCTCTTCACTTTCACATAATCATATACCCAAAACCCTCTTTTCTCTAGTGAATATCCTACACAAAACAATCAAATCGAGCAAGAAACTCGGCCAAGTCTCGGCGATAGGGCAACGTACTCCGGCGATATATCTCTCACTGATTTTCTCCTCTCGTTTTTCTCTGCATATTCCGGCAAGGTAATCGAATCCTTTTTTTTTTAATCGTACATGTTTGTGGCTTCGTCATACTAATCCCTGTTAGTTGTATATTTTCCGCTCAGCTTCTCGCCACTCCCGTACGTAGCACAAGCAACCTCTCCGACGTCTCCCGATTTCTCCGGCGACAGCTCTTTCCGACGATCTCCATCTCTCCAGCAATTGGTTTCTCTTCGTTTGCTCGGTATAAACTCCTGACTGCTTGTTTTCATGTTGTATTGATCACGTAAATCATATCCATAAATTTTCGTTTTCTGGGTTTTATGACACCGGCGGAACACACACACTAATGTGTGTGTTCTCGGGAATGGTTACAAACATTGTACTATCGCCATACTTAATTTATATATACCAATGAAACTTGGTATCAGTTACGTGTTGATATGGGGGGGTGTTAAAAATAAATTTTTTCAGCAATAGTTCAGTCGCCGGCAGCTTGACCGCCGGTATCCATTTCTGCTCGTCACAAAGAAACACCAAACAACTGGGTTTTTGTTTAAATATTATAAACCCATTAAAGAAATCACTAAACAAATTCTGTACTAATGATTTTACTTGTAATACAGCCCATTTCAAAATTCCAGCCTGTTAACAAATTCAGATTCATTTTCTCGCTGGCCCAGTGCTTTAGATACATGTTTAAGACCCAATATTATTTTTAAACAAACAAATTAAATAATCCAAGCCCATACCCGAATTGTCTAATTAAAATCACATTTTTGAATATTAACTATAAATTATATGTAGTATATAATTAAATTCAGATTTTATAATTTTATTAATATTAAATTTAATTACGTATCCAATTCTAACGTAATATCTATTTATTTAAATATTTCCAAACGTTGAACATTTTTTTTTAGTTAATAATAAATTTCAATTTCTAAATAGTCACGTAAGTTCACTTTTTTTATAATTATTAAATTATTATTTATTATTTATTCAATTATTATTATTTAAATAAACGTCTATAATATATATTCGATTACTTTCGGTTAAAGTATAACCTATTTTCAACATCTACTAAAACTCAAACGAGTCACCAACGTATCGCTCAAGTCTATTTTTCCCTTAGGAATCATTTTGCAACACTTAGTTAGGCGTGTCGCTATGACCGTCACTTATACATTTATTCTTATGCGTATAGGACGCTAGGATCATTGTGGTTGGATACCGCACGTTATTGTTTGTGATTTTGGCTAGCATTGCATCAGGTGAGTTCACAGCCCCACTTTTTTACCGCATTTTATTTACTGTTTTATAACTTTGGGGTGAAAAACATAACAAATGCTTTTACAAATGTTTGCATTATTTCTCACAACGTATTTTATAAATATATTTGTGATTGAGTTCACAACCTCTCTTTTACTACATTTTAACTGTTTTGAAACATATCAACTATTTTATAAACGTTTACAACATTTTTAAAGGTTTACTATATCGTGATGAAAACTATTTTTGGAAACTAGACAACGAATCCTTATGCTTGGACTAAGTTTAGATGTACATGGAAGTGCGTATATGTTACATACATAATCATTAGCTAGTTGCGACTAGGCCCTGGATATGCAAATAGTACTATTGGCGGAGACCTACCCTCCCACGTTATTGATCATTTATCGGTGTTTACCGACCACGAGGAGTGCATATCTAGCACGTTTAAGGTTGTTGTTTTGATTATGGACTTAGGGTCAGCATTTTAACTCAAAGGCTTTGCAACCCTGTTGGGGGATCACCGTCTATTATGTTTCTACTACTGCTCTCGGAGCAGGCCAATCTTTAACTATTTATATCATCACACTATATTTTTGTCGATTATGACATACGAAAACTATTGTTTATACTAACGCGATTTATATCGTACTACTGCTCTTGGAGCAGGTCATTTATAACGTTATTATTATCACACTATTTTTGCCAACGATGGCATACGAAAACTATTGTTTCTACTACTGCTTTTGAGCAGACTATTATTAACGTTTTATACTATCACACTATTTTTGCCATGGATGGCATACGAAAACTTTGAAACTATATGAACTTATTAAAACCTGTGAATTCACTCAACAATTTTGTTGATACTTTTACTTATGTTTTTCAGGTAACAAAGCTTAGGCATAGTGTCGCATGCATTGGGAGTCAAGCATTCATTCTAATAAGATGTCACCTCTCTATTTCATTTTTATTAAACTATGTTTTGGATTCAAAGTACTTTGTTTACATTAAATTTTGGTGACATCTCTTTTTATCGAACATTTATTGTTTACGATAATCATATGCTATGTTTACTCGTGAAGTCGCACGCCCGTTCTTCCGCAAACCACTTTTGGCGGGGTGTGACATCTTCTTTTTCAAATTCAAATAAATGTAATAACTCAACAACTTTTATTTCTACGAAACAACTTTATGGAATTTTTTATGATTATGCGATCTACCGTCCGGTTAGTTACTCTGTCAATGGTGATAATATGTTTGTTAAAAAGGATAAACAGTGTAAAATGATATATTTTGATAAAAAGATGAATAAACCAATTTCTCAGTATGATGAAAGATACATTATAAAGATTGATGCTGCATGTAGTACTTGAAACGATGTTCTTCATAAATCGGGTGAAATCATTCAATCGTGCAATACTTGTTTCCCGCATCCTTGCAAGACATATGTTTCTCGTTCATCTTCTCGTCAACGATCAAACCCATCAATCTCTGAAAAATCTACATCGAATCGTCGTCTTGTTTATCGGGTAGTTTCTGCACCTAAATCACCAAATTCCGGTTCCTCGACTTCGTCTCACAAGCTAAATTAAAAACCATCCAAGTTTGTTAAATACAAATGGATTAAAAATGAACAATCAACCTGGATTTTACATTCTCCTGAGAAATCCTTAAAATGGACTATAAAATTACCAAAATCAGAGCTGCCTCCTTGCAGTTATCAAACTCTTTAAATTCACCTTGTTTTATAATTCTACATAAAACATCATTTACTAATCATGTAGGACCCATATCTGATTGGGTACCGTTTTGTTTTAATTGTTTTATGTAGAATATATGGTATCTTGATTCTGGTTGTTCAAGACACATGACCGAAAACAAGAACTTATTAACGAATTTAGAGACAAATTTTTGGGAACTGTTCGGTTTGGGAATGACCATTTAGCTGCCATCATGGGCATTGGAGATATCATTCGTCACAATTTAATTATTCGAAATGTGACTTACGTTGAAGATCTTGCTCACAATCTTTTTAGTATTGGTCAATTCTGTGATAAAACTTTGGAAGTTAATTTTCGAACAAAGAAGTGTGTTGTGCAAGAAGAAATCAATAAATTTGAACGTTTAAAGGTTTGGCGTCTGGTTCCAAAACAACCCGGTAAATCTGTTATTGGAACTAAGTGGATTTTCGAAAATAAAAAGAATGAAAATGGGATTGTCATTCGTAATAAAGCACATTTGGTCACAAAGGGGTATGCTCAACAGGAGGGCATTGATTTTGAAGAAACGTTTGCTCCAGTTGCACGAATAGAAGCCATTCGTATATTTTTGGCATATGCAGCACATACGAATTTTACAATCTATCAAATGGATGTAAAAACTACATTTTTAAATGGCATTCTCAATGAAGAAGTTTTCATTCATCAACCCGAAGGGTTTGTAGATCCACATTTTCCTAACCATGTCTATATTCTCGACATGGCATTATATGGTTTAAAACAAGCTCCTCGTGCGTGGTATGATGTGTTATCCAAATTCTTGGTGGAATCTGGTTTTTCAAAAGGTAAAATAGATACAACACTCTTCATCAAGTGACAAGGGAAGGATATTGTTCTCATTCAGATTTATGTCGATGATATCATTTTTGGTTCTACAAATCCCAAATACTGTAAAAAGTTTTCTGACCTTATGGTCAAACGTTTTGAAATGAGTATGATGGAGGAGATGAACTTCTTTCTCGGTCTTCAAGTTCGCCAATTACCTACCGAGATCTTCATTAATCAATCAAAGTATATCACTGATCTATTGAACAAATATCTCATGGATGATTGTAAACCAATTTCGACACCGATGTCGCCTGGTTCTAAATTACATGTTGATCCTGATGGTAAACTTGTTGATATCACAAATTATCGGGGGATGAGAGGATCATTGTTATATCTCACCTCGAGTCGACTAGATATTATGTTTTCTACTTGCATCTGTGCTCAGTATCAGGCTGCTCCTAGAGAATCACATCTTCAAGCAATCAAACGTATCTTTCATTATATAAAGGGTACTCGGGATCTTGGTCTGTGGTATCCTAAAAAAACTTCTTTTGAGTTATCTGCTTTTTCTGATGCCAATCATGCTGGGTGTATGCTGGATCGCAAGAGTCATTCTGGAAGTGTCCAATTTCTGGGAGATAAATTGGTGAGCTGGTCTTCTCGAAAGCAAAATTGTGTATCTCCTTCAACTGCAGAGGCAGAATATGTTGCTGTTGCAAGCTGCTTATCCCAGGTAATTTGGATACAATCACAATTAAAAGATTATGACTTTTTATACAGCTGTATTCCTTTATATTGTGATTCACGAAGTGCAATTGCAATTTCATGCAATCCTGTTCAACATTCCAAAACTAAACATATTGATCTTCGATATCATTTTATCAAAGATCACGTTGAACAAGGTAATGTGGAATTTTACTTCGTTTCAACTGATTTTCAATTAGCTGATTTATTTACCAAGGCTTTAGACGAAAAACGTTTCAACTTTCTTGTGTCTAAGCTTGGTATGCTAAATCTCAAGACTTAAACTGTTTTACTGTCTAAACTTTCCTTTTTGTTACTTTTTCATTGTTATAATAAGATGGCTTTCAAGTACAACAACTTGAAACCCGTTCTTAAAATGACATCAATGGTTGAGGGGCAGAATTTCCATATTCACTTGTCAAGGGGGAGAAAATCGCTATTAATATGTCAAGGGGGGGAGCATAACTGATTTTATGATTTATGAAAGTCAACTGTTGAGGGGGAGCATCCTTTCGGAATTGCTAAACAATTTTTCAGTGCTCCTTTTAAAATATTTTTTATCATTATTAATATGGGGTATCAATTTTTGTAATATCCATAAATGATCTCTTTACCAATCTCAGTTGGTACTGATAACATCTGTTTATTACAAATTTTCTTATTCTATATTACTAATAATTTTTTTTCTTTCAAACAGTTTTTCAACCTCTTGCATATTATATAATCACACAAGGTTATCAATGTTGAGTATTAGCTTTTGTAATATTCGTAAATGATCTCTTTACCAGTCTAGGTTGATATTGATTGCATTTGTTTATTACAAATTCTCTTATTTCTCATTGTTATCTTTGTGTTACTTCATTGTTAAAAAATTTCAATTGTAAATCGATTTTTCTCATTTTACATACAATTTTAATCAAACTCAAAACTCTTACCAGTATTCAAATTTTTTCGTATCTCATATTGAGTTGCTGACATCACAATTTTTATCAATTCTTTATTAATCTGTGATGATCAACATTCCAAAATGTTTTATCTCACTTTGTGCTCACAATGATGTGTTCACAACGTAGGATATAAATTTTTGTCATATTCGTAAACGATCTCTTTACTAATCTCGATTAGTACTGATTGCATCTGTTTATGACAAACTTTTGTCTCTTGCGTTGTGGCCTATTTTTTCAAAAATCTGATTTTGCACATAAATTTTTCATTTTTCAAACTACTTGTTCGCAACATTCAACACAATTTGCTGTTAAATTTGTTGATCTCTTAACTGATTTCAATCAGTACTGATTGCATCTGTTTTTAACACCCTCTTGGATTGAGTGTTCGTACCATTTTTCAAACGATTTTCATACTAAAACGATCAATGGAGAAATCATTTTTCATTTTCTCCAAACTGTTCAGATTCAATTATGACGTACTTATATTCTCGCACACACAAAATCGTTTTTCATGCACTATGTTAGGTCATTGATCTTTGTATATCCGTCCGTCTTTTCTCTGCACTCGTTCAGAGAAGATTGCATCTTTGTAAGTGGTATACTTCACTGATCTTTGATTTAACCAGGCAAATTGATTTCTTTTAAATCTCAAATATTTGATTAACAATGTCTTTAATCCTCGTGTTCGTCATATCCGTAAACGATCTCTTTACTAAAGTTCTTCAGTAAAGTTTGCATCTGTTTATGACTTCACGTGATTATTGACACTGCTATTCTCCATTTTTCAAATATTTTTCTCCATGATTCTTGGATAAAATCAATTTTTATCTAGTTATATCATGAGTACTACATGTTTCTGGTTCTCGATATCGAAACACACAAATATCAAAATCTTGGCTCACGTGATACACCAACACACAATTTCCTCTCTCCGTTTACATAAGGCAAATATTCAGCATTATCATGAGGACCCTGGTCATGATCCTCATGAGGGGAGAAAAGAGCAAGAAATAGTTCAAACATCGGATTTATATCTAAACAACATCAAAAAGAACCACAAACATCCCATCAAAGAAGAAATTTCATGACTCATGTACTCAAATCAACTGCAAAATCAGAAATAGCTTATATCAAGTGACTAAGACAAAGAGAAAATGATAATCAATGTACTAAACGGAAAAACAAGTGAAGAAGAATAAACCAATTCATCAACATAAATTTCTCTCCAAATCTCAACCACGTCTTTTTAAATATTAACTTTACAAAACATTCTTTTCAAAATCCATAACATCATTATCATATCCTCACAAAAACCTCTACCATAAAATCCAAAACAAAATCTCCAATAACTGAAGATCCCAGACAAATCCTTACCTAACTGATAATCCATTCTCAGAACTTTCAATCTTTAGTGAACCAGTTTTAGGTTTTGCTTACACCAAGAGATTCAACGAAAAATATTTCCTTTGAGTGTCTGAAACTTCAAAATTCTGTGATGGTATGTTCTTGAATGTTAGAAAAACATTTCATGCCAAATGCAGAAATCTCAATTGCTTCTTAAGCCAATCAGATGTAAAAATTGAAGAGTGAAACACATATATGTTAATTACAGTTCTTGACGAAGAATTAAAATTGATGAAAAGTAATTCAACATTTTGAAGCACATCTGAGAGTAAATGACTTTCATAACGGGCTAACAGAAAAAGTTGAAGAAGGAAGACTGGGATGAAGTGCTAAAGCTCAAAAAGGGGAGATTGTAAGGACTAGTTTTGAGCTTCAATGATGTATTTAGCCTAAATAACTAGTAAATGATGTTTAGTGTGTAGATAGTATAAATAGGTAGGATTAAGCCTAATGATGTAAGCTTTCCACTCTCATAATAGAATTACACTTTTGAAAGCTCTCAACTACCTCCATCTTCTCTCTCAAAAACACACACATTTTCACACACTTTGATCTTCAAATCTTCAAGGATCATCATGAATTGCTTAGATTTTGATTGATCTAACTCTCACAGTGGTTGTTGTTTACTTAATTTTTTCTATGTCATCATGAACGTTACACCTCCGTTCTTCCGCAAAACATTTAAAATGACGTAAAACTCATTTTTAGCGGGGTGTGACAGATTGGTATCAGAGCTTAAGTTATAGTGAATTAGAAAGCCTAGCCTATAACTACAAAAGATTTTTGGACAAACAAAACTTTTTACAAAAGAAAAATATTCATGCCCTAGTTAGTATTGCCTTTGAATAGCATTTGTAGGTGTTACGTCAGAGAGCCCAAAATTTTTATAATCTAATGGTTTTATACGTCTTTCTAAGCAGAATGTCATCAGCGAGTGTTGTTGATATTTTGTCCGACTCCGAGTACGACAGTGATCAGAGTACTGCTGCGTCTAGATGACTTGATACGCCTCCTACGTCCCCAATACCGTTGTATACGTCATCGCCATTTCCGATATCGTCAGCAGATTGGCTTCGTCCCAACCAACCACATGTTCCAGTGTATCCTAATGGACCCCCTGACCTCAAGCATGGAGAGCGTCCTTATCTTTATCGACGAGAGAAAGATGGTGATTTCTATATAGCATCAAGACGACGGCCAAAGCCAGAGAAAGATGATTACTCATCAACATTCATCTGTATTTGTTTTCCTATTATTATATGTCTTTATGTTTAGCTATTTTAAAAAGTTAGTTTTTAAAAAATTATTATTTTCTTTTACCTAGTATTGGCTGGATGTGCCGTACTTTTCAAACTAATATCTATTAGGAATGTGTTTAATAAAAGTGATATTTTAGTACAAGTCTATTATTTCTAAAATTTGTATCTTCTATACGCCTACTACTACACCTATTGTATCTATATTCCTTGATTCTGTTAATTACGTCCTTCCTATTGGTCCTTCTATAATATTGCTTTCTTAAATCTTTGTATTGAATCTTATTTCTTGTATCAGCAATTCATCAATGGCTCGAGGAGGAAATCAAGAAACTGTCGAACAAATGGTGGAACGCCGAATCGCTGAAGCGATTGTTCAACTGAGTGCGGCAAGAGGAAATAACAGCGGTGCTGCTAGCAATGGAAACAACAACGGTATAATATTCGATTCCACAAGAAAATTTGTGTATTTTCGCTTTATTCTAACCTTAACTTTTTTTTTCTGTTCTTTAATTGTCTAAACTTCAGATGCCAATGCTAATCGTCAAGGTTAGTCATTTAAGACCTTTACTTCCTGTCATCCTCCAACCTATTCTGGATCTGAAGGAGCCATTGCTATCATCCACTGGATTGAGAAGGTGGAATATATATTCAGTGTTTTCCAATGTGCCCCTGAGAATATGGTGAAGTTTGCTGCTAGTACTTTGTCCAAGGAAGCATTATCCTGGTGGAACTCCCAAGTACAAGTCTTAGGTCGTGCTAATGCTAACGCTATGACTTAGACTGCGTTCAAAGATCAGTTAACTTAGAAGTTTTGCCCAAGGAGAGAGCTACAGAAAGTTGAAGTGGAACTATGGAATCTGTCCATGGTTGGATCCGACATTGTTACCTACACGACTAAATTCCAAGAACTCGCTCGTCTTGTCCCTCACATGGTTACTCTTGAATTTAAGCGTATTGAGAGGTATCTTCATGGTCTGCACAATCTCATTCGTACTCATGTCATTGCTTCTGAACCAATGACTTTTGCAGATGTTGTGAATCGAGCGACAAGATTAACTGATGATTCTATGAGAAGCGGATCGTTCAAAAACAAGCTAGCTGTGTCTAGCAAATCCTCCGAAACCTCGAACAATGAAAATGGGAAGTGTTCCTACGACAACAAACAACAAGGCTACAAAGGGAATAAGTATCAGAAGACTAAGAGCTATGTTGCCTCCAATCAGAGTAACAACAATCTGTCTAATCCAGATGCAAAGTCTTATGCTGGAAGCAAGCCCAAGTGTAACAAGTGTAATTGGCATCATGATGGTCAGTGTGAGAAATGCTACAAGTGTGACCGCTGGGGTCACAATTTCAGAAAGTGTTCGTCCAACAATCCTCCCAAGAATCCTGTGTGTTACGAGTGTGGTGATCCCAACCATTATCGTAAATGTTGCCCTAAGCTTCAGAACAACAACAACAATCAGAACGGCAACAACAACAACGGCAATCGTAACAACAATCGCAACAACAACCGCAATGCCAACAACAACAATGATCGTCATAATGGTCGTGGTCGTGCTTTCATCATGAATGCTCAGGAAGCTTGCGAAAATCCTGATACCGTTACCGGTACGTTTATCGTCAACAATCATTTTGCTTCTATTTTATTTGATTCGGGAGCCGACTTGAGTTTCGTATCGACCGACTTTAAAAGTTTCTTAAATATAAACCCCGAACGTTTGAAAGTTAAGTATGAGATTGAACTAGCGAATGGTAAAGTTGTTAGGTCTAGTGAAGTTTTTAAAGGTTGTAAGCTTGACCTAGATGATCATATTTTCGATATAGACCTTATGCCTGTAGAGCTAGGTAGTTTTGATATCATCATAGGGATGGATTAGTTGTCTAAAAACAATGCTGAAATAATATGCTACAACAAACAAATTCGAATCCCTTTATCCAAAACATAAACATTAATAATTCAAGGTGAACAAAGAAACAAAAAATAAAAATCATAAACTTTATGAAAGCTCAAAAATATCTTCGTAAAGGATGCCAAGCCTTTCTTGCTCATGTCATTGACAAAAAGTCCAAAGATCGTAAGATTGAGGACATTCCTATCGTTTGTGATTATCCTGGCGTTTTCACTGGCGAATTGCCTGGACCACCACCTCAGAGACAAGTTGAATTCCGCATTGATTTGATTCCAGGAGCCGCACCTATTGCGTGTTCTCCTTATCGTCTTGCACCGTCTGAAATGTAAGAACTTTCTTCACAATTACAAGAACTTCTTATCTTGGTTTCATTCAACCGAGTTTCTCACCCTGGGGAGCTCCGGTCCTATTCGTTAAAATAAAGACGGTTCAATGAGAATGTGCATTGACTATCGTGAATTGAACAAAGTTACTATTAAAAATCGATATCCTCTTCCCCGTATTGATGATCTATTCGATCAACTTCAAGGATCGAGTTTCTATTCCAAGATTGATCTTCGTTCAGGTTATCACCAATTAAAAGTTCGTGATGAAGATGTACCCAAACTCTGCTTTCAGAACTTGCTATGGTCATTACGAATTCTTGGTAATGCCATTTGGTTTGACCAATCCACCTGCTGTGTTTATGGATCTCATGAACATGGTGTTCAAGCAATATCTCGACAAATTCATTATCGTCTTCATAGATGATATTCTTATCTATTCGCGAACATAAGAAGAGCATGAAGAGCACTTAAGAATCATTCTTGAGTTGTTGGAGAAGGAAAAGTTGTATGCCAAGTTGTCCAAGTGTGAATTTTGGTTACGTGAAGTGCAATTTCTAGGCCACGTCATCAACGAGGAAGGAATCCACGTTGATCTTGCAAAGATCGAGGCTATAGAGAATTGGGAAGCTCCAAAGACCCCAACATAAATTAGACAATTTCTTGATCTAGCTGGCTATTATAGAAGATTCATCGAAAATTTCTCGAAGATAGCTAAAGAGTTAACGAAGTTGACGCAAAAAGATGAGAAATTCGTCTGGGGCGAAAAACAAGAATCGGCCTTCAAAACCCTCAAATCTAAATTATGTTCCACACCAATTCTATCTCTTCCCGAAGGAACCGGCAATTTCGTACTTCATTGTGATGCTTCGCACCAAGGGCTAGGCTGTGTATTGATGCAAAATGATAAAGTGATCGCCTACGCCTCTCGACAATTAAAAATTCACGAGAAGAACTACACAACGCATGATCTCGAGTTAGGTGTCGTGGTGTTCGCATTGAAGATTTGGAGACATTACCTCTACGGTACCAAGTGCACGATATTCACCGACCACAAGAGTCTGCAACACATATTCAATCAGAAAGAACTCAACATGAGACAACGCAGATGGGTAGAGTTGAATAACTACGACTGTGAGATCAAGTATCATCCTGGTAAAGCTAACGTTGTAGCTGATGCCTTAAGTCGGAAAGAGCAACCCAAACCTTGTCGTGTTCGAGCCCTTCCAATCTCCGTTCATTCCAATTTATCTTCCCAAGTTCATGAATTCCAAGTTGAAGCCCTAAAGATAGAGAACATTAAGAGTGAAGCCTTGTGTGGTTGGAGAAGCAACTAGAAGCAAATGTGGATGGAACCCTGTATTTTATGGATCGTTGATGGGTTCTTAAGCATGGAAGTGTTCGCAATATCATCTTGGATGAAGCACATAAGTCCAACTATTCCATTCATCCTAGTGCGGACAAGATGTACAGAGATGTCAAAGAGTTATATTGGTGGCCTAACATGAAGAAAGGGATTGCGATGTTCGTCAGCAAATGTTTAACGTGTACAAAAGTGAAAGCGGAGAATCAGAAACCGTCTGGTCTACTACAACAATCAGAGATCCCTAAATGGAAATGGGAGCAAATCTCCATGGATTTCATAACAAAGTTTCCTCGAACGTCTAGTGGTCATGATACAATTTGGGTAATTGTTGATCGATTGACCAAATCAACTCACTTCATTCCAATTAAAGAAACTGATCATATGGAAAAATCAACAAGAATCTATTTGAAAGAAGTTGTATCTCGGAATTGAAGGGTTTCATTGTAACTGATTGACCACTTGGGTCAACCTCCTAGTATGCTTGGTTCGAACCATACTGACAAGAACATGAACTTGTTCTTGCCGGTTAAACCAACTAGCTAGTTTAATCCCTAAAAGCGGAACTGAGATTAAACTTAATCCTTAAACCCTAAAGGATTATGGGATGTTGGAAATCTAAACTAGATTAACAAGAAAGAAACCTTGTACGAAAAACTCGAACACACACACACACACACATACTTGTGTGTGTTCGTCGAACACTCACCAAGAACCCTAGGGTTCTTGGTGTTCTCGTCCGTCGAACAAGAGGGAGAAGGAGAAGAGGTTTTCCCAAAACATACCTTAGATTGCTCAAGATTAATCCACCAGTGATAAACACAACGAGAAGCCCTCTAGATAAGCTCTTGTAATGAAACTTGTTCTTCAAGGCTTGAAGAACACGAAGAACGAACGAAGAACACGAAGAACACAAGACTTGTGTTCTTGGGACGTGTTTCGGCCGAACTAGGGTTAGGGAGGGGGGAAATTCGTGGCTTATAGTGGTGGAGTAAGAGAAATAAAGTGAAGCCTAGATCTTCTATTTATAATGGAAGATCTTTCACTTAAGTCCCTCTAGTTTAATTAAGAAACGTTTCTTAATTAAACTTTTCCTTTTACACTTCTAACCCTTATATTTTATCTAGTTATTATTGTTACACTTAATTATTAAATACTATGTATAATACACTTATATAATTTCGGTATAAACACCGAAATATATATACATTTATATTATACATTTAATAATTAATTATATAATAAACTTTATATAATTTAGACAATAATATTATCCAAACACCATATGATTTAATTACTTTAAATCATATTATGGATAATCTATAATTAACACATTGTATATTTACTCAACTAGTAAATGTACAAATACTTGTATTAATTAGTTAGATAAACTAATCTAGTAATAAGTCGAATTTAACTTAATACTTAACTGATTCATAAATGACTATTATGAATCATTCCTCTTCCAAGTATCATTACATATCTTACTCGTATTACATGCACTCACCGGTGTGACCCTTGAGTGTCCTATAGACATGGACATGACATCATAGGTTGACTAACTGTGCACATAAATCCATCAGACTCCCACTTGTGCAAGTTCGTAACCTTAGCTTGATGACACTAGCCCTGCAGCGGCCCTCTAGCAGGCAATACAGGGTAACCAAGCCATAGAAACTCTTATACCCAGGTATTGTTCAGAAAAACATATTAATAGCATCGTCTAGTAAAGAACACTCCGTCTTTACTTCTTGGGTAACGTGTTAGGTTTATCCCTTGCAGCACGATATTTGTGATAACGAATACGAGCATGGTAGAAATTATCAACTCCTGTACTCGAAATCATTTCTTGACCTCTTGATTTAAAACTGTGTGATAACGACAAAGAACAAATCAGTTCGTTGAGCACGGCCGTGCATTTTCAGTTTATCATCATGTCAAGGGACCCATAAATATCTCTCCTAAAAAGGAGGTGCAATTACCATCTTGTTATATTTCGATTCAGAATACAAATTCCTTTATACCCCGTAAGGCCTCGTATGACAACCATATTTCAGAATTGTCTAAGACGAACCAAAGCACATTAGTCAATGTATCCCAAACCAAATACCTCAGGCTTAAGGACAATCCTAGTGAACAATACTTTTGAACTTTTCAACCACGAAGTATTGTCACGGTGGTCAATCCAATATTCGTTGAGCTCCAACAGAATATCACCGATATTTGGTTTACACAAAAACTTGTGTAACTATCTTCGAAGAACTTCGAATCTACCACCAAATACCGCGATGACGTTAACGTCCCATCAAGGTTCCCACCAAGACGAGTAGTCACGGATTTATACCTTCTGAATAAAATAACCTTCATTCATGGATATTCTTAAAACATACAAAGTCTGAATAATAATGATGCTAACTCATTTATTATTCCTCACTGGACATAGATACAGAATTATTACTGCATCATTACTTATTCCTTTTGTTCGTGTTGATTACTTAATGACTTTTACAATTTTAATTGTAACTTTATCACTAAACTAGTCATTTCTATCAAACTAAAGACATAAGACGAGTATTTGAAAAATACTGTTTATTTTGCCTTTGCTAGATTTTGTTCTTGTAACATTCTAGAACATATTCTATTCTTGCCATTTATGCAATTTGGTAAACATATGAGGATTGGAAATTAACTCCTTAGTTTCTTGAATTCATAAAATTCTCCTTGTAACTAAAGCCTCTTTTAGTCACTTGATTTGTTGATATATCATTACTAGTTAAAGAAATTTCCTTAAATGATTAACTTATTCACTGGAGTGTGAATATCCTATTAGATTTGCAATAATTAATCGCCAGACTTGTGACCACGCTATTAGGCTTGCAATAATCTAATCAACGATCATTTATCATTTCTCTTAACTCTTTGGCTAACGACTTGGTAATATCTTGTTGTTAATATCCTAACTAACACACTATATTCATTAATACCTCTAATGAATATGTTAGTCATAGCTCCCACTAAATTTTATGGAAATAAGCATCACTTAAACTACTACTTTTGACCTAGTCAAAACTTATAGTTTAACCCTTTAAGAATTAGTCAATTATTAAAGTCATCCTTTGGATTTGCGAATATCCAACATTCCTTTGAAGGGAATCATGACTTTCATTGATTACTGTATCTAACAAGTATAAGACACTTGAAACGATACTTCCAATTCTTAAGTGTATTAGTATCTTTTAAGAATCTCATTTAATGCCAAAGTCATTTCTTGGATTTCTCAAATATCCATTATTCCTATTAGGGAATTATGACTTGATCAAATGTTGTATTTATAACAAGTATAAAAGACTTGCAATAATACCTATTAATTCTTAAATTCTTTAATATAGTTTGTCTCTTTTAAGAGTTCATTTAATGTCTAAGTCATATTCCTTGGATTATACGAATATCCAATTATTCCTATTAGGGAATTATGACTTTATTAAATTCCTCTATCACAAGTATGAAAGACTTGTAATAATACTCTTTAAAGTCTATCTTGATTATATCCAATATAATCATACTATATTAATACTAATACTTTAAAACTTACTATCATAAGTAATCATTACTTAAGATGTTTTAAATAAGTTCAATGTACCTTGAACTTTATGCTTTCCATAAAAACTCTTAAAAACTTTTATTAGAAAAACATTCTAATTACTAGCATCTAAGTAATTTGAGCTTCAAAGATATTCACACAACAATCAAACAAATATAAACAATGAGATCATTATTAAGTCAATACTTGACTTTATAATCTAGTCATAAAACTTGACTAGTATAATCAACACATATGCACACACAATATAATTCAACCATGGATTCAACGATAAACTTAAAAAAACAAAAATTATCATAAAAATAGAAAATGTAATTTTGTTCAAAACAACTTAAAAACGAAAATTGTTTTACTGAATCCATACGAAAAATACTGAATTAAAACGTGGTGCTTGTGGGATCATTATCTCATGTTAGTCCATCTCACTTTCCATCATCTAATGCAATAAACGATTGCAAAAGTTGAGTTACTCGTAATAACTTTTACAAGTAGGAAAGGAGTATCTAGAAGTTGGTCAAGTCAACTGAGTAGCAAGCCTGAACTCCTACCCTTTGACCCTCGCCACGACCAAGAAACCGTTTCTCGGTCCTTGCGTTCCTTGGCTTTACCTTCTAGACCTTTTGTTTGACTTCATTACCCTTGGGCACGTCTTGGCTGAGATCGGTTTTACCCTTTCCCTTTCCACTGCGCCTCTTTCTCTTTTTCACTACCATCATCAGTTACTACGAGATCATTCTTAAACTTGGTCCCCAAACTCAACTCATTATTCTTGAGCACGGAATGTATCTCAACAATGGATTGCTCCATGTTTTGCATGTTGTAGTTGACTACATAAGACTTATAGTCATCTAACAACGAGTTGAGTATCATTACTGTTGCTAACTGCAATGGTACTTGGTGTCCTAGTCTTTTTAAGACGATCCATGTGCTCTTTCATTTTCATGACGTGAGCACTTACTGATGATCCCTTAACCATCTTGCAAGAGCTGAACACTCTATAAGCGTAATATGCTTGTACTGGTTCATCTCTAGCATTCGTGTCAGGGGAATTTAGCATTGCTCTTTCTAGGACATTTCCTTTCTCTCATGCCTAAGCATAATCCGAAGATCACACTTCTAATTGAGAAACTTTGACCTAGTCAATTTGTCCTTTTCTAGAAACAAGCGTAGTGAGAGATTATTGGTACGTGTCGTTTTGGTTGTTGCTGACGTCTATAAATCAAACCCAGTTTAATAAGTAATCATCAAAAAACATCTCTAAAATATATTATAAACCCATAATTAATATTTTAGGCCTAGGATCCATGTATTACATTCTCGCTGCAAGGTTTAGGCACTTCCCGACGAGACATGCTGTTTCTGGTAGGTAACATCCTTACCGATCGTATCAAGACTTGACACGATTCCTAGGGGTCGTAGAATCTTTAGACTTATAACTTACTACAACTTTGTACAATTTAATTGCACATTTCTAAGTTACAATAAAGTCTAGTATGTTTATTCTACTCAAGTACTTTTTGGGCCGGGACTCCCGATTATCACCAAAGTAGATCAGACCATCTAAGACAGTGCGATGTTCTGCGTCGGGACTCCCGATTATCACAGAACCTTACGCACCCTAACACTCTCAATGATTTGAATCCATATCTAAGGTTATTTATCCTTACAATATGAATATCGTTGAACAAGTGAGGTGTTCCATTAGGTGGATAGTACTTCGATCCAAGATTTTCTTGGGTTTGATTAAGTCTTAAACTAAACTTAAACCTTATTCCAAACTTAATCCTTTAAAATGTGTGACTTGTGAATTCAAGAATTCTACAAGACACCTTTTTAAATCTTAAGAACATTTTTCTTTAAAACTTATAGTTTCAAAAGGTTTGCGCGATTTTATATGTATACCTAAAACGAGGTGTACAAGACGTTTTACTAGGTATCTGAAAAACCTTTTTTCTATAAAACTTGCTCGTTTTATTTTCTTTGGAAAACATGAACCTTATGTTAAACTTTGAAATGTGAATTTTAATCCCTTTATGATTCACAAACTTGAATCATAATGCTAGTTCAACACACCTTGTTTTTCACTTGTTTAATAATAAAATTAAACACTTATTTTAACCTCATTAAATTCACCAAAACTATGTCCTAGGGACATCTTTATAAACTTTGTGATTTTCTTGTGTAGCTCCCACTAACTCCAACAACCATGATGGAACTTGAGTAAACACAATCACCGGTCTATCTTTGGTGAAACTAATAAACTTATTATATAAAGACTATATATAATAATTCTTAGTTTGTTTAAACCTTTCTTACATTTAACTTGAACTAGGTAAATATAGGTTCTTAAATTTCCTATGTTATTTTACCCTTGATCATTAATCTAGTATTTTACGTAACTCGTAATATACTTGTATAAATAACTAGTTATAATTACTTACAACTTTATACAATCTAATTATAATATTTATAACTTTTGTATCATCTAATTATAATATAACTTCGTTTGTACAATTTCTAGTTGTTTACAACTTTGTACATTCTAGTTCAAATTATAACTTAATACAAATTTCTAGTTACTTAATATTATAACTATGATCAAAATAACATTTAATTTAATTGTTCCATTTAATCTTGTATTATATATATACATAATTTATTTCTTTAAAAACTTATAACATTCTTAGTAAGAATATTACACCTAATTTGTACATTTGTATTTTAACTTAGACTAATTAAAATACGTACAAACTATTTTATCTTTTAAAATTACTTTTAAATAATTTGGAAAAATCCGAAAATTATATATAATAATATAAATACATCTTGTTAATTTTAAGACTTTAAAATCAACACTTCTCTTTTATCCTTAATTAAATTTAATTAATTAAACCCTTATCTTGTTCTTGATCAATTAAAACCTAGTTTTAATTTTCTTGATCAATAACATCTCTTAGTTATAGATTAATCCTAATTGATCCTATTTAAACAATTATTAAACTTTGTTTAAATTCTAGGATAGATAATAACTTTAATAATTTTATTTAAACTTATTTAATTTAAATCTTCTAAACAAAAACTTTGTCTAGATTTCTAGATTTAAAGAACTAGTTTTAATAAACTCATTAAAACAATAATCAAACCTCATTAAACATAAACTTGTTTAATTTTCTAGGTTCTAGATTATGTTCTTGATTAATCCTATTAACCAATTAAACTAAACTAGTTTAATGTTCTTGGTCCTAGGGTTCTTTAGGGTTTCGAATTCTTTAAGCCTAAGAAACTTTTCCACCAATTAAACTAAACTAGTTTAACATACTTGGTGTCCAAGTTTCCTCCTAGATTTCGAAAATCTAAAGGATTAGGAAAGAATCCTTTTGACCAATTAAACTTAACTAGTTTAACATACTAGTTTAACATACTTGGTGTCCAAGTTTCCTCCTAGATTTTGAAAATCTAAAGGATTAGAAAAGAATCCTTTTGACCAATTAAACTTAACTAGTTTAACATACTTGGTCCTAGGGTTCTTCCATAATTTCGAAAACTTGTAGGGAAAGAATCCTTTTGATCAATTAAACTAGACTAGTTTAATGTTCTTGATCCTAGGGTTCTTTTCTACATATCTCGAAAATTTTAGGGTTTGGGAAAGAAGCCTTTTGACCAATTAAACTAAACTAGTTTAATGTTCTTGGTCCTAGGGTTCTTTCTAGATTATCGAAAAACACTAGGGTTTAGAATCCTTATGACCAATTAAACTAAATTGTTTAACATTCTTGGTCTAGGGTTCTTTACCCTCATTCGAAATCCATGGGAAGAAAAAAAAAGGAAGGAACAAGAAATTAAAAAACTTGGAAATTAAACAAACAAAAACTTTGTTATTCTTGTTTAGATTTCTAAACCAACGCTCTGATACCACTGAAGGGTTTCATTGTAACTGATTGACCACTTGGGTCAACCTCCTAGTATGCTTGGTTCGAACCATACTGACAAGAACATGAACTTGTTCTTGCCGGTTAAACCAACTAGCTAGTTTAATCCCTAAAAGCGGAACTGAGATTAAACTTAATCCTTAAACCCTAAAGGATTATGGGATGTTGGAAATCTAAACTAGATTAACAAGAAAGAAACCTTGTACGAAAAACTCGAACACACACACACATACTTGTGTGTGTTCGTCGAACACTCACCAAGAACCCTAGGGTTCTTGGTGTTCTCGTCCATCGAACAAGAGGGAGAAGGAGAAGAGGTTTTCCCAAAACATACCTTAGATTGCTCAAGATTAATCCACCAGTGATAAAAACAACGAGAAGCCCTCTAGATAAGCTCTTGTAATGAAACTTGTTCTTCAAGGCTTGAAGAACACGAAGAACGAACGAAGAACACGAAGAACACAAGACTTGTGTTCTTGGGATGTGTTTCGGCCGAACTAGGGTTAGGGAGGGGGAAAATTCGTGGCTTATAGTGGTGGAGTAAAAGAAATAAAGTGAAGCCTAGATCTTCTATTTATAATGGAAGATCTTTCACTTAAGTCCCTCTAGTTTAATTAAGAAACATTTCTTAATTAAACTTTTCCTTTTACACTTCTAACCCTTATAGTTTATCTAGTTATTATTGTTACACTTAATTATTAAATACTATGTATAATACACTTATATAATTTCGGTATAAACACCGAAATATATATACATTTATATTATACATTTAATAATTAATTATAAAATAAACTTTATATAATTTAGACAATAATATTATCCAAACACCATATGATTTAATTACTTTAAATCATATTATGGATAATCTATAATTAACACATTGTATATTTACTCAACTAGTAAATGTACAAATACTTGTATTAATTAGTTAGATAAACTAATCTAGTAATAAGTCGAACTTAACTTAATACTTAACTGATTCATAAATGACTATTATGAATCATTCCTCTTCCAAGTATCATTACATATCTTACTCGTATTACATGCACTCACCGGTGTGACCCTTGAGTGTCCTATAGACATGGACGTGACATCATAGGTTGACTAACTGTGCACATAAATCCATCAGGCATGGTGTGCCCGTATCGATCATATCTGATCGGGATAGTCGTTTTACATCTCGTTTCTGGCAATCGCTACAAAAGTCTCTTGGTACACGCCTCGATATGAGTACCGCCTATCATCTCCAAACCGATGGTCAGACTGAAAGAACAATTCAAACTTTAGAAGACATGATGAGAGCCTGTGTTATTGATTTTGGTGGAAGTTGGGATTCTCATCTCCCTCTAGCTGAGTTCTCGTACAACAACAGTTATCATACAACTATTAAAGCCGCACCATTTGAAGCCATGTGCCGAAGAAAGTGTCATTCGCCACTTTGTTGGTTCGAAGTTGGTGATCGTCAAATCACTGGTCCTGAAATTATACAAGAAACAACTGACAAGATCTTCAAGATCAGAGATCGTATCAAGGCTGCAAGAGATCGACAGAACAGTTATGCTGATAATCGTCGAAAGCCTTTAGAGTTCGCTGTTGGTGACCATGTGTTGCTAAAGGTAGCGCCTTGGAAAGGTGTTGTACGCTTTGGCAAGAGGGGAAAGCTAAGTCCTCGATATGTTGGACCGTTTGAAGTTATTGAAAGAATCGGTGTTGTCGCTTATCGGCTTCGGTTTCCAAAAGAGCTCAGTAATACCCGCAACACATTTCATGCGTCTAATCTTAAGAAGTTCTTTCATGATCCATCACTGATTGTTCCGGCTGAGGAAATTATCATCGACGACAAGCTTCATTTTACAGAGGAACCAATTGAAATCTCCGACTGGAAAGAGAAAAAGTTAAGAAGAAGCAAGATCAAAATAGTCAAGGTCATATGGAACTTCAAAAGAGGTCCTGAATTCACGTGGGAACGTGAAGATCAAATGCGAAAGAAAATATCCTCATTTATTTCTCGTTATCTCTCCTTTTCGTTCTTCGTCTTAAATTCGGGACGAAATTTCTTCAACCAGGGAGAATGTGACAACTCGATATTTCTGGTATATAATCTCATTTCATTTCTAAACTTTCTTTATTTATAAAGTTTCATTTCTAAACATTTCTATTTCTGGCATCCAAACACCTAACAAAAACATTTCATTTTCACCATGCATCAGTGTTTAACTATTTTAGTCAACACAACATATTATTTTATTTATGGTGACACCCTCGAGCTAAAACATATCTAGAAATGGTATCCTCATATTAGTTACGCAATAAATAAATAAATTAAACAAATGTGACTCGATTTGAACTTAAATCTAAACTCGACACCTTTGACCGACCACCTAAGTGGCCGACCCCCTCCCTTATGCGTGTCCCATCTCGGTCGACCACCCCTATAGGTGTGGTCATTATCTTGTGTAAACCTTGATCATTATCCTTATTTAAAATTCAAACGAGTCCCTATTTGACTCAAACTCTAAGACTTATCCTCACTATAAATATCACCCTTAACCTAAACCCTAATCCCTTTTACCTCCCTTTCACCGTCGGCCAAGCATCCCCAAGCACCTCGAGTTCGATTCCGTCCCAAGCAATCCGAGATCTTGATCGTTCTTCGTTTGTTCGTGATCCCGTGTGCAAGGTATACCCGATCCCCTCATTTTCTCATTATTTCCATGTTATTTCGGACCAAGGTTTCGAACCCGAGACCATGGCCTAAGGCCATATGGTCTCGGCACCCCTCTTGTATTCGGTACACGACGTGCATGCATATATGCATGCATGTCAACGGGTTTGTTTTCTTGTTCGTAATTTGTTCGTTTGATTCGTTAATCGTCTTGTTAATCCTAGTTTTGTTATTTATTGATGACTAAAAACCCTAGTCTTGTGATGATTTGTTATGTAACGCCCTGAAATTTTAATAATTAAATAATACTAATTTAATCGACATATTTAAGATTAAAATAAATAATTAGTAAATTATTTAAAATAAAGCTAGACAGTTCATTTTTGTTAGACGTTAATTAATTTACACAACCATTAATTAGACGCGTTAATTATTTAGCCGACCTGTTCTTAGACGTTTCATATTATTTAGACGACCAGTAATTAGACATATTTATAATTATTAATTAGCCATTTATAATTAAATTATATGTTTCGAAAGTTTTAGACGTTATTTATATGTCGTTTTTTTGTGTGTCAGGTTCTAACCTGACTTAATCGTTAGTCTGTCGGGGTGGCCAAAGGCCAAGGCTTCGGGCCTTTGAGTTGTAGGCTTGAGTAATTAAATTTTTGTAACCCTAATCCCCTAATTCTTTCCCCCAAATTTCATTATGTTCAACCGTTCAGTATGTGTTTTTCTCCTTCACTCATTTTCTAAAACCCCTCTAGTCGTCATTCTCTTCTCTTCTGGCGATGGAAATCATGCATTATGTCTAGTCTAGGGCGTCGCACTAATATGGAAGTGGGAGTAATTCTTTTGGCCAGTGACTTTAAATGGTGTTGGCGGTAAAGATTCTTAGTTGGGACGGCAAGCAGCTTGGCAAGAAGCAAGGTGGCACGTTTGGGAATTATGCCAAGAAGCAAGGTGGAAAGCAGCTTGGCAAGAAGCAAACTGAGAAGTGAAGCAACGATGTGGTTATGCCAATTAATTCCAGCCAAACATAGTAAGGACTAATTCCTTTAACATTTGCTGGCCGAGAGTTTGATCAAAGCAGGGTTCGAGGTGTTGATCGAGCCGTCGTTAAGTCGAGTCCGAGTCGTGTGTAGAATCGGTAGAACCTTAACCCTTAATTCTATTGTTCTCTTTCCGGGTCTCAATCCCGTTTCTAATGTTTTTGCAGTTCAGTTTGTGGAGTGTTCGGGCAGCAGATTATTCCTCGTGGGATCGGTTCATGTGATTGTTTAGTTTGACACTCGTTAAGGCCGTTTCTCGTTGCGGGTTCTTCCTTGCATCGTCGAGTTGCAGCCAAGGGTTTCGTCGAGTAATATCGGTAGCATTCGTACTTCTTTTCTTTTGTTTAATCTATTCATTCTGTATCCCTCGATTGACAACATGTGTATCTTTTATCGCATAATCAGGATCGAGCAGAGAAAGTGGTCATCGGGTTGTTGGTTTCGCCGAACTGTGAGCAAGTTGAGACCGTCGAGCTGGAGACAAGGATCGAGTAATCGAACAAGTGGTAATGTTTCCTTCCTTTTTAGTCCTAATCCTTTTTTATTAATTTCGGTGATTTAATTGTTTTGATATCTGTCCGGGGGCAGCGAGTTTAGCAGGTTTATATCGGGCCCGAGCTAGATGCGGTTTAGTGTCGTGTTCCTTGTTATGAGAAATGGTTATCATCATTTTTAAATCGTCATTGTTTCGGCTTGTTTCTTTATTTGTTATTGTTTGTGTCAAATTTCTAATCTGTTGAATGTAGGGTTTTGATTTGGGGCTGTGGTAATTGTCGGGTATTCAATATGGGGTGATCGTGTTTTTCGGTAACGGGTCGGGTTTTCCTAAAACGGGTTTAAAAGTAAAGTACGTTTTCTGCCAGATTTCTGCCCTTCTGTGCACATCTATTTTTAAACTGTTTTAAATAATGTTTTGGGTTTTTGGCCCACGTTGGGACCTTGTTTTCTGAGTTAGCTTTCCAATGCCGCGAACCTCTCGTTAATCTGATTTACGGTTTAAAAGTTATACCCGTTTTAATCTCCTGCTGTTAGGAACTTGACCTGTGCAACATGCCTGTCTTTTGACAGCATTTTGAGACCCTTAGAGTCCGTTTTGGCCAGTGATTGTCTCCTAGTGATTTGTATTTCTGGTCGTCTAGTTTCTGTGGTGAAAAGATGGGAAAAATATAATGAGCCGTTTAGGAGTTATGGCAGTTCCCGTGAGACTGACGGGTGCTGCCAGTTTTTCTAAATTAAGTCTTTGGGTTGGATTTTAAATCGGGCTTTCGTTTTATGTTTTAGGATCGTCTAAAAGATAACTTGCTGTACATTTGACTCTCGAGAACCCTCTAGAGCTTACGTTTCTCGAGGTGAGTATTCTCACCGTGTATTCAGCTATAACGTTATACATGCATGACTTACGTGTTATTTTACTTGCACCATATTTGCTATCTAAGTTTGATATGTTATCTGAGATTCTTAGTACCTGAGAATCTGTTTTTATAATATTGATCTGAGTATCTGTGCTACTACCTGCTAGGGCATCTGAGATAATTCTGTTAAAGAGATAAAAACATAATAACACACATCTGAGTTTTGGCTATATGCCTATTTTGGATCACCTCCCTTCTGAGTTTTTGGGATCACCTCCCGTCTGAGTTTTGGCTTACGCCTATCTGAGGTGTGAGCAGGGGCGATCGACCCGAATTACAAAAGCGCGCTATATAAATAAAATCTGAGTAATCAAATCTGATAGATAAATATGAGTAATTAGTTGAGTAGATTCTGAGTAGGAGTACACCGATGTGCCCTTATGTGTTGTATGTTATAATTGTATGCATTTTGAGATTATTCACTCAGCTTCCCAGCTGACCATATTTTCCCCCACTGTTTCAGGTACTAGCAAAGGAAAAGAGAAGGTGGACGATTGACCGCTGTATCTCCCGAGTGATGATGTGGAACATCATTTATTGTTTTAATTTAAATTTTATTTAAAACCTTTTTCCGCATTAAATACATTTTAAATGTTAAACATTTTCTTTAATATTTATAGAGTAAATTACATGAATGGTCCTTTAGGTTTATAGCAAATTTCACTAATGGTCCTTTAGTTTCAAAAATTACACCGTTGGTCCTTATTTTTGAAAGGTTTTTCACCGATGGTACTTTATGAAAAAGTCCATCTATTATTCAAGTTAACTAACATCACATGTGATGCACATGGGGGTATTTTGGTCAATTTGTCTTTCCTAAAGGACCATTGGTGAAATTTACTATAAACTTAAAGTACCGTCTGTGTAATTTAATTGAGAATGGGAAAGACAAATTGACCAAAATACCCCCATGTGCATCACATGTGATGTTAGTTAACTTAAAAAATAGACGGACTTTTTCGTAAAGGACCATCAGTGAAAAACCTTTCAAAAATAAGGACCATCGGTGTAATTTTTGAAACTAAAGGACCATTGATGAAATTTGCTATATACCGAAAGGACCATTCATGTAATTTACTCATATTTATATTTAAGGGGCCTTTCTATTAAAATCTTGTATTTAAAATTTTTAAATTTTTACGAAATTTTTGGGTGTTACAAGTTGGTATCAGAGCTCTGACTTGAGCGATTTGGGTTCGCAAGAGGCAAATTCAAACTCAAGTTTGAGTATCGAGTTTTTAAAACGAGAAAAGAGTAAAATATTTTTCTGAGAAGAGTTTCCACATCAAACATACAGCTAGTCACGTCAACCTCTCGCTTTTCCTCCTACCGGTAATATTTAAGAGTTTATTAGAGATTTTACATATTCTAATCTAAGTTTCGCCGAGAGGCATATCTTGAGAATGTCGAGTTAAATATCTGTGAGAAAATCTGAGTATATTTCGCGACATGGATCGCTTTCCTGAGTATATTTTTCCGAGTGTAGTTTCTGAGTGCATCTGCGATATAAATGCGATATAAATGCCGAAAGTTATAATTATATATATATTTTTATAATCTGTTAGATTTTACAATTCTGAGTATAATATAGAGTATAATTCTGATTTTTTTTTCTACTCTCAGAGTTCTATAAATTGTTATAAACACAAAACATATAATAGAGTTTATTTCAAATTTTATTCAGAAATTTGTTTTTTTAAATCAAGGGTGTAATAAATGGATATCAAGTTAAGACATAAAAACCGCAAATTATTTAATGAGAAACATAAACTGAGCCAATGAGAAAATCATGAACAATATATTTTATGAGAAATAATAAGAGTATCTAATTTAAAGGAACACCTAATAAAGTAAATGTGAGATTTCATAATTCTGAATTGGGTATTGATTTATGATGTGAAAACAATAAATTTTAAAGAGAGACTGAAGAAGTCCTTAATATTTATTTAAGGGAGTAATAAAATTTTCATAATGAGAAATATTAAAAGCATCCGTTTTAGAGAAAACACTTAATAGAAAGATTTATTATAAAGCGTGTAAACAGTGAAACGAGTAGACCATAGATTATTAAATCAAATTGATTAAGAATATTTTAATGAGAGTTTATCAAGTTGAGTAAGGAGAAATTATTAATTCAAGAAAATGAGAAATAATTACGTTGGAGCTAAACGAGAAAATATCGAATCAAATAACTGAGAAGTGCGCTTATAAGATGATAATATGAGTATACATAATGAGAAGTTATTAAACCGAGTTAATTAAGTGAATACTCTTTCAATTAACAGTAAATGTACCGATTGATATTGACAAGAAATCTTACTAGAATTAACGATGAAATCTATATATAGGTAAAAGAAAAATGTTTTCATGAAGAGATAAGGAATCTTGGATACATCAAACTGAAGAATATAATTAATGAGAAATAATTAAAATTGGGGTATAACTGCTAAAATTAAATGAATGAGAAATAGTTACGTCAAAAATATATAAAAAAAATTATTAATAAAGTAGGTTATTGAGAAGCAATCAAGTCGAGTTAAACGAGAATTATTAACACGAGTTATATAAGCTTATTAGACTAATTAACTGAGAATTTGCTGAGTCAAATTAATCAAGATTTTTTTTGTTTAGCTGATAGAGTATTTATTTAAAGCAAAATAATGGGAAATTATTATCATGAGTTTTGTTGAAAGAGATGTAACCAAATCAAGTTAAATGAGAAACTAATTAACCGAGAATATTGAACTAGAACGTATTGACTGTCGCTCGAGACGACAATAAATCGGATGAGAAAGTGAAAATGTTATTCATGAGTAATGATAAATGAGATAACTAAGAGAGGAAAAAAAAGGAGATTTGTATTGTGAAAGTAACATATTTCTATGAATCTGAGTTATTCGGGTATCGCGTATGAGACTAAATATACACAGGATTTTCTGAGTAATGTTTATGAGATTTTGAGTACCCACAGCTGAGTGCATATTTGTATTTATCCGATATGGCATAAATTTTCTTTCCTCTCTGAGTGTGAATATTGATGGATTTTTATGTGGGAAGTTATGAACTTTGAGATTGACCCGTGACCAAACGAAGGTATGTGTCGAAAGTAATAGAAGGGCCCCTATTACCGTGTACACACATGACTTTTGGTTGGTTATGAGAAGATTTTGAGGGGAACAATGGACCAATGCTTGTTGTTGTGAAAGTAGTATGTGTATCCTAATTGTTTGGATAATTATATGCTTGCTTGTTTTATCTAGTAGAGAATGCTTAACTTCCAAACTCGAGAACGAGTTTTTCTCCAAGTGGAGTTGAGTAGGGGTAAAAAGGAAAAATTACAAAGAAATAATTATGATTTATGTATTATTTAAAAATATCATGAGTATGATACTTATACATAGATATTTTTTCTGGGTGAGGATTTTAAAATGTGAAATATAAGTGCATATAATGGATCACATTTATAAAAGTAACTATCGAATCGAGTAATTGTGAATAATTAAAAATTTTCTACCGGGTAATTATAGAGTTTATAACAAATTGATAATTCGGGATTAATGGAGGAATTAATAAATCAATTTAATTGGGATGAGTGCAAACTCCCTCGTGGTTATAATTGTGATAGTGAGAAATCATTAAATTAATGTGATCAGAACTTATATATGAGTCGAATATGAGAAAACCGCTACAATGAAATTTTGAGGAAAATGAGTTAAAATGAGATCCGTAATTTGAGTTGGTTTTGAGTTATTATTAAAACAAGCTAAATGAGAAAACTTTACTTTAATTAATTATTGAGTGATTTTGATTCTATAAGAAATTATAAACCGAGTTAAGTGGACAAATTATTAGACTAAGTTAAAGGAGAAAAGTGGTAAATTAACGAGAAGTTTTATTTAATTTTTTTATTTCAAAATTTTTATTAATGAGAAAATTTTATTTGTGATTAATTAGTAAATTGAGTTACGGGGAATGATCAAAGGAAATTATTGAGTGGAGTAATATTTTTATCACTTGGAGTCATCAAATAATAAACCTTATTATATTTAAAATTATTGGATTAAGATTAATTATTAAGTCGAGTAAATGGAGAATACATTAAGTGAAGTAAACAATAAAATTTATATTGAATTAATGAGAAGTTGTAAAAGAGGAGAAAGTATTAAATTAATGAAGCATGAGAAAACCTTTAACATTAAAAATAAATGGGTAATTGTGTATTAAGTAAAAGAGAATCAATAAATTGAGTCATAAGTCGAGTAAGGAGAAATCAGTAAAATAAGTATATGAAACTTAATTAAATATTTAGTAAAAATTGAGTTGATGAGTAAGTCTGTGGTCGAATTAGTTAAGAGAAATTTTAAATCTTATAATGAGTTGTTAATATAGACCGCGATGAGTAACAAGAATGAGTAAAAATGTGATTTATATCTAACGCTATTGCTAGTAAATATTATTACTTTATGAGTTATATTTCTGAGTTTATTTCTGAGACAGATTTCCGAGTTATACAACTGAGATATGTTTTGAGTTCATTTCTATGTTAGACTTCTGAGTCATATTTTTAGATCATATTTCGGAGTTATATACCTGAGTATAGGTGAATTCTTTGTGATTATTTATATTCCATATGAATAATTTGCCAGTTTTTGTATTGGTTGATAGCGGTGTAAACCACTAAATTGTTTTTATACCTTAAGCAAACTGTAGTCCCATAGAGTTAAGGACCCTTGTAAGCCATTCTGATAGAGAATTGCCAATAATGAGATTTTACTTGCTACTAAAATGTTTAATGATCGTTTGGTTAAACCGAGCGGGGAGAAATTTCTCATAAACCTTGTCCCTAGCGCCATGAGAGAGCCTTGTGTGGTAGTGAGTATGGATTTGATGACCGAGTACCACGCCGGGATCATTTGTCGCCACAAAACAAATCTGTAGCAAACCGCCAAGTGGAGTTGAATCGGAGATTCAACACAACATTAACCGCAGGATGCAGGAACCATGTCCGGCTGTGAGGGCAAGAAGACATCTTCAGCATGGTGTCGTGGGTTATTCTGCGTATGTATTAACACCATTTTCGATGATAAACCAAGATTCTTAGAGAGCATTCTGATTTTTTAACCCTTGTCGTCTTGTGCCACCAGAGGTAGAAGATTTGTATGAGCAGTTGCGAGAGCTGGTGATTTATTCTAACCGAGTAATTCACCCTGAGGAGCTTATTCTTATTCATAACTTTTTCATATTTCCCCATTTGAGGATATGTGTCGTTGGCGAGTCTGAGATGCTAGATCGCTACCCTGAGCTTCTTCCGTGCAATGACTTCAGGGACGAAGTCTGATTCAAGTGGAGTTGAGTTGTAACGCCCTGAAATTTTAATAATTAAATAATATTAATTTAATCGTCATATTTAAGATTAAAATAAATAATTAGAAAATTATTTAAAATAAAGCTAGACGGTTCAGTTTTGTTAGACATTAATTAATTTAGACAACCATTAATTAGACGCGTTAATTATTTAGCCGACCTGTTCTTAGACGGTTCATATTATTTAGACGACCAGTAATTAGACATATTTATAATTATTAATTAGCCGTTTATAATTAAATTATATGTTTCGCAAGTTTTAGACGTTATTTATATCTCGAGTTTTTGTGTGTCAGGTTCTAACCTGACTTAATCGTTAGTGTGTCGGGGCGGCCAAAGGCCAAGGCTCTGGGCCTTTGAGTTGTAGGCTTGAGTAATTAAATTTTTGTAACCCTAATCCCCTAATTCTTTCCCCCAAATTTCATTATGTTCAACCGTTCGGTATGTGTTTTTCTCCATCACTCGTTTTCTAAAACCCCTCTAGCCGTCATTCTCTTCTCTTCGGGCGATCGAAATCAAGCATTATGTCTAGTCTAGGGTGTCGCACTAATATGGAAGTGGGAGTAATTCTTTTGCCCAGTGACTTTAAATGGTGTTGGCGGTAAAGATTCTTAGTTGGGACGGCAAGCAGCTTGGCAAGAAGCAAGGTGGCACGTTTGGGAATTATGCCAAGAAGCAAGGTGGAAAGCAGCTTGGCAAGAAGCAAAGTGAGAAGTGAAGCAACGATGTGGTTATGCCAATTAATTCCAGCCACACATAGTAAGGACTAATTCCTTTAACATTTGCTGGCCGAGAGTTTGATCAAAGTAGGGTTCGAGGTGTTGATCGAGCCGTCGTTAAGTCGAGTCCGAGTCGTGTGTAGAATCGGTAGAACCTTAACCCTTAATTCTATTGTTCTCTTTCCGGGTCTGAATCCCGTTTCTAATGTTTTTGCGGTTCAGTTTGTGGAGTGTTCGTGCAGCAGATTATTCCTCCTGGGATCGGTTCATGTGATTGTTTATTTTGACACTCGTTAAGGCCGTTTCTCGTTGCGGGTTCTTCCTTGCATCGTCGAGTCGCAGCCAAGGGTTTCGTTGAGTAATATCGGTAGCATTCTTACTTCTTTCCTTTTGTTTAATCTATTCATTCTGTATCCCTCGATTGACAACATGTGTATCTTTTATCGCATAATCAGGATCGAGCAGAGAAAGTGGTCATCGGGTTGTTGGTTTCGCCTAATTGTGAGCAAGTTGAGACCGTCGAGCTGGAGACAAGGATCGAGTAATCGAACAAGTGGTAGTGTTTCCTTCCTTTTTAGTCCTAATCCTTTTTGATTAATTTCGGTGATTTAATTGTTTTGATATCTGTCCGGGGGCAGCGAGTTTAGCAGGTTTATATCGGGCCCGAGCTAGATGCGGTTTAGTGTCGTGTTCCTTGTTATTGTTGGATTTGAACTAAACTTAGTTTAGTATTATGTTTATTAGTTGCATTAGTATTTAATTAGACTTAGGATAAAAAGATGAAAGGTTATAAAAGTGGCCAAGAGACACCTCCGAAGAGGCACCAACGCTGGTCACCGCCGCAGATAACTACTGGTAACCGCCACCCAACCGGTGCCACCAACAGTTTTGATGTTTCATCACACCCTTTCGATTAGTATATATATATGTAACGAGTCATTCATTGTACTTTGACGAAATTTAAGAATAATAAGAAGAAATTTGTTTGATAATTCTGTGATCTTAGATTTTCGATCCATCAATTGGTATCAGAGCCAATAAAGACACCGATCAGAAAAAACTTACTTTTATCGGAGAAGACGACAGATTTGTAACCGGCGAAATCGCCTCTTCAAAAAATTAGGGCAGAAACGCAACGACGCCTTGAACGAAATTGACATCATCATTCAACGATCAAGGGGAAAGCGTTCGGTACGAAATCACTGACGGAAATCACCGCCAGAAACAGAAGAAACCATCGCCGAAATCAAGTAGAGGAGATAGAGACGGAAACGGCGAAATAAAAGGAAACGTACAGAGAAGTAGAAAAAAAGAACACACATTAAGTGTGCAATTTTTCAAAGCAGTATTCATTTTTCCCAAAGTAAAAAAATAGAGCCTTTTGTTTTGTTCGATGTCCACGCATTTTTGTTGAAAAGGAATATGTTCTGAAAAACATTTAATTAAACGTACCAGTGAGAAGAAAGAAAATTAAGTTTTATTAAAGTTTAAATATAATCCTTTTGTTTAAATTAATTTATTAAAAAGGATTTTAAAATTAAAGGATAGAGTTTTTTAAAAAGTCAATGAATTAAATAAATTTTTGAAAAATAACAAGATAATTTTGTAGAAGAGAAGTTTTGCCAGGTTAAAAAGGGAACCGGTAAACTGTTAGAGACAGTCGGTTTAATTTGCCCCGCAAAACAAGAAAAGAGAGTAGTTTTGCCAGGTTAAAAAAAGAAACGGTGGACTGTTAGAGACAGTCGGTTTGATTTGCCCCGCAAAACAAGAAAAGAGAGTAATTTGCCAGTTAAAAATAAATCGGTGGACTGTTAGAGACAGTCGATTTGATTTGCCTCGCAAATTAAGAAAAAAAGAGGAAGTTGCCAGGTTGAAAAAAGAACCGGTGGACTGTTAAAGATAGTCGGTTTGATTCGCCCCGCAAACAAGGAAGAAGCTTTTTCCGCTTAAGAAGCCGAAAAAATTGGAAGAAATAAGAAACACTCAAAGAGATCGAAAGACAATAAAGGAGAGATGGCTCCCGAAACATCGAAGAAAAATGAAGATGGGATGCAAATGACATTCTAGTGCCCGATTCTAAATTCTACGAATAATACTATTTGCGCTATGAAGATTAAAGCGCTTTTTAATGTCTATGGAATATGGGAAGCACTTGAACCAAAAGGAGATGTGGATACGAAGAAATACACAATGGCTATTGCTTATTTATTTCAAGCTTTACCCGAACAACTTATTCTACAAGTTGCTCACCATACAAAGGCTGTTGATATATGGGAAGACTTGAAAGCTCGATTCGTGGGCGCTGACAGAGTCAAGGAGGCTAGACTACAAACATTAGAATCAGAATTTGAATCCTTGAAAATGAAAGACTCAGAATCACTCGATGAATTTACAGGAAAACTTAGTCAACTTGTGTTGCAGGCAAACAGTCTTGGATCTACAATAGAGAACAAAAGATTGATTCGAAAACTCCTAGGATTTGCACCAGCAAAATTCATTCAAATTGTTGCGGCAACTGAACAATTTGCAGATCTAAATACGATGTCATTTCAAGAAGCTGTTGGTAGATTAAAAGCCTATGAAGAACGCATCAATAAGCCAACCAAAGAAGAAGATACACATGATGGACTTCTATACACCGAAACAAACGGAAAAGAAGACAAAGAACATAGCTATGAACGTTGCGGTCATAAGAAGTCAATTCAAGATATCAAAGAAAGAGGATGAAGTAGAACTTGGAAATGGAAGAAAAAAGATGGTAACCAACACCAACAAGACAAGAGTCATATAAAATGCTTCAAATGCAACAAATTTGGACACTTCAGTTACGAATGCACGAAGAAAGATGAGGAGATTAACTTACTACAAACTGAAGATGATGAACCAAGATTTGGCGTGCTACTGTAAACAAGTCTTGAAGTAAAGGAAGACCTCACTTAAACTATGTTTAGTTTAAGGGGGAGTGTTGGATTTAAACTAAACTTAGTTTAGTATTATGTTTATTAGTTGTATTAGTATTTAATTAGACTTAGGATAAAAAGATGAAAGGTTATAAAAGTGGCCAAGAGGCACCTCCGAAGAGGCACCACTGCTGGTAACCGCCGCCGGTAACTGCCGGTAACGCCACCCAACCGGTGCCACCAACAGTTGTAATGTTTCAACACACCCTTTCGATTAGTATATATATGTAACGAGTCATTCATTGTACTTTGACGAAATTTAAGAATAATAAGAAGAAATTTGTTTGAATAATTCTGTGTTCTTAGATTTCGATCCATCAGTTATGAAAAATGGTTATCATCATTTTTAAATCGTCATTGTTTCCGCTTGTTTCTTTATTTGTTATTGTTTGTGTCAAATTTCTAATCTGTCGAATGTAGGGTTTTGATTTGGGGCTGTGGTAATTGTCGGGTATTCAATATGGGGTGATCGTGTTTTTCGGTAACGGGTCGGGTTTTCCTAAAACGGGTTTAAAAGTAAAGTACGTTTTCTGCCAGATTTATGCCCTTCTGTTCACAGCTATTTTTAAACTGTTTAAAATAATGTTTTGGGTTTTTGTCCCACGCTGGGACCTTGTTTTCTGAGTTAGCTTTCCAATGCCGCAAACCTCTCGTTAATCTGATTTACGGTTTAAAAGTTATGCCCGTTTTAATCTGCTGCTGTTAGGAACTTGACCTGTGCAACATGCCTGTCTTGTGACACCATTTTGAGACCCTTAGAGTCCGTTTTGGCCAGTGACTGTCTCCTAGTGATTTGTATTTCTGGTCGTCTAGTTTCTGTGGTGAAAAGATGGGAAAAATATAATGAGCCGTTTAGGAGTTATGGCAGTTCCCGTGAGACTGACGGGTGCTGCCAGTTTTTCTAAATTAAGTCCTTGGGTTGGATTTTAAATCGGGGTTTCGTTTTATGTTTTAGGATCGTCTAAAAGATAACTTGCTGTACCTTTGACTCTCGAGAACCCTTTGGAGCTTACGTTTCTCGAGGTGAGTATTCTCTGTTGAGATAAGCTTAAACTAAAAGATAAATATAAGTTTATCTAAATATTAGGAGTTATCAAAATATTAGTTTTGTTTTCCTTGTTGGTTTAGGACTTTGTTTTCTTTGTTATATAAACACACGTACGAGTTATGTATTGTGTGTGAGATTCAATGCTTATGGTTTGAGTTATAAACCTTAAGTTAATAAATACGAGAGTTAGTCTTATTAATTGTGTGTGTTCTTTAGTTATAGTCAATATTTGGTATCAGAGCTTGTGAAACTCTCGATCATCTCCGATGGGCGACAAAAAAGGTGAAGCTTTCGGAGAAGCTGTGATAACGACCAAGGAGATCGGTTCCTCCTCCATCAAATTTCCGATGCTAAACTCCACAAACTATACTGTTTGGGCCATGAGAATGAAAATCGCACTAAAAGTTAACAAGGTGTGGGAAGCTATTGATCCCGGCAACGATGATGAAGAAAAAAATAACATGCCGATCGCATTGTTGTTCCAATCCATACCTGAAGCCTTGATACTACAAGTTGGAGATCTTGAATCAGCGAAGGAAGTTTGGGACGCAATAAAAACTCGACACGTTGGGGCGGATAGAGTAAGAGAGGCTATACTTCAAACCCTGATGGCAGATTTTGATAGGATTAAGATGGCGGAAAGCGATACAATTGATGATTTTGTAGGAAAGATCTCTGAAATCTCGTCCAAATCAGCCTCTCTCGGGCAGACTATCAAAGAATCAGACATCGTAAAGAAATTCTTGAAAAGTCTACCAAGAAAGAAATACATTCACATCGTTGCCTCTCTCGAACAAGTTCTTGATCTAAATACAACCAGTTTTGAAGATATTGTAGGAAGACTAAAAGCCTATGAAGAAAGGGTTAAATGAGAAGAAGAACAAACTGAGGATCAAGAAAAATTAATGTTCTCCAACACTGATCAACAAAAAGAAAGTTATGGGTCAAACAGAGGTAGAGGACGAGGAGGTCGCTCAAACGGGAGAGGAAGAGGCCGTGGCAGATACCAAAACGGACCAAGAGATCTCTCCACTGTTCAATGCTATCGTTGCGACAAATTCGGTCACTATGCATCGAATTGTCTCGATAGATTATTGAAGCTTCAAGAAGCTGTTGAAAAGAAGGATGAAGAGACTCAAGAAGCCGATGAACTAATGATGCACGAGGTGGTGTATCTGAATGAGCAGAAGGTAAAAACCAAGCATGTTCGAGGCCGATCTAGATGCAAAGAATGTATGGTATCTAGATAATGGCGCTAGTAATCACATGAGCGGAAATCTTAAGTTTTTTATGAGTCTTGCTGAAAAGATCACGGGAAAGTTAGATTTGGTGATGATTCCCGTGTTGATATTAAAGGAAAGGGATCAATCTGTTTCCTTTTGGACAACGGTGAGAAAAAGATCTTAAACAACGTCTATTATATACCGGATTTAAGGAGCAACATTGTTAGCCTTGGTCAAGCCACGGAAGTAGGATAAAAAATACTCATGGATAAAGATTTCCCAATACTTTACGACCGGTTGGGACGTGTAATGATGAGGACCACAAGATCTAAGAACCGACTATACAAAGTTATCTTAGAAGTTGAGAATATCAAATGCCTAAAGATTGCAGTGACATGCACGGAGTCATCAAAGTGGCATGCACGCTTAGGTCATATTAATTTTGACACGATGAAGTCGATGATCAACAAAGAAGTAGTTACTGGCATACCTAGGATCCCGATTGTAAAAGAAACATGTGCATCTTGCTTATTGGGAAAGCAATCTAGGCAATCCTTTCCACAAGCAACAAAATATCGTGCCACACAACCCCTCGAGCTCATTCATGGAGACCTATGTGGACCGATCACACCTCCCACTCCAGGGCACAAAAGGTATGTATTTGTACTCATTGATGATCACTCACGATATATGTGGACCGTTTTGTTAAAGGACAAAAGTGAAGCTTTTAAAAAATTCCAAAAGTTTAAAGTTCTTGCCGAATAAGAAACAAAAGTTATACTTAAAACACTTCGTACTGATAGAGGAGGGGAGTTTGTATCCCACGAGTTTAACTCCTATTGTGATCAAAACGGTACTTAAAGGCACTTAACTGCGCCCTACTCTCCTCAACAAAATGGAGTTATTGAGAGGAGAAATAGAACTCTCTTGGAGATGACAAGGAGTATCTTGAAGCATATGAATATGCCAAACTATTTGTGGGGAGAGGCGGTTAGACATGCTACATATTTGATCAATAGGGTTGCTTCAAGATCCTTGAACATTGTGACAACCCCGTATGAAGTACTAAAGAAAAGGAAGCCAAATCTTGAACATCTTAGAATTTTTAGGTGTATCGGGTACACAAGGACAGAAACTCCCGGAAGGAAGAAGTTAGATAATAGATCGAGAATTCTGGTTCACTTAGGGACAGAACCCGGCTCAAAAGCATATCGACTTCTTGATCCTATCAATAAAAGGATCATAGTAAGTCGAGATGTAGTCTTCGACGAAACAAAAGGATGGAACTGGTTTAACAAAGGTGAGAAAATCAGTGAAGATGTGGAAGCACTTGTGCTTAACCCGAATGACATTAATCACACCACTCGAGTTATGAGTGAAAGTGTGATGAATAATGAAACAGATGAAGAGGAGGAAGAGAGTGAAGCTAGTGATGAAGAGCAAGAGCAAAGACAACCACGATTAAGAAGATCAACAAGAACAACTGTCATGCCAGAGTATCTTAATGACTATGAACTGCTTTGTCAAGAAGAATGTGAACGTCTCTTGGTAGTAATAAATGAAGAACCATGGGACTTAAATGAAGCAAAAGAATCACAAGTGTGGATTGAGGCATGCAAAGAAGAACTTTGTTCTATAGAAAAGAACAAAACTTGGGACTCGTTGATCTTCCCATTGGAGTAAAACCAATCGGGTTGAAGTGGGTGTTTAAAGTAAAACGGAACTCCGATGGAAGCATAAATAAACACAAAGCTAGATTGGTAGCAAAGGGATACGTTCAAAAACATGGCATTGATTATGATGAGGTGTTTGCTCCGGTGGCTCGTATAGAAACCATTCGTTTTGTAATTGCACTAGCAGCCTCAAATGGTTGGGAAATACATCATCTCGATGTAAAAACCGCATTTCTTCATGGTGACTTAAAGGAAGAAGTCTATGTCAAACAACCGGAAGGATTCGTGATAGCGGGAAAGGAACACAAAGTGTTTAAGTTAAACAAAGCCCTTTATGGCTTAAAACAAGCACCTAGAGCATGGAATACGAAATTGAACAGTATTCTCATAGACTTAAAATTCGTGACATGTTCTAAAGAACCATCGTTGTATCGCAAGGAATAAAAGGGGTATCTTCTCGTTGTTGTGGTATATGTGCACGACTTGCTTGTAACTGGGTCATCCTTAACACCAATACTCGAGTTTAAGAAAGAAATGTCAACCAAGTTTGAAATGAGCAATCTTGGAAAATTGACATACTATCTCGGAATTGAGGTAGTTCAAACCCAAGGAGATATTGTGTTAAGGCAACAAAGATATGCCCAGAAAATATTGGAAGAAACTGGGATGAGTGAATGCAACTCTTGTCATGTGCCGATGGAGTTGAACTTAAAGTTATCAAAGTCACAAAGCGAAAAGGGTATTGACGAAAGGAATTATCGAAGGAGCCTAGGATGTCTTCGATACTTTCTTCATACACGTCCAGACTTGTCATACAGTGTTGGAGTGTTGAGTCGGTACATGCGAGAACCGAAGGAGTCCCATGGAGCTGCGTTGAAACAGGTTCTAAGATATCTACGAGGCACTTGTTCATTTGGTTTGGTGTTCAAACACAACAAAGGGACAAAATTGATAGGTTATAGTGATATCTCACACAATGTCGATATAGATGATGGAAAAAGTACCGCTGGTCATATTTTCTATCTCGATGACTGCCCAATTACTTGGTGTTCACAGAAACAAGAGACAGTTGCACTATCATCGTGTGAAGCTGAATTCATGGCCGCTACTGAAGCAGCAAAGCAAGCTATTTGGCTTCAAGAACTCTTGGGTGAGATTGTGGAAAATCCCTGTGAAAAGGTAACAATAAGAGTCGACAATAAATCTGCTATTGCTTTGACTAAAAATCCAGTTTTCCATGGTCGAAGCAAACATATACATAGAAAATATCATTTCATTCGAGAATGTATTAAGAATGAACAAGTAGAAGTTGAACATGTACCGGGAAATGAACAAAAGGCTGATATCTTAACAAAGTCACTTGGAAGAATCAAATTTAAGGAGATGCGTGATCTTATTGGAGTTCAAGATGTAAGTGACGACAAGTTCAAGCTTAAGGGGGAGAATGTTGAGATAAGCTTAAACTAAAAGATAAATATAAGTTTATCTAAATATTAGGAGTTATCTAAATATTAGTTGTGTTTTCCTTGTTGGTTTAGGACTTTGTTTTCTTTGTTATGTAAACACACGTACGAGTTATGTATTGTGTGTGAGATTCGATGCTTATGGTTTGAGTTATAAACCTTAAGTTAATAAATAAGAGAGTTAGTCTTATTAATTGTGTGTGTTCTTTAGTTATAGTCAATATTCTCACCGTGTATTCAGCTATAACGTTATACATGCATGACTTACGTGTTACTTTACTTGCACCATATTTGCTATCTGAGTTTGATATGTTATCTGAGATTCTGAGTACCTGAGAATCTGTTTTTATAATATTTATATGAGTATCTGCGCTACTACCTACTAGGGCATCTGAGATAATTATGTTAAAGAGATAAAAACATAATAACACACATCTGAGTTTTGGCTCTATGCCTATTTGGGATCACCTCCCGTCTGAGTTTTTGGGAACACCTCCCGTCTGAGTTTTGGCTTACGCCTATCTGAGGTGTGAGGAGGGGCGATCGACCTGAATCACACAAGAGCGCTATATAAATAAAATCTAAGTAATAGAATCTGATAAATAAATCTGAGTAATTAATTGAGTAGATTCTGAGTAGGAGTACACCGATGAGCCCTCATGTGTTATATGTTATGATTGTATGCATTTTGAGATTATTCACTCAGCTTCCCAGCTGACCCATATTTTCCCTCACTATTTCAGGTACTAGCAAAGGAAAAGAGAAGGTGGACGGTTGACCGCTGTATCTCCCGAGTGATGATGTGGAACATCATTTATTGTTTTAATTTAAATTTTATTTAAAACCTTTTTCCGCATTAAATACATTTTAAATATTAAACATTTTCTTTAATATTTATATTTAAGGGACCTTTCTATTAAAATCTTGTATTTAAAATTTTTAAATTTTTACGAAATTTTTGGGTGTTACTTGTTAAACCCTAGAAAGCCTTAAACTTTAGACTTGTAATTGTGACATGAATCTAGACTCGAGTCACCGGCGCCGGTAGCCAGTGACGGTTTGATTATTAAACCCGAAACGAAAACTCTTGAACCGAACCCTATTCTCAAACCCGAGACCCAAAACCCTAGCCAAACTGAAACTAGGTCAACCCTAGTTGATCGGTTGACCTGTTTGACCATCGTTGACCCGAAATCATGTAAACCCTAACCCTAAATCGGAAAGCTAACCCTAGCCGAAATCTGTTAAACCCTAATTGACCAAGTGTTGACTATTAGACTTTTGTTGACTAGACTTGACCATAGTTTGACCCACAAGTGAAACCGGATCAAGGCTTGTGCTTGACCCAACCGTTGGACCCAAACCCGAATACCTAATCGGGCAAAGGCCCGTACTTGGCCCATTCGATCTAACCAAGCCCATCGGGCCAAACTTTATTCGACCCATTAATAACCAAACCGATTTGGGCGAAAGCCCAATCCATGGCCCAACCTAATCGGACCTAAGCCCAATCCATTGCCCAAGTGGCCCATCTAGTGGCCCATTCGGCGCATATGTCCTTGCTAAGCCCAATTAGCTCATCTTGGCGGGCCTTGGCACAGTGCCGGCCCATTAAGCCAATCTAGGCCCCTAAAGCCTAACCAAAGCCTATTTCATTTGAAGCCTATTAACCAATTCATTTCGGCCCATTAAGGCCCAATAACCCAAGTTCACTCGATGTCACAAAACATAAAACATAACACAAATATTATATCATAATCATTTATAATTAGATCGCCTGTGTTAGCTTAGTCTAATTAGAAACGTTATTACGTTTAGGAAGCTAGGAGTCTGTGAAGGAATCCTCTGTCTTATCAAGTGCTAAGATTTGCCCAGGTGAGTCCACAGCCCCTTTTACTACTTTTTACTATTTTATAAACTATCGGGGTGGAAAACATAAACTATGCTACCATTATTATAACTGTACAACAACTTTACATTTTCATTATCACGTTGACATGACAAACAATTATTATACTGGACTAAGTGTGGAGATAATGATTAAACTAAGGTTAAATGATTAGTTAATGTTGAGAGGTAGAGATAATGATTCAACGATTAAACTAAAGATTAAGCATAAACAATTAGGAATTTGGAAGATTAGATGGTGAGATTTCTTAGAACACTTTGCATAAAGATAGAGAGGTTACAATTTTGGGCAAAGGTTGTAGAAATTAGGTTACTACTAACTATTTATACCTAGCCTAAGTTTAGACTAAATACACAAATGGCCCCTAGACTATTGGTTAGAACATATGAGACCCAACAACCTCCCCCTTTGTAACAATAGTCTGGGACTCGTATCTTCGAAGTCTTCATCTTTAGCCAAAGCTGCACCTGGAAGATATTTCGTTGAATAATGATGTATCAGGATCAGCTTGAGCTTTGTTAACATTTAAAAAGGAATACTTCATGTAGCTTTTCAACCACAAGAAGTATTTTGAAGACTTTACTTTGAAGATACATATAGATCGACTAAAAATAAGACCCATAATGATAGAGAGATTAGCAGCGGAAGTCTTTTCTTGAAGTTTGTGGCTTTATGTCGATCTATGATTCTTGATAATTGTTGTTAGGGTAACATGTTGATAACGGTTACGCTCCCCCTCAAACAAACAATTATTTCTTCACGGGAGTTGGATTAAACGTTTTGAAATTTACTCCCCGGTGAACGAATTTCCTGATTCAACTATGAAAGTTGTATGATATCTTCATAGATCTTTGGTTTCTTGTTTACTCCCCCTTAACCGGTGCATATATCTTATTAATACTGAGTAAACTGGGCTAACGTATCAGTAATCTCCATAAAATTAAAGGATTCTCCAAAATTTGTTGCCGCAGATTGAGCTTTTAGAAGAATATTCGTTGAATGTATGAATTCTTTATATAAAGAAGTTCTGTAATGTATCTTCTCCCCCTCATGATGAATAAGATTTATCTGATTCATCATGTAAAATGTGAACTCCTGCAAGTTGGAATTAAGTTGAATTTTCAATTTAAGGAGAAAATATAAGTTGAATATGACGAGCCCATTGATAAAAATGTGTTGAATAATGATTATACATTTTTTGTAATAATCAATATATAACACATTTTATCATTAAAACCATTGAAGTCTTCTTCTTTAGTAAAAGCTGGAGCTGAGTGATAAATCGTTGAGCAGTTATGTTGAAGAATCAGCTTCAGCTTTTGATGATCGGTGATAACAATACTTTTAATTTGCTTTTCAACCAATAGAAAGTATTTCGGAAGACTTCAAGTAAATCGACGAAATGTAGACCCATAGATTGAGCAGTTTGCAGCGGAAGTCTTTTCTTGAAGTTGTGGCTTGGTCGATTTGTTGATGATCCTTGGTTTCTGACATGTGTTGAGGTCGTAGAAGTGCGGGATTTTCATTTATTTTGCATTTTCTGACTGTTGTTGATAATGTTGGAGTACGGTCATAGAATCCCTTATCTGATACATTGACTGTTGTTTATAAGAATGGAGTACAGTCGTCAGATCCTCTATCTGACATATTGACTGTTGTTGATAAGAATGGAGTACAATCGTCAGATCTTCGCACTGGAATGTATCAGTGTAACCCGGGATCACATAGATTGCCCGTTAACACGATAATTACGAAATTGTGTGACCTACATTCAGCGTTGGCATTGATGTTAGCACTGGTAGGATTTCCATTCAATCATCGTGGAATACCAATATTTTTGGTATCACTATGAATGTTCCGGCAATATCACAAAGATATGCTTGGTAAAATTCATGTGTCCTAGAAATATTTAATTCGGTTATAGACTCTATTCGTGGACAAACGAAGGCGAGGACTAGTGGTGGGTCCTCTTTTTCAATATCAACAATCTCCAAATGAGATGTCGATAGTGTATGTGTTAATCTCCGTGATTTTGAAACAAGTATTTTTCGTACTTGAGTGGCTAGTGGGGTTGTGCATTGCATCACTGGGTCCATGATGACTTTTTAAATATCAGAGAGCAACATATGCAATCTGATGAAAATGTGGCTACCCAGCTTTTTAATCGGTTAGGTGAGGGTTTTTCGTTTTCTTTAACCCTGTCACACGCTCTTCACGCTAGCTCACTTTTTCACTTTTCGACTACTCCCTCGTTTCATTTCATTAGCTGACTTGCACCCTATTCTTCATTCCCCCTCTCAATTTTTCTGCTCACCCCAATCAAGATCTCATGATACTTGATTCTTCTCACCTAGACCTAAGGACCCTCACAGTATGGCCTATATTGTAGGTGGCTCCTGGGGAAGATCATGTTGTTATAGCAGATCATAGGAGTTATTTGAGAGTGAACTATAACGCTCATGTACAATTTAATCAGCATTTAAGATGTTACTTTTTAAGAGTGGTTCACATGGATTTTTCATCGGAATTTTATGTTTTTCCGGTATAAGTTGTTGCCTTATTGATTGATGATGTTAAGGCACATCAACTGGTTATTTTAAGGCAATACCGGGCTCACATAGAGTATCCGTTAGCACACCGTATGAATTGATAGTCGTCTGCACAACCGTTGATTCAAATGTGTGACCTGCGTTTAGAGTTGGCGTGATATTAGCTCTAGCAGGATTTCCACTCGATCCTCGTGAAACATCAGATTGAGATGCCACTACGAGTGTTCCGATGGATTCACGGAGATCCATTTTTGTAGTGTATGTGTCCTAAATTGGAAATTTTTTAGGGTGAGAACTAGATACATTGTGCATACAAATGAGACTTAACCTGGGGCAGGAGGTTATTATTTTTCAATACCGACAAACTCCAAATGAGTCGTCAATAGACTTTGTGCTACGTCCCCTTGAGAAATGAAACAAATTCCTGTTGAGAGAAATTTGAGTGGCTGGTGGTGGCGTGCATTTGCTTTACTGGGCCTGTAAAGTCTAGTGGAACATTCAACGTATGAATGATCACCTTTTTGTGTGGTTGCCCGGTTTATTATCGGTTTGGATGCACTCAAAGGTGTGTTTTCTTAAATTTATCACGTTTTCACATCACCTTTCACTCTGTAACGCCCTGAATTTAATAAGTAATTAAATATTATTATTATATATACATTTTTTTAAAATTAATTTTATTATGTTTTATTGAATGTATTATTTACTCGGTGAAATAAATATCAGCTATGCGTACAATAACTGAGTTTGGTGTGTTAATTAGTAATTTCGGTGTGACGTTTCGTCTACAAAAACTAATTAATAAGGTGACGTTTTATGGTACGCGACGTTAGAATTCTCGAGTGAGGCCGGGCGTAGGTCAAGGCCGACCCCAAATTAATAAGCTTCCTGCCTTGGCTTCTTTATTATTATTTTTTTAGCATTGTGAACTTGAACAGGGCCAAGGGCCGAATTTCTTTTCACTCTAATACTTCCTTTATTGAATACCGGTGGATCACAAAGTCCAGCCCAAGAAGGAAATAAGAGATCGGGCTTGAGGCTTTCACGTGATATTAATCCTTTTCAGCTATCGTAAGCATCTCAATTGCACCCTAAAACTACCGACTAACTCTTTGACTCTCTCGGCTGCCACATCTCATCTGCAAGAGCTACTTCTCTCCCATTCATTCCATTCAATCCAAGCAGAGGCTGAGATCAAGCAAACTACAAGGGCTGAAACAGCAAGTATATTCGAGCAGATTGGGGTTGTCTAGCATTCAAGAAAATCGGTATAAGTCTCACGTTTATGTTATTGGTTTTGATTCTTTAAATTCCGATGCTTAACCATTTGTATCTCCTGTGTTTGGATGATGGTGTGATCGAAAGCAGCAAGAAACCAAGTCACCGAGGAGGATTCAAGCAAAGGTCACGGGGTTGGAAATTCGTCGCCACATTTGTCGGTAGTACTCCTGTTGTTTCAACCGTATGTAGTCATTATTCTCTTTGGACTTAACCTTGATGAGTTCCAACTTCGAACAGGGCTGTGAGGTTCGGACTATTCCCGAACCGTGATTACGTATCAATTTTGTTGTCCTATCGGTTTAATTGTTTTAATTGTGCTGAGTTTCTGGATACATTCTGTCTGCCAGGTTCGGGACTCTTTTCGGATAAGTTAGAACCGGAATTTGACTTCTCGGCATTCTTGAAAGTTCTAGCTCTCTGAGTTAACTTTCCGTGGCCGCAAACCTCTTGTCAATAGGACCTTCGGTTAGAGAGATATCATTGTTTTAGTGCACAGTCGCAGTGCTGAAATACTGCACAAAATGGCCTGTTGCAAGCCTGTTTTGAGACCCTTAGAGTCGGAATTTGGGCAGAAGCCACTTGACAATGTTTTGTAGTATTCTGAGTCTAGTTTTCGTGGTTAAAATATGGGGAAAATCTAATGAACGGTTTGGGAGTTATGACCGTTCCCGTGAGAGTGCTGAGTGCTGTTTAGTTTCTGCTGAAACTACCTTTGAGTCTAATCCTAACCCGAGCTTCATTGTGCTATGTAGGACCTCTTAGGACTTGATTAGAGACGCTCTTCTGCACCGAGGATATTTAGGAGCATACGGTTATTCGAGGTGGGTAATCTCACTATAAACTTGTACTTACTTTCGATTCATGATTTTGTGCTACGTGTTATGAATTGTCTTGTTGATTGAGCTTGAGTATTGATTGGGTGATTTGTTTGAGTTATCTGTGATTTGATTTATTTGTGATTTGAGTTATCTTGAGCCTGATTTATCTGAGTTTTGAGTTCTTGAGTTAAAACATTAAACATAATATACTTGAGTTGTCTTGGCACCGAAGAGTACTGGTGCCAGACGTTTTGACTCAACACCGAAGAGTACAGGTGTTGAGCCTTGAGTTGTATGAGGCGGGTCGAGGTTGATCTCTCGTCCCAAGTCACACAAGCGCGCTATATAAATTTAAAATCGGAGAAAATAAACTTGAGTAATTGAGAATTGAGTAGAGTCTCCAGGGATCACTTATGTGGCTTGAGTTGTTGGTATTTATTTGTTTATTTTGATATTATTCACTCAGCGGTGGCTGACCCCAATCACTCCCTCCATTCTACAGGTACTAGCAAGGGCAAAGAGAAGGTCAATGGTTGATGAGCTGCGTTTCTATTTTTATATTTATGGATTTGGATTAAAACATTTATTTCGAGTCAAACATGTTTTGTTTTAAAACCTTTTATTATTCCGCATTTAAACCACGAGACGGTTTTATATATTTATTCATGAGTTGGGACCTTTGAGTTACTTGTACTCTTGGGGAAATTGTTTTATTTTATTATTTAAAAATTTTTAAATTTCCCCTGAATTTTGGGTTGTTACACACTCACCTAATTCTATACCCTAAACCTATACCCTCTCAGTGTATTTATCGGCTGGAAAAGTTTCCCTGAGAAAGGTAAAGCCGGTGTTGGCAAAACCATGGGAAGGTAGAGTCTTTGAAGTAGAAAGTAACGAGAATTAAAAGAATTTTTAATAAACAGATGTCATCTTTACTAGGGAACTAGTAAAGAGATCGTCTACGGATATTACAACGACTTATAATCAATGTTACAAACATAAAACTTTTTGATTTGGGTATTTTTGTTTTGTTATTTGAATTTTCTCCCCCTAGAAATACTAATTCTCCCCCTAGAATTAATATTTCTCCCCCTCGACAAAACAAAGATATGAAAAAGTTTTGAGTTTTGAGGGCGTACCTTAAACATCGTCGGAGGGTTGGAGAAGAGTATTTGCGGTTAAATTTGATTGAGCTTCATGCTTGTTGGTTATGAGCGGGTTCTGAATCTTAGTTGATTAGAAGCCATTGACCGTTGAGGACCGGGTTTCAAGCTGAGATACTTGAAAGCCACTCGTTGAAAAGCGGGTTATACACTGAAGTATGTATAAGCCATTCTGTTGAGGCTCGAGTTACACACTAAAGTGTGTATAAGTCATTCTGTTGTGGCGCGAGTTATACACTGATGTGTGTATAAGTCATTCTGTTGAGGTTCGAGTTATACACCGAAGTGTGTATAAGTCATTCTTCCTGCAAAATAAATCATACAACTTTTGGTACCCATATTTGTTTGGGTCTGATGGTGTTAGTGTTAGAATGAAACCATCGATAAGTTGTATCGATTTGATGTAAAGATTTTGAATTCCAAGAATAATTGAAACTCGATGTTTCACGTTCAAATAATTTCCAAGGAATTATATGTGATTTTTGAGTTTTAGGAATTCATTTTGCATTTGAGCTCATAGGGGTTTTACAGACAAAACCATGATTTGTTATGGGCAATGATCTAAAAATTACTTTAGGTGCCAATGAAATTAAATCGTTTCTCGTATATCTCAAAGTGTTTGTTTTAGAAATGAATTTCTTTGAAGGTCTACGATGCTTTGAATTAAAATTACAAGGTTCCGGAAATTTTGAATTTTCAAAGAACTTTTTACTCTTTTGAAGAGAATAAGTGGTAAATTGTGAGATCTTTTTGGTAACAGATTTTGAAGTTTCACCGGTGTAAATCTTAATCGGAACTTGTACTTCTTGTTTTCCTTTGTCAATGATTTTAGATTTAAAACTTTCTTCTAACTTGATTTTCAAACCTTCGTTTTTAGTTTGAGACAAAGAAAGATCTGTTTCAAGAGATGTAATTTTATCAAGCAATTTTGTTTTATCAAGTTGTTTGAATTGATCAGTTAAAATACATTTTTCAGCACAAACATAATCATATTTTTTGATGTTCAAACTATTCAACTGGTTGGAGTCATGAAGTTGTTTTGTTAGTTCAGCAATCTGAATTTTAGAGTTCGCAGAGTCTGTTTCAAAAGTTGTAATTTTTTATTGAAAATTTGCATTTTCAGATTCAAGAGCTTGAATTTTATCAGTTAGAATACCAATTTTGCAATTAACTTTTTCACTTTTCTCCAATTTTTCTTTGAACCCATTACTTAATTGTAAATTCTTAACACTATCATGAAATGATTTTTCAAATAAAACATAATTCGGCGTACTTGTAATTTCCCACATCGCAGTTGAATCTTTTAGTTCAAAAAATACCTTCTGAAGTGATTTAAATAAATTTTCATCCATTTTAGCTCTTTTAGTTTTCAGAATGTGAAATTTTCAAATAAAATGATGTGACAAAATGATTTGGAGTTAAAAAATCTAGCAATTGAAAATTAGGTTTATTTGACAAAAAATGGTGTTTAATTTCAAAAACTTTGTGGTCAAATAAATTTGGTCTTAAATAAAACTCGAGATTAAAAAAAAATAGGTACTTTTAACGTCTTGTACTTTCTGTACCACTTACACCTTCTAAAATCTTTTAATATGAATATTCTATAATAGAATCTTTTGCTTGAATGATGGACTCAAATCTCAGATATATGATAAAAGACAAAGTGCAAATTTCAAATATAAAGACAACGTTTGACTTAAGAAATAAAGCAGTTTGGGCTTAAGAAAACTCGATTTTCTTTGGGCTTAAAACTTTTTCAGTTTTGGGTTTAAATGTATTCTAGACTTTACTTGGGCTTTTAAAAACTAATTATGTTAATTGGCTTGCCCACAACTCCACAAGTGACGACAACAAACAAAAGTAGTAATTGACGGGAAGAGAAAGTACGTTAGAGTTCGCTGGTTGTTATTATTTGATGAAGTAATTTGACGGTGGTGAGCTGCGGCGGAGCTGCTGCCGGCGACGAAAATCGGCGGTGGTTTCCGGAGACTAATGGGTGACGGAGTGAATGGTGTGCCGGAAAAATAGATGAGAGAGACAGTGGTGGCGATATTCTTGCCGGAGAAGATGATTAAGGTTGTAGGAGATGAATGGCAATGGTGTGTTTGTGAGACTTGAAGAATTTTTAATTTGAGAATCGAAGAAAGATGATTTGCTCGCTGTAATGGTGATGGAGTTGCAGAGTTGATCAGCGGTCTGTGGTGATGATGATCGCTTGTGACGGAGTTGCGCCGGAAAAGGGTCTCGCCGGAGAAGACGATTGGCGGCGGAGGTCGGAGCAGGTGTGGTTCCGGTGGAGCTGTTGTGTTTTGTCGGAGACTTGGAGGTTAGCACAATAGATATGGATGCTGATTTTCTCTTATAAAGAGAAATGAAAATGATGGTTAATCCTCCGGTAAACGATGTTCGTTGATGAAGTTTGAGCGAATTACATCTAAGGTCCCTGTGGTTTACCACTTATTGCAGCCACAGTCCCTAAACTTCATTAAGTACACTCGGAGACCCTGGTGTTGCCACTTTGTTGCACCTGTAGTCCCTGAAGCAAACGGACGTTAATTAAAGTCGTTAAATCCCCCATGTGCACATCACATGATGGGTAGTATGGTAATTGTCCACCCCTTCCTCATATTTAAACCCGAGTAAATTACATGGAAGGTCCCTGTGGTATACTACTTATTACAGCCTTAATCCCTGAACTACATTTATTACACCGGAAGTCCCTGGTGTATACACTTTGTTACACACATGTAGGCATGTAAACGAACGAACGCTTCATGAACTAGGGTAACAAACATAAACTAGGATAACAAACATGTGTTTCTTTATGTTCGTTTGTGTTCGTTTATGTTTGTTAAGAAAATTTAGTGTTCACGAACGGTTCGTGAACTAGGGTAACAAACATAAACGAACCTAAACAAACACAAACGTACACGAAACAAACACAAACATAAACAAACACAAACAAACATAAACAAACTCAAACGAACACTAACAAACGAACGTAAACAAACGGACACGAACGGATGTTCACGAACATAAACGAACGAACGGGCCTTTGTTCGTGTTCGTTTGTTTAACTAAATGAACACAAAATTTTGTTTGTGTTTGTTTGTTTAGCTAAACGAACGAACATAAACGAACTCCCGCCGAACGGTTCGCGAACGATTCGTTGAACGTTTGGTTCGTTTACAGGCTTACATGTGTGTAACAAAGTGTATACACCAGGGACTTCCGGTGTAATATATGAAGTTCAGGGACTAAGACTGTAATAAGTAGTATACCACAGGGACCTTCCATGTAATTTACTCGGGTTTAAGTATGAGGAAAGGGTGGACAATTACCATTCTACCCATCATGTGATGTGCACATGGGGGATTTAACGGCTTTAATTACCGTCCGTTTGCTTCAGGGACTACGGGTGCAACAAAGTGGCAACACCAGGGACTCCCAGTGTACTTAATGAAGTTTAGAGACTGTTGCTGCAATAAGTGGTAAACTACAGGGACCTTAGATGTAATTCGCTCATGAAGTTTCTCACCGGTAAAGAGTCTTTTATGTATTAATGATGTAGATGATGAAGATGATTTTGTCAGAAAAAAAATATGATATATTTTATTTTATTGAAGACACACAAATCACAAGAGGAAATAGATCATGTTGACTATTTCAAGATGCAGAGAGACAGATGATAGAGACGTAGCAGTGTACCTTTAAATTTTCCTTTTAAACAAAAGTTGTACCTTGTCAGTTCACTATAGTACGAAATAGCCAAAACGACTTTTTGAATAGTAACTCCTCGTGCCGAACTAACTTGTCAGAGCCGAATTTCAGAGCCGAACTTATCAGCCGAACTTGTCAGCCGAACTTCTAGATCAGATCTTGATTTTTTCTTTCAAAAATTCACTAAAATCATCATAACTTGCTCATTTCTTAACCAAATCGAATGATTCTTTTTGCAAAACGTTCGATTTTCAATTACCTACAATTCTATTCAAACACTTTTTCGAAAACAAGTTCTGATTTTCTCGATTTTAGCTTTAAAGCTCCGAAAATATGGTGTTCTTCATGTTCTTCATTTTTGAACTTTTAAAAACGAAATTAAACCTTGTTTTTGATGATTTTAATATGAAATTTGCTACTGATTTGCTCGAAATCAGTAATAGAACAATGTTATACTATCAAAAACTTGAATCATACCTTCGATTTTGAATTTGATAACACTTTTGAGCACTTTTTCACCAAAAATCTTCAAAAGCCCATCAAAATATTCATGAATCTGCTTAATCTCAACTGATATGGATCGAATCAATTAAGACTTTTGCTCTGATACCAATTGTAATTCTTAATAACACTAAATCAATCCATACTTGATGTTAGATGATGATTTTTGTATGAAATTTGGTGAAGAAGATGAGTGTTTTAGAGAGAGAAAGTAGAGAGAGGTAGAGAGAACAAATGCAAGAAGGTAATATGATTAATGAGATTAGATTACCAGCAATCATTAACTAGTGGATTTAGACCATGGATATGTAGATAGTACTATTGCCTGACACTCATCCTCCCAACATTATTTGATCACTACTTGGTTATCCAAGACATCTTTCGGGATGTATATCCATAAAAGAACGATAACATACTGGAGTTGAAGTTTTGATTGTGGACTTAGGGATTAATATATTAACTCAATAGACTAGCTACCTGTTGGGGCTAACAGTCATGCGATGTCAAACATAACAACTTAGTCAACACTTTTTAATAAACAAAACTAGTAATTGTATACTTCCTACAATTACACTTCATTTTCATACTCATTTTACAAACTATGACAGTGTTGAACTTATACTTTTCAGTCATAAAACTATTTTCATAACAATCATTTTTGGGTAGCAAACACAATACTTTTAACATAAACAATAACCATGTGGATTTAGTCAACATTATTTGTTGACCCGTTTACTTTATGTTTTCCAGGTGATTTAGGTGCACAGTGAGACTGGAGGATATGAGCAAGTGGATTGTCGTGAGCCATGAATAAAACATTAAGCTTACGAATAATCATTTCATTTTCAAACAATTTCTATTTTAGGAAACTGCTATTTTTAGAAACTTTCTACTTTTAGAAAGTGAAACTATTTTCATTTGTTATTTGTGTGGTTGTTTGCTTACTTAATTTTTGCTATGTCATCATGAACGTTACAGCTTCGTTCTTCCGCAAAACATTTAAAATGACGTAAAACTCATTTTTGGCGGGGTGTGACATGATGGGAGCCTTATAAGTCTTGATGATAATTAGAGTTTGATTAGTAGATCATTAAGACTACTGCCAATAGTTGGCGTCAGAGGGTTTTGTGAGTTTGGGGACGGAATGCAACCATTGGCACGATCCCGTCACTTGATGCCGTCGGTTTCTTGCGTGGTTTTGGGGACGGCAAAGAGGGAAGAGATCGGTTGGTGGGTGGGGTCCAAAGGGGTATTTTGTGTGTGTATTTTGTAATTGTGGGTCCCAAAAAACTTAAGGAAAGAGGTATTGTTGGCATGTATATGTCAGTTTAGTGTCGATTGGAGGGTAAGCTAATGTGACGCTGATTTGACAACAACTAACGATGTATAAGTTCTACCACTCTAAGATCGTAGACTTTGAGTTGCCGTTTGTATCAACTTTGAATTTTGAATATATAACTTTGACTTTTAAAAGTTATGATAATGTATGGATGTCACATGGCCGGTGTAACACCTATGGTAGTGGATTATTGAGTCGAGTGTTTGAAGACGTTTCCTCACATTAGAAAGATGAAACTTTTGGTTTGACTTTTATAATAATTACATCTCAAGGCTACCACTGCTTTTATATACTCGTTGTAACGCGTCAAAAGTCAAAACTGCCAGCGTAATAACTTTTAAATCAACTATATTCTGGGTAGTTTTTAATTTTTATGTAGTTTTAAGGGTTAAATCTCAACCTATAATTAATGATCAAGATTTATCACATATTTTATTATATTTTTATCTTTATTATTTTTTTTACAATTATTATTTTTTTGTAAGTGCTAATGACCAAAATGTGAAAATTCATCTTCATGTATAAAATATAAATATGTGACTAATCTTAACCATTAGATCTTATTAAATAATGGTTAAGATTTGTGTTGGGTCTCATATGTTGTAACCAAAAGTCTAGGGATCATTTGTGTATTTAGTCTAAACTTAGGCTAGGTATATATAGTTAGTTGTAACCTAATTTGCAAGTAACCTTTACCCTAATTTGTAATCTTTCCATCCATAGCAAAGTGTTCATGTTCTTCAATCAATCTAAATCTTCCTATTTTCTAATTGTTCTTGCTTAATCCTTACTAAATACTTGAATTCATAATCTACAATTTGTCTATACAAAAATTAACGAACAATGTTAAAGCGTTGTCACTTTGTGAGAAGATGTGCTAGGAAGCCAACGCCGTATTGGTCTTCTGGTGTAATACGGAACCCGAGAAGGAAATTTCCTAGAGTTTTATTTCAATAGCTTGCTACCAATTCTAAAGATTAGATAATTGAATAAATATGAATCTTTATTATTAGCTCAAATTTCAGTTAAATGGCAAAGTATTGTGCTGTTTTAATCTTTATTCTGGCATCACATAGCCTCCCTCTTTCATCAGGAACCAGTATTTGTCCGACCTCTTTTTCTTGTTCAAACCTCGGTTACTTGAGCTTTCCGTTCTATTCTTCCAACAATTCAACATGTGGGTTGTGTGAGGTAGATTGCAATGGACTAGTTCCAAAGATTCATCTGAAACAAGACTACCCACCTTATGATCTTGTACAAGTTATGCTCGGTAGTAGTGTCACGATTCAAGTTCAAGTTCGGGACAACTATTTGGACAATCAGATAAATAACAAAAGTTGTGATTCGTTGATGTATAAATTTCCTCAAAACTCACCTTCCATCTCTTATTATAACGTCAATCCCACCCTCACCTTATTAACATGTGGAAAGACTTCAGGACTTGCTCAACAGGTTGACCGGTATTTTAGTGGAGAGGGTGAATATTATGGTTTTGAAGGTTGTTATGATTATAGCTATTATTATACGTATTCAAGCGGTTATATATCAGCCAACAACAATCTACCACCCCCATGCTCGGTGGTGCTTCTACCAGGAAATCCGCTATCTACTTTTCCGCAAGACACAAATTTTAACAATTTGTTTACATTTTTAACATCGGAGTTTAATCTTCTACTTCAAGTATCTGATGATTGTCAAGGATGTCACAGGAGCGAAGGACATTGTTCCAGTGAAAACCAACAGTTTTTGTGTGTATACAGCAGTCAAAAGACGAGAAAAGGTATGAGCTTATTTCACTCAAATATGTTAAAATTGAAGAAACATGATTATACGGTACTTCTTTTGCGACCGCACCAAATCGTCGCCACCATCACATCACATCACATGTGATTCAATACATCACCGTCAACATCACAACCACCACCGTCACCCCATGTATATTAAATCACATGTGATTGCAAACCGCCGTCCACCACCGCCAACCTCTGTCGGCCACCGTCTCCGCCACCGGCAACACCTCGTCACCGCCGACTACTTTCAGTCACATGTGATTGTGTATCCAATCAATCACATGTGATTGTGGTAGCTGCCGGCGGTGGCGGGTGGCGGAAAGCGTCAGCGGCGAGCGGGGGCAGGCGGTGGCGGTGGCTGACGATGGTGGTGGTGGCCGGCGGTGGTAGTTGTGTATTCAATCACATGTAATTTGATTATGGTGGTTGTTAAAGGATATTTTGATCCAATGTCTAAGATTTATCCGTTGGGACTATGTTTTAATGTGGATTATCTAGAACGCATATATATATATATATATATATATATATATATATATATATATATATAGTAGTGGGATCCGGTGATGACTCAAAAAACGGTGAGGACTCATGGGGACACCTCAAAAAAATTTCAAAAAATTCCGAAAAAAATATACATAACTCCCCATGATTATTACTACATTTGACCAAAAAAAAATTTTAAAAAAAAATTATGATCTACTTTTTTTTGTGGATCATAATAATGATCCATATTTTTTTGTGGATCATTATTATGATCCATATTTTTTTTTTTTTTTGATCATTTTTGAAATTTTTTATTTTTTTGGATCATATAGGCTGTGATTTTTATGTTTAAAAAAGAAATTTTTTTGTAAAAAGTTTGTTTTGGATCATTTTTAGAGTTTTTTTTTTGAGTCCTCGCAGTACTCAACCTCACCGGATCCGGACCTTATATATATATATATATAATATAGATCAAGAAAGAAGTTAGCTTATTTAGAGAAGTTAAAGAAATAATTAAGAACATTGATTAAATGAAAACATTCAAGGACACATAAGGACATGATTGTCATTTCCCCCCCCCCCCCCTCTCCAATAATGTATACGTCTTCTTGTCAAATTTCCCACAAGAAATTTTCCAATTTTCCCTGCCCTATCTTCTTCCCTTCTCCTTCATAGCTCCATCAGTGACTTCTCCTCTTCAATTAAAACCCTAACAGTCAATTAATTCAAATCTGCAACCATTTATTACGTGATTTTGTTACTTACACGAACCATTCAAAGCTGGAGGAAAAACCATTAGCTATACGTGATTTCAAATCTGAAAAACATGATTCTAAATCTTCCAATCCAACACCTATAACGAATCCATGTATATTCTTCAACAATTAATGTGATTTATCCTCCTCCTACACGAACAATTTTCTCCTCCTCCTATACGAGCATTTTCTCCTCCTTAATTAGCTTTAGGTCACGTGATTTATCATCCTCAATCAACTCTAGTTCAAATGATTTCTCCTCCTCAATCAGCTCCAAGTCACACATTTCTATACGAACCCTAAATCAGCTACAAATGAGGGAATCAGATCCAAATCCACGTCTTCTATTTGAATCAGATCCATATCTGGGTAAGTCACATATCACCTAATTTGTTAGTAATAAACTCAAGTCACGTGTCAATTAGTGAGCGGCTGGAAAAATGAAAACTTGGACGTATATGTTCGAATTTGAATTGGCAATTTGGTTTAGTTATGTTTAGCAGCTTTACATCAGTTAAGTATGGTAGTTTTATTCCACCTATGTAAGTGTCGGTTATGGTGTATGTATGTATGTATGTATGTATGTATGTATGTATGTAGTATAATTTAGTGAGTTTGGATGTTGTAAATTAAGTGAAGTAATAAAAGAAGTAAATGTTTTGTGTCTCTGACTCTGTTCTCTCCCTTTCACGAAACAACCCCACTCAAATATCTTATCATACATAATTAAATAGGCTAATAGAAGTGTTTCCAATTTCATAATCTGTGTGAATAGGTGTTTATCTATATTTAATGAATTGTCTCTTTCAGTTTGATTTTTAATTTGGTTACTAAGAAATCATAAACACTTAACCAATTTTATTTAGAAGAAACAATGACTGCATTCCATTTACATTTTCATATGAATTATTAAACAATGACTGTATTTGCATCTTCATACATTCAATTGCATTCTCATCTTATGTACTTAGTTTCTAAAGTTTAACCCTATTTTGTAGTTTTAATTTTTTAATTTTTTTTAATTTTTATAGATTTTGTTCATGTTGCAGCTTCTATTCGAATTGGTTTTGAAGAAATACATGCTCTTGATGATAAATATTGGGTTCCTAATTCTAAAAGACCTGTTAATGGAATAATATTTGTTTCTTTGGCCGATGATAGGAATTTCTATAGATGCTGGTGGCTTTGAGCTCATTAAACCAATCAAATGTAGTTAAACATACTTTAACATTTCCACTTTCGATAATGTTTCTCTGGAAGATTTTACATGTACATAAACAAAAGATATGAAAAAAATTTCCAATTTTTCTTGTAGGTTACCGTGACAGCTATGATCCTGAAATTTTACATTATGTTTCTACGTTAAATACTCAGTGTTTTCATTTTCATACCTGCAATTATATTTTTATTTCATGTAAGCTGAAGTCTAACTTTCTGCTTCTGTTTTAAATACCCAATTGCATTTGCATTTTCGTACTTACAGTTGCATTATTACTTTCATACTTGCAATTACATCTCGCCTTTTCATTTAATACAGTTATTCCATGAATTTATAAATACTAATTCTGTTTCAAACACAAGTTTTTATATTTTGCCTTTTCAATATTGTCATTGTTTTAGCATTTTCATTAAATCTAGTAATTCCCTTAAAATTTAACCAATTGTTTTGAATAATGATAATTGCATTTGTATTTTCATAATTACAGCTACATTTACATTTTCATTACATATAGCTTTTTCGCAATTTTTTTTTTTATTTACCTTTTCATGTATCATTACCACTTGATCAAATTTTATGTACATGCACTTGTTATATTCAATATCATAACCAAAACAAAGAAAAAAACTAAAATCAAAACAATCTATCATACTTCTATAACTATCCATCATTCCATATAATCAAAATATAATTAACCACCAAAAGTTCAAAAAAAAAAACCGACCTCAAAAACATATCTAACCACCTAAATCCATCAATTCGTATTGCCAAAAACCAACAAATTACCTGGTTTATAGTTAGACTAACATCCATTTTTTCCCACTTAACATGTTCATGATTCTTCTTCATCTCTTTCCTCATTTACATTTTCAAACATTTGGCTTGCCTCTTCTCCCCTCTACATTTTCACTTATTTGCGCCTGTGTGTTTTCACTTTTTAGGCCTTGTGCATTTTCATTTTTTTCTGCATTTGCATTTTCACCTTCTGCATTTGCATTTTCGACACCTTCTACCTTTACATATGCATTTTCATCATTTGAATCGTGTGTGTTAAATTCTTGAGTTCTCTACAATGTTGTTTCAAATCTTTCAATTTTAAATCTCCCATCTAATTCTCTCTAATTCCAGTTACAAATTTTGTTATGTCTTCATCTTGTACCTACAATTTAGGAATCATATTAGCATTTTGATAATATTAGCATATTATGATATGAAAATGCAAATGCGACAAGATATTTTTTTCAAATTCAATAACGCGTAGATCTAATGTGGCAAACATAAGACAATAAATGAATCATTTTATCCAAGTGACAAACAAATATTTCACAAGATAATATTAGCACGAATATATAATAACTAACAAACATAACCACCAATTCACCAAACAAAACAGACCCTGGATAAAACTAACAATATGCATTTTCTTTTTTAATAGGGCTGCAACTAATCGATTAAGAATTTGTAACCTATTGAATGATTTCAGTTATATGAGAAATGAGAGATTGACTCTGTTTGAAAAATGATTCAATTTAATTCGTATTACCCGTTTTCAAGGCTTGAAGGACCTCTTAAAACAGTTATACAAATTCCATCACCCATATCCCAAAAATGAATCTTATTATCCAAACTCCCACTAGCAAAACCTGCAATAATGGAAAAAGTATATATACCTGCAAATAGATATCGACGACAGTCTTAATCGAACTTGTTGAGCAACCGAATTGTTGATTCTCTGCTGCTTGATTGGTGGTTGCTACTGTGACGGATATAATCGCGCCTGAGATAGAGAATCGCGATTGAAACTCTGTATTTCCGTCGTCGATTGAGACACAGACCTGATCGTCGATTGAGACATAGATTAGTGATTGTCCAATTGAAACTCTGGTTTGTTGATTGCCGGATTGAAACTTAATCGCTTTGTTCGTCACCGACTTTTAGAAACCTAATTTTTTTGTGAAGGAATGATAATCACGTAGGATGCTTAGGTGAGAGAGGGGGTTTTTTTTACAATTCTACCCTTCCAAGCTATATTTTCATCTGGATCTTTTCCCAAATTTGCATGTGCACGATTTTAAAAGGCTATAATCTAATCCCTTCAATTTTTGATCTAAAGGCTATAAACTATTCCTTGTATTCTTTAATTAATAATGCTTTTCTATAGATCACTACTATATATATATATATATATATATATATCATTTCGTTGTTGGTTCCTACGTGGGGATGTTAGCTTTACCGAAGCTCCTGCCTGATTCCGGTTTGCTGTTAAAAAAAACGTCTTAACACTAACCACTTTGGATATTATTATAAAATACTTTTAGTGTTATACTATATACGTATTGTTTATTGCTCTATATGTGCCCATGCATGAGGGGACCACATCGGAAATAAGTTGCAAATGTTGTTAATCAAAGAAACATAAAGTTTTTATAACGTTACAAAAAGATAAAAATCACATACAAATTCAAGAGAGAACTAAAAAAACAAACATATTCAATCTGGTAACAATAACGTTTAAATTAGAATGAAGGAAACTCGACGGATGAACCACAACTTCCATTTGGGAACACCGGGCATTTGATGAAGCCCGAAGCCGATGAATCTACACACAAGTAGATTTGGTACAATTGACTATTACCCGACGAGTCATTATTACATTCGATCCATGGAGTGTATCCACTCGCTGATGTGATTGCATCTTTTATGCTACTAAGGCTATACTTCTGCCCATTTGGTTGAATCCCTACATCATAATTTCACACCGAATATTATTATAATTCCATAAAAACAAGAATTTGTGAAAGAAAAAAACATTTTTTATTTACTATGAAGCTATGATTAATGAATGATTTGTACCTGCGCTTTGGAGAGCTTGGAGGAGATTAACTTTGTTCTTGAGGCTAAGTGTGGTTGCGAAATAATCATGTTGGTTGAGTACGGATTCCGAGCATGTTCCATGCTTGTCCCACTCGTGACCCCAAAAGTTTAATCCGTTGTTGCTTGGGCATGACAGTGTTGGCCAGTCTGACTGCATTTTGCTCGTAAGATCTGTAATCTGTAAAAGAAACGAATAAATTTTTTTTGTTGAACTGAAAATACTCATATATGCGAATTATAAATTTATAACCAAAGTAGTGTACAATTTTTAATTTAGATCATAAGTTCTATCGATTTATTTTATGTCACATAAAAAGACAAAAATGTTGAACTATATATAAGACAATGAAATGGTAAAAGGAACACCTTGGATACATCGAATGGGTTACTAGAGTCACAATTGGAGGGATATGAGCCATCATTTCTATTAGGCCAAAGTCCATGAATTCCAAAATCTGATGCCGGCTTTCCGGTACTTGGGTAACAACAACCTTGTTTCGTGTCGCAGTATGATCCTGGCCACTACAAAAACGTTTTAAATACAAATTATATGATCGAGTGGGTCTTAACTAAAAAAAATATTGAAGTAAAAATGGTATACCTGTTGAACAAAGTAGAAGAAATCAAAATCTTGTGAAGCAGAGAGTACAAGTAGGGAATGCAGTGTCAAGAGCTTGATCAACATCAAAAGATTGTTGGATTGCATCTTCATATTTGCAAGTGTGTGTGTGGATGAGGGTGTGTAGGAGTGTGTATTTATAGGGTGAGATTATGTGTATGAAAAGGTATGAACACAAAATGGGGAACACTGCTTCTTGTTTTATTGGAGATAGAGATTGAGAGATAATTAAAGAGTTAGTTATTACTTATAAATCAAGATACTTAATTATATCAAATGTGAGGTATGACTATTAGAATATATTATTAATAATAATATATTCTAATAATATGCAACCACTTTTAATAAAAATCTGTATACATCTGTCTCTAAAATTTTTAAAATTCCCGCTTATAAGAGCTAACTCAAGATGACTAAGTTTTGCTCGTAATATATGTGACATAACTGTTGTCGTAATCGTTTCCAAATCTTCTTTTGACTATCAGATAAATATTTAATTAAGGAAAAGATCAAATCTTTAATATCTAAAGATTATTTCGGATACTATTATTGCTAATCTATCATCATCAAATGGTTACATCTAATCTGAAGCTAGGAAATTATAATGGTAGATTATGGGTTCATACTTACATAATAGATAACAAATTGTGCGGATCAATTTAGTGTATAAAATGATTTTTGCAATTATAGCTCAAAATGTGCTATATCATGGTAAATGTAACACACTAAACGGTTGTTAAAGACTTGAAGGTTAAAACTTAAAAGTTACTGTAAAACACAACTTACGATTAACCCGAATACTTATTACCCTTTTGACGTTCGACCCCCAAATTTTCTTCATCTGATTGGGAAATTTGTAAAATTAGGGCAAACTCATCTGCACAAATCGTATAATTGCTCATCCTATCGAAACAAAACGCTGCTAACAATCAAACATATCGTGATCGATCCTCCTCCAACTGAAATCAGAATCTAACTAAAAAACCATCGTAAGATCCTACGCATCACCTCTATTTTACATGATCTACAATTTCTGTTTTCTTTTTCCAGTTTAGTTAGTGGCCAATTTGAGATCGGCAAGCTACTGAAATTTGGATTCCGATTCATGAAATTGAAATTCTGTCTGAATTACTCATATGATTTCTGTAGTAAAGTTAGAACCAGAAGGGATTTCATAACTTATTTGACCTAATTTCTTTATTGCTGATGAAATTATGCATCGTATTTGATTTCGATTCATGAAATTGAAATTCTGTCTGAATTACTCATATGATTTCTGTAGTACAGTTGGAACTAGAAGGTATTTCATAACTTATTTGACCTAATTTCTCTATTGCTGATGAAATTATGCATCGTATTTGATTTTTATGCAGGCCCATAAATAATTTCCGATCAAGAGAATGCAGACGCTTGGCGAACATAAGTTGCCTCAATTCTTTAATTATCCACCATATTTCACGTAATTGCTCATTTTAATTGCTAATTACATACTCAATTTTAATTTATATTATATTGCCTTTGTTTTATTGTGTTTAATTAAGAGTTAATTTACTCTGTTTTTTGGATCAATATTGAATTAAAAAGTTAAATCTGTAATCAGGTTACAGCCTGTGAGAGAAACTCGAGAGAAGCAAATACAACTCTGGAAGGAACTTATTCTTGATTATTGTCGAACACAGAAAATATTCATAATTGGATTGGAAGAAAACTTTCCTCTGTTCTCCAACCCTGCAATTGAAAGTAAGTACTCATCTTACCTTTTATTGGCTTACCTGAAACCAACCAGTATTTTGCTTAGGTGGCACCAGTTTTTGTCCCCTGATTTTTCTAAATAAAAGCTTAATTCTATTAAATATCTGCAACTTTTATTATCTGTTTAATGCTAAATCACTTTCTAATGTGGTGGTGCAGGATCTCTAAATCATGAAGCAAGAGAAGCTTTCTTGTCCGCTATAGTCTTGGATGGTTTGTGTCCATTCTACCTTTCTAATATCCTTTAAAATTTCTGTTAATAATAATAGGAAATGATATATTATAGAGTAAATTAAACGGATGGTCCTTTAGGTTTTTAGTAAATTTTATCAATAGTCATTTAGTTTCAAAAATTACACTGATGGTCATTATTTCTGAAAGGTTTTTCACCGGTGGTCCTTTATGAAAACGGACGTTTATTTTTCACGTTAAATGACATCACGTGTGATGCACGTGGGGGTACTTTGGTCAATTCGTCTTTCCCTTCTCAGTTACTCCCCTTTAAACGACCCTACTCCCTCATTTCATTTACCCGATTGTTGAAGAGAAGTATTGACGTGCTTTGCACGTGTATCACACGTGATGTCATTTAACGTGGTAAATAAGCAGCCGTTTTCGTAAAGGACCATTGGTGAAAAACCTTTCAGATATCAGGACCATCAGTGTAATTTTTTAAACTAAATGACTATTGGTAAAATTTACTATAAACCTAAAGGACCATCCGTATAATTTACTCTATATTATATTATGTGTATATATATTGTGAATCTCGTAAGGAATTTAGATATAAAAATTGTTAAAATAATAAAATTTAATTGACAGGACGTGCAGAGTGGACGGACAAGAGTCATAGGCAATGTCTTATTCTCTGGCATCGAATAAAAGATTGGGCAGACATTATATTACATTTTGTAAGTAACAAAACAACCCTGCTAAGATACATGTGGGAAGTGGGTCAAAATGGGCCGGGTTGGGCTGATCCAATACATTATTTAAATAATAATCTAACTTTTGAATAAAATATATTTAGGTGGTTTTAGTTTATGCGTTGAAGATACACTTTGGGATACTTTTGACCCGTTTCTTGTCTAGCTAACTTTTTAATTTTACCCGTTTGACCGGTTACAGATATAACATAACCGAATTGACCCATTTACATTTGTGAGATTAGGTCAAGGAGAATGGCTTAGAGGACAGTGTAATGACAGTGGAAGAAATACGTACAGGAATTGAGTCACGGGGAACAGGTAAAATGGTGACTTTTTTTTTTCACATAATGAATCAAATCGATGTTTATAATTTGTGCATTTTTCTAGTATTTATTTTTTCTTTTTGTAATTTCTTTTTCTTAAAATGGCAATAGATATCCATGGAATGGACCGAACTGTTTTAATGAGAGCACTTAAACTTTTGGAAAACAAAGGAAAACTTGCAATTTTCAAAGGAAGTTCAACAGACGACGAAGGTGTAAAATTTTCCGTCTAAACATGTTTTGTAAAACTAACTTTTTGATTAAAAAGATGTTTGTATGATGCATTACATTTTGTATCAATCATGATGTGTTCAAAGTTTGAATTTAATTGAGGATCATTAGCATGTAATATATATATGATAATATGATCATATAAATGGCATAATGACATGAAAACACCAAGTGTTTGGTTTGAAATTATAAATGAAATTTCAATAATTTTTTTTACTTTTAATCTCAAATGTTTTTTTATTAAAGTGAACATTTTGTATCATTTTTTATTTATTTTATTTTATATGTTATGAAGTTTGAAACTCCAAATTTCTAGTTGATAGTTTTGGAACTCAAAGTTGTTGAATTTTATTGGAGAATAGTTTTTTAAGTTTTTTAGATTTGTTATAATATTTGTTTGTATTTTTTAGGTTTTTTTTGGTATTTATATAATTTTTACATAACTAATTTATTATAACCGATTGAACTGGTTTGGCTGTTTTTAGGTCATCAACCAATTCAGTTTAAAACCTGGTTTAAAACATTGTTGATTGCCATTAAAATATGAAGTACGAACATAACTATACTTGTTATAAAATCATTCAATTTTATTTCACATGTATAATTTCATTTACTAATAATAATCTACTTTCGTCTTGTCACATATTAAAATTCTTATTTCTTCTTAAATTTTTGTCTTAAATAAAGTTTTCAATTCTCAAATATGATGAAGTTCACTTAAATAAAATAATAAGTTTTACATCAAGGACCCACTACTAATTATCTTTATCTCCTAAAAACTTTAGCAAACAATAGTTTCAGACAGAAACATATTCTTTAGCAAAGAATAGTGACATTCCTATTGCCGGACCCTTTAGCATCAATCTTTAATCAGATTCAAGTTCCTAATCTTGATTAACAAATTTGTATATCTACGGAGTCAGATAAAATAGATCTTTACTTATGAAATCTATTAATCAAAGTTATAAATTAGTGAATTAGTTATGTCGTATCCATCTCATCTAATACATGTTTATATTCTCACATATATGTGTGTGTAGAGGGAATTTTGATGAAGACATTAATGGATCCAATATCACGAGATTCCCGGCGTTAAGGGTATCCAAAATGATTTTTTAGATGTCATCGGTCGATCTCTTCCCTAGATAGACATTTACCAGATGATCAAGAGAAAGTGTCAGAAATGGCTACGACAACGGTTAGTTCGCGATTCGCGAACATCAAAAGCAAAGTTCAGCTACGCAGGAGAGCATGTTATAATTGGGAATACGATTTTAAATAACATGAATGGACCCAAAATTTGCAATAAAGTTAACAAAAGCAAATTCCTTAAGACCAGTCTTGAGAAACTACAAGGTGCAAAGCTAATATCACGTTTTTTTTTTTTAATTATGAGCGAATATAACTTTCACTTCAATTTTGGCTGGCTAAAATGCTAAAGATTCAAATCATGCCATGAGATTCTACTTTAAGTAAGGAGGCAAGTGTATCCAATAAGTACATCACATCTAAATCTAACCTTTGCGTACCATTGCCTCTAATCCCTCTATAACCCTACTCCCTATAATTTCAAACGAGTTGAAAGGAAGCTTGTCAAACAAATTAAAACTGTTGAAAGTAACCTAAAATTTATATTTTAATCAAAATACCTACTAAACATTTTATCAAAGAGAAAAAAAAAAAATCATAATATTACCAAACGAATTAAAAATCGTTCTTTTTAATGTAAGCGTATATTGACATATTATCCAACCCACCTATGATCAACTAATCATAAATGATAAACCCATAACAATAAACAAATAGCTAATATTCCATAAAAAAAATTGAAGCACCATCACATAAGAAATAAGATTGTGTGCTTATGATAAAGTGTATGAACATAAAAGCTTTAGAATGTTCCATCTTGTTTCTATTTTATAATTAAAAACAAAGACAGTATGTTTGGATGATGATGCTTGTTAATATATGGCCAAAATAAAGCATAAAGAAACACATTTAGCACAAGAATCTAAGAGTAGTTTGAACAGGGGTTCCTCGAAGCAAGAGTAGCTTCTCAGGCGGGTTCCTGTTTCGGGTACCCGTCCCTGCGCTTCTCATTCCTGATTTGGGAAAAAGATTGGTAAACAACTTGTGGTTGGATCTGGTTTCCATAAGAGTGAAATTCTCAGAAGGTAATATGTTCAATCCTTATGAGGGAAAAAAAATACCCCCCTTTGGCCACGGAGATTTACTCACGCCGATTCCGATTCTGGGCTACCCGCAAAGCGGATGATTGCCTTATAATTAGTCAGCTCGCAAAACGAGTCGAACCCAGATTACCATAAAGCCTATATATATGGATAAATGAAAAATAAGATTGTTGTTTTTTTTGTATGAGAAATAGAACTTGAAATTTTAAAGTTAATGTTATTTTAGGAAGATTTTAGTTTCTGCTTTTTCTTTTTCTTTCCGACACACCAAACACAAAGCTCATTTGGTAGTTATGTTACTCTTTTCTTGCGAACTAAGCAAAAACATGTTACCCAGATACCCTTATACTATACTACATTCGTTCCAAAAACAAATATACTCTCATGTTTCGTTTGTCTTTCCCAAAAATAATATAGACGTACAACAACATTTATCGTACATTATTAAAACTAGTGGCGCAATACCTAATATGAAAATAATTAGGTTGAGACTGTAAATAGGTTAACCCGTATACACATATTATAAATAAGTTGTGTTCAGGTTGAGTTGCTATGCAAGATATCATTAAGTTATAGGGAGTGATGTTCATACCACAACTTTTAAGTTATCTACCACAATTAATGCTTAGGATGCTTGTACGGTTTGCTGTAAAACTTGTACTTTGTGGTATAAGAAGTAAAAGTTGTAGTGTAGAAATGAATTCCCTTAAGTTATAGGCAATGCATGGTTTATTCTTTCCTTAAAAGAAAGCTTGATTAGCTTCTCAAGGGTACTGTTTCAATTTTCCTTTATTCATCCTAGTCAGATTCTTCTACTTCTGTAGCAGCCTTAAATCTTCCTAGATTAAATACTTATGATTAGGATAACAAAATCTAGAATTATTATAATTCATGTGGGTCCCATACCTAATGTATCCTACAAATATATGTACACAAGTAAGACTAAATCATCGGTCTTGCGCGCTTACTCCCTCATTGCACAAAAAGAAAATACCATTTCTTCTATATGAACTATGATTCTTGGTACTCATAAGTTGTTCATAGTTCTTACTTGCATTGGAATATTGGCAATTGAACCATATACGGTTTGCGGTATTAGAAATATTGGGAGTGATAGAAGATCGAATCATCGTATTCTCAAAGAAGTTGTTATGGAGGATTTCAAAGCAAAATCATCATCTACAAGCGTCAACAAGAAATTTGGTCGTTATCAATTAAGCAAAAGAACGGTCAGAAAAGGTTCAGACCCTATTCATAACCGAGCTTAATTTAAGTGAATCTGCAAACCTTTTTTTTCTTCATTATCTTGGTTCATATTCTTGAGGTACTAATAGAGAACGATGTATATAGTTCGTCTTACCTAAACTAGTGTTCGAATGAATGCTTGTTGTTTGTTCAACTTCAAATTCTTATATACGTAATGCTCTTGTTTTTTTTTCCTATCTTAGCTAATTGATCAGTTTTAAATTTTGATAGCCTTAAGTATTTTTTAGTCCCACTCTATCCAGTTTTTATAAACACAAATTCGTCATGAAATAACAAGTGTGTAACATGAAAATTAAGCCTTCCCAAATGCATTAATTATATATACTTCCTCCAATTCAAATTAAGTGATACATTATTGGTGTCACGGTTTATGAGACAAATGATGTTAGAAATTATTGATTTCGTTTGCTTGGATAATTTGAAGTCGTGATACACTTTCAGATTAAAGTATTTCGTTGGTACAACGAAATGCCTAATCGGATAGAATCAGATTGTTTAAACATGAATTTGAGATTATATGAATTTCGTGTAACAGAGAAAGTGATGACCAAATCAATTATCATGCCTGTTTCCAAAAATCGATAATAAACTGCCAATGGCAATTCAAACTCCTTAAAACTGTTCAAAATTGCCAAAAATGGGTCGGATCGGGTAAAAAAACCGGGTTTTTATTTCGAATTCGAATTTCCCAGCCAGGGGAGCTGCCCCTCGGACCCCGTTCCCAGGTGCGCTGCCCCCGGACCCCCACCGAGTCAGTATAATTTAATCAGAATAAATTCAAACAAGTGTGCATTTTGCATTACCCTTACTTGTTCAATATTTTTTAAAATTACATTTGATCAACAAGTCTATCCCATTACACTTAAATTATATTGGTGACACAAATCACCAACAAAGGATTATAATGAAGATTAAATTAAATTGGATAGTTAGTGGAGGATGAATGCCTCACTTGTTGAATAAAGTGAGATTAATTCTATGTGAAAGTAAAAAAAAAATAAATAATCCATTTCACTATAAGGAGATAATTATTGGATTATGAGCACTAATATCTTTTACCAGTAAACTATCAAAATGTATTACTTATTTAAATACATCTAAAAATAAATAATGTATCACTTGTTATGAATTAGAGGAAGTAGTAAATATAAAGATAACTGTAAATCACTTTTAAGTAGGGCTGATAATTCAGGTCGGGTTCGGGTTGGCGGGTTGGCGGGTCAGAAACGTTCAACCCGAAACCGACTTGTTTATATAAACGGGTAAGATATCTTAACCCTAACATGTTTACCTTCAAACTAAACTTGTTTATTTTCGTGTCGATTTCAAATCAAGTTTCATATCAGGTCAGAAATTGTCACCTGAATAGTGTGTTTAAAGCAGCATATAACAAACACGCTCTAAGATAGGGTTCATTTATTGGGCCATGTAAATATACTTGTTGGCCTATATAGTTACCAACTATAAACTAAGCCCATAACGGAAGCAAATAGTCAGCGCCAGTTTTAATTTTATTATTTTTAACATTCGCGCGTATTTAATTTATACGTTTTCTGTTTTTATATGCAGGTAGTGTTTCGCTCGATATTTTTCCATTCCGGTGGATTTGGTTGATATATTTTTTTATAGTAACAATATAAAATCTACATTTTTTTATTCGGTTCGAATTTATCTTATGTTACTTCAACAGCTCGCTAAATTTACGGTTTTTTATCGGATAAAATACTGATAGATTGACGTGTGAATAAATAGATGTAACCTACCGACACATGATGCGGTGTTTTGCTAGACTCAAAATGATAAATAAATGGTTTCATTGATAGATGAAAATTGGTTTATAAAAATCCTCAATTATAATTAGTGTCGGGTCAACTACCCATTTTTAAAGATTGTCACAGTTGATGGAGACAGATTTGTCAGAGAAGGGTTGTTACAATCGCATTTGTGTCCAACCCATTTGAGTGGGCTTAACTCGAATTTATCTTTTTGCCTTCATCCCTATGGGTATTATTGTGCTAATACATCTTTTGAAATATTTGGTGTTAACATGTTTTATTTAACTCAATGTGATTATATCAATGTTTGAAAACTATCTAAAAAACATAAAAGTTATGATTGGTATGAAAGAAGGCCATCGGGATGACAAAAATCCAATCTTACAATCAATACGTAACCAAGCTTTCCATATCGTAATTGACCCAAATTTTAATGAATCTTCGATTTTATTAAAATGGGATAACCATAAAAAGTAAAAAAAAAACAGTGAGATTTTGGATGAATATGAAAATCTGCAATGTACAACCCGCCTATGTTTTCTATCATTATAAACTTGTTTATCGTGGACCATAATAACAAAAGTTCCATTGTATTAATTTTTTGATATAATATTAATAAATTATCTGAGGTTAGCTAAATTTTACAAATACTTTCGTAATACTTTCTAAAATGAAATCAAGATAATTCACTAAAATATTTGAAACAAAATAACAAATGGAATAACCAAAAGAAAAGGCATTCTTAATTACTTTGTGTTTGGCACTTTTTCGAATTGGCCCAACACACGTACTTTCAAAAGCTCCATTTACATGACCTAACTTAGTCAACGTGTGAATTAGGCTTGGTCAACCGCTGAACGGGTCTCTGGAAGAATGGAAGGTGACCTCATTGACGCACCGTAAATTGTACGGTGTCAAACAACAACGTGTTCCGCCAAACATATTTGGTTTCTTTTAGAAAATAGTTATCTATACTTATTAATTTTAAGGTTTTAATAATGACAGTTCTTATACATACAAAACTTAGGGATAATTACTTTTATATCCTTGTAAAACTCATAAATTATTTCTATATCCTTCTCAAATTCATAAATTATTTTTATGTCCTTCTAAACTTTATAATTACCTTCATATCATTCTAAACCTTTAAAATTGTTTTTTATGTCCAAAAACATATTTTATTATTTATTAAATAGTGATATTATCAATAATACATGCAAATAAACATGATTTTTAATACATAATCAACAGATATATTACATACTTATTTGATAATTATTGATATTATAATGATTTAATAAATATTAAAATAGGTTTTTGGACATAAAAGAGAGTTTTAAAGATTTAGAAGGATATAGAGGCAATTATAAAGTTTAGAAGGACATAGAAATAATTTATGAATTTGAGAAGGATATAGAAATAATTTATGAATTTTACAAGGATATAAAAAAACAATTATCCCAAAAACGTATACATTTGGAAACACCATAAATCTCAATATCCATTTAAACAATAGATCATTATTTAAAGTTGTTGAATTTTGTTGGAAAATAACTTTTGAATTTTTTTAGATTTGTTTTATTTTTATTTTTTTTGCTTTTATTGCATTTATATATTTTTAAGGTTTTGATAATACTAGCTATAATGGTTGTCTTTAAATAGATTAAAAATTATACATTAATTTATGATAAAGTTATTCTTAAAATTTAGGATTTTGTTATAAATAATATACAAGTTTTTATATATAACTAGGTTAAAACCCGCGCGATGCGGCGGGCTGCGAACTACATATTCCAGGCGATTAAAAGTCGATTTGCGAAGATCGAGTGTTGTTTGCATACACGTTTTTTCACACAATAATTGTGCAAATGAATGATTTCTTACGTCTTTAAAATAGAAACTAATCATCATTATCATCTACAACATAATATTACATTCAAGTTCAACAAATTTCATGATTAACATTAAAGAATAAGTGAGCCCACTTAACATTTTGGAAACGGGTCAGTAAGAAAGAAACTTCTAAGCCTTCCTTAACGACTAACATTCTATAAACCATATGTAATACTGGAAGCTAACCCAAAAATATGGAATAATATATAAGTCTTCTATAAACAGTAAACACAAGAATAATTACAAAAGTTAGTATAAGGTTATGTTAATGAAATACAAGTTTTGATTTTACTCTATAACCTTATCCCGGGTTCGAGACTGGTCCAAAGCAGCTTTTTAATTATTTTTCAGGAAAAATGAACATTGCTAATTATGGCAGGTTTAAATTCAGACCTTCTTTACTTAGAAATGTTCAATCTGCTTTATAAATACGCGTCAAAGGACCGATAGTATCGGCCGGTTACGAATCCTTGTCACCAAAGTAGCTACTTGTTCAGTGGTAAGTTATCTACATGGGAACCATGCCGACCCGGGTTCGAATCTTGTTAGCAACTATTTTAAAAGATTTCAGTTACGCGGGTTTGGACATTTCCAAAAATGGAAGGGTTAAATTCAGAATTTCGCAATTAGAAATGTCTAATCTGCATTATAAATTAGTATAGATATAACCTTCAATTTAAGTCCCTTCCATATGCATATTTCTTTAAATCTATTTTTTCCTTCTATTGTTTTAATGTTCTTTTTCCGTTATTTACTATTATAATTTTCTTTTCTTTTGACTTATTTTCCCGCTATTTTTCTTGGTTTAAAAATGCTATGTTTGCAATTTATTTGATTACACGTGTATTTTAATCAGTAACATATTAGACTACATCATCTACATATGAACACTTTCAAGTTATAACACTATTTAATATGAATATTGATTAAGAATACAAACATGGTGTACGAAATCTATCACTATAATAAAATTTATATTTTATTTTTTATATTGCTAAATTTTAGAAAAAATTTATTCTATGTTACTTAACTAACACGTGAATTTTGATTTTGATTGATTTAGTTTATAATTAAACTTTCTTCAAACTAAAATTGATTTGATTTTGTTTTCGATTTGATCTTAAATAACCTCACTCAAGAATGTGACGATCACATGTTCATATGCCTCAATATCAAGCAACCATCATTTTTATAAAACATTTCCTGATAGTTTGTGGAAACATTGCTAATTTTCAAAGGTCTCAAATGAATATATAGTAAATATTGTTTCTATAAACACTTGTTAATTTGGAAAATAACTGATTTTAGAGAAATATGCACTTTGTAAAACCAATGTTTTAAAACCCGGGTAAGACCGGCCAATTGGACCAATCCGACCAGGCCGAATCGACCAAGTCAAAAGTATGTTTCTGAACCTCTTTGAAGCGGACGAGTTAACTGTGAACTTGGTCGAAACAGAACAACTGCCTTTTTTACAAGAAAAACTTTTATTCAATCAACTTATTTGTTCAAAATTCATACAAATCCACATTCTCCTAACTGATTTAGCTGACATCTAAACCAATGAAATAATGAAAAAATTGCATACAATTACGAATTAAAAATAATATTGGGACAAATGGCTCAACTCTTTATTAACCTATAAGATGTGTGTCTAATGGATCAAAATGGTTTATTGGGTCAGAATTAACATAGAGATCAAATGGGTATTACCCTAAACGGGTCAAATGGGTATTATCATAAATGGGCCAAATGTGTCAAATGGTCAGTAAATCACAATTTAAGTGATCCCATTGAACTATTATTATCCAAAGAACCAGATTATAAACCTACAAAATATATAAACCATCTTGCTTACAATTTAAATATGATTTGAATCCTGCTATCATGGCAAAATTTATGCTTAAGACATCAAAGGAGCAAATCCACTCTGCATCCATGTTCTTTAATAGGGTCCAAAATCTATCTTGTTTATTCAAAATAGGAAAGAAAAATAAAATTAGCACATCCGGTTGAAATATCCAAAAGTTGAAAAAAATAGCAGTTGTTTTAGAGAACCCAGCAAAGCCATGGTAGACCTGTCACGCATAATCAAAAAATAATTTAAGATTCTATCAACTTCAATAGTCCAAATTAGAGTCAAAATTATTAAGTGGGTCAAAGGGGAACTCTTTAGAGCAAGCAACTACTGACAAGTAGCAAAATATGCAGGTTGAGTAACTGGTCAATATCAATATGGTCTTGCTAAGTTCATGATTACCTGTCACGTGAAAATTAAAACATACTACTAAATACATGGTTAAAACAACTATTAGCCGAATTCCTAAAATGATGATCAACAGCTTAAATAATTTGTAAGATGATGTCATGGAATAGTTACTCTTCAAAACCTACAACAAAAACTAACTCTAGTAATTTATTGTGATGTATCTAGTGGTAGTATTAGGTAGGGCAAAAGTCTTATGTCACAGGTAATTTTCATAGTCCAACACATATAATCGTAAATTTTGTTTAGTAATATATATATATATATAAATATATTTTAGATAAGCCCTAAGTTCTTACCTCTTCCAAGAACATCGCTATCAACATGAATAACAACTGCCCTCCCCAAAATGGAATCATGCAGAATCTACACAACAATTTAAAGGATGGAACATGAAGAAACATTAATATCCAAAATAAAAATGAGCAAATACACCAGAATAAGAAACTCAATACAAGAAGGATGCATAACATTTTGTCTTCAATTTATACCGCTGCAAAAATAAAACAAATTGTTACATGTAAATTATGAAATATAAGTATTAGGGACATCGGCGAATATAGAACCCAAATATAATGATTTTCTAAGAGATGAGCACAAACCGTCTTGCCCAGCAACAACATAATCAGCTGAGTGAAACTGATTAAGCACACCTGGATAAATATTAAACATATCAAATTCAGTTCTGAAATCAATCTCATTAATTTTGTTTTGTTTCTTCAAGTGACCAATGATCATAGAACCAATCAAAGGCATTTCAGCTAATCTGTTCAGGCTTAATTGCAAGAAATCCCAGAAATAAAGCATCAAAATTCACAAATTTATTAAATTTCACAATTAACTGTAAAAAAAATACAAAAGTACAAGCCGACATGAAAAAACCTTCAATTTCTGTAGGATTGTATACAAACCACAATCATGTCGGAGTTGATATATATACCTGAAACTGAGATTGCAGAAATTGGGTACTGAATTAGGGGAATTGAAGATATAAAATCTGTAACAGAAGTTGAGTGTCAAACATCCGGGCTAAAATAGTGCGCTTTGTGATTTGAAATTGCAGTAACGACTGCAGGTCTTAATTCAGTATCGATTTGCTGAACTTCCAATTGAGTAACGATGCATGATTTCCGGTCTTAATTCAATATCGATCCAGAAAATCAGCCAAAATAAATTGTGATTTGAAGAAGATTTACGGAGAATATCAGGCGAGCGGCTCAAATGAGGATAGTGGGTTAAAACAGTCGAGGGAAATCGATAATTACCCAAGGGGCTCTAGCCTAGTAGTATTGGTGAAAGATAAGGTGTTGCCCCTGACCAAGGTCATGGGTTCAAGTCCCGTCGTGGACGTGAGGTTTATTCCCCATAGGTGGAAGGTTCGAGGAAAGGCAGTATGCCCCTTGTGGATGTCACTGTCTAGGCTCAAACCACTAACATACTAACTTGCCGTTCAAAAAAAAATAAAAAAAATCGATAATTCCTTAAATGGGCGAAGTACTGTTGGGCTGTATTTGTACCACAAATGTGGATTCAAGAGGTCTTCAAAGTTTTCAACAGGTTCATATCCATCAAATTCCTTCGAAAGAGGTATAATAAAATTTTAGTAAACACGGGATTTTTATGATTATAAAGTAAGAAAATGAAAGTCTGAATTTAGTTAAATATACGAATTACCTCTAATTCTGGTGTAGGTCATGGCAGTGGTTGAATTATTGTAGCACCAGATTGGGTGGTTAAAGACATTTTTAGGTTATATTCGTTTGTATGTTGCACAACAGTTCCGTCGTCAGTTGATGAATTATATATATAGGTTATAAAAAACGTAGAATTCAATAAACATTTAATGTATAAAAAAACGTACATAAAAAATTGGTATGTGTATATGGTTACGTTTTTATGGGAAGGTATGTAAACGGTTTTCTGGATTTTTGTTACATAAAAAACGTAGAATTCAAATCTTGCCATAAAAATGGTAATTCGTTTTTAATGGTATTAGTTTAATGCTAGAACAATAATAGCCGAAATTAAAATGGTAAGTCTTTTAATTCATAAAAATGGTAATTATATTTTGGGTTACGTATGGAAACGGCTTTTAATGGTATTTATGCGTGAGTTATCAAAAGGTTAACAAAAAACCACATGGTCCAGTGGTTATCACGCTGCTTGTTTTCCATGAGGTCTTGGGTTTGACTCTCGGCTGAAGCGCTTTTATTTTGATTTTAAAGGGTGTTTGGACATTGCTAAAAATGAAAGTGTTGAAAATTCAGACTTCCACTTTTAGAAATGTCAAGCATGCTTTTTAAAGTAGTATAGATATAGATTAATTTATCATAGGTATATATACCAACAATATTATAACTCAATTTAGCCGATCCATTCGGGCAATATTAAGATATTTCAATTAAAAATCTTAACTTTTAAAACATTACTGTCACCATGAGCAAAAACAGAATACACGCAGTAGAGAAAAAATAAGAAGAAAAATTGTCAATACTCAAAGAGACTACTCAACGACCCAACCGACAAAACCTTTATTCATAAATTACTTCTCTTACCCATTTTCTTTGTTTTTAATCCAAATAAACCACACACACGGGGCTATCTTCATATTTAATTGTACCCCCTTTTTATTTTAAAATTACCCCGTACAAAATAACAATATTTTATCAGGCAATACATAGTATATTAATCAGAGTACATGGTACCTATGCTTGTTATAGTAGTATTATAGGAATTTTGATATTATCATTGTTATAATATTAGTCACAAAATCGTATCTCTCCTATAGGATTCTTGAATAATTTTTTTACCTAAGAAAATACTTTCTGCTAATCACAATTTACAAAGAAAAAAAAAATCTTTAATATGGTATTATTATGATGGTGGAGATCCTTTGGCACGCCAAAGGTGCGGGTCACAATACATTATGGTTGCACCATAGGGTGTTTGGTGTTGTGATAATGTACGACACCGAGAGCTTTTATATCAATTGAACATGCTTGAAAAACATTTAGGTCATATTTAGGAAAACTTATTAAGGGGACATTAAGGACATGTCAATTGTTGTTTTCTTACCTACATGTTTGAAAAAAATTAGGCGTTAATATCAGACATTGACTTATGCAATTGCAGATTAAACCTAACCTCAATTTAGTGGTAGACAATAAATTGTTGATTGTCATCCGATTCCAGAAGAATGATTTTCAACATATATACTAAGTAACTACAAGTGGTTCTCTAATTATTGGATTTGATTTTTATAATAAATGAAATCCTAAGGAAGTTTCAGATTCAATACTTAGCAGTAAAAGAAATTCATTTGTGGCTACAGAGGTTCACTCGCCCCGATTTCGAGTTACCCGAAAGCGAATGGTCGCCATGAGATTAGTTGACTCGCAAAATAAGTCGGAACACATGTTATAATAAAGGGTTTTTTTAACATGTGTCATCAAGGCACATGTTAGAGTGCATTAAATAACATTTACTTTCTATTAAAATTAGAAAATGCATTTAGTATAACTCTTCAAAATATAACATATAGACTTCATTAATATTTAAGAACACTTTATTAGAAAATTTTGAGTGAATTAATGCACCCTAACATGCACCATAGGCGCATGTTAGAATAATCCTATAATACAAACCGATAAATTACATACAACTAAATTTTTTACGTACATACCCTTCAAAGTAGGTGGTAATATCTCTATACCTCCATCCACAATTCTATCACCAATCCTTTGCCTATAACCACAACCGTTAACATCATCACTGATTAATTTGTAACTTTAACTATCCCTTGCAACAAAACTAACACATCATTAAATTTCTAACAAGTGCAAAACAAAACCGTCCAATGCTAAACCTAAACGGGTAGATGAATATCTAGAAGTACTTAATAATTATCGGTTTAATCATTAATATAATATTACGAAATGTAAGAAACAATATGTTCTGAGTGTTAATTAAATTTAGAAAAAAAAACATTTTATTAACCTAAACTTGGATTACCAGGCATTCTACTGCATTGAACTATTAAATGTATAACATGATATTCTGAACTTGGAAAAATGATCAGTTTAGTATTCTAACTTATTAATTTGATTGCATTATCTTACTTGACTTATTTTCATTGAATCTATTGACGGACTAAAAGATATGTGTTTATATCAATAATATATTGAAATGAATAGCAAATACGTGAGAAAATATAAACAAATTACTTAGTCATAGTACTAAATCGATATTTTTATTAAGCTAAATATATTGTGCTATACTTTTAATTGTTCACTGTAACAGAGAAGTTACAATAAAATACATTTTGACAACAAAATTCTAATTTATCTTTAGTGTCATTAAAAAGAATAAATATCTATTAAAACACGTTTACAAAAGCAAAAAAAAAGCATCATTATATGGAATTCTTTTCTCACCCCCACAATCCTCGCCAAAATGGCCGCGCATATTACACCAGACACAACTCTTCTTCTCCACTCTCTCAAATCCAATTTTTCCCTGATTCAACACTCTTCTCTTCTTCCCCTTTCGCCTTTACTTCAAGAATGAGATAAATTACCATCTAATTTTTTGTTAATATGGCCACCCAGAAGCTTTTTACCCTCAAATCATACTTCAATTTCATCTACGAATCGTTTCCAGCTGATTTTGTAAAGAGAATGATGATGAGAGTTTGTAGTTTTATATGGGTTTTGGTGTCTAATTTAGTGTTGAGTTTGTTCAGGCATTTGATCAAACACCTGGCGGGGTAAGCTTCGATTTGGAGAATTTTGTACTTCTTTTTGTTTTATGTTCTGTTGATTTTGAAATAATTAGGTGATTTTTTGTTTGTAGATCACAAATTGACGATGATCATGAGAATAATTTCGATAAAAATTTGGTTTTCAATGCGCAAGAAGAGAGAATTTTCCGGAGCTCCGATCTTTCGGATTATTCAAATTTCGATGGGTTTATTGAAGAAGAAAAATCTGAGCTTACTTTTGGGTTCCAGTTTCAGCTGAAAGAAGAAGATTTGATTAACTATAAAGGTGTAACTGATGCAAAATCAGAGAAAACAGAGGATGTTTTCATGGAGAATGAGTTGGTAACGACGACGAACACAAGTAAGTATGAATTCGTTTCTGTTCAAGATTTTGGTGGGTTTGTTGAACAGCCAGAAACAGTTAATTTTACTGTTCATGAAGTGTTTATGGACGATGGTTTAAAGGAAGATAATTTCATAATCAAAGAAAAAAGAAAAAGTCAAAACTTTGACCAGTTAGAAATCCGACAAGAGGCTAAAATTGCATATGAACAGAAAGAATTGAACCGAAAATTAACCCTTCTATCAAATGTAAACATTGATGATTTAATGGAAAAAGAGGATTCTGCAGATCAAATTCTTCAAAGTGTTGATCTTTTCAATACAAATTCCATTAATTTTGAAGAAAATGAAGAAAAATCTAATGAATTCGATACCGATCGTTCGGGTTGTGAAGACGTTGAAGAATTACAGGTGAAAAATGAGTTAAATTTGGGTGAAAATGTTGATTTGAAGAAGAAACAAGATAATTGGTTGGGAGATTTTTTCATGAGAAATGATAGTTTTTCTTATGGACTTAATCTCAATCAAGAATCTGATTCCGATTCCCTTGATCACCACACCCCGGAATCATCTGATTCCGATTCCGGCGATGGATTTATCTCAATTAGTCCTCAAAATGTTGATTCTGTTAATGAACAAGAGCCCGGAATACTAATTCCTCATGTTCTAGAAGAAATTGATGATGATTACATTGAATTCGAACCCAATCTTGAAAAAGATTCCATTTTGGAAAACAAACAAATCGAAAATACAGAATTTGAGGAACAACATAAGGCAAAATCACGGGAATTAAATTTCGATTTGGATATAGATTCTGATGAAGAAGAAGAAGCTGATGTGTTGTTAGAACATCAAGAGTTAATTGGTCAGATGAAAATGGAATTAAAAAATGCAAGAACAGGTGGTCTTCCAACGATTCTTGAAGAAAGTGAAACCCCAAGAATGAAAGAAGACTTAAAACCGTTACAAATTAACGAGAAATTGGAGCATCGAGATCAAATGGCTGAAATTCAGAAATTTTACAAAAGTTATACGGAAAAAATGCGGAAATTAGATGTCTTGAATTACCAAACATTGCAGGCGATTAGTAAGTTCTCTAATCTTGTTTTATTTTTATCAAGAATATGTTTCGTATAGGCCTGAGAAAAATCAGTACCGGAAACCGAACCGATAATGTTTTGGACCGGACTGAAAACTGCAGTTTTCTTTTTCTTTTTTTCTACATTTTAAGTTTTTATTCGGTTTTGTACTGGATCGAGAACTGATTTTCTAATTTTTCATCTCAATTTTATAAGAATTGAGATGTTTTTCATCTCTAAAACCTATTAGAAAATTTGAAAACGTGTTTCTAACTGTTTTCATTTTACATTTTACAAAACAAGCAGTTTTTATCTATGAAAAACAAATAATGGAAATTGTAAAAGTCAGTTTTTAGAAATGTAGCTGTAGAATTGAAAAATAAGTTCTCTTTGAACGAGTTTTCCGTTTATGAAATTTTCCTTGAGAAAAATGTAATTAATACCACATTTTCTATACCTAAACAATTTAACTTATTTTTTTAATATATATAAGCATATATTGGTCTTTTTGTTGGAACATTCATTGAGGAGTGGGTCACCATATCTTTTACACCATCAATATCTGATGACAAGATCCTTATTCTATGCAAAATGCAAATAATCCTATGACTATTATTATTCTTATTATTAATATGGTCTACAATTATTTTCATGTCAATAACAATCACCGTACACTTTTTATTCCTATTCCTACATTATTTTACTTTTACATATAACCATTCATTATTTGATTGAATATATCACTTTTTATACCCACTTGTGAATCCAAAAGTCAAGTTTTAAGATTACCCTAAATCTCACTTATGTTGTAAACTATTAAAGATCCCATTTTTTACTTCTTTTTATAGCAAGATTTGAATGAATATCTTAAAACTAATTTTTTATAATGTCAATATTTATTAATTTTTTTATGATTCTTCATTTATTTTAGATTTCTTGCGAATGAAGCATCCGGACCAAGTGAACACGGAAGAAAACACGTCACTTTCAGCAATAAAATCGGTTATTTTACCGAGTTTATGGCCATGCAAATTAAGAAGAATTTATGCAGATCCAACGTTAAAATCGATAACCGAATTACATAAAGATTTAGAAATTGTTTATGTTGGGCAATCTTGTCTTTCATGGGAAATTCTTCATTGGCAATATAAAAAAGCTAAAGAATTACAACTTTATGATCCTCAAAATTACCGATCTTATGATCAAACTGCAATTGAATTTCAACAATTTCATGTTTTGCTTAGAAGATTTACTGAAGATGAAATGTTTCAAGGACCTCGGGTTTTGAATTATACTAAACAAAGGTGCACTCTTAAGGCTCTTCTTCAAGTTCCCGCCATAAAAGGTAACTTTGAAAGTTAATATAATGTGTACAGGTGGCAAAACGGGCGGGCCGGACAAGTTGGCCAGCCCAAATTTTTATTTATTTTTTGATATTTTTATACATAATTACTTGTCAAATATGACCATAGTTTGTTTTATTATATCAACTAGCCTATAACCCGTGATGAATCACGGGCGACTTATAAAAATTTTTATAATCTTTTACGAAATAATATTTAATTCATTGGAAATTATATACCATAATTTGAAATAATTTCGTATGTATCACAATATTTTTATAAAAAATTTCAGAGCATATGCCTACCCGGCCCCATGATTAGTTAGCTGAAATCAAAGATACATTTTCTGTTGATGCATAAGAATCACAAGAATGGAGGTTCACACATATAAATTCTCTCTCAAAATTGTTCAACCTTCGTGAGAATCAAAGGCGCGCACTCAAAAACCAAAACTTTATACTATGATTACAGATTTTGAGTGACTACACCTTAATAGGAAAGCAACATTCCACCATCCTTTAGTAATTTGTTTTGTGCAACAAACCCTTCACCCGCTCCTTCAACTAATATAGTAACCATGTGCCCGTTTTCTTTTAGTTGTTTTTCAACAAACTCAAACGTCTCACCTTCCATGAAGAATGGTGATTTGGGTATTAAACATAAATCCACATAACTTGCAAGAGTTGCATACGTTGAAAGAAGTCTGAAACAAAAAATTTAAAAGAAAAGATTTTGATAAATTAATTTACTAATGTGTACACTTACTTACCAATAAGGAAAGTATTATGTTGACAACATCATCTAGCTACTCGGGTTTTATTTTCTTACCAAAATTTTCTAGTGTGGCATGGTTGAAAATAGGATGCAAAACAGGGGTGGGATATAAAGTAATTATATCATAATAAGGGGGGTTTTTTAATTTTTGAATTTTGTAATTATAAAATTTATTCTAAATAATTAAAAATATCTTCAGTCCTTCAACAGTACAATTTAGAAACTTGTCATCCATGATCTTGATCTGAAAATGCCCATGATTATAAGCTCTAACAACAAATCAAGTAAACATGTGTGAAATTTGTCTCGTTATCATCAAATATACAATGCGTACTTGAAAATTAAAGCAAACACATAAACCCTAATTCATCTGAACATAAATAACTACAAAATTGCAGATGAAACTTGAACTTTTTTTTTTAACGGCACCTAATCTACTCCACTTTGCCCCCACCAGGGCTTGAACCCATGACCTTTAGGTTATAGGCAACACCAAATTGGTCAAATAGATTAGTGTATTTAATTGAGTTACATGGCTCAAAAGGGATATAGTGTAAAATGCATAAAATTCACATAAACTGCATTCAGATAGTAGTTGCGTTACAAAAGATGAACCATCTTGCCAACTGAATATTATGGTGAGGATCATGGTGTAATAGTGTCATATTGCAAGCTGAACCAAACCAAGCATTAACCGATTTCATCTACGACAATCATTTACTCAAATGGGTCAACCCCGCCCGAGTAAAAATAACACGTAACCACACATACCTGATCAAACAGTGGATGTTGGGCTAAATAAGTAGGGCCCACAGGGCTGTTGTGACTGATTTCTCTCATGAAACTCAAAAAATATTAGCATCGTTTGCTTCCAATCATTGCATAAAAGTTTTCTCCAACCTGCAACATGTGGTAACAGACGAAAATCAATCCGACTGAAACGTGAAAATATTTGTGGTAATCACTTTGCTAACATTATTATCGTATTATTAGAAATTCTCCCAACCGAAATGGAAAAGAATTTGGCTTCATTTAGCTGGTTAACAATGTCTATTCAGGGGCCACTTGGTATTGCAATTAGATATACAGGCTACAGAGCCAGTGACGGCACTTTACCAATAACTCCTACTACCAATAATATTGGCGTTGGCGACGATGGTAGAAGCAGAGTCAGTGAAGCTGTGAAGGGTGGATTGAAAATAAATAGGGACGACAATCAGCTAAGAATTAAACCGAATATGCTAATAATCAGGGAGCAAAATCACTATATAACGGTTACATAGAAAAAGGAAACCGACTTTAGTTATATGCCATGATGTTTAAATTTAGGCAAATCAGCTATGTAATGGGCCACATTTCACGGGAATTAAATTATATCGTATAGGAATTTGATTTTAAAAAAGTGGAGGTATCCAGCCGGAAGTAAAACGCAGGTGTGGAATAACGACTTATCATAATAACATCGCACCTTTAATAGTTTTAGACACAATATATTATAATTAGAAGCTCATAATAAATCAATTTTGGCCACATTATATTGTAATTAATGTTATTATAAAACTGATTAATGACTGGTAAGTTATTCATAATAATATAAGTTATTCATAATAATAATTTATACATTTGAACATACAAAAAGACTATTTGTTAGAACGAAATATATAGAGTAGACACGCACAAGTTACATGGCTTTTAATATGTCATTAATTTCACATACACCATAACGGGTAGACATAAGTAAGCTTTTAATTGGTGTTTTAATGCAATTTTATTATAACATAACGTTACAAGATGCTTGTACACATAAGTAAATATCCCGTTGATTATACCTATACACATAAGCGTGATGACACGTAGATATTGAGCGTACACATAAGCTTCATATATGGCATAAGGAATGATGTGCTATATGACATAACTAACATGACATAACTAACATGACATGTCAAGATTTCAAAAAAACTTTAGTTTAATATATATAAAGATAAAGAATCTTTTTTGACACTGATTATTATAAATTAAAACTTAATGTAACCGTCGGTTTTAACAATAACAATCATCAAAAAATATAACCAAGTGTTATATGGTATAACATGAAATAGAAAAGATCTACAAATATTTACATTTAAGATTGTTTATGTGGACAGTTACAACCTTAATATTTCATTGCATTGCGTTTAGAAAATATATAACCAAAAAATATAACTAAGTGTTATATCGTATAACATGAAATACAAAAGATCTACACGTATTTACATTTACATTTAGTAAAATATAGGAGTTGGTTCTTATAAAGGTCAATAAAAGTGAGGTGGCTTAAAAGTGCATATGTGGACTTTTAGGTGGCAATAATGACTTGGCATTTAAGTGCCAAGTGGCATAATACATGGCATAAGGTATGATGTGCCATTATGACATGGCTTTAAAGATTTCAAAAAAACCTTCTTTTAATATATATAAAGATAATACTATTTCCTAAAAAGCATTATAGATACATTTTGAGCCACTTCCAACTTGTTTTTCTTTATTTCCTATGAAGATAATATCTTTTTTAACTAATTTGCCCCGTTAGAAGTGGTAAAATAGTTGGGTCGGCTGGTTGGGTAACATATAAAACTGGTTATTTTGGTGTGGGTCAAAATGGGCCAGGCTGAACCCGAAGTTTTTGTTCAAAGTTATTAATTTCTTTATACATAACTACTTGTCAAGATTATAAATTTTTTGTTGGTTTAATAATAATCTAGGTTTTTGAATTAATATACTACTATATATTTTTTAATTTGAAGCATTAAAAATATATTTTGGTTGAGTTTCAACTTTCAACCCATTTGACTCATTTTCCTATGAAGTTAATCTCTTTTTAAACCAGGTTTGACTCATTACAGATACAAAATATATCAAATTAACCAATTCATTAGTAATGGGCTGAAAATACCACTTCTAATAACAAGTTACAATCTCAAAGTTGAAATAGTTTAATTCCAACTATCAAATTTGAAGATTGAAACCGGTTAATTTGGCTCGTAAAAGTCAAAGGTTGACTTCTTGACAAACTTTACTTTTCTTTCGTATTATAGACGACAATTTGAAAGAAAAAAAGGCAAGAAAAGAAGATGAAGAAGAAGCAGTTTCAATATCAACAATGGCAAAAATGATAAAAGAATCCATGACGGTTTTTTGGGAATTTCTTCACACTGATAAAGACACCACAAATTTATTCTTAACAGTAATTCTTCAAGGAAGTAAAGCACATCTTCAAGACCCTACCGATTCTTACCTTTTTATGGAAATGAAAAACACTCATCAAAAGGTTTGACTTTTTCATCAATTTTGACTTTTTTTTCACCTTGTATTATATGCAACCACACTTGTACATTCTAAATCTTTTTGTGGTATTTTGTGTTATAGAAGGAGAAGAAGCTTAAGGACATGTTGAGAACAGGAAATTGCATAGTGAAAAAGTTTCAAAAACATCAAGAAACTATTTTGGATCAACATATGTTTATTTCACAAGTTGAATTGAAGTTGGTTTCGAGGGTTTTAAGCTTGCCGAGATTGACACGAGATCAATTAATTTGGTGCGAAAATAAGTTAAATAATATAAAGTTTATCGACCGAAAAGTTCAAGTTGAAGATAGTTTATTTTTGCTTTTTCCATGTTGAAAATAAAATAAAATAATAGGTAGATGTAAGATATTTGCCCTCATCCCACTTCTTTATCTGTGTTTCATGTGTTTTTTGAAAGGAAGATAAGAAGTAGAGGATATTGTAAGTTAATATTAGTAAAAGTTAGAAACTGGTTAACTTATTTTGGAGGGTTGAATATGTATGTAACTATGTTGTATATGGATTTTACAATATTTTATTAGTTAACTTTTTATTGTAAATTTTGAAGCTTTGAATAAATAGAGATATGGATGCAGAATGTGCAAGTTTTCATGGTTTGAAGTATGTTTGTGCACCGTTAAATAATCAGATCGAACAACTCAAAACCAGATTGAGAACCAATAAAATGGTAACCGATGACGCCTTGGACTGGACCAAATCGGACCCGAGGACCAGGTTTTTCCGATTTTTGGTTTTAAACCGGACAGAAAACCGATTCTGTATGAAAAATCAAACCAAGAAATGGACAAGTGTAGTTCAGCTCTCGGTCCTAATTTATTGTTGTTTTAGTGTTTAGACATCTCTTATGTTTGGGGGTGTTTATATGAACAAATTTATGCTTACATTCATTCGTTTTTTAGTAGTTTTAGAAAACAAGAGGGAAATTTCCTAAAAAACTAATAATTTATTTTTTCGTATCTTATAATCTTTCTTACAATTATTCTGCTAATTAACCTCTAGTATGTAGGTCATTTTCACTGATGCTCAACATTTTAACCGTTATAACTGATTTTAAGTCTTTCAGATATGTTATTTGTATATATTCAAAAGTTCATAAGGCATCTCCCAACAATAACCTCTTTTTTCATTTATCAGTTTTGACAAGTCAGCGTCACGTTAACATTTCTAAACTGACACACCAACTGATATACCTTTGCCAATTGCAATTCTCCACTTCCTTCACCACGTTACTTTTTTTTTAAATACATAAAGAGGAATGGTATATGTCTACCATTTAATGATGACAAGTGTCAAAATCAAGAGATAATATGAGGAAATAGAATTAGTGGATTACACATGTAAAATTTTAAGGTGGATATACACATTAGTAGACGCAAATATCATTTCTCATACATAAAATACATAACACATAAAATGGGCCCGCCACTTAAATTATCGAGAATCAAAAGGAAGAGTATATGCCCGTGCTAATGGTGTGAATTAAATAACGGTCATCATTTTGCAATCAAAGAAACTATTGGCAGTTTGGTTTTAGCTCTGAAAAGATATTGTTTTCAATAAAAAAAAACGGCATGAAAATCTTCTAGCATTTAAAGTATAGTTTTTTTAGTTTTTCATGACTATAAATATATAGCATTTTAAAAAGAGAGAAAATATAATTGATTATTATTGACCAATGGATATTGACTCAATAACATGTCATAGTAGCACTACAAGATAATTTAGTCTTTAATGTATTTGCCATTTTTGTGCAGGCAGTCCTCAAAGATCAAAAGGGATAATATAATACTAATTAAGTATGGTTTGTTAGGTTATATTTGCCATTTATGCATAAACACGATATGATTAATTTAATGTGATTGATATAACTACAAAGAGCAATGAAATGAGTCAAAAACCCGACAAAAAATATTCATATTCACATGATGGTTTAAATGGTTTGTTAGGTTATATTTGTCATAACTTACTATTAGTTACTTCTTTTTCGATTCATTTGTTTTTACTATCTAACTTGAGTAGCTGTGTAAATGAACCGAATATTCAACAAAGTTTTAAATCAAAATACCAAATTTATAGCTTTTAAGCATTATGAAGTTCGGGTATTTGGGGTTATTGTTGTAATCTTTAATTGTTAACAACAATTGTGAAAGAGAATTTTTGAATTTGATTATTTGCCCCTATGCTCAAGTATCATGGAGTTTTAACTATTGAGAAAATACTTGAGAATCAAATTAGATATCAGACACAATTTCTAAATCACGTTTTTAATGATTTTGTTATTAATGATTTTGAGAGAATTTATATTCAATTATACGTCAAAAAGTATCTGAATTCGTCACCTACCAATAGAAGATTACTTCTTTATATATAAATAAATCAAAGTGTATCCAATAAATTACGAGTAGTTCGACGAAATCAGGGCAGTTATGAACGATTTTAAGTAGTTAGAAAACTGCTCGTTAGTCGCTACAACAGCTGGTTGTTGCAGCACTTGGTCGTTGCAGTACAAATAGTAGCTAGCTGCTCACCCACAAGCTCGTCACTTCACCAGTATATCATTTATGCCCATACATTCATTATGTAAATTTTGTTTTTAATTCTGGGCGGCATCCCTCGACCCTGCCCGAGGATTGGGCAGTTGGGGCTCCCACCAGGGGCGCTGCCCGTCTTTTGTCCGTCCGCCTTATAAACCGTTTTGAAAACATCTTGAATTTATACAAAGATGCACTCCGCACATCCTAACTTGTACTACAACCAAAGTGTGAAACAGTTTGACATATATTATTCATATTATACTAAAACCGAAATACATTAAATACCAACAATATAAAATCTCACCTAAAAAAATTGGTTCGTTAGGTAGCTTAATATAGACTATTATATCAATGAGAAATGATATTTAGTCATACCATTTGTTCCTACTCATAATCCTACACACTTGATAGGATGACATTCGTAATCTACTAATTCTTTCTCTTAATATTATCCATTGATTTTAACACACGTGTTCATCTAATGAGTATGACTAAATGGTAGGAGTAAGGTCATGTTTGGGAAAACTTATTAACGGGGCTTATGAGCTTATTAGCTTATTAAACTCAAATTTTCAAACTTATTTGAGCTTAATAAACTAATAAGTTTTTCCAAATATGCCCTAAATACCATTACTCTATATTTTAGATGAAAATCTTTTAATGGACAATGATATTTGCAGTAAAATATAAATAATTCACATAAGCCCAAGATTTTATAGGCCCAAAACAGAAGTAAAATATTAATAATTCACACAAGCCCAACATTGTGTTTATAGGCCCAAAATAAAGTAAAACCTAGGGCACTCTTTATATCTATTCATCCTCTCCGTAAAAACGATCAGCAGATAGCCGCTGATCGAAATATGGTTCAACGTCTAACTTATCGCAGACGCCATAGCTATGCTACCAAATCAAATCAGCATCGAGTTGTCAAAACTCCAGGTAAACTTCATTATCAACGTCTGTAATGTTTGATCGTGTTTTCTTGGTATAATTGATCAATTTCAGTTTGATAATTGAATATTGATTCTGTTTTGTGATTTCGCATAATCTGTGTACGAATTAGATCGATTGACAGCTTGAAATGAGCTTGAATTCTGTTAATTTGTTATGAATTTGAAAATTAACTGTTGGATTTATGTTTTGGATAGGTGGGAAACTAGTGTATCAAACCACCAAAAAGAGGGCAAGTGGACCAAAATGCCCCGTTACTGGCAAACGAATCCAAGGGGTATGTGCGTTCAATCTGCATTTGTTATATACATTCATATAGATATAGATTTAATTTGTATTCTTTAGTATTTCAGATAATATACTGTTAATTGCTAATTCTGAGTACATAGCTATTTGTGCAATTCGATTTTCACTGTTATAATTAAAGCTGCAAAAATTGAACAAATTTAGAGGCCGATCTCTTCTTAAAAAAAACTTTGTAATTTTTAGCTTTTGTTTAAATTGCTAAATGTCTTTATGGTATGATTTGTTCAATGATAATGGGAATGATGATGAAAATGAGACGGATTCCAAATGAGTCTCTTTTATAAAAGAGAATGTGATTTTACAACCAGCTACTTCTGACTCATTATCATACAAAGATATTATTTTTATTTCAAAATATTATTTATAAAATATAGTTACTTATATATCATATGGCATTCAGTCAAAGTACTGTTTGATAATGTTCTTATTGTATAATGTAGTTCATTGTTCACTTTTGCTAAATATTATCATGGTATAATTGCTATAATGATAATGGGGATGACGATAAAAATAAGACGATTACAAATGATTTTTTTGTTCAAAAGAAAATGTGATCTTACAACCAGCTACTTCTGACTCATTATCATGGAAAGATACCAATTCAAATTATGTATTACATTTTTAGCCTTTACTAATTGCAATTACTTTTAGCTAGTATGAAATTTAATAATAGAACTATATGATTATTATTGCAGATTCCTCATCTGAGGCCTGCTGAATATAAGAGATCAAGATTATCAAGGAACAGAAGAACTGTGAACCGTGCTTATGGTGGAGTACTGTCTGCAGGGGCTGTAAGAGAAAGGTTTATATTTTAATATTTTTTATTTTTATTTATTATTTTGATCAAATTATTTTTTGTGATTTTAATTACTTTATATATTGTTGTATTTGTAGGATCATTCGGGCTTTTTTGGTTGAAGAACAAAAGATTGTGAAGAAGGTTTTGAAGATTCAGAAAGCCAAAGAAAGAACTGCTTCAAAAAGTTAGATTTCATAATTTATTTTATTTATTTGGTGTTTTTAACATGTGTAGTAATTTTGATGCAATCCGTCAATGTGAATTAGACTGTGATCGAACTACTTTTGCCTCTATATTTTTGTTAATCTAAACGTTTCATTTAGGTTTTGTTACAATTTATTCCTTTTTACTTGCTTTGAACTTTGAAGTTGCTTGTTTTTCACTCTATAATGTTTCTTTAAAAGAGTATTCATGTTTATGACTGCTTTAGTTTTGCTCGTAGGAAGGTGCTTTAGTTCTGACCTGAGCTAGTCTTTCAGATTAGGCAGGGAACATGAGGGTCTTCCTTATAGAATTATCAAATGAAGTATCATCTAACCCCCCCTGCTTCACCTTAATTGTTATTTGAACAAGTAAAAGTTCTGTCTTGGTCCGAGCGTTTACTTTTGGATAGGATCTAGCCGAATGTATTAGAATCAAATGCATTTTATGACATTGGAATATGAAATCCAACCCTGGAAATACAGGATCCCCCTTTTTTTTATGTGAAAACTGATTATTTGGATTTTACCTAGTGATTAAACAAATAACTATGTTTGGCAAACACTAAAAAGCTGATTATTGTGATTCCAAATATCATAGTCAAACATTATTTTTTCAGTATGACTTTTTGTAAATTATTCATTTTCAGAATGAATAATTTATTTTCAATAAGCAATCCCAAACAACCCTGATATTGCTTTCAATATGAGAAGATAACAATCCTATTCAAAGTAGATACGATTCTTACATGCATCATAACCAAATCTAAGATGACAATGCTTTCAAAGGAAAAATAAATTCAAATTGTCTTTGGTTAAAAGCATTAAAACACCGTTAAAAGTATAGTCTACTGTTATAGTTGTAGCCATCGTTTGGTTTAGCAACAAACGAAGACTCTTTGTATTGAGTATGTTGTTCAAGTGATTTCGCATTAGTAGACACATCATCAAGCATCTCTCTTATCCTTGTGTCCAAACGCGATGAATGATGCACGATTACTTCTAAATAACACAAGCCTTCACGGTTACTCGAGGTTGCAATAGAATCATCTTTTGCCATGCAAACATATACCGGTATTGAAAACATAAGCTTATTTGGGCCTTCATAATTGTTGTTTGGGTCATGAACATATTCCCTTAGGAGCCTAAATTTTGTAGGCGAACCATCAAAATTGGCGTTCCTAGCAACCGGGTCGTTAGCCCGATCAATGGTCTTGTTCTCAACAACATCCGTGTTGACAAGATTTTTCGGCCCGTTATCATGATCACTTTGTCGAGCTAAAAAGTTAGTCAAAAACGACTTTCGAGACATTTTTTATTTGGCACGAGGATTTGTGTTTTGAATGGATAGCTTTGTGGTCTCTTTTATAGTAGTACAACCCTACACAAAGATATTTATATGTGTTGGAACTTTTTAAAGGTTTGATTTTATTTTTCTTGATCGGTTTGAAGAATCAGATTCGAGTAGTAGATCTTTTGATCTAAGTTGGAACATATTCCAAGTTATTAGATCTTGATACAAGTCGGAACATATTCTTTAGACCCTGTTTAATTAAGACTTGTCGTGAACTTAAAGTTATATATTTTGCTTCTTGAATACGATTGAAAAAGAGGAAAAAAAACCGCACACGAATTATAAAAAAACGTAAATGCTGTTGTAAACCAATTAGCTCAACCAATCAACCTTCTTATTCATATACATGTGTGTGTTACAAATGGTGTAAATAGCCCTTTAAATAAGGCATAAAGTGGTAAGTCAAAAGAAATGAAATGAATACACATAATGAAAGACATAAGTGTAAGCAAACCAAAAGCCAAAGTGAGTTACAAGACTCCCCCTTGGTTGCTTATATTTATGTTGAACATTTCATATACTTGGTCTTGTATCTTCAGACAATCCATCAAACATTCGTCTCGTTAAAACCTTGATGGAGAAAACCCTTTGGGACAAAAACTCCATTCGAAGGACAAAAGAGTACGATATGGATTTCTTGAGCTTCGTCTTGTATCTTTAGACAATCCATGAAACATTCGTCTCGTTAAAACCTTGTCAGAGAAAAACCCCTTGGGAAAAAGTTCTGGACGAAGGACAAAAGAGTACGATCAGGATGTCTTGAGCGAGGGAAGGAACCATATATGATGTGCCTCATTAAAACATTATTAAGAGAAAACCCAGTGGGACAAAAACTCCAACGAAGGACAAAAGAGTGCAAAATGGTTAATAAGTATTCAACTGGATACTCCCCCTGAATTCAACAATTCTTAGTGAGAATGGGGTACTGTTAGTGTCTCATTAAAAAAAACTTTGTCCAGGTAAACCTGGGACAAAACCCTTGAACTAAAGGAAAAAAAAGTACACAAGCATTCATCGGGATGCTCCCCCTCACATGCACTCAACAGGGTGCAAAGCATACGTCAGGATGCAATCATTACTCTCACTCAACGGGGTGCAAGACATATATCAGGATGCAATCGTTATTCGCACACAACTGGGTGCATGATACATGTCATTTAGGTAGCTCAAAGACCTTTCTAAGTCAAATAGATTTGACATGTTTTGGAAAGAATACTTTGCCAGTGAATTGGTGAACAACTCTGCATGATTCTTATTTGATACAATATGTTGCACTTCAATCTTTTGAAATGCTTGTTGTTCTTACGTAAAGAACAATTTCGGCGATATGTGTTTAGTGTTATCCCCTGTGATATAACCATGTTTTGCTCAATCGATAGCAATGGTGTTATCTTCATATATGACAACCAGTTAATTGGGATCATATGTCAAACCACATTTACTTCGAATATGGCCTCTTACATCACAAATCCATACACACTCTCTAGTCGCCTCAACGAGCGCGAGTAGTTCGGAGTGATTTTTCGAAGTATCAACTAGAGTCTATCTAAAAGAACTCTAGGATATCGCCACATTCCCTATGGTAAAGACATAACCAGATTGGGAACGTCCCTTGTGCAGGTCTGATAAGTAAACTGCATCGGCATAACCGATAAGGGTCGCGTTATCTCGAGTATCAATCACACTTGATCCACTCGATTACGCGTAGGGATAGAATAAGCCCATATTCGTACTACCTTTAAAGTAACGAAAGATGTCTTTAATACCATTTCAATGGTGGCGTGTTGGCGCATTGTTATGCCTAGTCATGCATATCACAACAAATAAGATGAACACACATGTTGGATGCACCGAGAGATGAACACACATGGATACATAGGACCAAGTACAATATTGCGTTTATTGCACCGAGAGATGAACACACATGGATCAATATCTCATCATCATCCCCATTTTGGATGGAATTGGTCCCTTTTAATGTCTAGAGAATGAATGACCATGGGAGTAGATGTAGGTTTTGTGTCATGGCAACTAAAGCGTCTTAACACCTTTAGGGTGATTCTCTTGATGAAGGAAAAAACTTCATCTTTACGGTCCTCGATCTGCAGGCCGAGGCAATGCCGTGTTTTCCCAAGATCTTTCATATCGAAGTCCTTCTTCAGGATTTCAACAGTTTCAAACAACTCGTTTGACGATCCTATGAGATTCAAATGATCTACATAGACTGCGATAATAACATATCATGAAGTCGATATCTTTATAAACACGCATGGGCATATCTCAATATTCAAATATCTCAGTCTGATCAAGTATTCACTTAGACGGTTATACCACATCCATCTGGATTATTTTTAATCCATAAAGTGATTGTCTCAGTCATATCGAGAACGTGTTCCGTGGTCTGGAACCACTTGATTCAGGCAACTTAAGTCCATCGGGGACTTTCATGTGTATCGCTGTGTCATGATCCCCATAGAGATAGGTTGTGACCACATCCATAGGCTGCATATTCAGTTTTTCAGAAACTACTAAACGGATTAAGTAGTGGAACGTTATAACGTCCATTACGAGAGATTACATCTCCTCGCAATCAATACCAGGGCGTTTGAGAGAAACCTAGCGCCACGAGGCGAGTTGTGTATCATACAATCTCATTATTCTAATTACGCTTCCTTACGAATACCAATTTATAATCAGTTGGTTTAACATTAGGTGGTGTTGGAGCAACAGGTCCAAACACTAATCCTTTTGGTAAGGAATCCAATTTTACCTGAATTGTGTATTTCCATAGACCAGTCCATTGTACTCAATAATAGTACTTGGTTCCATGTCATCATTGCTCATAATGTCAGTGGCCACTGCGTATATGAGCAAATCATCGATGACAGTCTCGTTTTGCATCAAAATATCGTCTAAGCTAGCATACTCGACATATATTTGAAGATTAACGGGATGATGAGAAATTGGTGTTTCATCGGGAACACGCTTTTCCAATACTCTCCCATGATCCTTAATGATCACGTGTGGCAAAACAAATACAACAGAATTTCTCCTCCTTTGAGGCAGAACATCCTTGGAACCGAAGCGGTCTTCCTCTTTAATTGGGAAGAGCGGCGGACTGGACAACCAATGGTAGCGTCCTTTGCACAGTGGGTTCGACCGATGCAACATGTTCAAACAGAACATGGTGTCTCACAGGGACGTCTTTCCTTGCAGGCACATTTGCAGCGGGTATATTTGATCTCGTGACATTTGCAAAGTCATTAAATGCGTCTGGTAGCTAATTAGCAACATTTTATAGACTTCGAAATTTGTGCACATCCTTATCACAATGTGCAGTCGGGGGATCCATATGAGACAAATTGGGTACATGCCACGTTATTTCACGTCGTTCCTTATCAACGTTAACGTGCAAATCCCCCCTAACGACGGGAAGATTGTCTCATCAATGTCACAATTCGCATATATAGCGTTAAAGAGATCGCCTGTGAAGGGCTCTAAATAGAGTATGATGGATGGGGATTAATAATCAACATATATTCCCCTTCGTTTCTGAGGTCCAAATTTCGAACGCTTTGGAAGTTCAATTGGAACATTAACCAAACACCCAAACACACGTAAGTATGAGACGTCGGGCTCATATCCAGTTACCAGATGGTACGCAAGAAGTTATTGGGTGCCCATGGACCTCAGACGGACCAATGTATCAGTGTGCAATATTGCATAACCATATATAAAAATGGGGCATTTTGGTGCGCATAACCAAAGTTCTTGCAATTATATGTATTCATGTCATAAACGCTTCCGCAAGATAAATTTGAGAATGAACGTACACAACAGGGTGTTCAATATCAAGACCCAATGTTATGCAATAATCATAGAACATTTTCGATGTAAACTCACCGACATTATCAAGTCTAATTGACTTTATTGGATAATTCGGATGATTAACCCTCAACTTAATGATATAGGCTAGGAGTTTAGGAAATGTTGCATTCATTGTGGACAACAAAGTTTCGTGTGACCATCTTGTTGATTCATCAACCAATATCATGAAATCTTTAAATGGTCCGCATGTTGGTTGGATAAGTCCACAAATATCCCCATGAATTCTCTCAAGAAAACGGGATATCACTTTTGTAGATTATACATAAAGTGGTTTGAGATGTGTCTTTACAATCGAGCATGTTTGGCATATGCTTTTCGAATTAATCATGAAATTAATTCCTTCAAGAGGATGCCCATGGGATGCATTCATAGTTCGAAGCATCGTATTTTGACCCAGGTGTCCCAGCCGGTCATGCCATAACATATAAGTTCCGTCATCAACGGAGGCTCGACGAATGATTATAGTGTTTTCAATATGTTTTATCGTGGTATGATACAAACCACTTGACAAACATCTCAACTTCTCCAATATACGCTTTTGGTCGTATTTGATCAGAGGTAATATAAAGGTATTCAATACCATATTCTCGAGCAATTTCGAGATGAAACATATTTTCTCGAATATCCTTAAAACTCAACAAGTTACGACGGGAACTTGGACAACATAAGGCTTCATCTATGGTTAAAATAGTACCATTTGACAACATATATTGGGTTTTATCAAAACCAAGGGTCGACGGGCCCGAAATGGTTGTCAATGAAGTTATTGTGAGGCGTAATGCTGATTAAGTAATTCTTATGTTTTATGAAAGTGTACTTGGGTACCACAATCAAACAGACAATCAACAACCCAATATGCATGCCTCAGAGTAAAAATAATTTAAAGTCAGTCACACGTGTAGACTAATTTCTTAAGGAAAAAAAACTTTAAATTATTTCGAGAAAACATAATCAATGTAAACAAACCATAGTCCAAAAGATCACCATTATTCAAATGGGAAAGCATAATCCAAAAGATAACCATATTCAAATGGGAAAACATGATCCAAAACATAATCCATGAGCTAAACAATAACTCTGTTATTCCATTTGAGCCACAAAATCGGGGTCTCAAAGAATTCATGTTTGTTTCGATACTTTCCTACAACGGGAGGAGAAATATTGGATTTAATTATCATATAAAATGACAGTTTATATGCTTATGGTTTGTATGAGCATAAATTGTGTGACGAATCAGCAGGTTCGAAAAACACAAGTACGAATGGGTTCTCAATTATCGAACGACAGGTCGATTGATAAATACGATTCATCCTATCTATAGAACCACATTCTGGAAAAAGATTATTTAGTCAACCCTTTTCGGTAGCCCTATTCGAATACAACCAGGAAAGACGGTGAGGGTAGACAGCGCTTGTGCGTATCGGAACCACCCATCATTAGGAGTCAGAAAAACCGCCAATCTTTCCTAGACACTGTATTAAGAATAGGTGAGCCTATTTGGGGATGATTCATAATTTTTCCATTTTAAGTACAATGCTCATTTTTAGATATCTCAAATGCTAAATAGCAATTATACACATCGTGTATCACGTGAGTGCATCAACTCAATGTACCAACATATAATTCATGATGCCACTTTTTTCTATCTCATTTTTAGAAACAATCGAATAATCAATTCTTTTTAAAAAAATTTGTCGCAAAAATTGATATAAATCCCTTAGTAATAAATATTATCATGTTGTAATGATAATCTCTAATTGTAAAAATATCAAAGTTTTCTAAAAGATAGATTTCATTGTGAAAATAAAACATGAAAAGAATTAAGTTTTCTCAAAAAATAACATTTGATTGTTACGAATGCGTAACATTATAATTTTTATTAATATCATTAGATATTCTAATAATAAAAATCTTTTGCAATTAAACAATTCACTAATTCAAAGTTGAATATTTTTTCACATTTTTCATATGACGTCACATGAAATAATAGTTCATGATTTTTCAAAAATACATCTTTTAACACAATGAAAGAAAATGTAATATAACCATTACATGTCAATGCATATCAATACAAAATACATGGTTAATTAGTCCTAAAATATTTTTTTTCCAACAAAAAAATATAACTATTTAATAAATGTCACTTGAAGCAATCATTAACCTGACATATATAATTTATATATTAAGTAGGGAAAACGATGTTGATTGTTAAAATTTGTGTTTTATAACTAAATTTTCATATGCATTAGAAACATTTTCCAAATAATGTCCATACTTTTGGGAAAATGTGTTTTCTTTTTCTTCTACAAAATCTATTTTTATGACTTTATTAGACCCATTGTCCAAGAAATATAGAATGTAAGTAATATTGATAAGGCAATCCAAACCCCCCTTTAATCGAATTTCTCATATTATTCTACTTTTTTTTTTTTTATGAAATTTGATCTTGCAATCAAACTAAAAATAAGAAACTTGATTTATAGAATACAAAGCATATTCATATGTTGTTATAAGGAAAAAATATGAGAAATTTGATGATGTCAAACAATGAAAGTGTTAGGTTAAGGAGAGATTCACTTACAAACTACCAACGGGAGATTCATCTACATACTAGAATGCTAGTAGTGAAAGTGAAGAACTTGTTTAGATCACTTGATCCATAGCAAAGTGCTGATAACGTATTGTAAACCAATTAGCTCAACCAATCAACCTTCTTATTCATATACATGTGTGTGTTACAAATGGTGTACATAGCCCTTTATATAAGGCATAAAGTGGTAAGTCAAAAGACATGAAATGAATACACATAATGAAAGACATAAGTGTAAGCAAACCAAAAGCCAAAATGAGTTACAATATAGGCGTAAGTTACTTAAGTCCTAATACTAGAAGCTCGAAAATATAACTTTTCGAGCTTTTTTTTTACACATTATAGGCGTAAGTTACTTAAGTCCTAATACTAGAAGCTCAAAAATATAACTTTTCGAGCTTTTTTTTTACACATGAGAGCCATGATACCATCTAATGGTCTCATGATTGTCAATACTTGCTTCATGTATTAATAAAGTTGTAACGACTGTTGTTAGGTTTAGTAACAAATGTACGGGTGGATGCATCATCAAGCACCCCTCTTTTCTTTGGGCCCAAATGTGTCGTTGGTGGACTTGCACTTTGCCAAAATTGATTAGGATTAGAGACAGTTCTAGCTCGTGTTGAGCCCAGTCTTGAATGAATTCGGTTGGATTCTTCTGAAAGGTAACCGTGGACTGGGCTCGAAAAGAGATGCATATTTTTTGGCCCGTATTCATCTAAATGGTTCGTTGGTGCATATTTTGGACCGCTTGACATATTTGGAGCATGAACGTATTCCCAAAGGAGGTCGAATTTGGTAGGCGAACCAAAACCATACCGAATGACGGGGTTTTTTGGCCCGTGATTATAACCATTTTGTTGAGCTAGCATATTAGCTTTCATAACCTACTTAGTTTGGATATAAGAATTTGCGTGCTTGTTTTTGCTCGTTTGGCTATGCTTGTGGAGGGATCATACTGTGGTCCCTTTTATAGTGCAACTACTCGACTAAAAGGTATTTTCATGTGTTGAACGTTTTTAAGATAAAGATTCTTTTGAATGGTTTGAAGAATCCAATTCTATGTAGTAGATCGATCTTTCGGTACAAGTCGAAAATATTCCTGTTTATTGGTTTCTTAACGAAATTCAATATAACTATGATTTTTCTTGATGACACATATAGCATCTGAAGACTTTTGGTTTGTGCTAAGATTATTCACCATTTACTTGTAAGTTTCTTGGTTTCCAATATTTGTAGCACATGGGAAGGTTTTTCTATTTCAAAAAGGTATTCAGTTTATAACGGGCTTTCCCGATTTAGCTGAACTTTACTTGTGATGTATGCGACTTAACTATTGTCATGGTTGTTTCCGAACCATCTTTTTTTGATAAATGTTAATTTAAAAAATGATCAAACTCATGACCTTAAGAGATCATTTCAAATCAACGTCTTTACCGATAGCCTATTACACCATGAAGATGGAAAGTTTGATTAGCTTGTTAACCTTGAGATTTAGGATACATTTGGTCGTGTTTCTTCGCATTGCATCCTAATGAGATTTAGGATCACATATATCATAGTATTGACACGTGACATCCCTAAGATACGACATTAGTGTAAAAAATTATCTAAAAATGCCAGAAAACAATTTCCTAATGAGATTTTTAGAAAAAATTGTATACTAGTCAACCCTCAGCAGTTAACCATAAGTAGATCTATTGACCTAGATGTTCTTTGCCTTGTCGGATTATGTATTTATTAATCGTTAGTCGAATTGTCACGATATACACATATGTGACCTATTTCATGGTCTAATTTTATTAGTGACGACTTTCAGTAGTTTAGTGACCGGATTTAGTAACGAACGGTTTCTGCATAAATAAAGTGACCAGTTTTGCCTTGTCATTAATAGTGACCACCTCTCGTACTCGAACTCTAACCAAATTAGTGACCGAAATTAGTGACCAAAAGTTCCACCCAATTAAATATCAGTCCGGCTAAGTGCTAACGGTGTTGGTGACGAAATTTATGCTGTTAGTGACGAAACATTCTCAGTCACTATGTATGTTTTTCCTTGGAGTGAATGTTAAATGTGCGGATTTACTAATCCTAATTGTGTATAATCTCATTTAACATTAGTACTATATTACCAAGACTTTATAATCATAACTTCAGTTTATCTAGAGATTGTTCATCTGATTTATTGAATGCAGTTCAAATTTTCACCTGATTCACGTTCACCAATGAATATTTTAGTGTTAGGACTAGATTTTAGCTTGCACCTTCATGGTGAATGTAATTAAGTTGTATATAGAATTATAACGTACCCTAGAGTTTGTCTAACGTATTCTCTAAATGTATGTGATAAATATAGATTTAATAAATACTAAAAATAAACTGTATTAATGACTAATAGATGCAACAAGTATTATAGTGGCCGCGCAGGATTTTAAAAATATATTTTTTACGTAAAAATTTAGATTCGGTTTATCTGATTTTTATTTTTTATTCATGTATAAAAAAATGTAAAGCTAAGTTTATGTTAACCTATTTAGTTATGATGGTCATCAAGTAAAAGCACACAATATTATATTGAAAACTAAAAAAAATAAAAAGTGCATGGGGAAAGGTTTGAACCTTTGAACCATTGGTAGATAAAGGACTGGACAGCCTTACCAATTGGGCTAAGCTTCTAAACTTGCTTACTTTGCTAATAACTTGTATATAATTACTACTAATAGAGTATATTAAAATAATCAACCAATCAACATAAAGTGAACAGTATTTTATTATTAAAAAATATCACAATTGTATATTATAGGTAATTTTGCATTATAATAGGAAAATTTAAGTTTATTAAATTTCCTTATCTAATGTTTTTATATCACGAGTTAGATAAAGTACCTAAAAACTATTTAACTAAAAGAAAAAGTGAGTGGTGTTGTCACATACCAAAGTTTAGGTATGAAAGTACCTAAAATACGTAGTTTTGATTAAAAAAAATTAAAAACATCATATAAACTCATTAGTGTATCAAATCACATCTAAAACATATCACTTATATGAAATCTTATTTATGTTTTGGTTGAAATGGTATTTCAAGTTTTATGTTTATTAAAAATAGTATTTTTATTGAACTCTTGTGTATGTGTGTTTATATGGATTTTTTTTGTTGCGTAAGTGTTTTAATATGATGAGAAAGTGACAAAACTATTGTAAAAATAAGTTTTTTGAGTTTTTGTTAACCAAAACAACATAGTATTAGGTAGTTCCATACATAAAGTTAGATACGTAACAGATATACACTCACTATCCCCTAACTAAAACGGCTTGTAATATATGATTACACATATATGTACGATCATCGTTGTGATTCAATCATGCACTTATGTAACATCTAACTAATTATTAGTAACCCAAGACTTGTAGCCTAGTGGTTATGGTGAAAAGAGTAAGGTGTTGCCTATGACCTATATGTCATGGGTTCAAGTCATGTTGTGGACAATAGAAGTAGAGTAAGTGCCGTTAAAAAAAACACTAATTATCAGTAATAACATGTAACTATCCTTCATTTTGTTTACATACATAGTTCCTTTCTTTCCTTTATTTTATTACGAACATGCATCATATAAAACTTACGACTAAAACATCCAGTACAAAAAGAAAAAAAGGTACCACACCCTAGCTATAAGCTTCAAATACAACATTAAAAGGGTTAACACCCCATACTAAAAGCTCTAGAGTAAACGTTTTCTAGCTCTTTTATGGCACAAGAGACCCACAATACCTCCTCACGGCCGCATGGCTATCAATTTCACTTCCTGTATTGGTAAAGTTATAACGGTTATCATTAGGTTTAGCAACAAACGCAGGCCGTGGGTATCGGCTTTGTGGTTCAAGTGGTTGTGCACGAGTGGACAGATCATCAAGTACCCCTCTTCGCCTAGGGTCCGCACGCGGTGAATAATACACGGAATCTTCATGTAAACCCAAAGCTTCATTGATATTGTTAGTCGAGGTTGTAAGAGGATGATGTGTCGCTGGTGGTCCCGCAGCCTGCCAGGATTTATCAGGACTGGAAATGTTTCCAGTCCTAACATGCCTGGCTCCTCCCAGGTCCTGTCCAGAATAAATCTGGTCAGATTCATCTGAATGGTAACCTTGAATTGGGCTTGAAAAAGGATTCTTTTTCGGGCTTGAGTTCTCGTAGTTGAGTCCATAATTCACCTCATGGTCTTCATAATGGTTCATCGGTGCATATTTGGGGCTACCCGACATGGTTGGGGAATGAACATACTCCTTCAAGAGCTCAACTTTTGAAGGCGAACCAACAAAATCGTTGTACCCAGAAGCTGGTGCACGAACCCGCTCGATGGTCTTGGGCTCAACTACATATTGGTTGACCGGGCTTTTCGGCCCATGGTCATAACCACCTTGTCGAGACGGAATATGGGTGTAGGTGGAGTAGCCTTTCGTCACATACGTCTTTCCTGACATTTTATTTAGTTTGATACGGAAACTTATGTGTTTGTTTTGCTCGATTTGGTTATGATTGTGAAATGATCATGATTGTTGTCTCTTTTTATAGTACACAATAACTCGACAAGGAATATATTATTATGTCTTGTATTGTATTGTTTTAAGATTAAGACTCTTTTACATAGTTTGAAGAATCGAATCTGAGTGGAAGATATTTTGGTAAAGTTGATCGAACATATTCCTAGTTACTGCGTTTACTGTGGAGTTTGGTAATTACAGTAATCATTTAGACCGATTACTACTTTTCACGTTTTGATTATATATTCTTGATCACTATTGAAGATCTTTTTGTATATATTAAGTAAGTTATTATTCGTTTTGGATACAATAATAGATCGCACACATAATGTGTTCACTCGCACACACAAGAAGTTTGAAAATAAAATTACAAGAAAATTGACGTTAGTGACAATGTCACTAAAATTTATAAAAATGGTAATTAGAAGTAAATAATCAATTATAAAAGTGTCAAATGTTTTACTTTCCACAAAATAATTGAAGAAAGCGTGTTGTTTTGACCAGTAAGAGTGAAACAGACCACATGATTGTCATATTTCGACACTTTTGTAAAAATCAACTTTTTGTTGTCTTAATTTTTGTTTTAATCCTAAATAACATATCTCAACGATCAATAATAATTAATAGTTAAAATTAATCACATATTTTATACATAAACAAGTATTTTGATCATTTTAAAAATAATTAATACTTACTTCGATTCAAAATAAGTGACATACTTTCCTTTTTGATGTGATTCAAAATAAGTGACACACTTTGAAAAATTACCTTATTTGCCAAAAAATAGTGGGACCCACACCCACTAACTATCCACTTTAACAAAGTGAAATGACTCCTTTACCCTTACTTTTTACTTTTAAACATAATTAACCTCACTTTATTCAAAAAGTGTGGGACTCAATCCCTACTAACCATCCAATTAATCTAATTTAATCATCATTATAATCTTTTGCCTCAAAAACCGTGATACCTCAAGTGTGTCACTTATTTTGAATCCGATGAAGTAATTAAAAATTAAAATTTTTTAATTTTTATTTAATTGTTATTATTATTTTTAAAAATTTTAAATTATTTTGGTTAAAAAACATAATGTGAAAATTACATATGATTATAAAAGATCAAAATGATATTGCACCTTTCTTAAAATTACAATTTGAAAGTGGACATGTGTAACTTAATTAATCAATAAATTCAAACACTTTACTAAGAAAATGAGAATCACTTATAGGCTAATGTGTCCCTAGTTTATAGATAACATTCGACCTATCAAGCCATCTTAAAGAATCTATATGTATATATATATATATATATATATATCCTTTGAGATGTTCAAGAATATAAACGTATATAATTATTTGATAAGTGTGGAATGTTTATCTAAGTATCGTATTTTCATAGTGTATTTCACTTAAAATACTCAATGGAATAAAGTTAAAATGTACTGAAATAATAGACGACCCTTGACGACAATGTTAGGGTGTCCTGAGATGTTGTTAGTATGTGCACACATTGAAGAGTTGTTATAACATTGCACACGTGCCAATTAGTCTGTTATGAAGTTGTTACAGTTAGTTAGTTTATTAACTAGAGTTACTTTCCTTGTTAACTAGAGTTTACACTTTCTTTTAATATGTACTGTAAACATTGTTGAGGTTAATCAATTAACACAGTTCATTTTCACTTTTTCTCTCTCTCACAAATCAAGATGGTATCAGACTAGATCCTCTCACAAATCAATTCCGCATTTCTGTTCATCATCATCATCTTCAATCTCGAAGATGACTACTCCAGTTGCTAATCCACCTTTGATCTCTTCAATCAATATCTCCGATCCATTGTATCTTCATCCATCTGATCATCCAGGCATGCAACTAGTTTCTAAACAATTCGATGGCTCCAATTATGCTTCATGGAGCAAAGCTATCCTAATTTCATTATCAGCGAAAAACAAGCTTGGATTTGTTAATGGAAAGGTTCTCAAACCTTCACCTGATCACTCAACCTCTGAAATCTGGCAAAGGTGCAATGATATGGTTACATCTTGGCTCCTTAATGTGCTCTCGAGTGATATCGCTGAATCAGTTTTGTATTCCAATTCTGCATTTGAAATCTGGCAAGATCTTAATGAACGTTTTGGTCAATCAAATGGACCTAAACTTTATCAATTACAAAAGGAGATCTCCGATTTATCTCAAGGTGCTCTCGATTTAGCTTCTTATTTCACCAAACTCAAGAAGAATTGGGACGAATTGAGTGCCCTAACTTCTATTCCTACTTGTACTTGTGGTGTTGCACACATGTTACGTGAACTAGACCAGAATCAAAAGTTGATTAAGTTTCTGATGGGCCTTAATAGTGATTACAACTATGCTAGAAGCAATATCCTAATGATGAAGCCTCTACCATCAGTTACACAGGCTTATGCTATGCTCATTCAAGATGAAAAACAGAGAGAGTTTCACACTTCATCTGTTTTTGTCAATGAAGCTGTTTCAATGAATGTTAAAGCTAATAAATATCCAGTCAAATCCAACTATGATGATTATAATAAGAGGAAGATCATCGTGTGCAGTCACTGTAAGAAAACTGGTCATTCTGTCAATAAGTGTTACAGAGTTATTGGTTTCCCTAAGGATTTTAAGTTCACAAAATCAAGTAGCCTTGCTGCAAATGTTTCTCAAGAAGGTGCAAATGTGGGTGACCAGACAAATACTCTCATTCCTGAATTGACTCAAGCACAATACCAGAAGTTCATGTCAATGATCAATGATCTTTCCAACAGTCTCAATGCTGCTACTCAGTCGCCAAGTGATCAGAACACTCCTAATCAATCTTCTGTCAATTTTGCTGGTAATACTCGTTCCTCTTTTGATCCTAAGAAGTGTCATTCTATTATTACTAAATCTTCTACTTGGATTATTGATTCTGGTGCAAGTGATCATATGTGTTACAACAAATTACTTCTTTTCAATATTAAGAAATTATCATATCCTCATTTAATAACACTTCCGAATGGTGAACAAACTACTTCTTTTGAGATAGGAAGTACTACTATTGCTGATAATGTTGTTGTTCACAACGTTTTGTATGTTCCACAATTCAGATACAACCTTCTGTCCATTGGTAAACTGTGCAGAGATCTTAAATGTTTTGTATTATTTTCTGAAAGCCATTGCTTCTTACTGCAGGGCCTTTCAACGAAGAGGCCACAGGTTCTTGGTAGATACAGTGCAGGGTTGTACTTCATCTCATCAAGACAAGAGAATAGTTTCAATACTATTCTGAACATTAATAATAATACTTTTTCAAACAGTTTTACTGTTCTTTCAAATTCCCTTTGTAATGTTGTGTCTAATGACACTTTTACTTCTTTGTGGCATAAAAGATTGGGGCATTTGCCTTTGTACAAGTTGAAAACTATGTCATTCATGGATAAATGTAGTAATGATTCTGATTTTTTCTGTGATGTTTGTCCTAAAGCTAGACAACACAAATTACCGTTTCATAAAAGCAGCATTCGTACAACTCATTCTTTTGAGTTAATTCATATTGACACATGGGGCCCTTACAATACTAAGACTTATGATGGATATTCTTATTTTTTAACCATTGTGGATGACTTCACTCGATCAACTTGGACTCACCTTTTAAGCACCAAAAGTAATGCTTTCCAAGTTTTAAAGGGGTTTGTTGCATTTGTTGAAACCCAATATGACAAGAAAATAAAAATTATTCGGTCAGATAATGCTTTTGAACTAGGTTCAGGCAAAGAATCTTCTTTATTTCTTCAAAACAAAGGAATAATACATCAAACATCATGCAGAAGTACACCCCAGCAGAATGGAGTTGTAGAACGAAAGCACAAGCATCTGTTGGAAACTGCTCGAGCTTTATTATTTCAATCAAATCTTCCTATTAAATTTTGGGGTGATTGTGTACTTACTGCAACTTATTTGATTAATAGATATCCAAGCAAATTGTTAAATGGTGAAACTCCTTTGTTCCGGTTAAGTGGTCAACAACCCGAATACAAACACCTCAAAACTTTTGGCTGCTTATGTTTTGTAAATACACTCAAGGAACATCGAAATAAATTCACACCACGGGCTTCTCCTTGTGTATTCATTGGATATCCGTTTGGCAAGAAAGCATACAAAGTATATGATCTCCATAATCACAAAGTTGTCACCACCAGGGATATATATTTTCATGAAAATATTTTCCCTTTCAAATTAGCTACAGTCAATGAAAGCCCTATGTTTCACACTCCTACCTACATACCTTTTGAGGACTTGTCTTTTTCTCATGACACATCAAACGTGTCCCAAGGACACTATTCTCCTATTGGCAGACAACATGTTCCTGCACATGATTCGATACCTATTGACCCATTAATTAATGATCAATTGAATGATGCTTTACCCAGTGGTATATTACCCAACGGTCCACTTGATGCTCAGCCTCAAGTCAGAAGGTCTTCGAGAAGTCACAATCCTCCTGAATACCTAAAGGACTATGCGTGCCATAGTATGTCTACTTGTCTGCATACTATGACCTCTTTTCCAGTCAGCAATCATATTTGTTTTTCAACTCTTGCCACTCAGAGCAAAGAGCTCATTAAAACCATGGATAATATTACTGAACCTTCTTCATATGAAGAAGCTATTAAATACCCTGCTTGGTGTGAAGCTATGGATAAAGAATTTGCAGCTTTAAACGCTAATAATACATGGATTCTTACTGATCTTCCTAAAGGTAAGAAACCAATTAGCTGCAAATGGGTTTATAAAGTAAAATACAAAGCAGACGGCACGGTTGAAAGGTGTAAAGGCAGATTAGTAGTTAAAGGCTTTACTCAAAAGGCTGGAATTGATTACACCGAAACTTTCTCACCCGTTGTCAAAATGACAACCATTCGTGCATTAATTTCAACGGCTGTTAAAAAGAAGTGGCCAATGCATCAATTGGACGTGAATAACGCTTTCTTGCATGGAGACCTGGATGAGGAAATTTATATGAAACCTCCACCAGGTCTTGTTCTTCAAAATTCTTCTCAAGTTTGTAAACTTCAAAAGTCTTTATATGGACTAAAGCAGGCTTCTCGACAATGGTATTCTAAGTTGTCTTCTGCACTCAAAGACAAAGGATACAAGTCTTCAAAGAATGACTATTCTCTATTTTACAAAACCATGGGAACTTTTGTCACTTTTGTCGCTGTCTACGTTGATGATATATTAATTACAGGAAACAACACTGATGAAATGGATTCTTTGAAGCACTTTCTCAATTCCACATTTAAAATTAAAGATTTAGGTCATCTTAACTTTTTTCTGGGATTGGAAGTTTTGTATTCACCAAATGGTGTTATTATCACTCAGAGAAAGTTTGCTAATGAAGTATTAAAAGAATTTGATTGTTCTGGCACAGCTAATTGTCCTCTTCCATCAACTATAAAACTTCTTTTAAATGAAGGTGACATGTTATCCAATCCTGAAGATTATAGACGATTAGTTGGGAAACTCAATTTTCTCACTAACACGAGGCCAGATATTGCATTTGCAGTACAACATCTGAGTCAGTTCATGGCTAGTCCTCGTGCTCCCCATTATGAAGCTGCTTTGCATACTTTACGATATATTAACTCTAACCCGTCTCAAGGATTATTTTTTAACAATCATGATGATTTCAAATTACAAGCTTTTTGTGATTCCGATTGGGCTGCTTGTCCTCATTCCCGAAGAAGTATAAGTGGTTATTTTGTTCTTTTGGGAGGTAGTCCAATCTCATGGAAATCCAAGAAACAAGCCACTGTTTCTTTGTCCTCGGCAGAGGCTGAATACCGAAGCATGCGCAGGGTTACGGCTGAACTCACCTGGTTATCTCGTTTACTCCATGAATTCACCATTCCAGATATCACTCCCATTCCACTACATTGTGACAGTCAATCTGCCATATATATAGCAAAGAATCCGGTTTTCCATGAACGCACCAAACATGTTGAACTAGATTGTCACTTTGTTCGGGAAAAATTACAAGATGGCTTGATATCCTTACTTTATATACCAACTACATCCCAACCGGCTGATATTTTTACTAAGAATCTCTCGAGTAAACTGCACCATACTTGTTTGAACAAGTTGGGTGTCTGTGACCCTCCAACTTGAGGGGGGATGTTAGTATGTGCACACATTGAAGAGTTGTTATAACATTGCACACGTGCCAATTAGTCTGTTATGAAGTTGTTACAGTTAGTTAGTTTATTAACTAGAGTTACTTTCCTTGTTAACTAGAGTTTACACTTTCTTTTAATATGTACTGTAAACATTGTTGAGGTTAATCAATTAACACAGTTCATTTTCACTTTTTCTCTCTCTCACAAATCAAGAGATGTCAGCAAGAATATCACGAAAGGTTATTTTTAGTTTTACAAGTTTGCCTTATCTAAAAATACGATTTATATAGCAGTTTATCATGTAGAGTCGAATATATTGCTACTCTGACACCTCTAACAATTCAATTTACCTGATAGAACTAATACAAATGATTTTAGAGCATCCCCAAATAGTTAACTTCATAATAGCTTATTAATTTTGCCAAATTATCTATCCATTAACTAAAAACCTATTTATAAATAGCATCTCTAATGATTAATATTTTTAAAAGTTTTTTCTTTTATAATATTTCTAATTTACCTTTATCTATCTCAAATGTTTGATAAATACCCCCTATATACAATTTGAATTTTTTTAATATCTTATAAAACTTAATATTTTTTAAAATATTATAATAATTGATACTAATATTGAATTTATAATATTTAACTAATAAAAATATAATAAATAATGTATATATAATATATTTAAGGTTTAAAATAAAAAATTATTAAACGTAGGGACTAAAAAAACAAACATTGAAAGTTAATTAAAAGTTTAGAAAAAAAAAAGTCTTTACAATAAGCTTTTAAAAAGGTTAGTTATTACAATGGTAAAAAAAATCATTTATAGATTTATTAGAATAGTAATAAGCTTATAAAAAAACTTTTATCGGAGATGCTCTTATGAATAAAGGTCGCTAAATAATCTTTAACAGTAAAATAATTATAATTAATAAATAAGTATGAATTATTGCATTTTACTACATAACAACGATATAAATTATATCAATAGATATTAATTACTACAGAGTAATATTTTACCCCTTAACAATGACAATATGACATATATACTTGTTCGTGACTTCGTCTTGTTAATAATTAACCAAGTATGTATTACTGCAAACATGATTCCAAATGACCTTTCAAGCTAAATTTATTTATAAATACATGTACATGAAAGACCATACCTATAAACACTAAGAAAAAACACAACATAAAAATATACTGACACAACATTAAAAATCAGAGACATAGATATGACACGTGGATTTGGGTCATTTAAGACCCAACTTATAGCATGAACCCTTAAGAAGTCCGGGGATACTTATGGCACATACGCACCATTGTACCTCCTTATAGCCTCTTGACTATCAATGGTGTTTGATCTGAAAAAACGTCGGTTTCCTGGACCCCCAAATGTTGGCCTTGTGTAACGCCCTTCGGGTTCGATTGGTTGTGCACGAGGGGACAAGTTATCGAATACTCCAACCCTTCTCGGGTCAGATCGCGGCGAACAATTAATTGATTCTGCTAGAAAACCCAAGGCCTCATTGATATCGTTGGTGGGGGTTGTAAGAGGATGATGTGTTGGAGGCGGGCCTGCCGTTTGCCAATTGTTACCTGGGCCCATAATATGCCGGCCACCTTCCGGTCCTGAGCTCGGAGGGTGGCGCTTGTTTGGGCCTGAGATGCTTTGGGTCCTAATTGGTTGATCTTCTTTTAGAGGAAAGCTATGGACCGGGCCTGTAGGTTGATGTTTATTCGGGCCTAACATGTTTTGGGTGCTAGTAAAGTGGTTTTCTTTTGAGGGATGGTTACGTGTTGGGCTTGATGGTTGGTACTTAGTCGGACTTGTTTGTTGGTACTTAGATGGACTTATAGGTTGATAGCTAGTCGGGCTTGTGGATCGGTACTTATTCGGACTAATGGGATGATACTTAGTTGGGCTTGTGGGCTGGTACTTAGTCTGGCCTGTAGTTTGGTACTTAGTCGGGCTTGTGGGGTGGTACTTAGTCGGGCTTGAGGGACGGTACTTAGTCTGGCTTGTGGGTTCGTATTTCGTTGGGCTTGAGGGGCGGTATTTAGTCTGGCTTGTGGGCTGGTACTTCGTCGGGCTTGAAGGTCGGTACTTATTCGGGCTTGAGGGCATGTACTTATTCAGGCTTGAGGGCATGTACTTGGTCAGGCTTGCAGGCATGTACTTGGTCGGGCTTGCGGGGTGGTGTTTAGTCTGGCTTGTTGGCTGGTACTTCGCCGGGCTTTCGGGGCGGTGTTTAGTCTGGCTTGTGGGCTGGTACTTCGCCGGGCTTTCGGGGCGGTGTTTAGTCTGGCTTGTGGGCTGGTACTTCGCCGGGCTTTCGGGGCGGTGTTTAGTCTGGCTTGTGGGCTGGTACTTCGTCGGGCTTTCGGGGCGATCTTTAGTCTGGCTTGAGGGCTGGTACTTCGTCGGGCTTTCGGGGCGGTATTTAGTATGGCTTGTGGGCTGGTACTTCATCGAGCTTGAGGGTCGGTACTTAGTCGGGCTTGGGGGGCGGTACTTAATCTGGCTTGTGGGCTCGTACTCAGGCGGACTTGAGGGTTGGTACTTAGTCGGGCTTGTAGGCCGATACTTATTTGGGTTTGGAAATTGTTGCGGCTTGATGAGGTGTGTCTCTTTTGAGGGATAATTATGTGTTGGGCTTATGGGCCGGTACTTATTCGGGCTTGTTGGCTGGTACTTATTCTGACCCGAGAGGTTATTAGTCTTGGTGGGCCGGCTCGCCCCAATTTGGAGTTTGTTGAGAAACTTATTCATAAAATTTTCTGATTCATGGTAACGGGTTGGGCTTGAGTTACCGTAGTTTGGCCCATAGTTTAGCTCATAACTTTCATCATGGTCATTAGTTGCGTATTTCGGCATGTACTCCTTGAAAATATCACCATCTGAAGGACCACCTCTGAAATTAGGGTACCCTGAAGCGGGGACACGAACACGCTCAACCGTCGTGGTCTCAACCAAATACATACTGACGTGTTGATTTGGCCCATAGGCATAACCACCTTCGTGAGCCGGAAAATCATTGTACTTCGAATAGCCTTTAGTGACATATGTATGCCCATCCATTCTTGGTAGGATGAAAGTATTTGGCTGCTTTTTTTCTTACTTTGGAGTATGTTGTTAGATAACATTTTAGAGTCTTAAATAGTTCAAACAAAGATATTTTTATTTCATTGTAGGTTTCAAGATTAGAATTTTTTGCTTTGAGAATCCAATTCTCCACCTAAATTTTACGATCGAAAATGAAGTCGAACATGTTCCTACTTATTGGTCCTTATTGGAAAATTCGAGTTTTATTACTATGACCATCGATACGACTTTTGTCATAACAGTGTATTTTATATACACTTGTATGTAACTCCTATTTAGTTTCTTGTATTTACACCAAAGTAGTCAATGCAGAAACACATCAATCCATATTCACTTACAATATCCAATAGCGTACCTGTTTACGTAAGTTAATAGAAGATAAAAAACATCATAAAAACCGACCATCATAGATATATTGACTTTAGATTGTACATGACCGGAAATAAAATTTGGACACATTATTAGTTCTTATAAATAAAGGGGTAATCGGTAAGGATTGGCAATCGGATAACGAGTAATCGGTAATTTAGGCATGATAAGTTTCTGGCTTTAACGGGCCGGGCAAGAGCATCTTCCAAGTTGCAAGAACAAGTTGGGCTTGTGGGATCCATATGGGCTTAACCATTTACATGTTAGATATATGCTAGAATTTGGGTATTTTTCTTTAACTCTCTCATATGTTTGCAAATGGATAACGTTGTACTGTTGTAGGTTCTTATATACTTCCTCCTATTTAAAATAGGTGATATATTATTATTTCACGATTGTTGAAATAAAAGTTTATAATAATGATTAGATTATATTTTATGGTATAGAAGAATTAGAATGATGTGTTTTTTATTCAAAGATTAGATTCTTTTGATATGTTTGGAAGAATTGGATTCTGTTTATCGTTGAAAACATACATATTCTCACTTATCGCTCCTTGGATGTGAAATCTTGTTTTTACCATATTGTATCGGTTGGCGATACTTTATGTATAGATGATTAACGAGTAAGTCAATATCCGCATTATATTCTCGATAAAAGGACGATACTTGTGACGTAAAGATCTCTTTTGCACACGTGTCATTTGGCTTCTTCACTACTTAATGGGTACAGAAACCATGGAGTGTCATCATATAGTTCTTATTATACTATTTGATATTTCATAACCATTACTATTACTTTCTGATAGAGTATAAGTGAATAAGTCTTAAAGAAATTTCCGGCTTTTGTGTATCATATAACTAGAGAAGCGTAGTTTATAGTTCTCAAATTTGAACCCAACAATTAATACATTCAATTATTACTAAAGACTTATAATCTAATGGATTTAAGTGTTACTATAGATAAAATTGTGATAGATTTAGGAGATCGACATTACAAAAAATTATTATACATAATCTCAAAACTCATTTATCAAGTGTTACGACGTCGTTTTTGAAGGTTTTTTTTACTGTTAACTAGAAGGAGTTGATTCCATGTAGCCGTTTTCTTTATCTTTAATGTACACCCCTTTTTTTCATTTAAAACAGTATACAGTTTTTCTTCTTAGGTGGAGTTAAGGATTTAAGTTAAATGATATGATGATTAATTGATTATGGGTAAAGAAATCAAAATCTAATTAAAATTGATGTAATTATATTATTATAATTGTAATAAATTGTACGTTTATAATCTCATTTTTTACTTATACGCTAATCATAATGGGCTAATGACGATTGCGACCAAACCCCTCATTACGACGAGCGATGTCACTACCAACTCCCTCTTTTTCTTCTTGCATTTGGTCGTCCAGACGACCAATAGAGGTTGCTTATACCGTGTAATGATCGTTTATACATTATGCATTGTAAGATGTACATATATTAATATAATTAATTTTAATATTTAGTCATGAGTTTGTTCACCACCATTGGAGATTTTATCATGTATTTAATCTAAAAATAAAAAAAGTTAATCTGACTTTAATGTGACATCAAGTTTGATCAACGTTATAAATAGTCTAATACCCGCACCACTGTTATTTCTACCTTTCAGGCTTATATAGTTATATACTTCCTTCGTTTAAAAAAAAGGTGATACATTTTCCTTTTTAAGGTGTATAAAATAAGTGATACACTTTAAAAACTTACCTTATTTGGTAAAAAGTTGTGGAACCCACATTCACTAACTATCTCATTAAATAGTGAAATGACACATGTACCCTTAGTTTTATATATAAACATCATTAACCTCACTTAAATCAACATGTGTGGGACCCTTCCTCTACTAACTATCCAATTTAATCTTCATTATGATATTTTCTCTCAAAAAATATGAAAAGTGTATCACTTATTTTGAAACGGAAATGTTTGGCAGAGAAATGGAGGTGGAGAAATGAAAATGATTTCAATTCTATTGTTTGGTTGAGCTGAGAAATCAAAACACGGAGAAATGAATTTCTCTGAGAAATCTCATTAAGCATGATCTCATTTCTTTACCTTTTGTGAAGAATTCCATTCCTCACTCTTTTTGCCTACAAAATGAACTACACGGAGATATCCATTTCTCAACATTTTATTACTATAATAAACCAGGCATAAATATATTTCACGTGACTAGCACATGACACAAATGAAATTGAGAAATCCTCTAACCCTAGCCCCCATATTCTTCTCTGGCGATTCACAAATCTGCTGGTGTTCGGCATTTCTTCAATTCGTAATCAGTTTCAGGCTACGTTCCTCACCAACATCGACATCTTCTAGTCGTCGCTGTCAACGGCATCTGCTGATGCTACTCAGGGTCGTCCTAATCAGCTGCTTGTTTTCGTTGTAAGATCTGACAATTCGTTGTAAGATCTGATGCTAAGCAACGAATGTAGAACTTTTCGGTTGATTCAGTAGTTTCTTCAATTAGATTATTATTTATATCAAAATACTATGGACTGATTTTGTAAGAACTCCAAGTTTGTAGTCATAGTCAAAAGAAGTGTAGCATAGTTGTAATTTTGAGATGAAAATTGTTTAAGCTGCCTGTTTTTCCATTTTCAGTATTATTAATTTTGATGAATCATTTCATTTCTCTAATTTTTGCTATCAACCAGGGGAATTGATTTCTCTACTAATTCATCGTGTTAATTCTCTGACATTACCAAACAGTGGAATCCATTTCATTTCCCAACTCATTTCGTTTACCAGCATTTCATTTCTCTAATTCATTTCATTTCTCTTAATTTCTCCCTACCAAACGTTTAGGGCCTTTGAAATCTCAGAAGCATGCGAATCCTTAGGAAGAGAGACGTAATATTTTATATGAACATATATATGCATGACACCAAATGGCCATTCGCCTAGCGATATGATGTTTGTCTCACAATCTTAAGATTGATGGTTCAAGCCCCGTCATGAACATAACTATTAATTAGATGTAGATTGGAATTTGCCGTTAAAAGAACATATATGTATGACTTTTTACAATTAATTCCATGCTGACTTTGTTTTTGTCTTCATTTTATTGTCAACTAACCGAAATTAATAGGTCTTGAAAATATAAGTAACCCTCATTTTAATGAGCTTGGTCAAAGCAACCAATGCCAAGAGTCAATTATAGTACATGATTCCCCCATAATTCCCATTTCTCAATAATACTAATAAAGTCCTTGAAACCAATAAATCTTAGATATTATATCCGCTTATTTTTTAAAATCACGTTTTTCATCTATTTCCTTAATCTTTTTTGTTTCTCTAGTTAGTGTGTTCACATGTGTATATACACACATATACGTATATGTGTACGTGTATATATGTGCATATAAACATTAATGTAAGTTATTCTAAGCTTTTTCCTTTTTGCATTTGAGCAAGTTTAGAAGGGTTTGAGAGTGAGAAAGCATACAAAATGGAAATATTAGTAGAGGTTGAATTATAAAGCAAATCCTAGTTGAGGATTTGTATTAAACACTACAATTATATGTTGTACTCTAAACTTCAAAAAGTCCCTAAAATACATGAACTCGATTGAGTAATTGAAACAAAACTTAATTAGAAATCTGAACTACAAGAAGAAGAAAACATGCTAAAAAAGTGCTTCTAATCTATGTCAAACCCTTGAGTAAACTAACTACTAATGACTAATTAGTAATCTATATGTAGCACTTGTTAGTAGTAGAAAAACCAGTTGAAATCTCACTAGTGGAATCACAAAGAAAACTAGACTTCCATGCATCTTGCAAACCCAACGGTAAACTCACGAAAGGGTAACCACCATTAGATGTTCTCCCCCATTGATCCTCGATATGTGTCTCGACACACTCGGTGGGGCCCTTCATCATTGCTGACATGGCGCCACCTGTCCCTTCATGATCTTGAACACCATTCACACAGTTTTCTTGCATTCCCACCGTGGGTAAATTACTGATTGAGAAGCAACAACTATTGTAGTATTGTTGTTGATGATCATGATGCAACCCAATATTTGTGTTGTAATCCAAACTCTCTTGCTTATCAAAGTCCCCAAAGATGGAATTATTAGGCATGTTAACTAGCAAAGATGATGCATCAACTATTGATGATTTAGAACCGTAGTTTGGTTGATCCTGTAACAAAAAGGGATAACTTGTGGAATAACTAAGGTCTTCACTGCTAGAAATGGAACTTTGAGGGGGCTTATTGTTGATAGTAGCAAGTATAGGGGGTGTTGGGTCAATATTAAAAGATTTATAAAGAGAATTGTTGTTAATAGTAGTATGATCCATATTAGCAGAGAAGCTAGTGATGGATGAATGTTGCATATCATTGCTAGACATGCCATGTTGAGTAAGGATATTTTGATTAGAAGAAGGGGTTTCTTGCAAAATTGGAGATACCCATGAATGAGATAGGGTTCTTTGTGCAGTTGAGCTTGCTTTCTTGAATATCCTACAGATTGCCCATGAGTCCTGCATAATATTTTGGAAGCAACCATTAGATAAATAAAATATCGATGAATACAAAAGCCTAGAGACATGAAAAATTCTAGGATCACTTCTTATACACCATGTCACCGTCTAAGACGAGAAATGGTATATTTTCATACTATTTGTGTCTACTTCATTTTGCTACTCACCACAATAGGACATGTGTAATCCACTAATTCTTTTTCCTCGTATCATTCATTAACTTCGACATTTGTTTTGATCAAGTGAGTAGAAAAATAAGCAGGCACAAACAGTAGGAAGACTCTCATCTAAAACTATGATGTTTTTAAGTTGTAATCTTCATGTAGTAGGTAGGATAATGTGTGTGATCTACTTAATGGCAATATTGTAACAAACAAGATATTAAAATTTAAAACTAAGATAAAGTACTAATTAATTAATTAATTACATTTGCGGGAATGGTTTTCTCAAGGAACCGTTTGCTAGGAGCGGTGTGATCGGTGAGAGAAGGCAAGCGGAACTCGTGCATCATCCAGTCGGTTTTGATACCCTTTGCAGCTCTCCCTTTATAAAACACAAGTGATTTCTTCAAACCGATGCATTTTGAGCCCTCCGATGCATAAATCGGGCGGTCGGTGCCCGTGGCTTTCCAAAATCCAGCTCCCGTAACACGATTCGGTCGTGCACTATTTCGGTATTTGCGATCCCTTGGACAATAGAAGTACCATTCTTTCTCTCCAGTCATATCCAACTCTAATTAAATTTCAGAAAAGAAAAAAAATGTTACAATCTTTTTAACTAGCATAATATTCTCATGCATAAATTAAAGAAATATAATTAAATCTTGAAAGTTTATGAATTTATCTTGAAATCATAACATACTTGGTAGATCCCATGGATCATGCTTATAGATATCTAGTTGCTTGATGAGTTCAATGGAAAGTGGCCTTTGTTGGATCTTTCTCTTTAGATAAAACCCAACAAGCTCCTCATCAGTCGGATGAAACCGGAAACCTGGTAACATGATTTCCTCTATTTTCTCACCATTTTCACTTTTGTCCTCCATTATCATACCTTTTTTAGCTCTAAATTATCCTACTAAAAATCCAGAAAGAAAGAACAAAAACAAAAACCGCCCTCTACTTTGATCTTGAAACCCTAAAACAAAAGTTGATCAACACCTAAACTAAACAAAACAAGACACAGAAACAAAATGATGATAGAAGTAAGTGTGATAGATATTGAAGTGAAGCTGAAAACTAGGGTTTTCTTGTTTTAGGGTTAAGTGAGAAAGAAGCATGAAGACAATGAGATGATAACGAGTGGAAGTTTAGTTAATTTGAAGATGAAGATATGCTTCCTGAATAGGGTTCTGAATCCGAAGGATCAGCCGTTTTTTCAGGTGACCTTAAAGGAGCTGGTTTTTGCAAGGATTTTGCTGTATTTACCCAAAAATAGTACGTTTTGAGAGAGATGATAAAAGATTATTAAAATTGTTGATTTATTGTTTTAATAAATAACAAAACAACTACCAAGAAACACTTTCTCTAAGTCAATAATGGATATGTTGTATCTATATATTTATTTTTACTTTAGGGAGAAGATTTGGATTTTGGAAAACTTTTCAGAGTGAAACTTTTATATATATTTGATAGATTTGGTTACTGACCGAATAATATATAAATATGATATTTAAATTAATTTGTTATTTGTTTAAAGCATGTTCAACAACTTAAATAAACTTGGCGACTTTTTGAATGATCGACAAATTATGAAACATGTAGGAGAGATCGACTAGGAGCGGATCAGAATCAGAAATTTTTCCAACATGTTAGTAACTTAGTAATGATCTACGTAATTACAGTCATTTATACTATATATAGTTATCGATATACTAAATATATAACTATATTTTCTCAGGTTACGTACATATATAGCTCCATCCCTTGAAGCATGTACATGTTGTGTTGGTTTTGATCGGGCTATTTATCCTTTTCATTTGAAGGAATGTGATTAATGTGAATCTAATCTATTTAATCTTATAAAAAAATATTGTTAAATGATAATTAAGATATATAGAGGATAAAGAAAATAGAAAACGATATCAACACGAAATTTGTTATCACTACAAGAAAAATACTTATCCCGACGACAACTTGTTGTTCGTTTGTCTTTATACTCTCTGTAATATGCAATTACAAGGTTGTCATACATGTATATATCTATATTTCATAATAATCGTTTTCATATAAAAATGTACATTTCACCAATTTAAATTTAAAAGGGAAAATTTTGAATTTCAAAAATAAGGAAACTATTCTTTAGAAGATCATGCAATGTTTATTAATTTCTTGGTATTTTTGGGAGAAAAAGACTCTTTATTTCTAACTTTAATGCATACATCCATGCAACCCTTTTTTGGGTTATGTTTCAAAGTCCAAATTGACGAATCTCAATGTATTAGTTTGGTTTGGTTGGGATCATGATTTGATTATAAATTAACAAATTGTTAATTAATAACCATTCATTCATTTTTTCTCATTAAATCTCAATATACATGAGAGTAATAAATGTGATTTAATTAAAATATAATCATAAGCAGATAAAGACAAAGCAAAATTCCAAGAAGAGGTGTTTAATGCGTTGTTTAATGAGACTTCCTTTGGGGTTTTTGAGTTACGTGTAAATGTGGACTTTGGAAACCGGCAAAAGCTCAAAATTATATAATATTATCTGCCAAATTCTATGCACACACAGAGTGTAAATCTTGAATCTTAATTAAAACTTTTTATTAAACTTTAAAATCTTATTTTAATGATTTAATTACTAAAGTATCGAATCATGCAGTTTCTATTCCATTCCTACAAAGCTTCTATTCCACTGACTTGTCAGGATATATGAATATATTAAGGCCATTTGGACAGGTGAAGATTCCCCCTGCTGTCATACGCTATATCACTACAAGACTTTGTTTAAAGATTTCATTAAATGGGATGCTGCTTAATTATATCATCATGTATCTATATCTATGATCAATTACTATTTGACCCTTTTCTTTCTTCACCTTATTTCATGTAAGGGACTTGGGCTTAGGGTTTGCTATATGTATAAAGATACAATAGAGTCTATGGTAGATGTATGTATACGCTAGACCGCTAGTTATGTTATATATGTACAGTTGTGGTATGTAAAAGACTTCTTGATTTATTCATATATGTTGGTATTACCCATATATCAAGGGGCAGACCTATTATAGGTGAGACTATTAAGAAAAAATAAAATATACAGTCAGTGATACCCTTCGATTTTTTTTCTAGGTCCTCCACTGCATATAATGTAGTGCTGTAAAACGTACTTTGAACATGGAAATATAATATCATGCTTTGGTTTCATGCTTTGGTTTATTAATTAGCTAAAGTTAATTAGATGTCTTTTTTTAGATCGGGGGAATTAGAAAGCATAAATATTTGGTGATGATTCTATCGTTTTATCATGCTACATCACGATAAAGTCATCCATACAGACGTCAAATGCAGGGCTGATTCTGGGTATGGGCGACAAGGGCGGCCGCCCAGGGTCCATAAGATTTAGGGGCCCATTTCAAAAAAATCAGCCCATGTATCCATATGTGTAAAGTCATTTGAATCAAGGTAACTTCAACAAAATGTTGAAAATATGCGCACTATAGGGTCCAATCTGGTCATTTAAGTTGGGAATTGGGGCGATACTTTTAGTTTGGCGGAAGTTTTTTAGTTATTTGGAAAAAAAATACATAAGGGGCCCATGTTTAATATTTTGCCCAGGGCCCAAAAATTAATTGGACCCCCCCTGGCCAAGTGTTGTAAATTTAGTTATATTAAATATATACTCCCTCCGTCTTACAAAAAACTTCTCATTTGACATGGGCACAATTTTTAAGGTGATGGTTAGTGGTAAGGTCATTGGTAATAATTTTAATTAAATTATATGATTGATTTGGAGAGAGAATGATAGTTAGTGGATAGTTAGTGGTGAGGTCCTTAGTAATAATAGTATTTTATTATGTGGAGCCCATCAAATGTATGAAATGAGAAGTTTTTTATGGGACAAAAATTGAAGGCAAATGAGAAGTTTTTTGTGGGACGGAGGGAATATTATCTTAACAAACACTAAGAATATATTAGTCTGAATGTATGAGGATTAAATATGCTTAAGTATATATTGAAATCACTTGCATAGAGAGCAAGTACATTTGCCTTCAATTTCGTGTCCATTTTAGATAACTATGTACATGGGTTTCATCAATTTTTCTAACTTTGAAAAGTAATAATGCCAAGTGATGTTACCCTTGCTGATTTTGATAATTTTCTTGCAACTTTATTTTGCTAATTACCAATGTTTTCTTAGTGGATAGCAAGTTCCCTACACGATGATCCAAACATCACCCCTCAAACTTAAGGAAATAGTGGAGAGGTGGCCCAAACAACCAATAAGTTAAGTTAAAATTTTAATGAAACCTATATGGATTTTTTAAAAAAAGTTTAACGGCAAAAGAAAACTTAGGAAAAAAACTTCGACATTGTCATCACTCTTATCTTAAGAACCCGAAAAATTGCATAAAAACGATAGCAAGGAACTAGCACAAAGTACAAACAAAAAAGAGAGAGTAAGAAAACATACAACCACCAAATTAAAATTAAAACCTCCTAAAACAGTCCAAAAACCTAAACCAACTTAGACGCCAAAAAACAAACAGCCTTCAGAAACATGCATAAGGGTCTGAACACCATATCTGCCATTTATCCGCCAACAAACCGCCCCGAAGTCTGCATTTGAGCCAGAAAAAGCCGTGGCCTGAACGTGTACAAACATAGAATCAGCGCAGCCGATACGCGAGATCGAATTAGAAAATACCTTGGATAAGAAACCAAATATGGATTAAATATGTATGTGAGTTCGCCATTTAAAAAAAAAAAAAAAAAGAACTAGTTTCACCAAACTAATGATCTTGTTTTTTTTAATCGACAAATAATACTAGACAACTTTTTAGAAACTACTTAAATGTCGAATCTTGTTGTATTTATAATTTCATATATTAAAGTGCTCATAATCTAGTGATACGTGAGTTATCAACCAACCAAGAGGTTGTGAAATTAAGTCTTATTGGAAACATTGTTTATTATTTTAGTGTGAGTATTTATTAAAGTGTAATTGGGCTAGCGGTATGGTGTTTGTCCTCATCCTTAAGGCTGAGGGTTCAAGTCTCATCGTAGACATAGTTGGACATATATGGTAATTAAGAGTAAATTGAAATTTGTTAAAAAAAAAGTTAGTGTGAGTATTAACATAATAATAAAAGAAAATTATAACTAGTTGGTCCATATTAGATCATCAGGATTAACCTTGAGGGGTTTTCTTTCATAGGTCTCGAGTTCGAGATTTGCTGAGGGTTTTTTTTCAGACGGTAAAAAGGAAGTGGAGTTTTATTCCCTAAAGACATTGTTTGAGGAAAACATAATATCCGTTTGAATGTCACTGCTTAATTCAAATTAGTCAGTTAAAAGAGAAGTAAAAGATTTTTTTTTGAACAACCAACATTTTATTAAAAAAGACAACTAGCAAGATGCTAGAAGGAGGGAACAACAAGAAATTAAAAACAAGACATAGGGGAAGAACACCAAAGAGACCATCTATTAGCTAAATTACACGATGGAGCCCTATGTTTAATCCAAAAGAAGGAAATCGCCTGAAGATACCCCCCTTTTATGCAGCCGTTAAAATCGTCCGACGACTTGAAGACCTTCCCGTTTCGATATCTCCAAATGATCCAAAAGTATATATATAAAACACTTAAGAATCCTTTTTTGATTGAGCCCGCCATATTGGCCTGCTCAGCCCAAATGAAAATGTCAGCAATAGTCTGAAACCGCATAAGATTTATACCCCACCAAGAGCAAAAGTCACCCAAAATCGGTCTAGAAACCGGACATGAAAGAAAAAGATGGTCTTGATCTTCGTCAGTGGCGTCACATAAAGGGCAAAGCTGGGACAAACACGTAATGTTTCTTCGTTGTAAATTGGGTTTGGTCGGAAGCCGGTTGTGAAGAATTCGCCACGCAAGGATATTAATCTTCCCGGGAATCCAATTAATCCATCGAAGGGGGCTGTTACCATTGGCTATCAGGGAACAATCATCATAAGCAACCCGCAAAGAGGAGACCGAGAAACCATTCTTATCAAGGGCCCAAGTGACGGATCTATTGCCACGACTGAGATCAACCCGTATCCAATCTTTTAAGGGTTGATTATACTTATCAAACTCCTTATGAATCTTAATAATACTCCTCCAAATACCTGTGAAATTGCCACCCTTTTGGACGTTATTCAGCCCGCCATCCGCCCCATGAAAAGCAATAATGACATTAAGATAATTATCATTTATACATGCGTACTTTGAAAATTAATATATACAAGACTTTTTTGGAGTCAAATATATATATCTTGGGAAGTAGAAAGTTGGTGAAAAACCCAAAATGTGGCCCTCGTTATAAACCCTTTTTGTCTAGTCCTTGACCTAGGTTTTGCTTCCCAAACGTGCAACCTTAATTTTCTAATGGATCCATTTTTCAAATTTCCTCACTTTCAACTTTCAAGCATTCAACACACCTCTTTTCATGTAATCATGCATCTATTTCAATTGGGGGAAATACTATATTAAACTTGTTTTTCTAGGGTTTCTCTTTGACGTTTTTCAAACCTTCAAATCATTAATAACAAATTTATTTGTTGAATTGGTGTTTTTTAGTCATCTTTCTTAATTAATGTTAAAATAACCATTTGATAATTATCTAACATTTTAAAATGATCTCCTAAATGTCACAAGTTCAATCGATTTCTTAGATAAACATTTACCAATTGTCTAAGAAAAGATTAACAATGGTTAAATAATATACATCACAAGCATAACTCGATCACCCTACTGAGGCTATTATAACATAGAATAACTTTTAAAAAATAGTATGTTTAAGTATGGGATATTTTTATTTGTTAAAAACATCTCAGCCTTATCCCTTTTTTTTATAACTGACTAAACTTTTATATAATCATCTTGCTAAACCTATATAATTTGTAAATAATAATATGCTGGCTACCGATGATTGTTGACCCTAAGGACATTTAATTAGATTTGAAATCTAATGGTTATGAGTTAAAGACTCGATGCTAACAAAATAGCTAGTGTCTTCTTCGTTTATAGTTGCGTTCCCGATATATAAACATGTGATACTATAACTATATTATTGACTATACAAACACTTGCTATACATAAATGAAAATTCCATTTATATTTGCCGCACTTTTATATTTGCATCTCCATTATTACTACAAGTCTATAATACGGTTGAGTGTGAAAGAATAGCAAATACTAGAGTATATAATATTAGGACACCTGCAATAGCTCCTTGATATCGTATCCTTGAATCTACATGAAAAACGCAACATTAAACTTATTACCAATATTATCAGATATCAAAAAATCCATAATATTATCATTTAATATCCCAAAGTCTGTCTTCTACTCAAAATAAAGAGATATACTATAATCTATTAAATAAAGTGATGTCAAAGACGTTTAAAAGTAAAAGTAAGGGTAAAATAGTCATTTCACTATATTAAAGTGGATAGCTAGTGGAGGATGACCAAATAATATCACTTATTTTAAAACTGCTAAAAATGAAAAGTGTATCGCTTATTGTGATTCGGAGGTAGTATATCTAAAGCGTCTATGTTCTGATTATCATCATTGTAGATAAATTTGTGGTCTTGAATTCTTGATTCAGGTCGGCAAGATTTAATTGTGGTCAAATAGTCAACAAGGTCAAAGTCAAACCATGTAAGAAACTTACCTGAAGTAAAGTGAGCAACAATATGACACCGGAGTTCCAGAGAGCATGTATTGTTATGGGAGTGAGAAGGTTACGGGTTTGTGCATATGAAACACCCAAAGCAGTCCCTGTATTATTATTACAAATATAAAATATATACAATTAAACTTGTAATAATGTCTTCAGTTTAAAAAAAATGTTTAATTTTATAATATTTTTCTGTTTTGGATTTTATGCAGAAATAGTACCGAGTATAAAGAGTTGTGGAAATTCCCCAGGAGTGAGATGAGCAGCTGAAAATACTGCAGCACTTATAACTATTGAAACTGGTGTTGGCACCCTGTAAAGTGATATAATATATATATATATATATATATATATATATATATATATGTATATATATATATATATATATATATATATATATATATATATGTATATATATATATATATATATATATATATATATATATATATATATATATATAAGTAGGGGTGTTCACTATTCGGATAAAACCGGATTATCCAAATGGGCAATTAATAGTTTGGTTTTCGGATTGGATTTGGTTTTCATTATTAAATCCGGATTATCCAAAAAATCCAAATAGTATATATACTATCATAAATTACTCTCTGTGCTAGATGAAGAAAATGAGGAAGATGTAAATGATTTTTGTATCTTGACTTGGTGGAAGTTAAATAGCAATCGATTCCCTGTTCTTTCCCAACTTGCTAGAGATGTATTGGCTGGTTCTTGATTCATTTAGAACCTCTTTAAGCCCAAAAATGGTTCAGCCACTTTTATGCTGGATTCGAAACTCTCGTCAACCTCTTAATATTGAAGAAGACATACATGACATTGATAAACTTGATGAAGGTATAACTTTTATCGCTTACAAAAAATTCACGTTTATGATATTTTGATTTAATTTCAGAACTAATAATTGTATTTTTTTTTCTAAGGATTATATCAACTAGGAGGAGACTTTAGCATTCTTGATTTGTGATCGATTAACTAATCAACAACGGAATATCTTTTGTGATAAACTACTTCTTTTTGAATTGTAAGCAATTAGGGTACTCATTTTCTTTACATTTCTTATAGTGAATTGATATGCTAATATTTGTTCATTTATATAGTATTAGTTGGCAATGGACCAATCTTACTGGAGCTTTTGAGGAAGTTGATGTGAAGACTTTTGCATATATTATTGTAAATGTCACAAGCTATGAATTAGACTTGTTATTATGTATAAAGTAGTTTATCGTTATGAAATTGTACATATTAAACTTAATATTAGTTATGTTATATACCGGTGTAGTGTTGTGAAGTATATTAAGAAAAAAAACGGTTTGGTCCGGATATAATTAAATTGTAATTTGGTTCGGATCGGTTTGGATTTAAATTAGTTTGGACGGTTCGGTTTGAACATTTAAAATCCAAAATCCATTTGGATTCACCTATTTGGTTTGGATAAATCCAAATTATCCAAACGAACACCCCTATAAAGTGTGTGTATATGTATGTATGTATGTATATATCTATATATATATATATATATATATATATATATATATATATATATATATATATATATATATATATATATATATATATATATATATATATATATATATATATATAGGAATGAGTTCTTTTGAGAATTAATATATTGGGTGAGAATGCGAGAATAGATCTCAGCCGTTGATCTGGGCGGATTTGGGTCTCACGGCCCGGCAAAGTCTGCCACGCGGCACGAGGGGGGCACATGTGCCTTGTTTAATCATCGTTGATTAACCTATGAATACATATAGGTTAATCATCGATGATTACACTAATTCTCACATTCTTACGATTTTTCCAATTCTCAAAGGAACCCTCCCCTATATATATATATATATATATATATATATATATATATATATATATATATATATATATATATAAGTGGGATCCTGTGAGGACTCAAAAAACGGTGAGGACTCGCGAGGACACCTCATAAAAATTTCAAAAAATTCCGAAAAAATTATATATAACTCACCATGATTATTACTACATTTGACCAAAAAAAAAATTTCGAAAAAAAAATTATGATCCACTTTTTTTTGCGGATCATAACAATGATCCATATTTTTTTTGTGGATCATTATTATGATCCATATTTTTTTTTTGGATCATTTTTGAAAAACTTTTTTTTTTGGATCTTATAGGCTGCGATTTAGATATTTAAAAAAGAAATTTTTTTGAAAAAAGTTTGTTTTGGATCATTTTTAGTGTTGTTTTTGGAGTCCTCGCAGTCCTCACCGGGAAAAGAGTCCTCACCGGATCCGGACCCTATATATATATATATATATATATATATATATATATATATATATATATATATATATATATATATATATATATATATGTTTGTGTGTGTGTGTGTGAGAGAGAGAGAGAGAGAGAGAGAGGAACAATTACCATTTGGTAAGGGCCACCATAAGAAAACCACGAAACACATTTTCTTCCAGAACTGGTGCAAGGACACCTGTGATGCCTACCAAGTAAGCAGTGCTGCAACATAGAGAAAAAAGCTCATTATATTTTTTATTAAAAATATATTTAAATATATAAATATGGCAGTTTCAACCCATTTACCTATGAGCGGGTCAATTCAGGTTGTGTGTTTATCTCTAATGGGTCAAATGGGTAACAAAAAATCAGTTCCAAAGAAAACATGTCAAATGGGTCGAACGGGTCGAAAGTTAGACATATTTTTAATCAATACAACCTCATAAGAATCTCATTCAAAAACAAGTTTTTTTTTTGGTTGGAAAAATGTAATTTTTAATTTTTTATAATCATATATATGACACACTAATTGCCCGTTTTGACCCGTATTAAAAAGTACCCGTTTTGACCCCATTATAATTCATATTACAGTAGTAATCTCAAATACGTATTTGAAACTATAAAACAAGTATTATGTACCTGACACCAGAGGATCCAATCAGAGGAAGTAATCGAACAAGAGCATCAGTCTGTAATTAATTTAATAAAACCAAATCAATACATTAAATTTAACAAAACTAACAACAAATGCAAGGTGAATGATTATTATTATTTTTTTAATTTTTAATTTTATCTCATACACTATAAGCAAGATGTATATGAAATCATTAAATTGAATTTTATGGAGTCAACAAAACCAGTTACTATTAAAAAACTAACCTCTCTTTGAGGTGGGTCCCCATTTAACAAAGACATAGCAACTCCTGCAAGTGAGACAGAAATTAGGGCTCCAATAAAACCAATTCCAGCCCATAATAGCCATCCTTTTTGAAGATTAAAAGGATCCCTCAAATCTGAAATTTATACAAAAAAATGAAAAATTAATATATTTGTAATAAACACAAAAGGTAATAATATGTTATAACATGGAAAATTAACTAGACCTCAAAATGACAACTGGTATTTCATATTAGTTGTTTATATATAAGTAAAAGTGCAAAATAATTAATAGCAAAATTGTTTAATTGCTCTGATAAGTGATAATTACCATAGCGATATATGTCATCAGGATTTTGTTTGCTTGAGTTAGTGATGCTATAAAGTGTTACAAGTACAACAGCTGTTGCGAAACTGAAACAAATAAAGGAACAAGACAAATTAAGTTCATCAAAAAGAAACATAAAAAAAGATAAGTTTAAAAATAAATGTATAAAAAATTAAATAAAGAAGGAAGTCATACGCTTGGTCAAAAAACAATATTCCTGCCTTATTATCTAAACTTAAATCTCCAATTTCAAAACCGAAATACGGAAGAGCTGCTGCTTCTACAAGACCTGTCAAAACAAAACTGCCTGGAAAAATATTACCTTTACCGGAAATATACCAAACTGAATAAATAATTAAAAAAATACTTAAATAGAAAAGAAAATAATATGATAGATGTGATAATCAAAGTCATTAAAATGTCACCTATTGACTAAAATTAGTTGAGTAAAAGTAAGGGGGTGTTTGGATTAGCATTTTGGGACAGCATATCTGATTATTGCATTTGAAGTTACATTATTTGTCTTTTTTAGTGTTTGTAAAAACATGATATTATTATAACTTCAAACACGTCCAGAATATTATGTTATCCTGATTCTCATCACTGAAAATATCATTCAATCACTTTGAAAACACGCATCCAAACACACCCTTAATCCATTGATAGAGTTTAGAAAACAAACCTTAATCCACAAGCAAGTGATGTCAGAGAAACCGTATACCATTCCCATGGCACATCCCATCGTTTCAGAATTGGCCAATCAAATCCACTTTCCTAGACACAATTACACCATTTCAGTACAGCTTAAGAATTAGTGTTTTCAAATTCAGGAAAATTGATTCTAAATTTAAAATTATACTAACACTATTACAGGTTATTGTTAGTGAATGTTTATTATTAACATTATATTAACACTATTATAGGTTAGAGTAAATTACTGTTTTTGTCTCTGTGGTTTACCGGATTCTGCGTTTTTGTCCCTGTGGTTTTTTTTCCTCTTTTTTTGTCCCTGAACTATGTCAAATTCCGTTTTTTTGTCCTTCCGTCCAAAATCCACCGTTAACTAACGTAAAATTCAAAAAAACTAAGGGTATTTTCGTCCTTTTCAAAATTTCTTTATCTTTTTCTTATTTTTTTCTCTCCTCTTTTTTTCATCTTCTTCATCATATTCTTTCATTCTTCAAAAACCACAAACAAACCCTAAACAATTTAGGCATCGATCAGACCGGATCCAAAAACCAGAAACCATTCTAGAAGACATCGATCTGGGTTTCTTGAAGAAGATGACGGTAAGGAATTCTGAAATCGAGATCAGACCAGATCCAAAGGAATTTTGATCTAAAAATCTTCTTATCATTCTTCAAAATCCCCCCTTCTTTCGATTTTGGTTAGGAGCTGCATATTTGAATTTGATTTTTGTTCTTACCCCTTCATTCCCCCTTCTTCCCCCTTCATTCTCTGTTTTGATTTGTATAAAAAAAACGAGATCGGACCAGATCCAAAGGATTTCGTGGGTTTCTTTAAAAAAGAGGAGAAATGAAGAAGACAAAAAAAATGAGGAGGATGAACTTTGTTAAATTGTTTGATGATGGGTTTTTTCTACAGTGCCCGATTGAAGTAGAGAGATAACACATATCTTCATAGATCTTGAAGAACACATATCTCGGATTAGAGCTTGGAACCTCTGCCGCAGATTTCTGCACTTCGATGATGATGATCCTTCTTACTCTGATTGGTATGTTTTAGGTTTGAAGTTGAAGCATCTTTGACTTGAGTTTGACGAAATGAAGAACCGGGGGCAGTGGATGGATGATGATCGTCTTTGATTGCGGATTTGGGATTCTTCTTTTCGGATCTGATTGGAGAATTTGAATTAGAGCCGACAATCAATTGATATGGATTTTTTAAAGAGGGGAACGATCTGGGTTTTGAAAAAGAGGGGATCGATATGGATTTAATGTTTTGATTTTACTTGTGGTCTAATAGTTGCAGGTTTGTTTTTGGTTTGGTGTTCTTGATGATGAAGGTGTTCTTTGATGATGAAGGTTAAAATTGAAAGATACAAAATTTAAAGCTTAAAGTACAACTTATTTGTGGCAAAAGACAGAAATACCCTCACATGTTTGGCATGTGAGGTCAGTTAACGGTGAAAAATGGACGGAAGGACAAAAAAACGGAATTTGGCATAGTTCAGGGACAAAAAAACGGAAAAAAAAAACCACAGGGACAAAAACGCAGAATCGAGTAAACCACAGGGACAAAAACAGTAATTTACTCTATAGGTTATTATTAGTGTTTTCAAATTCTGGTTATAAGTAAGTAAGTAACACTATATTAACACTATATGTTGGTTATTAACACTATAATTAACACTATTGCAGGTTATAATTAGCGTTTCCAAATTCTGGAAATGGACACAATCGGATTTACTGAATGTTGATTATTAACACTATTTCAGGTTATAATTAGTGTTTTCAACTCCTGGAAAATAGATTATAATTGAGAGATTTAGAAAGCCTTAACTTAATTCTGCTGCTAATTCATAACATTAAACACAATAGCAATCTGACAGATACACCTCATTCCAAGTACCATTTCTAACATTTAAACCTAACGATGTCAAGTAAACAAACATAAATCAGTAATCACCTTGCTGTTTGGAGAGTTTTTGTTCTCGTAAAAGCAAACCGAAGAAATTCCTCTCTTCAGAGCTTCCTTATTTCTGTAACTCAAATGCTGAAACCTCAAAGCTCGATTTGATAAGCATGGCGACGTTGAAAATGCGTTATGGTGGACCCTGTGGGGTGATTGAGTTAGGGTTTTGAATGAGTAAACTCGAGGTTTGAGAGAGAGTGTGAAAGCTGATGATGATTGAGAGAATAACAAGGTGCCGGTGGTAATCGGAGATGCCATTGTTGCTCAGTTTTCCGATGAATTGGTTGCAGTTGCTCACAAGATAAGGGTCCAAGGGATGGGTTGGAGATGAAAAGTTTCACTTATGCCCTTGAACTTTAACTTTGTAATTTTTTAAGTCTCTAAACTTTCACGAGTTTGTAAAATTATAGACTAATTCCTTCATTTTGTTTTCCAACGAGGAGTTGGTTTGTGTTTCGTGACGAATTGCAACTCATCATATTTATAAACTAAGCAACAATGGCAATAATCAGATATAAACTAAGCAAAATTAATACCTTAACAAAATTAATGCCAATGGCTACCTTAACAATGGCTACTATCAATTAAGGTTCCACATTCGGTTTTATCGAAGATGGAACGGATGTGTGCTACTTTTTATGGGGTGGTCAAGAGAATGAAAAGAAAGTCAATTGGGTGGCTTGGAAGAATATTCTTGCATCTAAGGAAAAAGGAGGGCTAGATATTGCAAGTTTAAAAGCGTTAAATTTTATGCTGAATTTAAAAGCGTTAAATTTAGCTCTTATTATTAAATGGGAGTTGAGGTTTCTTTAAGAAAATGATTCATTATGGTGCCGGGTTATTAAAGCAGTTTATGGTGATGATGATGGCATTATGCGTCGATCAAACTTGAGAACTTCTAACGGCATATGGTCAAGTATTATTAAATCTATAAATGTGTTGCATGATAAAAGAATAATTGATCATAATGCTATAGAGTATGAGATTGTTGGTAGTGATAAGGTAAAATTTTGGTTAGATACTTGGTTAAATTCTATTCCATTATGTGACAAATTCAATCGTTTATATCGTTTAGAGGTGGAAAATAATTGTTTGGTGATAAACGGAATGATGATTCTTGGGTTGAATTAGAGAAGAGAACTAAGAGGAGGTATTGAGCTAGATCAATTTAATACGTTAATGTCGAGTCTTTCTCGAATTAATGTAGGTGAAGGAAATGACAAAGTATGTTGGTCTTTGGATATTCATGGAGAGTTCTTAGTAGCCGGGACAAGAAAACATATAGATAATATATACCATCCGATGATTAATTCGAATTCTTTATGGTGCAAATCGGGCCCTATAAAAATTAATATTTTTATATGGCGTTTGAGGTTGGGTCGTCTTCCAACTCGTTATAATTTGTCAAGGAGAGGAATGGGGATTGAATCTATTGTGTTGCCCTTTATGTACGAACAAAATGGAATCTGTTGATCACATTTTTTGCTTGTGATGTAGCAAAACAAATATGGCGGTTGGGTATTTGGTGTGGAATAGAATAATTCTTGAGGTGAATTTTGATGAATAGTGGACATTCTGTGAAGAGTTTCCTAATCGTTATAATGCAAAATTGAAGTTAAAGGTGATTGGTATTGCGGTTTGTTGGATGATATGGCGATATCGTAATTCCATTTTATTTGATTATGGTAGCACTAGAAGATGAGATATTATTGATTCTATTATTTTATTTTCATTTAATTGGTTAACTTGAAGAAAAAAAAAATATGTAAGATATTCTAGGTGGACTGGAATAAGAACCCTATGTATTAATTTTGTTTAACATTGCTAAACTAGAGTAATTTAAATGCTGGTTAAAAAAAGACATCAATAAACGATAAAGAAAATTCCAACCATTGTTTCTTTGCCAATGATCTTTGAATCTATATAGATTTTAGGCATGTAGGTGTATAATCATATACGTTTTGAATATATCAATTATATGTATTTTAACAAGGAACATTTATATTTGCTTCGTAATGAGTTTATAAGATACGCATCATTTTTATAAATAATATATTCATACATTTAAAAAAACAAATAATAATAATAATAATAATAATAATAATAATAATAATAATAATAATAATAATAATATTGTGTATCATTTCTCATTCTCTTATCCCTTAGACTGGTGCCAACAGCGACACAACTGATGTCTTCAATTTTTGGCAAATCAGCGGCATGTCAGCTCACACTACAACTGACAATCAACTGATATGCTCACGTTATCAATACTCATTCTCTTCACTTTTTTGGACTCCACGATTATAAAACACACACACACACAAAATACCAAATACAATATTAAATTGCAAGGCCCACGCCAATTTCTCTTATTCTTCTCTTCCTTCAACCAATGATGACATCAATCGATGAGCTCAAAGAGATGAGGCTTACCAATGGGGGGAGTCAACCGATGCCGTCCGTTACCCTCCATTGACACTGATCTTATTCCCTTTTAGCCAATCATTCTAAAGCCCAATTCTTATATAAGCATAAGCCTGTTTTACTCACTAATCCCACTTTTTTTCTTCTTTTTTTTAAAGGCTTCATTAGAAAAACTAGCAAGAAGTTAGGAAATTACAAACATGGAAAAAGAAAAAAGAAATTACAAATAAGACATAGGATTTAAATACCACTCCGCCCACTTATTATTCAAAAAACGAGATTTTGCCCTATTCTTGATCCAAAAGTATGAGATACTTTTCACCTCGCTGAAAATTAACGCCTCTCTTCCCCTGTTTATTGTACCAAATATTTTAGCATTTCTAAATTTCCAGATACTCCAAATAAGACATTGAACTGCAGCTGTGAATGCCTTCAACTTCTTCCCCGTTGGACCGATTTCGTAGCCCTATTTTACCATGCTTTTGATGCTATTAAACGCTTGCGGGTTAACTCCCCACCACCTTCCAAACTCAGATATAAGCAGCTTTTGAAACCGAGCAGTGAGCGAATAAATGTTCTTATGTCTCCGCCTCCGAACCACATAATGCACAATCATGAGAAACAATCGGGATATTACGATATTGTAAGTTTGCCTTGGACGGGAGTTGTTCGTTGTATGCTTGCCATGCCATTATGCAAACCTTGGACAAGACCCATTTGAGTATTTGACCCAAGAAAAGTCCCCTTTATCCGTACTCTTTAATAATGCTTGTTAGTCCCAAGACTAAGTAAATAAGATTTGATGATCGATAGCCAAGAAGAATAAAATCAGCTGAAGTACGTATCTCAGCTGAAACAAGTATATACAATAAACCTTTAGGTGAGTTAGTACTTACCTCTAGAAGTCAAGTCAAATCAGCAACAATTCAAGAGTGATCATTCGAAGTCTATGGCCAAAGGACAAAGACAAGAAGAAGACCACTCAGCTGATTGTGGAATCAGCTGATGGTACCGCTGTAGATAAAGACTTGGTGGAAAATATTCTTGACACTTTGAATATTTTCCTTTCCCGCTCAAAGAAGAAGAAAACGATGAGGATATTCTATTTCGGTAATAGAAGATAAGTTGTCAGAACTTCATCGTTTGTCCCTCCAAGCATGTATAAAGAAAGTCAACATCTTTTGTACTATCATAGTACATCTTTTCACTGTGCGTCAGAAAAGGTTACAAGAGAAGTTGACACAAAGTACAATTGGGACTATAACGTATGCAAGAGCATTTAATGTCTCCTTGGACAAGTCTACATCGACGAATAATATGTTTACACGTCGATTAACTTGTGGACAAAGGAACATGGATCTTGGGCTATAAATAGAGACGTAAATGCTTGCATTTAGATACACCTTTTAGCATTCATAGCACAAGAACATTCTCTGAGAGTTTGTTATTTTCTAGTATTAACTCCCTCATAGTTATTACTCGGCATTCAATATCAGCTGTTAGTATCAGCTGATATTACTCTCCTTGCATAATCTTTTCTAGTTTGAGCTAGTTAAAGTGTCATTTCAAGTATAAAGTTTTAGTTAGTGTGTACTATCTATTTCCGCAAACTTTGTACTGTATTAAGTTGTTTTAATAAACTCTTAATCATTGAAATCTTGTGTGTTCTTTATTTTTAAGTCTTTACTTAGCCGTAACGCAACACGTTTGTGTTGTTGGGAACCAACAACTGGTATCAGAGCAAGTGTCAAAGTTGTTTTCCATCATCTGGCAAACCTCCCAAACTCACCCAAACCAACTATCCCATGTGGAAAACTCGCATGTTATCCCACATGGTTACCTATCATCCTAAACTAGAAGATAATCTCACGATAGGAAAATACATCCCTCAAACCCTCATCCCTGGTACTCCTGAAATACCAGAACACTACGTTGTTAAATCTGAAGCTCAATGGACGGACGCTGAAAAACGTCTTGTTCATCTTGAGAATAAAGGAAGGGATATGCTTTTTCAAGCAGTTGGTGATGAACTGTATCACAATATACAATTTTGTGACTCAGTAAAAGAGATGTGGGACAGGCTGGCTGAAGTTTATGAAGGCACATCTGTTGTGCGTGAACATAACAAGAACATGCTCATCCATGACTACGAGCTGTTTAGAGCCAAGCCTAGTGGGAGTATAGCTCAAACTTTTAATCGTTATAATATCTTATTAAACGAGCTGAAGTCTCATGGAGTTGATAAGGACGATATGTCCAAAATGTGTAAGTTTATGGCTGCCTTACCCGCTAAATGGGCTACCATTATAACTTGCATGAGTACATCTCCCACCTTGAAAGACTATACTCTTTCATCTCTCTATGGTATGTTTCTAAGCCATGAGAGAACTGTACTCAACAAATTTCAACCTCCAAAGGACTCTAAAATGAGTTCCTCAGGATCTTCAACTGCACTTGTTTCCATAAACAAGCCCAGCAGAATTGAATATCCTCCATCAGATGATGAAGCTGACAATACCTCAGCTGTTGATTTGTTCAACATGCCTGAAGTAAGCATCGAGGAGATCAATGAAGATGAAGAAAACGAAGCCCTCATATCTGAGCTTGCCTTACTTGTCAAAAATAGAAAAATTTTCAAGGGCAAGTCAGCTAAAGGCTCCAGTAGCAGACCTATCTCGTCAGCTGCACCTTCCAGACCCTCTGGAAGTACACCTGATATATCTGAGATAACATGCTACAACTGTAACAAGAAGGGACACTATGCTAACGACTGCAAGCAGAAGAAAGCAAGTTCATCATCTTCAACTGGTGAATCCATTGAAGAAAAATACAAAAAGCTACAAGCCTTCACCAAAAAGATCCTAGAAGAAAAGAAGGCACTTGAAGGCAAAGTTGCTGACAATGGTCTAGTAGCTGAAACTCACGACTGGGCTGACTCTGGTGACAGCTCATCCGATGATGATGAACCAATGGCCACAATGTGTTTGATGGCTCGTGCTGATGAAAGTATTACAGCTGATGATGCTAGTTCCTACCAATGGGTCAACATTGTTCATAAAAAGGTAACCTCTCTAATTTCTGCTGAGGCTACAGAAACCAAAGATATTGTTGATTCTATTATTTGTGACTTGCACTTCATTGATCAGCTGAAAGGTGAATGTTTGGATAAACACAATGCTATTCTTCGTGAAAATGCTTTTTTAAAAGAAAGACTAATTGATCATAAATCTTTAAAGGAAGAACTTTCAGAAACTAAATTTATAAATTCAGTTCTTCAACACGATCTAAGTGAAAAGGTTAAAGAACTTGAAGCAATTAAAAAGATTTGTGAATCATGGTCCCGTTCATCCAAACGTGTGAGTGAATGTGTTAACTCACAAATTCCTAGTCAAGTACAAGCTGTACAAGGAGGAGACTTCTATGCTGCAGCCGTTGTACCTGACAGCAGTACAGATGATCTGTACTCCTCATCAGCTGATGCGTCTGTGCCAGCTGAAGAGTTGGTTTTTGGTTCCTTTGTTAGGTCTACCAAAACCTATGCTACTGAGATGTCCACAGAAGAACCTTCTGAAACCACGGGTGAGGAATCTTCAGCTGATTCCTCAGCCATGGTTGTTAGGACACCCACTGTAGTAATAGTTGAACCAAGAAAATCTATCTTGGGTTCAGCGCCTGTTGTCTCTGCTGCTAGACCTCAAAAGAAGACTAACAAGACAGCAGGAAAGAGAACTGTTATTACACCCTTTAAGGGTGAGACAGCTGGAGTTCGTACTCGGGCTGCAAAGAACAAAGGTAAGAGTGTCTCCAAAAACACTCCTAGTCCTTCCTCAGCTGGTTCTGTCAAACAGCTGAAAAGAAAAATCAGTAATCTGACTTCACTCGTTCAAAATCTGACTCTCTCTGAAAATCAGAAGATGAAAGGGATTTTAGGTCCAGTACCTAACCCTGCTGCCTCGCCCTCCACTCCACAGCAAAAGAACAGAAAATGTTATAGATGTGGAGATCGTGGGCACCTGGCCAGTGAGTGTGAAAGTCCAAGCTTAAGACCATCCCCATCTTCAGCTTGTGAGCCTATTGAAAAACCAACCCCTGTGAGCTCCAGCAGGAAGTCTCAAGGACCCACAGAAATGTGGGTTCCCAAAAAGAACTAACTTCTTTTAATTCTTGTGCAGGGTGATCAAATCAAACATGTCTGGTATCTAGACAGTGGTTGCTCAAGACACATGACTGGAAATAAATCCCTGCTTGAAGAATTCGAAGTTCGTGCTGGTCCTCCTGTAATTTTTGGTGATAATGGTAGAGGCTCAACTGAAGGATATGGTTCCATTTCAAATGGATCTATAAAGATCACAAGAGTTGGTTATGTAAATGGGCTGAAACATAATCTAATCAGCATAAGCCAACTATGTGATGCAAAGTTCTCAGTGAACTTTAATGAATATAGAGGAACGGTAACAGATAAAGGTGGAAAAGTTGTATTAGTTGCACCAAGGAACAACAATGTTTATACTCTTGACATGAATCCTCAAAATCAAGAAGTTTGTCTATTCTCCCATTCCACTGAAGAGCTAAATTGGTTGTGGCACAAACGGCTATCTCACCTTAACTTCAAGAATATTTCAAAGCTGGCTAGAGGTCAGCTGGTGAATGGCTTACCACAAATCAAGTATGAAAAGGATAAACTTTGTTCAGCCTGTGAACAAGGCAAACAGCATAAAAGCTCCTTCAAATCAAAGCAATGTTTCTCCATCAACATCTGTCTACATATGCTCCATATGGATCTATTTGGTCCTATGAGTACTGAAAGTCTAGGTGGAAAGAAGTATACACTAGTTATCGTCGATGAATACTCACGATACACTTGGGTTATATTTCTTCGCCACAAAAGTGATGCAGCTAATGAAATTATCAAGTTCATCAAAAAGATGGAACTTCTAAATGGGTCAAGAGTTAAAATGCTGAGATCAGACAATGGTACTGAATTCAAAAACAGTACATTAGATGACTTCTGCTCAGAAGTTGGGATCTCTCAAAACTTTTCAGCTGCTAGAACACCTCAACAAAATGGTGTGGCTGAAAGAAGAAATAGGACCCTAATAGAGGCTGCAAGAACAATGCTTGCTGAGTCAAACATGCCAAAGCAATTCTGGGCAGAAGCTGTCAACACAGCTTGTTTCACTCAAAATAGATCTCTCTATGTGAAGAGACACAAAAGAACTTTTTATGAGATTCTACGTCAAAGGAAACCATACATTGGCTTCTTCCATATATTTGGTTGTGTGTGTTTTGTGTTAAATACACGAGATCAGCTGAGCAAGTTTGATGCTAAAGCTGATGAAGCCATTTTCTTGGGATACTCCACTACATCCAAGGCATACAGAGTTTTCAACAAAAGAAGACAAACTCTAGAAGAATCTATCAATGTCACTTTTAAAGAACACTCAAAGGCCTTAAATCCCACCTCTGATCAATCATCTGATGCATTTCAAAGATCGACTGAGCCATCAACTGACGATTCTGCTGAAACATTCGTTGATGCCTTGAATCTCTTCGATGTTCAAATAAATGATTCAGATGATACATTCCATGATGCTCCCACATATCTTGTAGACATTGCAGCTGTGCAACAAGAAATACCTACAACAAGAGCATCATCTAAGGCAAGACCAAATTCTAAGCCACCTCTTCCTACTTCAAGAAGATTAGTTCAAAATGAAGTACATAATCCTGCTGAGCATTCTGTTGCTCAACAAGGATCAAACTCTGCTGAATCCTCCTCTTCTACAGCTGCTCCCCAATCTAAGTGGACCTCAGAACATCCAATTGAATTAATCATTGGAGATCCACAACAAGGTGTAGTTACAAGAAGTAAGGCATCATGTAATCTCTGCCTATGGTCGTGCTTCTTAGCAGCTGAAGAACCGAAAAATATTAAAGCTGCTTTAGAAAGCTCCAGCTGGATTCAAGCAATGCAGGAAGAACTTAACCAATTTGAAGTCAACAAAGTATGGCAGCTGGTGACCCCACCAGCTGGTAAGACAATAATTGGTACTAAGTGGGTATTTAGGAACAAAATGGATGAGGAAGGAGTGGTTATTCGCAATAAGGCTAGACTTGTTGCACAAGGGTACAGACAGGAAGAAGGAATCGATTTCGATGAAACATTTGCCCCAGTAGCAAGGCTTGAGGCTATTAGAATATTTCTAGCCTATGCTGCTTACAAAAACTTCACAGTTTTTCAGATGGACGTAAAGAGTGCCTTCTTAAATGGGAAGCTGCAAGAGGAAGTTTATGTTAAGCAACCACCAGGCTTTGAAAATCCCAAGTATTTAGACTATGTGTTTAAATTGGATAAAGCACTTTATGGGTTGAAACAAGCTCCTCGTGCATGGTATGACACACTCTGCACCTTCCTTCTAGCAAATGACTTCACAAGGGGAAAGATTGATAAAACCTTATTCATACGCAAAATCAAAGGTGATATCATTCTTGTTCAAATTTATGTGGATGACATAATTTTTGGTTCTACTGATGAAAAACTTTGTAGACGTTTTTCAAAACTCATGTCTAGAAAGTATGAGATGAGCATGATGGGTGAATTAACTTACTTTCTTGGATTACAAATTAAACAATCTAAAAATGGGATTTTTATAAATCAAGAAAAATATATCAAAGATCTGTTAAAGAAATTTGACATGAATTCATCATCATCCATGAAAACTCCAATGGCTCCTCCAAATAATCTAGATGCTGACTCAACTGGGAAATCAGTTGATGTCACTTTCTATAGAGGAATCATTGGATCGTTGCTCTATCTCACTGCCAGCAGACCAGATATTATGTTTGCTACTTGCATGTGTGCTAGGTATCAAGCTGATCCTAGAGAATCTCATTTAATAGCTGCTAAGCGAATTTTGAGGTACCTTAAAGGTACTCCAAGCCTAGGTCTTTGGTATGCCAAAGACTCCGGGTTTGATCTAATTGGCTATTCAGATTCAGACTTTGCAGGTTGCAAAATGGATAGAAAGAGCACCACTGGAGGGTGCCAGCTGCTAGGTGGAAAGCTAGTCAGCTGGACAAGCAAGAAACAAAATACTGTTTCTACCTCTACAGCTGAAGCAGAATATGTTGCTGCTGGAAGCTGCTGTGCTCAAGTCCTTTAGATGAAGAATCAGCTGGTTGACTTCGATATGAACTTTTCCAAAGTTCCTATCTATTGTGATAACACTAGTGCTATCGCAATCAGCAATAACCCTGTTCTTCATTCCAGAACCAAACATATTGACATAAGGTATCATTTCATTAGAGATCACATTGAACAAGGTGATGAGGAACTCCATTTCATTTCAACAGACCTTCAACTAGCTAATTTATTCACCAAGCCATTGGATGAAAAACGCTTTAATTTCTTAATCAGCGAGCTGGGTATGTTAAATGCTTAACTCATCTGCTGAAGTACTATCAGCAGCTGATGATGTTCACCTTGTCACTTAGTACACTCAGCTGATTAAAACGCTTTAAATTTATCGATCAGCTGAGTAACTCATCTCAAAATGATACTTGTCAAGTTTTATCAGTTAAAACGTTTGGTTTTTCAAAGAAAAGGAATCTTTTAACCCCATCCACACGTTCTCTGTGACAAATATTTGCACTCAAGTGGAAATATTTGGCTTTTATGAGGGATTTGACATCCCTGTCACAGAAAATGCTCCACTAACCCTTACTGTCAAATCGTACCTGTTTATTCGCACGAAAACCAAAATTTCCAGAGTTGGTTTCCAACTATCCATTTTTACCCGGTTTAAATTCAAACAGTTACCCAAAATGGTTCATCTTCTCCCTATAAATACCCCTCACCTCTCCTCACTCTTCTCCACTACTCCCAAATAACCACCTTCAAACTTCTCTCTTTTTCTCTCTCAAAACCCTAATCTTCTTCTTTTCTTAACCATGTCTACCTCCAGAAAAACCCAAAAAGCTTCCCTATCCAGAGATGCCATCGAGTTTACTCAAAACTCGAACTTGGTGGCAAACACCTCTCCACCGGACAACCTCAAGGACATCTACCGTCCGGTTGGAAAGTTTTTGCGCCATTGTCTTGTCAGTGGTGCATTCTTGCGCTTCACCAAGAGTTTTTACGAACTCTTGCGTGATTTCTGTATGACTGCCTCCGTCTCTGGAGACAACATTGTCGCGCAAGTTAGAGATCATCAAATCACCATTACTATTGATGATTTCCGAACTGCTTGTGGGTTCAACTACTTGAACCCTACTGAAGAACCTCAGGAGATGAAATCTGCTGAGGATGCAAAGAAAAGTCTGATCGATATCACTGGATATCGATTAGAAAGCGCTGAGGACAGGGTTCCGATCTTCAAGAAGTCTCAGCTGACGAGACCATGGGCCTATTTCTTCACTCACATCATTCAGTGTATAGGCGGCAACCATGGGTCTCAAAACCAGTGCAACTCCAAGCTTCAGATCTTTGCTGAAGCCCTAATCACCGGTCAACGGATTGATTATGGGAGGCTGGTGTACGAGGAGGTCAAAACCAAGCTCAAAGGAAAGGGAAATCACATCCCATATATGCGTTTCTTCACCTTGTGCATCGCTCATGTGATGACCGAGAAGCTGGAGATCGATTACGATGACCGTCCGGGGGAATTTTTCGAGGTTCGTACCTTATCCAACACCATCTTCAACTCCAAGAAGGAAGCTGGTCAGGATGTTCCCCTCTCCTCGTACATACTGAAGATCATTGATGATCATACTAGATCCAGGAGGGATCAATCAAAGGGCACCACAACGAAGAAATCTGCCCTACAAGAAGGTATGTCCTTTTCTCATCTGCAGGGTTCATCAGCTGCTAGTCGTCCGCTAGCTGCTGGTGAAGAGAACCCCACTTCCACTGGGATCTCAGCTCCCACAGAGATGGAAGATGAGGCAGAGGATTTCATTCCTCTGGTGGTAAGGAGACGAGTCAAAAGATCAGCTCATCGTCTCACCACTTCTTCTCCCCTCCTCCCGCCATCTTCTCCCACTTCACGTGCTCCTTCTTCTCCTCATCTGCAGGAGAGAGGGTCTGCTACCTGTGGAGAAGGTATGGCTACTGATGATGCTGATGTGGCAATTGCAGCATCATCAGGATTCAGCCAGGATCCACTGGGGCCCCTTTTGAGCTCCAGTTTGAGTGAATTACGACCAGAAGCTGTGCTAGCATCCGTCGCTGACCCTTCTTCTCGTTTTCACTTTTGCAGTGTCTCACTAGAAACTTCTCCTCTTCTCGGAGTTTCTAGTCGGACACTCCTGGCTGATCACTCTTCTCTTTCTCTTCCTCTTTCACTTCCTCCTGCTGATCTCTCAACAGGTCAGCAGCCTTCAAAACGGCAATTTCGTTCTTTAGGAGTTAGTGCCGGCTCCACACTTCTGCGTAGCTCCTCAACTGATTCATTATCAGTTGTTGTAAAAAGGGGATAAACTCCACAAGCAACCTCAGTCTCTCAACAGACTGCTGGTGAAGTTTTTGGCTCATCCCATGCCACCCGAAAGTCAGCTGCACACACACCACCACCAACTTCTTCATCACTTTCTGAGTCAGCAGTTGATGACAGATTGACTGGAAACCAAGTCAATCTTGAAACTGCTCTTTCTGTTTCCCACAACGTCACCAGCTTACACCAGCTGGAGATTGAGGAAACCACCACCGCCGATGAAGGGACAACTGTAGACCCAGTTGTTACTGAGGCACTCACCCAAGCTGCCAGTGATCGCGAAGCTGTGAGGCAGCTGACCCACCACCCCGAGGACTTTCTCCTCATGTCTCTATACCAGTACAGCCGACTGGTGAGACTGAAGCACAAGGTAATCAAACAGCTTATTCCTTAATGTTTGATTCTGCCGATGAACCCATTCAGCCCCACTACTCGTCTCCTGACGAATCAGCAGATGAACCTTGGCTTCAATTTGATTTGACAGCTGATGTCGGCCCTTCTGACAGAACCCCATAAGTTTCAGCTGGACCCAACTCACCCCCCATAATTACTGAGCAACCCATAGGAGCTATTCCTCCTAACTCAGTAATGACTTCTCCCACAGTTGAGGCTACCACCTCAGCTGGAGACATTCCGGACCCTTCTCCCCAAATTGTCCAAATGTCCCATGCTGGAACCAGCACAGCTGGTGAAGGCATTCCCACCAAGGCCCTTGCTGCCTTGGTGTCTAGAGTTGTAAAATCCCAGATACGTCCTGGGATGGCCATCTTGAGGAAGCAGCTGAACACCCTTCGCAGGGATGTTCCTCAACAGTATGCTCAATCCGTTGACAATCTTTCAGCGAGTATTGCCTCTCTGCATACTGAAGTCCACACTGCTACTCCTCAGCTGGCTCTTCTTTTGGATCAGATTCGATGCAACACCAGCGAGCTCATCAAGCTTCAAGAGCTCACCCAGCGAGAGCTCCGCTCTATTCGAGAATCTGACAGAACCGAGAAGGATAGGCTTCTAGCTGAAGCCCGGGCAGCTGAAGCAGAAGTTGATCGATAGCTGACCTTGTTACAGTCTCAGGTCACCCCTCTCATCTCCGCTGTTGATCGTATTGGCCTTGCTCAAGAAAAGCAGGAATCTCTGCTGGCCAATACTCATAACCGTCTTGCCAAGGCTATTGATGCTTCTGCTGCTGCTGTGTCCACTCGGATGGACAAGCTGGAGACTGAGGTTTGTTCGTTAACCTCTCAAGTCACTGATCTCCAAGGCACCCTTGACCTCATTTTGCAGAAACTCAATGAGGGTGCCCTAGCTGTCCGTCCTTCTGCTGTACCAGAGAGTACCTTGCTTCTTCAGGCACTCTCTGAGGGGGAGAAAGAGCAAGCTACTTCAGCAGGTGAACAACAAGGTGAACAAGATTCACAAACCATAATCACCTCTGCTGTTGGAGCCAATGTTCAAGAAGATATTTCAGCAGGTGAAACTCCAAAATCACCAACATTCACCTCTGCTGGAATACAAGAAGAAGAACCCTCAGCTGATGTTCGCATCGTTGATACCTTTGAATCAGCTGAGGTCCCACAAGTCCAAACCCCGCAAATCCAAAACCCTCAGTCCACTATACAGGTGAATCCTCAACCTGCTGAGGGGGAGCTTTCCGATGCCACGATTGCAGCTGTTGTTCTTGAAGAAGCTGGAACTGCAGCAGATTTTGAAACAGTTATCACTCTTTAAAGAAAAACTCAAGAAGAGCTGTATCAAAGAGCTGAAGCAGAAAGAGCTGAGAACATTAGGCTGTTCAACAAAGTTCTCTGCAAACGTCGGCAAGAAGCCAGAATCAGCAGCGTAAGGTGGCCTAAATCAACATCCAGCTCCCCACAAGAAATCATCATTTATAGAGCTGGAGGGCCCTTAGCTCCTGAAAGGATTTCTCTGAACAAGGTCAGCACTCATTTCAGCTATGATGAATGGAATGAGATGTTAAAACCTGCCAAGTCTGCAAAACCATCTCCAAACATTGCAGATCTGGAAACTGAGGCAAAAATCACAATCTACTCCTTCAAGACTCTATGCGACAAGATCAAGAGATACTCTCCTGATTTGGCAAATCGCATACCAGCTGAATTGCGTGAAGCTCAAGCTGAGACTGTCAGAGAACCTGCTGGTGAAAGCTTCACAGCAAGAGGGGAGAAACGTAAGTCCATTCTCCCCGAGCCTTTCGCTGAACCCAGATCAGCTGAGGTTGGGTCTTCAATAATCTATGCTAAACGACCAAGACTCAATCTCTCAAGAACCGTACCCACGGAAGTTGACTTTATCCCTGGGCGTATTGTAACAGAACCTATTTACGGTTTCTGCTATCTGGGTGAAAAGAAGAGGCATTGCTTCCAAAGAGCTGATGAGTTACACTTATGCGATGTTGAGCAGCTTATAGTCTATCACAAACTGCTGAGCTCCTCTACTGAAGAGGGAAAAGAAATGAGGAAACTAATCAACTCAGCCATCAGCTCAGTGTATCAGGATGTCTTAAGAGAATAAATACTTAAGACTATGTTTTTGTTTTATTTTCCTTGTACTTAAACAGCTTCATATCAATGGAAAATTATGTTTGTAATATACTTGTAGAAATACTGTAAAAAGATACAAATAGTCAAAAGAACCCAAAGGGTCAAAGTACATAAGCATTCAGCTGACTAGATCAGCTGAATCATTACAGGGTCACAATTATACAGCTATTCGATTGCATCAAATAGGGGGAGATTGTTAGTCCCAAGACTAAGTAAATAAGATTTGATGATCGATAGCCAAGAAGAATAAAATCAGCTGAAGTACGTATCTCAGCTGAAACAAGTATATAAAATAAACCTTCAGCTGAGTTAGTACTTAGCTCTAGAAGTCAAGTCAAATCAGCAGCAATTCAAGAGTGATCATTCGAAGTCTATGGCCAAAGGACAAAGACAAGAAGAAGACCACTCAGCTGATTGTGGAATCAGCTGATGGTACCGCTGCAGATAAAGACTTGGTGGAAAATATTCTTAACACTTTGAATATTTTCCTTTCCCGCTCAAAGAAGAAGAAAACGATGGGGATCTTCTATTTCGGTAATAGAAGATAAGTTGTCAGAACTTCATCGTTTGTCCCTCCAAGCATGTATAGAGAAAGTCAACATCTTTTGTACTATCATAGTACATCTTTTCACTGTGCGTCAGAAAAGGTTACAAGAGAAGTTGACACAAAGTACAATTGGGACTATAACGCATGCAAGAGCATTTAATGTCTCATTGGACAAGTCTACATCGACGAATAATATGTTTACACGTCGATTAACTTGTGGACAAAGGAACATGGATCTTGGGCTATAAATAGAGACGTAAATGCTTGCATTTAGATACACCTTTTAGCATTCATAGCACAAGAACATTCTCTGAGAGTTTGTTATTGTCTAGTATTAACTCCCTCATAGTTATTACTCGGCATTCAATATCAGCTGTTAGTATCAGCTGATATTACTCTCCTTGCATAATCTTTTCTAGTTTGAGCTAGTTAAAGTGTCATTTCAAGTATAAAGTTTTAGTTAGTGTGTACTATCTATTTCCGCAAACTTTGTACTGTATTAAGTTGTTTTGATAAACTCTTAATCATTAAAATCTTGTGTGTTCTTTATTTTTAAGTCTTTATTTAGCCGTAACGTAACACGTTTGTATTGTTGGTAACCAACAATGCTCATATATTACCTTTCTTATCGAGCAAACTGTGAATGTCCCTGTTGGGCTTAAAGCCCATTTAACGCACGCCACATTACCGCCATTAGATTGGACTGTTTGGGTAATAAACCATGATTTTAACATGATATTCAATTTAACAAGTGTTTTATCAATTTTGAGGACATTATTCCATACTCCTGTTATTTTACCGGAAGGAGTTGAGAGATCGATCCCTTCATGTGATCCATGAATTTCTTGTATCACCCCTTAATTTAGTAACTACTATTTTATTAATTTTATTATCAATTAATATTTCAATTTTAATTTACCAATTTACTATTAACTAGTATAGGTGAGTGGTTTGACATTTATTTTTGACCGGATCACCGACTAGACTCTGGGGCTCCTCTTATAACCAGTTTTCCTCACTTATATGTCCTAGAATATAATGAACAATTAAGGTTTAATGATCGATAGATGTGTTTGGTTGGAAATCACAAGTCTTAAAACCCTTCTTCAATATAAAATGGACGTTCAAAATGTGTAAACTTGTATGAGATAAAAAGAAAAAAACTAAAGGCCTTTTATTTCCAATAAAGAAAGTGCTATTAATAGATCTACATATACTTGAAAATAGCAACTATAAAAATTATCATGCAACCTAAAAATAAGCAATAAAAGCAACTTGCATTTAAGAATCGGTCAACTCTTAATATACACTTCCTTATTCAACTTGTGTATAAAGAAAGTATTAGATCCAAATGACCCATTCGAACCAAACACAGTTGACCCGTACCTAGTAAATTAAATGATTAACCCAACACTTTTAAGCAATATTTTCTGGGTTTGAATCAAACTGGCCAATATCTTAAAAATAATTGAACCAGTCGAACTAGTTGAACTTATTACATTATTGTTGGGTATTTGTGATAAACTAATTAGGTAAAAAAAATAATAATTTATTTTAGTTAAAAATTAGAGATTAAAATAAAAAACCTCAGTTCATAGCTAGAACCAATGTTAACTCAGTTGATCGTTGCCTAGTGGAACCGGTCCAGCCCAGTTTTCAGGTTCCAGTTGGTAAATACACGTAAAAATCTCTATGTATGGTGGGCCCAACCTGACAGCTGTCACTTTACCCAATTCGTTTTAGCATCCCATGGTTAACCTCATAAAAACTTATTACTTTTGCCACATTAAAATTCCACTAACCAAAAACCTTTTCATAAATAGCATCTCCAATGGTTAACCTTTATAAAAGCTTTTTCTTTTACAATATTTATAATTTACCTTTATTTATCTCAAATGTTTATAAATACCCCCTATATATAATTTGATAATTTTTTGGAGATCTTACTAAATATAATATTTTTTAAAATGTCTTATACAAATATATTATAATAATTGACATTAAATATTATATAATTTATTTATTACTTTTGCCACATCAACATTCCACTAACCAAAAACCTTTTCATAAATAGCATCTCCAATGGTTAACCTTTATAAAAGCTTTTTCTTTTACAATATTTATAATTTACCTTTATTTATCTCAAATGTTTATAAATACCCCCTATATATAATTTGACAATTTTTTGGAGATCTTACTAAATATAATATTTTTTAAAATGTCTTATACAAATATATTATAATAATTGGCATTAAATATTATATAATTTATTTATTAACTAATAAAAAAAATAATTATTAATTTATATACTTCCTCCGTATCAAAATAAGTGACACACTTTCCATTTTGAGGTGTATCAAAATAAGTGACACATTTTGAAAACTTTCCATATTTGGTAAAAATAGTGGGACCCATACCCACTAACTATCCACTTTAATAAAGTGAAATTACCCTTATACCCTTACTTTTACTTTTAAAACTCATTAATATCACTTTATTCAAGAAAAGTGGGACTCATTCTCTACTAACTATGTACTTTAATCTATTTTAACCTCTACTTTAATCTTTTGCCTCAAAAAATATGTAAGCCAATTTGTGTCACTTATTTTGATATAGAGGAAGTATAACATATCTAAAGTTTAAAATGAAATGTTATTAAACATAGGGACTAAAAAAAATAAATATTGAAATATGGTTAAAAGATTAGTAGAGAATAAGTCTCACACACTCCCCCATCCCCACCGATTCGTTCCACAATATCTTTGATTTTTTTTATTAATTTTCCAGATTTACTTTTGCATCGTGATCCTACAATCCACTTTCCAGATTTTTCTGTCGCCCCATTCTTGTTTATGATAGAGAGATCTACGTTTAATTTGATCTAGTTTTTGCTAATAAACTACGTTTCAACCTAAAAAAGAGCTAATTTGTTTGTATTGTGCTAGAATTTATGCTCCAAGTTCCTTCTGCTTGAGTTTAATTTATCGAATTTCAGTTCTGTTTCTCTCCTGATGCGATTGGTACGATTGGCTTTACTGTGTTTGTTTACTTGATTTAAGTTTTTATCTCTGGTTATTGAATGTATATTAGGTGTTTGTGAAATTGAAGCTTCGTTTGATTATTCGATCTCGCTTTTTAGCTGAAATCTTGTACTTTAATTTACTTTATGTTTATTAGATGCATCTTTGCTCTCAATAGCTTCTGATTTTGTTTGTTTTAAGCTTTTACATTGCATAATTGGAGAAATCGAATCTGAGGAAACGTTAGTCGCTGTTAAATGGTTAACTTAGTTGATTTTAAGCTCAAGTTTATGATATAATATCTAACAGGTGTGTTTCCAATGTGAGTCTGTGAATCTGGCATTGTATTCATAGGGTTAATGCTTTCAGAACTAGGTTCATCATGTTAATTATTCAAGTGATTTCGTGAGTATTATTATATCAAACCTAGAGGATAATGTGAGGATCTAAGATATGATATGATGTAACTTGTAAGTAGAGACATTAATCGATTCATGAAAATCCCCAATTTTGTTATCTTTTGGTCGTTCATGTTATAATCAATAATATATCTCAAACACAATATTAGTTTATCTGATCCTTGAATTTTAGTGCAATTATATGTTTTACTTATTGACTAATTTGGAAAAAATAAATAAAATTTCAGGTGCATCATGGCAACAAAGGGGAATTCAGGAGACAATAGAACCAGAAGTTCAATAACAATATTCATAGTTATTGGTTTATGTTGCTTTTTCTATTTATTGGGAGCATGGCAAAGAAGTGGTTTTGGAAAAGGCGACAGTATCGCTTTAGAAATGACAAAAACCGGTTCAGACTGCAACATTCTTCCAAATCTCAACTTTGAAACACACCACAGTGGCGATTCCGGGATCATTGACCAGTCAACGAAAAAAGTCAAACAATTCAAACCATGTAATGCTAAATACACCGATTACACACCATGTCACGATCAAAAACGAGCAATGACATTTCCAAGAAACGATATGATTTATAGAGAAAGGCATTGTCCTACTCAAGAACAAAAGTTCAAATGTTTAATTCCGGCCCCTAAAGGTTATGTAACACCATTTTCTTGGCCTAAAAGTCGGGATTATGTGCCATTTGCTAATGCACCTTATAAAGCATTAACGGTTGAAAAGGCGATTCAAAATTGGATTCAATATGAAGGGAATGTGTTTAGGTTTCCAGGTGGTGGGACCCAGTTTCCTCAAGGTGCAGATGCTTATATTGATCAACTTGCTTCTGTAATCCCGATTGACAATGGGAGTGTACGGACTGCATTGGATACTGGTTGTGGGGTATGTTTTATTTTTATTTCATGTATTTTTTTATGTTGGTTTACTAATCATCATATTTAGTTGTCTTCTTGTGCAAATAAACCAATTTTTTTTGTTAAAATGCCAAAAAAAAAAACAAAAAAAAACAAGCAATTATGGCAAAATGTGTCAAAATCTATGGTTTTCTTCATTTTTGCACTTGGTTTTTTCGAAATTTGTCCAATTCATTCATTCATGCTGTATATTTTACGTATTTGGTAGAGGTGGCATACTCTATGTTTTATGCGTACAACTTGCATAATCATTTTTATTCGAAGATTTACATTATTGTTGTAAAATGTTGTTTTCTTAACCACTGTAAACACATTAATTATTTATAAATATTTTTTCAATGGATAAAAATTGTTAATGGGGTCAATCCAACCCAACCCGGTTCATGGTAAAAATGGCCCGGTTCAACCAGACCCTATGTTGACCCGTTACCCAACCCGTCAGACATGCCCATCTTGCCATCTTTAGAATTTACACTTAAATTTTGTGAATTTTTTAAAGTATAATTTTATTTATTTATTTTATAGGTTGCAAGTTGGGGGGCATACCTTTGGAAAAGAAACGTTGTAACAATGTCATTTGCACCAAGAGATAATCATGAAGCACAAGTTCAATTTGCTCTTGAAAGAGGAGTTCCTGCCATTGTTGGTGTTCTTGGTTCAATTAAACTGCCATATCCATCTAAAGCTTTTGATATGGCCCACTGTTCTAGATGCTTGATTCCATGGGGATCAAATGGTAAATAAATCATTCTCAAATAATAATCATTTTTAAACCATCAAATTTCGGTATATTTAACTTATAAATTGAATTTACGTTACAAATACAAATACTTTTGTGTTTTTGAAGGACAAATATGATATTGTGAAATTTTGTAGGGTATATACGAACTTTTGTACTTTGAGAAGGACATATAAGAAGTTATGAATTTTACAATGATTTATAATTTTAAAACTTGTAACATCACCGGTCCCTGAGTTTAAAACTTGTAACATAAATGGTCCCTAGTTATGAAACTTGTAACATCAACAATCCATTTTGCTTTAAGGACTGTTGGTGTCAGAAGTATCAAAATTAGGGACTATCCATGCAATAAAAAATGTCAAGGGACGAAATCCAAATTTCATACAAACAACAGGGACAATTAGTTGATTTATGTAATTTACACTATTATTAAATACACTAATACAGTTTATGAAATAACGTCTTTTTTTCCGGATTTTGTTATTGTAGATGGGAAATACTTGATGGAAGTTGATCGAGTTTTAAGACCGGGTGGATTTTGGGTACTTTCGGGCCCACCAATTAATTGGAAAAATAATTATAAATCATGGCAAAGACCAAAAGAGGATCTTGAAGAAGAACAAACAAATATTGAAAAAGTTGCTAAACTTCTTTGTTGGGATAAAATATCTGAAATTGGAGAAACTGCTATTTTTCAAAAAAGATTAAATCCTGAATCTTGTCGTGGGTCAGAAGATGCTCCCGGTGTTACTTATTGTTCACAAGATCCAGATGATGTTTGGTATGAAAATAATTATATTATTAATTTATTTTGTATACTTTTTTATATATTAATGTGTATTAAAATCCATATGCCCTGAAATTGTTTACTTATGAATGGGTTGAATGGGTAAACATACGTTGTTTGCAAGCCCAAAGCTTTAGAAAGTTTTCATCTAGTGTAGTTTTTATGTAAATATCTGAAAGAAATAAAAAGTCAACTTGGTCAAAGTTACCAACATTTCAGATGCCATGTCATCATTTTGACCGAGTAACTAGGTCAGATTACCCTATATCCTTTTTTTTTAAAGTTTGAGCCTTTTTGTGGGTTAAAATAAAGCTGTGTTACCCAAAACAAAAATGGACAAAAAGTGTTTCGGGTCATCCTGAACCAATTTTGACCCGTTTTAACCAATTTTGACCATTTCTTCTTTTATATGGTATACTGCTTTTGTTTAATCGTATTGAAGCCCAAAATATTGTTTTTCTAAAAGTTCTTAAATGAATTATTTATACTATAAATTTGATAATATTAGGTACAAGAAAATGGAGACATGTGTAACTCCTGCCAGCTCAGCTGCTGATGTGGAATACAAACCGTTCCCGGAACGACTTTATGCGGTCCCACCACGAATCTCATCAGGGTCAATTCCAGGAGTATCTGAAGAAAAATATTTGGAAAATAACAAACAATGGAAAAAACACGTGAATTCTTACAAAAGAATTAATAAAATAATTGATTCTGGAAGATATCGTAATATTATGGATATGAATGCTGGTTTTGGAGGCTTTGCAGCTGCTCTTGATTCCCCTAAATTATGGGTCATGAATGTGGTCCCCACTTTGGCTGAAAATACTCTCGGTGTTGTTTATGAACGTGGGCTTATTGGGATTTATCATGATTGGTAAGATAATATTTTCTTTTTTGTTTTTTTTTTTAATATTTTGATTTTTGATTTTCAAAAGATCTTACCCATTAACTTATGAATGTGTTTATTTGGGTTATGTTTTATCTCTAACTGGTCAAATCATTAAAATTAGCTAAAAAGTAAGAGGGTTGAACGATTCGAAAGTTGTCTAAATTGTTTTTTTAAGTATACAACCTTCTATGTCGTTTTATTAGTTAGGCTCTAATTATCGTAATGTATGCTAATATAGTTATGATTATAAGAGTAGATTACATTAATTGTCCCTGTGGTTTGCATGAAATTATGGATTTGGTCCCTTGACTTGTTTTATTAGACGGATAGTCCTTAGTTTTGAAACTTGTAACGCAACGGTCCCTAAGCATAAAGGGCTGTTAAGTTTTCAAAATTAGGGACTGTTGATGTTACTTTTTCAAAATTAGGGACCATTAATGTTACAAGTTTCAAAGTTAGGGACTATTCGTGAAATAGAAAAAGTCGAATCCATAATTTCATAAAAACCATAGTGATAACTTAATGTAATCTTACACTACATAATCATATATAACACACTATAAAAAAAACTTTTACAGTTGTGGACAAAAAGTGTTTTTGGCAGCCCGACCCAACACAACCCAACCCATTTCAACTTGTAACCGCCCGTTTTTCACCACGGTTGACCAAAAAGTCTTGCTCGTTTGACCTATTTTATTTGGTTACATTCTACAGGTGTGAAGCTTTCTCAACATACCCACGAACATATGATCTCATTCATGCAAATGGTTTATTCACCTTATACAAGGACAAGTAAGTAAAACATATTATTTTTCATTATTATATACAATACATAAAATTTAATTATTCGATTCTTATCTAATATATATAAATATAATTTGTACAGATGTGATTTTGAAGACGTTCTTTTAGAAATGGACAGAATATTACGCCCAGAAGGTGCTGTTATAATCCGTGATGAAGTAGATGTACTTATGAATGTTAAAAACATAATTAGTGCAATAAGATGGGATGTTAAACTTATGGATCATGAAGACGGTCCTTTAGTACCAGAAAAAATTCTAGTTGCAGTCAAACAATATTGGGTGGTCAACTCTACTTCATCCACACGTTAATCATGAAAAAATTGATTCCAAAACGGTAATTTTATCATAGTTTTCGTGCAATCTTTGTATCCTGTTTTAGACTCTTAGTAGTTCTTTTTTAAATTAATCTATGTTATTTAGTGTTGAGTTACGGTTAGTTAATATTTATATCGTATTGTGTTTGTTGTTCTGTAAAACTATTGAAATTCTATTTAAGTTAATGGTAAGAATCGTTTTGTAGCAATTTTGTTACGATTTTGGGTTCATGTTGGATTTGCATAAAGGTTTAAGATTTAGACAAATTTGAGCAACTGGCATGTTTTTGTCCTTATGTTAGTGACACGTGAATAAATTCAAATAAACAGTAGTTTATGTCTACGATAATTCTTGATTTTCTGATTTTTTTTTTTTTTTTTTTTTATACTTTTTTTTGGTTTTGAACTGAACGAAGAACGAATATTATATGAAAATTAAAACTGAGAATCGGACTGATACAGCTTGGTTTGACAGTTCTGGCTAGTTCTTGGTTTAGTTTAGTTTGCATAGGCCTAATGAACATAGGATACCTTGTGTGTAAGGGTTCATCATTTATGGCCATAAAACAATTGAGAAATCTAAAGAAAACCATATAATTGTTGCATTTAATATATGTTCCCTGTGCACCCATATGACCATTTTGCAATGTTACAAAAAGAGTGCCCACCATGGATCATATAATTCATGAGAAATTTTTTGGCAAGTAATGTGGCTGTTCTGGTGGCTTGTATTTGCTTACCTAACAAACTCATAAACAGACAAAACAGAAGTTGTGATTTGTGAGGTGTTTAAATGGCGTAGAAGTTGATAAAAGGATCAAGATGGATGGATTTGATTAGACATAAGTTTATTATTTTAGAACGCTAAAATTAATATTTCCCAATACACGAATGAACGTATGTTTTAAATCACCATTTAGATGTTTGTTGGTAAACATGTGTTAGATGCCTACAGGTAACTACTTAGTCACGAGTTCTCAAACTTATGATACATTAGAGTCACATCACCTTCTTCTATACTGATAAAAAACTTACAAATTCATGCCAACAATATATCTTCTTTCCTTTGTCTTCTCTCTACCATTTCTCTCTCTCTCTACATTTTCCTCTGTCTCTAGAAATCAAAAGTAATTAAAAGTGACGAGATGCTACAGTCGTCGGGAATCCTACGAGTTTGGGTAGTGACGTGTACCGTCCCAACAGTGACGAGATTCCGACGAGTCCTACGTCCCACTAGCGAGGTTGAAGGACACCCGTTAGAAGGGATCTAAGGGCTCCTAAATGACTTATTAGAGTCTAGGAGTATAAGCAGGACCATCTAGTGAGAAGTCAGTTATAAGCGAGAATACTTTTCTTTGAAAGAAAAAAAGATTAGTTGTTTGTTGGTGTTGTTAATAAATGTGTTTTTTTAGTCGTGTCCTTTAGGAAATTTTTTTTTCTTTTCAAAATGAAAGATCAAGTTGTAATATCCCATACTTTTTTTTATTTCTAGTGATTTTATTTAGTAAATGTAATTATCTAATTTTGATAACCAATAACCAACGTATGACCAAAGTTTATATTCAAACGTATCAAGTTGCAGACAAAATGTAGGCGATAAATTTGCATTGAAACAATGGTACTGAATTTTAAGCTAATAAATAGGATTGCCGACAAGATGGCAATGCAAACGTGGTCTCATCGAATATTTAATAAGGTGTTTATTTGATATTTATAGCCTCGAGAGTTTTCTAATAAACTAGAAGGGTACCGCGTAATGCGGCGACGGCTACCCTGTAATTATATTTTGCGTCGATAAATTGGTGGGTGGTGATGGCGGTAGTGATGGTGGCTGGTGGTGAGCGCGGATGGTGGGTGGTGGTGGGTAATGGTGATGTGTGGTGATGATGCTAATTTCAACTTTTTAAAGTTTAAGAGATTGATAAAAATAATTATGTTCAACTATAATGAATATATGATCTAGTAGCTCAGTTTGTTAAAGCATTGTGTTAATAATTCAAATGATTTTAGTCAGGAACTTACTTTAATTACTTATTTAGCTACTTTAGGTCGAATCTACACTTTGGCCAAATCTTCCAACCCAGGCTCACTTCTTTTAGTCTCCCTCGGGTCGACTCGGCCCCACGAGTCCCAATCTCGGGGCCTCTTTTAGTCTCCCCCCCCCCCAAGGTCGTTCGCGTTCTCTGCTCTTCAAAAAACACAAATATCTGGTCCAGAGTCCTAGATGACCCATATTTTTTATAAATACAAATATGACCAAAATAACTGAAAATCAAGATTCTCTTTCTAAAAAGATTAAAAAAATAAAACAAATGGAAAATTTGTTACAAGTTTGCTAGCTCCTCAGACCTAGCTGGTGTTATTTTATTAATCGAATGTCGTTCCCAAAAAAAGCAAGCATCGTTTGATTGCTTCCGTTTGGAGGCGTAGAAGGTGACGAACGTTTAGGGTAATTTGTGGATATTGGTATTTTGTGTCTATGTATTTTTAATAAAATATTAAGTGAAATGATATTGTTAGCATGTGTCAGTTGAATGTCAATTGAAGTTTCAGTTGACATTACATTTATTTAGCCAAAAAAACTAAAATGTTAATTGATATCATGATTGAGAACGATCTGAATATACCGACTCTTAAATGTAATGTTATTAAATAAATTTGTGCATAACATATATCGACTCTTTAATGTTTAAGCCATATAGATTAACAATGTAGAGTTCAAATCACAAAATTAAAGTAGAAATACTTTTGGTCTGATCAATGTCACGTATAACTCTAAGTATAGCATATTTAAGTTTTAGAGGAAAAAGTTTGTTGAACTCAAATGAAAATAATGAAAATAATGTACTTCGTCCGTCTTAAAATTATTGTCTACAAACAAAAAACACACATTTTAAGAAAAGTGAATTTGTTACACTGTCTAACCAATAAAATTATATTTTTATCACTTAATTATTTGATTTGTGAAATTTTCAATTTGACAATTTTAAGACAAACCAAAAAGAAAAGATAGAACCACATAATTGGGACGGAGAGAGTAGATTTGAACATATTCTATAGGGAAAAGGGGTTATTTGTGCAAGGAACTACTAATCAATGTAATTAAGTCGATTTGTTATTGATGAAATTATTTCATTTTATGAAGCAAGATAGTTGCATGGAATTGATTTTGGTGTTTTTTAGGGTATTTGAGCGTACGTTGATTTTGAGGGTGATTCCACCACCACTTTAGAGTCCATTGTCTTTTTCTTTAACGGCTAACATTCTAGATTGTTTTGTCCATGTAAATTGTAAAGCCACAATCTTATGTGTTGGATCACGAATCCTCCAGAAGGACGGTCGAACTCCTTCTTGTCTAAAGATCCTGAAACAATAAGGTAACCCTTAGTCAGATGCTCCCCGGGAGGTTTCCCGTGAGAACACTCCGATGGTAAAGTTAGAAATCGAATTATATGACGTGAGGTCGTGATCGGTAAGAGTCGTATTGAATGCAAGTAATTAATGACAAGTGTAATAAATGTACCGGAAGCTTGATGATCGTTGTTAGCTGCCAAGCGGACGTATTTATAACGGGTCTTCCTTGGGCGGGAAAGGAAGGTATCGTGCTTCGGACCGGTCGCTTCTGAGCTCTGCGGGTAATAGATCGCCTCAGGAGGCTTAAAAGCGGAGGACAATACCTTTATCTCACGCCAAAGCCGCCCTAGGGACTTGGTCGCATTTAATGCTCTCGTACCTGCGAACTGTCTTTCTGTAATTCCCGCATTACTCTTGGATCATGATCATTGGGATCAACAATCCTTCCGCGTCCGTTTCTATCTTTCGTTTACGAAGGTTGTGTCCGGTTTTAAGATGGTATATGCGATATACCTCATTAAGTCCCCTAAGTTCAAAGAGGGGTATTTCGCAGAAACGTCTTTTGAACTTGTATCGGGCTTTGATTTGACGCTCGCTGTTACTCGCTCAAAAAGTAGCTGTTGTACTTGTGACTGTTACTTTTTCCGACCGTTGGGCTTCATTGTTACCTATCGGTTCATGGCGCCTCTTTGTCTTCCTTTCCTATATATTTTCCGCCTCTCTGCGTTTTCATTACTTCCCTCACTTTCGCCCAATTTTTTTTCTTTTGCTACCTCCTTTCTTATCCTTTATTCGATCACGATGAAAAAACCAAGCAAAGAAAAAGGTGGGAAATCCGGTCAAGAGGCAAGGACCGCTGCCAATACGCATACCACTCTTACTCCTCCTAACCTTTCCGCTTTTTACGATGACTATCGTATCGATCGTTGTTATCGACTTCTTCTTCCTGGTCCGTCGGATACTATACTTTCTGCTCCCGACGGCTTTGAACCAGTGTACCTCCAGCACCTTATGGGCGGATTAAGGTTTCCTGTTGACGACTTTATTCTTTCCCTTCTTCAAGATCTTAAACTTCATCTGGCTCAACTTGCCCCCAACTCTTTCCGAAAAATTATTGGGTTCATCATGCTTAGTCGATCTCTAGGTATTCATCCTTCTACCAAGATATTCCGACATCTGTACGTGGTTACGGGACAAGGGGATTGGGCCGTGTTCACCCACAGGCCTGGTCGGAGTGAACGCATCACTGGGCTAAGGGATTCTATCCGCGATTGGAAATATGGTTTTTTCTACGTTGATCGTCTGGCGTTTAACGAGGTCTCTCTTTCCTGGGGGGCCATTACCGGTCGGTCATCCGAGCCTGCCCCTGAGCTGACTGTTGCGGAACGCTCTCATGTTGATCGGCTATCCGCGATTGAAATGGAGTGGGATGATCCTGATGAGGTCTTTCTCGGGATGGCTGACCTAAGTCCTTACTATTTCGTCCGCCGAGTTCGTCCAATTTGGCGAGTTAACGACCAAGATATTTCCCTGTTTCAGCGTTTAAGGATGCCTAAACCCCCGACGGAAACCTTATCGGTTACCGAAGGAGCCATCGTCCCCTTCCTTCCTCCCCCCGAAGACATCCTTAACTCGGAAGGTACTCTCAGTGCACGGGATCGGGAAGCTGAGGTTACTTCGGAGGCTTCGACCCCTGGTGTTGAGTCTCTGGGCTTTAGGATAGAAGACACTATGATCCACGACTCTCAATCGAATTTATCGAAACCCCGGAAGAGCCGTTCCGTCAAAGCGCTAAAGAGGACTCTAGAAACATCGGTTTCGTCTCTACCAAAACGCCAACGAACGGAAGGTATGGGACTCTGTCTTGCACTTTTTTTTTTACTTTTACTTACCTTTTGCGATTTTAGACAAAGACTTTCTTTGTTCGCAGAGACCAGTATTGCTACTTCAACGTCTCCGGAGGAGTCTCATATGATCGTGACATTTACTCCTGCTTCTTTAGTTATACCAACTGTGACGTCGTCTGGACCTGTTTTATCCGTTTCTGAATCACCCAAACACCCAGCGGTTTCTTCCGCATTATCTCTATTCCAACTGTTTCAGACCTTACAGGTGTATCGGATGAAGGGGTCTTTCTCCAGGCGCGGTCTGGTTTGCTCCACACGGTTGAGCTCCTTTCAGAACTGCAATCACGAGGCATCCGTAACCAACATATATTACTCCACCATCGTGAGGAGTTTACTCGGATGGAAGAGCTAATTGAGACTGCCAAGCGTCTACACCAGAATGATGTGGACGAGAAAAACCGTCTTACTAAAGAGAACAAAGACTTGGTTGCGAGCTTAGAAGAGATGAGGTGTGCCTTAGTTGCGAAGGATGCTAGGATTCTTGAGTTGAGCACTGAACAGAGCTCCTCGTCCGCCCGTATGGCAGAGCTATAGATATCGCTTGTTGAAAAGGATAATCATCTGGATGAGGTTGTTCGTTGTCATGGTGAATCAGACGCTCATAATGACAGGTTGAAGGAAGAAGTTACCGTCCAGTCCCACCAAATAGGTGCCTATCGTGAAGATCTCAACTGTTTAATTCAAAAAGGGGTATCTGGATTATTTGGGATTTTGTTGAATTCCCCCGAATTTGTGAGCCGAAGCTCGCAACTTCAATTAGAGAGTGTTAAGTTTGGGCAACATCGTGGGTGTCTAGATACTCACAAGGAGTATACTGAGCTACTGCAGGACGCCAGGTTCGTGCATGATTATCCAGAAGCTCAAACGAGCATCATGAAGCTTTTCAGTGAGTTGGTGACCCCTGATTACCCACTTCTGCGATCCCTTGAATCTGGTGCCATATCCCTAGATGAAATAAAAGAGCTGGTGAAGAAAGCGACCTCCGGACCGGAAGACATAGATGAAAGTTCTAACCGGGGAGAGGCTCCTCCTGCACCATAGTCGTAGTGCTCGTTGTTCGTATGTTTTGCTTTATGTAACCGTTTGTTAAGTGTAATCGCTTGTTTTTTGTTTCTTAAACATCTGCTTGTAATGGAAGATTTTACTTTATTTTGAATGACTCTCGTTTGTTTGTCACATCTGTTCACTCATTGTATTCGTTTATTTATCGCATTCGCGCGTTTTATAGCTACGTTCGTTTGTTTTCGTATAGGTCTTAAATTTCTAATGAGGCGTCCCTCCTAGAATTAGCATAGGGAATATTGTTCCCTAAACTGACCTATGCATGCATGCTATTTCGTCGATCAGGCCGTTCGTTAGGCCTTTAGGTGCTACCTTTCCTTTAAGGAGAAAATAGCTATTCGCTCGATCATATAGATATCGTATTTTTACTTATGAATACTTAAAAAAAAGAGAAAATAACTCGCGACTCTCGATTATACCAAGTAGTGGAAACACCAAACTACTTGTTCGGACAATGTTCGTACAAAAAGGTCGCTAAGAGACTTAACAAATTGAAAACTTAAAAATAAAACTTTCGTAGGTTTCGCATGTTCCAAGTGCGTGGGACGAACGAACCGTCCATCGTTTCCAAAACGTAAGAGCCGTTCCTCCTTTCTTCTTTAACTTTGTATGGTCCTTCCCAATTGGGGCATAGTTTTCCAGGCTTGTACTGGAGGCTCGCTTCGTTCTTCCGTAGGACCAGATCTCCTACCTTACACGCCGTCCCCCGGACCTTCTTGTTATAATAACCTTCCGTCATAGACTTGTATGCCGCTTGCCTTAGAGCAGCGTTCGCGCGTCGCTCGTCTATGATGTCGAGGTTATGCATTAATGCCTCTTCATTTCCTCCCAGATGGAAGTTCTCTACTCGTGACGAAGGGTTGATAACTTCTAAGGGTATCACAGCCTCGGAACCGTATACCAAACTGTACGGAGTTTACTGCGTGCCCTTTCGGACTGTCGTCCGATAAGCCCACAAAACACTTTGCAACTCGTCTGCCCAGCTACCTTCCGTTCTATTCAAACGAGTCTTGATTCCTTTTACTATGGTTCTGTTTGTGACTTCCGTCTGACCATTGGCTTGCGGGTGGGCTACAGATGTGAATTTTTGGTGTATGTTCAATTCCGCGCACCATTTCCTGAACGGGTTGCTGGCGAACTGCTTCCCATTATCACTCACGATGGTGTGCGGGAGACCAAAACGACATACGATTTGTTGCCATACGAATTTGATTATATTAGCTCCTGAAATGCATGCTAAAGGTTTAGCCTCTACCCACTTTGTGAAGTAATCAATTGCTACCACTAAAAAACATAAGCCTTCGGGAGCCTTAGGGAAAGGTCCAACGATGTCAATTCCCCATTGACAAAAGGGCCATGGGCTATGTATGCTAGTTAAGTTTACGGGGGGAGCATTTGGGATATTGGAGTAAGCTTGGCACCTTTCACCTTTCTGCACGTATTGGTGAACATCTTCAGACATATGTGGCCAAAAATAACTCATCCGGAGTAGCTTCTGAGTTAGAGATCGTGCTCCCGAATGCGATCCGCATAATCCCTCGTGGACTTCCCCTACGGCCTTCTTAGCTTCGTTATCTCCCAAACATCTTAACCAAGGGGTGGAATACCCCTTCCGATATAAAACGTTTTTTCTGAGAGTATATCTTCCGGCATTTATTTTCTGAAGGATTTATGTGCACAGATAAGTACACGTGTCACCGTGTCCAATGTTATAAGGCACTAAAGGGTCACACCACTACACACCCAATAATGGACAACCAAATAAAGTAAGTTGTGTGGAATAATTAACTAGTTAAGTTAATTATTAAGAAGAGAATAAATAATAATAAGTTAATTATTATTTAAGAGGAAAGTTAAATATTAAGTTAAATATTTAACGGACAGTTAATTAATAATTGATTAATTAACTAGTAAAAGTCCTAGGGTTTAAAGTGTTAATAGGAAGTTTAATTATGTAATTAAACATAATTAAACTCGAAGGACCTAATGGTAACTTAATCCCTTATAAATAAGGGACTAAGATTAGGGTTTTAGGTTACACATTACAACACCCCAAAAACCCTCTCTCCCTCTCCCTCTCTCGGCCGAAGTCGACCGAAACCCCAAGGGGTATTCGGTTGTGGTGTTCGTTCGACACACACACACACAAGCCATTGTGTGATACTTTGTTGGTACAACGCGGTCTTGCAGCGTGTTCAGGTGGTGCAGTAGAGGTGGATCACTTCTTTAGCAATCTAAAGGTAATGTTCGTCATCTCTTTCTTCTTGTGATCTCATAGTCTAGTAGAGATCCGGTATGTGGGATTCAAGTTCCGCCATGTGATTCCTACTTGGTCTTCCTACAGTGATATCAGAGCTTCCTACTAATCTCAATGAGATTCGGTTGAGTTTCTTTTTGTTTAGCAAAAAGAACCCTAGGAAATTTAATCCAAGAACAATGTTCAAGTTTATGAACAATTGGATTGAATAGGGTTCTAGATAAAAAGAAATTAGGTTTCTTTTTCTTTCTCTCTTGTTTTTCGAATTTTATATATATGTATATATATTATTAAGTTTTTTTTTTATCTTAGAAAGAAATCTAGTATTTTTGATCCAAGAACATTGTTCAAGTTTATGAACAATTGGATTGAATAGGTTTCGAGATAAAATAAATTAGTTTTTTTTTTGTTTAGTAAGAAAAATCCTAAAATATTTGATCCAAGAAAAGTTGTTCAAGATCATGAACAATTGGATTGAATAGGATTTAATAGGATTTTTTAGACAAAAGAAAAAGTTTATTATTATTAAAAAACAAAAAAAAAACGGGAGTCGAAACCGAACCAACCGAGACTCGGTTGGGGCTCGGTTCGACGACCGAGTGGTCGGCCGAAACCGAACCCACCGAGTTCTCGGTTGGGTGAGGGTTTCTTGGTGACCAAGTTACCGTATTTAGGGTACAAGATTTTATGTGACCTAAATCGGGAATAAAAAATCTACAAGATTTTATGTAAGATTTTTTATTTTTGTAAAGTCAATGCATGTAAATCTTTTTGATTTTTTGACTAAATATCAAGACTAAAATCAAAAAGGAAAGGATTTACATAAATCTTGACTAGGTTATTTTCTTTTATTAATAATAATAGGATAATAAATTATTAAACCTAATGATTTTAATAGTTTATTAAAATCAAGATAATTATAAAATTAAGAGGGAAATAAGAAACCAGTTTATGGGTAATTTAATAATTATCAGTTTGGTAATTTAAATTATCAGTTTATTTATTTATTTAATTAATATACATAACCCAAAAGTCGTGACATTGTGTTTATTTATAAATTCCGAAATTTTTTATTTATTTTTAATTTTCGGAAATTATTTTTTTTTTAAATACACAAAACACAAAAACAAGTCTTTGGGGTTATGACATAGCAATTTTAAATAATTGCATTTATTTATTTTATTTCATTTATTTATTATAGTTGGAATAAAAAGAATGGTAATTATAAACAGTTAGTTTATAATACCAAGTTTTTAAAAAAAAATTAAATAATGGTGATTAAAAACAGTTCGTTTAGAAAACCAAGATATAAAATTAATAATGGTGATTATAAACAGTTCGTTTAGAAAACCAAGATATAAAATTAATAATGGTGATTATAAACAGTTCGTTTAGAAAACCAAGATTTAAAATATTAATGGCGATATAAACAGTTAGTTTATAAAACCAAGTTTTAAGAAACAAATTAAAAAGTGGAATTTATAAACAGTTAGTTTATAAAACCAAGTAATTAAAAACTGGCTAACTTTTCGAACAAAGGAAAATCCTTTTTAGAAAATCTTAGATCAGAGTGCAACCCACCTAATGGAACACCTCACTTGTTCAACGATATTCACATTGTAAGGAGAAAGAACCTTAGATGTGGATTAAAATCATTGCGAGTGTTAGGGTGCGTAGGGTCTTGTGATAATCGGGATTCCCGGCGCAAGGCATCGCACTGTCTTACGTGGTACGATCTATTTTGGTGATAATCGGGAGTCCCGGCCCAAAGTGCACTAGAGGGATTAAAACATGTACAAGTTTGTTGTTCAACTTGATATCCCGAACATCTAGGAATCGTTTCTAGTTCAAGAGGCGATCGGTATGGCTATACCTAACAGAAATAACGTGGCTCTAATGGGAAGTGCCCAAACCTTGCATTAGAGGGCGTGAAATATGGATCATAGTCTAACTATTATTCTTAAAAAGTAATAATGTTAGAAGTTATTTATTTTCCTAATCATACTAACCGTTTGTTGTTTTTCTTATAGATGTCTGTATTGTCAGAAATTCCATTTTACTCACTAATTGAATCGCGAAGGCTCATCACTGGAAAATGGAAGTTTACTCGTCCAAACTACAAAGTTTGGAATGTGCATTTTAGGAACTTCCTAAAACCACAAGATCTATTGTACGTGATAGACGAGGTGCCCAAGGGACAACCAGGGCAAGATGCCCAAGATGATGAGCTTGATGCTTATTATCAGTATCTGGCAGATGAATCACAAGTTATGTCGATTCTCATTCTTACTTCATTATCAGAGCTTACTGATAATCTACGTAAGAAACCATGCTATGAGTTTGTCCAGTATCTTGAGGAGACGTTTAAAGAAAGTACCGAAGAAAGTAAGCAGTTCATTTTGCAAGAAATCTTTTCGTCAAAGATGAAGGATGATCAACCATTAAGTAACCATCTTACTAACATAAGAAGGTTGCTAGATTGTCTCACCCTGGTTACTGGCACATCAAACCAGCAAGAACAAGTCTTGTTCTTGTTTGGATCTCTCACTCAATACTATCAGGATAAGGTAGTACGTTTAGTTGGGAATTTTAATTTGACTGTCGCAGGACTACACGAAAATCTCTTGTGTATACGCGACGTTCAAAGGCTAGAGGAAGAATCTCTCCCTGAGATTCAGCAGGATGATTTCGATGAGTGGTTGAAGAACTTTGCTGATTTGTGTTGCCCAACTTGTGGCAGCAAGGATATTTGCGAGCACACATCCGATGTGGGACTGTTGGACACTGATTTTTTTAGTGATTCAGGTATCTTTATGATTGATTGTCTCGTTACTTCTAGTGAATCCTGGGTATTGGATACCGGATGTGGTCATCACATTTGCAATCACTTGCAGGGATTTAAGAAAAACAGGAGGCTAGGACGAGGGGATGTTGAACTACGAGTAGGCGAAGGTTCCAAGGTTGGAGCCGAAGCCGTAGGAACATATCTTCTCAAGTTGACTTCAGGAAGAGTCTTGGAACTTAAAGATTGTTATTATGTTCCTAGACTTATTAAAAATGTTATTTCTTTTGATTTACTTATAGATAGTGGTTTTTATTATGAGTTTTATGGAAAAACAATTTCTTGTTTAAAAGATGACATTTTATATTTTAAAGCAAATTCTCATAATGGTCTATACACGTTAAATCTAAATAACATAGAACGAGACGTTTATCATATAAGTAAAAGATCCAAGAGTAACTTGAATCAAACTTATCTTTGGCATTGTCGTTTAGGTCATATAAACGAGACTCGCATTAAGAAACTCCACGATGATGGAGTTCTAGAGCCATTTGATTTGGAATCATATGCCATATGCGAATCATGTTTATCTGGAAAATGACAAAAGACCCTTTCAGTCACTACAATGAAAGGGCAGGCGAGTTGTTAGGGATTATACAGAGTGACGTGTGTGGACCCTTCACTCCAGAAGCCAGAGGTGGATACCGTTACTTCATTACCTTTACTGACGACTTCAGTAGGTATGGTTATGTCTTTCTTATGAGACTAAAGTCTGAAAGCTTTGACAAGTTCAAAGAATATCAGAGGGAAGTAGAAAACCAACTGGGCAAGAAAATAAAGTCAATTCGGTCGGACCGAGCAGGCGAATATTTGAGCCAAGAGTTCGACAATCATTTGAAAGAATGTGGAATTGTTTCACAACTCACACCTCCGTATACACCTCAGATGAACGGTGTATCAGAAAGGATAAATCGTACCTTATTAGACATGGTACGTTCAATGATGTGTCGCGCTCCCCTACCACTATCATTTTGGACACATGCACTCGAGACTGCAGCATTCACACTGAATAGAGTTCCGACCAAGTCAGTAGAAAAGACTCCGTTCGAGAACTGGACGAGGAGAAAGCCAAAATTGTCTTTTCTCAAGATTTGGGGTTGTGAAGCGTACGTTAGACGTAACTTCACAGACAAACTAAACCCCAAGTCAAATAAGTGTATCTTCGTTGGATATCCAAGGGAAACCTTAGGATATTATTTCTATCATCAAGAAGACAATAAAGTTTTTGTTGCTCGGAAAGGTGTCTTCTTGGGGGAGAAGTTTCTAGGAACTGAAAATCCAAGAAAAGAAATAGAACTTCAACGAATTGAAGAGAACGAAGATCCACCTACGACTTCAGTCGAACCAGTAGTTCAACAAAGAATTGTTGATCCCCAACCAGACCCACCGGTTGAGGAAGAAGAAACACGCAACCCTCGTAGGTCCAGTAGACCACGCCAAAAACCAGCTAGGTATCTTGGATTCATGATCGATGAAGATGATGGAAGTCTACTAGAACCATTGACCTATAGCGAGGCTGCTGATGGCATGGAGTCTGAAAGATGGCTCGAGGCTATGCAAGCAGAGATGCAATCCATGTATGACAACCAAGTTTGGGTGTTATCAGACTTGCCACCACAGTCACGTGTTGTTGGATGCAAGTGGGTTTTCAAGAAGAAAACTGACATGGATGGGAAAGTGCATACTTACAAAGCACGACTTGTCGCGAAGGGTTTCACGCAAACACATGGTGTGGATTATTCTGAAACCTACTCGCCAGTCGCCATGCTTAAGTCTATCAGAATTCTTATGGCCATATCAGCATATTACGACTATGAGATATGGCAAATGGATGTTAAAACCGCCTTCCTTAACGGGGAGTTGAATGAGGACGTATTCATGATACAAACGGATGGTTTTACTGATCCAAAGAATCCTGATAAAGTATGCAAACTGCTAAAATCCATTTATGGATTAAAGCAAGCATCTAGAAGTTGGAACTTACACTTTGACAAAAGAATCAAAGAATTTGGTTTTGTCAAGAGTGAGTTCGAGGCGTGTGTCTACACAAAATTCAGTGGGAGCATAGTAATCTTCGTAGTCTTGTATGTTGATGACATACTGCTCATAGGAAACGATATACTAGCATTACAAGGAGTAAAATTCTGGTTAGGTAAATATTTCCAGATGAAAGACTTGGGAGAAGCCGCATTTATACTGGGTATAAAGATCTACAGAGATAGATCTAGGCGGCTTATTGGATTTAGTCAAAGTACATACATTGACAAAGTACTGAAGAGATTCAGTATGAGTGATTCCAAGAGAGGTCTCATTCCAATGTCACATGCCATTACACTGAGCAAAGCTCAGAGTCCTACATCTAGCAAGGAAATAGCTAGGATGAGTTTGGTTCCATATGCTCCGGTAATTGGATCAATCATGTATGCCATGTTATGTACTAGGCCCGATATTGCTTACTCCATAAGTCTTACGAGCAGATATCAAAAGAATCCTGGTGAGGCCCATTGGGTGGCTGTCAAGAACATTCTCAAGTATTTGAGAAGGACGAAAGAAATGTTCTTGGTCTTTGGAGGTTCAATGGAAGAATTGCGTGTAACTGGTTACACAGATGCAAGCTTCCAAGCCGACAGAGACGACTACAAATCACAATCGGGATTTGTATTCACACTAAACGGAGGAGCTATATCTTGGAAGAGTCAGAAAAAAGATACGATAGCAGATTCGACTACAGAGGCTGAGTACATTGCGGCAAATGATGCTGGAAAGGAAGCCATGTGGCTTAAGAATTTTATCGAGGATCTTAGAGTTATTGCCAGTATCTCTAGAACCATCGAAATATTCTGTGATAATAGTGGAACGATAGCGCAAGCTGTTGAACCAAGAGAGCATCAAAAGACCAGGCATGTGCGCAGAAAATATCACCTCATACGCGAGTATGTTAGAGAAGGTGATATTATAATTAAGAAAATACCAACGGATGACAACGTTGCTGACCCGTTGACAAAACCACTAGCTGGACCAAAGCATGAGAAACATGCGCACGCTATAGGCATGCAGTACCTAGATATTGGTAGCTAGTAATTTTGATTAGATTCATAGACATATTTGAAATCGATACATTATGTAATAACATTTCGTGGGATTGAAATAGGAGGTTTTACGTAATTTTTCAAATTGTCTATTCTTAACATGTTTTAAACCTATCCTTGATACACAAAGTTTTGAGTATCTAAATGTCTGTGGTTGCTTGAATTTAGTGGGAGCTATATTCAGGAGTTAATACCATTATGAATATTTATCTATTCATAGTTATTGAATAGAGAAACAAGTGTTAAAATAAATATTCATAGATGTTTACAGAATTTGCTAAACATCAGACGTGACCAAAAGATCGAGATTACTTCATGGAGCCTAAGCATGAGTAATTTCGAGTAGATGTCCTCTGACCTGAGACGTTTTGGTTTGAGACGCGAAAACTTCTGATCTTTAGCATTTATCTAACGTCACACCGTAAAAGGGTGATCATAAGGAACCTGACTAAGACAGCGGAAGTCGTGGGCAAGATAACGCAAATTGTCAAGATGGAATTTGCACCTTCTTTAACTAGAAGAGATATTTCATGGCCGCTCGACGATTAAGACTACTGAAATGCGTGGCCGCGCTCGGAGAATGATTAGATCATTCGGTAATCCGTTACTGCAGAAAGTCGAAATCAGTATCGAGAAAATTCGAGTATATAGAACAAGATCCCTGCTCCATGTCTATTACTCAAATTAAGAAATATCATGATGCGAAAAGAAAATCTGTTAGTGTTATTCATTTATGAATATTATCTCTGGATGTAAGAGTTCTTATAACATGGTTATCCTAAATGTCTGGCTAGGGACTGCTTTAGGCCAACGATGATCAGTAAGTGATACTTAACTTGCACAAGTGGGAGTCTGAAGGATTTATGTGCACAGATAAGTACACGTGTCACCGTGTCTAATATTATAAGGCACTAAAGGGTCACACCACTACACACCCAATAATGGACAACCGAATAAAGTAAGTTGTGTGGAATAATTAACTAGTTAAGTTAATTATTAAGAAGAGAATAAATAATAATAAGTTAATTATTATTTAAGAGGAAAGTTAAATATTAAGTTAAATATTTAACGGACAGTTAATTAATAGTTGATTAATTAACTAGTAAAAGTCCAAGGGTTTAAAGTGTTAATAGGAAGTTTAATTATGTAATTAAACATAATTAAACTCGAAGGACCTAATGGTAACTTAATCCCTTATAAATAAGGGACTAAGATTAGGGTTTTAGGTTACACATTACAACACCCCAAAAACCCTCTCTCCCTACTCTCTCGGCCGAAGTCGACCGAAACCCCAAGGGGTATTCGGTTGTGGTGTTCGTTCGACACACACACACACAAGCCATTGTGTGATACTTTGTTGGTACAACGTGGTCTTGCAGCGTGTTCAGGTGGTGCAGTAGAGGTGGATCACTTCTTTAGCAATCTAAAGGTAATGTTCATCATCTCTTTCTTCTTGTGATCTCATTGTCTAGTAGAGATCCGGTATGTGGGATTCAAGTTCCGCCATGTGAATCCTACTTGGTTTTCCTACATTTTCACCTTCCGGGCTTTATCTACTTCGGATGGTAATATCTCTCCTTCTAAGTACAAACGAAGGGGGGTCATCCAGCAATCCATATCACTCTCAATCTCGGCTACCTCTTCCTCCTCTTTGATGCTCCGTTTGGCCAACACTTCTACCAATACTTCCTTCATAAGGTGACAATACAACATTGCCGCCAGCTTGCTGAGTGCATCGGCCTCCTTATTTTTGGTTCGAGGAATCTGCGTGATCTCAAAGCTGTCGAACCAAACTATCTGCATTCGAACTCGCTCCAGGTAGCGTTTCATGTGTACTTCCTTCGCTTCGTAGGACCCTTTGACATGGTTAACCACTAACATCGAATCGGCGAATGCCTCTACCCTCCGAATTTCCAGACTTTTAGCCAAACTTAAACCTGCTAACAAGGCTTCGTATTCGGCCTCGTTGTTTGAACATACAAAGTCGAATCTTAAAGCATACGTAACCCTTTCATCGTTGGGTCCGGTCAGGACCACTCCTGCTCCGCACCCGTCCGCCCCGGCGGCTCCATCTGTGTACATCTGCCATGCAAGGGATGCTACTTGGTGTCCATTCGCTTTCGGGTTTGCTCCATCTCCTTCCTCAATTGCTAAAACTCTTTTGTCATCTGGCATCCCGACCAAGAAATCTGCTAATGCCTGACCCTTGATGTTGGGTCTAGGTTTGAACGTGATGTCATGCTTACCCAACTCAATCGCCCACTTTGTCATTCGTCCCGACCGTTCTGGTTGTAGGAGTATATTTTTGATCGGTTGGTTAGTCAGGACGGTTACTCAATGGGCTTGGAAATACCTCTTTAGACGTCTGAACGCATAAATTAAGGCCAAGATCAACTTTTCAATTATCGAGTAGTTGAACTCTGCCCCCTATAGTGCTCGACTGACAAAGTAAACGGGCACTTGCTTCTTATCCCTTTCGGCGATGAGTACCGAACTAACTGCTTCTCTGTTAGTGGAGAGGTACATTACCAACGGTTCTCCGGGTATGGGACTGGACATGGTGGGAAGGCTCTTTAGATGTTGTTTAAGTTTCTCAAAAGCTTCCATAGCCTCTTCCGTCCATGCGACCTCCCCTTTCTTCGTGCATCCATGTAACGCTTTGAAGAAATGGATGGACTTTTCTGCCGACTTTGCAAGGAAACGCCCCAGCGCAGCTAACTTTCCGTTCAGACTTTGCACATCCTTCACCGTCCGGGGGGTATGCATTTTTAACAATCCTCCCACCTTATCAGGGTTAGCCTCAATTCCTTCGGTTGTTACCATGTGCCCCAAAAACTTGCCTTTACTCATCCCGAAGGAACACTTCTTGGGATTAAGCTTCATATTAATTTGTGTGAGCTGTATCAGTGTTTCTTCTATATCTTCGATCAGATTCGGGTCGCCTTTGCTTTTAATGACCATGTCATCGACGTATACTTCAAGGTTCCTTCCTATTTGTTTCTCGAATGCTTTATCAACCAGACGCTGATAGGTAGCCCCCGCATTCCGGAGGCCGAAAGGCATCTTGACGTAACAAAAAGTTCCCTTCTCCGTATGGAATGCCGTTTTTTCCTCATCTTCCCGAGCCATTTGGACCTGATGATACCCTTTATAGGCGTCCAGACTTTGTTGAGATCCTTAAAATCTACACACATATTCATGGACCCATCCGCTTTCTTTACCAGGACTGGATTTGCTATCCATTCGGGATACTGGGCACTTCGCAGTACCCCTGCTTTCACCAGACTCTGTACTTCTTCGTTGACCACCTTATTTCGTTCCGTCGCCATCCTCCTTTTTGTTTGCTTTATTGGAGGGAAGCTTGGGTTGATCATAAGCTTGTGTTCTGTCACTTCTCGGGATACCCCCGTCATGTCTCCAGGAACCCATGCGAATACCTTTTTATACTTTTTTAGTAGGGCCTCTAACTCGCACCTTAACTGTCGGGGTAGGCTTCCTCCAATTCGAATGGGTGTTTCCGGGTATTCCGGGTTGATCACTACATGCACCTCCTCTTGCTCCGTCCAGCTATCTTGGTGTGTAATACTGTTACATTCCAACGGAGGCATAGGCATGCTCCGGACGGTGATCACTCCTCGGTCTGAGGGGAATTTGAGCAAACCATGGATCGTGGACGCAATTGCTTGAAATTGCCACATCCCCGTTCTCCCCAAAATGGCGTTGTACCGTGAAGGTGCCTCAATGATGATGAACTCTGCTAGGATAGTTTTACTGTGGAGACTTTCCCAATCGGCTAACATAAGAGGCAGGTTGATCTTCCCTTTAGGCCAAACGGACTGTCCAGAGAATCCGACAACCGGAGACTTAGCTGGCTTCAAGAGAGCCCGGATGTCAGGCGGGAATTTGTCGAAACAATGGCTGTACATGACGTTCGCTGAACTCCCTCCGTCAACATATACTCTGCGGACCATCGTCTTAGCCACTATCCCAAAAATAACCAAAGGTTCCGTTCCAACGTATCCATCAGGAACCGGTTCTCCCCTTCCGAACTCCACGACTCCTCCCTTCCTTTTTCCCAGGGAAAAAGGTGTCGTTTCGTCTTCAATCGCGAAGATTTCTGCATTGTAAGCGGCTACGTCCTTCTTAGGTTCGACAACGTTAGCTAACGTTCTCTCCTTTCCCTGCGCCTCCTTTTCTCTTTTATAGCTTTCACAGGCCGCAGTGGCGTGCCCCATAATCTTGTGGAACTCACAATAGGCGTTTGGGTCCCTGGGATACTTCTTCCTCACCACCTTTCCTTCCGTCCTTCGGGCTTCCGTTGCTGTGTATACTTCTGAACGGTACGGACCGTATCTATCACTTTGAAACCTCCCTTCCGGAACTCTTGCCTTGTAAGGTGATCTTCCGGAGAAGTTGGGTTTGAGGGGACCCTTTCCTTTGTCTCCCCCCTTGTACGAACTCGACCTGGTAGTGTTCCTCTTTTCTTGAGCCTGAAAACGTAGCTTTTCAGCACTTTCCTCTTCCTGCTTCAACACTTTGTGTACCACATTAATCATGTCGTCACTTTGTCGAAATCTCTCTTCGACAACTCGCGGAATAACTCTCCCTCCCGGAGGCCGTATGTGAAGGCAGCAATGATCAAAGAGTCCTCCCGAACCGGCATCTTTCGGCTCTGCTCGTTGAACCTTTTAAAATACGATTTGTTAGACTCCCCTTCTCGTTGCCGGCAAGCCATAATGGATTGAGATCGTTGCTGGTACTTCTTCTGCTGTATGAAACAATGGCTAAATTGCAGAACCAAATCTTCGAAACTGGAGATACGTCTTTGAGGAAGGCTTGACAACCAATACCTTGCAGACCCTTCAAGGGTCCCTGCAAAGTACAAACACCAAAGCCTGGGATCCATCGGGATCATCCTCACAGCCCACCGGAAACTAGCCACATGATCGTCCGGATCTCCGGTTCCATCGTATGATTTTACTCTGGGCCCTTTCAAACCTGGGGGTATGGGCATTTCGTTGATGTCGTTCGTAAACGGAGACCGAAAATCCTTCGAACTAGATGACGTGCGGCCATGGGAGGTTTTCCTTCCGATCTTCTGCAAATGGTGCCTTTCTTCTTCAGGCCTTTCGACCCGGGTGGTCTCTGATTTTCGAGCTCTTCTCGGGGGAGATGGGTCTTTGTACACCTCTTCTACCGACTCATCATCACTTGAGTATGTTAAGTTCCTTTCTACCCCGAGCACTTCCCCTTTCAGCTTCGCCTGGGTTTTCTCCATCTGTCTCATTTTTCTGAATTTACAGAAGAGATTATACTCTTCCAACTCTTCAGGGGTAGGTTCGTTTCCCCCACTTTCGGGTGGTGGGCATGTGGAGGTTGATGCCGGTGTAACTGTGTAAGTACCCCTCCTGGTGGTTCTCTGAGCCGAACAGGCATAACTTGTTGACGATTAGCGTCGTTTAGCGGATTTTCTTGGACCATTTTCGTTCAAGGTCCCACGGATGGCGCCAAATGTTGGATCACGAATCCTCCGGAAGGACGGTCGGACTCCTTCTTTTCTAAAGATCCTGAAACAACAAGGTAACCCTTAGTCAGATGCTCCCCGGGAGGTTTCCCGTGAGAACACTCCGACGGTCAGGTTAGAAATCGATTTGTATGACGTGAGGTCGTGATCGGTAAGAGTCGTATTGAATGCAAGTAATTAATGACAAGTGTAATAAATGTACCGGAAGCTTGATGATCATTGTTAGCTGCCAAGCGGGCGTATTTATAACGGGTCTTCCTTGGGCGGGAAAGGAAGGTATCGTGCTTCGGACCGGTCGCTTCTGAGCTCTGCGGGTAATAGATCGACTCAGGAGGCTTAAAACCGGAGGACAATACCTTTATCTCACGCCAAAGCCGCCCTAGGGACTTGGTCGCATTTAATGCTCTCGTACCTGCGAACCGTCTTTCCGTAATTCCCGCATTACTCTTGGATCATGATCATTAGGATCAACAATCCTTCCGCGTCCGTTTCTATCTTTCGTTTACGAAGGTTGTGTCCGGTTTTAAGATGGTATATGCGATATACCTTATTATTATGGGACACCATGAACACAGAATATCGCTAACTATAAGCCTTTGTTTTAGAGTTAATTGTCTTGCCTCGAGTTCATTATTTGGTCAAACTTGCTTGTTGACTTGGGAATGCCGGAATGATATAATGGATCCGGGCTATAACTGAACCACATTTTTGGTTTTGTATATGTATCAAGGTTAAGTCCAGATCTAGAGACACGATTGAACACATATTTTGTGAATTGAGTGGGTGGAAAATCATATAATTAAAAACTAAATGTTTTAAAATCACGATAGAATCTTAAAATAGATCCAAGATTTCGAATGTGACTAAAAAGACAAATGAGCCGAAAACTAGCTTACAAACAAAGTCCAATTAACCTGAGAAAAACATAAAAATGCAAATAACTTAAAATACAATGTTTTTTGACCTGAAAGTTCTATTACCTACCGCCGTTAGTTTACCACAATGTTCTCCTCATTGCAAGCTCGATTTTATTGGTCATGAGCGTGAAGCGGAGTGTCATAGCCCATGATGCCCATTTTAGCGAAACTCATTTACTCATACGATCTTGGGCATTCATAAACAAAAGGTCTGTTACTCCACGCTTGGGCTGCATTATTTATTTATCGTTCTATATTTTTTATTTTTAACCACATCTAATCTACTTCAAATAGTGCACATCAGGATTTGAATTCATGACCATTAGGTCGTGGATAACACTTTACACAATTGATATGGCTACATTATATGATCCGTGTTTTTGGACTTGGATCTAGGTTTTGTCCAGATTTATTGATTACAAATTTACAACAAGTATCGATCAGTACATTTAAATGGAAAAAATATAACAATAAATGCAATGATCCAAAAAGAAAATGAAATAAATTTCATAAATGACAAAATTAACTTGACCAATTTATGAATTATGAACATATGCATGTGGACCTTACTCATAATAAATCCTTATTTCTTTCCAAATGGTTGTCATTTCTCCAAGTTGCTCAATTCATTCCCGTTCATTCAACATCACAATCTTTAATCAAATATTTAGCTTTCTTCAACCTCAAATCAAATCTTCATTCACTGCAATCTTCTTGTTTTTGCTACAAACATTCATGGAATTGTATTCATCTTGTGAAGCCAACCTTACACACCAAACACGAAACAGTTTCCGTGATGTCTCGTTTTCATCATACTTGAATAAAACCGAAGAAAACATGATCCGAAACCTCACTAATCCCCGTAGAAAATCCGAAGAGAACGAAGAAATTGATGTATTTGGTGCAGAAAAGTACTTCAAAGGGGCAATTGAAGATGCAAACAATGAAATTGATCGCAGATTCATCCATGCTAGTGATACCACTAGCAAAATGGATCACAATGATGAACAATTTGATCGTAGTTTTATAGAAAAACGAAGAATTGATCAAGTGAAAATGCACACACCAAGTGTTCGATCTAATGTCAGCTCGAATAGTCGTAGTGGGTTGTTACCTTATACGAAATCAGCTCATGGAAAGATTGAAAACGGTACCAAAACGAAAAAATTTCTTGCTAGATTTGGTTGTAATTGTATCGATACAAAAGCAACTCAAATTAGTGGGAAACAGTACATCCAAACGAAAGAAATCTCGAAAGAAAATCCTAAAATAAACGATCGAATATCCAGTAAATTGACCGAGAATAACATCACTAGAAATGATTATTTTAGCTTTCCTGTATTGAAATCTAGTGATCTGAATTCGAATTCAAATTCAGATTGCTCCAATTTAAAATCTGGAAATTTGGCGGGTAAATTTCAAGGAGATAACAATGGCGGTCGTTTAAGCCTTGGGAGGAAATTAAGCTTGTTAAATGACTGGGATGTTGAGATTCCAACGGAAAACGAAATGTACATCCCGTCAAGCGGCATGTACAACAACGATATCGATAGTGATTCGAGCTCCGATTTGTTTGAGCTCGAGAGCTTTTCGACGGCCGGAAACAATTCGTTTATACCTCACCGGATGTCGGAATCAAATTGCTACGCGCCTAGTGAGGTTAGCATCGCGTGGAGTGTCGTGACGGAGAGTGCCGCCGATTACGAGGAGATGAGAACCGGTGGCGGTGGTTGGTGTAATTCCGGCGGGAATGCTCAAGTGACGGCGAATAAAGACGAGCAAAAGAAACGGCCGGGAATTCTCTCCGGCTGTACAAGTCATAAAGCGGTGAGAGTCGCCGGAGATGCGTATAAAATTAGTGGTGGTGGACCGGGAGGGCGACGTCGGTTATCGGATTCTATGGCGGTTGGAAGTTTGTTCCGAGGGGGTAATTTGACCCGGTTTGATCGGACGAGAGGTAATTACGGATCCGATGTGTACCCGATGTCCATGTCAAAAGGGCGGCATTCTTCACAGTTCTTGTACAGTCAGCAGTAAAGTAAGTACATAGAAATTTACTTGTAGATTTTATATTACGTGTATCATTTATTTTCCTTCTTTTTAAATTATCGTTGTGGAATTTTATTCTCATAAAGTAGTTACTATATTATTATTTGAAAACCATGATGTATCATGTAACAATATATTAATGATCACAAACATATAAACTAGACATACAAATGTATTGCATCGTGTCGGGTTCATGTCATGTTAAACGGATTGAAACTTTTAAATCCAACCCAGTATATTTAATAAACGGGTTAAAAATGTTGATTCAGACATGACATGGTTAATTTCGTGTCAACCCAACACGATCCATAGAACCTATAAAACCTTGTGAAAGTGTGAAACCTGAAAGTCATTATTGACTCTTTCAACCCTTGAAAATTCGCATAAGCTATTAAACAAATGTCCAACCCATAAAACATAGAAATTTTATGTCTAAATTCCGAGTCATAAATCTCTATAATATTTACATATATACACAATTAAAGGGAGATTCGGGTTATCTTCGAGTTGAAAGAATGTCACTAGTCCAACCAATTTAACTTTCGTGTCGTGTCAAGTTAATTCGTTTACTTAAACGTGTCGAAACATGTAATCAAAACCTATTAATTTCATGTTTGGTTCATGTCAAGTTATCGTGTCGTGACTGATTTTGACATGTCTAATATAAACCTCTAATATAAATATTACCCAACAAATGAGTTGTCAATAATAAGAATTGAGAATTTGTATATTGTTTTGGTAATTATTTTTGGAAAATGATGTTAATTCTTAGAGCATCTCCAATGGGAGCTTTTTGTAAAGCTTTTTACCTTTTCTCTAGGTCATTTGATGGTAAATGACCTTCTAGGAAAAAATTTTTGCTTCAAAAGCTTTTTCTTCCATAAGTCATTCCTTAGACACACAAAAAACTTTTTCTATAGTTAGATGCATTGGAGCAAAAGCTTTTTTGATAGTTTTTTATGAAAGTTGAGTGGAAACTCTACATGGCAATACTAATAAGTCATTACAATGACTTAACCATTGAGGATGCTCTTACTAAATCTTATTTCATCATCCTACTTATAAATTGATTGACATGTGGAATCCGTTTTTTTTTTATTCTCATACTTTGACTTTGACACTCATATTAATTAAATAAGTAGCAAAATAAATAAGAAGATTTAGTATAAATATAAAATTCTTTTTATTTTTGTGTTGAGTAAGGTGCTGTTTGTTTTAATTTGACCAAAAAGGTCTGCGCTCTGCAGATCGTATCTGCCATAAGCTGTACCAAAAAAGTGGACCAAAAGTTTGCAAAATGTAAAATTTCTTTTGTTTGTTTTTTTTATCTGCAAAGACAAAAAGTCTTTCTTTTTGTTTGTTCTCTCTCCAAAAGTTCTTCCCCACCAACTACATGTCATCGCTATAGATCTTTTTTTTGGGTTTCCGGTTACGCTTTATGGTTACGGTCTACTGTTAATGTACGTATCATCATTTGTGTATATTGTATGAATGTGGGCATCATTCTATTACACACACACACACACACACACACACACACACACACACACACACACACACACACACACATATATATATATATATATATATATATATATATATATATATATATATATATATATATATATATATATATATATATATATATATATATGGATGGATTATATATAGAACCCATTTTAGCTACAGAACCCGTAGAACTTTTTTCCACCAATCACAATTAAGTAAAATATTTTTATTTTATTTAATTCTAAAGGGTATAAAAGGAAATGCTTGTTTATTTGTTTATTTTGATAATTTCTAAATTTTTGAATGATTCTCGTATATGAGGAAAGTCGGTTATTGTAATTAATATTTTATTAATGATCAAATTCTTAAATCACGCTTTTTATACATTAATGTTGTAACACCGCATTTTTTTTTTAAAGGCAATTAAGTTTTAGTTCAAGTACGGAAGCATCAAGTAGTTAAGTTTACAAAACGTGGTCCCACAAAATATTACAATAAAGTTATTTAAAAGACGGTATTACTAAACACGGCCCATTTTACAAAACATAAATTAAGCATGGTCAAACTTCCCGTCCAAGCCCGACCCGTTCAAGCCTTCCAACCTGAAATGTGTCAATACGGGAGGGATTAGCACAAAAGCTAAGTGAATGAATTCCTAAGCCTACCAACTACACTAAACACTATATCACGGAAGTTAAAGAACATCTCCGGTTTGGTAGACACTTAAACGCGGAAGTTATAAAAACATCTCCGGTTTGGGGTAATCACTTGTATGAGAGGATCGGCGGCTTTGCGGGCCTTAAACCATGGTCGGCCAAAACCACGGTAACCGATAGCGTTTTGCATCCAACACTCAGGGCAACTCCCTCCCCTTAACACTGTAACATATACAGGTAAGGTCGGATACCCTATTAGTCGATACACTGTGCCCAGCCGTTATCCATCCGACACTGACCTCATCCCGATGGTGCACCTAGTCATGTATGGTATCCCCTAACACTAGGCATACATAACTAATCAACTAGCTACGAAAAACACCGCGAAAAACGTCGCAAGAAAGTTCCCAGACGCGAACTTCAGTTCGCGTTCGCGAACTCGAGTTCGCGTCGGGAACTCGTCCGCGAAATACTTCCCGATAAAACCCCAAATCTCTGTTCGTCATTCGCGATCGGGAGTGGGAGTTCGCGACGCGAACTCCCCAGACCTGCTATTTTTTCCTGCGTTTTTACTAGTATGCCAATACCAAAAGAAAAAGTCGAAACCCGAGTTGTAGGTTAAATCCACTCACCTTTCAACTTCCGATTCCTTAACTCAGTGAGCTAGTATCACTGAGTATCCTTCCCGGTTCCTGTCAACAATATACCGAGTTAGTGATAATCCACCGAATTGTCAAAATCATCAATTTCAACAACTAACCACACAAGACTCACAAAATGTATATTTTATGACATTTCCAACTAGCACAATTCCTTCATCGATACAATTGACCATTTTGACCATTTAGCAAGTATTCACAACTAGTTGACCCAAACGGGCCAAAAACCCGAACATGATCTTAACACATCCATAGTTCCATCAACTAGCAATTAATCTATAACTAGCAATCCACTATCATTTAACAATTCCATCAACTAGCAATGAATCTATAACTAGCAATTCACAATCATTTAACAATTCCATCAAGATCATAATCATCACAATTCCAAGTATGATACTTCCAAGTTCACTAGTTGACCAATTTGACCCAAACACCAACTAGATAAATTCACACAATCAACTATACTAGGTTTTCACCATCCATAACTTACCAAACATGATTTCACAACCTAATAAACAATTCTATCCAACCAAAACTCAAGAAATCCAAGATTTGTCAAAACCCACCTTCAACTTCCACCATTAATGGAGGTTGAAGGTGATTTTCACCAAATCTTGTATTCCTTCAACAATCAACCATACAAATGATGTAAAAGCTTGTATAAACACATAAAACCACATCCATAACAAGATTCACCAACAAATCACCAAGCTACATAAACCCTAGTTCAAACTCTAGCTCAAGAACACCAAGAACAAGTACAAGAGAAGATGTAACTTACCACTAAGCTTCTTCTACACTAATTTGGTATGGAAATTCGGACTCTAGCACAAGAACAAGCTCAAGAAGATGATGAACAAGTAGGGAGAAAGAGATGGGGTTTTTCTCAATGAAATAGTGTAAGTAATGAGAGGATAATGTTTGAAAGAGGGAAAAAGAGAAGAGAGGGTGTTTCCCTCTCTCCCTACACCGGCCAAGCAAGAGGGAGTGGGGCCCCTCTTGCATCTTTTCCACTTTAACAGTATCCGTCTGAAAGTCCCTTTCGTAATTAATTTATTTAAAATAGCAAACGGACTCCAATTTTAAAAACGAAAGCATTTCTGGAAACGATATTTAACAAGGAATCCAAATATATAAAAATCACGTTTTTATTCCAAATAAATCACAAGTCGGGTATTTTAACCCCTTAGTTAAAATACCGCAAAAGACAGCAGACTAATTTAATTAACTAAGCATTTAATCAGATAGTCATTTAATAAGATACCTTAAGGTCAATAAACTATTAGGCCGGGTTTTGGGATGTTACAAATGTAACACGACTGTTTTTAATACATCAATGTCACAAGACATTTTTTATACATTAACGTGATTGTATACATACACATGTTATAGAAAATACATATACATTAACGTGATTGCATATAAATTGTCACAAGGCATTTTTTATTAATTAACGTAATTGTTTTTAATACATTAATGTCACAACTCACAACACATGTTATATAAATACATACATATATGTTACAATAATTACCTCCAGATACATTCATGTATATCACAATAAGTGCTTCCACAAAATATATACATGTATCCAAGAATGGACCATCTACAATCACTACATACATGTGTCCATCTATAATTTATACATACAAACATACATCTATGTACAGAACCAAGGTTGTTGAACAAATGAATCCGTACATTTTTCTTGTTTTCCTTTAACATTATCATTGCAATGATCAACATACGGTTTAACAAATGTATCTTTAAATTAACATGTTATTAAATTAACATTTTTCTTGAACTCTCAGATCCAGACTGTAAATTAACTTCTCCAATAATGTTATTGCCAACATGAACCCAAAGTCGGGGGTAAAAAAAATCTAGGGGTGTTCACTATTCGGATATAACCGAATTGTCCAATTGGACATTTTGGATCGGACTATTTGGATTGGTTATTTGGTTTTTTGGATCGGTTTAGACTTGAACCAAATTAATAGTTTGGATTTCGGATTGGATTTGGTTTCCGTTGTGGAAACCGAATTGTCCACAAAAACCGAATAGTAATATATAGTAAATTGATTTATATATTAACACTTGTTGGTTTTCATTGTAAGCAATTATGATACTCCTTTTCTTCACATCTCTTATAGTAAATTGATTTATATACTAACACTTGTTCAATTTTATATTGTATCAATTGACGATTTACCAATCTTTTTGGAGTTTTTGATAAAGTTGATTTCAAGATTTTTGCATATATGATTGTAAATGTCACAAGCTATGAATTAGACTTGTTTTTATGTACATAGTAGTTTATCATTTTAAATTTTACATATCGAACTTAATACTACATCCGTATCAAAATAAGTGATACACTTTCTATTTATGGGTGGAACAAAATAAGTGATACACTTCCAAAACTTACCTTATTTGGTAAAAAAATGGGACTCATTCTCCACTAACTATCTACTTTAATAAAGTAAAATTACTCTTTTACCCTTACTTTTACTTTTAAACATCATTAATATCACTACATTCCAAAGAAGTGGGACCCATTATCTACTAACTATTCACTTTAATCTAATTTAAACAACTTTTTAATCTTTTGCCTCAAAAACCGCAATTCTTCAAATGTATCACTTATTTTGATACGGAGGTAGTATTATTTATGTTATATACTTTTGTATTATTTTGAAAAATTTAAGGAAAAACCAAACGAATAAAACCAAACCAACCAAATTGTTATTTGTTTCGGATCGGTTTGGTTTTCGAATTAGTTTTTGATTAGGTTTTCTCTTTAACTGGTCAAACGGGTTAAAGTTGCCAAAAGGCCAAAGTATGCTTATAATGCATACAACTTCCTAAATCAGTGTTACTAAAAATTTATATCGTTCTCATATAAATTAGTTTATGTTATCATGTTTAACATGTTATGAAATAAGTCTTAAAATTAGACAAAAAACTATATGTCTCGACCTGACCCAGCCCATTTTCAACCCAAGCCAGCTCATCTTGCCAAATGTACATGTACATATACAGGCAGAAGCAAAATCTGAAAATAACACAAATCCAAAAAACTTAATGCCAACATATTACAAACATAAAGTTATAATCAAATTTACATAACGTCAATTAAGGAAAAACAAATATCAATATTGAACTTTTATGATCGTCAAAATTATACTTCAACATTCAACATAATGTTACATACTACATACAATATAATACTCGAACCCGAGAAAAATGATAAAATATAAATAATATTATAATCAATTAATTATCCTTGACAACTTTAACTGGTCTAACTTCAAAACCACCATTCTCCTTCTTATCAAGTGAATACGGCATATAAGTCCCGAGAATCTTATCCCAAACAACAAAAAACGGTTGTGAATAATTATACTTAGTACCATAAAGTTGATGATGAACATCATGGTACGCAGAATTATTCCTAAAAAATATATGAAAAAGATTTCCGGGAAGCCATAATCCACAGTGATCATCAACGGTTTTAATTGTTGCAAATGAGAAAAAGAAAATGGAAGCACGAGGAGACATGCCTGATAATAAGAACGCGAGGGCCCCACCAATTGTGTCTAGAAGAAGGCCTTCAATTGGGTGATTATAAAGTGCTCCAAATGCGTATGGAACGATTAATCTGTGGTGTAATGAGTGAATATGTTTGTACATGAATTTGTTTTGGTGCATGTATCGATGCATAAAGTACTGCCACGTGTCCATAACTACCATTGCTGTGAAGAATTGTCGACCGAGATTGAATAGGGAATGAGTTTGATTGGTGGATTCGGTTTCATCATTTCCAGTAACCTGAATCAGGAAAAGAATATACATAATTAATTATTGTATGGATGATATGATAAAAAAAAAATGGAAGTTTTGAAAATTGGGGCAAAACTACAAAGAGGAATTTCTGTTTTATCAAGCAAGTTTTTGTGTAGTTAAGTCGGATCAAACTTGCCATATTTAAACATGTAGAGCACATACATGATCATTAGCATATTTGTGGTAATTGATTAGATTATCATATAATTTCACCTACAAATGTCATTAAATGCCCTAATTTCGAACATAAAAATCATTCAATCAACCTCGATATATAATCTCAAAACAAGCATATTAAGCATAATTAATTATAGAAAAACGTACAGTGAAAAGGATGATGACGACAACAGCTTGAATTGCCTGTTGAAGAAGAACACCTTTCACAACAGTTCTCTTAGAAACCACATTCTTTTCATCTTCGTCCTTTTTCGAATGCAATCGATATTTCTCTTGTGATCCAAACAACATATAGAATCCAGAATACAACCAATACACCACCAACGAAGCTACCGTCCCCAACAATTCATCCGATATATTAAATTCCATAAATTATTACTCTTCCAGAAACAGAATTAACAATCTAAAAATTAAAAATATCAGGATCAAAAACGAAACCCTAGCGCGAACAAATACGGTAAATTGTGAAATCTGAAATTGAAATTGACGAATCGGAACCTTCTAGCGTTTCAACATTGAGTATCTTCAGCAATGTTTTAAAACCCGGGTTATTACTCGGCCCGGTAAGATGACCGGGTCACGGGTCAACCGGTTCAACCGGTGGGTCAACCCGGGTCAACTAACGACACATAAAAATATATTAAATAAAAAATATGCATGTCATGTGGTAAAGTTTGTAGATTATTATACATTTAATGTAAAAACATTTAGAATCGGGTCAACTAACATCATATAAACAAATATTATACAAAAGATGTGTGTATCATTCAATAAAATTTGTACATTTGAAGTAAAATATTAAAAACCGGTCAACCCGGGTCGCCGGTTTTCACAATACCCGGCCGGGTCGAAGAGGGTCGATTCTAAGCAAAAACCCGGTCATGGTTGAACCGCCTTTTACACCGGGTCACGGTTGAACCGGTTCAACCGGCCGGGTCAACCCGGGTTTTAAAACATTGATCTTCAGAAGAAACGAGATGATTCGTTGAAATCGATGATAGGTTCAAAGGAAATAACGACGAGAAATCGCTGTTTGCCTGCTATTCCTTGAGAACTGTGTGCGAGAAGATATATAGTGCGGATTGCGGAAGGGTGACGTGGTTTACCATGGTCAACTCATTGTGTTGACCACGTGGAATGATGTGATTGGTCAGGGAGTAGAATTTTTTGGAATTGCTGGACCCGTTAGACGCCATACTTGACCCGTATAAAATACCCGTATAAGTGGTTTCGAACTGATTGGGTCAAAATCTGAATCCGAGCTAGTTGTTTTAGCTTGATTCTTCAACATATAGTAACATTGTTTACCTAAAGTTAAAGAAAAAATAAACGATTTTCACTTAGACCATATTTTTATTTTACCGCACTATAATGAAATACATTTTTGTTAAGAGAAAAGTTAGTGTGTGACTGTCACATATCTAATCTTAGGTGTGGAACCATTTAAAACTACATAATTTTGTTTAAAAAATATTACTCCCTCCGTCCCACAAAAAAGTTCCCATTTCCCCTCTAAATTTTGTCCCACAAAAAAGTTCCCATTTCTCAAATGGTGAGGGACCACTTAATAAAATAATATTAAAACTATGGACCCCACCACTAATTATCTTCTAAAAGCACTTTCTCTCTCCAGAAAACCTTATATTTTAATCAAAATATAACCATGGACCCCACCACTAACTCTCTCCTAAATACTTGTGCCCATTAGAAATGAGAATTTTTTTGTGGGACGGAGGGAGTATAACTCATTACATAAACTCATTAGTATATCAAATCCCATCTAAAACTCATCAATTATCTTAAATCTTAATTATGTTTTTGTTGAATTGGTGTTTCAAGTTTCATATTCTTGAAATGGTGTTTATATTGAACACATGTCATCTCTACTATCTATAATGCATTTAAGACTTTCCTTAAATAGGGTTTTGAAAATTCAGCCAACATCTTTCCTTTTTTGTCTTGAAAAATAGTTTTAAAAATAATGCCCTCAGAAGGGCTCGAACTCCAGACGTGGGGAACACAAACAACAAAGCCAACCACATGAACTGAAAGGGAAGACGTTTATTTATTCCTATTCAACAAATATAATCTGTGCTTTGCTCTGCTGCCTCACTAACCTGTCGATTCAATTCCCGTCTCCCCTCGATTTCCTTTGTAACACCTCAATTTTTAAAACATCTTTTAAACATATTTTTAAATAAAAACATTACAAGTCCAATATTCCCAAAATACGGTTCAACAAAAACCAATAAAAGTTTATCAGAGTATTAAAACTGGTGTTACAAATACAATATCATAACCATAGGATAAACGAGAACTACCTACGAGCTCCCGAGCTAAACAACACTAGGCCACTTCTAACGCGACCCTCTAATCCAACGATCCTGAACCTGAGTACACAGCCAAAAATAAAGTAGTACGTGAGACAAAATAGTCTCGTGAGATACATGGGTTTTCGACCCATTCTCAAAAGATTTATAAAGTAATATTTATATCAGTAATAAATACTTATCCTCATCATTTCTATTAATTTATAACTCATCTTCTATTCAATTACTCGTATAAACTAATAAGCTTACCATAAGCTTACTCATCATCTAATCACATATTTGTAAGCTATCTCCAAGCTTACACTTTCTTTATCACATATGCAACGGACCTCTCCGAAGCCAACTCTCCCGATATGGGATGTCATAGGTAAACTATCAAGGTAATTGGGAACCCCCATCTTACCGAGATTCATAAGCTCTCCCTGTTCCCGGGTCGTCATGCTCACCCATCACTGGGTGTCGTAAACTGTGACATTCTACTCTTTGCGCAGGGAGGTACCACCCCAAGTAGACGTCTCATGCTCCCCCATTTCTGGGCGGTCTTATTCCGGATTTTTCATTTCACATATGAGCCTCAGCTCCTTTCATCAAATATGAGCATCAGCTCCTTTCATCAAATATGAGCATCAGCTCCTTTCATCAAATATGAGCATCAGCTCCTTTCATCACTTATTAGAATACATCTATTCTAATTTATCATACTATTCTCTTTATTATTTCATTTTAAATCTTGACTTTACCAAGTCCTTTACTAATTTAGAACATACTAATCATTTATCAAAATCACAATATTTTGACTCCTCCTTGACTAGAATACATGTCTATTACTAGTCACTTAGTACTTATTCTCTTAGTTATTCGATAACTACTTTTATTAGTATAATATGCTAATCGATACTTATTACTTAAAAAAAATCATTGTCTCGAGCTTTATTAATACATATTATTAATAAACCAATTATCAAGCTCTTTTAAATCATTATCTTTATTCATACATCTTATTTATAAAAACTCATTAATTACTTTTCATTATCATAATCTCTTTCAAAGATCACCAATCATTTAGACATACTAAAATAGTCTATACTAGCATTTTCTCATCATATCAATCATATCTTTATTAAAAACGTTTATTAATAAAGACTCTTAAAACATCATAGTTTTCAAAATCATTTGCTATGTACCCAGTAAAAGTCTCATGTACTCACCTTAGCCAAGCTAACTCCAAATCGTGTCTATTAACACGAATCCTTGCTTCCAACTTGTGAAATGTCACCAAACTTTAGGTCTTCTTGACCTACCATCAATATCATCATGTAATCTAGTTATTATCTATAACTAATTACCAATAAATTCATAACAATATTCTTAACCACCAAGTTCTTCCAACTCGGTGGAACCCAAAACCCTAGTTCAAGATTTCCATCAACAAAACCCAAATCTAACAAGAACACAAGGTTCTTAAGCTTACAAAGAGTGTTCTACACTCATCTTAGTCATCTTCCCCAAAGATAACTTGGTAGGTTACCCAAACCACCATTTTTCCCAAATAAAGTTCATAACTAGCTAGATAATCATCAAATTCATGTTGTGAACACATTTTCCTTAACAATGTGTTGTAGATCTAAGTTATATAAACCCAATTTCATCACCCATTACAAACCCTCCAACTAGGGTTTGCATACAACACCAATTTTCCCCAAAAACACCATCTATAACAAATAGGAGTAGAGATTTACCTTATATTTCAACAATAGAGCAAGAATCTTCAAGATTGAGTGTGAAATCTCCTCAATGACACCCAAAATCGCCCCATTCTCTCTCTAAAACGGCTGCACACTTTGGAGAGGAGAGAAATGAGCAAAAACCCTAATTTTCACGTTTTTATGCAGATCTGACCAAGATAGCGCCGCTATCTTAAAGATAGCGCCGCTATTTCTAATCCCGTGTTAAATCGCGTCGGAGATAGCGCCGCTATCTCATGCGCTATCTCGAAATCGCGTTTTCCCCACCGCTATTTCGGATCGCTGTTCCAACGTTGCACAAGATAGCGCCGCTATCTAAGATAGCGCCGCTATCTATACCTGGCAGCTAAGGCTGCACTTTTTGTTATTCCTTTCGACACGGTTTTGACCGTAACTTTCTCATACGATGTCCAAATGACACGAAACCAATTCCCACGTTCTTTAAATGATTTATCCTTGTTTATCATATTTTTACATAATTTATTTAATCCAAAAAATTTCGGGTCGTTACAACTATTCACTCCTTAAAAAGGATTCCGTCCTTGGAATCAACTCAAGGATTTCCAATCCCCATTCCGCTTTCCATTCTCTCGTATTTATTACCATCAAACTTTTCCAATCACGATCCAATAACAATTATACATTTAAAGGCACTTAACACCGTTATGCACAAACGGGTCAAAAATCCATCTTAAGCCCTTAATACCCCAAATGGGTCAAAATTCCATAACTCGACAATAACACTTTTTGTCATTTAACCAATCCCTTTATCCACATTGGGATGATGTGACTCAATCATTACCAATAGCCGATTAACCAAAATGATAGTCAACGCCTAGCTTTGACCAAGTTGTCAACATTGTCCAATCTTTGACTTAAGCACAAAGTCAACCATAATTTGACAATTTCTTTACTCACTAAAGGTCTCATTAATCATCATTTTCTTTACAATCGAACTTACATTCATGGTCCAACAACAATCATACTCGATTCCCAAATTCAATTCGAAACACCTAACGGTCAAAGTCGTACCCTCCAACTACAATTATTTACATTAATCCATTAACCATTATCATACACATATAGATGGTACATTATGTCCTTATCCTTGACTAACCATCTAAAACGAAAGTCAAAACCCAAATTTTTGACCAAAGTCAACAATCTACTAGTTGACCAACCTTGACCTATGAATAAAGTCAAACTTTGCTAAATTCCACATACTCTTTATTACCGAGACATCTCTTCCCAAGCTTTTCATTCCCGATTTCAATATCTACATTTCCTTTCTCGATTGTTTCCCCCTTTTTTTTCCTCGATTTCGATTTCCACAATCGATTAACAATTTTCATTTAAAGCAATACCAAATCTCTATTACTTTTTAACTCCCATCCAATTACTTATACCATTTATAATTTCCTTCAAACATCCCTATACCATACTTGAACTTCCCGATTACCGGCTTTAGAGCCTCGATCATAACCGATTGTGGTCTAACCACCCATTATACATCTTTCGCCACTCATTGGCTACTAACAAATTTTTGCTTCCTAGAAGCATCCGTTTTCATAATCTATAAACTCGTAGGCATCACCTACACACCTACACTTTAAACACAACCCGTGTTTTCAATCCAAGTTCTTATTTACCATATAATTATAGCAATAACTTAACCATACGGTTCTACATACATCCGATATATACGTCATATTCCTTAAATAACAAATTATACCTTGACTAACTTATCGAGATGATCGGAAAGCCTCCAATCCATCACGACTCCAAACTGTCACAATGATCGGAAAGCCTCCAATCCAAAGTGACTCATACAAAACTATTCCATCTTGCATACAATTCATGTATACATCATTACACTTAGCATCATGCTATCATTTTCTTTCACAATTGACTTTCAATTTTATTCCACTTACATATTATACCTCACGGTATACACATAATCACTAACCAAATTATTTATCAATCGACCTTTACTAAACATGCTTTCTCAACATTAATATTTTCCAATCTTTCCTTTACCACCGAGGTAACCACTAACACCTTTTTAATTATCCATATTTTACTGATTCACACGGTCATCAAGAGCCAACCAATTGACTTCAATCGGTACCCATACATACACTATCATACTTCTTCTTTAAACTTTTACCAACAAATAAATTATCCACTATTGATGTCACACCCGACATCTCCAACACAACCATTGCCATGGCTACTTTCCAACACTCCATCAATCGTATCCAATAACTAAGGTTCCATCTTATATATACATATACCCTTTTCTTTTCTTTTCTCCTTTTTTTTTGTATATCACGACTCACACTAACAACTAGTACCTCATTGTACTACCATTCCCATGTGGAAAATATTCACCACTCTCGTAATCTAACTTTCAATATTCGAAGATAACATAATCTTTCCTATTCTTATTTCTCGCGACATACCGGTCGCCAACCCATAACTATACACATAACAACCCGGGGAGATTATCTCCCAAACTTATTTTTCACATCATATCTTCCATCTATAATTACTTCCATACTTATATCACATAAGCACCAATTTGTGCGACATAAAAGCAATTAGATTCCGATTATCTATCAAAATTTCATAAAAGAATTACCTGAAGCGGCTCCACGAGTTTCCTTCACCCGATTCCTGTTGGCGGCTGATGCTGACGTGTCGGTTTTCTTCCTTGGGCACGCACTACTAAAGTGTCCCACCTCGTGACAAGTGTAGCATTCCACTTCCTCGAGGTTCCTTACTTTGCAATCCTTTGCTCGGTGTCCTACTCGACCACACTTGAAGCATATAGCCGAATTTGCCTTGCATTCCCCACGGTGATTCTTCCCACAACTTTGACAACTTCCAATACTACCATGCTTTGACGAACTCGGTTTGGACTTTTCTTTCTTCGTTGATCCTAAGCTACTATCGAGCTTCTTCTCTTCCCCTTTTGATGCCGATTCTTGTGCCTTTCGCCGAAAAACCCTCTCAACACCTCGAGCGGTACAAATGGCCTCATCTAACGTGGCCGCTCGCTTGACTTCCAATTCAAACTCCGGTGGTAGTCCATTTGCATACCGAACCACCTTCATATGTTCCGTCGGATAAGATTTGATTACAAACGGAAGTAATCCCGTAAACTTTTTGGTGTACTCTTCCACCGACATATTACCCTTCTTGATGAACATGAACTCTTCTTGCAACTCTTCTAGATCTCTCTCGGGACAAAACTTTTCCTTCAACCTATTCGTGAACTCCTTCCACGACATCTTATACACCTTCCTTCCCAAAGTCTCATACATGGTATCCCACCATGTCAACGCTTCATCCTTCAATTGTCGGGATGCATAAATGACCATGTCTTTCTTCAAACACTTGCTACTTTCTAGCACTTGCTCGGTTACCCGAATCCAACGCATCGTGACCTTCGGTTCCGAACTTCCATAATACACACCTGGGTTGCACGTCATGAATGTCTTGTATGTACATCCTTCCCTTTCCTCCGACCCCGAATCATCGCTTTCCTCGGTCGATGGCTCCTCGGTACGGGTCTTGCTACCCGAAGACTTACTTCCCCCACGGGACTTAGAATTATCCTCATCATTTCTATTAATTTATAACTCATCTTCTATTCAATTACTCGTATAAACTAATAAGCTTACCATAAGCTTACTCATCATCTAATCACATATTTGTAAGCTATCTCCAAGCTTACACTTTCTTTATCACATATGCAACGGACCTCTCCGAAGCCAACTCTCCCGATATGGGATGTCATAGGTAAACTATCAAGGTAATTGGGAACCCCCATCTTACCGAGATTCATAAGCTCTCCCCATTCCCGGGTCGTCATGCTCACCCATCACTGGGTGTCGTAAACTGTGACATTCTACTCTTTGCGCAGGGAGGTACCACCCCGAGTAGACGTCTCATGCTCCCCATTTCTGGGCGGTCTTTTTCCGGATTTTTCATTTCACATATGAGCCTCAGCTCCTTTCATCAAATATGAGCATCAGCTCCTTTCATCAAATATGAGCATCAGCTCCTTTCATCACTTATTAGAATACATCTATTCTAATTTATCATACTATTCTCTTTATTATTTCATTTTAAATCTTGACTTTACCAAGTCCTTTACTAATTTAGAACATACTAATCATTTATCAAAATCACAATATTTTGACTCCTCCTTGACTAGAATACATGTCTATTACTAGTCACTTAGTACTTATTCTCTTAGTTATTCGATAACTACTTTTATTAGTATAATATGCTAATCGATACTTATTACTTAAAAAAAATCATTGTCTCGAGCTTTATTAATACATATTATTAATAAACCAATTATCAAGCTCTTTTAAATCATTATCTTTATTCATACATCTTATTTATAAAAACTCATTAATTACTTTTCATTATCATAATCTCTTTCAAAGATCACCAATCATTTAGACATACTAAAATAGTCTATACTAGCATTTTCTCATCATATCGATCATATCTTTATTAAAAACGTTTATTAATAAAGACTCTTAAAACATCATAGTTTTCAAAATCATTTGCTATGTACCCAGTAAAAGTCTCATGTACTCACCTTAGCCAAGCTAACTCCAAATCGTGTCTATTAACATGAATCCTTGCTTCCAACTTGTGAAATGTCACCAAACTTTAGGTCTTCTTGACCTACCATCAATATCATCATGTAATCTAGTTATTATCTATAACTAATTACCAATAAATTCATAACAACATTCTTAACCACCAAGTTCATCCAACTTGGTGGAACCCAAAACCCTAGTTCAAGATTTCCATCAACAAAACCCAAATCTAACAAGAACACAAGGTTCTTAAGCTTACAAAGAGTGTTCTACACTCATCTTAGTCATCTTCCCCAAAGATAACTTGGTAGGTTACCCAAACCACCATTTTTCCCAAATAAAGTTCATAACTAGCTAGATAATCTTCAAATTCATGTTGTGAACACATTTTACTTAACAATGTGTTGTAGATCTAAGTTATATAAACCCAATTTCATCACCCATTACAAACCCTCCAACTAGGGTTTGCATACAACACCAATTTTCCCCAAAAACACCATCTATAACAAATAGGAGTAGAGATTTACCTTATATTTCAACAATAGAGCAAGAATCTTCAAGATTGAGTGTGAAATCTCCTCAATGACACCCAAAATCGCCCCATTCTCTCTCTAAAACAGCTGCACACTTTGGAGAGGAGAGAAATGAGCAAAAACCCTAATTTTCACGTTTTTATGCAGATCTGACCAAGATAGCGCCGCTATCTTAAAGATAGCGCCGCTATTTCTAATCCCGTGTTAAATCGCGTGGGAGATAGCGCCGCTATCTCAGGCGCTATCTCGAAATCGCGTTTTCCCCACCGCTATTTCGGATCGCTGTTCCAACGTTGCACAAGATAGCGCCGCTATCTATACCTGGCAGCTAAGGCTGCACTTTTTGTTATTCCTTTCGACACGGTTTCAACCGTAACTTTCTCATTCGATGTCCAAATGACACGAAACCAATTCCCACGTTCTTTAAATGATTTATCCTTGTTTATCATATTTTTACATAATTTATTTAATCCAAAAAATTTCGGGTCGTTACATCCTTCACGCTACGCCCTAACCTACTCTCTCATCTCTCCCGTCGATTCAATTCCTCTTCTCGATTCCTTCAAGCCTCGGTTCCTTCAACCTCGATTCCTGCAAGCCTCGATTCCTTCAACCTCGATTCGTTCAATCTCCATTCCTCAAGTATCCTTCTTGCGTCGAAAAGCATCCATTTGTTGTGGGGTTTTTGGTTGCTAAACTTCAAAAACTGGAAATACGGGAAGAAGAAGATGACGTGATACGAAAGCAGCTCGAAGTATTGATTGGACTCCCTCAATTTCACGATTTCACAAATGTTTGATTCACAATTTCCTTCGATTCAGGTTTATTTTTGTTATTTTCTGCGTTGATTCACAATTTTGTTTGATTGTTTGCTGCTCAATTGAAGTTTTCAAGTGTTTGCTTCATTGTTTGGTGTTTGGTGCATTCTTAGAGATGGCTAAAATAACACCATAAATTGGTTGTGATTGACTTGTAATCGCCAAATAGAAAGGAAAGCTTGCAGTATTTTTCTGTAACCATATAAATTGGTCCAGTCGTACAATCGCAGATAAAAAGGTGCATTAATGAGTATCTAATTTTGTGTTATAAGCTGTCTATGATTGATTAAGATTATTGATACAATCTTTTATCGTTTCTTATAGAGACCTGAACGCATACGTCCTGATGTCAGGGGTATCGATTGGAGTTCAAGTAAAAATGAGAGATTGTGGTGAAGTTAATATACAAGTTTTTCTTAGATGCCTGTATATGTTTATCTATTTTGTTTAATTTTATGTGAATTTGATATTTTGAGAATTAGTTAACATTCAGCATGCAGCAAGATGTAAATTCGTACAAATTTTTGTTTTCTTTACTATTAATTTTTTGGGTGAATTTGAATCGGGTCGTATTGATATAGTTGATTTCAGGTTTTTTTAGATGTGGAAACTTTAAGAAGTGGCTGCAAACAACATATTGTTGTTTAAAAATGAAATTCCTGTTTTAAATCCCGAAAAACCTATTAGTGACCCGAATAGTTTTGGGTTTTCGATTTGTTTATGCGTCCTTACTTACACTACCTATGAAGTCAATTGTGTAGTTTTGAATATATTTATTGATATTTGGTGATTCTATAATTAATTGTTTTTAAAACTTTAAGCAGAAAGATTATTAGAAAGATTATTGAAACAACGGGAAGGAAATATTTGTATGCAATGAACTCCTATTCTAGGCGGTCTTGCAATTTCTTGTTTTGTATTTTGTGTTCACAAGTCTTGATTTATTGGTTAGTGAGATCATCAATTAGGGGTGCACTGTGTTGTTATTGTTAGGATATTAACGATTTTGCAATCTTTCGTTGTGTAATTTGTCAAATAAACTTATTTGTAGGAGTGAAATTTTCATATGTAACATCTTGCGACCATTTGCTTAAGACCGAGTCTGTACTTTGAACGTTTTTAAGATGGTAAATTGATCATGTTTTTGTGACAGCTATTTGGTTCTTTATGTTTTTGTTCATGCATGTTATCATTTTGCAACACACATAGAAACCTCGATCAATATATAAAGTTTTAAAATTAGAATTTTTTGAATATTTTTATACGTTAGAAGTTTGTATCTTTTCGTTACCGTAAAGAACAATTCAACTCATAGTTCATCTCTTTATATATGGTGGGAAGTTTGCAAACACTACGAGCTAGATTGAGTTCAATGCGGGGTGTCATTATACTTTCTTTTTAATCTATCTACTTGTTTAAATAACTTGAAAATGTTCACGAAGACTATTAGTATGCTTAATAAAGCAAGTCGAAAATAACTCTTTCATATGGTAAAATGTTCAGGAAGACTTAGTATTAGTATGCTCAATATAAGTCGAAAATAACTATATCAAATGGCAAAGTTAACTTGAGTTCAATCCAAAAATATTTGACTTTTCAAAGTGGAGTTTGAGGCATCTTAAATCCTTCTTAAAATTTTGAAATTACAACCACCACCACCATCATTCACCCGCGACCGCCACTTATGTTACCAAAACTTACCAATTTATCGCCGTCAAATACAGTCACAGGGTACCCGTCGCCGCATTGCGCGGGTACCATGCTAGTATTCTTTAAATGGTGATGAATTCGTGTTTTTTTATTATCTAAGTGTTCTAATATGGTGGGAAAGTGACAAGATATTGTAAAAATAACCGTTTTGGGTTTTTTTTAAACAAAACTATGTAGTTATAGGTGGTTCCACACCTAAGCTTGGCTACGTGACAGCCACACACTCACTATCCCCTTTTGTTAAAATTTGTTACCTTATATCGTGTATATTTGAAACTGGTACGTGTGAATATTCAATACTGTTAGAATATAATTAAATAACTATCACCAAATGATGTTTGCATAAGATAAATTATTATCTCCAAAAAAATAAGTTACTTCAGAATATTTATGTTTTCTACCGTCAACTATTAATCTGTTGCGGACAATCATGATCATTTGCCTCTTTACAAATCGTAAAGAAAATAAATACTACATTTATAAAATAAATGAAATATTAAAGCCTGAAGTATTTCAAGTGTTGCATGTTTTGCCGTTTTGTGTTTTACATTCTTATTTGTTATTGAATCATACATATAATGAATAAAAAGTATGGTTGATTATGTCACCAATTAATAATTTTACATGTACTTTGTGCTGTCTCAAATTAGTAATTATACTATAATAAGTTAGTATGAAAAGCTTTCAAAGTGTATGGACCCTGAAATTTTTATACCAGCTATTTTTGTAATAGAATGTGATATTTACATCACAAAAAATTATTCACATGTCACATTCTATATTTTGGTATACTTATAAAATACACTGTGATGAAGTAATTTTTATGATGTCACACCTATCCTTTTCTTATGGGAATTAATTTATGTATCATAAATTTTGATCCTTATACCACACTGTACAAATATTTCTGCATACTGTACAACTATATAATGCAAATGTTGTGGTAGATACCTTAAAAGATGTGGTGTAAAAAACATCACCTTTTTCTTATACACCAACAACTCATGTTTTAGTGATGTGTATTACTATACTATACATTTACCATTAATAAAATAATACTAAACTATTATTCCTAAATTATAATAATGAAATGTTAATGATTAAAATATGGGATACTAAAGATGCCGACTTATTTAATTTACAAAATAAAAAGAAAATGCACGAATATAAATACATTGGCTACCCATAAGCCCACCACCCTCTTTTCATGAGTACGTTAATTTCTCCTTTTCTTTTATTTGCCATTTACCTTTTTAAATAATATGAACATTAATATTACACTAACTAATCAATTGATGATTAATATTATTATTACTATTATTGCAAAAATTTAGTTCAAACTCAAAAAATGGCTTCAAACATTTTCACTGATTTGTTTAGTTTCATACAAATAAATCCCGCCGCAACGCGCGAGTATAACATTGGTTGATATGTTTAGTCTCATACAAATAAATCCCGCCGCAACGCGCGAGTATAACATTGGTTGTTTACAAAACAAAAGTGGACGAGTCATCCAAGACATGTGAAAAAAGTTAGATTTGTAATTGGTGTTTCAAAAGATTTTACTGGCCACTAAACAATGTTTGAAGGCATATTTGTCACTGAAAACATATTAATGGTGTAAATTTATTGCCCACCTTTTAAAAAAGATTTGTCATCTCAAGAGGAGTATGCATCCGTAATTTGTGACGGATTTGACATCATATTTATAAATTAATATATTAACAGTACTACATGTTAATTTAAAAAAATTATTAGTGTATTGTAGATGTAATAGTCTTTCCCAGGTAAATGTTATTATAGGTGATGTTTGCATTCAATATTTAATCACTATGAGTTCAAAAAACAATATAAATCAAGATTAGAACTCGTGGTTAAAAATAGTGATTACTGTAGTATAACAAAAGATGCTGAAATATAAAATATGTGCACTTTTCTTTCTGTTTTTTGTTTATCTTACTATTGGAGCAAATTAATGAGTTCATTTTGAATAAACAGAATTTATAAAAATGCTCATACGTGGTACGGTGGCTTATGCTAAAGAGTTAATTTAGCTTCATTTAGTATCCCTCTTTTCACAATCATACATCGAATTTTTTTCAAAAATAGGCTTCTTTTGGCCTGGATTTTCACAAATAGGTTTATTTTTTTTCGCTTTTCAAAAATAGGCTTTCTAGAGTCTTGGAGACCGACTTCCACCTTAAAACCGGACTCCCCGAGACCGGCTTTGGGGCTATCTGACATTTTCCCTGACACATGCCTTGGGGAGGCCAGCTTCATGGTAACCAGATTCTTCAACCCAAAAAGGGTTTGATACCCCATTTTGCCTAAAGGAAAAATAGACATTTGTCAAGACAATGTCCAATCTTAAATGCATATGGTACAACCCTTTTTATCTTGCCTAAAGGAAAAAAGGCTGAGGATAAAAGGCTTTTGCCAAGATAATCTTGGAAGCATAATAAGGGTTGTACCATATGCATTTAAGATTGGACATTGTCTTGACAAATGTCTATTTTTCCTTTAGGCAAAATGGGGTATCAAACCCTTTTGTGGGTTGAAGAATCTGGTTACAATGAAGCCGGCCTCCCCAAGGCATGTGTCAGGGAAAATGTCAGATAGCCCCAAAGCCGGCCTCGGGGAGTCCAGTTTTAAGGTGGAAGCCGGCCTCCAAGACTCTAGAAAGCCTATTTTTGAAAAGCGAAAAAAAATAAGCCTATTTGTGAAAATCCAGGCCAAAAGAAGCCTATTTCTGAAAAAAAATTCATCATACATCTCTATACTCTTTAACTAATAACTCAAGTCATTATCTTCTTTTGGATCCAGTATTTTATTTTTATTTTTTCAAACCAACTAACTTTCATTCATTCAAATTAAAAAAAAAGAACAAATTACAATACCAAAATTTAAAACACAAATTTAAAAAAAAAACATACAAAAATTAAAAACAACACGAAAAAACATATTAAGTATAGGGTGTTATATGATATGTGGACTTTGCCCACCCTTTCTACACACTTTAATTATTCACAATATGTAGGGGCTATAAGCCCATGCAGTGAGTTATATTATGTGGAACATGGGTGTCCATTCTTTCATGTATTGTAATTATTATTATGGTTGTTTTTCTTGAGTTTTGCCTAATGGCACACCCTATACATTAGAGACTTTAGGCACAGATCGATCAAATTAAATTGTAATGAGGTTGCCAAACTAATTGGGGATGAATAATTAGGTTTGAAACTTAGCATAATAGCTTTTATTCTAATTGAATAATGTACACTTCAATTACGGCACGAAACATGTTCGGTTTAAAAATGGAAAAATATATAACACAATGATAAATTTATAGATACATGATGATGACTTCACCACAAATGAAATGTAATTTTAATCTTCACCACAGATGAAATTGTTTTCCTTTTGTGCTTTGTTGTCCATGAAATTGTTTTCCTTTTGTGCTTTATTCTAATATTCAAACTGTCCGAATTTTCTAGGATCTTTTGTTCAATCCCGCAAAAACAAAAATCAGTTATAACCTTAGTAAACTTTTTGCTTTCAGATTTATTTACTTGTTTGCTTCATTGGTGTTGTACATTAGAGAATTAGTTGAGGATGACAAAAATAGGTGGACTATGCAATGCAACATATGGCTTCATTATTATTTTAAAATAATTAATTAAATATAAATAAATGACTTCATTAAACCCAAAACAGTGTTCCTGATAGATACACTGAAGCAACATGAGCATAAAGCTTACACACCAACTTCAGTTCCTGGATTTCTTTTGAAAAAGTTGAGTTGTGCTTGCTTTGTTCTTTTAGCACCAACTGTAATAAGAAAAATTAATTTAGTTAGGTAACAAATTAAAACAAATTTAGTTCAATAAAATGTTAAATTATATGAAAATGTATTCAACTATACACGAATTGCTTTTATGTATTGGACTATGAAAATTACTTTTTAATGTAACCATCTTTCACAATTTACCTTATAAAGTAAAATGGTAAAAATAAAAGTTAATTACATTATAAGGTCATTTTCATAGTTCAATACATACAACAACAATTAGTTTATAGTTGGAAAATTTTCATATAGTTTCCTCTTTTATGAATAGCTAATTCTTTAAATACAATTTAAATCATTAAAAAAATTAATGAAATATTTTGAGTTACCTTTTTCCTTGTTTTGCTTATTGGATTCTACTACAGTAGATTTCCATTCCTCATATTTGTGATTCTCTTCACGTTTACGCTTCTTGTAGGCTGAAAGCTGCAACATATTCCAATAAAATGGAAAAATTAGTATATAATATTTATTTTTAAAATTTGCAACTGTTTAGAATTAAAATTAAATAAAATTAGAAATAATAGACGAATATTATACATCTTTGCCTTCATCAGATGAATAACCATCATCCTCAGCTAGCCTTTTCTCAGGTAAAACATCCAACAAATCTGCAAAATAATATAATTAATCATAAACAGTTAACAAATTTGGATTGCTTGCATTCTATTATAAAAGTAAAAAATCAAGATTATATATTTTACCTCTGTTGACTTTTACAGACTTTGGATCTTTCTTTTCTGATACCCCAAAAACATCATGACAAAGATCTTTCATGGAGGTAGATACCTGCATTAATTCACAGTTTAAGATTATATATACAGATATATAGATACATATATTTATAGATATGTGTAAAGGTTTTGGGACAGTGGAATTGATTCTTACACTTGAAAATTCATCTTCAGATGTGCCAGAAAGTTCAATCAACTTATGTTTGTCAACCTTGAGCTGTGAAATTAGCCCAATTAGTAAACTAATACATTTATTTATTCAAATATTCACAATTTTTACATGCTATAAAAAATGGGTTCTACATACCTTATGCTTTTTGGCACACAAGTAAAATCCTGTGGCAGTAAACACAGGCCTTGTAAAGTCAGCACTAGCTCGACGGGAAGCAGGTAATGATGCAATAAACCGTTCCCTGAATCTGTAATTGAAAAATTATTAATTTAATATATATTTAAATAATATAAATTTGATGTCACAAACTAATATATATATATATATATATCCAACTTAAGACATGATTAATTGCAGATTAACAAACAAGCCATCTTCTGTAACTTTTACTTACAATGATAATCCTTTCTGGACAAGAGGAATAAGCCTAACACATCCGAATTGAATAGCCAGTTCCCTAATGTCAAGTGTATTCCTACAATTAATCACAGGTAACAATTCAATGAGTAATAAAATACAAATCTATTTCACTTCAATATGCACTTAGAATAAAAAATAAGGCAACCAATATGAAAATTTATAAAACTTGACATGAATTGATGTCGTATGTATTGAGATGTAATTACCTTTCTATTTTTTTTATCATTTGATAATTTAAAATTACATCAAAAGGTCAATAACAATTCTTGTCAAGTTTGATACATTTCCATGTAGTTTGCCATAAAAAGTGCAATGAATAGATATACATATATATACGGCATAACAAAGAAAGAGAGATACATACTTGACACCAATACCATTCTGCATCACGTTAAAAGATCTAATGTAAGCCTTCTCAGACATCCCACTCATCTTTATTGCAGCCTGACGATCAAAAAGAACTTGCTTCCTACAGTCATTAGCGATTCATAATCACATTAATCAAGGTTAAACACATACAAATTTACACATTCTTGCCATTCTAGGATAAATTTTGAAAAACGGTGTGCTTAGTATCAATCGAAGACACAATTAGGTCACATTACGTTTGCAGTTTTTAAATAGATTATAGCTCCAATGAAAGAACAGTACAATTTTCCAAATCGACAATTAACAAAAGAGAATTTAATTACAACATTCTAATAAAACTCAGACATACATATTAGCAGCAATCTCCAGGCAGATTATCGCTTTACAAATCTCTCCCTACAATTAGCAAAAAAATATTAGGGCAAAATTAGGCATAACAAATCAATTAACACATGAGAAATCAACTGTATATGAAGAAGCGATGTAACACATGATAGCATTAACTACTTACGATTCCGGCACTGGATGAATCAAACTGAAGATCGGACCTCCGACGGAGCTCGGCGGCTTTCCGGACGACTTGTTTCGATTCAGAAAGCCCTAATTTCCTAGCAAAATCAGCAAAATCCATTTCAAACGATATAGAAACAGTCGATTTCGATTTTTGTCTTCTGTATGTTGTTATTGTGATTAGTGACCAATGGAAGATGATATTGGCGAGCAACCATGGCGGGAATATTGAATCTGGTGTGTTTCTAGTTTTTCATTTCGCACCCTTCTGAAAATAAAACCAGAGCACGCCATTTTTATTTACTTTTTGTATGTTTTGTTTTCTTTTCTTTTTTTCTTTTTTTTCACTTTAATGTTTTTCCATTAGCAGCCTGGCAAAGCCCGTATCTTTTTTTTATTTTGTTGGTTTGTGCATTATTTATTTAAGATTAACTTATACTTCATATCCTGGTATTTGATTTTTGGCGCCAAATGTGGAACTTAATTTTCATTTAGAACCCCAAAGATTACTTAAATAACAAATGGACTCGAAATTTGCAATACTATAATTAAGAAATGTCAAGAAAACTAGTCGAATAATTTATTTTCTTTTAATTTTTTATACGACAGCATTATTCATCAAGGCAGATGTTAAAAAATTATTTTGCCACTTTAAGTTACCACTTACACGACATTAATAAAATATTACTGAAGTTTTTCCGTCTATTAACATTTACTACTTTTAAATTTCATTATTTTTTACCCAAACATTTCAATTTTCATGTCTGAAACTAGTTGATAATATAAGGGTTTTTCTAACGTATGCCCCTGGGGCATACGATAAAGGCATTCAATGAAGCAGTAATTTCCTTTTAAACATAAAGACGTATTAAATATATCTTTTAAAAATGGTAGGAGTTAGAGTTCATTAATGTTATTCAATATATATTAGGAAAATACTGCTTCATTGAATGCCGTAATCGTACGTTAGAAAACCCCATAATATAATAAGACATGCAATATATTGCCTACATTTTATATAAGTTGACATTAGAAGTTACCATCGTTAGTTGACCAACATTTAATATTATGTCTTTTTCCATTGATAACTGTAACCGAACAAATTGTGGACAGAAAGTTTGGTAGTGACTAGAAATTAATATCCAGCATACAAAAAAGATATAAAAATAAGACAATAATATTACACCACATTAAATCATAAAAGTAAAAATATCCCATGTTTTAATGAACATGGGATTTTGATGCATACTATGTAGATGTCTGTGTGGATCCTTCTTCGGTGTCATTGCCTTCAACTAACTGCAAATACAGTTAATCAAGTTATGCATATTCACATGTACTTTACACACATTTTTCAATTCTAAAGTTTATACAAATGTATTCATTCTTGTTCTTTTAAATTAATAAAATAAGAGGCCAAAAAAACTTAAACACGTTTCTGGACATTTTTTATCCTTTCATTTCATTTTATTTTAAACCAAGTTATTAAAAGTTAAAACTAATCAATTTAAACCGTTAGAGGTAAAATAGAACCTAAATCAGCCCTTTTATATGTAAATGTGTTGACATGTTAAATCTGCCACCTCAAAATTTCAGGTTATTTTTGCCAAAAAATTATTATAATTATTTATAAAATATTATGATGAAGCAGCAATGAGGTATAATATACCAGGGAGCCAATTTGCTCATATGCACCCATTACTTTGGGATCTTCTTCCTCTTCATATCCGATTTGGAGTATTCTTGGCCCATTTACTGACCAAAATGCCCTTCGACCTGCCCCCTAAATAATCATATGAAAAAAAAGAGATTTGTAAGTTTCAATAAATAAACCAGCCCATAAACTTTGGTATGCCACAATCTTAAATTTAGGATATTTAATTACCTTTTTCGGCAATTTTCCAAAAGAAAACTATATTATTAATTGAAAATAATATAATTTGGCAATCGTATGTGACACACTAAGTATTCAGGACAGGAAGTGTTTCAGGTCGACCCATACCAAAAAAGCTACCCGTTTTAAACCATAACCCGGCCCGACCATTTTGCCATCTCTAATTACAAAATTTCCACATAATTAACAAATGTAATTAGTGATTAATATGACCTGAATTATGATCAAATAAATAGCTTCCAATGCTTGAGTGCGAATTTCAGGATCATTAACTGGTTCACGTTCAATTGAGAGTGCACTACCTAATTCAAGAGGCATTTTTGAAGTATCTTTTTCAGTATAAACCTGAAAAACATTGAATAAAGAAACAATAATTAAAGCTTATATTGCATATAATATTTTATTTTACTCTATTTTCATATAAATACTAAAACCTTTCTTATGGTTAAAGTGAATTTTAAATGTGTTATTAATATAAAAATGAAAACAAATAACCTTATTTCCAGCAACGGGTAGAAGTAGAGCAGGCCAAAGAAACTCTGATATTAAAAGTAAATTTTGTAGTTGATTATCGGCTTCAAAACAGCAGTTTCGGATAGTGCCAGATACCTACATGAAATTTTTTTAATATAATTATAATAAAATGTACAACACACTTGCAGTTTTAACATTATTAAAAATTATATTAATATATATGGGAGCATAAAATTGTATCATTCAACCATTTGCTTCTGAATTTATAAAGTTAGCAAGGTTTGACATTTATTGTCGTGGCTCGTCCTTGTTATATTAGTTAATACTTTTTAATTTAAATTTGTAGATAAATGACATTTGACTAAATTAGCTTCTCGTATAAGGAACTATCATTATTTTTCTTTAAACTGGGAGATAAATTAGCTTCCTTTTCTTCACTTGCAAATCTTTTATATAATAAGCAAATTATTCTAGCCTTTTTTTAATAATACAAATGCACATAAATGATCATTTGAGAATATTATTTGAACATATAACATACCCCTTTTTTCCTTAGTAAGCTTGTTGAATCAAATTGCCTAATAATTTGTTTCAAGAGCCCACGTTTGGGATCTAAAAGAAGTGTTCTCCCTATTTTGTTTTTTGAAACATTTACAAGTATCGAACCAACATGTCCAAATGGATCATCTGCTCAAAAACAAAAAGAAAAAAGAATTTGTAAGAAAATTGTCTTCTGCAACAACTTTAAACGTCAAAATAAACATTCATACCTTAATATGTTGTTATATAATAATAGAATTTAAGAACTATCTAATACATATATTTAAGATAACCATGAAAATAAAAAACATATATCAAGAAACAGAATTCCAAAATGCCTTTATTATTAAAACTAAATGAGAACTAATATATACTATATTTAAGTTTTTATTGAAATTTGAAATAGACACCTGAATTACACGAGAACTAAATTAATATAGATAATAAAACTGGACCTTTTTTATCATTGGATGAAGTGCAAAATGATCTCACAAGTTTCATTACATACAACCCGTGCACCTTATCATCTCCAACCTAATAAACACGTGCAACATAAATACTTCATCAATTACACACGATCCATATAAAAATTAAAAATAATATAAAATATAAAAATTGAAGAACCTGAAGCAATGATTCAACACCAGCATCCAATTGTGTAAGATTAACAAGAAGCATGACCAATAACCCCGTGATTTCACATCCTTGTTTGTAAAGAATATCCATTGTTACTTTAATCATATCGATTTCAACCATTTTTGCTGCTAAATCTGAATTTTGTGACAGATTCACCAGAGCTTCTGTTGCTGGTTCAGAAACCTCCTGAAATACAGAACCAACATGATAATTAATTTTGTTTAAAATATAAGCCATTAACACTGAATAAACAAAATATAAACAATTAGCACCTTTTTTTCACCTAATAATCGAGCCAACGATGGAAGCACAGTTTTGGAGTAACTGGCAAGCGATTGTAACCCATCTTCTGAGCCAGTTAATCCAACAACAATATCAACAGCAGCCTTCTTCACCTGATGAATCGGTATATACAATATATATATACATATATATAAGCATATAAATGTTGAACTTGATTGCCGCAAATTTGAGAAACACATTTCAATCGAGTTAAAATTAATACTAGCTACCAAAAATTGAAGCCAGACGCCCAGACTTACAATTTCATTAATATAGATTAGGATCTTAAGAAAATTACAACTGTTACCGAGTGTTTTTTTTAATCAATTTAGGTGATTATAGCTCAATCGAGTTAGAATCGCATAACAATGACAGAATCGTAGTGAATAACTTAAGTCTACTAATTAGGGTTTTGACAGCAAAAAATTGATGGAATTTTTGAAACAAAAGCAGCAATGGTTTGATTGAGCTTACTTGTGGAGAAGGTGTTGATAGGAAACCAATTAGCTCTTCCATTTCATTCGCCATTTTTTCAATTCTTGCTCGTTTTCTCGTATGGTAGTTCGATGAGAACTACAGTTTAATGTGTGCGTTTACCGCCGCCGGGTTTTTTCTATTTATTTATACTCTTATTCCATTAAATATTATTCCTCCGTTTCAACAAAAATAAGTGATAGGGTTTTATTTATTTAGTTTCAAAATAAATTATACATATTCATAATTTATTTTATCTAATAAATAATCTGATAAAAGGTGTTAGTAATGTATCACTTATTTTGAAATGGATGAAATATATTCTAACATTGACTACAAATTATTACTTTTATTTTTTAAATTCGACATTTTAGAATATATGTTACTTTACAACACTTTAGAGATTACAAAACTTCTAGTTGTTTATTTCTATTCATTTGTGACGTTAGTTATCAGCTACCAATTAAATCAAAATATTTATCATTTTATATAATTCATACTAGTTTTATAGTCCGCCCTGGTGGGCGGACTAGCTTCAAGAAATAAATTGCATCACAATGGAAAAAATGTAGGAAATCATATAGTAAAATATTATTGAAACAATAAAAAAATGTGGTTATATAGAAATAAATGCTAGAAGAATTCAAAACCGAAATAAAAAATGATGTTTGTCATTGAGTTTGTGTAGTTGTCATATTTATCATAACAAAAAACATTCAACCTGCTTTCAGTTATATTAGTTCTCATTCGTAATATTTGTAGCGTAGTTCTGTTGCATAAAATTACTTTTTGATGATTGATATTAAGTTCCTAATCATAAAAGAATTTTGATGATTGAAATTAAGTTCCTAAAATGCCATTTGAAAAGGCATTATGAGTTACCATTTAGGACCAATGAAATGCTTGAATGTGCCATATCATAAGAGTAAGTCATACTCTTACTTCATATATAAGTGGAGACTAGATTTTACCGTTCAGAAAAAATATAATTCATATTAAATTTGTGAGTAAGTTATTACTGAAATGTGTATCATGATAGTTGGTTGATGTGAGCGTTAAATATATTGCAATTTAGGAATAAATTGTCAATTAGCACATAAACATACATTGGTTAGCCACGTGATAGTATAGATGAATGGTAAGACCAAATTTTATATCAAATTTTATGAAAGCTATAGTTAAATATGGTCTTAAAATAATAAGTGTGTTATTGAAAATTAATTTTAATTGTTTAAAATGATTCAAAAATGCATTATAGTAAGACAATTTTATAATTAAAAGAAAAACAAACATCAAATTCGAGTTAAATACATGTATGCATGAGACCACACTTGTTAAATAAAGTACACATTGACTATTGTTTTCTAGAAAAGGCGCTTTCATCTTCCTTCCCATTCGTCGAATACACGACCGACAATCCTCCCTTCTCTTCTCAATCCTTCCACTCGTGAAATCTGATTCTCCGAAAATTACAAATTGACACAAAGTGAATCTAAAATTAGGGCTCGGAACAAGATCTGCAATCAGGAGGAATCATAAACCAATTCATCATGGAATAGGTAAATTACATCATCATTGAAATGTATCCGTTTAATTTGAAGTGAAGTTAGTATAACTTAATTCGATGTACGAAATGTTTATAGATCTTATGAATTTGAAGAATGACGGTGATCTTAATTCGTGCATCAACGGAATAGGTAAGTTATATAACTATTGGAATGTATCCGTCCGATTAATTTGAAGTGAAGTTAGTATAATAACTTAATTCGATGTATAACATGTTTATAAATCTCATGAATTTGAAGAATGATTGTGATATCTTGCAGATGAATTCGCATCAGGTTAGTTATAGGAATAACTGAAATGTTACCAGAGAGAAGGGGAGTTATTGCTGGTTCAGATCTGGTTAAAGTTGCTGATCATAATAGTGATCATGGATTACGTGCTGTTCGTCGTAGTAGGAGGTCTGGAAGGAGGAGATTGTTGTTTTGGTTATTCTCATTTGCTGCTATATTCTCAATCTGCATTGCTATTTTTGGATTTAAGATGTTATTTCATGGTAATTCATTTTTCATTTTTTGATACAGTTTTTGATAAATTAATGAGCATAAACTTAAATATGATTGCTCAGTACTTCAATCAACCAGCATTTGTTTAATTTGACAGTTAAAATAGATGTGAACTAACATCTGAAATCTAGAAGGATTAAGGAAATGCCTAATTGTAGATAAACACTATATTTCTTACATTATTGTATTTTCTTTGCAGGTGTAGAAGAACATCAAAGCATTCCATCAGCACCAACAGTAAAAGATGTATCAGAGCAAACACCAAAGAAGCCTCATAGGGCACGTATGAATTCTTTTTTCTGTTTAATTTTTCTCTTGTTCAAGTGACAATAATAAACTATTTTAATTTCATTTCATAAAAGAAAAATTCATTATTAATTCAGGCATTTAGCATAATCATTCTCTTTGTTCCATCAGACCTTGGATTAGGACTATTCTAACAGCTGAATGGACCCATTTGGATATTCGGGAATGTCTATGTTAGCCACTTACTAGAACAAGAACATTAAGAACAATTGGTAGAATAATTCAATTTCTTAAGTCTCACAAATTCTTTATAGCACGTGTTTTAAGAGACATTTTGTCTAATATAAGGTATAATATTATGTCCTTTGTTTTGCTGTGCAAAAAAAAATAAAATATTATGTCCTTTGACTTATTGTTTGCTATGCATCTTGAACATATTGGTTATTGACTTATTGCCTAAGTAGGATGTACTAATTTATTTTAATCTGGATCTTTGATTGATAATTGTTGCCTCTTTTTTCTGTATTGTACCAGAATTTTAGATTTTATTTGCTGTCCCATCTAACAGTTTCAATAAATTTTAATATATGCCTTTGTATTTCATTCTTTTTAGGTTTTTACCCATGTGAAGTTGATTTAAAGGACTCAGATGATGAACTTATCGAGCCCAAATCTTTTTCAAAATTTGTAAACTTTTCATTAAACTATATTGAGAGGGAGGAAGATCCAATTACTCCAAGATTTGGAGGTCATCAAAGCCTTGAAGAAAGAGAACAATCTTTTCATGCAATCAATCAAACAATTCACTGTGGTTTTGTACAAGGATTAGGGTTTGATTTGGAGAAAGAGGATAAAGTGTATATGAATACTTGTACTGTTGTTGTTTCATCATGTATTTTTGGGAACTCGGACTTTTTGCGAAGGCCAACTAGCAAATTGGTAAGTTATTAATTTTTTATATTTAATAAAATAATGATTGGTTATTTTATTAGTATTTCCCTGTTGACCCCCTTTCAAATCTGTTGAAATTAGGCTTGATGATGTCATTAAATTAGAGTTACAGGTGGCAGTTTTGATCCATTAAAATCTAAATGGGTTGATTTGGTAATGTTTATCTCTAACGGGCTGAATGGGTTAAGCTTAAAGATTTAACTAAAAGAGGAATAATGACAAATGGGTCTTGCGGGTCAAACGAGTTGAAGATCATATAAAATGTATTCCAATGAACCTTCTAAAAGTTATATCATTGTAATAATATAGTTTGTAGTCATATTTATAAGTGAATTAAAAAAGACCCGTTTTGACACAAACGGGCCCATTTCTTACACAATTTTAATGAACAAAATAATTAAAAATTATCTGATTTCTTGTGATTGTTATATAATATTGCAGATCAGCCAATACTCAAAGAAGAACGTTTGTTTCATTATGTTTGTTGATAAAGAAACACTTGTAAAATTATCAAAAGAGGGAAGTATTCCTGATGAAAGAGGATTTATTGGGTTATGGAAAATAGTTGTTGTAAGCAATTTACCATATGAAGACATGAGGAAAACTGGAAAAGTGCCCAAATTCTTATCACATCGACTCTTCCCATCTGCTAGGTAATTTTCTGTTTTTTGAAAGATATGAAACGGGTTGAAATGGGTCATTTTTAGTTCGGGTAGAAACGGGTTGGGTTGACCCACAAACGCAGCTTTGTCCTTTTCTTAGAACTCTTAATAAATAATTAATACGTTAATTATTTAATAAAAGTAGTTATAAACTTATAACTACAATAAGAATAATAGGATCTTTGATTAAAGTGATTTTGGAGGTTGTATGCATTGTGAGGAATAAACATAAGCAATCATAAGTAGTTGGGATTTTTGGACAAATGGAATTGACTTTAAATATTTTAATTTTCTATTTGTACTTTTAAATGGGTTGGCACGTTAGAAAAGGGTTAAAGTATCCACCTAACCCGGCCCTTTTATTAAACGGGTTATCCACTTCGACCCATATACGACCTAACCCGTATATATTCGTGTCGGAATTTCTACCCTAATAAAAAGGAGACTTTAAGCAACTTTTAACATGGTTGACTGACCCGTACTCGACACATTTGACTTTTTTCCTTTTCGTCTAATCTAGTATACTTGACTAATACACAACTCAAACCGACCCATTTACAACTAAACGGGTCAAAATACCCACCTCTAATTCCACAACTATTGCTTTCAGATATTCCATTTGGCTAGATAGCAAATTAAGGCTCCATACCGACCCAATGCAACTGATTGAATACTTTTTATGGCGAACAAAATCAGAATATGCAATTTCCAACCATTACACTCGTCACTGTGTGTGGGAAGAAGTACAACAAAACAAAAGATTAAACAAATACAATCACACAGCAATTGATCAACAGTTTTTGTTTTACCAAAATGACGGTCTTCCTAAATTTGATCCTTCTGATCCTAATAAACCACTTCCAAGCTGTGCGTACCACTGGTATTTTATTTCCCATTTTGGAAACCGGTTTTTGAATTTCCGACATTAATCTTTTTTTTTTTTTTTTGTAGATGTTCCGGAAGGTTCGTTTATTGTGAGAGCACATACACCGATGTCGAATTTATTTTCGTGTCTTTGGTTTAATGAAGTTGACCGGTTTACTTCACGTGATCAGTTGAGCTTTGGGTATACGTTCTTGAAGTTGAAGAGAATGAACCCTGATAAAGCGTTAGTGTTACATATGCTTAAGGTAATTTTGAAATTTTAATTATGTTTTAAAATATGTATTGTTTGTTTTCAATTTTTCTCTTTTTTATTCTTTCTTCTAAAGTTTAGTATTATATGTGTAGGATTGTGAGCGAAGAGCAATTACAAAGCTGTTTCATCATAGAAATCCTACTGACTGATGGCATCATTATTTTGGTGCAAGTGGGTTGGGCCCTGAACTCTTCTTAATCTAACTGAATCTATTTTTGGTGAACCATGGAAAAAGTATCACTAAGATTTTTGTAGTTGTAGATTGTTTTATGAATAGATATAGATATATATAACTTTGATGTTTGTGTATCAAATTAGTCGTGTAGAAGTAGAACACATTCATCTTGGGTATGGTACTATGGTTGATGATGATTATAACGACTCAGGTTCAATGAGTATGTTTTTTTGTGGCAGACTTGTTAAATTGTTAGGAGAGAAAAGAAATAGCACAGTCTAATAATCGAAATGAATCGAGAAAATTGTTTCGGCTGGACCGATGACTGAACCAATGACGTCTTTGATCGGATCGAACGGGACTGTGGTTTTCTGACTTTTTGGAGCGGAACCTGAGAACTGATTTTGCATGAAAAATAGAACCGGTTCTCGGTCGAGTTTTCACAAAGAATTGGAAAAAGTTATGGGTATGATTGCCGTTGGACCTTCTAATTATGTAGAAATGTTTAATGAGGTAGTGTAGCTTAAATGTAAAATAATGCATATATAATAACGGGTGTCGGTGGTGGAGCTCGTGGTGGCGGTGAGTAGTGGTGTGAGCTCTGGTGATGGTGACCGGCTAAGTCATCAGTGAGGGTTAGAAAGGACATATGGGCTTTAAAAGAGAGGGGGCGTGAGCTGTGAGAGAGTATATGACTAAGTTACGGTTTGATAATTGGAACTTAGAAGAAGGCACCTAATAATAGGTTGTAATTATTATTTATTAATGAGCTGTCTTAATAAAAATATGGATGTATTTTGTTTATGAAAAGCTCAAACTTCTTTTGGAAATCTACTTTAAATAACTTTTCGTTTATCTTATTTTTAAGATATTGGTTTACTTTAATCTTTTATTCTCTCTTTAAATTTCAACTTAAACAAATTGACTTTTTTCTCATAAGTACCTCTTTTACTGTAGGTTCTAAAATAATTTGAGTATATACATATCATTGATTACTATATGTAGTTAAGTACCAATTTGACATTTAAGTATAACTACTATATGATTTTGGACTAAAATGCCAAAATAGAACAAAGTATCGACGAGTAAGCTTTAATTTGACATTTTAGATAAAGCAAGTGCAAATTTGAAAACACTATATAGGCCAAAGCGGCTTATTGAAACCTTTAACTTTTATTACTCGTAAAAATTGTACTCCAGAATACAACCGGTTCATTTTAGCAACCACCACCGCGAGCCTAGAGGTAATCGCCGAACAACGGTGGTCCCTAGAAACCTCCATGGACGCCGGCGCTCTTCTCCGAGCTCTAAAACCTTCAAATATGATTTTTAAGAATTCCTTTGGTCTCCGATGCTCATCGGTTTCCAATTCTCCCACTACGCTTTACACAGGTCATTCAAATAGTTAATCACTCAATTCGATTCCAATTATTTCTATTTACCACGTTAATCGGATTAACATCAAAGTCAATAACCCTAATTTAATTTGTATGCAGGAAATGGGAGAGCTGTGAAGAGAGCTTACGACGGTCTATTGTTGGATGCAGGTGGAACACTTTTGCAATTGGCAAAGCCTGTTGAGGATGTATACGCCTCAATCGGTCATAAATATGGTTAGTTTGTAGGTTGATCAGTTTCATGCATGAATTTTGGATTCTTACGATGCTGATGTAGCTACCTAGCTATTTTATAGATTATCGGTTAATTTACGAATCAGTTTTTATGTTCCACAGGTGTATGAACTCTGAGTAGATTATCAATTTTGAAATTCAGATTCGGTTTATAAATTATCTATAGATTACCGAAATATACCACCGATTAAACTGTAAATTGCTATTTTATGATAATTTCCCTTTACCAAATTATAAGTTTATTTTATTTTTGCATATAGGATCAAAAGCAACTCCAGCTGATATAAAACAAGGGTTTAAAAGAGCATTTTCAGCTCCATGGCCCGAAAAGCTTCGTTACCAGGTACTGTTATCATATATTCTTGTCTATTTCAATTTTTCCTTTTTTATAATTTATTTTTGGTATTAATTTATACAATTTACATGATTTTCTAATGCCTTGATCTTCTTCGTGTCTAACAGGGAGACGGAAGGCCATTCTGGAAACTTGTTGTTTCTGAAGCCACTGGTTGTGACAGAAATGATTATTTTGAAGAAGTTTATGAGGTGAATAAGTAACGAGATTTTAGTTTATATTTAATTCTTAATTAGCAGCTTTAAATGTTAATATCCGTGCAATTAAACCAGTATTATGCAAATGATGATGCTTGGCACCTTCCAACTGGAGCCTATGAAACTATGTTGATTCTAAAGGAAGCTGGAGGTCTTATATAATAATCATTATCAAGTAATCTTATTTATCTTTTAATTTGGAAAAATTTGAGAATAATGCATCTCTTTGTTTATGTGAATTTCCAACTACCATAAATGATACAGTTAAACTTGCTGTTGTATCCAACTTTGATTCCCGCTTGAGGAAATTGTTACAGGACCTTGAAGTTGTAGACTTGTAAGCATCTACACCTTCAGTTACTGTAATCATTAAATTAAAAGCAAATTTATGGAAATCACTGATATTAAAGTTGACCTTTTTTTTTTTTGGGAATATTGTATGGAAAAACATGGAGATTTTTTAAATCTGTTTATTTGTGATTAGGTTTGATGCAGTCATAATTTCTTCAGAGGTTGGGTATGAAAAACCAGATCCAAAAATATTTGAAACCGCTTTGGGTATGTAACACTGAATATCCATTAATGATTTCAAATCTGTGTAAATAAATGTTTTTTTTATGATGATAATATAGATGAAATTAAGGTTGAAGCTGCAAAAGCTATACATGTTGGAGATGATGAAAAGGCTGATAAATTGGGAGCAAATGCTGTTGGTATCAACTGCTGGTAACCTTTTTTTTAGATCTATTTTTACATTATTTTTTTAACGGGTACTAAAATGCCAATAATGAACAGGTTATGGGGAACAGAAGTGAAGACATTTTTAGATATCCAACATCGTATTCTAGTTCCCGATTTGTAACTTTTTGACCTATCATGTGTCTTACTTCCATTTAGGTGATGAAAAAATAAAAAATAAATTATTATATGGGCTCGCCGATAGACCATGTATCAACACTTGAAATTGTGGATGTAAAAGGTTGTATATTTTTTCTTACTAGTAATAATGTTTTATTGTGTTAATCAAAATGAATAAAAAGAAAACACTTGGGTTTATTACCTTATTGGAAATGTAAAATTTTGATTAGTTTATTAAATCTATAAGCTTAGACCGGTGCCAATGGTGAAGGCAACTGACGCCGTCAGTTGCTACCAACTCAGCGCCACGTCAGCAGACAAACTAACTAACACTAAACTGACGTACCCATGCCAACAGCATTCCGTCACTTCACCAACTTTAATTAATTTACTTTCTTTTTAATTAAAATAAAAATATAACTAAAACATAATACTTTTATTAAAATAAAAAAAACATTACAATAATTTAAAAACATAAAAAAAAAGACAAAAAAAAATATAATAATTTAAAAACATAAATTAACGTTGGCGGAAATTTGGTGGGAGTTGCGACAATGTGGTCGACCAGTGCATTGCGAAGTCTATGATGCGTTGCTTGATCCCGTAGTTCTTGGGCCATTCGAGCGTGTGTTGCAACTCTCTCATTCCACGAGCGTTGCGGCGTGTTTGCCGGGTTATCCATATACGCCTCCTCAAGTGGACACATGTTGCGACCGTTGTCCTCAATTATCATGTTGTGTAAAATTATACAACAATACATGATTCGACTTATTTTATTGACGCTATATGGTCTTGCCGGGTTTTTAAGGATTTGCCAACGTCCGTGCAACACACTGAATGCTCGTTCAATATCTTTTCTTGCGGCTTCTTGATACCTTTTAAACCGAGTCTGTTGTTCAAATAGCGGATACTTAAATGTCTTCACAATGGTTGACCATTCCGGATATATCCCGTCACCGAGATAGTATCCTTTAGTGAATTGTTGCCCGGCAATGACAAAGGGAATAGTGAGAGTTCTGTCTTGCAGCAAGTCCTTGAATAAGTCTGATGCATTAAGGACATTGATGTCATTGCTCGAACCAGCTGGGCCGAAGTAAGCGTGCCAAATCCACAAATCATAAGACGCAACCGCTTCTAGCATGATCGTTGGCTCCCCTTGGTCACCTCGCGTGTATTGTCCTTTCCATGCCACCGGACAATTCCTCCAAGGTCAGTGCATGCAATCGATGCTGCCGAGCATACCCGGAAAACCATGCACCTCAGCATGACGTTGATGTAAGCGCTCGACGTCATGCGCGTTGGGTTTTCTTAAGTACTCAGCACCAAATAGATGGAATACACATTTGACAAAATTATCCAAACAATCATACGATGTTTGTTGTCCCATGTGTAAATATTCATCAAACAAATCGGCAGAACAACCATAGGCCATTTGTCGTACAGCGGATGTACATTTTTGAAGAATATTAAAACCCGCTCTTCCGGTAGCATCGTCCCGTTGACGAAAATACAAAAAATGCGCAGGTAAAGGAGTCTCGGAGTAAGAAGTTATACCGTCACATATACGGAGGAACAGCGAACGGGCCATACGAAAACGTCGCCTAAAATAATCCAGCGGGAACGTGGGATTTTCAGTAAAGTAGTCTGCATACAAACGCTCACCGGCACCTTCACGATCTCGTGGCACATGCCTTCTCGGCGCTCTGGGGATTGGAGCGATCTCTTCATCGTCCTCTGTATCAGATGAAAGAGCATTCACAATGGCGTCCATTTCGGCATTGTAAGAATTGGCTATCGTCAAAATAGCTTCCAAATCGGAATCATATTCGGTAGAGGAATCAGAAACATTAGACATTTTGAGAGATGAAGAAGGTGAATGTGGTGTAAAAAATAGAAGAAATGAGTGGGTATTTATAGATGTAAATGAGGGGGGATTTTTTGTGAATTTTTTTGAATTTTTTTAAATTATTACCGTTTTTTTTGAATATTTATTTTGAATTTTATTACCGTTAAAAAAAAAAACTTTTATTTATTGGTTAAAAGGTACATTGGGCCCCACCATCACGCTCCCTCCTCCGCCCCTTCGCTCGTCGCCAAAGTCACTGCACCTCAACCGGCGCCACCATCGACGGTCCGTGTCAACGGTGCCGGAACCGGCGGCCAACCGGCGGTGCCCAACCGGCGGACCGTTGGCACCGGTCTTAAGTTGATATGCTGTGAAAAATGGGTCTCGATGTTTATGAAGTTTTAGTAAGCAAATACACCGTATAAGCTTAAAAACAAACACCCTTTTATACCAAAGAAATGTAAAAGTAGTGTCCCCTAATAGATGTGCAAAAGTACAAGATGCTTCATCAGATTTACTATCAAATTTCCTTTAGCATAACATTCGGTAATTTTTTTTGCTAAAAATAGTTTCTTTTAGTACCTTACGGAAAGTTATTGTGGTTTTACAACCTTAAATCATTTAAGTTCATTTATTACACTAAAGATCTTTTTTTTTTTTTTTTTTTTTTAACGGCAAATCTAATCTACTCCTAAATAACCACCTATGTCCATTAGGTCTCTCCCAACCCTTACCCATCACTAAACCCATCACTAGCGCCACATCATCACATCCTTACTGACACGCTACTGACACGGTCGTGCCAACCCTACCCATCAGTAACCCATCACTAAAATATATTTTTTACTTCATCCGATTCAAAATAAGTGATACACTTTGAATTTCACGGTTTTTGAGGTAAAAGATTATAATGATGGTTAAATTAGATTAATTTGATGGTTAGTGGAGAATGTGTCCCACACTTTTTGAATAAAGTGGGTTTAATGATGTTTAAAAGTAAAAAGTAAGGGGGCGTTTGGTTCGCGGAATGTTTTCCAGTGGAATTGGAATCTGGGATGGAATTAGAATCCGAAGGAATTTGAATTTGAATCCAATTCCTTGCCTTTTGTGTTTGGTTTGTGTCATTAGGAATTGGAATTTAAATGTAGTTCCATCACTCCACAACTACCTAGGGGTGTTGTTCGGTCGGCTTATTTGGGTTTCGGGTCAGTTAGGTCGGGTTTGGTTTTGATGTATTAAAATTATTAGGGGTGAGCTCGGTCCAAAAACCGAACCGAAACCGATAGAACCGAAAACGAAAACAATGCATTTTCAAAACCGAACCCAAACCAATAACATCTTATCGGGTTCGTTCGGTTTTTTAGGCCAAATGTTCATCCTTTTCCGAAGACCGAACCAAAACCGAAAACGATGAATTTTCAAAACCGAAACCAAACCGATAACATCTTATCGGGTTCAGTTTCGGTTCGTTCGGTTTTTTCGGTCCAAACGCTCACCCCTAAAAATTATACTCGATAACCGAACCGAATACGGTTCGTGTTTCAGCTCGAACAAATTCGATTTTTTTTCTCCCGTCAACCGAACCGAATGATATAACTATAAATCAGGTAACCCGAACAATACACCCGAAACCCAAATAAGATACCTGATTAACCCAAACTTGAATCGGGTTGGTTGAGTTATTCGGGTGCAGTTGTAACCCGACCCTACAAACCGGAAATCTAATTAACACCCGATCAGGTGAAGGAGAGGCCTGGTAGTCGGAAGGAATCTGAATTCCTTAGGGGGTGGGAAGGAATGTGAATTCCCTCAACTGAAGGAAAGTTTTGGTGCCATGGATTCCAATTCCATCCTGGAAATGGTGAACCAAACGCAGGAATCTCTGGAATTAGATTCCAATTCCCACTAATTCCAGGAGATTCCAACGAACCAAACGCCCCCTAAGGGTAAATGTGTCATTTCACTTTGTTAAATTAGATAATTAGTGGGTGAGGGTCCCACTTTTTTTTGCCAAATAAGGTAATTTTTCAAAGTGTATCACTTATTTTGAATCACCTTAAAAAGGAAAGTGTATCACTTATTTTGAATCGGAGGAAGTATAATATTATTTACAAAACAAATAAAGAAAAAAAAAGAAAAACGAATTGTACAAGTTTTGATGCTATTGGTACAAGCAAAAACCCAAACCACCCCCTTTTTCCCCTTTCCTTCTCTGCCACACACCCCCACGACGTAGCCAGGTTTCCCGTCATCTCCACGACGTCCAACTTGCGACGTGAAGCATGATGGCTTCGTGCCAACGGCGTCACCCCCTGACGGGTGTTTGACGTGCTCACGACGGGAGCGTTGGCACTCATCTTATGGGACTCGAACCCTCAACCACTAGATTGGAGGGCAAACACCTTACCGCTAGGCCATTGGCCCTTTGGAGGGCAAACACATTACACTAAAGATCTTGATGTATGTAAACTCACCAAGAAAAAACATTTATTTTCAGCCACATACAAAGTTATTCATACTTTTAGATTAATAACAGAGCAAAAAAAAAAGTAATCTAAACAACAGGTGGAATGAATGGTGTTGTGACCCATTGGCCTGCTTCTAATCAATTCGGGTATTGGGACCATTTTGGGCGTTAATTTCCGGTCTACTGATCGGATTTGGCTGCTGATCAATGCATTCTCGTTTTCGTTTTATCGTTTAATTGTATTGCATTTGTTAGCTTAGTTCTCTAGTTTTGGCAGGAGTTAGTTTTTTTCTCGGTTCTCATTGTAATTGCTAGTTTGTTGCTAGCTTTCTCGCTTTATATGAAGTATAAATTTTCATTTGGAAGTCTTCGGGCGGGTGATGACAATGACGTAGCCCGATCCGCTGCCTTCTTTAGTTGTTCAAAAAAAAAAAAAAAAAATGTAATCTTGTGGTCATTACTATCAAATTGTGCAATTAATTTTTTTTGAATTACCAAACTACCTTTTTGTCATTTTGTAACAAACGAAAATAAATGATTGTACATTGGTACCGTCAAATATACTTTATTAACTCCTAAAAAGCTTAATAAAGTAGTTTAAAATCTTTATGACTTTTATCACACCATCTGACGACCATCGCCTAGCAGTAGTTTAAAATCTTTTAAACGTCATGCTCAATAAAAAAATGTTCATCGCTTTAAGTTCAAGCTACATATATACAGACAGCGTATTCTTCCAGCAGTTACCGCATACTATAAAAACTTCAAACTTCTTCTTTTGATCACAAAAAAAATCCTCTCTCAATTAGCAAGGTGAAAACGCTAATTTCTTTCTTTTGTTTTCGATTAACTTGATTAATCCCTAATTATGTTTCTGTCTTGTAACTTTTTCATGAATAATTGTAACACTTCAAGTTTTAGGTTTTTAAAATCTATACAGTGGCTTCCGGTTGATTAATTGGGCATAAAATCGTCAAATTAATATCCATAATCTGATGCTTCTTCTGGCAGTACTCTGTTTTTTAGTATTGCACCTGCAGTTCAACAAATTTTTTTAAATTTACATCAATTTGTAGATATAAGTATAACTAATTATTTACGCCGATTTTGACCTTATGATATTGAGTTCGTAAGTTCAACTCCCAAATTCAACTACCAGTACTCATTGTTCTATAAACCCTAGGTTGATTTGATTGAAAATGGAACTATTCCCACAAAGACAATTGTTCGGTGGAGCAATTTCCACTACTTTCCCACTTAGGTTTGAGGTTAGCGTGTTAATTCGTCTTTTGGTTTCAATTTTTATTTTATCATTATGATTGTTATTATATATTTATTTATGAGGAAGCTTGAATTTTTTATTGCAGGATGTTAGCCATATACGTGAAGTCCCTGATCATCAGGTTTTATATTCTTTTTTCAACTTGAATTGTTAAAACAAATTAAAATAAATTTAGAAAATTGTGATTTTTGTGACATATATTTCAATGTTTGTGTATAGGAAGTGTTTGTGGACCCTGAACGTGACGAGAGTTTAATAATTGAGATTTTAGAAATGAAAGATGATGTTGCAGATAATGGAAGTGCTACTTGGTTTCTACAAGACCTTGCTAGTGAACAAGCCGCTGAGGGCACAATTGTAATTTCACTTTCTTTCAGCTTTTACAATCAAGTTATGATATTTGTTCTATTTGACTATTTTTTATCATATTTTGTTTAATTTTATAATACAGGTGACAGAACAGTCAGCAGTATTTGAGGGTCAAGGATTAGGATACAGAAACATGCCTTCAGTCATAACAACTGCTGTTGCCCAAATGGTAAAACAAAATACCATCTTTGAGTTTTTTGTTCATATAATGAAGACAACATATGATTTGTAATACAAACAGAATTATTAAAATTAAATATTCAAACTCAAACTATGATTTCCAGATAAATGTTTAGGAAAATGTCAAAAAACCAGACATGTAAAGACTAGATAAAAAGGAATCAACTTTACCTTATTCATGTTTTATTTATTTATTTATTTATATTTTGCCATTTTTGTAGGCGATCTCGAAAGGACGCCAAGGAAGAGAAGCACAAAATCTTGTCAAGGTATCTCAAAACGTTTTCTTGATCTCTTCCATTTATAATATTATAAAGTTTTTTTTTCTTTTTTCGCGTAAAATAACAATGTAATTAACATTTGTCCCTATAGCCCTTGTACAAATTTCTGTCCAATTGGGCCATTAAAAGATGGTCTTGTGTCCCATTTGTGAGGTTAAATTAATGATGTGGCAGTAACTTGGTGGCAAGTGACATATTATTTTCTGTGTCCTATTTTGGGTAATTGAAAAATGGCTTTGTGTCTTATTTAGGTTATTCAGTTACCACCACATCATCGTTTTATCAGTTAGAAACTGAATGACTCAAACATGACACAAAATTATCTTTTAATAACCAAATTGGACAAAAATTCGAATAACACCTTGTGATAAAATAAGTTTCTAGTTGTCTTTTTTTTTCTTCTTTCTTTTCAAGGTATACTTGGCAAATTTGAGACTAAAAGGCGTTCAAACAGACATACTCATCACTGCTTACGAGCCTGTTTTCATAAGGTATGTAATGTATAGACCAAATCTTTTATTTATTTTCAGTGTTATTAGTTTTAAATATCAAATAATTAACTAACTGCAGTTTTGTGTTGTGGTTGTAGCCCTTTAAGTGAAAGTGCAAACTCGGTTGGAGCCGGTGCAACTGTACCGGCTGCAGATTCGGGTCGAACCCCAATGGCTGATGTTTTTAAAAAAGTTGTTACAACATTTAGAATCAATGATTGGAACCTTTTTGGTGATGCTAATGCTACCATTTGAGAAACCACTTTCTAATTATTCAAGTTTTTTGTAGGTTTATAAAATGTTTGTTTTGAATGATTGTTCAACCAGATTTGTATTAGACTGATAGTGATGTAATTGCTAAATTGTGTTTTTATAGTAAAATTTCATTATTTAACATTATGTTATGGTATGATTAGATTTATAAAATTGGCAATATTCTATTGCCTTGCCTTATAAAATTGAAATTTAGACATTTACAGAAGTGTCTATAGGCATACTTTTTTATTTGTTTATTGTACAGTCTATTTTTAGTCATTAAAATATTTTATACAAAAAAAGGTGCTTTTAAACATGATGTTAATTTGGAAAAAAGATATTAAATTTATGCATAAATGTTAAGAATTATTATATACTCCCTCCGTCCCATAAAAAGTTTACATTTCATTTGGGCACAATTTTTTAGGAGATAATTAGTGGTGGGGTCTTTTGTAATACTTTTGATTAAAATATAAGGTTAGAATGGAGAGAGAAAGTGTTTTATTGGTGGAATCATTGGTAATAATATTATTTTGTTAGGTGGCCCCCCCAAATTTGAGAAATATGAACTTTTTTGTGGGACAAAATTTCAAGGAGAAATGTAAACTTTTTTGTGGGACGGAGGGAGTAATAGCTAAAAAATAATGAGTAACATAAAACCAAAATATCCATTAATAACATTTTTATTAAATAATAAGAATTTCATAATAACAACACATGTAAGTTCAAATCACATGGAAAATTACCAAAAAAAAGAGAGAAAATAAAGAAAGAAAAGAAGCTAACATATGAGTAAAAGAAATTACAAACCAAAGGACAATAAATAGTACATGAACATCTATATATAGCACATATGGAGGACATAACTTAGCTTATAAACCAATATCTTTATGCATCACGGTCTCTTTTGCATTCATGGGGCATTTTAGGAAACCGTTTTCGATCCGTACAATAATTGTAAATCGTAAATTTCCTACGAACCCAACGAAGTCTACGCCATTGATAATCATCAAGATCTCTAAATTGTTTTTGGTCCCACCAATGTTTGCCACGTGTTGCACAATATTTGGCATTTACGGATGATTGACAACCATCGATATGAAAGTTTCTGTATGCAGCAACAAAATGTGCTTTTGACCAATCGGGTTTTTCCAAACCGCCCCTTGTTGCCCAATCATCGGCATTCCATAAACTCGAGTAGATCTTCATAGGTTGATTGAATGGAAATCGAACTCCTAAATGTTTACTATTCTTGAACACTCTTATCGGAATGTCATCTACAAAGAACCTGAAGGAATATAGACTAGAAGTTAGTTAAAAAATTGGTAATTGAACTTAGGGGTGAGCGGTTCGAGTGTTTTTTTTGTATAAAACCGGACCGGAACAGAAGTTGAGGTTTTTAGGGTTTAAAAACCGTACTGTTAGACCAAGTTTGCCTCACAATTCGGTTCAGTTTGGATTAATTTGGTTATAATCAAAGCGAGGAGCATGTGCTCGCGCTTCACGAAGTGTTTGTAATGATACACATAATATTTATAAACTAATATATTTATAACATTATATTTAAAAATACGTAACAGTTGATTAATTTCTCTTAGTAAATGTTATTATATTTAATTTTGGACTTAGAGTTTAAGACCAATCCAACCATTCCGTCAGTTGGGTGGTTTCCCCAAACCGACGGTATCCCACTGTTGGCACGCCCCGTCGGTTGGGTGTTGTCGGATTTTGAGACTGGTTTGAGGAAGAGAAGGGGGGAAGACTTCGGTTGGTGAGGTGGGGCCCAAAAGGATATTTTGTGTGTGTATTTTGTAATAGTGGGTCCCAAAGAACTGAAGAGGATGAGTGTTGTTGGTATGTGTATGTCAGTTTAGTCTCAGTTGGAGGATGAACTGATGTGACGCTGATTTAGTAAAACTAAAGGTGTCAGTTTATGTAATGATTAAGACCCGTCTAAGAAACATCATTTCTTGGTTTTGTTATTACATGTTTGGGTTGAGACCCAACAAACATAACTTCAAGTCCTTTTTCATTTTCTTTTTAAAAAGGTATTCCTACATGTTTAGGACAATATTACCGCTATATTTTATATAGTTAATAGTATAATTTCAAGTCTTATTTTAAATGTGTAAATAGTTAATTGGTAGAAATGACATTTCATATTTATAGTTAAATGTATATAAACATTGAACAGTTTCGGTTAATTTGGTTCAATTTATTTTTAGGGAGAAAACCAAACCAAACCGAAAGATTTGTTAATCATAAAACCAAAAACTGAGCCGTAGGTTTTTGGTTTGACTCGATTATTTATTTATTTTAGTTAATTTGGTTTGTGGTTCGCTTTCTTCTCACCCTTACCTATAAAGTGATTTTTACACCATATTTTCAACCTATAGATCATAATGATTATTTTATATATTTGTACAATCTATAGCCTATGCATAAAAGAAAATGTGGTTTACCAATTAGTTCCCTTACCAATACAGCACTCAATTTGCAAATTTAGTCCAAAAGTTTAACAATTACTTACACTATTTGGTGGAGATTCCACAAGACGGAGTACGTATGGAAAGCTTTTGTTGGATCAAACCATAGGTAAATACGTTGCTCCCGGTTGCCTTCACCACCCGTGAATACATTCGTTTGTAGAATGTACGGTTGTCCTGACCGGTTCCCTAAGAACTCAAAGTCTATCTCATCATGTTCCGTGTTTTGTGATGCCAACTACATTTCAATCGATACCCTTATTAATTTACATAAATTAAAACGTCTACGTATATGTAAAAAAAACTATATATACATACATAAAAGGCGGTGACAGTGCCAGCAGAATCTCCGGGAACCATTTTAATTTCCATACTAAAATGACCAAAGAGGTAAGAGCCCTTAGATTGGAAACCGGTCCCGGTGTACTTGTCGAGCGTGAGTTGGATATGTGAACCACCGTTAAAGTACTTAATGTGGTCAAACGCCCATGTAGGCATGTAGTTTTTCCCGAATGGTACCGCTACCGCCTTTTTTGGGGCAGCTCCGGTCACACCACCCATGAGAAGTGAAACTGATATCACATAAGTAAATATCCACAATCCTTCCCATGTTTTTCGACCCATTTGTTCGACACTTTATGTGTTTCCCGGTTCTCCTACAACAAAAATATTATTATTACATATATACACATGTATAGGTATATCTCAACCCTCGAATGTTTTTCCCCTCCTAATTGTATGCATTACTTAAGTATAAACAATTAAACATTCATATAACTCTTTATATAATCAAATCATTAATGTTTTTACATATAAATGAATTAGGATGAAAATAATCTTACCTCAAATACGAAGAAATCCTCTTTTTGAGTTCTAGTATCCCATATGCACACATTGAATCTTTAGAAATGTCCTCTTAAATAGTAAATACTCTCCACAATAAGGCTTCATACTAAAGGCAGGTCATACCTGGCCACAGCCCAACGGAAATATAAAATTTCCCCCCAAGGATATCCATGTTAATGTAAACAAAGGTTGAAGAATGATTTTAAGAATATGTGTATTGCTCTTGAATGAGGTACATATTTATAGGATTACAATATTATTTACAGCAAGAATAATTAGTGTAATTACAATGATACACAAATATAAAGTTCCTATATTTGCAATATGAACATGATTAATTTTGCTTGATTGTAGGAGGTGATTGATAGGATGATTGTTGACTTGTTTGGCTGTCAATATTGGTCATAATTTCCTTATTTGCATTGATATGGTTGATACGCCCCCGCAAGATGGACGTCCGAGGCGTCAGTCAAATCTTGATTCGTAACTCATGGTATGAAGGTTTGTGCAGTGGTTTGGTGAGAATGTCAGCAAGTTGATCTTTGCTGGCGACATGTTGAATGCGAATTTGGCCGAGTTGAAGTTGTTCTTTGACGAAGTGGAAGGAGAGAGCCATGTGTTTCATTCTGGAGTGAAAAACAGGGTTCTTGGCATAAAGTGTGGCTGAGATGTTATCACAGTAAATGGCTGGTGATTTGGTGGTGATGATGTGAAGCTCGGTGAGTAGGTTGCGGAGCCAAAGTGTTTCAGTTGTAACGGAAGCGACAGCCCGGAATTCGGCTTCGGTCGTTGAGAGTGCTATACCCCTTTGTTTTTTGGAGGACCAGGAAATAGGATTGCGACCCAGGTAAATGATGTAGCCTGTTGTGGAAATGTAGTTGTCTTTGTCACCTGCGTGATCAGCGTCACAAAATGCATGAAGACAAAGTGGTGAATTACGATACAACTGGATGCCAAAGGTTTGAGTCCCTTGCAAGTGGCGAAGAAGACGTTTCAAAGCTGTCCAATGAGTAGCTGTGGGGTGATGAAGAAATTGAGCTAGGCGGTTTAGAGCAAAGGCAATGTCGAGCCTAGTTAGAGATAGATATTGTAAGCTTCCGACTATGGCGCGATAAGTTGATTGGTCATGAATTGGTAGATGGTCTTCGCGAAGCAGTGATGGAGTTGTAGCCATAGGTGTAGTATTTGGCTTGGCGTCAATCATGGTGTATTTGGTGAGGAGATCGTGAATGTATTTAGATTGGTTTAGGTGGAGGCCGAGCTCATTTGGTATAACTTCTAAGCCTAGAAAGTACGATAGTGGTCCAAGGTCTTTTAAGGAGAACCGCTTACATAATGTTGCAATAAAGGTTTGTAGGTGTGTAAGATTTGGTCCGGTGATAATAATATCATCAACGTAAACTAGCATATAAATACAAGTGGTTTTGGTTTGTAAAGTGAATAAGGATGAATCAGAAATAGATTGTTTAAAACCTTGAGTTAGTATATGGGTTTTTTATTCGGTGTACCAAGCTCGAGAAGCTTGTTTTAGTCCATAGATTGCTTTATGGAGTTTACAAACATAGTCGGGTTTTGTTTGATCGACAAAGCCGGGTGGTTGAATCATGTAGACATTATCGTTCAAGCTTCCTTGGAGAAAAGCATTGTTGACATCCAGTTGACGGAGAGGCCATGATTTTGTAACCGCTAGAGATAAAATAAGACGAACAGTAGTTGGTTTTATAACAGGACTAAATGTCTCGGTATAATCAATACCCGGGCGTTGATGGAAACCCTTAGCAACAAGTCGGGCCTTGTGTTGTTTTAGGGTGCCATCCGGGTTATATTTGTTACGAAATACCCATTTACAGCCAATGACATTTTGCGATTGAGAGCGAGGCACGAGAGTCCATGTATGGTTTCGCTTAAGTGCTTGGTGCTCGTCCTGCATTGCATTACGCTATTGGGGAAGCATTAGGGCCTGTTTTACGGTGTTGGGTATATTGTCAGGAGACGTGTTAAGGGTAGAAACTTTAGCATATTTTGGGTTGGGTTTACGAATGTTGTTGGCGAGGCGAGTAGTGATTGTTTTAGCAGGTGGTGGGGCAGCGGACTGGGGTGGAGGGCAGGTTTGGGTGGGCTGGTGATCGTTGGAAGTGACGTCAATGAAAGAAGATGGAGTACCTACAGTAGAGTTGGGGTCTATAGGGTTCGGGTCAGAGGGCGAAGAGGTATTGGGTGTAGCTTGTTGGGTGGGAGAAGGGTCTTGACGAGAGTTAATAATAGTAATGGGTGGTGTAGGATGAGGTTGATCAGTGGCGGTTGGGGTTAAGGGAGGTGACGAGGAAGAGTTGGCGGGAGGAAGGATGGGTATGGACATGGTGCACCATTCATTTGGATCAATGTGAGACGAGGGGAATGATGATGGTACTGATGGTTTATGAAATGGGTACTCATCATCGACAAACTTTACATGTCTTGAAGTGTAAATGCGATAAGTTTTGGGGTCAAGACAATGGTATGCGCTTTGAGTGGTTGAATAGCCAACGAAAATGCATGAAATAGAGCGGTCTTCTAATTTATGCTTAGTATACGGTTTTAACCAAGGGTAACAGAGACATCCAAAATTATGAAGTTTTGTGTAATCGGGTTGTTTGTTATGTATTGAAGAATATGGTGAGTTACCATTTAAGGTTTTGGTAGGGAGTCGGTTTATAAGATAAGTTGCTGTGCTAAAAGCAAATGGCCAATAAGTGGTTGGAAGGCCTGCGTGGTTTAGGAGCGCTAGACCTGTTTCCACAATGTGACGATGACGCCTTTCGGCATATCCATTGTGTTCTGGAGTATGAGGTGGTGATGTAGAGTGAGATATTCCATTATCAAGTAGTGTTTTATTTAATTTAATATATTCACCTCCGTTGTCGGAAAAAAATGTCGAATCGGTTTTTGGAAATATTTTTCCACTAATGCTTTAAATTGAATAAATATGGTTGTGGTGTCGGATTTGCGTTTTAGTGGATATAACCAAACATATTTGCTAAAGTGGTCTACGAACACGATATGGTATTTGAATTGATCTCGAGATAGGACCGGACTGGTCCATAAGTCGGAGAATATAAGATCAAGTGGTGCGTTTGACTTTAGTGAGGAAATAGAGAAAGGGAGTTTTTTGCTCTTAGCAACACAACAAGAATGACAGTGTTCATAATCCAATATTGGTGAAGATAAAGTTTTATTTATAATTTTAATTACATCATAAGTTGGGTGACCTAACTTATGATGCCAAGATATTGGAGTGGTTCCTTTGACAGCGGTTTGAGCAATTGGTTGTTGAGGACACCACTCGTAAATTCCATGTTTAGCTCGGCCCTGGAGCAGAGTTCTCCCCGATGATGTTTCCTATGTTTTCAATCGGGAGAGAGGAACCGTCTCCGATGATGAGATCGTCCAGTCCGGTATAAGGAGAATGAAAAGCTAAGGTGTCCAGATCGTGGGTGATATGATTTGTAGCACCGCTGTCAATCAAGAAGTTTTGGTTTGGTGAAGGTGCTCCATAGATGGCCGAGTGTGCATGAGGTGGTGGTTGATTATGGCGAATAGTTGGTGGCGCCGGGAAGACAATAGTTGGAAAAAGTTTCTTGAATGAATGGCAATTGGCGATGACATGGCCGGTTTGACGACACCATTGACATCGACCATGGAAGGGTCGGGGATTAGGATGGTTGGTAGCGTGGTTGTGAGTGGTGGTTTGTGGATGAGTAGGGTTGGGTTGGTGGCGGGAGTAACTTCGGTGGTGGTGCTGCTTATTTTGGCGATATGCGGGATTCGCGGATGGGGTGAAATGGTTGGTGGTTTCTTGTTTGACTAGCAGTTCATGTTGAAGTAGTTTTTCATGTAAAGCTTCAAAACTAATGGGTGTATCACGAGCTCTAATGCCATTGATGACAGGTTTATAGAGCTCATAGTCAAGGCCTTTTAATACCTTGGAAATAATATCCTCGGGATCAAGGATTTTGCCCATAAGAGCGAGTTGGTCTACACACGCTTTAATTGAGTGCATATAGTCTGAGATGGTTTGGTCCGTTGTTTTAACAATGGAGTCAAACTTATCTTTAAGTTGCAAAATATGTGCACGCGAGGGGTTTGCGTAAGTATGGGCAAGGATGTCCCAAGCCTCCTTAGTGGTTTTAGCCCTTACGATTAAGGATTGAAGGGCAGAGGAGATAGTACCCATTAAGGCACCAAGAATTAATCCGTCCTGCTTGAGCCAAGTCAAGTAGGCGGGGTTGGGTGTTTCATTTTTCTCAGAGTCGTGGACGGTGGCGGGTGGCGGAGACTCGGATCCATCCAGGTAACCAAGTAGGCTGAACCCGAAAAGGATATTCGTTAACTGAAAATGCCATGAGGAATAGTTAAGTGGTGTCAACTTAATGACATGGCTTAAGTTGAGAGCAATTAAGGGTTTTGTGGTTTCATGCGGGTTGGGGATCAAGGTTTCTTGCACAGTGGTTGTCATGGTGGAATGGGGTTGAAGCAGGGGTGGGTTGGTGCGTTTGAAGGTGAAGCGTTTTGGCCGGAGGTTGTTTCTTGCGGATCGTTGATGGCTCTTGGATACCATGTAAACAAAGGTTGAAGAACGATTTTAAGAATATGTGTATTGCTCTTGAATGAGGTACATATTTATAGGATTACAATATTATTTACAGCAAGAATAATTAGTGTAATTACAATGATACACAAATATAAAGTTCCTATATTTGCAATATGAACATGATTAATTTTGCTTGATTGTAGGAGGTGATTGATAGGATGATTGTTGACTTGTTTGGCTGTCAATATTGGTCATAATTTCCTTATTTGCATTGATATGGTTGATAGTTAATATCAATGTCAACGAGTCAAGTTTTATTCGTGATATAAGCAACATAATCATTATCATAAGCATTTCTTAACTTACTTTTGGTCATATAGGAAATTATTTCAGAGGTCCTTACCGTTAGATAATCATCATATAGTTAAATATAATGTTTTTATTATAGAAAATAAACTTTAATACAATGCATATTCTATCATTATTCACTTAGTATTTATCTAGTAGATATAGTTTTCCTTTAATTTAACCAAACAAATTACATATACACATTTTCTCTAATAACTGATATAGTTTGATATGATTTTTTCTACATGAAGAATAAAAAGTAAAGTTTTTTTTATGATTATATCCGAAACATTAAAATATATTATTTCTTAATAACATCGGTAAGGCAAGTTTTTTTTTAAAAGAAGCACTTAATTATATAGAGAGTAATGATATATTGTAAGATAACAAAAAAGAGTGTTATTTGCGCAATTGTTTGAAGAATTATAATGTTTAATTTTATGAAGCTTAGTTACGTATTTTACGATATCATAAAGTAGAAGCTTATTAGACGAAGAGTATATATTATGTAACCATGATTCCATCATGGTATGCATGTGACTTGCGAGTTGCTTCCTTTCTTGTTCTCATAAACCAACTATACTTTCCTTTCTTTTTTCTTCAATGATTTATACAATCTAATCATTAATATGGTCGTGATCGTATCTAGGCATCCCCTATTAGTGTTCAAGGTCGGTCTAATCAATTCTTCGGACCCTAAGTATAATCTTACAAATACGCCCCCTGAAGTAAATTTTGTTTTCCAAATAAGTAAAATTTTCCCGTTAAATTAAAAGTATCCCCCAATCTCCAAGTTATATTCCGTTTTTTCCTTTTGGACCCTTAAATCCCTCTCTTTTCAATCTTACATTGGTTTTTACATTGATACAAGTGGTCTAACATAGACTAATTTTTCTGAAAATGTATCCCTAAATTTTGTCAGATCACTGCCCTGGTGGTCTATCCCCAAGACTAGTCTTGTCGGTATTTACAAAAAATAAGTGATTGAACTCATGAGTTTTAGACTCTAGAAAATCATTTCAGACTATTGCCCCCGTTGTCACCATTTTTAATGAATCTTCATGTTATATTATGCGTAACCAATTGGTCTAGATCAATTGGTCACCAATGGTTGTCTTGGGTGATTTATCTTGCAAAAGGTTTTGTGTTCAAAACTTGCTGAGAGCATTCATCAGGAGATTAATAAAGATGTGAGGTTTTATTCTCCAAAAAGATATGTTAAAGGAATGCATATTACCTGCTTGGATTTCACTATATATGTCAGACCACTTACTTATGAACTTTGTCGTTAAAAAAATGTTATATTATGCGTTCTTTGTGTCCGTGCAAGCATATTTATGTAGTCACACACGTGAGTTTGACATATTTGCAAAGATAGAAATATGACAGCGTATAGCAGGAATCTTTATGTATAGATTTCTCAGAAATTTGACAACAAGATATTTATTTGTAAATCTGTTTTAGTTCATCTATAAATACATTTATTTTCATGCAATTTATATGTGATGATTCGTACGTTCATATGTTCAGTTTTTGTTCTTCATTTTTTGATCTAATTAGGACCCATTTCTTAAGTTTGTAGGGATATTAAATGAATGAACATGAAATAATTTGTTAATATACTTGGGGTAATTTTGGTCTTCCACCAATGTTCTAACTTTTATGCTTACACACACATATAGAATAGCAATTACCAAATGAGCACAAAACTTCGAAATACGTTTTAGATGTTTAAAGAAGGTTTCTTTTTTTGCGCAATAAAAATAAATTATTGTTTGTTGGGTCTTTTATAAACCGTCTAAATCCTTATAGCCATTGAAAGTTTGAATAAAATAATTAATATTCCGTTAATCGTCATAAAGTTTATGTCTACTTTTTAGTTAATTAACTTACGATAAAAGCGATGGACACATGGCTTGATGAGCATCGGCCAACGCATGATATGATATAAATAGCTAGCATTATCAATATGGGTTGGATACCATATGTTCCAACTACGATGATTATTACGCCCGCGCGTTACGGCGGGTCTTTAAATCATACTTATTTTAATTATAATATTTATTTTCAAGACTTCTGCTATGTTCATATAATTTCAAATACTACAAATCTAAAATTCTTCGATCAAATAAATTTATTTAATAATTAGTGACTATTATAATAAAAAATTAACTCATATAATATTTTATTCAACCATCCTACTACCTATATATACAAATATATCAAAACCTTAAATTATAATTTTTTGGTGGAGATCCAATATTTGAATTTTTAGTATTTAATTTATTTTAAATATTATTAAATTGCATATCATTGAAATATATAACTTCCTCATGATATCTAAAATACGTAAATTTATGTAAAAAATTTGAAAAAGTATACTTTATATTGGATTGGAACTTTGGAAGATAACTTGTAAAACTTAAATGTATATATAATCTATTAAGATTTAGGGGTTAAAAGAAAAAAGTTATAAAAGTTTAAGGCATGTAAGTGTAAATTTACAGCTTAAAAAAAGGAAACAAAAAAGTAGTCATGTGCTTGGAATCGAACATGGGTAGTTACCTTACAACATCCTTACCAACTTTTAATAAACCACTCTATCAAGGGAAGATCTGTTAATTATTTAGGCCAGATTCTATTTAAATATAAAAAGTGACAGTTTTTTATTATTTAGTTTATGAACAGTGATTATGGTATGGTGATTGTATATATACAAGTATAATATTCTACCGCGCGTTGCTGCGGATAATTTTACATTAATTTTAGGTATACTTTGTCCCAGTAATAATAAAATAATCAAAATTATGCACTTTTTATATTTACATTTACACATAATCGATGTTTTTAGAAATTAATACTTAATTTTCTCAAAGTAAATGTTAAATATTGCATAAGTGTTCGTAATTATTTTGTCATTAATACTCAGCTGTAGTAAAAACTAAAATTTTAGCACATACAAACTTTTTGAAGATAAATAATTTTCGTTGCAAAGTGAGAGTTTTGTACATAGTGTTATATGTTTTATGCTAGTATATTATTGTTAATTAATAAAATAATGTGAAGATAAAGTAATTACTATAATATTAAGCTTATACTAATCATATTTTAATAACTTTTTAGTTGTATAGGTTTTTAAAACTAAAATTTTCATTTCGTTTAAGTAAAAATTAAATTAAGATAATATAGAGTACTTATTAAGGTTTTGCAATTAGTAAATAATATAGGGTTAAAAACTAAAGTTTTTGTTTTTTTTACAAAATCTACCCTATTTTAGGGGAAGTTTTATAAATTATCACATATTACACCTGCTCCCTCCGTTTCATTTGCCACCATTACGCCAGCTCCTTCCGTTTCATTTACTATTATGGTGAAAGATCATTGGACCAAAAATCAAACCGAGTTTTTTAACTTATAATGAACAGTAAAATCCTTATCATAAATGTATTATAGGGGAATAGAAATATGCGCCCACATTACGTTTTAAGAAGAGATCACGTGATATTTAGGTCTTTAATATTCTTTATAACAGGTTACCTCGATCATTCGAGTTTAACTCGTTATGTACATAATTTAATTATTATTGTGATGTTTTCAAACTTTTCTCTATGACACGTGTTAAACATCTAGGAAGATAATATAACCTCCTTCATTTTGAACATTTTTAATATTATACCATCCTTAGATGGTTAACAGCACCTTGATTTTAACATCACAGAGCGTACGTATAACGTGAGTGTTAAACCAATGTTAAAGGTTAAACCCATGTTAAAAGGCCAAAAAACCTTTAACATTGGTTTAACACACCCGTCATATATACCTTGTGCTCTTATCACGTTATCTCTATGTACAACCTATAAATCCAACTAGCTTCTCTGACATTAGGCATCTCCCAACAGTAACGCTTTCTCAAATTCATCAGTAGTGCCACATTACCCTCTTCCCAACTGACGAATTACTGACAAGGTCATGCCAATAACAACTCATAACTAAACACATCCCCAGCCCCCCCCCCCCCCCCCCCCCACCTGCTGCCGACGAGGACCATCAACTCGTCTCTGCCCCCAACGATTGGCTACCGACGAGTGGAGTGGTGCCAACCACGTCTCTGCCCTGACGAGTTTGAAGCCCCTGACGCACAGGTCTTGACATGTCATTGGCACATACCTTAGAAAACAAAGAAAAACGTCTAAACAAAAAATTATATATGACCAAAATTGTTGTATATAAACATGATTAAATTTGTTGTATACTAACAGGAACGCAACTACGCAAGTATGATTAAACAACAAAGGCTGCCACCACTAGACAAAAAAGTTTAAATAGTGATGTATTATGATCTCATGGATTTAGTCGACAAGATGTTGGACAAGACAGTAAAAAAAAAAAAAAATAGCCAGTCGATCCGTCTATACATATATCATGTATCGACTCTCTCTGTGTTGTAGTTTACTTATATTGGAATAAAAAATAGTTGACATAAAAGAAATCAGTGTTGATTAATAAAGCAAGCAACATCATGTGATCTCATTTAAACATGTATATACATATGTATATGTATGGCTTTCTTTATCATTGCAAGTTTTGGATTAACAAATACATAACTTTCACATTTCTACTCCATCCGACCTTGAAGAAACTCGATCTTTTTTCTCGGTTATGTTCTAAAACCCGATCAACTCAGCCAAGTATCATGTACTTGGTGGAGTTCCAAGTCAAGTTGACCCAAATCAGTCAAAAAAAAAAAAATCAAAACTCATCCAACTAGGTCAAACTCGATCAAAACTTAGTTTAAGGAGCACATATTATTTGTACTGAGTTTTTGTAGTTCCTCATCTTTTGTAGCTATGTAATTCTTACTCATTTTTGTAGCTATGTAAGAACTACAATGCTTGTAGTTATTGTTGTAACTCTCTAATATTATACGTTCTAAGGTAATATTCTTGGAAAATGATAATGACATGTCAATAAGAAGGCAAAATAGATATAAAACCGCGCCCCTGAATTTTAGGATCACTGCCTTGTCAATGAATGTACAAGCCTTTCATACATGTTAGAGGCCCTTAGAGCTGTTATTAACAAAATCCAATATTCTTTTGTTATTATTATTACAATAACAATGCTATATTTACCATGTAAGGTTAAAAATATGTTTTATTTGTAGAAACTATATCTGAATCCAAGTACGAGTAACCAATTACAAGCTCTAGGGTTAAATACCAAGTTTTTCAACATTCAATCATAATAACCAAATTAGGGATGGGACATAGAACCGAAAACCCGGAACCGTACCCGTACCGAACCGGAACCGTTTGGAACCGGATTACTAAAAATCGGTTCGGGTATCGGGTCCCAGATTTGCGAGAAATCGGGTATCGGGTATGGGTAAATCGGGTCCGGGTACATCGGGTATGGAACAAATCGGGTCTAAGACCCGTAACCGAAATTAATTAACTATGTATTTGGAATTTATCGTGGTATAATACTATTAATAGTATTTGGTTCATATTAATTAAATAATTGTTATTTGTAAATCATTATAATATTACATGTATAAACTAATGAACATGATAAAAACACCAAAAAACGGCTACAAAAACTACTTCGGTTCCAATCGGGTATATACCCGATTTACCCGAACCGAACCCGGAACCGTATTATGTAAAACGGTTCGGTTCTCGGGTCTACTGATCCTCCTAAATCGGGTCTCGGGTATTTCGGGTCCGGGTCCATCCGGGTCGGTTCCAGACCCGATTCCATCCCTAAACCAAATCATCTATTCAGGACAGAAAATCAACATACGGAATCCCAGTCAACCTATTATTTTCTCAAGCAGTAGAAATATGAGCTCAATTAACTCACAACAGGTTAAAATGAAGCTTAACCAATAGACAATTCTTCAATTAAGACTAAACCATTCATATAATATAACAAAGACCAATAATTTCCAACATCCTTACAGATAACAAAAGTTATAACAAAAACTAAAAGACTGCATTATCCATAATTGAGTGAAAAAAAAACATCAAAAACAATTAACTAACTCCATCAGTCACCCTTTCTACGGAAAGAGCATCCTTCAGTTAGTCTAGCACGACCACCAGTAGGCTGGCATAACACTGTTTGGCAGTTTCCACACACCACAACTGTTTGTGAGTGGCTAAACACAGTTGTTCTGTAAACACAAATCAAAAATACCAAAAATTAATCAACTATAAAACAAAAATGTATGAACAAAAAAAAATTATTATTACAATAATACTTACATGTTGAAACAACCTTGGCACTTGACGTCCTGCACATTTCAAATTTATCAGAACCAGAATAAAAGTTAAAAAAATTAACAATGAATTTAACACCTTCAACTATAGTAATTAGTACACTAATAACACATTAATGCTCATTCATAAAGGTTAAAATGTTATAATGGGTCAATATCAGTCAGGCTAGACTTAAACCAGCCAACCAGGTCAATTTTTTAATATTTTTCAACTACATTTTGGTAGCACAAGGGTTGGCTTATTAATCCTACCAATAATCTGAGGATTGAACATTTTTGAGTTTCTATGTTTAATTGTCTGTTTTGCAACATCAAATTATGTGAACTTTGAACTATTTGAAATTTAAAGTATCATGTTATGTTATATGTTATACATATTATTTATAATACATCGATTAATAGCTAGTTTATATGTAAATCCTTAAACAATAATAAGAATGGCAAACACAGAAGCAACTGATTATTTTCTAAATTCTGCCTCTTACCATTATAGGGACTTGCTGCAATCAATAATTAAACATTATAATTTGTGCAAATTAGGTTTACAAACAGTTGCTCTAATACGTATTAGTAAAATGATTCACTAATATCAGATTCTGAAACACAAATGAAATTATGTAATCAGGAAGCTAAAATGCGTAAAAAAATACCATGAAAAAGGAATTAGGAGACTGAACGAGACGCTTGAGCTTATGCTTCCTCTTTTCCAACTCAGCTGGTGGGTTCAGCAAATCAACATCGTTTGGTAGAGTCTGTTCATATTTTATGTTAATTAATCTGAACAATTATACGTATATATACAGACACGAATTAAACACTGAATTCATCTAATCCATTTTGTTTACAAGTAGATTAGATGTATATTCGTGATATAAACGGAATATGATTCGATTTGAAGAACTCACCATCTTTGTGTTGGAGAATTAGCAGCCGCCTGACGAAAACCCTAGCAGGAAAGAGATGATTCAGTCGAAATGATGTATTTAGATGTTTATATATGCCCCAAACTTTGGGCCTCATTTACTCGAATGGACTTGTTTAGGCCCATAACTTTTCCTTTACACATGAACTAAGAGGGATGCCAACTAAGTTTTTTCATTTGAATATATATGATTTTCTAATAATTTTTTTTTAATAAGTGTTTTTTAAGATACATAAAATACTTTTTTTTCATAAGTTTTTTTCAAGACGCATAAAGAACTTTATCTACATTTATATGTATTGGAATAAAAAAAATTTGTCAATATTGAATGGAAAGTCTACGTGGTATTTTTAATATGTCATTGCAAAGACTTATACATTAAAAATGCTCTAACATTATTATCGATACACAACTAGATTTTAACTAAGCTTGAACAAAAGGAAACTTACAATGAAGTGCATTTTATACTGCTTTATGACATCTTATCTTATGTTACACTTAAGTACATCACCACTATAGATTATATTTCATTAATTTTCCGTTGTCATGGTCATTTCAAGTCAGACACAACTATCTAGGATATCATTTCATATACCTTCAAGTCCTAATATCATCAGTTCTCCCTAATTAAAGTCACATGTTTTAATCTGATGTCATTTTGTTTATTATCCAACATATTTACTGCCCCACCCGTTTAACATTCTCTCAGTTTTTTGTTTTTGTAAACTTGTGCTCTATGAACTTTTCTTCGAAAAACTAAGATCAGGGCCGGTCCTAAGTATTTTGTTGCCGTGGGCAAAATGATCTCAAAAATGCCCCTCTAAATTTTTTAGAGCAAACAACACACTATTTTCAAGGAATTGCAAACTACACCTTAACCATAATCACAAAATAGAGACGATGAATCATGGAGAATTTAATCAAGTCTAAAATAAATTCACTAATATTACAAAAATAATTAAAAGTTTATAAACAGTTTTTTAAAATTGTAAATATCTTAAAAAATGTGATTTCTTCATTTATAATATAATTTTATATTGAGGTGAGAGTCAAAACATAAATATCTTGCATTTAAGTAATACGAAAATGTTTTAAAAAAAACTGACATTTCTAGTGCGATAGTATAAAACATAATATGTAGTATGTACGGTCTCATAATCTTATCAAGATAACTATTTAAATTGTTTAGTAAATTTCATATTTTATTTAATAGTATATTTGAGTGTCAGAATATATGACTACTTTTTATTATTTTATTGTCTTTAGGTAATTTTTTAATTAATTTAGTGGGACTCATATGAAAATAACCAGATATCATCTTCTTCGCTCAACACAAACACTACAACCCCATTAACAAGATTTGAAGCTTCAAACTTTTTATTATTTACCTTCAATAACTAGATTATAAAAAACTTACCTACATATATCTCCACATATCCCATTGCAAATGACGGATTTTATCCTTGAAGAGCCTAGTATAATATGACTTGGACTATGCTCACGATGCCCCTAATCCGGATGATGCCCTGTGCCGTCGCCCGGCTCGCCCACCCCTAGATCCGGCCCTGACTAAGATCATTGATAAATGTACGCTTACATGTAACTACTTGTCACCAAAAGAAAGGAAAATGGGTCTACGTAAAGCAAGTAAGCAACAACAAAAAAGGTACTACTTTACATAATTTTACAAGTAATTAAGTCAACTTTTTAAGAAATAAACATTATGTGTACCGTGAATAATACCAACCCTAACTACAAATAATAAGATTAAAAGTTAGAATTACCGTAACAATTCACCACTTATATAGATTGTGGTTCCCCGCACGTTGTTGCGGATTTTAAAATATAAACTTTTTCCCGATTAAGAATAAGATTCAGTTTTCATATGATTTAATTTCTTTTGGTAAAAATGAATAAGCAAGTTTAAAGAGAGTAATATAAAAGCTTATAAAAGAAAACATGTCATAGGAGGTATCAAAACCTTTTGCATACATGGATTGACTCTCACAATTGGGCCATGGAACTTTTGTGTTCTGTTCTCTCATAAGACTTATAAATAATACTGAAAATAACTTAAACAAATGTGTTATGAGAATATTTTAGTATGACAAATGTATATATACGAATTTATGTATATATTTTTTGTTATTAACTTTCAAAAGGTTTAGTAAAAATAATATATTTTAAACGCAATATTCATTTTAGAGATAAATATTCTATTATAACATTAATTAATTAAGACATCATAGTCTTTATAGTGAAAATATCCGTATCAATTCACGTTGGCTTTATCTGAAATCACATCAAATAATACAATTTCATGTTTTAACAGATTATAGTTATTTTAGCCGATTAAACAATTCAATTTTGATGAAGCTAAAATGATTAGTTGTTAAATTTTAAAAATGATATATGTATTCCAATATAAGTAATCTTTGATATATTTTACTCATATAAAACTTATTAAGTTATGGACTAACTAAGGTTGATATTTAAAAAGAAATATGATTTTGATAATTACAGTCTTTAAATGTTAAAATATGCATCATAAATTTGTACATCATTTTATAATCAACCCCTGAATTTTAAGAATTACCCCTCATAAATTAAAATTATTTTCCATTAGTAATTTAAATAACAAATTTAAAAATAAATAATATTATAATTTCAAGTTTAGGGAGGAGGGGATGTGTGTTTTTAAATAATAAATAAATATGAATAACGTATATTAAATAAGTTTAAAGGTATAAGTTATTATAAATCTAGGGGTCAAAAAAATTATAAATAAAAACACTTAAAAAAACATAGAAAAAGTGAGATGGTGGGGTTCTGCCGTTCTGGCCCTGGGTCAAATGAAAGCAAAGCTTCAATATATAGCTCAGATTCAATTACCCTCCTCAACTCAATATTTAACGGCGTTTATGTAACACCTCAAATTTTAATACAAAATATTTGGTCAAAATAATCATTTAATATAGAGGAGAACTATCCTAAAAATACGGATTTACAAAAACATTTGGTATGAAATCAGAGTATAAGTTTGGTGTTACAAAATATATTAAAACCAAAGCTAATTCTAAATCCATTCTAGTGTTCTTCTACTATAGGCCCCGCATCTCTATTCATGCGTACATATCCCTTCGATCATGAACCTGAGTACATAGCAAAACAAACAAGGAGTACGTGAGACAAAAAGTCTCGTGAGCTACATGGGTTTAGACCCAACAATAAAGGTAAGTATCATATAACATGAAAACATAATACAAGTAACTCGTCCGTCTATCTAGTCACCCTATTGTGACTCTATCAACCTTGCCTCCCTAGCAATCATATCTAGTTATCGGGTTGCCCCCGAACTAACTAGAACCACATTAACTTATTAACCGAAATCCATCGCCATTAATAAGCTTCAAGATACCGGCAAGAGGGATTCGCCCAATCTACTGGTACCTGCCTTACTCGCCGGACTACCTCCAGTTAGCAAGACCACTACCGTGGTTGAGTCGATGGGAATCCACCCAACTACCCCTCACACCACACCTCATGACCGGGGGTCCCCCGCGTCATCACATCATCTCTATCATATCATAACTCATCTAGCTCTCGGCTATCACATAAATCACAAACAAGTTAGTTCAATATCATCAATAATATAACTAACTAACAACTATCAATCTATACAAATAAGCAAATAGACCGTAACACAAATAAGGAAGGTAATTCAAGGGCTATGTACTCAATAAAGTCCACACGTACTCACCTTAGCAATATGATGCTCCAACCGTGTTCTTTACACAAATTTCTTGCTTCAACAATCAACCAATCTTCCAAGACTTCACCAAAAGCCTAATATAACAATCACAAGATGTTCAACATCACATACTACTAATAATATGTCCATTTATCTCTAAACATCATTTAATAACACTTTCCCCCAATTTTGATGGTTTATGAAACCCTAGGTTTAACCAACCCTTAAGATTCTTACAAATCTTAACCATACCCTTGATATCTTTGTTAAAATACCAACTACTAAGCATATACAACCTTTATTTCACCATTAAACATAAACCCAACAACTAGGGTTTCAAACCCTCGCTTCAAGATCCATAGATCTTGAGCTACAAAGATGAAAGAGTGAAGATATACCTTTAATCTTCAACTAGGAGTGAAATCTACCAAACTTTGATGAAGAAATCACCCAAGAACAGCCCTTGCACTCAAAAATCGCCAAGGAGAGAAAACTAGGGTTTGTGGATGTAACAACCCTCGCAACCGGGTATCTAACCCGATGATTTTTATAGCTCATTTTGTTTTAATACAATCATAACGTTCATAGTTGCATTTAAATCTAGCAAAAACATACATTGTGTCGTTGGTGCACATCATGATTTAGACGTGTCAGTTGTCTACGTTTTTTTAGTACGATTAAACTATAATTTAGCGAGTTGGTGACTCAACGTGAACACAAACCGAAACCAAGATAATAAGCAATTATAATTAATAATGATACTTTCACTCAACCGAATAAGCATGTACGTCAATTTATACATAAATCACCATACGTGACGTATTATAAATTTTAATGAAAGTTAACTACGTATGTACACCAAATATTAAAATAAGGTGATAATTAAATAATTTTAAAAGTTTTATTTAAAACGATCATATGCCTCACAACTAATAAATAAACTAAATAAGGTTTAAAAGTCTAACTCCTCTACCAAATCCATTTGGCACGTACACAATATCTTTATAACAAACTCAGCCTATGAATCTTATCTTCTTCACGAATTACACTGAAAAATTTGGAAGATCCCAAAATATCCGTTGAGCGGAACCGTCTTCATTCACGTACGAAACCACCATCACCCTATTAAATCTAATAAACCCTTCACCATCTTCTTCGCAAACGCACGGAAAATAACAAAGTCTCTCCGGCGACACTGGAATCTCCGGCGGTTCTACCACCGCAGTTAACGATCGGTCTCACGACTCTCTTCCTCTTTGAAGGTATATCATAATCTCCTTCCATCGTTTGAACATAAATAGTTGGTTCTCGAATGTTTCGTTAACTGTGTGCTCGTTTATGGGACGCCATTGCCGCCGCCGTTTCTCTTTTCATAAACAGTCCTCCGGTGAAGCAAGGAAACATTTTTCTGGCGAAGTTCGACGATCTCTCGGTCTCTCACTAAACCTCTCCAGGTAAAATATTGTGACCCGTTTCGTTTTCATGTTGTTTCGATCACAAAATACTAGAAATCGTATCTCGTTGATTCCCGTGTGTTTGTGATCACCGGCGGAACACACACAAACGTGTGTTTAGCGGGTGTTGCGTTATAAAAGTCCCGTAGTATATATATAAATTTTCTTCGAGTTTTTCTATACATAATTGGAGGTTGTGAGTCAAGGTGATATATATATATATATATATATATATATATATATATATATATATATATATATATATATATATATATAATGTTTCCGGTCAAACTGCAGTCGCCGGCAGCCTAAGCTGCCGGTATTCTCTATTGCTTGTCGTAAGCCATAAAACAAATAGATAAGTTCAAACTTGATTAAAAACATTAATATTATATAATCTCATTTATTAAAGCAAGTATTTTTCTTTTTGCTCGTCACGAGCATTGCAACCATTTTTATTTTTAAATCCAAATCAGCCTTTAAATGGTTTAAGCCACTGGCGTGTTAAAAAGATAAAAAGCATAGCATTTTCTTAAAAAGGTGTCAGCCCAAAATTTGTTAGCCCATTTCGAATTACAGCTAGTTAACCATTTTAGATTCAATTTGTCCGCTGACCCAGCGCTCTAGGTTCATATTTAAGACCCAATATTATATTTAAACAAATAAATTAAAAACGTCCAAGCCCATATCCAAACGGAATGTTAAAAACACATTTTTGAGTGTTAAATACTAGTTATATGTAGAATATAATTAAATTCAGATTTCAAAAATGTTTTAATATTAAATTAAATTATTTTGTTCAAAGCCAACGTAAATTATTTAAATATTTCCAAAAGTTGACTATTATATTATGTAGTTACTTAATAATAAAATTTCATCTACTTGATACGCACGAAATTTTCATCTTAATAGTTATTAAATTATTATTTATTATTTATTTAATTTCAAATAAATGTCTATAATATACATTTGACTACATTCGGTTAATGTATAGCCTATTTTCAACCTCTACGAAAAATCAAACGAATGTAATTAAATTAAGAGACCAAACCAAACGAGTCACCAACATATCGCTCGAGTCTAACTACCCTTAAGAAATCATTTGTGCATCATTTAGTATAGGCGTGACGTTGAGACCGTCACTCATACATCTATTCTTATGCGTATAGGACGCTAGGATTATTGTGGTTGGAGACCGCTCGTTATTGTTTGTGATTTTGGCTAGCATTGCATCAGGTGAGTCCACAGCCCCTCATTTTACTCTTTTTATTACGCTTTTACAACTTTTGGGGTGAAAAACATATCAAAATATTTTACAAATGTTTGCAACATAACAACTGTTTTGTAAATATCTTCAAAACTATATATTTTACCGCGATGATACTACTTACACAATGTTAACTATCTTGCAACTTATGATTGAATGAACTACTCGTTGTGGTAGGCATTATTAAATGAACTACTCGTTGTGGTAGGCGTTACTGTATGAACTATGAACTGCTCGTTGTGGCAGGCGTTACCAAATGAACTGCTCGTTGTGGCAGGCATGTTGTTACATGAACTGCTCGTTGTGGCAGGCGTTACCAAAATGAACTGCTCGCTGTGGCAGGGGTTATCGAAACGAACTGCTCGTTGTGGCAGGCTAATTTAAAACATATTGTTTCACTATTTTTGCCATGTTTGGCACACGTAAAACTATGGATTTCAAAACGTTTGCAAGCATTGTACTATCATACAGTTTATGCCACGTTCGGCACATGAAACATTGAATTTCAAATCATTTTAAACATTATATCATCATTTTTACTTATGTCTTATTGGCATATAAAAACTTTGGTTTCAAAACTCATATTAAACCTGTGGATTCACTCAACAATTTTGTTGATCATTTTTCATATGTTTTTCAGGTAACTAAGTTGAAGCATAAGTCATAATAGCATTGGATAGCAAGCATGCACGTGTCAAGATGCCACGATTATAAATCATTTTTAAACTATGTCTTTTGGATTCAAGTTACTTCATTTACGTAAATTTTTGTGACATTTCTTTATTTCAAAACTTTATGAAGTTTTAAATAATTATTGTTTACAATAATCATATGCTTGTGTTACTCAAAATGTCCACGCCCGTTCTTCCGCAAACCATTTTTGGCGGGGTGTGACAGATTGGTATCAGAGCCATTGGTTATAGTGAACTAACGAGTTTAGTCTATAACTACAAAAAGATTTTTGGACAAAACTATTTTGTGTCAAACCATTTTCGTGGCATCGAAAGTTTCATTCATATATAGTCGCATTTCATAAAGAGTCTCATTGCATATAGAATTGCATTACATTTCATTCACTTGACCTATACCTTAGAATTAGGTCACTTGGCTTACACTTACATTAGGTAGATTGCTTACATTTCACTTGTCACTTACACATAAACACACACTCAATAATTTTTACCAAACGTCTACAAGTAGTGACTACTATAGTTACTCTACTATACCGGACAAGGAGCATAGTGGCACAACATCAATCGTCTTCATGCAAGAAACACTTCTACAATTGCACCACATATCTTTATCACACCTAATGTTTCCCTTTCACACTATATATCCTTTTCATACGCTATCCCTCACGCGAACTCATTAATAAAGTTATGAAGTGACACTGATGAAGAAACATTGTATGATGGTATTATAAAAGCGCCTGATCAACGGTTTTATAATTACATGATACAATGTGGATATATTAAAGTCATGGATTAATAAAAGGGTGCAAATGAATTCTTAACATAATACTTTACAATCCAAAGCTCAAAAAAATTTGCATTCGTTCTAAATTATTTAATGTTCATATTCTTATATCCTTATTTCATTTTTATCAGAATTGAAAAATGCCTCCAAGAAATCCTCAAAGAAACACTGCACGTGGTGGTCGTCGAACCAACGAACACCCTAGGAATGAACGGCAAGCTGAAACTGTAGAAGAAATAGTAGCACGTCGAGTTGCCGAAGCAATAGCACAATATGAAGCGAACAGAGTAGCTCGTGAAAATGGCAACCCTAATAATAACAATTCGGGAGATGCAAATGCAAATCGTCAAAGATGTTCTTTTAAAACTTTCTCTAATTGTCGTCCTCCAACGTTCTCTGGTAACGAAGAAGCCATCGCAATAATCCACTGGACTGAAAAGATCGAGTCTATTTTCAGTATTGTGGACGTTTCCCCAAATGACATGGTCAAATATGCTGCTAGCACTCTGGCAAAAGAAGCCTTATCTTGGTGGAATTCGCAGGTGCAAACACTAGGTCGTACTACTGTTGATTCTATGTCATGGGCTGATTTCAAAAGCCAACTGACCGATAAATTCTGCCCGAGGAGTGAACTTGCGAAAATTGAGTCAGAACTGTGGAATATCGCTATGGAAGGGTCAGATATTACTGGGTATACTACGAAATTCCAAGAGCTTGCACGATTAGTTCCTCATATGGTTACTCCTGAATGTAAGAGAATCGAAAAGTATATCCATGGATTATCTCATGTGATTCGAAGCTACGTAACTTCTGCTGATCCCACTACTTTCGAGGATGCTGTAAACCGAGCTAAACGATTAATTGATGATGCTATCCGTAATGGTACCTTACAAAAGAAAGAGGCCAATGCAAACTCTCCCGACAACCAAAGCAACACCAAACGAACGGATGACCGATTCGACAATGATGGTAAGCAAACTTTGGAACATAATCTAGACTTTCATCAGAGCCAATTCAATAATGAATTTCAAACAATAGCTCGAGCCTATGTGGCAACCAACTCAAGATCCAAACCCTACCTTGGAATCAAGCCAAGATGCAACAAGTGTGGAAAATATCATAATGGAACGTGTGAAAAGTGTAATCGATGCCATAGATGGGGTCACAAAACTAAAAACTGTAGAACCAATCTACACAATCGTGGCAAAAACAAACCAAGAACTAATGCATGTTATGAATGTGGAGATCCCAACCATTACCGAAACGAGTGCCCAAATCTCAACAGAGCCAACAACAATAAAGCATTAATGATTGGAGCTCGCGAAGCCCGTTAAGATCATAATATACAAACAAGTATGTTGCTCTTGCATAAATAATACTCTATAGCTTTATGAAAGCCACAAATGCGTACGAAAAAAAAATGATGATTTATTAATTATTAAATGTTATTCAACCTATTAGTAAGTCATCTTAAATTTCGGGACGAAATTTCTTTAACAAGGGGAGAATGTAACAACCCTCGCAACCGGGTATCTAACCCGATGATTTTTATAGCTCATTTTGTTTTAATACAATCATAACGTTCATAGTTGCATTTAAATCTAGCAAAAACATACATTGTGTCGTTGGTGCACATCATGATTTAGACGTGTCAGTTGTCTACGTTTTTTTAGTACGATTAAACTATAATTTAGCGAGTTGGTGACTCAACGTGAACACAAACCGAAACCAAGATAATAAGCAATTATAATTAATAATGATACTTTCACTCAACCGAATAAGCATGTACGTCAATTTATACATAAATCACCATACGTGACGTATTATAAATTTTAATGAAAGTTAACTACGTATGTACACCAAATATTAAAATAAGGTGATAATTAAATAATTTTAAAAGTTTTATTTAAAACGATCATATGCCTCACAACTAATAAATAAACTAAATAAGGTTTAAAAGTCTAACTCCTCTACCAAATCCATTTGGCACGTACACAATATCTTTATAACAAACTCAGCCTATGAATCTTATCTTCTTCACGAATTACACTGAAAAATTTGGAAGATCCCAAAATATCCGTTGAGCGGAACCGTCTTCATTCACGTACGAAACCACCATCACCCTATTAAATCTAATAAACCCTTCACCATCTTCTTCGCAAACGCACGGAAAATAACAAAGTCTCTCCGGCGACACTGGAATCTCCGGCGGTTCTACCACCGCAGTTAACGATCGGTCTCACGACTCTCTTCCTCTTTGAAGGTATATCATAATCTCCTTCCATCGTTTGAACATAAATAGTTGGTTCTCGAATGTTTCGTTAACTGTGTGCTCGTTTATGGGACGCCATTGCCGCCGCCGTTTCTCTTTTCATAAACAGTCCTCCGGTGAAGCAAGGAAACATTTTTCTGGCGAAGTTCGACGATCTCTCGGTCTCTCACTAAACCTCTCCAGGTAAAATATTGTGACCCGTTTCGTTTTCATGTTGTTTCGATCACAAAATACTAGAAATCGTATCTCGTTGATTCCCGTGTGTTTGTGATCACCGGCGGAACACACACAAACGTGTGTTTAGCGGGTGTTGCGTTATAAAAGTCCCGTAGTATATATATAAATTTTCTTCGAGTTTTTCTATACATAATTGGAGGTTGTGAGTCAAGGTGATATATATATATATATATATATATATATATATATATATATATATATATATATATATATATATATATATATATAATGTTTCCGGTCAAACTGCAGTCGCCGGCAGCCTAAGCTGCCGGTATTCTCTATTGCTTGTCGTAAGCCATAAAACAAATAGATAAGTTCAAACTTGATTAAAAACATTAATATTATATAATCTCATTTATTAAAGCAAGTATTTTTCTTTTTGCTCGTCACGAGCATTGCAACCATTTTTATTTTTAAATCCAAATCAGCCTTTAAATGGTTTAAGCCACTGGCGTGTTAAAAAGATAAAAAGCATAGCATTTTCTTAAAAAGGTGTCAGCCCAAAATTTGTTAGCCCATTTCGAATTACAGCTAGTTAACCATTTTAGATTCAATTTGTCCGCTGACCCAGCGCTCTAGGTTCATATTTAAGACCCAATATTATATTTAAACAAATAAATTAAAAACGTCCAAGCCCATATCCAAACGGAATGTTAAAAACACATTTTTGAGTGTTAAATACTAGTTATATGTAGAATATAATTAAATTCAGATTTCAAAAATGTTTTAATATTAAATTAAATTATTTTGTTCAAAGCCAACGTAAATTATTTAAATATTTCCAAAAGTTGACTATTATATTATGTAGTTACTTAATAATAAAATTTCATCTACTTGATACGCACGAAATTTTCATCTTAATAGTTATTAAATTATTATTTATTATTTATTTAATTTCAAATAAATGTCTATAATATACATTTGACTACATTCGGTTAATGTATAGCCTATTTTCAACCTCTACGAAAAATCAAACGAATGTAATTAAATTAAGAGACCAAACCAAACGAGTCACCAACATATCGCTCGAGTCTAACTACCCTTAAGAAATCATTTGTGCATCATTTAGTATAGGCGTGACGTTGAGACCGTCACTCATACATCTATTCTTATGCGTATAGGACGCTAGGATTATTGTGGTTGGAGACCGCTCGTTATTGTTTGTGATTTTGGCTAGCATTGCATCAGGTGAGTCCACAGCCCCTCATTTTACTCTTTTTATTACGCTTTTACAACTTTTGGGGTGAAAAACATATCAAAATATTTTACAAATGTTTGCAACATAACAACTGTTTTGTAAATATCTTCAAAACTATATATTTTACCGCGATGATACTACTTACACAATGTTAACTATCTTGCAACTTATGATTGAATGAACTACTCGTTGTGGTAGGCATTATTAAATGAACTACTCGTTGTGGTAGGCGTTACTGTATGAACTATGAACTGCTCGTTGTGGCAGGCGTTACCAAATGAACTGCTCGTTGTGGCAGGCATGTTGTTACATGAACTGCTCGTTGTGGCAGGCGTTACCAAAATGAACTGCTCGCTGTGGCAGGGGTTATCGAAACGAACTGCTCGTTGTGGCAGGCTAATTTAAAACATATTGTTTCACTATTTTTGCCATGTTTGGCACACGTAAAACTATGGATTTCAAAACGTTTGCAAGCATTGTACTATCATACAGTTTATGCCACGTTCGGCACATGAAACATTGAATTTCAAATCATTTTAAACATTATATCATCATTTTTACTTATGTCTTATTGGCATATAAAAACTTTGGTTTCAAAACTCATATTAAACCTGTGGATTCACTCAACAATTTTGTTGATCATTTTTCATATGTTTTTCAGGTAACTAAGTTGAAGCATAAGTCATAATAGCATTGGATAGCAAGCATGCACGTGTCAAGATGCCACGATTATAAATCATTTTTAAACTATGTCTTTTGGATTCAAGTTACTTCATTTACGTAAATTTTTGTGACATTTCTTTATTTCAAAACTTTATGAAGTTTTAAATAATTATTGTTTACAATAATCATATGCTTGTGTTACTCAAAATGTCCACGCCCGTTCTTCCGCAAACCATTTTTGGCGGGGTGTGACAGATTGGTATCAGAGCCATTGGTTATAGTGAACTAACGAGTTTAGTCTATAACTACAAAAAGATTTTTGGACAAAACTATTTTGTGTCAAACCATTTTCGTGGCATCGAAAGTTTCATTCATATATAGTCGCATTTCATAAAGAGTCTCATTGCATATAGAATTGCATTACATTTCATTCACTTGACCTATACCTTAGAATTAGGTCACTTGGCTTACACTTACATTAGGTAGATTGCTTACATTTCACTTGTCACTTACACATAAACACACACTCAATAATTTTTACCAAACGTCTACAAGTAGTGACTACTATAGTTACTCTACTATACCGGACAAGGAGCATAGTGGCACAACATCAATCGTCTTCATGCAAGAAACACTTCTACAATTGCACCACATATCTTTATCACACCTAATGTTTCCCTTTCACACTATATATCCTTTTCATACGCTATCCCTCACGCGAACTCATTAATAAAGTTATGAAGTGACACTGATGAAGAAACATTGTATGATGGTATTATAAAAGCGCCTGATCAACGGTTTTATAATTACATGATACAATGTGGATATATTAAAGTCATGGATTAATAAAAGGGTGCAAATGAATTCTTAACATAATACTTTACAATCCAAAGCTCAAAAAAATTTGCATTCGTTCTAAATTATTTAATGTTCATATTCTTATATCCTTATTTCATTTTTATCAGAATTGAAAAATGCCTCCAAGAAATCCTCAAAGAAACACTGCACGTGGTGGTCGTCGAACCAACGAACACCCTAGGAATGAACGGCAAGCTGAAACTGTAGAAGAAATAGTAGCACGTCGAGTTGCCGAAGCAATAGCACAATATGAAGCGAACAGAGTAGCTCGTGAAAATGGCAACCCTAATAATAACAATTCGGGAGATGCAAATGCAAATCGTCAAAGATGTTCTTTTAAAACTTTCTCTAATTGTCGTCCTCCAACGTTCTCTGGTAACGAAGAAGCCATCGCAATAATCCACTGGACTGAAAAGATCGAGTCTATTTTCAGTATTGTGGACGTTTCCCCAAATGACATGGTCAAATATGCTGCTAGCACTCTGGCAAAAGAAGCCTTATCTTGGTGGAATTCGCAGGTGCAAACACTAGGTCGTACTACTGTTGATTCTATGTCATGGGCTGATTTCAAAAGCCAACTGACCGATAAATTCTGCCCGAGGAGTGAACTTGCGAAAATTGAGTCAGAACTGTGGAATATCGCTATGGAAGGGTCAGATATTACTGGGTATACTACGAAATTCCAAGAGCTTGCACGATTAGTTCCTCATATGGTTACTCCTGAATGTAAGAGAATCGAAAAGTATATCCATGGATTATCTCATGTGATTCGAAGCTACGTAACTTCTGCTGATCCCACTACTTTCGAGGATGCTGTAAACCGAGCTAAACGATTAATTGATGATGCTATCCGTAATGGTACCTTACAAAAGAAAGAGGCCAATGCAAACTCTCCCGACAACCAAAGCAACACCAACCGAACGGATGACCGATTCGACAATGATGGTAAGCGAACTTTGGAACATAATCTAGACTTTCATCAGAGCCAATTCAATAATGAATTTCAAACAATAGCTCGAGCCTATGTGGCAACCAACTCAAGATCCAAACCCTACCTTGGAATCAAGCCAAGATGCAACAAGTGTGGAAAATATCATAATGGAACGTGTGAAAAGTGTAATCGATGCCATAGATGGGGTCACAAAACTAAAAACTGTAGAACCAATCTACACAATCGTGGCAAAAACAAACCAAGAACTAATGCATGTTATGAATGTGGAGATCCCAACCATTACCGAAACGAGTGCCCAAATCTCAACAGAGCCAACAACAATAAAGCATTAATGATTGGAGCTCGCGAAGCCCGTTAAGATCATAATATACAAACAAGTATGTTGCTCTTGCATAAATAATACTCTATAGCTTTATGAAAGCCACAAATGCGTACGAAAAAAAAAATGATGATTTATTAATTATTAAATGTTATTCAACCTATTAGTAAGTCATCTTAAATTTCGGGACGAAATTTCTTTAACAAGGGGAGAATGTAACAACCCTCGCAACCGGGTATCTAACCCGACGATTTTTATAGCTCATTTTGTTTTAATACAATCATAACGTTCATAGTTGCATTTAAGTCTAGCAAAAACATACATTGTGTCGTTGGTGCACATCATGATTTAGACGTGTCAGTTGTCTACGTTTTTTAGTACGATTAAACTATAATTTAGCGAGTTGGTGACTCAACGTGAACACAAACCGAAACCAAGATAATAAGCAATTATAATTAATAATGATACTTTCACTCAACCGAATAAGCATGTACGTCAATTTATACATAAATCACCATACGTGACGTATTATAAATTTTAATGAAAGTTAACTACGTATGTACACCAAATATTAAAATAAGGTGATAATTAAATAATTTTAAAAGTTTTATTTAAAACGATCATATGCCTCACAACTAATAAATAAACTAAATAAGGTTTAAAAGTCTAACTCCTCTACCAAATCCATTTGGCACGTACACAATATCTTTATAACAAACTCAGCCTATGAATCTTATCTTCTTCACGAATTACACTGAAAAATTTGGAAGATCCCAAAATATCCGTTGAGCGGAACCGTCTTCATTCACGTACGAAACCACCATCACCCTATTAAATCTAATAAACCCTTCACCATCTTCTTCGCAAACGCACGGCAAATAACAAAGTCTCTCCGGCGACACTGGAATCTCCGGCGGTTCTACCACCGCAGTTAACGATCGGTCTCACGACTCTCTTCCTCTTTGAAGGTATATCATAATCTCCTTCCATCGTTTGAACATAAATAGTTGGTTCTCGAATGTTTCGTTAACTGTGTGCTCGTTTATGGGACGCCATTGCCGCCGCCGTTTCTCTTTTCATAAACAGTCCTCCGGTGAAGCAAGGAAACATTTTTCTGGCGAAGTTCGACGATCTCTCGGTCTCTCACTAAACCTCTCCAGGTAAAATATTGTGACCCGTTTCGTTTTCATGTTGTTTCGATCACAAAATACTAGAAATCGTATCTCGTTGATTCCCGTGTGTTTGTGATCACCGGCGGAACACACACAAACGTGTGTTTAGCGGGTGTTGCGTTATAAAAGTCCCGTAGTATATATATAAATTTTCTTCGAGTTTTTCTATACATAATTGGAGGTTGTGAGTCAAGGTGATATATATATATATATATATATATATATATATATATATATATATATATATATATATATATATATATATATATATATATATATATATATATATATATATATATATAATGTTTCCGGTCAAACTGCAGTCGCCGGCAGCCTAAGCTGCCGGTATTCTCTATTGCTTGTCGTAAGCCATAAAACAAATAGATAAGTTCAAACTTGATTAAAAACATTAATATTATATAATCTCATTTATTAAAGCAAGTATTTTTCTTTTTGCTCGTCACGAGCATTGCAACCATTTTTATTTTTAAATCCAAATCAGCCTTTAAATGGTTTAAGCCACTGGCGTGTTAAAAAGATAAAAAGCATAGCATTTTCTTAAAAAGGTGTCAGCCCAAAATTTGTTAGCCCATTTCGAATTACAGCTAGTTAACCATTTTAGATTCAATTTGTCCGCTGACCCAGTGCTCTAGGTTCATATTTAAGACCCAATATTATATTTAAACAAATAAATTAAAAACGTCCAAGCCCATATCCAAACGGAATGTTAAAAACACATTTTTGAGTGTTAAATACTAGTTATATGTAGAATATAATTAAATTCAGATTTCAAAAATGTTTTAATATTAAATTAAATTATTTTGTTCAAAGCCAACGTAAATTATTTAAATATTTCCAAAAGTTGACTATTATATTATGTAGTTACTTAATAATAAAATTTCATCTACTTGATACGCACGAAATTTTCATCTTAATAGTTATTAAATTATTATTTATTATTTATTTAATTTCAAATAAATGTCTATAATATACATTTGACTACATTCGGTTAATGTATAGCCTATTTTCAACCTCTACGAAAAATCAAACGAATGTAATTAAATTAAGAGACCAAACCAAACGAGTCACCAACATATCGCTCGAGTCTAACTACCCTTAAGAAATCATTTGTGCATCATTTAGTATAGGCGTGACGTTGAGACCGTCACTCATACATCTATTCTTATGCGTATAGGACGCTAGGATTATTGTGGTTGGAGACCGCTCGTTATTGTTTGTGATTTTGGCTAGCATTGCATCAGGTGAGTCCACAGCCCCTCATTTTACTCTTTTTATTACGCTTTTACAACTTTTGGGGTGAAAAACATATCAAAATATTTTACAAATGTTTGCAACATAACAACTGTTTTGTAAATATCTTCAAAACTATATATTTTACCGCGATGATACTACTTACACAATGTTAACTATCTTGCAACTTATGATTGAATGAACTACTCGTTGTGGTAGGCATTATTAAATGAACTACTCGTTGTGGTAGGCGTTACTGTATGAACTATGAACTGCTCGTTGTGGCAGGCGTTACCAAATGAACTGCTCGTTGTGGCAGGCATGTTGTTACATGAACTGCTCGTTGTGGCAGGCGTTACCAAAATGAACTGCTCGCTGTGGCAGGGGTTATCGAAACGAACTGCTCGTTGTGGCAGGCTAATTTAAAACATATTGTTTCACTATTTTTGCCATGTTTGGCACACGTAAAACTATGGATTTCAAAACGTTTGCAAGCATTGTACTATCATACAGTTTATGCCACGTTCGGCACATGAAACATTGAATTTCAAATCATTTTAAACATTATATCATCATTTTTACTTATGTCTTATTGGCATATAAAAACTTTGGTTTCAAAACTCATATTAAACCTGTGGATTCACTCAACAATTTTGTTGATCATTTTTCATATGTTTTTCAGGTAACTAAGTTGAAGCATAAGTCATAATAGCATTGGATAGCAAGCATGCACGTGTCAAGATGCCACGATTATAAATCATTTTTAAACTATGTCTTTTGGATTCAAGTTACTTCATTTACGTAAATTTTTGTGACATTTCTTTATTTCAAAACTTTATGAAGTTTTAAATAATTATTGTTTACAATAATCATATGCTTGTGTTACTCAAAATGTCCACGCCCGTTCTTCCGCAAACCATTTTTGGCGGGGTGTGACAGTGGATAGCATTTATGACCAAAACCCGACTTTAATGTTGTGTCTGACAGAGTTCGCGCCGTGAACCAAGAGTTCGCGCCGCGAACTTCCCTTGTCGCGAAACTCTTCCCGATCGTGAGCCAGCCGCGAACTTCAATCGTCAAAAACCCAAAGTCTCTGCCCGATCCTCACGTCCGTGAGGATCTAGTTCGCGCCGCGAACTCCTGCAACCAGGTAGGCTGCATTTTTCAACCTTTGTCTCGATCCGGTTTCGTCCATAACTTTCTCATACGGTATCCAAATGACACGAAACCAGTTCCTACGTTTTTTAAATGATTTATCCTTATTTAGCATAATTTTACATAATTTATTTATTTACAAATTTAGGGTCGTTACAGTTTATATTTGTGAACAGTTATTTAACGGTAAATTGAACCATAAATGTATAATAGTAGAATCATGATATAATTATTTATACCCTTTTAAAATATTACATGTTGTAATTTGTAGTGGACAAAGTGGTTTGCTGGTAATTACACGATATCAAAAAGAGAATTAGTTTTCATACCACATTTTTTGATTCTCATACCATAATATACACATATTTCTGCAAACTGTACAAGTATATAAAGCATATATTGTGGTATAATCCTCAAAAAATGTGGTATGAAATCATCCCCTTATCAAAAAAAAAAAAAAAATTATAAATTGGTTCAACTTACAAGTCCTTTCTTAAGTACACGTGGCATCGACAATCACAAAGCCTTCAAGAGCACATGGAGTGCATCATCAAATATCCACATTGCATGACATGCATACACCACATGAAATTACATAAATAACCTTGGTTGGCCTACCTCCTCCTTCTTTAGCTATCTCATCCACAAAACTCAAAATTACACTTTACATCCCTCTTCTCCTCTGGTTCTCTTTCCATCTTCTTCTGGATTTACCACGTGTCACTTCTTGCAAAAGAAACAACCCGTTTAGGTAATTAAACAAAACCCATCATTATCAGTTTGTTAATTACACTACATCTTTGTTTATTTACTTTTTTTATCGTATGTTCTTGGAGCTTCTTCTTTTGTTAATATTTCATTAATTGTTCTTATTTTCTAGCATATGAAATTTTAATTCATTACCTCAATTTTGTAGAGGGTAGAGTGTGTATAATGTAGGAGCTATAAATTTTGATGTTTGGGAATGCTTATTTAGTTTTTGATAAAAGTGAGCAAAATACATAAGATAGTTATGACATTTTCCTAACAACATAATTTTCGGGAACAATATGTTGGATTTATTAGATTAAATTGTCGATGTTTCAATTTTGTGGTATTCCTCTGGATATATATAGGAATAGTAAGGTTTCTTGATTTAATTGGACCTGCCTTTTGGGGTAAATGGTTAAGATATGTCATACAACTTCTTAAAACAGTCTAAGTTGATAAACTTAGACACTTTATATTCATTCAAACATTCATAAATGTTTATCAGTTGTATCAAAACGTAATAAGTTGATAAGTTGTTTTATAGATTTTTTGTGGTTCTAGAAGGGTATGGAGATTGAGGAAAGCAACTGTAATTCAGGATATGGTAAACCCCCTTGGATTTTTAAAGGAAGGCAAGTCTATTAAATTTTAATTTCTTAGAGTTAATTTTTTAATATTTTTAAACGAAGATTTATTTAATGGCTTTCAGTGCATTGTACCAGTTTCATCTTGTGAAAGCAGAAATTGCTAAGGCAATTATTCCTAAAGAATTCAGACTAGTTGAAGCTTTTGGGTATTATTTTTTTACATAATTAAAGTGCATTCAAAACTATGTTCTGATTTTGTTAACGGTTTTTAAAATTTAATATTAATTACAGATACACTCTAGGGGGCTTCTTTCTTGCAAACTACAAGGAGAGCTCATTTGGAACTTTTGATGAGGTTAAATTTCTTCTTTTTAACTATTAAATTGCTCCCTCTTGATTGTTAATATAATTTTTCCATGGCTTAATGCATTAACCACGTTGAAACAATTGCATTGTTTATTTACAAGTTGATGTTATCCTTTGACAATGTTTTATTTAGCTTGTGGTGATCGCAGGAATTGTTTGGAATCCGCCCACGTCTCACGCGTAAGTTTTTTGGCCTATATTTATATATTTTTTCTTTTTCAAAAGGGTATTTGTAACGAGCTCCCCCGATGTAGCTGAGCTTTGCTCGTGATGTACGCGACTTAACCGTTGTCGTGACCGTTTTTGAACCTGACCATCTGGTAAATTACGAAGGGAAATGATCAAAATCGTGACCTCTAAAAGATCATTTTAGATTTTTAGGCACCCTTAAAGATCATTTTAGATTTTTAGGCACCTTTATCACTAGGCCATCACCATATGGTTCCTATGTTTATATTTAATTGTAGGATAATTCAAGTTGATAGCTTTACTAATTGTGATGTTCATTCACTTAATTAAAAAAGTTAATTATTTTGAACTAATGTATGTGCTTTTTTAGCCACTTGGGAATTGGGATCACAATAATTAGCCAATGAGATACAAATTTTTTATCTCAAAGTAATTTGGGTAAACCCAATAGAGTTTAAAGTGAGGTAATACCGTAATATCCAATAACCTCAAACTTTTTATGCTAACCCTTTAATTCGTATCTTTGATTAAAGATGGGCAGCAAGGGTTTATGTTAACAGTGACGAGGCATGCACGCATGGAAGAAAGGTACCTAAACTGTAAGATAAAAATTCAATCTTTTTTTTTTATGTGCAAGGTACTAAAAAAGAGGGATTTATTTTGGTAAATAACCTTTTGACATTCTAACAACAAATGGAAATAATTTTTTGTAAAAAACAAATGTCACTCTTGTTTTCAGGAATTCGGGCTTCCAAGTCAAGTTGCCACATTTTCTAAGGTGAGCTCACATTACGTATTGTTTTTAATTTTGAGTTTGTAAACCGTTTGACACGATTCTTGTTTAAGCAGAGTATAAAAGCAATGTCAACGAGACGAAAGAGAAAAAGTTACAATTTCTTGAAAACTAATGATGTTGGTACCGATAGTAACTTAAATATTCAAGTAGATGAAATAAATGGTGATGTGGCAACTAGCCTCTATGATATCGGGCTCATGTCTCGTGGTATGTTGGTTGACATCTTCTTACTTCAACATGTTTTTTTAATATTTGTTTAAGTACTATGTCTAATATTACAGTTTTGAATCTGAATCCATTGAAGTGGATGGATATGGGCCCAATGATTAAGATGTCACTTCCAAGCTTTAGGTATACTTGTCCTTTGTTCGGTTTCATATTTCCGTTCAATTTTGCGATCTAAAAATTGAAAATAATGTGTTTTTTGTGCAATGAAATTGTAGTGGCAATACAGAGCATAATCCTCAACTTCTTAAGTATTGTTGCAAGATGGAGTGCAGGTTTGATTTCTTCCAACTTTTGTCACTTTGGACATATGTATTAATAATTTAATGTTTACTAGAGAGATCGATTTCAACTCATTTCCTTATGAATAAGTCGGTTTGTTCAAACAGGCTTATGAATGAGTGAATGAGTCGATTTTGATATTCAAATACTAGCAAAATCGTGTATAGTTTGAATAAATTTTCAAATAGTTTGCCCGGATCATAATTTACTTATTATTATTTTAAAAATGAAAATGACTTGTTTTTGACGCTCTCCTGTTTTGACATGCGTACATGCATAACTATTTGTTACTAGTGTTTTACTAAAACCGATGAATTTGACAGGGTGAAACCTACATCGCCTGCCCGAGTTTTATGGTTGTCTGACCGAAACCAGACATCTGAATCCCAAAATGCAGAACTGAAAGAATCGATAGAGAAAAGAGAAATGAGCATTTCGGTGATGCTTTCTAGACCGATATTTGCCCTAGAGTTTAACTGCCTGAAAATGGAGGTTGAACCCCCTGTGGTAGTTTCAAAAGGCTCCCATCAACCTTCCTAACCGAATAACCGATACAACAAAAGAGAACTAACCTTTTTTTGTATTCTTTATTCCACTTTACAAAGAACATGATTGTATAATTAGCAAAAAAAAGTTTGTTTAATGTTGAATGTCATCTTGGACTTGCAAGTTGTAGTATCTTCTTACTCAAATTTGACCAAATAAAGACATTTAAAGTGACAATTTTAACTGATTTACCAATGAAAGAGTCTATTTAGTTTATGTTATAACGGTTTCCCCTAACTGTATTTTTAATGCGTAGTATTAACACTAATTATTCATAACATATTAAAAGAACGGGACCAAAAGTGTTTTTGTGAAACGAAATAATCAACTAAAAGACCTGACTATTTAAGTATTTCTCTTGTTCTTACTATATAAATATATATTATATATAATCGTACATTTTAATTCGTGTTATTAAAACACTGCAAAAAAGTTCAACTGCTTTGCCTTGAAGCGTCCCATAAACGATGCTCGATACCTAATTTTCTTAGCTCCATTAACCCTTGTTCAACTGCAGTGTCACATAAATCAATATGAATATGTTGCTTTATTATTTTCTGATAAATATACTATAAAGCAAATGAATTCATTTTAAATAAAAGTAGAATAAAATATCTAAGAATTAGAGTTACCATCGACAGCATCATGTGAAGTTGGTGAATGTGCACTACGACTAATCCAAAATTGGAGTCGTGATTTGGCGTTTTCCTCCTCAATACCAAGGCTTTTTGCTCTACTCCAAAAGTATGTAAGCCATGCCTGCAAAAACGGGTTGGGTAACGGGTCAACACGGGTTGAATAAATAAATTAGTATGTTAAATATAACAATCAATTTTTCGAATAATATTATATATCGAATTAACCCATTAATGGGTTGAAATTACCACCTCTAATCGTGACCCGTATTTGATATATTAAGTAAGCTGGGTAATTAGCAATAACCGTACCTCTTTGAAAAGTACATCTTCAGACTCTTCTGGGCTCAATTCTGCAAGAAATATACACATAAATTCAGTTAAAACATTATTCACATTTAAACTTTTTAGATAACCAAAGTAATAATAATATTAAAATTGAATGGAACTTACCAAATGCCTCCATAAACTTTGGGTCACCTGAAGACTTAACATCTGCATATAGCAGAAAGAATAAACAATTTCTTAGATATTCAATAAAATTAATTATAAAATATAAAAATAAATGCAAGAGAAATTACCTGATGTGGACTGTCGAACAGAGTTTAAACGCCTTAATTGTGCAAATGCAAGCACAATCCCATCTTCAACCTATGGTATAATATTAATCAGATATTTTATATTTACACGAAAATATAAAAGAAAATAAATCATCTCCAGTAGAGGTAGCAAAACGGGCGGGTCGGTGGGATTGGGTAATGGGTTGAAACGGGTCATTTTTAATAAGAGGAAAAAAAACCTTTAAGCAAGCAAGCTCCTTTAAACCCATTTCAACAGAAAGCATACTTTCAATATTCCCTTCACTTGTTAAATCATTCAAATCCTGCACAACTTTACTCCTTTCTTTATTCTTATCACCTGTTCAATAAATGCAAAAACACAAATGCATAGTCAGAAAAAAAAACATGACCCGAATCGACCCATTTATGCAAACGGGTCAAAATCACTAGCCTTTTTCCCAGCATTCCTCCTTTGCCTTTTGTCCAGCTGAAACCACAACTTCAAAGGGAAGAGGTGCTAAAGATGACCAATATTCATGTTTAGACGTTGCAATATCAGCACAAATACCTAGAAAAATATAGAAAATTAAAATTATAAAATATATTAAAAAGAAAAAAAATCATTGACAAAAATGTTGTGCTTTTTTTTTGTAAACATACCATGGCGTACGGCTAAACCCCAGTAACGTGCAAGCCAACACCGTTTAAGTACTACTTCCTCCTGCACTTTTAATATATATAATTATGGTAAAGATGTATTTTGGAGAAAAAATAAGAAAAAAAAAGTAGAATAAATTTACATGAAAACGTACCATTTCACTTTGAGTTAAAAGCATTCTTTGTGTCATTGAGTGAAAAGCTTTAACTTCAGACTCAATTCCCTGAAGTTGGTCTACAACAGATGCAGCCTCATCTTTTGCTTTCTGAATTATATTAGTACCACTAATTAAGTTATATATAAATGCTAAAGATGGAAATTTGGGCAGTTCGGGCAGGTCGGGCAACATGGAATAACAGGCCGGATAAAAAAATCAATCTTCTGTTCGTTAATTATGATTACAGAAAAATGTTTATATAAATCTTTAAATAATGCGATTTAGGAGATTGAATGAATTAAAAATACACTTAAAGCTAGTTTTAACCCATTTGACTTATTCCCCTTTTAGCTAACTTTTTTTACTCTGCCCATTTAACTCGGTTGAGATATAACATAACCCAAATTCACCTTGACTTCAGAACGGAGTGATACAACTTCTTCATTTACTCCATCTTTAGCTTTTTTGGCCTCTTTAAGTGCAGCCTGTAATTATAAAATTATTTTATATCTTGTAAATAAATTAAATCAATATTAATAAGCACTATATTTGACTGTTGAAAGTTAATGACTTTTAACAATTTAACCAACCTCTCTTTGGCGCAATGCGGCTTCCTTCCTACAACACAACAAAATTCACAAATTATGGCATGAATGATGTTTTGGAAAAAAAACAACCATAATTGAAGTGAAAATTAAAACTATAACTGAATTTTGTTGGGAGACATATTTATTTATTAAAATTATTAACCTGCTTAATAATTTTGCTTCCAAAGATATCCCTTCGCCGAGAGAAGCCACCTAAATGATAAGTTAAATATATTATAAGTGAGTAATTATGGAAGAAACAGTTGGCAGGACCACATAATCCAAAATCACAAAAAATATATAAATGTATTGAGTCGATGCCAGATAATCATAGATCGGAAAGAGAAGAACAATTAAAAATAATAATAATAATAATAACAATAATAATAATTAAAAGTAAAAATATATAGTAAACCTGTTTCTCAAGCTCCTTAACCCTCTTCTCTGCATCTTGACAGCTTTCTTCAGCAAACCTGAGCTGCATATAGATTAAAAAAATGAAGACAAGGATATCACAATTAGGCATGTCAACATAGTACTGTCGAAAATGTATGTATTTTACAAACAGACCTTTTCAAGAGCATTTTCATTCTCTTCTTGGAGCATATCAAGCTGCAGGAAATAACAGAAGTTAACAAATATATAACTAGCTACTTATAAGCATAAACATCATATTTAACATACTTCATCACGAAGTGCAGAAGCCTCCTGCCCATTTCCTCCATTTTTCATATTCATATCACCCATTCCCATCTGAAATCTGCAATTCATGATAATATAATGTGATCCTAATTGTCACGTGAGATAACTTTAGAAGCAAAAGGAAAGGGTTGCTATTTTAAATATATATTTTGTTTGACCTTTTGTCATTTTGTTTCTTTGTTGGAGGATCAATAGGAGGAATAGCCATTGGAGTTCTCAAAGATGTTTTGCTTGGTGGTACTGATGGCAGTATGTTATTTGATTTTGAGGGCCTTCCTGTCAATGTGGTTGAAATAGGTGGTTCCTCTGATCTGGTTCTAGCTAGCTAACCAAAACAAAACATATAACATTTAGCTTGACTACAACGAATAAGTAGTAAAATTGGAACTATAATATGCGAAATAATTTTGGTAAGAATTAAACTACGAAGCTTTTTCGGCACACTGATGGCGATTATTAACTTAATGATCACATCAATTGTTCTCTATTGCAGGTTTTTCTATAAGTTTAGTGGTATGTAAATTGTAAACAATAAGGATTGTTTGATACTTTGGTTTATAATTGAGTCCATTTCTATTGTATGTTAAGCACAGTTACAATATTTAATTCCAGAACTGTGTAACAAAACAATGCAGCTGATAAATCTAGGAAAGCAGAAACTAAGTCAATCAAATTGAAGTCAAAATTAACATGAAAATTTATGTGAAATTACCGCAGGTAAGGGAGATCCAGCGATCTTTTTATTATTCGCAGATGGAATTGAAGGTCTGGTAGTTGTACCAGAAGCATTAGCAGTTGTAATTCTGTTAGAATTAACAGGAGGCCGTCTGTTCATAGACGAAGGAGCAAATCGGAAGTCTAGATCATCGTCATCGTCATCGTCGTCAGCATCAATGTCGGTCGCCTGAGAAGCCATAACCTGAGCTAGACGCTGAGCTGCGGCTTTCGCAGCAACGTTTTGATTGCGTTTGATGTTAGAAATGCCAGAGTTTGAAGATGAACGTGAGTGGTGGTGATAGCGTCCAGGAGACATTGCTGGAGATGAAGAAACTGCGGCGGCGGCAGTAGTAGCACCGGTGGCGCTAGATTCACTACTCCATTTTCGAGGGTAAACCGGACTTGCTGTCCGGCCGGAGTCCATGAGTTGAGCTAGATCTCCGGTGAAGAAATCGAGAAGAAAGAGAGACTCTGTCAAAATGGGAGGGCACTAAAGTCGCATAATAACATTTCTGATGATACATTCGAAAATGTTTCCATTTTTATTATCCTTTAATGTTAGTATTATTCATTTTCATTTTTTATTTATTAAAACAGTATTTCCCTTTATAACGAAATTTATTGCGGTCGTCGAAATTTATTCATGATCTATGCGTCATAATCATTATCGTGATTATTTTCAAACTTTTCCATCGAACCTGTAGTATTTAGGAGATTATTTCATATGCTTATTACATGTTTCAATGGGTATAAATTATGATTATTTATTATTATTATTATTATTATTATTATTATTATTATTATTATTATTATTATTATGTAATACTCTCTCCTTCCCAAATAAAGTTCTCATATTTATTTTACACAGATTTTTAAGAGAGATTTAATGTTGAGTCCTTGACAAATAATTATGATTAAAAATATAATGTTAGTGAGGTTAATGTTGAGTCATTGTACACATTTTTTTTTGAAAAAAAATATTATTTTATTAGGTAGACCTTATCAAACTTGGAAAATAAGAAGTTTATTTGGGGGAAAAGTTAACGAGGAATAAGAAATTTATTTAGGGACGGGTGGAATATACTACCTCCATATCACAATATGTGATACATCGTGTGTTTTATGGTTTTGAGACAAAAGATTATAATGAAGATTAAGATAGATTAAAGTGGATTGTTGATAGATGGTGGGTATCACACATTTTGAATAAAGTTATGTTACTGTTGTTTAAAAGTAAACATAAGGGTAAAAGAGTCATTACACTATATTAAAGTAGATAGTTAGTGGATGACAAGTCTCATCTTTTTAGTAAATAAGGTAAATTTTAAAGTGTATCATTTATTTTGAAACTGACAAAAATAGAAAATGTATTATTACACGAAGGTAATATAACAATTCACTCTCATTAAATGATAAACTACAAAAGGAGACAATATGACAGAAAGGTGGAGTACTGATTTTTTTTCACGGCAACTTAATAAGTTAGTGGTTCGATATATGCAGTGACATCCAAGCGGGTAGTATACATTCCTCGAACATATTTCCTTTTTTTAGGGGAATAAACCTCACATCTTTTTTATCTCATGAGGAAATGCTCTCAGTAGGTCTTAAACCCAAAATCTTTTGGAGGCAACTCCAAAACAATAATTGGTGTCCAATTCATCTAAACCAATTGGTTAGGTGGAGTACTTATTATGGCATCCACTAAAGTTTTTGATTACATAAAGTGATTTACTACACTTTGTGCTAGGGCATTTAGAAAAGTTTATTTAGAGGGCTTTTTAACTTATGTAAATTTAAATAAGGTTACAAATGTAAGTTCAATTAGGCTTACATAGGCTTATATACTAATAAACTTCTTAAATAAACTTTCCTAAACACCCCTAAATGTTTGATTTGTAATTAAAAATTAGAGTTAATTACCAAAGTATACCAAAATAATCGTGTAATTCCCTAAAAAGACCCACCAAATTCATTCCTAAGATACATCGTGCGACTCAATCCTCATCCGGGAGACTGAGCAACTCAATAAAAATCCAAGTGTCCTCGTGGTTGGTAGATATTTTTCGGCGATCATTTTGTGTTTCGTTCGACCTGATTAAAAAATATTCGACGTGTGTGATTCTTTTGAAAAGAGGTTCAATTACCGGATGTATTTTTTTATCCAAAGTGAAGTTTTTTAGAGGGAATGTATTGACACGTACAAATCAAATGGCTGACTAGATTTCAAGGCTTCGTGTACCAATTCCACACATGCCAAGTCCACAAACCCATTTAAATTCATCTTTAAAATCGTAACTTGTTTGTTTCGTCTTCTCTTCTTGTTGCAATGCATGGAAAAATAATTGGCTCTAATGTTTTCTCTCTTGCGCAACTTTAAAGAAAGTAAACACTGAGTTTTCATCTACCATCTTTAAGTTCTTGGTAATATTTGTGTTTATATTCACCATGCTCGTGATATCTGTAGAAGACAAGAAACATGAAAAACAAATAGTTATCGTTTTCCTTTGCTTTAGTTTTTTCATCACACGGGCTAAGGGTATTCTGCTTTATAATATTTTATAGAAAATTATGTTAAATTATAAATTTATATTCCATATGAATAAAAAAACATACATCTAAGCAATGAAAATCCTTAAAAGGGGAGGAATCCTACCCTATATATGAGGCCTAAATTTGAAGAGGGTTTGACAACATGGCAATTCCAAGCATTCCTATTCGTCCATAATGCCACTTGGAATTCCCTGATTGGTCCACGTCATTTGCACTAATACAAACGAATCTGGTACAGCTTACGGTCTATATTCATACGCTCCATATACGGCAAACGAATCTGGTACGGCTTACGGTCTACATTCATATGCTCCATATACGGCTTCCTACATACAAGGAAACAAATAAATAACTATTTAAAAGATCCTACATACAAGGAAACAAATAAATATTTAAATACGACTTCCTACATACAAGGAAACAAATAAATAACTATTCAGAAGTGATACACGACTCAGTATAATTTCCATAAAACCGGCATTCTATGATTACGGCATAAAAAGCTGGATTGTGCAACGGAACCAGACTTCAGATATTACGGATTACGGCATAAAAAGCTGGATTCTTCATTTAATAAAATGCACGTGTAACATTTCTTCATTTACCGTTTTTTTGTACAAAATCATCATCACATCTATCGATTATTATGTCATTTAGAAATATATAAAGTTTTTGGACATTTTTCTACATACTAAAATTTACAGCATACCCGTCCATCAGACGGGTTTTGTAGCTAGTCACATATAAACAAACACGTTTTTCTCATTCCATCAAAATCATCCATTTACCAAGTTCCAGAGATTCTCAGGCAAAAATCATGCGTCAAGTGGGCCATTGAAGATAATTGTTTATGAGCCTATATATTTAATATTTGGGCTCATTTTGGATTATAATATGGGCTGAAGTTTTAAGCCTTATCAATAACTTTAATATATATTTAATAAATCGTATTTAAGTTACGGGCTCCTGATATGTAACCAAGCAAAGTACGAAGTGACTTTGAGATGTGTAGATTTGTGTTATCTATGAAATAAACGTTAATAGTTACACGAGATGTCAGACGTGCACCGATTATGAACATGTTTTATGAGTTCATTGCAAGTCAGAAATAAAATTAATGTTTTAACATTTCATGGACATTTGTAACTTGTTTCTGCTTGACAGTTGACATATTTACTACAACCCAAACGAGAAATTTAACGGGCTATTAAACTTTGTTTTTTTATGTACGTTTATAATAATAATTTTAGTACATACTTGTCATATATGCATCATTGTATAGGAAAGATGATACTCCATATATTTTTGTCTCACAAAAAAGTTCTCAATTCTCAAATTTGAGAGACTCACTTAATAAAATAATATTATTACTAATGATTTCACCACAAACACTTTATCTCTTCAATCTAATCTTATATTATAATCAAAAGTATTATCAATGACCCTACCACTAACTATCTCCTAAAAACATATGCCCAAGATAAATGAGAACTTTTTTATGGGACGGAGGAAGAATATGCTTTAAAATAAAAATAATACTACATACCTTAAAATGTACTCTTAAAAACACTATTAAAGTACAATTTAATTAAAACAATAGTTAATGTTGGCCTTTATAAATACACAAAGTACTAATAAAGAGGATTTTTGGAACACATTAGAAAAACCAAAACATGTACATTTATATAATTAAAAATTAATAAATTATAATGCAGTTATGAAAAAATGAGACAAACTAAGATGGAGCCCACGTAGACGCCCCGGGTATCGCACGCCTGCTCAGTAGGGCGGGACCCACCCGACCCATGAAGTTACGCCTGGGCGTGGAATTTTATGGCCCTTTTTTTTGGTCGCTACAATTTTAATCACACACTAGTTTGTTTATCCTCTCAAAATTCGGTTTTGGGCTTTATACGCTTTCACCCATATCACAGATCCTTTTAAGATTTTAAGTACTATTTTAGTGACATTATAATTTAGAATATCAAATACTAAAGATAATTTACTATATGAAGGGTAAGATTTAATACAAAACTAATTTTGTATATAGAACATAGAGAAACGTTCAAGGAGATCCATCATCTTTAGAAAGTCCCAAGGAATAAATCTCAACCATTGATCAATAAGATCTAATGGTCAAGATTAATCACATATTTTATATATTGAGGGGTATTTTGGTCATTTTTTAAAAAATAATTTTTTTTTTTATTTTTTATTTTTTATTTTAAAATTTTTATTTTTATTTTTTTATATTTTTTATTATGAAGGGGTATTTTGGTCATTTGGCACTTAAAAAAAATTTCAATTTTTTTTATTTTTTATTTTTTATTTTAAATTTTTTTTATTATTTTTATTTTTTTATTTTTTTATTAATTTTTTTAATTAAAAAATAATATTTATTTGATAATTACGTGTATAACTTAATCACATATGATTTTAGTGTAAAATCACATGTGATGTTAGTGTAAATCACATGTGATTTTAATGTAAATCACATGTGATTTAGTGTAAAATCAGATTTTAGTTAAATCACATGTGATTCAGAATGCAATCACATGTGATTCACTATGGAATAACATTATGTGTCATTAATGAAAATTTAATAATTTTTAAAAAATAATAATAAAAAAATAATTTTTTTAAAAAAAATTAAAAATTTTAAAATAAAAAATAAAAAAATAAATAAAAAAAACATTTTTTTCAAAATGACCAAAATACCCCTCAGTTAAAAATTAAAAAAATAAAAAAAAATAAAAATTTTAAAATAAAAAATAAAAAATAAAATAAAATATTTTTTTTAGTGTCAAATGACCAAAATACCCCTCTATGTATAAAATATGTGATTAATCTTGACCATTTGATCATATTGATTAATGGTTGAGATTTGTTCCTTGGGACTTTGTAAAAATCATGGACCTCCTTGAACGCAACTCATAGAACATATATAATTAATACTTACCTACTGAATATGCAGTAAGTTAAGTTGAATATGTAGTTAATGTAAATTAAATATGTTATTTAATCTCAATTACGCATCATTTAGATCTAAAGGTTGAGAGTATTTCTGCAGATTCTGTATATAAAACTAGTTATGTATTGGTTTTTGTTCACTACATAGAAACCCTGTTTTACATACTATGAAAATAATTAGAAAATGTTGAAGTTATACTGAATGTTATTTCTCGAATCATTTTGTCAATGCAAGTTATAGCACAAACAAAATAATCTATGATTCGGTTCAAGTAAGCATTGAAAATGGAACATCTCATTAAAATGAGATTGACCTATTAGACTTGGGGTAACGCACGACCTTGAATTCCGTCGTGACCTGCCACATAGCAACCAAAGACGCGTCCCGCCCTTACGCCCACACCACTTCGACGCGTCGAAAGTGTCCATTGGTCGTCCAGACGACCGATCAATTTTCAAAGGGGGAAGGTTTTTTCAAAGGGAAATCATTTGGTCGCCTGGTTACGTGTGTTTGGTCGGGATTTTTTATGTGTTTGGTCGGACTGATGTGGCGCAGAGGTGGCAGGGGTGACAAACTTAGTTTGGTCACCCATTACGGGTAGTCTTATGTGTTTCATGTTTATGGAGCAAAGTATTTTGTGGAAATAAGGTGTATCTCTATAAAAATTTATTTACATTTCATATTATAAATTTTTTAAAGCATACCGTACAAGATATTTGGATCGGCGACTCAACCCTACAAGACAAATTTACTTATCTTTACTCTTTGGAATCAAAGAAATTATGTAAAATCACTAAAAGAATTATGACTGTTGGATTTTTCTTAGGGCGGGAAACCTATATTAATGATCTGATTCTCCGGCAATAAGCTCATTAGCTTATTGGCATCCTTTCAACCCATCATCTAGATGTGACACATTCTGTCAGGATCTTAACCAGACAGATTAATTAATCTAAGATCTACTAACAATAAGAAGTTGCAGCGGATCAACACTTATGTTAATTGATTAAGAACAATGAATAATGAATAATAATAAGAACACAGTGATTCACAAAAAGCTTCAATGTATATTAATGATCGATCAATACACACGTATGTTTACAATTCATAAGGAAGTATATATAATAGTCCTTGAAGCCTAACTATTTAACCTAGTTATTCTAGGAAACGATTACAATTGAATTACAAACAGATTTACATTCTATAACTAATTCTACGAAGATCTCGGACACGATCAGCTCTAAATATTGACATCAGTAGTAATAGCCATCGTCAGTATCAAGTTGTTACAGCAGCATTAACATTTGATCAGTAGTAAATGTAACTCTGCCCCATCAGTACTAACTCTTGTATCAGCATTAAGTCTTTGTCAGTACCAACTGCAGCATTAGTAATAAGCTTTCATCAGTATTAAATTTTCTATATATCCCAACAATCTCCCCCTAAACTTGTTAATTCAATGTGAATTAATGAAGTTTCCTTTTCTTTATCTTCTTCTTCTTTCTTCTTCATATCCTCTAACTTTTTGGCTCTTGCTTCAAGTGTTCTTTGATTTTGTAGTTTCCTTTGAGCAATGATGTATTTGCTATTTCTTTTGATGAAGTAAGTTCTCTTTTCATTGAACAAATTGACATCATAAGGATGCATGAAGGAGCAGCATATCACTTGGTACATGGTTTGATCAGAATGTGGATATTCTTTTTCAAACAAGAATAGTTCACATCTCTTACTGGTTCGTTCAAAGAAATACATGTGTGCAGTGGGTAACACATTCCAAGCATATATGTTTTCAGTACTGGTGAAGTTATTAGGATAGTCTTCAGGGTAAAATGCAACATCAATCATACTGGTTAAGTATCCAGCTCCTGAATTTTTCCATGACTTCTTTGACATCCTAGGCTTTCCAATCATCAGAAGTTTGATGACATCATTTCTTGTACAGGACATCAGTAATGGTTTCCAAGCACTAAACTTTTGTATGATTTTGTCTTCTCTGATTATTTCAATTGCTTGACCATTCATTCTCCAGTTTACAATTGGATTATCTTGAATAAGGGTTATGGGAAGATCTATTACCTTGTCATCTAATCTTGCCCTTTTCTTGGCTTTTTCTTCAGCCATCAATGCCTTTCTTTTACTTGCAGTTCTTTTAGATGAACTTCCATTCATTTTTGGTCTTGAAGTTATTTCTTTAGGATCAATTTCAATCAGACCTTCTATGATTTGCTTAGGTTGAGGTTCTGCAAGTTCCTTCTTTTTCTCCATGCAATATCTTTCTATTATAGTTATCAGTTTCATTCTTCCAAAAGACTTTGCATTTTGACCTCTTGATTTTGAATATGAGATCATTTCTTCTTTCTGTTCAGCAAATTGTTCTGGCATATCTTCTTTGCTTCTTTTGCATTCTTTAACTTGTTCTTCAAGAAGATCTATTCTTTCTTTTTCAATTTGCTTGATTTTATTCATTGCTTCTTGTTGATCTCCTTCTAGGAATTCTTCAATCTCTTGAATAGTTGCATCTTTGAGTCTTTCTTTTTCAGCTTTTTTTCTTGTCTTCAAGAGCTTGAGTTTTTGCTACTTTTCTTTGATATTTTATTCTATTCAGCTTCCATTGATTCTGTTTAGCTTTTCTGACACAGTTGATTTTGTTCACCATTTGGTGACCTAGAGCTCTGTTAGGAAAATCATCATCATACAATCCTTTTCCTTTTCCAATAACTGCTGTAAGAAGTGGAGGTGTGTACTTCATATCTTTGACTTCTGGAAGTACAATTGAAGGATTGAACAGATGTACTTTGTCCTGAGGTAGAATCTTAGGATGAGGAGGTAAAGCACACTCATCTACCTCAAACCAGTTCACATTATCATCAATGTCAGGTATGATAAGTGGTTTGAATTATGATGTTTTTGGTTTGGACACGATGATAGCACGTTCAGCTTCAATCAGTTCTGGTAGTTCTTCAGATGATTCAGTAGTAACCAAGGTAGTTACTACTGGTTCTTCAGTTTGTGCATGTACTACCATTTGTTGTGTATCAATTTCTACTGGTATACTTGCTTCTTTAACACGATCATTAGTAACAGCCTCTTGATCCTTTGCCTCAGTCATATCCATAGTGTCAGTAGTATCTATGACTTCAGTAGTAACTGGAGAGTGTACTTGTTCTGCTGTTTGTGACTGATTTGCAGACACAAATACATCCTCTTCCATATCTTTATACAGGTCTTCACCAATACTCTGACCTGATTCACCATGGACCTCTTTTAAGTTTAGGAGGGCTGCTGCTGCTATAGATTGATCAATCATCCCTTGAATTTGATCTTTCTCCCCCTTAGTGATCTCAACTGGTTGAGCCTCACTATCAGCAATCTTTCTTTGAAGTTTCTTGATCAAACTTGATTGCTTTTGAAGCCTAGACTCGAACCTCTTCTGTCTTCTGTTCAAAGTATTAATGTGGTGCTTCATGTAGGTCATGGTTTTCCCTTGATTGTTCAGTAACTCCAGGCAATGTTGTACAGTGGTTTTAAGGTTTTCCTTCCTAGCCGTCAATTTCTTTGTTTTAATACTGCCCTCACTCCATCTAGCAAGATCCTCGGGCTCGTTTGGTACATTTGGTTTAAGGTTTTCCATCCTATCCGTCAATTCAGTTTGTTGCTCGCTACCCTCATCACTTCTAGGTGATGAAATGGGTTGTTTGGACACTCTCTTCTTCCTAGAAGAAGCAGTAGTGCCCCCCTTGTGGTTTCTTAGCACCGGGGTCCTCTTAGTAACTCCTCAAATTCTGAGTCATCACTAAGAGTTGCCGAGGTCTGGGTCCTAATGATGTTCTCACTAGCCTGTGCACCCACCTTTGGGGCATCAGTAGTGAGAGCCCTTTCCTCATGCCCTCTCTCCTCCTTGGAGGACAACTCTTGGAGTCTGGGGTGTGACTCAATTGGTCCCCTGGTGTCCTTTAAGGAAGTCTTCTTCCTTTTATAGATGGTGGAGATAGATTTGGCTATTGGTTGGTCTTCCACAGAGTGAAGAGTAGCACTCTGTGGATTAATTGCATGTTCCTGGGACACATCCAGGACATCTGTTGGTTCATTTATTTGAGTGGACTGAGTGGGTGGTGTTTGGGCTGTTTTTGGGGTTGATGGAGTGGGTTGAGGTTCAGTTGGGAGTACTAAACCTTCTCCAGTAGGAGGTTGATCATAGATCATATTTTGGAATAGTGGGGTGACATTGCCAGAAAATTTAAATTGTTTTCTCATATTAGTATACACCTTTTTGTTTATTTCTGGAGTAATAAAAATGTTTTTAGGTGTTGAGAGGTTTTGCAGTTCACAGTTAATAATATGAGTGAGGAATCTTGGATACATTAAAAATTTAGAAGGTGATAAATTTCCAAGCATTCCTTCAAAAATCATGTTTGAAAAATTAAATACTTGATCTGTGCACAAACAAACAACAGCAGAAGCTATTGATTTGTTGAACTCATTCCAAGTACTTCTTTTTGGAGAAATACAATGTTGAATGGTATGAACAAGGTATTTCCATTGAGGTGAAAGAAGACCTTTTTGAAAGGTGACTATGTCTAGTCTTCCTTCATACCCCATTTTTTGTAAATTTTCAATAAGATCGGTTTTAGGTAAAGAAGTTGTACCTGATTCATCATTGAATTGCAGATGGTGTCTTATGGATTGTTCAGTAATAATAATCGATTTTCCATCTACAACTGATTTGATTTGAGTTGTATTTGCCTCTTCAGTTCTTTCAGCATTCTCCCAGAATTCAACAAGATGTTGTTGATATGCTTTAGGGTTGACATTGAGAGCAAACTTGATGTATGAGTTCTTTATAAACATGACTATTGGTCGAAAATCTCTTGTTCCATCTGGGTTTTTCAAAAATGCCTTCATATTGTGAAATTCGGAGTACTTGAGATCAGTTTGAACTTCGAGTGATGTGAGAGTAGCCATTTTAGAGATCTTTTAATTTGAAATTGAAGTTTTTGATGATGTAATTTGAAGAGAATTTTGGTTTAGCAAGGAGAGGTTTTGATACTGATGCAGGATTTGTTAGGGTTTATCGAATGGTTTATCAGATCGAGGTTGGATAATGCTAAATTAATCAGAATTGGGTATTTATATTTTTCGATTTTACCTGCAAAATGACCGAAATATCCTTTGAATAATAACCCAACGGTCATTTTCATGGAGGTTAGTTTGGTAAAATGACATATTTCACAGATAACTGTCGATCAGTAGTAAGTTCGATGTCAGTAGTAACTCATCAGTAGTAACGTTTGAGTTACTTATTGACCTAATTCACTGTAAGCCTATCAGTAGTAACTTTGGACAGTCGATTTACGATCAGTAGTAATAAATAGCCAGTAGTAAAACATGCTTATAACTATAAAAATTGTACAATGGTTTACATTTGTTTCAGATTTGAGATTAACTTATCGAAATCATACCAATACTGCTAACCAAAAACCTAAATCTTCCTACATCAAAAGCTTTGGTAAACAGATCTGCTAGTTGATTGTCAGTATGAATTTTCTCAACTTTAATTAGTTTCTTTTCATTGCATTCTCTTATGAAGTGAAATCTTATTTCAATGTGTTTTGTTTTGGAATGTTTTATTGGATTATTTACAATACTAATAGCACTTTGATTATCAATAAAAATTGGAATTTTAAGGATAGATATACCAAAGTCTAGTAGTTGATTCTGAATCCACAATACTTGAGCACAACAGGCAGATGCAGCTACATACTCTGCTTCAGCAGTTGATGTTGAAACATTTGTTTGTTTCTTGCATTGCCATGACACCAGTCTTGTTCCAAAGAATTGACATCCACCAGTAGTAGATTTTCTGTCTTGACATTCACCACCACAGTCACTATCTGTGTAGGCTACAAGTTCAAATGGTGAGTCATGTGGATACCAAAGACCGAGTGATGACTTTCCTTTCAAGTATCTGAATATTCTTTTGACAGCCTGCAAGTGTAGCTCCTTAGGTCTTGCCTGATACCTGGCACATACACAAACACTATACATAATGTCAGGTCTAGATGCAGTCAAGTACATTAGAGATCCTATCATTGATCTGTATAGGTGTTCATCTACATCCTCCCCCTCAACATCAGGATGCAGGTGTTTGTGGGTTTCCATTGGAGTACTTGCACTTTTGCAGTCTTTCATTGCAAATTTCTCCAAAATGTCTTTGACATATTTTAATTGGTTAATCAAAATACCATCTGATCTTTGATTGATTTGTAGTCCAAGAAAGAAGTTCATTGGACCCATTGAGCTCATTTTAAATTGATCTGCATTAGTTCTTCAAATTCTTTGCACAGTTGATCATTTGTTGAACCAAAGATGATGTCATCTACATATATTTGGACCAGTAGTATATCATTTTTGACTTTTCTTGTGAACAATGTCTTGTCGATTGCACCTCTTTTGAAATTGTTCTTCAGTAGGTATGATGATAATGTGTCATACCAAGCTCTTGGTGCCTGATGTAGGCCATAGAGAGCTTTGTCTAATTTGTACACATAATGATCATGTTCAGGATCTTCAAATCCTGGAGGTTGGCATACATACACTTCTTCTTCTATTTTACCATAAAGAAATGCACTTTTTACATCCATTTGGTATACTTTGAACTTCTTGTATGAAGCATATGCCAGAAATATTCTTATTGCTTCAATTCTAGCAACAGGTGCATATACTTCATCATAGTCAATCCCTTCTTCTTGAGTGTATCCTTGTGCCACAAGTCTGGCTTTGTTTTTTTATCACTATACCTCTTTCATCTTTCTTGTTCCTGAAGATCCATCTTGTTCCAATGGCTCTTTTTCCTTTTGGTAGAGGTACAAGTGTCCATACTGCTTGTAGTTTCAATTGAAGAAGTTCTTCTTGCATTGCTATGATCCAGTTTGAGTCTTTCATTGCTTGTTGAATCTTTTTGGGTTCCTCCTGTGACAGAAAGCATTCATACATGCATTCATTAGAGATTAGACTGATGTTACAGACATTTGAATTTAAAGATGAATTAAATTTGCTTCTTGTCTGCATGGTTGAATTAACATCACTTAGGACTTGGCCCAAAGGATGATTCTTTTCTGTTCTGGTGCCATGAATTTGTCAACAGCTAATTGATTGTCAAGATTTGACTCATTGGACTCTGGAAATTGAGCATCTGTCCATGTTTCTTCATGATTTTCTGGATTTTGGGAAGATTCCTCATTGATACTGGTATCAGTAGTAACATGATATTCGTTTACTTCTGGTGGATCATTGTTAGTACTGATGTCAAGATTGATTGGTTCATCATCATTTGTTTGATTTTCTGAGTTACTACTGGGATCAGTAGTATTTGAGTTATTATTGGTATCAAGATTCCTAGGGATTTCTGAGTTACTACTGGAATCAGTAGTATTAATTGTAGGATCAGTATTGACCAGAATATACTTCATATTGCCTTGGCTCTCATTAAATGATGATGATCCTCCTTGTTGACCTTGATTGATTGAATCTCCTATATTAAAATCATAGTTTACATCAAAAGATTTGGTTAGATTATCAATGTTAAATAACCAATCTGGACCGTTTCCCTGTTCATTCATCAGATTTTCATTAAAGGATACATTTATACTTTCTTCAATGATCCTTAGCCTTTTGTTGAACACTCTATAAGATTTGCTTTGAGTTGAGTATCCTACAAAGATCCCATCATCTTACCAATTTGTTCTCTTGTAATTAAGATTGTACAAGGACAACCAAATGACTTTAAGAAACTAATGGATGGTTTTCTTTTATTAAACAATTCATAAGATGTTTTAACATGAGGCTTTACTATTAGTACTCTGTTTTGAACATAACAAGCAGCATTAACAGCATCAACCCAAAAAGTTATTGGTAATTTTGAATCTGCAAGCATGGATCTGGCTGCTTCAATTATTGTTCTATTTCTTCTTTCAGCTACACCATTCTGTTGAGGTGTTCTTGGTGAGCTGTACTGCCTGTCAATTCCCTTAAGATCACAAAAGTCAATTAAGTTAGTATTTTTAAATTCTGTGCCATTATCACATCTGATGGCTTTAACTTTGAGATCTCTTGTATTTTCCAGCTTGACAATTTGATTCTTTATAATCTCACTTGTTTCATCTTTGGTCCTAAGAAAGAAAACCCAAGTATATCTGAAAAAATCATCAGTAATAACAAGGCAGAATTGTTTCTTTCCAATACTCATTACATTAGTTGGTCCAAAAAGGTCCATATGTAAGAGCTGCAAAGGGTTAGAAATAGAGTTTATTGATTTGGTCTTATGAGAAGACTTGTGTTGCTTACCTTTTAGACATGCAACACAATGATGATCACACATGAATTCTTTTTGAGGAAAACCAACTACTAAATTCTTTTTAACTAGATTGTTCATATTTTTAAAATTTGTGTGACACATCCTTCTGTGCCAAAGTTCTGATTCATTTGTGTTTGCCTTAGATATAAAACAGTTTATCTCATTTGAAGAAATGAGTTCTCCCCCTATATCAAGGCAATACACATTGTTTCTCCTTGGTGTTCTTAAAACAATAAATTTTTCATCTAAAATAAAATCAGGAGAAAGAATGATGCACTCAATATCTGTAAAAAGAATTTTGTTCTTTTTATCACATACTTGTGAGACACTAACCAGATTGTATTTAAGCTCAGCCACATAAAACACATCATCAAAAGTAATCTTACCATTTGATACTGTACCTTTACCTGTGATCTTACCACCTCTTGGATTTTCACCAAAAGCAACATATCCTCCTTCAAAAGACTTGAAATCTCTGAGTATTTGAAGATTTCCAGTCATGTGCCTAGAGCATCCACTATCAATATGCCATGTTCTACCTTCTTCAGGGATCTGAATGCTCTGCACACAAAGTAAAAGGATTAGTTAATTTTGGGAACCCAAGCTTGTTTTGTCTTGGGTTCATCCTTTGAAGAGTAAGTTTTTCTAATTGAATGAGTTTTGGATGCAGGTTTGGTCTTATTTTGCTGGTTAGTACTGGTGTGGTGTGTTGCTACCGACCTAGGTTTATACCCGTTGTGTTTGGCTTTTGAGTATTTTACTACTGATGGACCAGTAGTATTTGGGTAGTAAAAGTTTTTGGCATAGTCAGTGGTGTTTTGATAATTGTACCAGACAGTATTGTAATTAGGGTTTTTATCAGTAGGAAATCTGGAATATTTGCTACTGATGTTTGAAAATTTTGGGTATTGAGGAGATTTAACTTGTTTTCCATTGTTTTTGAAATAATTACTCATCTTTGGACTTTTATACCTAATATTTTGCACAAATCTCTGTGCAGTTCTTCCAAATTTGGGAGTTTCAACATGTGACATTTTAACTTCTTCAGGTTTTAAAACTTTTTCTTTTTCTTTACTAAGTTTAAACTCCTTGAAGTCTTTGCTGTTAATCGGGTTAAAATGACAGTTCTTTGCTATGTGATTAACTTTGTTACATATCAAACATGTTAACTTTGTTGATTTAGCACCTTCAGGCTTTCTTTGTTCTTTTAACTGATTTAAGTTTCTTTGATTTCCCCTTCTTAAAATTTTTGGTATATTTTCTGAGTTATATTTAGGGGATTCAATAGGACTTTGTGTTGTATGAAAACTTGCATTAATTGACTTAGTTGTTTGATCATCATCAGAAGAATCATTTGACTCATTTGTTTCATTACTAGTATCAGTTTCAGTTTGACTCTCTATTTTTAAATCATATATAATTCTTTCTGTGCTAGCCCTAAGAGGAGGGATAACATTAGTTGGAGGAGGAACTGCATGATATCCCACTCCATGCACAACTTTTTCAGTAGTTTGATTACTAGTTAATTCATTAACAATTTGAGAGCTTCTTTCAAATTTCTTTATTGTTAATTTATTCTGTTCTAGTTCCATTTGACATTCTTCTAATTTACTCAAAGTTTCTTTTAATTTTAACTGGGCATGTTCTTTTTCATAAGTAGTTTGCAACAATTCATCTTTTATCTTTTGATCTGTTATTTTATAGATTTTAATTTGATTTTCAAGATCAGCTATACATCCATTGTATTCAATTCTCCTATTTCTGTTTAAAATCATCTTTTCAAGTGTTTCTTTGTTAAGTTTTTCTAATACTCTATATGCCTTAATACATTCAGGAGTACAAGCTTTAGAATGTACCTCAGTAGTAGCAGAATTAGTGGTGAAGGCCATGAGAGCTTGGTTCTGTGCATGTTCTTCTGCTGGAAAGCTCCAGTCATATCCTAGTCCTTCTTGTGATACTAGAGCTGTTGAGTTTGAAGTGTTAATTTTGTTGTAGTTTGACCTTTGATTTTTGTTTGGACATTCTCTGGAAAAGTGACCTAGATTGCTACAGTTGTAGCATTTGACCTTTGTCTTGTCAAATCCAGCACGATCACCTTTGTTGTATGACAGATTTTGCCTTCCAGTTCTTTTAAGAAACCTTTTTGTTCTTAAGCTCAGCATTGCCATCTGCCATTTGATGTCCATCTCTTCCAAATCATCAGGATTGAGTTGTTCTAAATCCTCACTAATCAATGCAGTATGCACATGACTTGTGAAGAAAGATTCTCTTGCTATATCTTCATTATCTGCATTCTTTATAGCTTCCTGACCTGTTCCTGTACTAGACACAAAAGCAACATTGTTTGTAGGTAAATTTGGAGTTTTAGTACTTACATCTGATTCAAATACTCTTAGCTCGTTGTAGAGTTCATGCAGCTCTTTCTCTTCCAATTGATCTCCTTGTCTATATATAACTGTATACATAGACCATTCTTCACCTAAAGACCTGAGAAACTTTCTGTTGACATCATCATTGTCTGGTTGATAACCAACTTGATTCAGCTCACCAACTAGTTTGTTGAACCTATCAAAGACTTGTGACAATGACTCATTCTTCTTGCCTTTAAAGTTTTCAAAGTCTTGCTTCAGTACAGACTTCATGTTTCTCTTGGTACTCTTTGTACCTACAAACCTCTTCTCCAGTGCTTGCCACAGTTTCTTTGCATCATCATATTCAACAAACAAATGTTGATAATCATTGGGAATGGCAAGCAGAAGAGTGCTTAGGGCCTTGAGTTCAATGCCTCTATCCTTCTTTTCTTTTTCACACTTGAGTTTGTCAACTTCAGTTGAAGTTGAGGTTAATTGAGTTTGAATAGTCTTGTTTCCTTCAAGAACCACTTCCCACATGGAATAATCAGTAACCAGCATGTACTGCTTGATTCTGTTTTTCCACATCCCAAAGTTGTTGGGAGTGAGAATTGGAATCTTGTTAGCCTGAGTGCTTTCATTGTTATCAGACATGATTAACAATTTAGAGTTTCGAAGGTATGAAACTTTTTGCTGTTCTTAATTCGTAGATCTAGAACCGTAAGGCTCTGATACCACTTGTCAGGATCGATTAACCAGACAGATTAATTAATCTAAGATCTACTAACAATAAGAAGTTGCAGCGGATCAACACTTATGTTAATTGATTAAGAACAATGAATAATGAATAATAATAAGAACACAGTGATTCACAAAAAGCTTCAATGTATATTAACGATCGATCAATACACACGTATGTTTACAATTTATAAGGAACTATATATAATAGTCCTTGAAGCCTAACTATTTAACTTAGTTATTCTAGGAAACGATTACAATTGAATTACAAACAGATTTACATTTTATAACTAATTCTACGAAGATCTCGGACACGATCAGCTCTAAATATTGACCTCAGTAGTAATAGCCATCGTCAGTATCAAGTTGTTACAGCAGCATTAACACTTGATCAGTAGTAAATGTAACTCTGCCCCATCAGTACTCACTCTTGTATCAGCATTAAGTGTTTGTCAGTACCAACTGCAGCATTAGTAATAAGCTTTCATCAGTATTAAATTTTCTATATCCCAACACATTCACATGTCATCTTTCGCCTGATTGCAGATCACACACAATGATTGCAGACGAAACTATATCAATATCAATCACTTAGGTTAAACATAGAGGTAAATTTTCATATAATTAGATAAATTACAATTGTAGTCCATTATCCTCATTTTGAAACATTATATTTGTACTGTTGTTTCTCTCCCCTTTGCTTAGCTACTTGCTAAGTTTTAAGCCTTTATTATCTATATATCTATTCATCTGTATATCTATTTGTTATTTCCAAAAGAAGAAAAGAAAACTTTTGGTGTAAATATCACCCTTTTATGAAAAAACTATTTCTAATATTACATGGAGATACGAACTTCTTGTCATGACATTATATCTATTATACAATTCTCATAATAATATTACTGTTCATAAGCATATGAACGGAACGGACCAAAGGAAAAACGGAGATTGAAAACATTTTCAACATACCCCTGAAATAGTGTTAAAAGTTTATTGTTTTCATATTGAATTTAAACAATTACTTAATATCCCCTTAATGTATTCATATTGCATATTTTACCAATAAATTTGAAAACGTCACCTCAAAATCTTGAAACCTGTATTAAAAAAACTTACCAAATCATCTTAAATTTATATGAAAATTAACACAACTCTCCTACATTCCTAACAATAATTTGTTCGTTTTTTATTACATCAAATAATTTTTTTTAATCTAAATAACAAATAAATTAGATCTTAGATTGAAATAAAGAATTTACTATTTACGTAAAAGAAAAAAAAGGTAGTTCTATAACCTCGCTGCAACGCACGGTATTACATTCCTTGTTAACATACATGCATGTACACATATATCAAAAGAGAATTGTTCATAACAAGTAATGTTTCTTCCGCGCGTTGCAGCAGACTTTTAAAGTGTATTTGATTTTTTTGTTTTGTAGTTATGAACAAAATTTTATAGAATCATATCATATACGATTAATAACAATCTCAATATTAACAATAAATAGAATTAGTAGTATTAGTGTTAATAATTTTCTTGAAGTTTCTTAATAAAATCCAAAATTGGTAAAAAATTTATAAAAGTATTAATAATTGTTTAGTGAGCTTGTAAAAGTTTAAGTATTAGGGTTATTTGATAATAAGTTTTTCGAGTCTTCATACGAAACCTAAATAACATTTATAAACTATAATTCAAAAATATCAAAACAATTGAAATTAATTAATAAATATTTATGTTGAAAAAAATATGAAACTTAACGTTATTATATATGAACTATTTCAATTTTTATAAGCCAAACAAATTATAAAAGTGCAAAGCTCAAAAATACAAATTACAAAAAGGAAGGGGTCGGAGTGTATTTTTAATAACAGAATTTATAGGGGTCGGAGTGTAAACAGAAATATGGTAGTAGTCTAGTAGATATACTTGATACCACTAACTCACTAAGGACAAAACGGTAAATTGGAATCACAAAACGGCAAATTGAAATCACGGAACGGCGTTTTAAATTTGCAATGAACAGGGAAATATGTATCATAAATGTATAATAAGGGTAATATGATGAAGTATAGTTTTGTTTGAATAACTGATTCCACTCTATTTTTAATTAATAGATTATGCTATGTTGAGGTATAGTTTTGTTTGAATAAATGTGATTACATATTACATAATAACGTGCTAAGCACATTTGTATTTAACTTTTAAAATATCAAAATCGAAAAGAAACCGGAAAGTTGAATCCCTTTCTGTTACGGTCAAAAATAATTCTTTAAATGTAGATATATATATAATACGTCCGTATATCTTTTGTAGTATTCGATTTAAATTGTTGATACCTTATTAATAAAAGAGCTAGCATTAATAATTTGCATGGATATCTATACTACTTTTAAATGCATTTTGAACATTTCTAAAAGAGTAAGTCTGAATTTCAACCCTTCCATCTTAAAATTGCTTCTGCCGAGATTCGAACCCAAGTGGGCATGTACCCAAGGCAGGAAGCTTACCACTAGGCTATAAGCAATTTGATGACTATGTTTCGTACACTAAATATACTAACTGTCCCGAACCCGTTTGACGGTAAAATAAAAAATTTAAAACCCACACTTGCCAAGATTCGAACCCAGGTGAGCAGTTACCCCATGCAAGAAGCTTACCACTAGGCTATAAACAACTTCGTAATTATGTTTCGTACACTAAATATACTTACTGTCCACCATATATATGTGCGTTTATAAATGTAATCATATTCGTCAAAAAGATTCAATTTTTAAAAGATTCATAGATTGGATGCTAACGGGACTCGCAGATAAATTATACCCATTTGGTAGTTATTTTCTTTTTATGTTTTTCAGCATCTCTAAAAGTTCAATTCCATAGAATGCACATCAACATTATTTGCTATATTAATATGTTCGATGCTCATTTTGTGTAACTATTGTTTTTTTAATTCTTTTTATTTATATTTGCTCAGGTTCTCTTTTCTAAGATTAGAAGGTCTTAAACTCGACTTGGTTTTTATGGAAAGTCTTATAAGATTAGAAGGTCTTAAACTCGACTTGCTTTTTATGGAAAGTCTTAAATCTGAATTTCAAAACAAAATGCTTGTGATAGGTTTCAAACATGGGACTTTGCACATACAAAGTGAACGTTTGTCCATCTCAACTAGAATGTTTCTTGGTTGCTTTTTCTGATTAACAAGATATATACTATTCGAGCGACAATACGAATTCCACTTAATCCCATTTCTTGTAACCGGCCCATATATGGTGTGAAACTCCATGGCTGTTTCGATAGACATTATTTCCGTTCTCACTTCCTAACGCACAGCCGTTTCCATACGGCGATTAATTCAAATTTATATATCTTCATCAAATCCCCCAACTCTGCCTCTAACTTGGGCTTTGATCGAGTTGTGAAGATGAATGCGTACCTCGATCCCAAATCAACACCTCAACTCCGCCTCTAATTTCAACTACACAGTAAGTTACCGGTTTATACTTCACAGTAATGTATGCAAAACGATTAATGATATTTATATTTCATTCCATACTCTCATAATTTTCAACATTTTAGATTACATTCCATAAACTCATAATTTGTTTGTCCAAATTGTATTACATTTTAGATTGCAGGAGTCAAAGTGCATTGAAGTTCAGTTGGGCCTTCCTATTTTATTTGTTAAGATTCTTTTGTGTGATTGGGTCACTAAGTGCTTACACTTATGTTATTAATATTTGTGCAAAATTTGCAGGTGCTGGAATTGGTTCAGTAAGCTGCAACGAAGGTTTTAATTATTTTTTTCTTTTATTAATTTTCACGTGTATGTAAATTTCATTTAACCATTAGTTGCCAAAAAAATAAATGGGGCTATGCTTAAGCAAACTTAATCAGGTATTGTTCTAATTTGTAGGACTGTAAATTCTGGTAAATGTTTTTTTTTTACAGACATTGTAGGAGTTCATTGAGCAAAGTGAGGGGAAGTGGCGAATGCATCGAATTTCCTAACATCGTGGTAAATATCTCTTTAATATTTAATTAAAATTTAGGCCTAACTCCACGTAAAAGGAATACCAATCGGGCTGCTAATTTTTCTATTCAAATAACAAGTTTTAACATAACTCTTTTTTTTTTTTAATTTGTTGCAGGAATTGCAATTTGTTAAACGCCAGTTGGCTTCTAGGAGATCGAGATGTGAAGATCTGGTAGTATATTTTCCTTTTGTTTCTTTACTATCTCCACTCAAGAAGATTCAGTCTTTTATGTGGAGTTGGTGGCTAATATTTCAATATTATAAATACAATCCATTTAGAAATAAATTCATGCACTACGATAACATAAATTAGCATTTGAGCAGGATATGGAGCAAGCTGAAATTGGCCAAACCAAGGTTCATGTGGTGTTTGGAGACGTATATATGGATAAATTGCTATGAAATTTGTAAGATATGCAAAGTTATCACCATGAAGGTCTTAAACCCACAATAAAATTACAAAAAAAAAAACCCCGCTGTGAACGAGTTTCAAACTTGGGACCTCCACCAACACATATATCTGACTTACCACTACACCACATCCAATATTTGCTAGAATAGCCGAAAAACCTAAACCAAATGCTTTCAAGTGGGGCAGATATTAATTCACACAATTTTTGGGGAATCCATTTAACGTCCATTATTAATGTAAACTCATTAAAACTGCCTACAATTGCCTTGGTTTTTCCAATTAATTCTTACGAAACTCATTAAAACTTCTATTTTTTAATGTAAACACTAATCAACCAATTGGCTTTGTTTTCGCCCCACCAAAACAGCCCCATCATTTATGTTACATCCCCCTTAAAGCCCCAATTAATGAAAACATGCGTTTTTTTCAACCCTAAACAGCCACCAAGATTTTCTCTCTACATCCATGGAAAAATTCCTATTTTTTCCTCACTACAGCCATGGATGTTTATAAATGATGAATATGTGATTTTTGGTTGTTTTGTAGATGAGTTTTATACTCTCCAAGTCTACTAATATAAATATAGAACGCTCGATACAACCATGCCTTGGAGTGATTGTTTCAAAATATCAAGTTTTCGTCAATGATGTTTTGTTGTGATGACTTATTATTTCTTATTTGAAATAGTTGATGATTATGTTTTTTATCGTAAATTTTATTTCTTATTTGAAATATGTAAGTTGAAGGTATAGGCAATTATGAGGGAGTTTAAATTATGATAAAACACTCTTTATTTGCTTGTTAAGATCTTGATACAACTTATGTTTATAAAAAATTATGCATAATGGCATACTTACATTTTTGACCTCTATATTATTAACATAATGTTCTAACAAATAGGGTTACTAGACCGTAAACATCCATGTTGATGACCTTAACGAGAGGTTGATCGATACATTTTGTAGGGTCGAACAAATATATTACAGTTTCGATGAAGCGGAGGATGACAGAAACGGATTCTATCATATGGAATTTTTGAACTCGCTTAATGTCAGTGGTATTCCCCCCGCATGTTCTCCGGCTCAAAATTGGGTGCCCGATAATACTTTTACAAAATATCGATCGCTCCCAGGGATTATGTAAGAATGGTCACGAGACTTATATGCCAAAAGTTTGAGCCAAACCTAATTGATGTGGAAATAGCCGTTTACCGAAAATCGATTTTTCTAAAACCGGTTTTGACCTTCGTTGACCAAAACCGATCCGATTTAAAAATAAAAACCGATCTTTGTACCTCTAACTCTATCTATATATATTAGGATCGAACCTCAAGCAATGAGTTAATAATAAGAAGATCTATCCACAATAGAAGTTATAACGGATTAATACTACTGTAGTTATGAATTAATTGTGATGAACACTTGAATAATAATCAGAATATTAAGACACAAATATTAAACACAAAAACTTCAATATATATATATATATATTAATGATGAATAAGACACACGTATGTTTTACAACTATATATAATACTAGCTTCATAGCCCGCCCGATTGGGCGGGCATGCTTCGAGAAATAAAAAAGAAAATACCAACAAAAGAATTTTAAGAATTAAATATAGTAAATAATCGTTATGCGGCCCTAATGTGCATACATCAGTTGGTTAAACCATAATTTCCATGAATCAAGTATTTCAAAAAAACATATTCAAATAATCGTTACATGTATGAAAATTTTGGTATCTTACAATGCCATTTTAAAGAATGAACATAGTTATTTTTTTCTCTTTTCTTTCAAAAAAACTGGTTGAGCCTGGATTAGAGCTTCGACATTGCGATCACCCACACCAAGCCAACCAAATGCAATTATATATATAAAACAACAAATACAACCACCAGAATTCTACAAATGCCAACCAGCAACAAACCAACCAAATACACAGAAAAACAAACAGCAAAATAAACAACATTCTGCACAGAAAAACTAATATTTCAATCTGCAACAACTTTTAAGGCTTGTTAGAATCTTTCACCTTCAGCCCCATGAGTTACAGCCTAAAAAAGGGAAAAACGGTGTATGCAGCCAAGAATTCTGATTACATATTGAGTAATGATTACCAATAGGCCAACTAAAAAACAATTAAAAATTAAAAGACAAAGAACATGAAAAATTTGCCTAAAATGTATTTTAACATATAAAACTCTCAAATCATTCAATAGAAAGATTAGTTTGAAAAAAGTTGGAAAAAAGTCAAACGCGTCAGCTGGCCCGTTTGGGGCCAGAACCAAAACAATCCAATTCGACCGATTAGTAACACATCTAACCTGTAAACCACGCCTAATGTATTTTAACATATAGAACTCATAAATCATTCAATAGAAATATTAGGTTGATAAATGTTGGAAAAAAAGTCAAACGGGTCAGCAGGCCCGTTTGGGGCCGGAACCAAAATAATCCAATTCCCGATTATTAACACATCCAACTTGTCCATTTTATTACCTTAAATTGAAATATGTTGCTATCAGCTTATGCTTGTTAGAAATTTATTTGTATTTGTAAACTATTAGATTCACGGAATAATAAAATGGAACACGTTTTAACTTCGTTTGCTTAACATGAGTTCAACACGCCTTAAATAAGATATTAATGTAAACCATTTGTATTTAAGGAAGAGAGAAAAACATGGCTGAAACCTGGTGGTGAAGCTTTGATGCAGGGAATACGATGGAGGTGGTTTGCAAGGATTGTCTTATTCCGAAAGCTTAAGGAACAATATAAGGTGATTGATTATCACAAAAAATTGAAATATGGGAAGATAATCACGTAATGCCGGTTTTTAAGGGGCCATATATATCATAAGACTTTTTAGACGAGTATTCCAAAATCACGGGTATATAAATTCCTTTTAATTAAAATCTAAATTAAAAGCATGTCAATAAATTCCTTAATGTTAGTCTTTAATGTTGAGTGTTGCCTTATATGCAGGAAGACCGGTTTGAATAATGAATCGAATTTGTGCACAAATGATAGGGGTGACAATTCCTGACACGACCCGCAACCCAACACGAACCCAACACGGAAAAGGTCGGGTTTGGGTTGACCGTAAATGGGTCCGGGTCAAAAACAGGTCGACCCGTCCAACTTGTTTATAAATCAGGTTGGGTTCGGGTTGTCTTGTGTGAACCCGGGTCGACCCGCCAACCCGTTGAATTTTTGAAGATTTTTCAAAAAAATATGTACATAGTAAATACCATAAATAATTTAAGACACCCTCTAGATTAATTATGTTACCTAAAGAATTTCCATTTCTTTTTTACCTTTCAAATTTGAATTTTTCCTAAAAATATCACGTAATTAAGTTCTGTCATTCTTTCCTAACTAAAAGCTTATAAACTTGGGAGGGGAAGAATATTTTATTTTACAGGTTCAATTTTAGTACAATTTCTCATATTTTTGTTCTTGACCCGCCAACCTGGTTCTAACCCGCTAACCCACTTGACCCTCCAACCTATTAAGTTATGGGTTAGACAGGTTGGGTCTAGGTTACCTTGATTTAAATGAGTCCGGGTTAGGGTTGCTTTTTCTGACCCAAAATTCTGACAGATCGGGTTTGGGTTTAGTGATTCCAACCCGCCAACCCACCAACCCGAACCCGCTAACCCAAACCCAACCCAATTGCCACCCCTAACAAATGAGCTGGACCAATCATGGAATTACGGGTGGCATTAAGGACGAACAGAATTGCTCGAAAGTGCCAAGGTGTCAAAACCTCTTCAAAATTAGGGGCCATATATAGGTTAAGATTCCTTGGAACTAAAATAATAACATATTATTCTAAGGTCTGATTACATAAAGATTACATCAATTAACTACCTTACTAGAATACAAGCAAAACAATCGGACTGAATGTATACCATAAATATGTACAACTGTATTAACTTTGTGCGGCACTAGTAGTGACTTCGTTCTTAAGCAGTAGTATCTTCATGCACCAGTAATAATCTTCTTGAACAGTAGGAAGAATGTTGAACAATAGTAAATTATATGTCAGTATTAATCACTTACCAGTATTAACTTTATGTCTATAGTAAAGAGATCACCTAATGCCAATAGTAATGAGATTCATCAATTAAATTATGATAATTCATAAAATCTAACCCATGTAAGTTAACAAGGGATTGAAATGTTATGATTTTTGTTGGAAAAATTTTGGACACATATAATTATATATTTAAGTATATATAATTAATGGTTGGTGTGTCCAAAATGAAGTGTGGTGAATGAGATATCGACTCTCAAATTGGGGTGTATGGAACAAAGAAATAAAACAAATGAACTAGTGGGAACTTGAACCTATTCACGCTCGTCTCCCGGGTTTCATGTTGGTTCGGTTTTGCCACTCGGTTTTGTGGAATGTATTCAAATAATATTATTAATAATAATATTTATAATTTTAATGTTTGTCATTAAAATTTATTTGAATTAGTTGTTTTGATCTTTGTAATGAATTGGTTTAATGACAATAATGTATGTCATTAATCCACTTGACCATCTTCCATCCATCTTCCATTATAAATAGTGGGTTTGGTCATTTGGAAGAACACACACAAATTCATATACTTTCCTACTCACTTACAAGCATCACATATGCTCTCCATTGATAGTGTTCCTTAAACACAAGAACTTTCGATTAGTGTTCGGGCTTGGATTATATCCGGTAGTGTAAAACAACTCGGTTGTTTTACCCTGGGAAATAGACGACGAATCTATTTTAAGGGGATCGTGAATTTCACGAGACTCAACCAAAAACTTGTTCTTCTTTGTTTCTACATATTCTTATTTCAATCTTGTATTTGTTTTTCGTCAATTTCCCTTATTGTAATTGTATTGTATTAATGAAAATTGGTATTAGCTCCTACAAACTTAAAATAGATTTTTCCTCTCTTTGCTAATACCGGTTGGAAAATACATATTTTCTTTTTCGATTTTTGCTTTTTAATAGCATTGATTCGGAAAAAGTTTTTGATTGAAATGTTTATGTAAAAGAAGATGTTTGGTTAAGTTTATTATAAATTGTTAAATCAAATTTTTGGATTTAAAGTTTATTATATCAAGTTTTTAAAGTTTGATTTTAAATAACTTGATATATTGTTTAAAACAATTTTGGATTTAATATTTATAATTGTGAAAATTATTGTTGTTAATTATAAGTTTTGCAATCATATTTGTTTGTAAGGTTCAAGATAGTCATAGGCTTCTTGAGTTGATTCTCATTAGAGATGATATTTGAAATAAATCTTACAAACATTTTGTATATCATTGTGAAATTTGTTAATTAGTAAAAATTATGTTGGTTTGTAAGTGATTTTGATTTCCATTTTCTTCATCTCAAGGTAGCTTTGGCTTCTTGACTTATGGTTTCAATTTGTGAGACTATTTGGAAATCAAATATTTTGGATTTATATTTCATAATATTGTCGTTATTCTTCAATTATAAAGAATTTGTTTGAGAAAATATTTTATAAACTTTTCGTAATTTTCATTTTATACATATCAAGAATACTTTGGTATCTTGAATATAGTCTCATTGTGTGAGATATTTGGAAATTAAAAGTTTTTTTTGATATAAATGTTTTGATTTATTTTGTTTCAAGTATCAAGATAACTTGGGTTTTCTTGAATTTAATCTCATATAGTGAGAAAATGTACTTGAATCTTTGGTTTTAAAACTTTATAACTTTTAGTTATCAAGATTGCCTTGGCATCTTGAATTTATTATCAATCTTGTGAGAGTTTACTTTATGTTTTTCAAAATTTTGAATTTAAGAAAAGTACATTCATTCATGTTATTTCCATTTTATGCATGTCAAGGTAGCTTTGGCTTCTTGACATATGGTTTTAATTTGTGAGACTATTTGGAAATCGAATGTTTGGATTGAAATTTGGCATTATTATTGTTCTCTTGAATTATAGAGATCTTTCTTGGAAAAATTTTAATTTCCATTTTATACATATCAAGATTACTTTGGTTTCTTGAATATAGTCTCAAAATGTGAGATATTTGGAAATTATAAGATTTTTGAAATAAAAAGGTTTTGTTGTTTTAAGATTTCAAGATAACTTTGGTTACTTGAATTTTCTCAAATTTGGTAAAAGTTAAATTCTTCGGATTTTATATCTATGGATTGCTTTGGCATCTAGAATTTTACTTTCAAATTGTGAGACTTGGGAAAAATGTTGGTTTATATTAATGAGTAAGATACAAGATAGTCTTTGGCTTCTTGAGTTTATTTTTGAGAAGATGATACTTGAAATATATCTTACTACTAATTGGAACATTTTGATTGTTAAGGCTAATTGGTCAATTTTGCATTTTTATTTGGAAAAAATGACAAATGTTGTGACAATGCCTAACATGGAAATGTACATGAAGGAAGATGTGCATAATGTGGCCATGATTTCCGATTTGTCGAAATTAAATGGTGCGAACCGATTCAAGTGGATGGTATGTCTATACGGGTGCTACCCGTCATGTGTGTTTCGATAAAAATATGTTTATCATTTTCAAAGATGTTGAAAAATGAGTAAAAACGTTTTATGGGAAACTCGACTACCACATATATCAAAGGTGAAGGAAATGTTATCGTAAGGATGGCTTTCGGAAATGATGTCATGTTGAGCAACATCTTGTATGTTCCGGGGATTCATAAAATCTTGTGTCCGGATTGTTGCTTACTAAGTTTGTTATTTGGGTTGTGATTGAATCAAATGGAATTGTGTTATCAAAATGTGGAAGTGTTGTTGGTAAAAATATTAAAATTAAATGTGACAACTTGTAACCGCAATTTTGATAAAATACTAATAAAATTGTTCATTTAAATTGTTAAATATTTAACATGGTTGATTATGCCATATAAATTTAATTAAATTTGTTTTAATTAATTGAATTGCATACCACCAACATTCCATATTGATTCAACTCACAAAAATAACAAAGTCATCCTTCCATTTGGTTGAAAGAAATAACCAAAACTCCTTCATATATACGAAAGGGTGTAATTTTACTTAATAGAAAGTAATTGATACATTAATTTGTACAAATGTGGGGGTATGTCGTGTGTCGACTAATTATCTTTTATATAAGATACCCGTGAGGATAGAATGAACATTGTACAAACTTTGGTTTGAAAGAAAACCGTATCATAAGTACGTACAAATGTGGGGGTATGTCGTATGTCGACTACTTATCTTTTATATAAGATACCTCGTAAGGGTTAGATGAAACATCATACGGATTTTGGTTTGAAAGAAAACTGTCTTATAAATACGTACGAATGTGGGGGTACCTTGCTAAGGTATTCATTCATCTTCCTAAAGTTACATCAATTAAGGAAGATATTCTAAATAGTTGATGTATAAATTGGTATATATCATTGTCTTACATTTACATTAGTCAAGTGTACAATGTATAATGATAAGACATAATACGATATGATAACTACTCTCAATTGAAGTTATCAAGATTAACTATCTTGATAACATCGCGGATCTGCATATGAAAAGGTTTAAGTAGAGAGTTAGTTATAATGGAATGGGACTAAAGCCCTTGTAATAAAGTTTATGCGAAGGAAACCTAACCTAGTTGACTGGAGATCCCAAGATCTAGGTTCAATAGGACAACCTAATTGTATAAACGAAGGGATGTCACTGTGGGGGTAACGGAATTCCTCCAAACATTCTTAAAGGGAGTACATTGTACTACTTCCTAGTCCATTCCTAGTTCAGTGACAATGAGGATAAGCACTATGGCTTTTAATGATTCCTTGTAGAGAATCACCTATGTGAGGGAGAAGTGGGGTCGCTTCGAATGGAATTGTTGGGACACAATTCTTAGTAGCTCTCGCAGAACCAGGCAGTGTCCATGACCAAGACGGGCACGATAAGAGGATATGAACAAGTTAGGGAGAGTCTTGTGAGAATGTATACTGTCGTCTACACAAAAGGCGGATTCAGTTCAAGGACATCGCGTCTACTGACTGCTAGGAGACTAAGTGTGCTTCTCAAGGGAAGGTTCAAAGGCTAACACCTACCTATCCTTTGCAAGACTTAACTGTTGAACATTTATCGAAATTTTGTTGTGTTTTCAATCGATCTCTATTCATGTGGGGGATTGTTGGAAAAATTTTGGACACATATAATTATATATTTAAGTATATATAATTAATGGTTGTTGTGTCCAAAATGAAGTGTGGTGAATGAGATATCGACTCTCAAATTGGGGTGTATGGAACAAAGAAATAAAACAAATGAACTAGTGGGAACTTGAACCTATTCACGCTCGTCTCCCGGGTTTCATGTTGGTTCGGTTTTGCCACTCGGTTTTGTGGAATGTATTCAAATAATATTATTAATAATAATATTTATAATTTTAATGTTTGTCATTAAAATTTATTTGAATTAGTTGTTTTGATCTTTGTAATGAATTGGTTTAATGACAATAATGTATGTCATTAATCCACTTGACCATCTTCCATCCATCTTCCATTATAAATAGTGGGTTTGGTCATTTGGAAGAACACACACAAATTCATATACTTTCCTACTCACTTACAAGCATCACATATGCTCTCCATTGATAGTGTTCCTTAAACACAAGAACTTTCGATTAGTGTTCGGGCTTGGATTATATCCGGTAGTGTAAAACTACTCGGTTGTTTTACCCTGGGAAATAGACGACAAATCTATTTTAAGGGGATCGTGAATTTCACGAGACTCAACCAAAAACTTGTTCTTCTTTGTTTCTACATATTCTTATTTCAATCTTGTATTTGTTTTTCATCAATTTCCCTTATTGTAATTGTATTGTATTAATGAAAATTGATATTAGCTACTACAATTTTGTTCATTCGTATACTCTTTCATGTAAATTGAAGTCACCATGAAATGATTGCCTCTTATTTGTTTCTATTACCTTTAAATGTGCTTGATGCCCCTATATACCTACTTACATGTCTACATGTATTTACACTCCATTGCTAGTCATTTATCCAATCAAATTCAACCCCGTCGACACTAAAAAAATCCAACTTTTTACTCAATTCTTTGTGTTAGAGTCGTTGTGTAAATGTACTTCATCATTGCTTTCTATATATGAGAATTCAATGAGTTGAATTAAGTTGTTAAAATCAAGATTTTAGTTATGATTATTTTTGTTTTCATGTAGTCAAGGTTGAAAACTCTATACAAATGTTGATCTCTTTACATTTATTGTAATTTAAATAGAGACTAGGTGGGTGACAAATTTATTATAGATTTTAGGTTTATTATTAAGATATATTATTAATGGTAAGGGCAACCATAATAATCTTCTAAGGTGGTGAGTTAAATTCATTTTTTAAGTAAATATTTATCAAATGGTCATTTAAAAATTTGGAAATGAGTATGATAATGATTAGATTGTGTACGCTACGAGTAAGATCGGCTACCACGGGCCTGTTATAAAAATGAGTACCTTTTATAAAATGGCTTTTCTAACGTATACCTAAGGGCATACATTTTGAGCCATTAATGAACATCAAATTTTCATTTAAACCGAAAATCATATTTAACGCATACATTAAAATGATAGAAATTAGTGTTCATTAATGTTATTTAAGACATATTGAGAAATAACTATTTTATTAAATGCAACCTAGTGTGTTCCGAGAGCATACATTAAAAAAAAAACGTAATAAAAAATTGTACTTCCTCCATTTCAAAATAATTGAGAAATAACTATTTTAAAATTTTATTTTATTTGGTAAAATGTATTGGGGCTCCAACCTATTAACTATCTCATTTTATATAGTGAAATGACTCATTTAATTTTAAACATCTTTAAACTCATTTTAACTCAAATGTGTGAGACTTATCCCCACTAACTTTCAAATTTAATAAAATATAATATTTATTATAATTTTTTACCTTATACATGTTTTTAGTCAATTTTTATATATGCATTTTCCTTTTCTTTTACATATGGAAAACTACAAAACGACCTCCAAAAAGTTGAATACATTTGAATGAGATGATGGCAGATTGGGTATTGGTGAAGAGAACATCCCCTGTCCTACTATCATGTCTGACAAAACTCCATATACATATACACGCCATGCCATGCATCCACAACACCAGCAGATTGATACTAATTATTAGTGACTGACATGCCATCTTTACTCATTATACTCCCACATGCAATGCATTCGATCCTTAAGGGCATGTCAGCCACTTCGGGTTTGAAAATTAATTTAAATAAAAGTTGTGTTATGGGCGTGTCTGTAGACGATTCTGATATAGACGACATGGCTAGAAAAATCCATTGTAAAGCCGGTAAGTTTCCCTTCACATATCTTGGGATCCCTATCGGTGCCTCAATGAACCGAACGGAGAATTGGACCACACTGATAAACAAATTCAATTCAAAGCTTACCAATTGGAAGTCAAGTTCTCTATCTTTTGGCGGGAGACTTGTTTTAGTCAAAGCTGTTCTCGGTAGTCTTGGGTTGTACTTTTTCTCCATTTTTAAAGTCCCGAAGAAAATATTGAAAAAACTAGAAAGTATTCGTTTAAATTTTTTCTGGGGATCTTCAGAAGATAAGAGGAAAATATCATGGATAGATTGGCAAACGGTTTGTTCTGACAAGCAAAAAGGTGGGCTAGGCGTGAGCAGCCTTCGTGCTCAAAACCTCGCCCTAATTGCACGATGGTTGTGGCGGTTTTAAAACAGAACCTGATGCGTTATGGAAGAAAGTGATCGTCTCGTTGCATGGGCCAGATGGCGGCCTGAATAATCTAAATAAATGCGGTCGTTTTCCGGGCATTTGGAGAAATATCATCAAATGTCAGAAAGACTATGCAAGTGTCAATCTTCCTGTTTTATCATGGACTCAATGGAATCCCGCAGTCAACGGAGGTGATGGCCGTTGGACGTGGGCTTTGGACCAAGACGGGTTCAAGGTATCGTCTTTAAGGAATGCTTTCGATGATTCATATCTTAAGTCTAGAAGCAGTAGGAGCTTCGGGTGGTGCAATTGGGTGCCCGCAAAAGTAAACATTTTGGCTTGGCGAATTTTCCATAAAAGGCTTCCTACTAAGCTAAACCTCCTTAAGAGAAATATTACGAGTCTTTCTCATCTTTGTCCAATGTGTGACTTTGTTGAAGAAGACGAAGATCACTTGTTCTGTACATGCCCGATTTCAAGGAGGTTTCTTAGACACTTATGCTCTTGGTGGGAACTTGATACTTCCTCTTTCAACTCCACTGACGACATATTTAATTGGCTTGACAATCTAAGTATGGTTTCTTCTCGAAGTAAGGCGATTATGGGCATTTTTTACACTTTCTTTTGGGTCATTTGGACACTTAGAAACAGTAAAGTGTTCCCTGATCCCGGAAGAGTAAGGAGGGGCTGCTCGAGTGGTCATATACAAGCCTTATCTTTCTTTTGGATCAAGAATAAAGCTAAATGTTGCAATCTAGCAAATAGGTGGTCCGATTGGTATATTTCGCCTAATTCATGTTTCTAATGGGCGTTTTTGTTCTTTCTCGTTGTGTTTCTGTTTGCGGTTCTGTTTTGTTTGTTTTTGTCTAGCTCCTTGCTACTCGTTTTAATGTTATTTTGTTGTTGCCGTTCAAAAAAAAAATTAATCACAAAAAGTTAATTGTAACTATTTGTGTGAAATCATCATCTTGATCGAAGGTTCTCATATAGATTGATTGAAGTTGTTATGTTTTGCATTCATAATCATCATCATCATGATGCTACCATGCCAACCTTTCCCACTTTGTAGAAAATTTTCTCTGTGTTGTATTTTTCTACATATGAAATTCTCATAAATTTCAACACTATTAGTCAAGATAGATAAATTGATCAACGTTTTGTCCCTACAGTTAGATGTGTTAACAACAGGATATCGATCCGAAAAAATATCCGCTATCTGAAATCCGGGTACCCGAAAATCATGATATCCGAATTTTGGATACCAGATCCGGATGGTTTTTTCAACATTCCGGGATATCCGATACAATATCGGAAATATCAGCAATATCCGAAAATTCAAAAATACCCGAAATATCCTAAAAATATTTGAATATTTTGTTTTTTTGGGATACCATATATCCGGATTTAGGGTATCCGAAATTTCGGATATCCAAACTCCGGGTATCCAAAATCAGGGCATCCAAATTTCGGATAATAAAAAACACAGTTTGTAACCCGAATAGTTTCAATGCAACCATCTACTTTGCGAGTTTTAGTAATATTCAAATATGGACAAACGATATTCAAATATTATTAAATTATCTCTTAATTAGATGAATTTTTTTTCTTATTTGCAACCATCTACTTTAGGCCTGTAAATGAACTGAATGAACACGAATGGGGCCTTGTTCGTGTTCGTTTGTTAAGGGAAAAATGTGTTCATGAACGGTTCACGAACACTTATCGAACGAAATTTTGTGTTCGTGTTCGTGTGTTAAGATCAAATTTTAGTGTTCACGAACGGTTCGTGAACTAGGGTAACAAATATAAAGGAACACAAACGAACATAAACAAACACAAACGTACACAAAACGGACACAAACGTACACAAACGAACATAAACGAACACAAACGTACACAAACGAACATAAACAAACACAAACGTACACAAACGAACATAAACAAACACAAACGTACACAACACATATAAACAAACACAAACGAACACAAATAAACAAAGTGCAGGAAAACATGTTTATACCATTTCCAAAACCACCTTAAGGATATCAGGAACATAAGTTGCATAACTGAAAACATGAACAACACAAGATTGTTAATTCTAAACAAGTTATGGAGATCTAGGATTATGGGTTTGTAAAATGAATTGAACAAAAAGTCTAAACCTAAATACTTTATGTATATACATTATTTATTTTAATTATAATTAATCAATATTATGAATAATATTTTAATTTTAATTGAAGAATAAACGAACACGAACACAAACGAACAGTAACAAACGAACACGAACGGATGTTCACGAACGTAAACAAATGAACGGGCATTTGTTCGTGTTCGTTTGTTTAACTAAACGAACATAAAATCTTGTACGTGTTCGTTTGTTTAGCTAAACGAACGAACATAAATGAACGTTCAGTTCGTTTACATGCCTAATTTTCTTACTATTTATTACTACTTATATTATTAACTATTTAAACAAGATAAATGTCAAAATTAAAAGATCAAACGAAGTAAAAGGATGAATGAATTATGTATACTGTTTTATTTATAGTAAGAATATATATGTGAGAGTTAACTTAAGATCCGGTGAGGACTTAAAAATTGGTGATGACTACGAGGACAATTCTCAACCAATCATTTTAAAATTTTTGGATCAATATCAGAATTTTTGGATCTTTATGAGGAAATATTTTTTGACAATGATCCAAAATTTATAAAAATGCTTCAAATTTTTTAGAATGATTGGTTGAGAAGTATCCTTACAGTCCTCACCAGAATTTGAGTCCTCATCCTATGTGAGAGTTTATACTTCCTCCGTTTCAAAATAAGTGATACACTTTCCAGTTTTGGGTGTTTCAAAATAAGTGATACACTTTGAAACTTTCCTTATTTGGTAAAATATAGTGGGACCCATACCCACTAACTGTCTCTTTTAATAAAGTGAAATTACTCATTTACCCTTACTTTTACGTTTAAAAATTATTAAACTCACTTTAATCATAATATGTGAGACCCCTCACTCACTAACTATCCAATTAATCTTTATTATAATCTTTTGTCTCAAAAAATTTGAAAGCTAATTTGTATCACTTATTTTGAAACGGAGGAAGTATAAATATACGAGAGAAAGAGAGATAGTGGTGATAAGGAAAGGATAGATGCTTAACTTTTCTCAACCTACTTGTAGCGTAGTGGTTATAATGGAATGATTAAGGTGTTGCTCATGACCAATAGATCATGAGTTCAAGTTACGTCGTAAATAATAGGAGTAGATGAGTTGACGTAAAAAAAAGGATGCTTAGCTTTTCTCAGTTTCTGTAATGGGAAAACATGCACCACTCTTAACGCTATTATTATCATCATTGGATGGGTCCCATAATAGACTTTTCTCGTTTCCTAATGGGAATTTATTTCTGTATCATAACTTTTACTTCTTATACCACAGCGTACATGTTTTACAGTTGTGGTAGATTAATTAAAACTTGTGGTAGGAAAATCACCCCCTTTTCCTTTTTTTTTTTTTTGAACGGCTAGTTAGTAAGTTAGTAGTTCGAGCCTAAACAGTGACATCCACAAGGAGCAGTATGCCTTCCTACCCCTTTTCCTAATTACCAAAAAAAGTGCATTTGTTTGCAAAGCATTACGTACATAAATTCAAAACCATCATGTAGAGAAATATTATTGTCTTTTGTATTTTTATCTGAAAAAAATTAGTCAAACAATTTAATATAATACACCCATATTGTTAGCATGTGTTATGTAAAATTTCTGGTTCAACAATAACATAAACAGTTTAGTCAGGGGTGTCTTTAAGAAGGTGCAGGAGGTGCAGTTGTACAGGGCCCATATTTTATAAGGGCCCAATTTTTATATACTTCCTCCGAATCAGAATAAGTGAATCACTTTCTTTTTCGGGGTGATCAAAATAAGTGAATCACTTTCCTTATTTGGTAAATTTTTATATCTAAAATTATTTTCATTTACCCGTACTTATCCCTTTTTAAACATCATTATAGATGTGGGGTCCCATCCATTTTTGTCATCTTCCTATATTTGGGGTCCATCTATTCTAATTACCCCATTTAATTTTAATAATCTCTTATTACCTTATTTTACCTCAAAAAACGTAAACTTCAAAATGATTCACTTATTTTGATACGGATGAAGTATATCTTATATATATAATATTAAAATTTAAGTCAACCTAATAATTTAATAGAAAAAAATAGAAAGTCCAAACTGTTATAAAAATTTTGTATTCAAGGGGCTCATTTTCGTATTTTTACACGGACACTTAAAATTTCGAAGACGTTCCGTGAGTTTAGTGGAAACATTAGATGAGAAAGTATATTTTTTCAACAAATTGGCAAAAATGTACTCCCTCCGTCCCACAAAAAACTTCCCATTTGAGATGGGCACAAGTTTTAAGGTGATAGTTAGTGGTGGGGTCATTGACAATAATTTTGATTAAAATATAAGATTGATTTGGAGAGAGAAAGATAGTTAGTGGATAGTTAGTGGTGGGGTCCTTAGTAATAATATTATTTTATTGAAATGGGAAGTTTTTTGTGGGACAAAAATTTAGGGTGAAATGGGAAGTTTTTTGTGGGACGGAGGGAGTATATTATATCACATCTTAGTTTCACTTCAGTCGCATAGTCGGATAAAAACATCAATTCGCACAATTTATTTTGAACAAAATAACTTTTTTTTATATATTTTAATTTCTTTGTATCCTGCGGACATATAATAACGAATTTTTTAATTAACCAAAATTTTCTTAATCAGTATAAAATGATATTGATGAGTTATTAATGCTTTTGTACTAAACTAATTTTATTCTTACTATAATTGAAAATGAAGTTTTTTATTGAATTAAATGCAGGGGTATAAAAGATATTTAATATGTACTATCATATGCTCATATACCACATATTAGAAAAACTCTTTTAATAATGAGTTAATTGCAAGAATAGTCTATATGTAATGAGGTATGGTACGAAACACACAATACGAACTAATGCATACGTCCGGACAACCGGAGCGTTGGAGCGAACGGCATGCCCCTCGCATGAAGGACTTGTATGGAGCCATCATCCATCTACAAGTCCCAAAGTCTTTCTCAAGCGTGGCCAGGTTTTAAGGAAAAGCAGCCTCGAGCCAAGAGCGCATTTAATGCAAGCATAGCTCGAAGCTGATTGCTAGATTTGTCCGCAGGATAGAGGTTTTCGTCTCATGATAATGACCGGAAGATAATAGTGGATACGGACCAAGGTTTGATCCTTATTCTCCCGCTCACGAATCCATCCGTTTTCCCGCTCGAACGATTACTCCATATATAGGAGATATGATCCAGGGAAGAACACATTAACTACACTTCTCATTTATTGCTTACATTCATTACTCTTAAGACCTCACGTCGACAAAAATAACTTACTCAAGCATCCGAGTGTTCTCCCGGAAGACCCTTCCGGAGAGCACCTGACTTAGGGTTGTTTTCTGTTTCAGGATCTCAGGTGGTAGGATCATCCGATCAGGGAACTCAGAAATCAGGACGCAACATTCGGCGCCATCCGTGGGACCTCGAACGAAACGGTCCAAGAATCAGCATCGAAAGGGGGAAATGGTTCCCCAGTGTTAACAAGAGTCGAGCGTACCCCTCCAGTGTTAACAAGAGTCGAGCGTACTCCTCCATCCGCCTCTACCCTTGTCAACACCTCCACGTGTCCATATCCCTCCGGAGCTGGTGGGAACAAACCCACAAAAGAGGAGATAGAAGAATTTAACATTTTTTGTAAGTTCAGAAAGCTAAGGGATATGGAGAAAAGTCAAAGGAAGGTGACGAAGGGGATAAGTGCGGTAGGAAGGACCTTGACTTATTCCAATGAGGAGGAATCTACTGAAGAAACCTCCAGGGAAGAAACTCCTTCGGCTGGAGGACGGGGTGAGAGGCCCCGAAGGGAGGAAACAAGGGAGCGGAACACCCGGAGAAGGGATGAAGTTTCTCAACGTCGTCCTTCCATCTCTCGAAGCTTCCGGTCTCTGTTCACTGATGACATCAACGAAATACCGATTCCTCCAGGCCTCAAGGGACCCAGGGTCAAGTCCTACGACGGAACCGGGGATCCTGACGATCACGTGGCCAGTTTTCGTTGGAGCGTTAGAAGGCGCGGCCCAATACTGGTTGTCCAGACTACCACAAAGAAGTATAGCTAGTTTTGAAGAACGCGCTACACAATTTAGCCATAGTTTCATACAGTAAGTATCAACAACGTTCCCAATCCATCATGGCTTGCAGGCAACGCAAAGGTGAGTCAACCAAGTCATACTTCAAAAGATTCAATGAGCAAGCAGGAAGATGCCGGTCTTGAAATGGGTGAGAAATGACCAAATCCCGATTTTATTGTGGTCTGCCATAATTCGCGCCACGATCCAAGACTTCGCGCCGCGAATTTCCCCTACTTGTGTTTATCGCGTTCGACTTCGCATCACGAACTCCCGCGAACTTTATTCGCGCCTGCCTAATAAATTCTCACCCGCGAAAATGATTTTCTGTTTGAGTATTCGCGAACGCGAATTTAAGTTCGCGCCGCGAACTTTGCTTAGCAGCCATGGCTGCACATTTTGTTGCCCTTTTTGACCCGGTTTCGACTTTAACGATGGATTTTACATAGCAAACGATGTCCAAATGACACGAAACCAATTCCCACGTATTTTAAATGATTTATCCTTATTTATCATAATTTTATATAATTTTTCCGATATAAATTTTCGGATCGTTACAACTATATACCCCTTAAAAGGATTCCGCCCTCGGAATCACTTAAAAATTTCCAATTCTCATTCGACCGAGCATTCCGCTCCCATTATCTTGTGGTTATTACCATCGAACTTTCCCCATTCCAATTCAATCAACAATATACATTTAAACCTTTGCTTAACCCGATAGGCCCAAACAATCAAAATCAATCTTAAGCCATAGTACCCAAACGGGTCAAAATTGCACAACTTGACCATAACACTTTCAACTATTTAACCAATCCTTTCATACACATGGAAACTACATGACCCAATCATTACTCTTAGCTAATCAATCAAAACGAAAGTCAATGTCTAGCTTCGACCAAGTCGCCATATCCCAACATTGACTAAACTTTGACTTAAGCACAAAGTCAACTATACTTTAACGATTTATTTATTCGCTAAAGATTCATTTAATCATCATTCCCTTTACAATTGACCTTTAATTATGATTCATCAATCATCATATACCTGATTCCCAATTTCAACTCGAAAACACCCAACATGTCAAGTCGCATAATCCGACTATAACTATTTTAATTATTCCATTAATCCTTTCACATACATACAACTGATACCTTATGCTCTCATCATTCACTAGCCATTCAAGACGAGAGTCAAAACTCATCTTTGACCCAGTAAACCAATCATGATTTGACTAACCTTGACTTATGGATAAAGTCAACCATACTTTGCCCAACAAACAAATTCTCTACTCAAGCGGTACTACCCCGCAAATTAACACTTCCGGTTCTACTCATTATAATTTCCTTAACATTTATTCCCGTTTTCCCAAACTTTCAATTTATCCCCCAAATAATCAAGAGTCGCACCTTTTCTTAAGGTCACACTAGCATTTACCGTTTCTTAACCTTCATTATGTCACTTATACCATTACTTAGTATCCTTTCAATCATCTTTGTATCACATCGACCATTTCCATAACTTCCATTCTCAGTTATCGGTATTAGATCTCCTACCGCAACACATTCCACAATTTCATACAAGTTTACCATACCTTGGTTACCAAATAATAATTTGCTCACTAGGAGTTTCTCTTTCCTCCTATTCTATAAATCGTGGGCATCCTCTACGCACACATGACCTAAATGCAACCCGCATTTTCTAACTAAATTTTCATTTGTTATAAAATCACAACAATGCTCAATAACCACATGGTTCTACATTCATCACACACACATATACATATATAAACATTATTATACTAACACGACAATTCGTATTTTAACTATCACATCAAGATGATTGTAAAGCCTCCAATCCATCAAGATCCAAATTGTCACAGTGATTGGAAAGCCTCCAATCCAAAGTGACCCACACCATTCTGTTACCGGAAAACTTCCGATCACGGAATGGAATCATTGGGATTCGCCCAACCGAACCCATCCCAAACATCATAGTAGCCGGGGATCCCCCGAACTACCCCATCCTCTCTTTCTCATTCTATATTGCATACCACACTAGCATAACTCTTGTCGCATCACATAGTTTCACTACTAGGTTACACATTCAATCGTTTATTTATTCATCATGCAATTTAGCACCTTTCCCATAATATCACATTATCCTTCTCTTCCATATCTAACATATTTTCCATTCGACATATTACTCGACACGTTTCATATAACAATACCTTCCGGTATCATATGCCTTCCAAGGCCATCTCATAATGCACATGCATTGTACCCCGCGGGTAAACTATTAAAATCTCTTATTACTATTTACCGTTTCAATTATACATTGACCACCCTTAACCGATTCATTTCCTTATTATTTCCAAATCTTTAGTCACCACTGGGTAACCACCAATCTATTCCATTAACCATATTTCACCGGCCAACCCGGTCATCTTTGAGTCAACCAACCGACTCCGGTCTACACCCGTGACCCATGACTTAGCACCCAATAGCTCAACACTCGATGTTCCACTTTTATACATCGTGAGACTTAGAATTATTCCTTTCCCAACCGTAGTCTCACACTACTCTACGTCATATACCACCATACCATTACTATAATACGTAACCAACAATTATTTTCTTACCCTTAATATCGAATTCATCATTACTGTCACAAAGCTTGACATGGCTATATGCCACTTTTTACTCAACCACTTTCGACAATCAAAATTCGTCATTCCCGACACTTATTCTTTTCCACATATTTTCCATTTATGAGTTCTAATACATAACTATACCTTAGTCATTCTTTTCTTTACCATTCACGTGTAACAATCATTACATTACTTATCCAGCTTCTCGCCAAACATCCAAGTTCCATTTCCCAAGGTTTCTATTTCTAGAATTCCAATCCACACTAACATTTCTTACCAAGACTTAGTACTTCCTTGTACTACTATTTTTTTTTTTTTGAAACACATTTATCATCCTCGTGGTTCGTCCTTTGATACTACATAATAGCATTAACCCTTATATCCTGACTACATGCGACACACTTGTCTATAATCCTTTCAAATACATATTTCCTTACACATAACTAACCGGGAAGACTATTCCCAAAATATATCTCCACATCATGCGACTCATCTCCAATTTATATAGGCACCAATTCGTGCAACAATCAAACAATTAACCGTAACCACATAACATCCATTTTACTTAAGATTTCCGAGGTGGCATCATGGATCATCCTCTAGATTCTTTTCCCGGCAAACTTCCCTTTTCAACTCACTCGTGCATCCCTTTCACAACATCTTGCACCGCGCTCTCTTTCGCCAAATTTCATACAACACATTCCACCGTGTCAACGCCTCATCCTTCAATAATGGTGATGCCAAAGTCACCGCATCATTTCTCCTTCGTTTGCTACTCTCTAGTACTTTCACAATCTATCGAATCCACCAAATCGTGACCTCCGGCTCAGAACCTCCGAATCACACAACAGCTTCACACGCTATGAAGGCCCTATACAACATCCTTCCATTTCTTCCGACTAGGTCTTGTCACCTTTTTATGTAGATACTTCTCACCATGGACTTCGCCGTTAGATGACTCTTCCTTCATACGGGTATTGGAATCATTCCACCAACCCTCATTCATTCGATTATCCATAATCTGGTTCATATCCTCATTCATAACGCTTCCCAATTTAGTGGAGCTCGTCCACTTTTCACATTCATTCTTTCGCCATACCAACATATCCATCAAACAAGATTCAAACGGTCAACTCAATAGTCGAAAACAACACAGTTAAATCAAAACATGGCATTTCTCATAGGGGTCGTCCCTATCATACAATGCCCTACGGTCTCAAAAGACTTCACATTGCACATTTCATAACAACTTCTATAGGTCCCCTAGGTTCAACCCTAAACTTAACATAAAGTCTCAAGGTCAACCTATCGATCTCAAGGAATCTTACATTCCTATCGCTACAGTCTAAGACTAGGATGGACATCCAACCTAATTCACTTAAACTATAGCTCTGATACCAAGTTGTAACACCTGTATTTTTGTAACATTGTTTAATAATAAAAAACATATTTTTACCAATATTTCTCATGTTGTCCAAAATACAGTTTAACAAAAACTTTAAAACCTTTCTCAGAGTATACAAAAATACGGTGTCACCAAGTATATCAAAACCATAGGCAAACGGGATCTACCTATAAGCTCCCGAGCTAAACATCTCTAGGTCACTTCTAGTGCAACCTTCTATCACTTCAACCTGTACCTGAGTACACAGCCACAAAACAATCGTAGTACGTGAGACAAAATAGTCTCGTGAGATACATGGGTTTTAGACCCAAATAATAATAATAACCGTTTCATAAATATATAAACACACACACACACACACACACACATATATATATATATATATATATATATATATATATATATATATATATATATATATATATATATATATATATATATATATATATATATATATCACATCAATAAAGGCTAGTCGCCCTATAACGACCCTATTGTTCCAATGCTTTCCTAGCAATCAAATCTAGTTATCAGGTTGCCCCCGAACTAACTAGAAGCTCAACATATTTAACTATCGGGTTGCCCCCGAACTAGCTAGAACTCCAATATATCTAGTTATCGGGTTGCCCCCGAACTAACTAGAAGCTCAAGATACCGGCAAGAGGGAATCGCCCAATCTACCGATACCTGTCTTACTCGCCGGAATACGTCCAGTTAGCAAGACTACTAACGTGGATGAGTCGATGGGAATCCACCCAACTGCCCCTCACTCCACACCTCATGACCGGGAGTCGCCCGTGACATCACATCATCTCAATCTTACCATAACTCAACAGTTATGTCAATGTAGCTCTCGGCTATCACATCAATCATCAAACAAGTTAGTTTTCTAATAATAACTATATATATAACTAGTTCAAAATAGAGTGAACGTACCTGTATGGTCCCGTGGACCCGATCTTTAACATCTTACACATACTTCTACATCTATGAACCCTAGGAGGTCCATACTCACTTATTTCATAAGATACATTTCTTATTTATCTATTTCATATACTTTCATCTCTTCGTGACTATAATACATAATTATTACTAGTCACATCATAATCATTTTCATATGTATATTCGTACTTTTCTTTTATTTGTAATTCTTACCAATAGATGCTCATTACTTATCAAATCATTTCCAATTGCTTTACTTATACATAATTATTAATAAGGACTCCATATACATTCTTTTACTTCATAACTTTATTATTATGGTTCATTATTACAGATTCTATGATCACTTAAGTTTATCCTATTTACTTCCAAAATCATCAACCATACTAGACATATTCTAGTATCGCATTATACCTACTTTCTTACCATTTCAGTCACTATCTTTACCAAACATTTATTAATAAAGACCCATAAAAATATCATATGTATTTTCAAAACTTTTGCTATGTACCCAGTTTAAAAGTCTCATGTACTCACCTTAGCGATAGCTAAATCCATATCGTGCTCATCAACACGAATCCTTGCTTCCCGCCTTTGGAATATCTCCCACCTTTAGGTCCTTGCAACCTATCAACATAATCATCACACTTCTAGTTATCATCCATAACTAGACAACACATAATTTCTATTATCATCTTTAACCACCAAGTTCAAATCCAACAACAACCCAAGGTTGACATTATTAGTCTCCAACATTAGTCTCATAACACTAATTAATCACCAACACCCTTTTCCCCAATTTTGGCGACATTCAAAACCCTAGGTTTTACCAATCTTAAGCATACACTTGTTTCCTTTGTTAAAATATCATCTATTAAGTGTATACAATCTTTATTTAACCATTAATCAAAAATCCAAGAACAAGGGTTTCATACCCAAGCTTCCAAACCCATAGATTTAAGGCTACAACTACACAGGAGTGAAGATTTACCTTAATCTTCGACAATGGAAGTAAAATCACTTGATTTGGACCCCAAAATCAGCTCCAAACGACCTTTTCCACTCAAAATATGTATAAGAACTTGGAGAGAGAGTTCTAGGGCTTGAAATGGGTGAGAAATGACCAAATCCCGATTTTATTGTGGTCTGCCATAATTCGCGCCACGATCCAAGACTTCGTGCCGCGAATTTCCCCTACTTGTGTTTCTCGCGTTCGACTTCGCATCGCGAACTCCACGCGAACTTTATTCGCGCCTGCCTAATAACTTCGCACCCGTGAAAATGATTTTCTGTTTGAGTATTCGCGAACGCGAATTTAAGTTCGCGCCACGAACTTTGCTTAGCAGCTATGGCTGCACATTTTGTTGCCCTTTTTGACCCGGTTTAGACTTTAACGATGGATTTTACATAGAAAACGATGTCCAAATGACACTAAATCAATTCCCACGTATTTTAAATGATTTATCCTTATTTATCATAATTTTATATAATTTTTCCGATACAAAATTTCGGGTCGTTACAGATACCGGTGGAAATCCTTCATCGATGCGTACAAGGGTTATCATCAAGTTCAGATGGCAAGGGAGGACAAAGAGAAGACGTCCTTTTATACGGAGAAAGGTACTTTTCGCTATGTCAAAATGCCTTTCGGATTACGAAATGCCGAAGCCACATATCAAATACTGGTGGATAACGCCTTTCAAAATCAGATCGGCAGAAATTTAGAGGTATATGTGGATGACACGGTTATCAAGAGTAAAGGCGATGGCGACCTGATAAAGGATTTTGAAGAGACGTTATTGCGATTGCAAAGGATCAACATGAAGCTGAACCCTAAAAAGTGTTCTTTTGGAGTAAGTAAAGGAAAGTTTTTGGGGCACATAGTGACAACATTCGGCATCCAGGCTAACCCGGAAAAGGTTGAGGGTTTGTTGAAGATGAATACCCCCTGGACGGTGAAAGACGTTCAGAGACTTAATGGAAAATTGGCAGCATTGGGGCGCTATTTGGCTAAATCTGCAGAGAAGTCGATCCCATTTTTCAAGGCTTTGCACGGGTGCACCAAGAAAGGAATGGTAGAATGGACTAACGAGGCGGAAAGAGCCTTAGCCGAGCTGAAAAAACGTTTAAGAACTATCCCCACAATGGCCAGCCCTGTTGCTGGCGAACCTTTGATCATATACTTATCCACAAACCTCGAAGCAGTCAGTTCCGTGGTCATAACCGAGTGGGAAAATAAGCAAGTCCCAGTTTAATTTGTCAGTCGAGCTCTGCAAAATGCAGAGCTAAATTATTCGGCGATTAAAAAGTTAATCCTAGCATTAGTTTACACAGCTAGACGATTGAAAAGGTACTTCCAAGCTTATCCGATAACCGTGTTAACAAATCAGCCCATGAAGACCATCCTGTTGCAACCAGAGCGTTCCGGAAGGTTGACAAAGTGGGCAATAGAGCTGGGACACCATGACATAACCTTTCGTCCGAGGCAAAGCATCAAGGGTCAAGCTCTAGCCGACTTCTTGGTAGAAATGTCGGACGAGGATAGCGTGTCCTTGGCAGAAGATGCAAAACCCATAGGAACGAAAGCTCCAATCGGGGAATCATGGCAGATGTACACAGATGGGGCCGCAGGGGCGGAAGGTTGCGGTGCTAGAGTAGTTCTAATAGGTCCAAATGACGAGAAAGTAACATATGCCCTGAGGTTTGACTTCAAGTGCTCGAATAATGAAGCTGAATATGAGGCGTTATTAGCGGGTTTAGGTTTGGCAGGAAACCTGGGGATCAGAAAGTTGAAAGTTTTTGCGGATTCGATGCTAGTGGTCAACCAGGTGAGGGGTTCGTACGAAGCTAAAGAAACCCACATCAAGAAATACCTGTTAAAAACCAAGGATGCAGTTTCGAAGTTCATTGAGTTTGAAATAACTCAGATCCCTAGAACGAAGAACAAGGAGGCAGACGCTTTGAGTAAGCTGGCATCGATGCTATTCTGCCACTTAACCAAAGAAGTGCTTGTCGAAGTCCTCTCAAAACGAAGCATTGAAGAGGCGGACGGAGAGGTAATGAACATAAGTCCGGAAGATGATTATTGGACCTATCCTGTGAGGCGATATCTGCGGGACGGGGTTTTGCCGGACAACCAATCGGAGGCTAGGAAAGTCAGAATCAATGCGAGTAAGTACATGATTAAGGAACGAGTTTTGTACAGGAAAGGATACTCGAATCCCTGTTTAAGGTGCTTAAGTAAGAAGGAAGGGGTTAGGGCCATAACGGATGTGCATGAAGGGCTGTGTGGTTCACATTCTGGTCCACGAATGCTCACACAAAAATTATTCCGGACAGGCTATTTCTGGCCAAGTATGTCTGCAGATACGCAGGAATATACAAAAAAGTGTCAGCAATGTCAAGCGTATTCGAACGTTCCGAACATAGCAACAGTACACCTCACAAGCATCACCAGTCCATGGCCGTTTTGTCAATGGGGGATCGATATTGTAGGCCCTTTTCCCAAAGCTTTCGGAGGAGTAAATTTTGTTGTCGTTGCAGTGGATTATTTCACCAAGTGGCTGGAAGCAGAAGCCTTAGCATGCATATCGGGTTCCAACATTGTGAAGTTCGTATGGCGACAGATCGTATGCAGATTCGGCCTCCCTCACACAATTTTTAGTGACAACGGGAAGCAATTCGCCAATACCCTTTCAAGGAATGGTGTGTGAAGCTCAGTATTCGTCAGAATTTTACGTCTGTAGCCCATCCCCAAGCAAATGGCCAGACGGAAGTTACGAAGAGGACGATAGTTAAAGAGATTAAGACACGTTTGGGCAGAATGAAGGGCGGATGGGTGGACGAACTGTTGAGTGTATTATGAGCATACCGAACAAGTGCGACGGGGGAAACCCCCTACTGTTTGGTATACCGATCCGAAGCCGTGATTCCGTTAGTAACAATGTTGACGTCTCCTCGGGTAGGAAGCTTTCGGCTTGATGAAAACGAGGAGGCTTTTAGGCACAACCTAGATCTGGTTGAAGAACGTCGTGAAAACGCAGCTAACCGTTAGGCGGCATATAAGTTGTTAACCGAAAGCTACCACAACAAGCGAGTTCGAGGAGTGGCGTGTAAGGTAGGGGATATTGTTCTGCGAAAGAATGAAGCGAGCCTCCCGCATAAGCCAGGGAAATTAGTTCCGAATTGGGAAGGCCCGTATCGAGTTAGGGAGGCGAGAAGAAACGGGTCATACGTATTGGAAACCATGAAGGGAGCGTTAATCCCACGAACATGGAACATGATGAACTTGCGTAGGTTCCACTTTTAGATAAGTGGGTATTTGTGTTGTAAGAAAACCCTCGTGTATTAAGAACGATTAAGGGGGGTTTTGTTTTGTAATGAATGAATCGAATGAACGAATATGCTATAGCATAATGTTTTGTTACGGATTACTACCCAATACGTATTCTAATTGAAAATGAACAAATAAATGTATGAACTAACGAACTCGTGATAAATACGCATACACGTTCAATGAATAAATATTCATAACTATGAAAGGGCTGTGTTGCTTGCCGGAAGGTAGCCATAACCCATGATCCAGACGAAAACCGGACCCTTAACCAAACGATGAAAAGGTTTAGACGTTTGCAATTTTGGTTAGGGACGCCTTCCTAAAATTAGCAATAAACAACATTTTAACGACGAAAGCATAAATTACAATATGCACGATAAAAATCAAAAGAACATGGTTCTGTCGATTAAGGGGGTCGATGAGAGAGCTAATGCAATCGAAATCAAGCTAATTCATGGTGATTTGAAGAAGATTTGAAGATCAAGTGTGTGTTTTAGTGTGTGTAGTTGAGACTTGAGAGAGAAGAAGATGGAGGGAAGGAGCTTTCAAAGTGTGTTTCTATTAAAATGAGAGGAAAGCTTACATCATTAGTCACCACAAGGGTATTTACACCCTAACCTCTAAACTAGTTTAATTAAGGCTAATTACATCATTTAAGCTCAAAACTAGTCCTGACAATCTCCCCCTTTTTGAGCTTTAGCACTTCATCCCAGTCTTCCTTCTTCAATTTCTTTTTTTGTACCGTTATGAAATCCATTTACTCTCAGATGTGCTTCAAAATGTTGAATTACTTTTCTTCAATTTAATTCTTCGTCAAAAACTGTATTCAACATATCTATGTTTTGCTCTTCAATGTTTACATCTGATTAGCTTGAGATGAAATTGAGATTTCAAACACTCAACGGAAATAATTTTGTATCATTGAATCTGTTGGTGTAAGAAAGTCTTAAAACTGGTTTACTAATGATTTGAAAGTTCTGGAAATGGAAAATCAGTTTGGTTAGGATTTGCCTGAGATTTTCAGAGATTGGAGATTTTGTGATAGAGGTTTTTGTGAGGATCGAATAATGATGTTTTGGATTTTAAAAAGAGTGATTTAAAAGTTTAAGTTTTTAGGTGTGTGTGTTTGTTTTGGTAAGAATGATATGTACGATTAAGTTTTGAATTTTTGGTTGTTTCGAATTTTGGAAAGAATGATTTGTACGGTTAAGTTTTTAATTGAATTTATTGAGATTTTGAGAGAAATTTCTGTAGATGAATCGGTTTTCTTTTTCTTCACTTGTTTTTCCGTTTAATACGTTGATTATCATTTTCTGTTTCTCTTAGTCACATGATATAAACAATTTCTGATTTTGCATTTGATTTGAGTACATGAGTTATGAACTTTCTTCTTTGATGGGATGTTTGTGGTACTTTTTGATGTTGTTCAGATATAAATCCGATATTTGAACTATTTCTTGCTCTTTTCTCCCCCTCATGAGGATCATGACCAGGGTCCTCATGATAAAATTGAATATTTGCTTTGTGGAAACGGAGAGAGGAAAGAGTGTGTCGGTGTAAAACGAGAGCCAAGACAGGATAGTTTCAGAATCGAGAACCAGAAACATGTAGTACTCATGAAGTAACCACAGAAAAATTGTTTTGATCTAAAAATCTTGGAGAAAAATATTTGTAAAATGAAGAATAACAATGTCAATAATCACGTGTAGTCATAAACAGATGCAATCTTTACTGAAAAACTTCAGTAAAGAGATCGTTTATGGATATGACGAACACGATGATTAAAGACACGGTTAATCAAATATTTGAGATTTAAAAGAGATCAATTTGTTGTGTTATATCAAAGATCAGTGAAGTATACCACTTACAAAGATGCAATCTTCTCTGAATATGTCCAGAGAAAAGATCGACGGATATACAAAGATCAATGACCTAACAATGTGCATTCAAAAACGATTTTGTGTGTGCGAGAATATGAGGACGTCAGAATTGAATCTGAACATGTTGGAGAAAAGAAAAATGATTTCTCCATTGATCAGTGAAGTATGAAAATCGTTTGAAAAATGGTAAGAACAATCAATCCAAGATGGTGTTAAAAATAGATGCAATCAGTACTGATTGAAATCAGTAAAGAGATCGACGAATTTAACAGCAAATTGTGTTGAGTGTTGCAAACAAGTATTATAAAAAAATGAAAAATTTATGTGCAAAATCGGGGTTTTGAAAAATAGAGCCTCAACGCAAGAGCCAAAAGTTTCTCATAAACAGATGCAATCAGTACTAATCGAGATTAGTAAAGAGATCGTTTACGAATATGACAAAAGTTTATATCCTACGTTGTGAACACATCATTGTGAGCACAAACTGAGATAAAAGATTTTGAAATGTTGTTCATCACTGAGTAATAAAGATTTGATAAAATTTATGATGTCAGCAACATAATTTGAATTAAAAAATTTCAAATTGAGTATCGATGTGTGCCAGGGTGTGTGGCATCAGCAAAATTCACAGAGTTGAAAAATGAAAATTATATGTAAAAGGAGAAAAATTGATTTACAATAGAGATTTTTGACAATAAAGTAACACAAAGGTAGCAATGAGAAATAAGAGAGTTTGTAATAAACAGATGCAATCAGTACCAACCTAGACTGGTAAAGAGATCGTTTACGGATATTATAAAACCTAATACTCAACATTGATAACCATGTGTGATTGTAAATTTGTAAGAGGTTGAAAAACTGTTTGAGGAAAAAAAATTATTATCAAGATAGAATAAGAAAATTTGTAATAAACAGATGCAATCAGTACCAATTGAGATTGGTAAAGAGATCGTTTACGGATATTACAAAAATTGATACCCCATATTGATAATTAAAAAAAATTGAAAGGAGCATTCAAACAGTATTTAGCGATTATAAAAGGATGCTCCCCCTCGACAGTTATTTTTAAAAAATCATAAAGCAGTTATGCTCCCCCTTGACATAAGAATGTCTATTTTCTACCCATTGACAAGTGAATATAGAAATTCACCCCCTCAACCAATTAAGTTCATTGAAAAATGGGTTTCAAGCTGATGTACTTGAAAGCCATCTTGGTGAAGCTCGGGTCATACACTGAATTGTGTAAGAGCCAGCTCACTGAAATACGAGTTATACACTGAATTGGGTACGATGGTGTTAGTGTTTGAGTGAAACCATCTATAAGTTGTATCAATTTGATTTACAGATTTGGAATTCCAAGAAAGACTGAAACTTGATGTTTCACTTTCAAATAATTTCCGGGGAATTATTTGAGATTGTGGAGTTTTAGGAACCCATTTTGCTTTTAAGATCGTTGGTGTTTTAGGAGTTGTTTTTGGCACTTGATGAAAAGTTAATATTGGTGCCAATGAAAGTAAATCTTTTCTTGAGTATCTTAAAGATTTAGTGTTGGAAAAGATTTTCTTTGAAGTAGTAGAATGTTTCAACACGGTTGATGGTTTGGTCTCATCCATCTGAGAATGCTGAAGTCTAGAAGAGGAACCTAATTTATTTGGAGTTTTAGGTGCGGAATTTCTCTAATAACTTGCTTGAGAGCATTCAATTTCTTATCAGAGTTTGGTGGAACCGTGGATCTCATAGGCTTAGGTTTGGTAGAGGAACTTACTTTTGAATTTGGTTTTGGTTTTGAATTTCCTCTATTAATCTGAGATTGTTTGATTGTATATAAATGACGATATGCCATTACAGGAGAAAATATTCTGGAGTTATTACATTTTGTCTTTGCAGTAAAAGGAGAATCTAAATTCATAGATGCACTAGGCTTCTTAAGCTTCTGAAGATGAGACGATATAGATTCCTTAAACTAATGACTTCCTCTATCTCCATCAGGGTTGTGAGATTTTGGAACTTTGGTGCAAAGTGAACAACCACTTGTGGAAGTACTACTAGATTTGGGTGACTCAATTATGATAACATGTTTTTGTAGATAGATTAAAGAAGCTTCTAAATTTTGAATTTGTATTGTTAACTTTAATTTCTCTTCATCAAAAGATTTATGTGTTTCTTCATTTTTACTTTCTAATTCATAAATTTTAGTTTGCAAAACAGATTTTTCTTTAGCAAAAGCCTGATGTGTTACATCGATTTCGGTTTCCAGTTGACAAATTTTCTTTTCCAGAATTAGATTTGGAACATGGTGTAACCTTTTGTTGAATAACAGCATTTCCTTTAATTTCAAATTCTTCTGGAGTCACGATTGGAAAGTATTCATCATTTTCGAATTTTTCCTTTTTAGTTTCATATGTTTTATTCAATTCAGCATAATTGAAACTAATAAGTATACTCTCCTTCTTTGCTCTGTTGATTGTCTCAATCTCTTCTTCCTCATCAGTCATTCTAATGAAGCTCTGCCAAATATCTAGATGCATGTATTTGTAATCATATAGAGTTGGAAGCACATCACACGCTTTGCTGAGATATGTTGGGTTGTCAGCTCCTAACCCTTCTTTTGAATTGAAATATTTAAAGTCTTTAGGCTTATTCAAATGAATGGTTTGATCAGTTTGTCCTCGTTTGGCGATTATTTCTTCAAGGTGTTTGATGTGGGAAGACGATTGAACTTTATCATTTTGAAGTTGATGAATGACATTCTGTTTGCTGTTTAATTCTCGTGATGTATTGATGTCATTTTCATGTAAGGTTTCAGATGGTTCTTTAATTTGATCGTTTAGAGAGTTAAATTGTTTCTCATTATCATCGAACACTTTTTGTTTACGTTCTAACCAGTTTTTAGTGATTTGATATTCATGCCATGTTTCAATATACAATTTGTAATATTTATCATTTCGTTTGTGTATTTTTAAGATTCTGTATTTCAATGTCTTTTTCTGAAATTGTATATGACATATTCATAATATCTGTATCATATTTATTCTTCAATTCTAATACTTGAGTTTGTAAATCCAGATTCTCGAGTTTGAAATGTTTGGTTTGTTTAATCTGTTGAACAAGTTGTTCACATGAATGAACAAGTTGTTCATTTTCATTATGCAAATCATTTAAATGTTCTTGAAATTGATTATTTAAATCTTTTTCATCTAAAAGGTTTTGTTTTAAAGAATCAATTTCAGATATCTGAGTTTTAACAAAACAAGTATCAGGACCAATGAGATTATCAGAATTTGATAAGAGAGAACCGATTACCTCAATTTCTTTGTTGGCTTCGTCATTGAATTGATCAGAAACCTCAGCATATTCTTCTTCCTTACAATCTGAATCTTCCATCCATTGAAGATCTTTAACTAATACCACTTTTTCTGTCTCAGTTTGTTTAGCCATCAACATCTTACGTTCATAATACTTTGAATCATGAACGATTGATTTCTTTATAGCATTCAAAGGTGTGATTATTGGGTTTTCAGTTGAGATTGTAGCAGATAGAGCAGATTTGATACGAGACAGACTCTATCGCATTTTCAAGGTATTTATCCACATAATCATTTGAAGCATTCAAAGGTGTGATGATTGGTTTTTCATTTGAGATTGTAGCAGATGGAGCAGATTTGAAGTTGGATGAATAATATGCCTTATTTAGAGCATCTTCAAGGTCTTTATCCATATTATCATTTATAACTGGTGTAGGTTTTTCCATTTGTGCGATTATTAGGGTTGATAAGTAGAAGAGCTTGTGTTAAAAAAATGTAATAGTTTGAGTCGAGAAGTGTAAAAATTTTCAGGTTTGGGTAAAAGTTATCGTGTTTAAAAAAAATGAATTTTCTTTTATGAAAAAAAATATGTAAAACGTAAAAGTGTTTAAAAACAAATGTGAAAATTTAAAAGGTTAACATTTAAAAAAAATAGAGATCATAAAACAAAATGTTTAAAAAATGTAAAAATTTAAAAGAGTTTTGGGCCAAAATAAATTTGATATTGATGTTAATATGGATTGATATTGATTTGGGCCAAAACTAAGTTGGTATTGGACTTGAAAAACAATATGGGCTAAAAGATTAATTGAATTTGGTGAATTGTGAGATTGGGCCGAACAATTGAATATTGGAGTGAAATAATAGTTTGTGAGAATTTAATTGGATATTGGACTTAGTCCGAACAATTGAAGTATTTAAATTTGGGTTTAAAATTGAAGTATTGAGAGAGCGGAGAGGACAGTATAATCGAGAAGTATAAAAAAAATTGGAGATTTTAATTGGGTTGAAATATAGTTTATTAAATGTTGAATTAACAAGATCTTCTCGTGTTTTAGATGGGCTAAAATTTGGTTTCTAATGATTTTTGGTCTGAATTGTTTTGAGCTGAAATCAAGTTTTGGGCCGAAATTGATATTGGGCCGAAATTGTTTTGGGTTGATCGAGTTTAAGCGACAGCCGATATCTTATGCAGCCGAACACTTTGTTCTTTGAGCCGAGCTGAACACCGTACTTTAAGTAGCCTAGCCGAAGTCTGATCTGGAGCCGAAGCCGAACTGTTGGATAAGCCGAACACTTGTTAGCTGAACACTTGAGCCGAAGTGTTCTTGGAGCCGAGAACAATCTTGGAGTCGAACACCTTCAACAAGTACGTTCGTAACTCTCAAAACCTTACAAAATTGATCCTATTTTGTTCGATTCTTAACCAAATTCAATGATTCAAATCACATAATGTTAGAAATCACTTTTCTAACAGTTTGATACAATCAAACAGCTCAAAACGAATCAAATCAGACTTCGATTTTGGATTTTTCGGTAAAATTTTGAGTTTTCATATTTTTCAAAAAAATCCTCAAATTGAGAGCAATACTTGATGGATTGGATTGAAATTTGATTCTATTTTGCTTAGAATAAATGGAGAAACACGAATATCCAATCAAAACATCGATTCCTAACAAAAAAATTCGAGATTAAATTCACAACTCTTTTTCAAAATACAATTTCAAAAACTTAGATCTGGATCAAATCATCACGAATTTGGATCTGTTCCTTGAAGGATTGTGCTCTGATACCAATTGAGAGAGCTAATGCAATCGAAATCAAGCTAATTCATGGTGATTTGAAGAAGATTTGAAGATCAAGTGTGTGTTTTAGTGTGTGTAATTGAGAGAGAAGAAGATGGAGGGAAGGAGCTTTCAAAGTGTATTCAATTAAAATGAGGGAAAGCTTACATCATTAGTCATCACAAGAGTATTTATACCCTAACCTCTAAACTAGTTTAATTAAGGCTAATTACATCATTTAAGCTCAAAACTAGTCCTAACAGTCGATCAATGTTAAGTTACAAAAAAAGGAACCATCGAACAATTGTTTCAAAATACAACCACAAACAAAGCAAATGACTAGAACAAGTTACATCGGGCGAGTAGAGCTTTCTCCTACGCCTTCCGCTCCGGAAGATAGCTTAGCAACAAGAGCTCTCAGGTCCTCCAAACTTACAGCGCCATCTTGAAAGGAGCGAATCAGATCATAATCATGCGACACCAAATCTTCAAACAAACTCATTATCGTCGTTGGGCCCCAGAATGGTCATGAAGAAGCTTGGCATGGCCGAGAAGGTCTGGATACGTTTCGCGAGTATCCACGCACCCTTGATAGCGGCTAAACTTCAGACTCTCTTCCTGCAAAGCGGTGTTCCTGTTCACAAATTCATCAGCAGACAACAACGTCTCCAAAGCACCGGGAACACCTTTCTGAAGCAACCATTGCACGTTCCGTCGCTCCTCATCCAATTTCTTCCTCAACAGTTCGTTGCCCGCTCACATCTCAACAACACAACGTTCAACCTCTTTCAATTGAAGATCTTTCTCGATAAGGGAGGCTTCCAGTTCCGTGATCCTGGTTGAGGAAGACTTGTTTTGATTTTCAATCTCTGTAAGCTGTATATCTTTGGCCTCCATGGAACGATGCAGTGTTTCGTGCTCCTATGATAGTTTCTTAACAGATTCTGCGAGGCAATTTTTCTCGAGTTTCTCTTTCTCATAAAGGGCTTTGGTAGTCTTTATCAGCTCCGACAAACGGGCAAACTCTTCATGTTGATTGTGAGAAATCTGCTCCTGACGGGATCTCTGAGTTTGGAGATCTGTCAGAAGATCAACAGTGCTTAACAGTCCGGATTTGGCTTTAAGGATGGCATCGTCAGGTGCAAGCTTCATAATCTCTTCCGTAAAAGGCACCCTGGACACGCCCTCCGGTCTTGCAGAAGGGGTGAGGGTGAAACCAAATGGGACCTGAGTTTTCACCCCCGAAGGATCTGCTCCTTCGGTAGTTGCTATCAAACCTCCAGCAGGTAATGACACTACGGGAGCAGGTTGGGAGCTGACAACATGAACAAAGCCCACTGTATAACATGGGTACATGTAAGGGTTATAGTTAAATTCAAATACAACGAAAATATATATGCAGAAAGAATTTTAACCTGAGGAGGCAGGGTTAGGGACGGATGATTGACTTTTTGCTAATTGGGGGGATTGCGAACCCTTGTCCGGGGATGATGATCTGGCAGTAGAGCTGAATAGACGGCTCCCAAATTTGGCAACGGCCGAAGAGCTCGGAGGTGCTTAGGGCAGCCTACGTAGTACGATCGGGCCAACATAAGAAGAAGATAGTGGAACACTTATTGTAGCAACGGGGGAATAATCAGTGATGCAGGTTTGAAAGTTACCAACGGAGGAGTCATAGAAGTCTGTGCTATGGTGACAGGAACGCTGGATACGTCAGGTTGATCTGATGAACATGCGTTACAAGGAATTCTCATGTTATGATTGCTTTTCTTCTGTCTCTCTCGATCTCTCTCTCACTCACTATATATATATATATATATATATATATATATATATATATATATATATATATATATATATATATATATATATATATATATATATATATATATATAGAAGTGGGATCCAGTGAGGACTCCAAAAATGGTGAGGACTCGCGAGGACCCCTCAAAAAAATTTCAAAAAATTCCGTAAAAAATATATATAACTCCTCATGATTATTACTACATTTGAAGAAAAAAATTATGATCCACTTTTTTTTGTGGATCATAATAATGATCCATATTTTTTTGTGGATCATTATTATGATCCATTTTTATTTTTTGGATCATTTTTAAAATTTTTATTTTTATTTTTGGATCTTATAGGGTGCGATTTTGATATTTAAAAAAGAATTTTTTTTGAAAAAAGTTTGTTCTGGATCATTTTTAGAGTTTTTTGGAGTCCTCGCAGTCCTCACCGGATCCGGACCCTATATATATATATATATATATATATATATATATATATATATATATATATATATATATATATATATATATAGTGAAGAATTAAATTCAGAACCATTTAAGGCTACAGAACCCACAGAATCAAATCTAGGCCATTAGCTTTTGTAATCAAGGAATAAGATTGAATTATGAAATTTTGGTAAATAAAACTAATTACACTTTTAATAATAATAAATGAAAAGGTCAAATTAGTAAATGTGCACACACCTAATCCGTGCATTTCTCCTTCTCTCCCCCATTTATTTTATTGAAACTTACACTCTCTCTTCAAAAACTTCCATTCTTTCTCTTTCCAAAATAATAAAAACCACCATCATTCTTCTTCTCCATTTCTGGCCACCTTACCGACTCAAACAAAGAAAACCAATCACACCATTGAAACGAGCGTCTTATTCCGAATACAACGATACCTTCCATCATTGAAACGGGTATATGCGGCGGCGGTGGAATTAGTGTTTCGCCGGCGGCGAAGGTGGTGATTCGAAGGTGGTAGGTCACGACGGTTGGAGGGTTTCATAACAAACTACAAATCGAACGATGCAATATAACACCATGTAAACCCCTTTTATTTCTTTAACTGTTTCTTGTTTCAACTCATACTCATAGGTTTTCATCTCACATTTTGACGATTTGGATGGATTCTCACAGGTTTTTATGTTATTTTGATTATTAATTTTATTATTAAAATTTGATTTAATGAATATGAATTTTATTGATTTGTTCTTAATTTATTTGCTAGAAAGATTTACCTTCTTTGAGTACCCATGTGAGTTGATCTTCATTTTATGGGTTTAATCCTAATAAATGTTTATCATGAGGTTTTGGGTGGTTGGTACTCAAATCTAGATAACAATAGTTGTTCTATTTTTATATAATTATGGGTGGTTTAATTATGCAATGAAACTTGAAATGCTTCAAAAATTGATATAATTTACCACTGTTTTACAAAATTGTCTAATAATCTAGGCTTATAACTGATATGTTGTTTCTTGTTTGTAAACTCCTGAAATCTTATAATAACATGATGCGTATGGATAATTCGTTTGAAGGATAATTTAATTTATCTTTTGTGGTATTTTCTTTCAGCTATATGATGATTATGTCAGTGAATGCTATTGGAGATGTTAATTTACAGCCTGGATCTGAGAGTTCAAGAAAAATGTTACTTTAATAACATGTTAATTTAAAGATATATTTGTTAAACCGTATGTTGACCATTGCAATGATAATGTTAAAGGAAAACAAGAAAAATGTACAGATTCATTTGTTCAACAACCTTGGTTCTGTACATAGATGTATGTTTGTATGTATAAATTATAGATGGACACATGTATGTAGTGATTGTAGATGGTCCATTCTTGGATACATGTATATATTTTGTGGAAGCACTTATTGTGATATACATGAATGTATCTGGAAGTAATTATTGTAACATATATGTATGTACTAGCTTATGACCCGTGATAAATCACGGGTGACTTATAAAAATTTTCATAACTAATTTTGATAAATATATGAGTTTTACAAACCGTTTAAAATAAGATACAAATACGGATCAACACCTCCCTCTTGTATCGAAAAGCTTTGTGATGCGAAATTAACACCTCTTAGGAATACTTGTAAGTAAAAAGGAATTAAAAATTTAAGCTATTTTTTTCACCTGATTATCCGATTTAAAATTAAGATATTAAAATTAAGGTATTTTTAGAATGTAAACAAAATTAAGGTATTATTAGAATGTAAACAAAATTTAGGTATTTTTAAAATTATCGGATTTAGAATGTAAACAAATTGAATAATGATATCAGATTTAAATTTAAGGTATTTTTTTCACCTGATTACACCATGCCAAATCTCATCAACTGCATGTGGTGCTAGTTGAACAATAATTTGATCTAATTGCATTATTACCTCATTTGGAAGCAGCTCTTGAGAATCAAAACAGTCAAATTCAAAATCAAAGTAAGACTCATTCTCTATAACCACAAGAAGACTCTTAGGATTTTGACCACGCGAGAATCCAATCTTTTTCATCAACACCTTAGACTGCATTAAAGATTATAAAGTACAACCATAGAATCATATATTTTTAAATTTTTGTGCAATTGTGAATACGGGATGATTTTTACACCACATCTTTTACTCCTTGTACCACAATGAATGCTTTGCATGCTTGTACAGTTTGCAGGAATATTAGTACAATGTGGTATATGCATAAAAAAATGTGGTGTGAAAACTAATTCCCGATTGTGAATATAAAATTGTTAGGAATTTCTCAAAATAACCAAATAAAGTAAAATTTTGGTGTTTAATATTGCAGGCAATAACGAAATTTTTTCTTTTATTAAATAAAGTCAAGATTTGGTGTTTAATTGCAAGCAATAATGAAATTTTTTATTAAATAAAGTCAAAATTTGGTGTTTAATTGTGTACTGTCTATAATTTAATATGGCGGGTAAATGCACGTTTGATGAGTTTATATATATAAAGATAGTATTAAAAACTTTCCTTATTGCTTTAAATATATAACGAAAGTCATAACAACCAAATAAAGTCAAAATTCGTTTTTTTGTGTCCTCAAATCTCTGCCATAATTAAGGGAAAAGTGATAGACTTTATAGTTTCCTGAAAAAAATGGGGAATAAAATTGTAATCCTTGTGCTCAGTTGGCATTTTGAATTGTGATATTATTGTGAAATTGACGCATTATTATGTTACCATGTATACAAATCTATTATTTTAAACATTCTTTTTTTGAGTAAATGTCAACATGCGAATTAAATATGTAGATTTTTCGAATTGCAGGCACATGAAAGAGGGATGAGTTGGCAGACAAGTGGCAGCCATGTCAGCCTTGATTAATGACGTCATTATGACGTGGAAAGAGCTATGTGGCAAGAATTCAAAAACGCTTTCTTTTATTATATATAAAGATTACGTACATGTATGTATTTATATAACATGTGTTGTGAGTTGTGACATTAATGTATTAAAAACAATTACGGTTAATTAATAAAAAATGTCTTGTGACAATTTATATACAATCACGTTAATGTATATGTATTTTCTATAACATGTGTATGTATACATGTGTGTATACAATCACGTTAATGTATAAAAAATGTCTTGTGACATTGATGTATTAAAAACAGTCGTGTTACATTAATGTATAAAAAGCGGGATTTAAGAATTTGATCATTAATAAAATATTAATTACAATAACCGACTTTCCTTATATACGGGAATCATTCAAAAATTTAGAAATTATTAAAATAAACAAATAAACAAGCATTTCCTTTTATACCCTTTAGAATTAAATAAAATAAAAATATTTTACTTAATTGTGATTGGTGGAAAAAAGTTCTACGGGTTCTGTAGCTAAAATGGGTTCTGTATGTAATCCATCCGTATATATATATATATATATATATATATATATATATATATATATATATATATATATATATATATATAGGGTCTAATTCAGCGCATAACCGTTTAAAGGTGCAGAACAGCAGAACCATCCTAACATCCAATGTTTTCTATGTTATATATAAGTTGTACATTTTCATACACGCCGTAACACATTTACACATTCAATGTTTCCAGTTTTTGATACACATAATATATAAATATATTATATAAAAAATTGGAAACACTAGATGCATAAATGTGTTACGACGTGTATGAAAATGTACAACTTATGTATAACATAGAAAACATTGGATGTTAGGATGGTTCTGCGGTTCTGTACATTTAAACGATTCTGCGCTGAATCAGACACTATATATATATATATATATATATATATATATATATATATTATATAGTGTAGAATTAGAATCAGAACCAATTAAGGCTACAGAACCAGCAGAACTCAATCTAAACCATTGATTTTTAAAATGAAATGATCATGGAAGACACATTAATGTATTTGATGAGGGACCCCCAAATATTGGTTTGTATGGATGTCATTCATGCATATATATATATATATATATATATATATATATATATATATATATATATATATATATATATATATATATATATATATATATATGGTCCGGATCCGGTGGGGACTCTTTTCCCGGTGAGGACTGCGAGGACTCCAAAAAAAACACTAAAAATGATCCAAAACAAACTTTTTTCAAAAAAATTTCTTTTTTAAATATCTAAATCACAGCCTATAAGATTTTTTAAAAAAAAGGTTTTCAAAAATGATCCAAAAAAAAATATGGATCATAATAATGATCCACAAAAAAATATGGATCATTGTTATGATCCGCAAAAAAAAGTGGATTATAATTTTTTTTCGAAATTTTTTTTTTGGTCAGATGTAATAATAATCATTGTGAGTTATATATATTTTTTTCGAAATTTTTTGAAATTTTTATGAGGTGTCTTCGCGAGTCCTCACCGTTTTTTGAATCCTCACAGGATCCCACTTCTATATATATATATATATATATATATATATATATATATATATATATATATATATATATATATATATATATATATAGGGTTCGGATCCGGTGAGGACTGCGAGGACTCCAAAAAAACTTCTAAAAATGATCCAAAACAAACTTTTTTCAAAAAAATTTCATTTTTAAATATCAAAATCGCAGCCTATAAGATTCAAAAAAAAAAAAAAATTCAAAAATTATCAAAAAAAAAAATAATATGGATCATAATAATGATCCACAAAAAAATATGGATCATTATTATGATCCACAAAAAAAAGTGGATCATAATTTTTTTTTTCAAATTTTTTTTTGTCAAATGTAGTAATAATCATGGGGAGTTATATATTTTTTTCGGAATTTTTTGATGTTTTTTTAAGGTGTCCTCACGAGTTCTCACCGTTTTTTGAGTTCTCACCGGATCCCATTTATATATATATAGAGGATAGTGAGTGTGTGGGTGTGAAACACCTAAGTTTAGGTGTAGTTTTGGTTAAAATGCTAAAAAATAATCACATAAATGTATTAATATATCATAGCTCGTCCTAGCTGATGAAAACCATGCACCGTCATTGTACACAAAAATGAATTATATGAAAAACATTTAAATTGAATTATATGAAAAACACCATTATCTATACTACATTTAACAACGAATGAACAGTTACCATTCCATTAGATCTGTTCCAGCTCCTCCTTCTTCAGTTCATGTCTGCTATAGATTTCTGTCACCTCCTCCTTCTTCAGTTGTCTACATACCACCAGCTCCTGCTTTAGAAAATCACACGAGATCCACCTCCTGCTTATCGATCTCCAATGCTTCCCACCGACTTACGTTAATTTGCTTCTTCATCAGGTAATGTTTTGGCAGTTTTCCTCTCTATCTTTTAGATACGCCTTCAACCCTTTCGAGTTTGAAATGCTACCTCATGTTTCAAAGCCGCTGCCCCTTCCCTTTTTATTCTTTCTCCTTCTTCTTCAAGAGGTAATGTTGTGTTCTTTCTCTCTGTTTCTTTTAATTAGGGTTTCGATTTTGAAGTTTCTTGCTTCCGCTCATCTTCTTCAGTTAACTTTCATTGACTTTTTCAAATTCAGGGTTCATATTTTGGAATTAAAGTTCCCTATATTAATGAGGTATGTGCCACTTTGCAACCCATTTTTCCAAATATAGTGCTTTTGCTTTTGGAATTACAGTTCATTCCTCTAAAGGTAAGCCACATTGTTAACAAACACCATCACTTTGGATTATTATGAAAAACAGTACAAGACTTATATGAAATGAAAATTAGGATACAATAAATTATATGAAAAGCATTACATCGCTACACAAACACCAACTCTTTTTGCAGAGTAAGGTATGTAAGCTTTCTTGAAATTAAATAAGAAAATACGATCGCTAGATGGCGTATATAAATTAATTGTATTGGTTGATGACATATAGAAATTAGTTGGGATTTTTTACATTGAATATAATTGTGTCGATGACTCCTCATTAGAAGAACTCTAATTGCCATCTAAGATAACATCGAGCATCCTAATGATGAGTATTGATATGCTAGGGCTTGGATTTAGATGAGATTTGATATATTAATGAGATTATGTGATGAGTTTGAAGTGTTTTAATCAAAACTATGTAGTTTTGGTCAGTTCCACACCTAAACTTAGATATGTGACAGCAATATATTCACTTTTCCCATATATATAGGGTCCGGATCCGGTGAGGACTTTTTTCCCGGTGAGGACTGCGAGGACAATTTTCGTCCACTCATCTTAAAAAGGGCATAAAGGTCATTTTTGAAACCCCACTTTCTTCCTTTTGCCACTTGTCCTACTATAATTGGAAGTGGGTTTTTCCCCCGCACTTCATTTTTCGCCCATAACTTTTTTTTATTTGTAAAATAAAAAATCTAAAAATGCCATAAATTTTAAAATTAAATTTTCTACAAAATGAGTATAGTCATGAAAATTTAAAAAAAAATGATCCAAAATTGACAATGATCCATAAATAACAAAATGATTCAAAAATTAACAATCGTACAAAGTAAATAAAATGATCCTAAATGAACAAAATAATCCAGAATTATATACGATATATTATTTGACTAATTATTTATGCAAAATTATGTTTATGCAAAATTAATAATGATCCAAAAATAACAAAATGATCCAAAATTATGACAATGATCCAAAATTAACAAAATGATTCAAAACTTTGACAATGATCCAAATTTAACAAAATGATCCAATATTTTATCCGGATTTTTTTTTTCAAATTTTCATGACTATACTCATTTTGTAGATAATTTAATTTTAAGAACTTTGACATTTTTAGTTTTTTTTTTTACAAAGAAAAAAAAAGTTATGGCCGAAAAACAAAGGTGGGGGTAAAAAAAAACTCATCAAATCAAGGTTTGACATGTGGCACTAGGAGAGAGAAGGTGTTTGCAAATGACTTTTTTTAACCCTCTAAATTTTCTTTTTCCCCCCATTATTTTGGTAAACTTTACACAAAACCCCCAAACTTCAACAATTGTTTATCGTTTTCACATTCAATCCTAGCCATTAATTTTTGTGGATTAAAGACTTAGATTTGTCCTTGCAGTCCTCACCCAAAAAAGAGTCCTCACTCGATCTCACTTTTATATATATATATATATATATATATATATATATATATATATATATATATATATATATATATATATATATATATATATATATATATATATATATATATATATATATATATATATATATATATATATATATATATATATATATATATATATATATATATATATATATATATATATATATATACTATTTTATTATAGCACAAGTAGATGAAGAGAGGAATTTTCTACCTTGCAGAGAAACCTTAGATCGCTTTCGGGTAGGAGACGAAACGTTCTCCCGTCTCCTTCTTTGACGAAGGCCTTTGTCCGAAGGCGTTAAGGTGCTGATTGAACGAATCTTTGGTGGTTTGGTAGGTTCCGCCTGAGAATCATGAACCATAGTGTCTTCTGTGGTAAACTCAGAACCAGGAGGTGGCTCAAAACCAACTGAAATAACAGGGGAAACATTTGGTCCGGCACCTGCATGGCCGATACTCTCCCCTTCAGTAGGATCACGGATAGGAGTTCCTTCAGAGCTCAAGCTTTTGTTGACAGGAGAGTTAACAGTGATCAAGCTCCCATCATCCACATAAACGAAACTTTCAAGAAAAGAACCTTTTGACATCCGCAATCTCTGCAACAACGGTACAACCTCTCCGTTCAATTTCCACACCGGACGGACCCGTCTAGCGGTATAAAACGGGCTCAGATCGGCCATCCCAAGAAGAACTTCATCTGGATCCTCCCATTCCATCTGGCAGCAGATAGGCTGGTTATATGCTCTGACTCTTCAGCATACAACTCCGGAAGGGGATCGGACGGTCGCCTAGTCACTCTTCCCCAAGGTAAAACAACATCACGAAAGGCAGAACGATTTACGTAGAAGAAGTGAAACTTTCAATCGTGAATAGAATCCCTCAAACCAGATATGCGCTCACTTTGGCCAGGTGGAAGCGTGAATACGGCCCAGTCATCGCGACCGGTGACAAGGTAGAAGTAGCGGAACAGTTTAGGGGAATGAGGTATATCCAAACCACGGCAAAGCATGATAAAACCCACAATCTTTCGAAAAGAATTGGGTGCGAGTTGGGCGATATGGATATCCAGATCTTGAAGAAGAAGAAGAACAAGAATGAAGTTGTCCACAGGCAATCGGAGTCCCCCTTGCAAAAATTGCAGATACACCGGCTCATAACCATCCGGTGCAGACCTCATAGTTTCGCCTTTGCCAGGAAGACGAAGGTCGAAGCAAGGATCGATGTGATAATCATTGATAATCGGGGGGAGGTCAGCGGAAGAAATACTGCTAAAGGTGTTAAAATCCGTTCTTTTTTCTCTAGCAGGTTTGTCGGCTTTTTCACGGATTTGCTTATCTTTCTTCATAATTATATTAAGAACAAATAAAAGTGTGAAAGGGAAGTAGGAAGAACGGTTTATAGGAAGAGGATTTATAAGAAAGAAATTGTGTGACCATCAAAGTGTATAAATAAGGAGAAGGAATGTCAACAGGCGCGAAGGTTGATGTGACATATAACGGTCAAATTTTCCGCCCAGATGACAAAGGTAACTTTTCCTAACGGTTGAAATTCTATTTCAACGAAAGGTCGCGAGGAAACGGAACAGGTCCAAATTAGAGCCAGTCAAATTCACGTGTTCGACTCGTCTCTAATCTGGGGACTTAATGAGGTATGGTACGAAACACATAATACGAACCAATGCATACGTCCGGACAACCGGAGCGTTGGAGCGAACAACATGCCCCTCGCAGGAAGGACTTGTACGGATCCATCATCCATCTACAAGTCCCAAAGTCTTTCTCAAGCGTGGCCAAGTTTTAAGGAAAAGCAGCCTCGAGCCAGGAGCGCATTTAATGCAAGCATGGCTCGAATCTGATTACTAGCTTTGTCCGCAGGATAGAGGTTTTCATCTCAGGCTAATGAACGGAAGATAATAGAGGATGCGGACCAAGGCTTGATCCTCATTCTCCCGCTCACGAATCCATCTGTTTTCCCGCTCGATCGATTAGTCCATATATAGGAGATTTGATCTGAGGGAAGAACACATTAACTACACTTCTCATTTATTGCTTACATTCATTACTATTAAGACCTCACGTCGACATAAATAACTTACTCAAGCATCAAAGTGTTCTCCCGGAAGACCCTTCCGGAGAGCACCTGACTTTGGGTTGTTTTCTGTTTCAGGATATCAGGTCGTAGGATCATCCGATCAGGGAACTCAGAAATCAGGACGCAACAATATGGTTTAGTCAAATTGCACGTTTAATCACCGTAGTTCAATAAGTGTAGACGTGGCACCCAACGTTGCATTTTTGGCATGTTTTGGTCCCTCACCCCTAACAGTGTTAAAAATATCTTTTAGTTTAAGGGCTTTTAGTCATTGGACACATATGGTCCCACCTGTATCTTCTTCCTCTGATTAAAACTAAATCCCTTGTACAAAACCACTGTCCCACCTACACCAGATTAACACAAAATTCACCTTGAAAATAAATTTAAAATTAAATCCCTGCTCAATCTACAAGCAAGTTATGTAAAATACCTTACACCAATTTTTAGTACAATTAGAATACACCTTACATATCATCTACTACTTCCTCCGATTCAAAATAAGTAATACACTTGGGATTTCACGGTTTTTAAGGCAAAAGATTATAATGATGGTTAAATTAGATTAATTGGATAGTTAGTGGAGAACGGGTCCCACACCTTTTGAATAAAGTGGGGTTAATGATGTTTAAAAGTAAAAAGTAAGGGTAAATGAGTCATTTCACTTTGTTAAAGTATATAGTTAGTGGGTGTGGGTCCCATTTTTTTTGCCAAATAAGGTAACTTTTTAAAGTGTATCACTTATTTTAAATCACCCTAAAAAGAAAAATGTATCACTTATTTTGAATTAGAGGAAGTAGTTGAAATGCATATCCATGTTCATGCCCATGCAGGCATGCAGCTGCGCTGTCACCGATGCCCACGCCTACAATCCCCTCGTACTTTTTTTCTTCAACCTTCATCATTATTTTATTCATTTTATTAATTTATCGTACATCTTCTGATTTCTCACACTAATTAACAAAATATATTAAAAAAGGAAAAACATAAAAGAGTTTGAGGGTGAAGTCAGTCAGTCAGGCAAGGCATGGTCTGACTGGTCTCCCCCACCACCTTCACTGTTTAGTTACACACATTATAGTTAAGGTTCAACAAACTACATATGAAAACTCAAGTATAGTTGTTGATAATTTGATATAATGTTTTAAAGTGGAACAAATGGAAATTTCCAATTTAAGGGGCGTTTGTTTGGTTGTATTTTTGAATTAGCAAAAGTATTTTTAGTTTTCAAAATAAGTTTTAAAAAATAAGAAGTTTTTTACTTATTCAAATCTTCTTTTTAAACTTTTTTCAAAAGTTATTTCTTAAATTTCCAAACACTTACTTTTAAAAAACTCCTAAATACAAATAATATAGATTGGGTAATGAGCGAATGCACCGAACACTATAAGGAAATCTCAAATAGCAGTACAAATATTAGTGTAGCAGTAAAAAACTTTTGTTGTGCATAAGTTTTTAGCAACACTTTTCAAAACATTTGGGTAAAAAAATTGTATTTTTGAGTTATAATGACACTTTTTGAGTTACAAATATTAATGACACTTTCTATGAAAAGATGATACAAGAAGGTTCAAAATTTACTCACATAGTTTTTTTGTATCTATGTGTGTACTGTATATCATACAAAAAGGTTCAAAATATATGTAAAAAGTATTAGCTTCACATATAGTGACGCAATAAAAGATCGGAGATTTTAGTGATATTTTCGTAAAAGAATATATGTAAAAATATTATTTTTGATTTTCTATTGACACTTATCAAGAAAGTGGCCGAAATTTATTATCACAATTTTTTAATGTTATTATACACATAGGTTTTTACTGGCCTTTGACTTTCGTGAGTTTTTTTTATTATGGTTTTTAACTTTTAGTGTCTTTTTTAGATGGTTTTTAACTTTTAGTAAGACAGTTTAATTTGTTGTATGTGAGAAATGGATTATATGAGTGTTTGTATGTGTATATTCGGGTTACGATAAAAAGGAGTAACGAAAAAGAATAAAAGATGAAATGACAATACATGAGTAGCAGGAAGATACTAACACCAGGCGATGGGGCCACATTTTAAATCCCAGAATCTTTTGTTAAGTTCTACCCATAAATTTATACTACACCATGTAACATACACGATCTGTACATATAATCAAACATGTTTTAATAATTAATTAGATTAACTTAATCAATTTAAATTATCATTAATCTAAACCTAACATGTTTAATAAGTGGGGCAACTGAGTCGACCAAAAACTGACCTAAGGCATGTATACCTCAAACTTTACCTTTTTATTTTTCGTGTCATTCTAAGGTCATATTACGGTCGAAACATAAATTACCACCCTAAAACACTCAAGTACAAAACAATATAGTGAAAGTATTAATTTTGTAACTTCCCATATATAGTCGTGAAAAAATCTCTATATTTAATAACAATTAAACAGTGCTTGGCAAACATGCTTTTATTTCAATCCATATCATCTTAAACATTAAAAAACGGTTATTACACATAATTCTTATAATTTATTCCGCATTATACCACCTATCTTCAAGAAGCGTTGACCATAAATTACTTATGTTAGCAGTGATTGTGCATATAATATAAATGATAACTATATTATTTGCTCTGTTCCAGTATGGTCCGATTCTTTGCGAATTGGTTGAAATCATGGTTTCTTATGCCTATTGTATGTGTTTGGGATCTTATTTAATAAAAACTAACATATATTTTAATAATTAAATTTTAATTTATTAATCCCACCTACAATAGTTACTGTGTTGTACTATTAAGTAGATCAATTTCAATTTTTTAAGTAGATCAAATGATAACTGTGTTATATTAGTTAAATATATTTAACTATTAATTCCGGAAAATTAAACAACATGAAAATAGTCATCAAGATTATCGTTGTTGTAAAAATAACGGGTGAGGAGTAAGATTGCCAAATTGGTGCTAACGTGACACCAATTGACAACTTTAATTTTTGTCACATCAGTATCACTCATCTATGAAAATATTTAAATTCGAAAATTTAGTTAAAATATTTGTTGTTAAAATACAAAGTCATAAATTAAGTGTTTGAAGGCAACGAGAAGACATCAGAAAATATAAAAATAATAAACTAAATTTGTAGCTAACTTACGTGGTTGAAGGACGAAGGTAACGTACATACATATCACACCCTGCAGAAACATCACAAACCGAAAAGGTTTGAAATAAGAAGATATCATGAGATGTATGTATACATGTTTGTTTGTAAATAGTAAATTTATCGAAAAAGAACTTTTCAAAATAATAACACAAGAGGTGGTAGGGAAAGCATTGCAAGACATATATTAAAATGAGATTGGGTCAAATTATCCGGTTTATATTGATTTGTAAACATGTTTTTGCCTACTTTTTTAAATGAGATATGATCTATTAAAATTTTTTTACTTTATCTTTTTAATTATTTAATCAATATAAGTATTTAAATAAAATGATGAGATTAAAAAAGAAAATTAATAAATTTTACGTGTCAATAATTACATATGTAGGAAGATGAATTGAGCGCATGTAGTAAAACATTTAGTAGGAAGTAATATAATTTTTCTTTTAAAATTTCACAAAAGATAAACTGTCGTTTAAACATGAATAGTATTATAATTGATAATAATAATTTTTTTTCTTAGAAGGAATAATAATATAATAATAATCAGAATTAAATTAAAGACAAAAACATTATTGAAAATTTTACCAACCAAAAATTGTCTATGGATTTAAGCGCATCTTCTCTTGAGAATTACTCCTCTATAAGATTTTTTCGGGAAATAACCGCATATTTTATTAATTTGACCTAGGTTTTTCTTTAATTATTAATGGGATGTAGTTTAGCACCTTTAAATAATATTTAGACAGAAATTAGTGAAAAGTAATATTAATTAAAAATAATACGGACCACTCATCCATTTTATTATTTTCAAGAATATAATAACCAACTTTCTCTTGGTCCATCTTCTCATCTCCTACTTGAAGAAAAAAATAAAAAATAAACACAAGCCTCCAAACCAAGAGAACAAATTAAATGAAAGCAAAATAGTGAGATCTTGCTTCAATTCTTATTCTCTTTCTTGTCTTCCATCTCATTCAACTCATCATCAATGCATTTATTTCTAAATTCATCATTTCTTGATACTTAAAACCCTTTAAGATTTCAACTTTTCTCTTTATATGTATGGATTTCCTTCATAGTCTGACTGTTCATAGATCAATCTACAAGAGTCAGTTTCAAAGATTTACAATATGATCATGTTTCCTACTCATCTATCGTCATCAAAGTACGTTAATGGCGGGTTTTCTGAAGGTGGGTATGAATGTTTTATTAGTTTAAGAAGTGAGGTTTCAGATCTAATGGCGGAAGATGAATCAAGAACTGAAACCAATAGTACCAATAACGAAGAAGCTGGATCAACAGAAATGATCAACCATGATGATCATGATCATGGAAGATGGCTTCAGTTGAGTTTAGGCGGTGGTCTGCATGAGACCACCGCCACTAACCGCCACCAGGTAACAGCTCAACCGTCAGTTGACTTTGATCTGTTATTACCTGGTGGCAGCAGGGGCGGAGCTAACGCGGCCTGCTCGTTACAACACGTACTGCAGCCGGCGGCGCCAATAACAGCTCCGTCTCAACTCATTTTTCAAGTTCCTGAATTTCGGGGTCATCATTTTCCGACATCAAATACCTTTTTTTTGCAACCGCACCAAGGGGCTACCTCCATGAATTCTGTGCCCACCATGACTTTACAACAACATCAACAAAAAGAGACTAATTATAATTATTTACAATTAATTAGGCCTTTTCCGGCTAACATGATGACGTCGCCGGTTCTTAATCCGCCGGTTTCTTCATCTTCTTCTTTTTCCGGTTCATCTGAGCAACTTCACTTACGGCCGGTTCATGTTCACCGGAGATTAAATGTAGCGAGAGTGGTGAACCCACCACGAAGACCTCACTCCGGTGTGTGGTTTATGCTTCAAGCGTCTCAAAACCAGTAACTCCCAAACCCCTATTTTGTTTATTTATCTATTTTTTAATATATTTTTTTGGAAAATATTATACCTCATTGCTTGGCACTTGTGGATTTGTGTTTTTATTTTGTGTGATGAATTAATGCAGAGCGAAAGAACCATTTTTACCTCAAATACCCAAGAGTTACCTGAGAATCAAGTAATTAATTTAACATTTTGAATAATTACAATATTTATTTATGGTCTTTTGTTACAAATGTTTCTATTTTCATTAATTTAAGAGTAAATTACAAGAATGGTACTTTAGGTTTATAGTAAATTTCACCAATGCTCCTTTAGTTTTAAAAATTACACCGATGGTCCTTATTTTTAAAAGGTTTTTCACCGATGGTCCTTTACGAAAAAGTCCGTCTATTTTTCAAGTTAACTAACATCACATGTGATGCACATGGGGGTATTTTGGTCAATTTATCTTTCCTAAAGGACCATTGGTGAAATTTGCTATAAACTTAAAGGACCATCCGTGTAATTTAATTGAGAAGGGGAAAGATAAATTGACCAAAATACCCCCATGTGCATCACATGTGATGTTAGTTAACTTAAAAAATAGACGGACTTTTTCGTAAAGGACCATCGGTGAAAAACCTTTCAAAAATAAGGACCATCGGTGTAATTTTTGAAACTAAATGACCATTGGTGAAATTTACTATAAACCTAAAGGACCATTCATGTAATTTACTCTTTAATTAAGAATTTTGCGATCTTTACACAGGGATGGAAGAATGACTGTTGGGTTGTTAATCAAGTATCTGGTTAATAAGCTTGAACTTGGAAGTGAATCCGAGGTATGTATGTTAAACTTGACATCAATTGCCATTACCACCTTAATTAATACTTGATATGTTGAAGTAAACCTCCCAAGTGCCATGTTAATTATTTAACCTAGAGCTTATTTTAACATTTGCTACATTTGAATCATTACTTCTTTCTTTACCATATATCTTCAAGATTTGTCATTTTCAATATCGATAATTTTCTAAATTCCGATTACTTAAAATATTCTTCATAACTAACATATCATAAATAATAAATACTATTGTAATCTGGTTCAACCGACTATTTTTAAGACAACAGCTGATTCGATTCAAAATCCGGATTTTAAAAACAGCAATTAATGATCATATATAACCAAAAACTCGAGTATGAATAAGAAGATACGTGCAAATATACATGCATAAACATAGGTATATTACAGTACCACCACAACCTTAGTTAATTCTTACATATTTCATAAAATATAATTAGAGTAAAATTATATACTACAATATCATCTTAGTTAAATATAATTAGGTATATTGCAAATATAGATGCTCAAATGATATGTAAATTTTTTTATTAGACGGAGAGAGTATTAAGTAAACACATAAATGGATGATTTCTTCCTAACATTCTTCTCCTTTGGTTCACCACTTAAATTAACATCGATTAATAATTGTATATAGTCATCATGAAACCTAAGTATGGATAGGATAGTACTTACGCATATACATATAGGTATAAAGGGTCCGGATCCGGTGAGGACTCTTTTCCCGGTGAGGACTGCGAGGACTCCAAAAAAAACACTAAAAATGATCCAAAACAAACTTTTTTTAAAAAAAATTCTTTTTTAAATATCTAAATCGTAGCCTATAAGATCCAAAAAAAAAAGTTTTTCAAAAATGATCCAAAAAAAAATATGGATCATAATAATGATCCACAAAAAAAATATGGATCATTGTTATGATCCGCAAAAAAAAGTGGATCATATATAATTTTTTTTCGAAATTTTTTTTTGGTCAAATGTAGTAATAATCATGGTTAGTTATATATATTTTTTTCGAAATTTTTTGAAATGTTTTTGAGGTGTCCTCACGAGTACTCACCGTTTTTGGAGTCCTCACCGGATCCCACTTCTAGGTATAAATACATGTATGTATATGGGGTTTAAGAGTAATCTAAAAGGGGAAAAAGCCTATCAAACAAACAAATGTAAGAATATGGTTGGTGAGAGTAACCGAAAGAAACGTTGGAGCAAACTAGAATTGGATTTTAGGGGTACTAATTCATAGTTTCTAATTATTTGAATTAGGTGGATAGCATATTTGTAGGTAGTTTTCATATTATGGTAATATTGTAACTAGTGTTTGGTCATGTCAATTAGGTAGGGATATGACACCCACGTTAAACATGGAAACACAAAGCTTGAAGGATAGAAAATCATGTAGGGCGCAAGTGAAGGACAAATGATGAAGTTAAACATAGAAAACTACTTGCCACCATCTTCAATATCTTCATCAAGTAAACACAAAACACCACCTAGTTTTTGCTTGCTTCATGTGTTAGTTACCATATACATCAATATAGGTATATGATACATACACAAAGACACACACAATGTGTGCCTGGATGTGGTTATATATGGATATAAGATATGAATAATATCAATGAAAAGGTTGGAAGGAAAATTAAATTGGACTATAAACATTAGCATTCTATTCGCGTTAAGCAACAAATAATTATACGACTAATGTTCATTATATAAGCGATATTATATAAATATGTAGATTATGATTTGTGTTACACTTTCCTTGGACTAGTGTATTCGTGTTATACGAATATTTTCAACAAAGTTGAATGATAGATTATGTGGCTAAATATTTATGTACAGTATTGCATGTGTTCTTATAAACTTCTCTAATAATTTCGCTACCATCTTTAATTTTTAGTATATTTTTGTTGAAATTTTATTATTTCTTTAACTGTAATTAATTTCTAATTATTTTAAGTTATATTAAAAATCTCACAATATATATCTCTTTCTATTAAACCAACTCGCTAATTAAGAATGGAAATTAAACGAATGTACGTTGACTATTTTATAAGGAAAATATAATACGGAGTATAATGTATAAGTATAATAGTGTCATAAAATTAAATTTTTAGAAAAAAATTCATATACTTTATATGTTGGTAAGATATGTAGAGATGCTAGATTGTAAAATTAGGACTTGAGTTGAGTTCGCTTGTTTATGTGAACACTTTCATTTTTGTGATAATCAGTAATACCACAAGAAACAGAGTTAATAATTTTACCCAAAAGACACAATATACCCGTTTCTATAATTTGTTAGTTGTTTAGGAAGCCGGTATAAGTACGCATATGGATATTCAAGCCCTCATGTAGAGATAGAATCTCGATTTGCAAATTAACAACAAATTTAAGTTAATGCCAATTTACTAGGACAATATAGAAACTACTAAAACTCTATAAGTCTATAGTCTACACATATTCATGCATACTGCTCAGGGGTGTCTTTAAAGAGGTGCAGGGGGTGCAGTCGCACATGGCCATATTTTATAGGGGCCCAATTACTATATATATCTTATATATACAATCTTAAAATTCAAGCCAACTTAATAATTTAATAGAAAAAAAATTAGAAAATCCAATTTTTATATAAAATTTGTACTTAGGGGGGTCCATTTTCGTCTATTCGCACATGGCCTTCGGAATCTCAGAGACACCCCTGCTCCTGCTTATATACGTCATCAAACACATTTTTAAAGTAAATATAAAATGTCAATAGTTATTTAATTATACTGTATTTTTAAAGTATTTGTTGAGATGTCCCACATTGGACAAGAAATGAACTAGTATTGTGTTTATAAGAGTCCTGGCTACTCCTCCTACAATCAATTAGTTTTAAGATAGAACCCCACAAACTTACAGTATTACTACCTCTTTTTAACGTGAAATTTTAATCTACTATTAAATATCACATAAGTCTAAATTGAGACTTGAAGATAAAACAATCACCACACCTTTTTTTTAAATAAAACTATTAGCACCTACATGCTTAGAACTAACATAGTTGGTCAACGTAACCTAATGTACTCCTTCAATAGCTGCCATGTATTTGGAATCAAACACAAATTACAATCTCTACATGCACAACCACCAAGAATATATCTCTCTATCATACACTTTAAATATATAAATATACAACACGTCAGCACTTTTATATATACGTATGTAAACAAACGAGTGGTATGCATGGTTAGTGGATTATATCGTATGAACATTCTGTTCTGTATAAAAAATTAATTAGCCAAATTAATTAAGTAACGATATTATTAAATATATTAAGTATATTATAACATAGAAGGTCAACCTTACGTGTATATATGTAAGGATTTGATCCAGCAAATCATTGATGATGTTGCCAGCTACTTTAGCTATTTAGTTTGCTTTTACGTGAAGAAATCAAATATCTCATGTCATTCCTACCCATGTTTGCAAAACCAAAATTTACCACCCAATCATTTGCTTCCTTAATTACTAGTTAGATATATAGATACCTTAACTTACAATATTCCATATGCATCATATCATTATGCATCTGCATGCATCATGTTCTCTTTTACCTATATAGGAAAACAGAATGTTACATGCCCGTAAATGCATTATGTGAAAACGATATTAAAAATTAGACTTGTATCATATTTTTATTAGCATTTGTATTTTTGAAACAAATTCACTATAAACTACTTATTTCTTTTCTTTACTTAGATTATTTATTATACTATACAAGTACTGTATTACTTTGACACAGTTTTTTTTAGATTCATACACTTAGGTTACTCGGGTGGCCTACAATCTGTTAACAATGTTTTACCACCATTATTTAAGATATTTGCACACAGTTAATGACCAAATTGAACTTTTTTCACAAAGTACAATGTCTTAAGAGTGCATTAACCTTAGTAATAATGGACACATTATCATTTTGGTTACCGGTTAAAATATATATAATGAGGCTAATGCTTTAAATAACCGATTTTATAAGTACAATGACCTGAATAAAAAAATAAAATTACCAAAATGAATTTTTCTAGAAACTATTACTACTATAACGCGCATTAGTCCTTTTTATCATACATACTATAATTTTGAACCGTTTTTGTGTCTAATAAATTTAGGAAAATGATAATGACAGCCCAAGGGCTGTCACTAAGACGTCAAGACACGCATTAAAAACTTGTACAATAATCAATAACCGCCCCCTGCATTTTAGGAATCAACCCCCGCCACTGAAAGTACAAACGATTTATGCACGTAACCACCTTTTAATGACAGCCCTAAGGGCTGTCATTAACAAAACCCATAAATTTTTACTTATTAATTTTTCAATTTTTATAAGATCTAGTGTAAAATCGAACGGTTTTTGTGTCAAATAAATTTTTACTTATTTATTTTTCAATTTTTATAAAATCTTTGTTAATATAAATCATCATATTATTTTAGCAGAATTCACATCATCAAGGTAAATAAATTTATTAATACAAAAACAAACCAGTCTGAAAATAAACTAGGTATAAAAACAATAAAGAATTGATTAGATATATTTTTATACACTTAACATTAACATTATATGGCGTATGCCTTACGTGTTATGTTGTGTGTGTATATGAAATAGATAGAAAGAGGTAGCATGTAACAATATATTGACATTTGGCTATAAGATTGACGTGAAATATAACATGGGTCTTCATAGCCATTACCATATTTGGATTTTATCATGCATGATGATTTTGTCATGCTTTCGCATGCTTCAACTCAATTCAACAAAAAATAAAGATTATTATATTGTAATATAGGTATGGGATGGGGCATCATGGTTCTCTCCTATTAGGGTCCACTACTCTTTTTGCTTAAAAGCGGTTTGGTTCTATCATAATACCTTGTATATAAGTGCTCCACTTACATGAAGAAAAGAAACATATGGAGTAGTTCATTTCAATTCAAATATCTAATCAGAAAAGTGAATAAATAGAGATGTTATTATTATTTATTAATTTTTTTTACTTATTTGATAAATATAAGTGTTCAAATCAAATTAAAATTATAAAAAATAATAATAATAGATTTCATATATCAATCATTTTTTATGTAGAATGATGAAGTAATAAAATTTAGTAGTAAACAATAAAACTCGAAACAAAGTATATTTTTACTTTGGACCAAAGCAATGCATGGATATGATGAAAATCTAGAGGAAATCAATCATGTCATTCGTTGAAAATATATAGTTTCCTATCGTCCACATACATTTGGACATGATGATACGTGAAAACAATTAAAGCAATGATACATATAAAAACCTAAAATGGTAAATCACATATTTTAAAGTATATATATAATGTATGATCATGGGTTTGGCTTGGGAGCAAAGGTTGTGGTGGGGCTAATCAAGTCATGATTAAAAGGACTTTTTTTCTCCAATCGTGCAACTCTCTTTAACCTCATGCTTGTATGTATATAGGAATTTAACATTCATGGGATTAAAACATCCATTTAAATACTCCACATGTCTACATTTCAAAGTATAACATGAGCTCCACCATGCATTTTTTTTTAACAGCAAAAATCACAATCTTTAAATTACTTTCAACACCTTATACAGTTAGACTACAAGACTTTTGATTCAACCTTACATTCTATATACTAACATTAATTTATATTATATGTACCTATATAGTTTTTTATACACTCGATCATTTATCATTTAGTATATTACTAATTATGTTCATTTTTATAATGGTTTGATGACAGATATATAGAGATAACATGTAAAGGACATCAACTATTGACATTATCAACGCTACAACACGTAAGGGATACTATATGGAATAGTCCGAGAAATGATGTTGGATTATCTTTGGTTCCTCAATCTTCGGGAACTATGAATCATTTAATGGTGTTGAACTATGGTAGGATTGCGTAAATCATAAAGATGGAGGTTATTCGTTGAGATTGTTTCTTCTTCACCCACGTGTCTTTAATTTGATGTTAAGTTATGGGAAATTTTTATCCCCTTTTTAATTTGTTTTTGTTCCCCTTTGATCATGTGGGTTTGGATTAATTCTTTTGGTTCTTTAATTGTGACTATGATATGGAAGCCGAAACTAATTAATTTGTTTGTGTAAAAGCACTGTAATTTAACTTAAGAGTAGAATATTACAATGATCATCATTGTCAACTTAAAAGTTTCAATCGTAATGTATGTTTCCTTATGATGAAGATCCCAATTTCTTAATTTGTTGATTTTGTATCGTTTTACCTTGGGAATTTATTTATGGACCACAACTTTTAAGTCATCTACTACAAGTACATATTTTACTTATATTTAGTAATAGTTATGGTGGATGCATTAAAAACTGTGGTGTAAAAATCACTCTCTTTTACCTATGGATGTTTCCAAACTACTTTAATTTAGAGCAACGGTACAACTTTGTGGATTGCAACATAACTAAAGCCTATCTGATTCAAACCTTATTGAGTTATCGAACTGAATTAATTAAACCGAGTCACATTCGAGCTTAATTTAAGAACAAAGTAATATATGGGCTTCCAAACAAGTAGTTGGGCTTAATGGGCTTTTAGGGTTTTATGAGTGTCTCTCAGTCTCTATCAACCTCTCTATATAACATGATCTAAACCGTACGTTTTATTCAGCTTTCAGGTAAGAATAACTCGTTTTTGTATTTCAATCTTTTTGCTCATGTTTGCTTAATTAGGCGAAGGAGAATTCGGAGTTGCAGATGATGAAAAAACTTAATTTTTGGGCTGATTTAAACCATGAGGCTCCAAAATCGAGCTTTTTAAAACTGATGCTTTCCGTTTCTTCTTTTCTTTTGTTTTTCTTACTTTTTTGTTTTATTTTTCTGATTTATAATAAACGAGTCGTTGGTTGTTATCCCTTGAAATCTATTTTAATGGATCATATATCTTTTATCGGGTTAAACTTTTTTAAGTTTTTTGGTAATTTTAGAAACAATTTGTTTTTTTATTTTCTATAGAAGCATGTGTTTTTTGATAAAATTTTATTTGGATCAATTGAGAATGTTTTGTATTTCAATGTCAATTTGTAGCGTTTAATTATTTGATTATATTTCAATGTAACCTTGATTGGTTTTAACATTAGTTGACTGGGGTTTGTTTGTATCCTGTTTCGAGGTGTGCTTTTATGCCCCAAAAGACGGTTCGAGAAAGGCGTAAATAAGGAACTCCGACGATAAAAAGTGATATGAAACTAAATTAAAATTAGATGACATGTTTAATCGTACGTATTGCTTAGAAATCCACATTACAATGTCGCTAAATTTAAACGAATACACCGTACGTATTTCAGTAGATCCATTGAACGTACAACTGAACATCAATTGGTAGCAACCCTGCTTTTGTATTTAGAGGGTGTTTTGGATTGTGATTTGAATTAGATTATCTACTTATTATGTTTTAAAAATGCAAATAATTTAAAATTAGTGTTTGACAAAATGTATGAAATAATTAAACATTTGCGTTTTGTAGCTTTTAAAATAAAGTTTTGAAAAAGTAGGTTGATAGCTACTTATTTGAGTTTTGAAAATGGAGTTTTGAATATTATCTATTAACTAAATAAATAATTAGGTTTGTCAAACATTAAAAACACAAATTATCTGATTATTGTGATTTCAAACAGCATAATCAAATCTAAACACTACTTTTCAAAATCACATTTTGTAAGCGCCGATTATCTGATTATTCAATTTCAAAATAGATAATATATTTTCAATAAGCAAAATCCCAAACATCCCCTTAGTCACTGACTAACCGTATTCACCTGTAAATCATAAACCAAGCGATTGTCTTAAGAACTCATCTCTATCTCTTCTCTATCTCTACTATCTATTATTTAGGATCTTTCCTAAATAGAAAGGCTGAAAATTCAGCCAATAACTTACTATTTTTAGAATTAATTTCCAGTTAAAAAAATTTACTTTTTCAAGATTCGAACACAATCTCTTCTCTACTATCTATAATGCATTTAGGATCTTTCCTAAATAGGAAGGCTGAAAATTCAGCCAATAACTTACTACTTTTAGAATTAATTTCCAGTTAAAAAAATTTATTTTTTCAAGATTCGAACACAAGACGTCCGGGTTATTAATGAAGGCGCTTACCAAGCGAACAACTAGGCGCGTTATAACGATTCTGTCCTTATCAATCTTAAAACACTTTTAATTTCCATATTAACTGATACTCCCTCCGTCCCTAAATAAAGTTCCCATTTCCCTTTCAAATTTTGTCCCTAAATAAAGTTCCCATTTCTCAAACATAAGGGGTCCACTTAATATAATAATATTAATACAAATACTTTCACCACTAACTATCTCTTAAAACACTTTCTCTCTCCAATCAAACCTTATATTTTAATAAAAAGTAATACCAAATACCCCACCATTAACTATCTCCTAAAATGTTGTGCCCAACCCAAATGGGAACTTTATTTAGGGACGGAGGGAGTATTTCTCTAGGGTATCTCAACGGTTGCGTTCAGAGGAAGTTTCCATATTAACTGATATTTCTCTAGGGTATAACATTGCATCGGGTAATGAATCAATTTAAAATAAGTTGAACACGCCACTCATATGCATAAATAAGTTGAACAACCGATTCATCTTCACTTCATCTCGCCCTCATAAGATACTCGCCGGAAAATGGTTTACGGGCATCTAACCAGTGACATCGCTGGACTTAGAGACGCCGTCGTTTCAAGATAGTAAAGATTTCGTTTGTCTCCGCCGATGTTGAACCACTGCCTTTTAAGACGGTTAGTTTTTCAGATATGCCTTAATTTAACAATTAATCTCATCATCTGAATGACTTCAATGAATCTTTTCCAACAATGGTATCTAGGTATGCACGCCAACTGTTCGACGAATTGTTGAAGTGTTCTTGGTCTAAAGGTACAAAAACAACCACATTCATAGAATACCCGTACGTGATTCACTTTATTCCTTGTTGCCATATCTTAAATTACATGTTCCATTTCCAGTCTTTCATGTGTCCTTCAAGAATTAACGACTTCCCTCTGACAGATGCAACCATATCAAGGTACTTAATAATCTAAGAATGTAAAATCTTTCGTGATGTCTATAATTCTAAACAAATCTGTGTACTTGTAGGGAGGACTATCCGTACTGGCCAAATACAATTGATCGTTGCTTGTACATCATGAAAAACAACAAGAAATTGAACTAAAAGACATCTTAGAATTCGAAGATTCTCGAGCCTGTTTATCTTATCTTAAAACCACACTTGCCTCTATGTAGGCATATCATGATCTATAATTTCTACATAATTTAATTGAATTCGGTTATGGAGAATCTGTTCTAATGCCTGGTTTAATCGACATGTAAGAAAATTTCTATAAATTCTCTTGATTTCATTTGCCCCTTTTTGATTTTCATGTTCTTGGTTGAACACGATTTCAAAGATGTAAACTTTTTTCAATGAAGTTTAATCTTTTTTTCGTTTAGAACACAATTCTTTGTGTGTTGAGTCTTGACATGCATGCAAACAAGTTCACTTGTGCTTTTATTTATTTAGCGTTTAAAACTTGTTCAAAGCATTTTAATCCCTTTTTTAAAATCAGCCACGAAGGGATTACAAACTAAAAATCACTTAACCAAATTTTAAACTATTTATGCTTCGATTCAAGATAAGTTCACCTTAAAATAATTTTGTCAGGGAATGATTCTACAGTGCTACTAAGCAGAAGCTGAGAAATAATTAAAACTATAAATGATTAATTATTTTTGTTGTAGGATGAGATAGATACGAAGATCCAACAACTTAACTATTTAAGTAATAACTTTATTATTGATTCATAACCTAAATTCCCTGCATCTTTAGGATTCGCATGAGGGGTGCGTTTTTTTTGTCATTCGGCGAGATTACAATTTTTTTTGTACTATATAAATGCATTCGAGTGATTCGTAAATTAACATTACTTAATTTTCCGCTAAAATATTATTCCATTGATCGCCAACAATCACCACCATGATTACTCGCCACTGAAACCCACCACCATCATATTCACTACCAACACTTACCATCACTATGCACCACAATTACTACTGCCATCACCATCATTATCGCCGGCCCAAAATATAGTCACAGGGTACCCGCCGGCGCATTGCGTGAGTACCCTGCTAGTTTTATTAAAGGGTTTTGATAATGACAGTCCTTAGGGCTGTCACTAACAATGAATAATATTTACAATTTACCCCTTTAAACTTCATTAGTCAAATTGTCTTCCTTTTTTCTAGCAACATTCAATCTCCTCCACCAATCAAAATCCAAACTGCTCAATCTTATCCATTGTTAATGACAGCTCTAAGGGCTGTCATTATCAAAACCCTTTATTAAATTGGGAGTGATGTTTATACCGTATGTTTTAATGTATGTATCATAAGAGATGCATTATATAATTGTACAGTTTGCAATAATACTTGTATAATGTGGTATAAGTGTCAAAAGATGTGGTGTATAAATTAATTCGCTTTATTTTTGTGTCAATTTAGTATATCTTAAGAATTGCCATCTCTGCGTGTACCCCTTTAAATGGGGTTGATACTCATAAAACTAATGGTACTAATGGTTTGTTTAGCTCGTCAATAAAATGGATTAATGAGCAAAACAATGGAATAGATCATTTATATTCTGTTATATGAGTTGGAAGTCTAGAATAAAATGAGTTTTAAAATAAATTTTCTATAGTTTTCAAATCAAGACATAAATTGATCTACACTTTATGCTCCTTATATAATTAAGAGTTTCTAAAAAAAAATTATACATGTAACATGTAATAAAAACTCGTTAAACCAAATACATATTATATAGTAAAAAATACTTATTTTTCTAAGAAAAACTAACTTAATTTTTAATTTTATAAATTAAATTATATGTACACAACTTAATTAATTGTATTTTTTTTATTCTATTGGATACAGAATGAAAAAACAACTCCTCATGTGGAATGAAAAAAACTGGTGTTCTTCCTGCTCGAAAGAAAGAAGAGCGAGAATGTTAAGTTCAGATTTAACTGTTTGAACTCCTCATATGGAATGAAAATGACAAAAAAGAAGGAATCATATTCTATAAAAAAAAGGTAATATCTATCCAACTTTTAATTAATTTACTATTGTTTATTATAGTTATACAATTAGCTGTAAAACTTATACTGAATGATAAACGAACATAAAATTATTTTGCACAAATGAATTCTCTGTGAATCGGACAAACAAAAAAGTTTTTTTATTTATTCCAAAGAGACTCTATTTTTCATCCCCTTTATATCTTACTATATTATAAAGCATTTACCATTACCATAATTAGCAAGGCTGAAAATTCAGCCAACACACTTGCTAATTGTGGAAAAAATCCCTTTTGGTATAAAAAATGCTGCAGCCAGGTATCGAACACGAGACCTTCAAGTTAAATTCCTACACCCAAACCACCTGACCTAGACTACGGGTGATGAAATTTAACAAAACCAAATGGTAATAAATGTCCACATGGGTTCAGCCCACCTCAATTCTGTTAAACCAATCAACTCTTCATCATCCTGTTCGACCTTTCATCTCTCCCCCATTGTCCGCCTTGATTCTGTGAAACCAATCAACTCTTTCATCTGCCTCTTCGATTGACTACATTTAGGTGGTGTTTGTTTTTTGAGAAAAAGTCTTTTTGAGGTCTTATGTCTGCAGGCGGGAAGACATTTAAGGAAAAACCCGTTTGCTTTTTGGAAGTCAGAAGAGCAGGAAAAGTCTTTTTAAGGTCTTCTTGGAGAAGATTTGAACCATAGTCTTTCAAGTTTGGAAGACATTTTACTTAAACCTAAAAAAAAAGTTTATCCACCACCAAGACCAGTACCACCCCGGCCTACCACCACCACTACCACTCCCGTCGCCACCACCACCTACCGCTGCCGCCGTCGCCACCACCTACCGCCGCCACCACCTACCGCAACCACCACCAACCGCCGCCACCACCTACTACCACCACCAATCGCCACCACCCACCGTCATCACCCACCGCCACCACCACCACCACCACCACCTACCGCCGCCACTACCACCACCTACCACTAACCGCCGCCACCACCACCAATCGCCACCACCCACCGCCATCACCCACCTCCACCACCACCCGCCACCACCACCCGCCACCACCACTGCCACCACCACCACAACCTACCACCAACCACCGCCGCCACCACTTACTACCACCACCAACCGCCGACACCAACCGCCACCACCCACCTCCTTTACCACCCACCTCCACCACCACCACCACCTATCACACGCTACCACCACCACCCACTTCCACCCACTGCCGCCACCTACCACAACCGTCTCACCACCACCAATGACGACACTAAATTTTCTTTATCAGTCTACAGACATTAAAAAACAAACAGTTTTTTTCTTATACATTGCAGACGTTTGGTCCACATCTTCTCTGCAGATATGGTCCGCAGACCGCAGATCTTTTACCTCTTACAAAACAAACAGTACCTTAGACTTCCCGGATTCTACATTTAAGGTGGTGTTTGGGAAAACTTATTTAAGGGAGCTTATGGCTTATAAGCTTATATAAGCCTTAATAATCCCTTTTCAAATGGATTATTTAAGCTTATATAAGCTTATAAGTCATAAGCCCTGTTTAAATAAGCTTTCCCAAACACCCCCTTAGACTCCTCGTTTGCTTCAATCATGCTCCTCGATTCCTTAAAGCTTTCACAAATCTCCACCCTAAAAATACAGCACATCGACGGGGGACGAAGGTGACCGATTGTAACAAAGACGGCCGATCCATACTTCATGTGTCCGTTATTTTTGGCGTACAGAGGTATTTTTTTCTGCCCTAATTTGTATTCATTCTATACTTTGTATTTTGCTAAATTGAAAAGTCAAGTAGGATTATTAATGTTACGATTTCTACGGTGTTAATTTGCAGCTAAGATGTTAATAAACTTTGAATTTGACTTTTTTGTCCGGTTATAACTTTAAATAATTTCGTTTTTGGGACGCAGGTTGAATTTTGTGAATATCATCTTAGTGATAATTGAAATGAGGATGTTACCAAATTTCCTAGGGTTTTGCAGTGTTGCAGGCAGCTGGTTACAGGTAATTAGTTTATCATTAAACTCCCTTCTTAGAGTTAGCACATGGTAATTAGTTTCTAAACATGGGCTACTAATTTTCCAGTTTGCAAATAATTCAGTAGCTTTGAACAGTTTGAATCGCCAACCTGCTTTGGTATGACTTTATTTTGTTTTCTCATTCTTGGTTCTAAAAATTAGCATCCAGTTTGTATATTTCTATATTTATGCGATGAAAATGTTAACAAAAGTTTAATCATGAGTTAGAAAGTGGTTACAAAATTAGACTTGTAATGTGGCTTGCTAGCTCTAGCATTTTTATTCGGGCTTCAATTGTAATTCTCCTGATGACAGTTAATTGTGAATAATACTTAATCTTTTTATGTATATTTTCTACTGTCTTTTCAGTATTGCAAACTGTAGTGATGTACAAAAAGGCAGAGCAAATATTTTTTTTTCTTTCACCAAGTGAAGTTTTGGAACGAAGATGGAGAAACCGAGGCTCAACCACATTTGAAGATGTAAAAAGTTCATTTTTAGCATTTAAATTGTTAACTTAATGCTACAATTAAGTTTCTATATAGTAATTGTTATGAATCTGAATGTTCTTATTATTCTAATTTAATTTTAGAATCAAACATGATTCCAGCCATGTCTGTTTACTATAGGCGACCAGGATCATGGTGAATTGGTAATAATGGTTGCAGATGATTAGTTTTTTTAAGAATAGTTTTTTGTTATGATAGAATGTGAATGGAGGCAACTACTTTCATGCAATGTTTTGTTCATTTGACATGTTAAAGATCATAGAAGCATAACCAAATCGACCAGTTTGTATATAAATGAAAGACACCTTATAGTTACCAATTGCTGGCAGTTGACAATTAAGCATTGACGGAATGTTTGTTTCTGATTTTTCATTTTTTTCAAATGATTAAAGTTTAACAGGAGAAAGTGTTCCCAAAATTGTAACTGCTGAAATATCTGTAACTATATCTCAAACATCACATATAAAATGATAGTTTTTTTTGAATGAAAACACACTAAGTAAAATTAATTGCAACTTTAAGTGAAGGTGTTTCTGTAGAATAACTAAAATTGTACAACCCACAGCCCAAAGGGGTGTCTGAGAGAGAGATCAACCACTCGTAAAACTATTATTATTATTATTATTATTATTATTATTATTATTATTATTATTATTATTATTATTATTATTATTATTATTATTATTATTATTATTATTATTATTATTAGTAAAACCTATATGGCTATATACTTCACCCTTAATACATTTGGACTTGGAAGGATTTTCGGATTAATCCGGAAAGTGAATACCCATAGATTATGTAAATAATAGAAAAAAGTGTGTGAGTTTTCCATGTTGTTAGAAAAAAGTGAAAATAAAGACTCTTCAACCCTTTAAGTGAGTTTTTTTGACACATCACGTATAGCTTTAATTTGTTAATTAAAAATTTTAGTTTTACTATATATTCAATTTATTTAAAATCTTCCTAGGCTTATTTTAAGTCAAACACATTTGCTATTTAGGAACAAATTCATGTTTATCATAAATGTGTTGATCCAAGATTCGAACTTGACACCTTAATGCTAACACATTTGCTATTTAGGAACAAATTCAAGTTTATCATAAATGTGTTGATCCAAGACTCGAACTTGACACCTTAATACTCTAACCAACTGAGATATTATGATAGATGTTGATTACTTGAGTCATCTAATATCACAATGCTCTAACCAACTGATATATTATGATAGATGTTGATTACTTAAGTCATCTAATATCACAATGCTCTAACCAACTGAGATATTATGATAAATGTTGATTACTTGAGTCATCTAATTCAAATTATTCTATTGATCATCAGCCACTACCATCACCCAAAGCCACCACCACAATCAATATTGCCGCCATTAATCATCACGCCGCACCACAATCCACCACCATCACTACTGCCCTACGCACAACCACCTACCACCATCACTACTGCCACCATCATCATCATTATCATCAGGGTACCCGCCGCCGCATTGCGCGGATACCTGCTAGTTATAGCATAATAAATGCAACCTAGGAATCCTCCATACCCAACCATAGGGTTGGAATGCTGGATTTAGGAATCCATACCGACACTAATTTCTTGTTTTACTTTTGCTAATTATGTAATTGAAATAATAGTACCTTGAGTAGGAGTTTGGTGGTGTAACATAGATGTTGATGTTTCATTCCCAATTCCAAATCTTGTAACACTCTCTGCATGGTCAATTATAATGTACACCATAGTATCATACATGGGTATTAAATTTATACGTATTTGAATTCATATGTAAAAATAAAAGTATACCCGAGATGGAGAAACATGAAAAACCGAAACCATCCCATTGTAGAAGATAGTCAAAGGAGCTATTGTAGAAAATGACATGTTTTCACTCAAATTGTAGCGAGTGAGAGACACCGGTGTTTTTCCTGATTCATTCTCCGGATTCATCTTGGAAGTTGGAAATTGCACTTTGAATATCTTCAAAAGCAAAAAATACAAGGTGTATATTATAAGTTTGAACACATACAATTTTAATATCGAAAAAATGTCGGTTTATTGATTCATAATCGAGTATTAACCTCAGAAGCTTTGACGTCTATCAAATTGCTTCTTGATCGGTGGAGGATGATCGACTTCCAAATAGTTGGCGACTTGGTGTGGTGTAATTAGAGATTTAAGTGAATATGAAAGTGTAATGAATAAATAAAGATTGTGGTAGGAGACAACTACCAAATTAAGTCTTTCACGGGTTTCTACCTTTCCTTTAATAAAAGCACACATTATCGGTTATGGTTAATGAGATAAACATGTTGAGTACAATAATCTTGATGAATATTAAAAGCGTAAGACTGTAAGACTGTAATTTGGAAATGTCTTAATCCTTAATTTCCTTAAACTTCCATTTGGGGAAAGTTTTAATTTTCCAATCACAAAATAAAATGCATGAATAAGGATTCGAACAATGCGTGATATAGAAATTGAATGTTTTACCATCTCAACTACCTGAGTTGTTGGCCTTATTTTCGTACTCAAAATGTATATCTATACTAATATTAAAGCATTTAGGACTTCCTAATTTGGAAATGTCTTAATCCTTAATTTCCTTAAATTTTCATTTGGGGAAGTTTTAATTTTCCAATCACAAAATAAAATGCATGAACAAGGATTCGAACAATGCACCTGTGATACAGAAATTGAATGTTTTACCATCTCAACTACCTGAGTTGTTGGCCTTATTTTCGTACTCAAAATGTATATTGTATTTTTTTTATATCCTATGTCAGGCATTCCCTTGTAAGTTGTAACCGCCCAGCCCATAATCACTGATTATTATACGCCCTAATCTTTAATAGTTATGACCCGCTACCTTCTCTCCCCAATTACGACTTAACATTGCGTATGGCATGCGCCTATTTCATCGCTGATTGTAGAAAATCTGCATCAAATCTCGCCGGTTACAAGGTTAAAACACAGAAGGTTACAAAATATGTATTGGTTACTCGACGATTTCATCATCAATTACCGTGATTCAGCCTCAAATATGGGTCAATTTTATAATCAGTTACCACAATGTTTTAGATTTGATAACCTAAATTATTAAGAATTTTTTTGATATTTTGCAGGTAATGAAGTTTGAGGATCTCAAAGAGTTTGGAAGTGAATGCAATTAATTTAGTGTTGCAAACTCTTTATTTATGCTTAAGTTCATTTTTTGGCGTAGAGATTTTTTCATATAATCGTAGATTTTTTAATATTGTGTTCGTATGATTTTGCAGCATTCCCCTTTTGGTTCGATGATAACAACTGACGTAGAGATTGGATCAGTTACGAGCGGACGAATATCAAACACACTTGGCCGAAATTCATTGATTAGCAGGTAATTCATATCTCTACGTTGTTATCTGCTAGATCTAATTTTATTACAATAAGGAGGAAGATCAGTGTATTGGAGAGTATATAACCCAATAGTATGTAATGTTGACTATATAGTCTATATGTGATTGACTACATGTAAATACATACATAATTTCTTACACTTTTATCGATATTATGTTGACCATTACCTTTTTTATAACAATTTTACAGTTTCGGGAATCGATTGTTTATTGGGTAAACCTATTCAGAATTCAGTTGACGATCTTTATAGTTTTTTTTAGGTTTATTAAATATAACCTTTCTAAATCATTTTGTTTAACCATTAAGTTAACGATTAAAAAGAGTTCTGCTACTTGGTGTAAGAGGTTACACACTGTCTTGAAGACTATCTTGCTTCGACGAAATAAAGGTAGATATACGGGTTGGGAAGACAATTCGTGTGCTAGATATGATAACAAAACTACGTTATTACAATATTAATTAACTTTGACTTGTTTACTTGTTAAAGATGAAACGAAACCCGAATCGACCTGTTAGTAATGTACTGTATGCGAAATTGTTAAATGACTGAAAATTTATATTGGATTAAATGACTGAAAGTCTGAAACCCATATTATTAATATGTTGATTCTATCTTTTTCTATTAAAAATGGTTTAGAGATGGCATAAGCATTCAGTTATTAAGTAATTTTTCAAGTTTACCCACCCGTTTAAATCTAAACTATATATAAAGCATTTACGACATTTTATTTTAGGCATGTCTTAATTCTTGCTTTCCAATTTGGGAAGGTCTTAATTCTCCAAACTCAATAAAAATGGACGCACAGGGTTTCAAACACACAAGCTGCCGATGACAAAGTAACTTGCGCGCCAACTCCTATGCACTGATTTAAGGAATGGAAGTGATGGTTATTTATTTATTTCCCTAGATAATCGAAGTTGATTATGTTGTGTGCAGTTTTACATTCTCTTTTCAGGGATATATATTTATAAAATAAGTATTTGATTTGTTATAATTCGTGCATGTTAAATACACTTTTATGTTAGCAATTTTTTGCTACATTATACATAAGGAAATTCATGTTGATTTTGATATTTTTTGTTTTAAACCACCGAGAATGATGTTATAATGCCTTTGAACCTTCAAACTATAGCATTGAATATGACATTTTGCTCACAAACATATTTTTTTAACCATCACCACTGTGTTGCAAACGTACACTACTGTAGTTAGAAAGGGGTATTCAATAAACGAACAAACATTTGATCGTCTCTAAATATCGTTAATGGGTATCCGCCGCCGCATTGCGCGGGTACTCTGCTAGTTTTGATTAAAGCAGACATACTCGATGAGGGTTTGGGGGCAGCGCCACCACCCTGCGTTAATGTTCCTTTATGAAGAACACATATGGAAATCTGATTTTGAATTTCAAACCCGGTTTTTTACCCAAAGAATTCGAACCATTTTATCACAGTTTTCAGTGGCTATTTAACAGTTCTTCAGTGGTTTTTATCCGATTGAAGATTTTGATTATACAAATAAAATATTTTAATCTAAAAGTGTTAGAGAATTCATGCAACCAAAACCTGAATATTTCTCTCTGGAATCAGTAGAAAAATAAGTAGTCTTATGTAACATTTCCCTTATGAATCTAAATTAATCCGAACATTTCTCATTGGAACTAGTAGAAAAGATTACGATTACATTATATAGTTTTCTTAAACATCGACATAAAATGTATCCTTACTTTCATCATCAAATTACTCATGAATTTCTACGATCCACAAGGCGAATGCTTAAAAATACCCGAGCTATACAATACATAAAAACTTCTATTTTACAAAATTCATTCAAAACAATCTCATAGATTAATACTCATAAATACTAGCTAAAAGCGCATCAACACCATACGACCTTGTACTTATTTCCGCTTTCCTTAAATTCTTGCACCCGTTGACCACATATTGCATCCCAAAATCATTATCACCTCCATTTGTTACACGAAAAGCCTCCAATTTTTCAGCATACATTCCAATATAAAGAAAAACATCATCGGTCAACAGTCCTGAAATAGTCAACTTCTTGAGATTCTTGCATGATGTTACAATCGCACCAAAACCATGGTCAAATGGTTGCATGGTGGTGTAGTCGGGTTGTTTTGGAGTTAAAACGATTAGTTTGAATGAAGTGATATTTGGGCAATTTTTTGAGAAATTTATTAGGGCAATGTTTGTCATTCGGGTGCAAAAGTAGGTTAAAGATTTAAGGTTTTGACAACCGGTTGAAATGGCGGTTAAACCCAATTCTGTTACAGTAATATCTTCGATTCCATTATACACCCTTAAGTCTTCGAGTTTTTTACAGTTATTACACACAATTTCAATACCTTCATCTCCAATACAATCTCTTACCTGAAACGAAGATAAGAAAATAATTACATGAGTAAATTACACAAATGGTCCTTTACGTTTATATCATATTAGGTCATTTAGTTTCATAAATGTAACGACCCGAATTTTTGTGCTATATAAATTATTTAAAAATATTATAAATAAGGATAAATCATTTAAAGAACGTGGGAATTGGTTTCGTGCCATTTGGACATCGTATGAGAAAGTTATGGGCGAAATCGGGTCGAGACGATCAACAAAAGTTGCAGCCTGCCTGGGTAAGGGAGTTCGCGGCTCGCGATCGCGAGGATCGGGCAGAGACTTGGGGTTTTCAGAGACCGGAGTTCACGGCTGGTTCACGAAAGCGAAGAGTTCACGATCGGGGAAGTTCGCGGCGCGAACTGGGAGTTCACGGCGCGAACTCTGCGGGAACAGCTTTAAATCGGGAAAAAGCTAGGGTTTCCTCATTTTCACTCCTTCACTTGGTGCAGCCGAGATTGGAGAAGAAGGAGACGATTTTGGTGTTCTTGAGCTTAGATCTTCACCATCTTTGAGGATTTATGCATCTAAACTAAGATCTAAGGTATGTTTCACCTCCTAGCTTGTCTATGAACTTGATTTGGGGGAAGTGGTGATAATGGTAATTTGTCAAAAGTGTTGGCTAAATATGTTGATGGTGGGTGTAAAACACACATAAGAAGTGTATGAACTATGGATTATGTCAGATCTATGATTTGGGGTTGGTAATCATAAACTAGGGTTTATGGATCTACACCAAGTTGATGAACTTGGTGGTTGGGGTTGATTATGTTTTTGTTAAATGATGTTTAGTTATGGATGATAATTAGAAATGTGATGATTATGTTGATAGGGTGCAAGGACCTAAAAGTTGGAGATATTCCAAAGGCGGGAAGCAAGGATTCGTGTTGATAAACACGATTTGGATTTAGCAATTGCTAAGGTGAGTACATGAGACTTTTAAAACTGAGTACATAGCAAAGAGCTTTTGAAAACATGTTTGATATTTTTATGAGTCTTTATTAATAATATATTGATAAAGATAGTGACTGAAAAGATAGGAACGTAGGTGAAGGGTGATACTAGAATATGTCTAGTATGATTGATGATTTTGGAAGTAAATCTGGTAAATTAAAGTAACGATGGAAATCTTTAGTAATGGACCATATTAGTAAAGTATTTGATTAAAAGAATGTATATTGAGTCTTTATTAATAAATTTGTATTAGTAAAGCAAGTGAGAATGATTTGATGGTAATGAGTATCTATTGGTAAGAATCACTAATAAAAGAAAAGAACGAATATATATATATATATATATATATATGAAGATGATCATGATGTAACTAGTAATAATTATATATTCCAGTCAACGAAGAGATGAAAGTATATGATATCGATAAATAAGAGATGTATCTTATGTAATAAGTGAGTATGGACCTTCTAGGGTTCATAAATGTAGAAGTGTGTTTGAGTTGGTAAAGGTCGGGTCCACGGGACCATACAGGTACGTTCACGCTATGTTGAACTAATTATATATCGTTATTGTTAGATAACTAATTTGTTTGATGTTTGGTGTGATAGCCGAAGGCTTTGACTGGCATAACGGTTAGGCTATGATAAGAGATAGATGGTGGTGACGCGGTGGATCCCCGGTCACTGAGACGAGTGTATATATGTTTATACACCAGACACGTATGGGCTTCTAGTACGCATATGTTTACGTACTAGTCGTGGTATGATTCTAATACATATATGTTTATGTATTAGATATGTTGAGCCTCCAATACATATATGTTTATGTACTGGATATGATTGTGTTTCTAGTACATATAAGTTTATGTACTAGATTTGATTATGCTTCTGGTACCTATATGTTTAGGTACTAGATATGTTTGCTAGGGAAACGAGATCTATAGGGTCACCATAGGGTGACTAGACGGTATTGTTGTAGTATGTACATATATGTTTATATATTTATTTGTGAAATGTTTATCCTTATTGGGGTCTAAAACTCATGCATCTCACGAGACTATTTTGTCTCACGTACTGCGTTTGTTTTGTGTCTATGTACTCAGGTACAGGTTTGAAGCGATAGAAGGTTGCACTAGGAGTGGCCTTGATATGTTTAGCTCGGGAGCTCGTAGGTAGATCCCGTTTGCCTATGGTTTTGATATACTTGGTGACCCCGTATTTTTGTACACTCTGATAATGGTTTCAAAGTTTTTTTTTGTTAAACTGTATTTTGGATTACATGGACAATCTTGTAAATCATATTTTTAATGTTTTAAACGATGTTATAAAAAATACGGGTGTTACAATAAACTAACTGGTAGTCTTTATTTCTAAAAACTATTGGCACGTTTGGTCCTTTACCTAAAAGACGTTAACTTTTCCCGTCAAACAAACGGGTTTTTATGGGTTTCAAATTGGTGAAGAGAAAGAGAAAGGACAGATTTACCCCCTCATGTGGGAAAAATAACGTTGGTTTAGGTAAAGGACCAAACGTGTTATAGTTTCAGAAATAAAGACTATCAGTGTGATTTATGAAACTAAATGACCAAATACGTAATATGGTATAAACCTGAAGGACCATTTGTGTAATTTACTCTAGTTACATTATCCCTAAACCTTGAGTACAATTATGAAATAATATAAGAAATAACTTACACACAAACGTCGTAGATTAGAGCACTTTATTATGAAATTAACTTGCTCGTTGCCCGGAATCCGTGCACAAAATCTCAGATTCACAAAAATTAAATTCGGGCAAATCGGATAAATAGCATGTAGAAACTTTTTGGGAAGAACGTAGAAAAGCTCAAGGCTTTGAATCGATTGACATCTTTCTAATGCTAATGATAACAGAAAATAAGGAAGAACAATTGGAAAATTTTGAAGGGTGGATCCAACACCTAAGTGAACCAATTTAGGTGATTGTAACAAGATTCTTTGAATAGTGTTTGGAGAAACTGACTTGTTTAAGGAAAGAGTTTTGAGATTTGGAGATCGAGCCACTAATCGCTCAAGATTAGTTGGACTTGTTACTCCTTTAATGCATGAAATGTTTAATGATTTAAGGGAAGTCAAAGTTTCTGGGAAGCTGTTAATCCATAGACCAGTGTTATCATTAACATCACATCTTTCCACTTCGAATTGCTCGAGTTTCCTACATAAATGATAACTGCAGATTATTATAACAATAATAATCATGATCAATCCTCATAAAATCCCTTAGAAAATCCAATCCCAAACAATCCATTACATAAGAAATTGATAATTTGATACTGCTTGACAAATTTAACCATTGTAATTTTGGATATCAGATTAATCATGATCAAATAAGCTAAATATAAGTTTGTTTTAATGAATCATAACGGAATTTCGAGATTAAATATTCACCAACAAATTAATATCAATCAGCAAGTTATTATAAAATTGAAAACCTAGAAGATTATAGAAAGTAATATATTAGGAACTTTACGAGCAATTCGAAGCGATAGCTTTCAGACCAGCAATTGTGAAGCCAGAACACGAACTCAAAATCAACGACTTAAATTCTGGAAATGAATTTGAGATCATACTAAGGCTCTGATCGGATACGATCATCTTCTTCAATTTAAGCTTCTCGAGCGACCGGCAATTCGTAACCAAAATTTCAATCCATGGATCAATTGAGGCGTACCGATCCCCGGGGCGCAAATTAGGGTACAAAATCGAGGGTTTTGCTTTCAAGGTGAGTGATCGGAGATTCGGGAACCTAGCGATTACAGTTGCCGGAGAAATTGCGTTACAGTTAGATACGTAAACAGCCCGTCGACTATATCTATCGACTGTGTACCATAATTTGTTGACTAAAGATGCAGAATTGCGATCACGATTAGTTGTGAGGTTATTGATGATTATTTCTACCAGTGATTCAGGTAGGTGAGGCATATTTGAGAGAATGATTTGATTTTTGTTTTCGAATTATGAAATGTTTTAGGTTTTTGAAGAAATTTGGCGAATTGTGAGGTGTTGACTATGGAGGTTTATGGTCGTTTTGGGATTGTTTTAGTCGTAGAAGCTTCGAATTCGGATGGTGTAGAAACGGTTTTCAATTTGTTGAGAAGATGACGGGGAGTGTTGATTTAAGCCACAATTTGTGCCTTTATTCGGTTTACTTAAATCTATTAGGGTACGTTTGGTACAGAGAATAGAATTGTAAAGAAATGATTGCAGAGAATGAAATTGTAGAGAAAGGGAATTAGTCTGGAGAAAGAGAATTGACTCCTCTGTTTGGTAACACAGAGACTTCAACATAGAATTGCAGCAGAGAATAATTTCTCTTGTTTGGTATAACAAAAAAAATCAGTAGAGAATTGTACAAACTTTATAATTAGCAAACATATTTTTTTCCCACAACAATCATTATTATAACATACAAAATTCATGGATAAATTAATAACGAAAGTGCATTAATAAAATCAATAATAACATCCAAAAACATAATTGATGCTGTTCAAAAAGAAAATAAAAAAAGATACATCATTGTTACACCAAATTATGTATAATAGATACAAATTGATGCTGTTAAAAAAGAAAATAAAAGAAAATACAAAGTTGATACATAGCAGATGCATAAAACGAAAGACATAGATACATAATTATAATAGATACATAATTAATAGATACATATATACAATCAAATTATGTAAAATAGATAAATAATTATATGTATTAGTATTATTACAATGAAAGCACCCTATGTGTGTGTAATAGGTAGACGTAGGTTTCCCCAAAACTCTATCTCACTGTTTTACTAACGAATAGTAAAAATATGCTACTCATTATCGAGAGACATAGGTTTGGGTTTGCACAAGTCTAACGAAAGATAAAGATTGAGAGACAAAGAGATAGAGTTCGAGAGACACATATCGAGATTAACCTAGAAGAAGCGACGAATTGTTGCTGGACGAAATTGCAGCGGACGAATAGGGATTGACAACGAAGACGAAAGGTTTGCTAACGTATAGAGAAAATAAAAGAGGGCTTTGTGGTGGGCTTTCTAATCTCCGTGTTTTCTTTTTTAACTCTCGTTTTGTGATTCTCTTCTTTTCCCCTTATTTATTAGGGAATGGAAATTAGAGAAAAGGAAAAGATTTTTTTCTCCATCTTCTTTTCTCAATGTAAACAAACAAGAGACTTTACCTTTATTTTCCTTTCTCTGCCTTCAAATCTCTGTACCAAACACACCCTTAAATTAGGGAAAATAATAAGTTAATAACCACATCTCTTATATTATTAAAATTTTAAAGGATTTGCTATTAAGGTGTTGTTTGTTTACAGTTTAAAGGAATCATTCACGCTAAATTTTGAATAATTCAGTATTCAGTACGTTTGTTTAGCATCTATGAATGAAGACAATGTTGAATGAGATATCAAAAAAATGTCGAATCGTTCTACCTTATAACATATGCTGAATAATTAAGCAGTCATAATACTTATAGAAAAGTTTCCCACATTCAAAACAAGTTTGATACATAATCACTTAATCATTCAGATTGTTGAATCATTCAGTGCTTAATCATTTTGTTATTATCAAACAGCCGCTAAATATTTTCAGGATAATGGTTAATGATGGTTAAAATGTTTAATGTATATTTTTTATTAGTTAATTTACAAATAGTTAAAGAAAAAAAATTCTTAATCATTATGGCATGATAATTTTTTATGCATGTTAACAACAACCTCTAGGGTTATGGGCAACTAATCTTTAACCTTTTAAGTCAAGCACCTTAGCTTGGGACATTCTCATAATATCTGGTGATAATTTATTCGATATTAAAGTGAAAATGTATGGGGATAAGGCCTATTTATGTCGGGAAATATCATTATGGGCGTCTTCCGAGATTATAAGGACCTTGTGCGAATTGATGAAAAGGAATCCTCTAAATACAAGATATACATATAAAAAATTGGACTTTCTATTTTTTTCTTATTAAATTATAATGTTGACGTAAAAATGGACCGCCTATTTTTTTATTTTTTATATATGAGGTATAAAAAAAATTGGCCCCCTCTAAAATGTGTCTCATATGTAGTCGTATCTCTTGCACCTCCTCAAAGACACCCCTAAATATCATACTTCCTCTGATTCAAAATAAGTGATACACTTTGGATTTCACGGATTTTGAGGCAAAAGTTTATAATGGTGGTTAAATTTAGGGGTGTAATCGAGCCGAGACAGCTCGTGAGCTACTCGAGACCGACTCGAAAAATACTCGGAATCGACTCGTTGTGAACCGAGTCGAGCTCGAGCTCGAGCTACTCGAGTAGGGTTTCGAGTCGAGCTCGAGTTCCCAAATACTCAGCTCGCCAAGCTCGCGAGCCTTATCGAGTTTTCCTTAAATTACCTTTTTACCCTTTTTCTTATACTTAAATAAATTTGTGTCCAAGTATATAAGGGAAGAAAAAAAAAACCCTACCCCCATTTATCAGTTTTTTTATTCCAAAATTCCAAAAAAAAACCCTACCCCCATTTAACTTAAATTAGATTAATTAGATGGTTAGTGGGAAATGGGTCCCACACTTTTTTAATAAAGTGGAGTTAATGATGTTTAAAAGTAAAAGTAAGGGTAAATGAGTCTTTTCACTTTGTTAAAATAGATAGTTAGTGGGTGTGGGTCCCACTATTTTTTGCCAAATAAGTTAAATTTTCAAAGTGTATCACTTATTTTGATACACCTCAAAAAGGAAAGTGTATCACTTATTTTAAATAGGAGGAAGTATGTTTTCCATAGAGGATCTTACGCCAGTAATTGCTCCCACGTACGCATCTTTATTTACTCTTCTGTACTCCATGATGCTCATTTATTACTTATTAGATAATTGCTCTAATAAGTTCGTTTTAAAATATTAAAGGGTCTTTGGCCTAGTGAAAATTAGATGTAGATTAATATTTACCGTTAAAAAAAAAAATTTATTTCGAATATATATGGTAACCATATGTTCATTTAACAGCTTTATGTCACGCCAGAGATTAAACAAACCGATGATAATATTACTGTCACATCTAAAGTTGCAAAATAATAAAAGTGCTCAAATGTTACTAAAAAGTATCTTTATAATCCTTCAAAAGTTGATTTTTTATAGTGAACTCAAAGGCATCTTTATCATTTTGTAATTCTAGATGTCAACAAAGGTTAAAGCTTATTTTAGAACGGTGTACGAATTCGCATACTTATAAAAAGCTAGGAATATTTAGCATTTTAGCCATCTAGGTGAGTTGTGGATTACTTCGTCCGTTTCAAAATAAGTGACACATTTTGGACTACATGTTTTTTGAGGTAAAATATGATAATAAAACTTAATTAGATTAAAGTGGATCGTTTCCAAAAAAGATTAAAGTGGATAATTAGTCGGTGATAGGTCCCACATATTTTGATTAAAGTGGAGTTAATAATGTTTAAAAGTAAAAATAGGGGTAAATGTGTCATTTCACTATATTAAATGAGATAGATAGTTAGTGGGTGTGGAGCTCACTATCTTTTTACCAAATATGATAAAGGGCATGTTTGGCAATCTTTTTGAAAAGCTACTTATTGACTTATTGGCTTTTTGAGAAGCCAAAATTAAAAAGTAAGGGGTTCCTTACTTCTTGATTTTAGCTTCTCAAGAAGTCAATAAGTCAATAAGCATTTTTTTAAAAAAACTCATCCAAACATGCCCAAAATTTTAAAATGTATCAATTATTTTGAAACACTCAATGAAAAAGGTATCACTTATTTTAAAATGGAAGTATTATTTAGCTATTTAATGGGCTATGTATGGATTGGGCTTCGACTGGGATGGGCTTCAGTTGGACTGGTGTTGACTTTATTGAATAAATCCTCTCGTGGATTTCTATTCATTCTACCTCATAAAGCAGTGACTGAATGAAATGACTTAATTTTATGGAATTTTATTTATACTTTTACTAAATGTATAAAAACTAGTAGAATTTACCCCGGGCGATGCCGCTGGAGATTTTCATATAATACTCAAAATATATTAAAAAGTATCAAATATTTACTTCTTAATTGTCAGTTGAAAAATGTATATCCCGTCGAAATAGAAAGAGAAAAAATAAAAATAAAATTAGGATTTTGCAGATCATAGCCCTTAGGGTAATGGTCAAACAAAAATTAAATCATAAACTTACTGTACATTAACCATAAATAAATCAACCACATGCACTTTAAAAACAAACTTAGGGTAGTTATGCTTAACAATTCGTATATTGTTATCCTTAAGCATTGCCCTAAGGGTAATGGTTAGTAAAATCTAAAAAGTTAAAATACATACTTCAAACGATTTATTTTCAACCATATTAGTTTGTATTAAAATTGATAAAAAAAAATTATTTATCATGTAATCAACTAATGACTGTAAAATTAAAAAAAGAAAAGAGATTTATACATCATGTAATCAACACATTCACTTTCAAGTTTTGAAGACTTCCTATAAAATATTATGCTGACATCATCTATCAATCTTAAGTAATATAAATGTTAAAAGCAGTTGCAACAATTGCAGCTAGGAGGAAGAAAATTTACGTTAAAGGAAGAAAAAAATGACCTGCGTGTATGTCACTATTCATCTAGTTTCAAAATGTATTAATACTAATTGTGAAACTGAGAAGAAGATATAAAAAGGAAAAGGGTAAGAACTTAAAATCGTAGGATATCTTTTAGCCAATGGATTGTTGTGAATTTTGTCATTAACTAGAAAATATTCAAGTAATTCATGGTTTTGGCTTATCTGATTCTTTATTCATGAAGAGGATATACAGGAGTAAAAAATATATACCTTAATTATTATATAACGTGTAGAATTAGAATCAGAACCAATTAAGGTTACAGAATCATCAGAACTCAAACTAAACCATTGATTTTTGAAATGAAATGATCATGAAAGACACATTAATGTATTTGATGAAGGACACCCAAATATTGGTTTGCATGGATGTCATATACATACATGAAAACATATACATATATGTATACATGCATGAATGACATCTATGCAAATCAATATTTGGGGGTCCCTCATCAAATACATTAATGTGTCTTCCATGATCATTTCATTTCATTTCAAAAATCAATGGTTTAAATTGAGTTCTGCTGGTTCTGTAGCCTTAATTGATTATGAAACTAATTCAACCCATTATATAATTTAGATCAAATATGTTAAAAGTCTCTCTATATCAAGCAACGTTTTAAAAATGGGTTCAAACCGTCTTTGAACCAGGAATGGAGATGATAACCGTTCGAAAAGGAGTCATTCACTTGAATGTTGGAGAATGCTTCTTCAAATCAATATTTTCGGTTAAAAAAGACACTAATTGTAGCACTAGATATATCTTTTAAACGAAAAAAATAGTATCAAATACTTATCTGCACACTATGAAATATAGAAACGTATTTTACACTGCATATCCACATGCTTATACCTTGTGAAAAGATTGTACGATATGATATTATTGAAATAATTATATCGTGTATAAATCATCTCCGTTAAAACTAAAAGCACAAATTCCATGCCCACACACCAATAATTGATTTGATAAGGATCACGACACATAAATCAGCCTACTAAAAGTACTAATGTTCCCTTAATGTATGTGCGATCGATGCCTTGTACAAAATTATTGACTACCATTTTTCTTAGATCTTTTGTACATAAACCTCATAATTTCTTTTCTTTACCCATTGTGACCATCTCCTAATTTATAAAAGAAACAACATATTATTCATAAGTGATCATATCAAGCCTTTGTGATCGTTCCTACTCACTTCATTGTTACGTGTTAAATTGTACTTTATTAAAGTTCAGGGGCAAAATGGAAAGTTAGAATAAAGTTGTTAAACAATTTGTTTAGAGGATGTTTGAGAGTGTTTTTTTAATTACAAAAGTGCTTTCTACTTCTTCAAATTCTTATTTTAAGTGACAAATTTATTTGTTACCTATTTAAGGCGACACATTACTTCTTTAAATTCTATTTTAAGCTGGAGCATTAACTCTGTAAGTGAGCCAATTGCTAAATCAATCGTGTTCATTGGTACTGCTTACGAAATTTAGATTCAATTAGAAAAGATAATTGCCTTTAATAATGGATCACGTAAGTATAAGTTGCATAAAGACACGTTCGCAATCGAACAACAAGGTGTCAATGTTGGGGAATATCATACATCATAGGCTTGGTCATGTTTCCTATACTCTATTTTGACCGCTACAAACCATTATACACTGACACTTTAATTTTTGTCACATCGAGCTTATTTATATTTATTCATTTAATATTTTATACATAAAATAACATATAAATATACAAATATCTAAAAAAATTATACTCTTTATCTTCTTATTACACTTCTCAAAATGACGCATTTAACTAACCGAAGTGGTTTAAACACATTCTATCTATAGGAACCAAAAAAAGAAGAAGCAATTAATGAGTACACAAAAAAGAATTACCATAAATTAATCTCATTTTCAAATCCACACTAACAAACTTCACCGAAATAAAATGATTGATTGAAATTCATCTTTTTTTTTCTCCCTCACCAACTCAAAAAAAGAGGAAAAATAAATCAATTATCATCGGATCGGTCAAAATGAAGTAGTTGACCACAACATTTAGGGCAACCTTCAACCTGTTTTGGCACCATGAAATACATGAAACACCCCTTACATCCGGCCACCACTAATACTCCTAACCTATTTTCATTTTCTTCATCATCGTCTCTTTGCTTTTGTTTTCTCGACGATGAAGCTGCCGGAGATGATTCCACCGACGACTCTTCACCGTCGTCATACGAGCTTTCCTCTCCCGCCCCTTCATCGTCGTTATCCTCGTCGTCGCTGTAAAAGTAGCCGGAAAAACCGTCGTCAACCGTCCGAGGATCGTCTTTAGTTTTCATTCCGGTTCTCCAATTTATGTAATACACCTCACCTGTCTGTTTTCCGGTGGTCATGATTTATAGATATAATCAACAATTTTGCTATCACGAATACCCAAAATTAAGTTTTTTAGCTTTATGCTCTGTTTTAGAGAATCCGGTGAGGGGGTGGGCGCCGGACGCCACCTCGGCGCGCCGGACGCGTCACGACACCGCCCGCTAAGCGAGCGAGGTGTTGCGCCGGATGGTCGACGGATGCAGCGGACTAATGAGCGAGTGCCACGTGGACTAGCCGTTGGAAACGGCTAGTTTTCCAGAATTTTTAAATTTTTTTTTAAATAAAACCTATTTATAAATAACTCATTTAACCATAACCTTTTTTCACACCATTTCTTACACTTTCACTCTCAAAAACTCTCTACAATTTCTTACCCTTTCACTATCCAAAATGTCTCAACCACCACACCCCGATTGGATGAACGGTATCCTCGGATGGGGAGGTTCCGGCTCACCGGCGTCCAATCCGTCAACACCTTCGTCCCAACAATCGGTATCATCCACCCAAAACACCTTGATGCCGACATTTTCCCAAGAGCAATACAACCACTTTATGCTTCAACAACAATTTCAAAACCTTCAACAACAACCACAACAATTTCAACCCCCTCCTCAAATGTGGTCACAACACCAATGGTCACAACCACAATCTTTTCAACCACAACAATCTCAACAAAACCAACCCCCTCAAGACACCGACGCCGTTGAAAATGCGAGAAGAAAGGGGAAAAAAGTTGCCGTCAACTTAAGTCGGAAGGTTATGCGGTGGGACGCCGCCGAAGAAGTTTTATTGGCGAGGCTATGATGGCCGAGTTTAGGCGGAAAAGTGAAGCCACTCAATCGGCTTACGAAAGGTCAAAGGCGCGGGATGACGTTTTCGTGCGGTTGGAAGAATTGAGATTCCTCGGCACTAGCACCGAGGGGTTGGGGCGCGCGGATAAGGCGAGAATTATCAAGCAAAAAAGGGCGATCCGCGAAAAATACCCCATCGACGAAGATGAACTTGACGTGGATGATGACGACGAGTAGTTTTTTTTTTAATTTTCGGTATTTATTTCCTAATTTTCGGTATTTTTTTTATTTTTTCGGTAATTTTTTTTTATTTTCGGTAATTTTTTTCTTTTTTAGGTATTTTTATTTTGTATTGTGTAATATTTATTTTAATGAAGTATTATGGTTTTAAAAAAAAAAGGAAAAAGAAAAAAAAGAGGTGGGGCCCAAATGGCTTAAGTGATGGTAGAGGGGGTATTTGGGGGGTTTTGAATGTGAAATGTGAAATGGTGATGTGGCGCAAAGGTGGCTTAAGCCACCACACCTAATGCTCTTAGGGTTTCAAAGTTTAAATTCGTTGAAATTAAGAAAACGACGACGTTAAAGTTAACAAACTTTTCCCAATAAAGCAGCAACAAAAAGCGAGGGAAATAATGCAAGATCTATGTTTCATATTTTGTAAATTGTAGTATTGGATTTTGATATATTATTGTGAAACTATACTTCCATCCTATTAATCAATCTTTAAACTAATCGAAATTTTGTCTGATTTAAAAAAAATAAAAAAACTAATTAAATTTTATATATTCATATTTGCCTCCATGATTCAGTTTATTTTTCGTCTATTTAAACTTATTTATTAGCAATCTAAATTTGTCATTAAGAAAAACATAAAATAATAAATAAAATATCTATTTTTTGACACATTATCAAAACATTTTTTGAATTCATAATTCATAAATAAACAAAAAATAAGCAATCAAATCTAACCTTTAAATCGAGGCATTGTTCCCAATCGTAGGGTAGTATAATATTTGAATTGAGTTCCAACGTGGCCTCGGAGGAGTTTGTAGGCCGGTGACAATGGGTGGCCGGAGACTCTTCAACGGCGACACTGCTTGTGGTGGTGGTGGTGCTATGGTGGTTTAGGGAGAAGCTTTGAAGAGATCTTTCTAACGATGCAGTGATCGCCGCCATGTTAATTGGTGTTGTCATTTGTAATTAATGACACCTCAAATAATTAGAAATTTAGCGACAAAATTTAATAGAAGGAGAAATCTAGCGACAGAAACTTGGATTTATAGACAGAGTCATAGAGAAAGAGAGTGTATAAACTCTAAATTTGATGAGTTTGTGGGAATAAGAAAACTTGGACCCTTCAACCACATAAAATAGAGTGGATTACACAAGTGGTCCCTCTACTATTCATGATTATGTAGTTTTCATCCTTCCACTTTTGATTTTGCATTAATGATCTTTAAATGGAAGTCTATAGGCTGGTAATTATTTTTGTCATTTTTTTATTATTGTGAAACTAAACTTCCATTCTATTAATCAATCTTTAAACTAATCGCTTTTTTAGTCTCATATTCATCTTTTAAACATGTTCAACAGACGAATCGTATGAATTTACAATTACACTCGTTTGGTATGATCTATTATCTTATATTAAAGCTCACGAGCTTAATTTAGATTTCAGAAATTCAAATGGATTATTAATTGGAATTGTAAGAGGAAAAAAATAAATAAAACCTCCATTAAACAAATGAATTTGGGAGATTATAATAAGAGATTTAACTAGAGAGGCTTGTATGATGGGAGGCATGTTCTTAGAAGAGAACAAATTCATTAAACAAATGAATGTTGACAATGCATACAATAAGAACAATTAATATGTAATTGATGCATTGATTGTCGTATCATGTACAGAAATACAATAATATCCTCAACGAGTCAAACTATATATAATTATATAAACCCTAACCACATGTAGTATTTTTTTGTATTAAAAAGTTATTCTTGTTATAAAGGCTCTTCCAAGTAGCTGAATTTATGTTTGTGATATATACACGACCTAATCTTTATCGTGGTCGTTTTCGAACTTCTCTCGTGGTCATCTGGTAATATTTACCCAGAGAAAGATCCAACCAGTGATCTCTAGGAAGTCATTCGAGAGAACATAGGTCATCGTCAGATGGTTCTAACCACATGTAGTACAAAATGTGCAAATGATGTCAATATCTAGCAAATTAAATGTAATTATAAGCAGATAAGAAAAGAGACAGAAAAAGGGATAAAATGAGATTTTATAAATAGAAGAAGAAGAAGGAAACAAGAATTGGGGAATCTAATTCTAAGATGGACAGGAGAGCTGGCCAAGTTTGTCTCGCATGACATGACAACAACATTACCCAGCACAACCTTTTGGGTTTGGGTGGGCACATGCAAGCCACGTGACCATCTCTCCATAACTCAAAAAATGGAGCCACTTTTGGCATTGTGAGTAGAGAATGAAGTGAAGAAACCAAGAAGAATGTGGGAGCTTTCTTCCAAGTAATTGTTTCCTCCACTTGTGAGCTATACCCTTTTAAAAAATAAAATTAATGATAAGATGCACAAGGAGTAATGGTTTCTTTTCTCTTTTTAAGAAACCAAGTAATTGTTTCGCCCACTTTTGAGCTATACCCAAGCTTATAAATAAGATAGAGATGTGAGATGGTGGTATCATAAAACTTCAAGATTTAAAAGTTATGATGAGATTTTGATGTTTTCTAAGGTATAATGTAAGATGAGAATTTTGTATATAATTATATATATACAATTAATTATGAATTTATAGCATAATTTATCAATTTTTTTCTTCATTTTCGTCATATCTAATCATTTTATAACCGGATAACTATATATATTTGGCTAAAATAGCTTAGTATCTTTAATACGCTAAAAAACACAACTTATAACAAGTAAAAATAAGCCAAGTTGGACCTTTATATACGTCAAGCTTTACGTTCAAGCTTTAGACCATGACACGACATCATGTCAAGCCTTAAGCTTTGATGAGCAATAACGAAGTCAATGCATCTTTTTAGAACCATGGCTATACCACTTGTGAATTACACTCTTTTTTAAACTTGGGTTTGAATATTACTACTCTTAAATCCAAATAGTTGGTAACGTCCATAAGACTTAAATGATTTTGTTTTGATTAAAAAGTGTTACTATTCCTTTTTAGTTAAGTTGAAAAGGTAAAAAGATGGGTTTGAATATTTGAAGCGATATGCCGGCGGAATGAGTGAGTTGAGGACTTCTACATCCTTTAATGGCGGAAGCTTCAATACATTCGCTCTCCCAACACCTATTCTATTATATTCCTTTAAATAATTAATTACTCGTATTTAATTAATTGATTAATTAACTAATACAGTATTGCCCATGCAATCAAATTCTCCCATTTTTAAATCATTAATAATGTATTCAACCATCTCTATTTCTTTTAAATAAAAAAATAATTAATTTGAAGGGTTCTTTTTTTAAGAAAATAGAAAAATAAAAGGGGAATTATAGTAAGGGGGAGTGGGGAAAAGTAATTCGACAAGACGAATGCATAGGGGAGGGTGCAGGCAGTGAAAGAATATATAGATACAAGATGTATGTATAATGAGGAGAGAGAGAGAGGTGGGTATAAATTCGGAGGGGCAGAGGCAGAAGAGGTTCACGAGGGTGGGATGAAGGAAAAAAGTATCAAGATGATTGGTGTGCTTTCCCTGATATGGGAATCTCATCTGACTACTTCCATTTTCATTGTTTATACGACCACAACATAAACAAATATCATTAGTTTTTATCAAATCATTATCATATCAGTTTACACTCCAACTAACATTCAAGTGACGTATTTATACGATCAATACTCATTTTCTTTAGTTTTTAGGCCCCACAATTATAAAATACAAAAACAATAATAATAATACCATATACCATATTACATTAACTTGGGCCCTACAATTCATCTCTTCCTCTAGCCGAATCCTTCAATCGTTGCCTTCAAAGTGAAGAGGCGTGCCAATGGTGGGAAGGCAACCGATGCCATCAGTTACCCTCCATTGGCACCAGTCTTACCAAATGGAATTTAGCCCGGCAGTACGATGATATTTGACTAGCATTATAATGTATTGCTTTTCATCCTTGTGGTTGAGAATTCAAATTCTGTTATGAACATACTTAGATATTTTGAACTAGATTAATAGTATTTGTTATGGAAACCATTTCTCATGCTAAAGTCATTTCTTGCCCAAAAGCATTCGATCGTCAAGCGGACCAGATCTAGCAAAAAAGAGGGGGGAAGGGGGGGGGGGGGGGGGGGGGGGGGGGGCTTTCATTGGGAGGTTCGTAGCGGGAAATGCATACTCGTCGAGCCAGGGAGCGACCAGATCCATGGCCCTGCATTAGGACTAGTCTAATGATTTAGCTAACTAAATTATCGGGTGCCTATTTTGGGTATGAAGTACAATTTTGATTTTGAATTTTCTGAGTATTTGCATTAAAAATGAGGGTAAAAAAGAATTCACTTTGTTATATCCAGTTAGTGTGTAGTGTAGAATATAATATTCTCTGATGAGATAGCAATGCCTATACTACAATACAATATAAATATATTATTTTTATCGGTTGGTTTTGTCGTATGGATATTGGATTGTTGCAGTCATTCTCTCTGTGGTTGTTACTTCTGTTTTACTTTTTTTCTTTCTTTCTTTCGGTAATCTTTTTAATGATTACTAAAATGTCTAAATAGCATCACCGTTACATAACTAATACTGGTTAAAAGAAAATTGTTGTATACCATAGTGTTTCGTAAGCTATATTAATAGTTTAGTTGCTTATTGAATCTGAAGAACGTAGACTAATGTGAACAATTAAACATTTAAATGTTTCTATACTATATAACGATTTGTTATCTGGTACGGATACCTACCTATAGCTTTAAACACGTAAATAAGGGGCTAAATTTAAATATCACCAAGACTATTAATATTTAATAGTGATGTGTAATGAGGCCACCCCGACCAAACCCCCATTAAGACGATCAACCCCTATTTTTCATTGCATTCAGTCTTCCATGCGACCGATGGAGGTCGTTGTGTGTTTTAAGTTGGTCACTTGTACTTTATATATGATAAGTGGAATATTAATAAAATCACTTTTCAGGTGTTGTCATTAGTTTGTTCACGTCTACGAAGGTTTGTGAGTGTTTGTCAATTGTCATGTGTCTGATCTGAAGAAAACTTATATGACGCTGATATGTTACTTATGACCAAACCTGTGTTTGATCACCATTACACTAAATCAAAATATCTAGGGCTCGATCACATAGATCCATATTAATATTAGGGGATAGTGAGTGTGTGTGTGGCTGTCACATACCTAAGCTTATGTGTGGAACCACCTATAAATACATAGTCTTGGTTGGAAAAAAAAAAAGTCAAAACGGTTATTTTTTACAATATCTTATCACTTTCTCACCATATTAAAACACTTACATAATATAAAAACACCAACTCAACACCATTTCAAGAATATGACATTTGTTCAATATAAACACCATTTCAAGAATACGAAACTTGAATCACCGATTCAACAAAAACATAATTAATATTTAAGATAATTGATAAGTTTTAGATGGGATTTGATATACTAATTAGTTTATGTAGTGAGTTATAAGTTTTTTTAACCTAAATTATGTAGTTTTAGATGGTTCCACACCTAAGTTTAGGTATGTGACAGCTACACACTCACTTTTCCCTTAATATTAAAGGTTCAACAATGTTGCGTCCTAAAGACATGAATTATTTAAAATGAAAGTTGACTTAACAATATACTCCCTCCGTCCCACAAAAAACTTCCCATTTGATTTGGGCACATGTTTTTAGGAGATAGTTGGTGGTGGGGTATTTGGTAATAAATTTGATTAAAATATAGGGTTAGTTTAGAGATTGACATAAAGTTAGTGAGAGAAACTTTAAAAAAATGATTAAAAAATGACATAAAGTTAATGAGATAATATTAATTTATTAAGTGGGTCCCTTCAATTCTCAAATGGGAAGTTTTTTGTGGGACAAAATTTTGGGGTGAAATGTGAAGTTTTTTGTGGGACGGAGGGAGTATATAATTGTCAATTGTCAAATAGAGGAGGGATGCCAGCCGTCTATCCAATCATCCAGGTATAATTTCTCTACAACATCTACCGTGACTTGTTTTCAAAATTGGGGCTTAAAGCCACCATTTGATTAATTATATTAAACATTTAGACATAAAGCTCCAAGGCGATTCATTGATTTAAGGTTTGCTAATCATATATGTCAACGGATTTGAGTCGATTATTCCTAAACGAGAAACAAAAACCATATTTAAAACCTAGCCCACAACAACAAATTCAAGACCCATCAACTAGAGCCCAAATTCTGTTAAAATTTAAGAAATTATATGTTTACTTCTACAAAGTCGTAGTTAAGAATTCCCTAATTTTTATATAATAAATCTTAGTCATTGTATCAAAAGATCTCTTGACCACCACCAACATCAAATCACAGGTGATTCAATATACAACGACCACCGCCGGCCACCACCACCGCCGGCCACCACCAGCACCGTCGGCCAGTGCCTCCATCGACCACCTCCGGCCGTTGCCCACCGCCGCCGCAATCACATGTGATTGAAAGCAGCCGACGGTGGTGAGGGGTTGCCGGTGGTGGAGATGGTGGCGGGCAGAGGTTGGTGGTGGTGGTGGTGGTCGGCAGTGTTGAATAACATGTGATTTAATACACATGGGGTGGTGGTGATGGTGGTTGGCGGTGCGGAATCACATGTGATTTAATACACATGTGATGGTGGTGTGTTCACTGTGTTGAATCACATGTAATGTTGGTGGTGGTGGTGATTTAGGGGTTTATTGATTCAAGAGCTGAGAATTATTTCTTGAGATTATGTAAAAATGACGTAGCTCCTTTGAACGTTTCTCTACTTGTACAAGTGTAATATTTATATGTGTATTGTTTGTTTTCTTTTTAGAAAATCCAGCTTGTAGATGTCTAATATATTTTTTTTATAAAGGTATTGTTTTCTATAAAATATTTTTATTTATCTTTCTAGTTTTTTATTTATCTATATCTAAATCAATAAATGAGATTATGTTAGAGAATTAGTAAATTTCATATACCAATCACTTTATGGATATGAGATGAATTAGGAAGATGACCACTCGCTTTGCAGTTTTTGCATGGATTGGTGCATATTTGGCAATTGTGTCGCTGTTTGAAATTCTGTTAGGTATTTGTGTTCATTTCTGCCATATAAGTGTACTGCTTGAAGTTATAAATTTTGTGGTATTGATCGAATCAATCCTGAACATATATTAAGCTTTTTTGAAATTGAATAATTACTATTAGCTGTAAAAGAGTAGTAGCTTGTGATAATTTTATGTAGACTAAAAAACGATAGTATAGATTATATTCGTTGATCAGGATAATCTAACTAAAACCACGTTGATTCGAGAATTCCGTGGGATTGGCCTTCAAAACCTGTTTAACACGGAGAACACAATTTTGGAGAGAAAACTCAATTTTAGCAAAGATACCAATTGATTATTTCATTGCATAAAACACACTTTAATATGGCCCAGATTTTCGAATGAGCCTAAAATAACAAAGGGGCCATAACTGGATCTTAACAAAGTTTACTAAAATAAAGAAAAAACACAAAAACACAAATAAAGTGTCCAAAAACAACGTTTTTGGGCCGGGAAGTTGGGTAGACCGCATACGATCGTTTATCATGTCGTAGCCCTCGTCTCAAGCTTCAGTTTCGCTACAAATGGCCTGAAACGGAGACCCGGGCCAAAAGTTATAGCCTTTTCAGTTGAGCCCCTTTTCTAATACGATCTTGGGCTTCAAAAACACAATGGCCCGCTCATCTATCATCGGGCCTGCATCATTCCCCCTTGATAGACAAAATTCGACCTCGAATTCCCAGAAACTTCATCATCAGAAGAATCACCATGATAAGGCATCAAATGTTTCACATTAAACACATCAGAACATCGAACATGGCTCGACAAATTCAAACGATAAGCATTGGAGCTAATTTTCTCCACAATTTCCATTGGGCACACCAAATTTCCAGTCACGTCATCTGCCACCTTAACAACCACACCACACTACATTATCTTTCAGGAAATAGCCACCACACCAAATCACACCATTTTATTTTCAGTCTCTATCATTTCATTTACATTTGTTTTTTAAACATAAAACTAATATTTCATTAAATTAAAACCTACATTTCATTAAATTAAAACTACAATACAAGAAATTTAAAAACTAAAATACTTGAAATTTAAAAAGACTAAAAATAAAACTATATTAAATTATTCATGGTTGCCCGGCCCTTACCTTCGCTGCCAGTAAAATTTCAAGATCTTCCACCCGCAAAATATTTTGAGTTATGAATATTTTGTTAGTATCAAAAGGGACATATCGAGTAAATGTCAAACGGTATTTTTCAAGTATGGGTCGACCTAAAAAGCACACTTTTTATGTATCTTTCCGAACTTTAAAAGTAAATAGAGTGTTAAATATAATCTGAAAAACTATAATTTTATACAAACAATATATATTTTTTATAATAAAGCAATAAACAAGACTTTTAGGCATTGTATGACTAGCACAAAAAAGTATTGAAGTTTTTGAAAATTTTCGTTTGAGGTAATTCTTTTTTTTCTTTCTCACAACTGTATTTAAGTTTTTCTTTTTGGTAATGTACCTTTAAAAAAATTTGAAGGTGTTAGAAAAAACTCTAATTAAAATGAGAATCTACTTAATTTACAAAAGAAGAACAAAAAACTCTTCAGAAATATAAAACAGAAAAAAAAAAATCTTATTGTGGGTGGGAAAATGTCAAAATATTGTAATGCCTCTAGTTAACCAAAAGAAAACTTCAGTACCTGAAACAATTTTTTTGAAAATATTAATAATTTTTTTTTATTGTTGCTCTTCTGAAGTAATTGTTGATTGTCACTTTAGATCATTTATTAGTTGGATTATTTCTTAAAATCAATCAATGTCGCTCTTGCTTAAAAGCATGACCTTTTTTTTCAACTTTGTATTGTGCCTTTACGCCTGTCAAAACATCAAACTCAGCTACCCTGCTACCTCTTTCCGATATGAGTTTGTTATATATACCATTAAATTTTGTTACCTTGTTGTTTATTTCACGCAATTTGCTACTAAGTTGATCTACTCTTCGGAAAGTGGGGACTCACATAAAACTATGAAATTTATCAAGAGCACCTTCCCATAGAGATTTTCTTATCATGCCATTCCTGTCTATCTCATTTTTGGAAGTGTCACACCAAACTCAGCATAAAGCAAGTTCCTCATTTTACGTCTAACCTAGTGGTTTGTCTTGATCTTCCACAACTTGTTTTGCTTTCCCTTTCCCTTTCTCTTTTCGTTTGCTCGCTCTCGTTTGTTGTTGTTGGGTACATTGTGGTTATTGGGTTTGGGTTTGTAAGGGAATTTGTTGGAAAACTGCATTTTGTTGGAAAACAAAATTTTGTTGAAAAAATTATGGAGGTTGGGATGAAAATTGAGGTACGTGAAAAAAAAAATTGGGGAGGTATTTGAGTTGAATCTTTGGTATTGAGGATGTTGAAATATTGCTAGTATGGACTAGTCCAAAGGGTGTATTTTGTTATTAATTTAGCAATAATAATTACAAAATAGTTATATTGCTATTTATAGTTCAAATATTTCTGTAAGTTTTATCAATTTTTAGATAGGAAGAAAATGAAATAAAAATAAAAAATCAAAATCAAAATCAAAACCATTTCCAAAAGAGGAAGCCCTCTTTACCTAACTGTTAAGTTCAACCCACCTTGACTTTCTAAATTGCGTATCAATGGCGACTGCCAACAATCATTGTGAAGAAGACGACTCTCTTCCTTGCGATTACTGCAACCACCACATCGCCGTCATCTTCTGCCGTGCAGATTCCGCTAAACTCTGTTTATTCTGTGACCAACACGTTCACGCCGCCAATGCTCTTTCCGGCAAACACCTCCGTTCACAGATCTGCGACGGCTGTCGCTCCGCCCCCGTTTCAGTCCGCTGCTCCACCGAAAACCTCGTCCTCTGTCGCGAATGTGACTGGGATTCCCACGGTAGCTGCTCTGTGTCCGCCACACACGATCGTTCCCCAATCGAGGGTTTCACCGGATGTCCTTCACCTCAAGATCTCGCTTCAACCTGGGGTTTAGATTTAGATCACCAGCAGCAGCACCGGAAAAAACCCCTAGATAATCCAATTCACGACTCGGGTCTATGGGGCAACCCGTTTTCCGACCCGAATTCATGGATGCAAGATCTAATGGTACCTGATGAGATTAATTCCAATTCCGGAGTGAATTACACGTTATCATCTCACAATTCTAAGAAATTGATATCAATTTCAAATTGTGGGAAGCAAAAAAGTGTGATTTTGAAACAGTTGACTGAGCTTTTTAAATTGTCACCTGATTGTAACAATGGCGAAGGAGATGTGCCACGTCAGCAAGAGGTTGATAATGATGAGGAAGATGAGGTACGAAATGAACATCAACCGTTTACATCTTTGTTGATGATGCAGGGTCCATTGGATATCAATCCAGTAAAAAATCAAAATTCGGAACCAAATATGAATTGGAGCTCAAAACCAAAAGATCACAGAGGCACTCAGGTTATATTTCTTAAATAGTTTATTAATTAATACTCAAACTCTATTCCTTTTTTAACCAGATTGAGTTTAAAGATGTTACCTTTTTGTCAGGGTAGACATTGTTTATTCACTACAATGTGTTATATTGATACTTTGTTTAATATATATGGATTAATCAAATGAATATGATAGTGGTGCTGAACTGCTGATGTTTGAATAATGATAATTAGTACTTAAAGAAATTTGATAAAAGGCTAAATTACATAGGAATCAATCAAATTATACACATTATATGTATTGGTTTACAAGGATTCCCGTTTAAGATATTGTCTAGTGCCTAAAAATTGATTGGATCAGTCCTGTGTGTATTCTACCATTATCCCGTGTATTCTACCATTATCCCTGAATCTTGATTTTTTTTTTTAACAGTTCATCTGTCCACGACAGGTTTTGAACCCATGACCTATAAGTCATGGGCAACACCTTAAACCTTACATCAATACCACTAGGCTTTTAGCCTTTGGGTTATGCCTGAATCTTGATAATATATGTATTTTGGAACTATGTTGACCGTTACACACTTTATATTTGATCATTTTATTATTATTATTATTATTATTAGAGTAAATTACACAAATTGTCCTAAAAGAATTTCTCTCGGGTTTTTTGTCCCTTAAAATTTCATTTTTCCTTTACTTCGTCTTTTTCGCCTAAAATGACCAGAATACCCTTTTTCTTAATTTATCTTTTTTTTTTAATATTTTTTCTTTTTCATCTTCTCCGACTTTGGAGAAAAAAATATATCAAAAAAAGAAAAAATATAAAAAGTGAGATAAATTAAAATTAAGGATATCTTGATCATTTTAGGCGAAAAGGACTAAATAAAGGAAAAATGAAAACTTCAGATCCTGAGAAAAAAAGCTTAAAGACAAAAATGTAGATCTTGAATACCACAAGGACAATTTCTGTAATTTACTCTTATTATTTTTTATTTTCCAGATATGGGATTTTAATATGGGTCGATTGGCTACTCCGGAAGAATCTGATGCAGTAGATTCAACAGGATATGGTACAAATAATGAAGGATTTATGATGAAATCATTTAGTGAAATTTTAAATGAAGCATCATTACCAAATAAAACCAATTTAGAAGAGATTTACGCCATAAATTACTCGACATCACACACCGATAATTCAGCCTTAAATGTAAGTCACGTTCGTATTGTTATTCAGTTATCTTAAAGGTAATATTAATTGCTAACTCTTAATAATTTAACATATTTATCGAATGTTGACTTTTTTAGGTCAAAATTAAGAACAACCAATATGTTGGTGGTTCAAATGATATCCCGTTTACCGAACAAAATGTTATGGCAGGCGAAAAAATGGGCACGCCATTAAGTAAAGCTGATATTGAGGTTTTGGCAAAAAATAGAGGTGATGCAATGCTTCGTTATAAAGAGAAGAAAAAAACGAGAAGGTATAAATTTATTATTATTTTAATTTTCATTTTCATTTTCGGTTATAAAGTGATGCATTTAAATTCTTGGAATAATTTCATACATATCCTTATAAACTTTCAATATTACGTGTATATCCTTGTAAACTTCATTATTACATATATATCCTTCCAAATTTTTAAAACTCTCATATATATTCTTTATCCTAATTTAATAATTTTTAAAACTTTTAAAAATTAAAAAACAAATATCCTAATCTAAGTTAATGGTAAAATATCCTAAATACCCTTGGTACTTCATTAATTAAAGTGATTAACCTTCTTGGTCGTCCATCATAATACTCGTTTACTGCCTTTCGTAATTTCATACTTACGATTTCATAGTTACATATTGGTTCAGACGACCATTTACACATTAGATTTATGGATAATATATCAATACTGACACGACCATTTACACATTAGATTTATGGATAATATATCGATATTGACTTTCTTCTCGTGTGTGATTGCTTGGGGGGAAGCAACATATCTAATTTGGATGATATAGGCATACGACTGAAATGATACAAATGGGGTTTGAACCTACGAAAGGCAGTAAATGCGTAGTATGATGACCGACCAAGAAGGTTAATCACTTGATTAATGAAGGGTTAAGGGTAATTAGGGTATTTTATCATTAATTTAGATTAGGATATACTTCCTCCGTATCAAAATAAGTGACACACTTTCCATTTTAGGGTGTATCAAAATAAATGACACACTTTGATAACTTTCCTTATTTGGTAAAAATAGTGGGACCCATACCCACTAACTATCCACTTTAATAAAGTGAAATTACTCTTATACCCTTACTTTTACTTTTAAAACTCATTAATATCACTTTATTCAAGAAAAGTGGGACACATCCTCCACTAACTATGTACTTTAATCTATTTTAACCTCAACTTTAATCTTTTACCTCAAAAAACGTGTAAGCCAATTTATGTCACTTATTTTGATACGGAGGAAGTATGTTTTTTAAATTTTAAAAGATTTAAATATTATTAAATTATGATAAAGGATATATATGAGACTTTTAAGATTTTGGAAGGATATATACGTAATAATGAAGTTTGCAAGGATATATACGTAATACTACCTCCGTATCAAAATAAGTGATACATTTGGGAAATTGCGGTTTTTGAGGCAAAAGATTGGAAAGTGATTTAAAATAGTATAAAGTGGATAGTTAGTGGATAATGGGACCCACTTCTTTTAGATGTAGTGAAATTAATGATGTTTAAAAGTAAAAGTAAGGGTAAAAGAGTAATTTTACTTTATTAAAGTAGATAGTTAGTGGAGAAGGGGTCCCACTTTTTTGCCAAATAAGGAAAGATTTTGAAGTGTATCACTTATTTTGTTCCACCCCTTTTAGGAAAGTGTATCACTTATTTTGATACGGAGGTAGTATTAAAAGTTTAGAAGGATATGTATGAAATTATCCCTAAATTCTTTATCAAAACATTTACAAAAGTTTTTATTATTTGAATAACAATTTAATTTTTGGAATAAATTAATTTAGGATGATTAAGTTGTGTGCAATAAAACAGACTTTAGTTTTGTGATTTTAGTAGTTATATTTGATGATGAAATATGTATATAGATACGATAAACACATACGGTACGAATCAAGGAAAGCAAGAGCGGATACTAGGAAGCGAGTGAAGGGTCGATTTGTGAAGGCTAATAATGAAGATGGTGATGGTTGAAAAATGTTTTTTAAGAATGTGTTTGTCTGTGTATTTATGTAGTTTTTTTTTTTAAATCCAATTGACAAGTAGTTGTAGATGTATTTAGGTGTTTGGCAGGACATTTTAGATGTATGATAAATGATTTTTGAGGGGTGATGACGTCATGTACTAAAATTGTATTCTTTTGTCTCCCAAGAAAATGTAACATTTGTTTGTGATTCTAACAGGTGTCTAATGGGCCGATTTAACCCAACCCAAACCCGTTAAGGCTTATAGGTTCGGGTTATATGTAAATTACATAGCTTCATAAGATCGGGTTAGATATGATTTATTCAAATTAACGGGTTCAGGTTCAACCTCATAACCTGGTAATAACAATACAAATATTTTTTCTTCTTTGATGTAAACAACTTAATAAAAATCTATCCATGCGTGTGTTAATCATCATATTTTCTCGACAAATTATGTACGTTTGTATATGAACACATAGTTTATGATCTCATACAAATCATATGCTAGCAACACTTGTATATATATTTATTGTAGATTTATCAATTGTTTAATACACAAAATGTTGCAACAAATGATTTGAAACATTAGTTGCTCCTTTTTGAAATTTTGATTTGGATCCAAAGAGGGTCCCCCACCATCCAAACTTGTTCCTTTATTGACCAAATTGAGATTTGGTTTGAGTATGAAGTAAAATATGTCATAATGATATGCACATGAGCATAAATAGACTTTTATATGATGGTGCTCCCGGACCCTAGACCAATAATAAAACACGTCAATTCTAAATGCTTACCTTTTTTCATCATTATAAACCTTCCAAACAGGAAGATATCGAACCCATGATCACTAGAAGATCATTTCAGACGTTCTTATAGTAGGTCTCTATGATTGCCTCGAATCCTTGATTTCTAATTGTACTCGCTTTGAAAACCAAAACGTGACACTAAAAGACAAAGACGACCTTGTAATGATGATGACCGAAAAATCGACGTTTCTTTTAAGGTGAAGTCAATCATTGTTCCTAAATGTGCCACGTTGCAATCGTAACTTTTGCTTTGCATTCTATTATTTTGAACTGTGAATTCAAATCTAAGTTTTCCTCTTTAATGTATCTTGCTTTTGAATTATACTAATCTAAATTTCCCATTTGATATAGTTGACCACTTGTTGGCAATCATAAAACGTGATATGAAAGTATCATGAATTAATGTTAAGTTAATGTTATTAAAGTTTCTATGTTTGTTAATCAACGAGTACTTGAAATTCAACTAGTATCGTATAAATATAGAAGTAAAACTAAAAGGACTGGAATTATATTAGCAAGCGTATATAGAGTCCAGACATTTATTTAGACCACTCATAATCGTCATGACTGGGGTTTAAGTTTTTTTTTTTTTTTTTTTTTTTTTTTTCTTTTCAATTTAACGTTGTGTCAGCTTACACTCAAACTGAGACATTCCTACCAACAGTACACATTCACGCCATATTTTTGTTCCCACATGTTCGAGCAACGATTGTCAAACACAAAGATTAGGCGACGTCAACCTTGGATCTCCTGTGATGATCACAGTGCAGACCCAACAAGTTCTTGGCGAACCTAGGGTGATCGAAGTTGAGTGCGAAGGTGAAAGTGAGAGTATGTTATCTCTGTGTTTTAGGCTTCTTTTATCTGTCTCAGTGTGTCTCGAACAATGAATTAGGCCATGTATTTATATGGCCAGGTATGTGGAACGTTGGCCCATCATGACTGACTGCAATAAAGTAGTCATGAAGCGCCATTATGACGATGTTAATGATCGTGTAACGCCTGCAGTAAAGTGTCATGAAGCGCCAACGGGTGTCAGCCAATAAGACACGCGACCATCCTGGGGCGGTGATGACTTGACAGGCGGTGATAACGCCTTGATAACTTGACAGGCGATCATGACTTTGACAGGCGGACATGCGCGTAGCTCTCTTGAACATGAAAGCCCATCAGTATTTAGGTTTTGAGGATTAGCTATATATACATGCCTAACCCCTACTAACCTCATCATGCCCCCGAGTTAGGATTTGCCAAAACATCGATTTGCAAGTCGTAACTACCATCATTTGTACGTCTTTTTCCGTTTTTTTTTTTGTTTTTTTATTTTTGTTCGATCGATCGTTAGAGGTCGTCGTTAGACCGAGACCTTTAGACGTTTACACCATCGACCGGCTAAGATTTTATACCTTAACCGGCTGTCTCTTTTACACACGGTAGGCCGTCGATAAGCTTTAGACCGCCGCCAATTTTAGACCGAGACGTTTAGACCGGTTGTCAATTTTAGGGTAGTCGACTGGCTGTAAGATTTTAGACGATACCGCCTTGACCGGCGGTTTTAGGGTTTAGGTCGACGGCTCGTGCGATGCAGGGTGAGACCGGCTGTAAGATTTTAGAGATTCCGCCTTGACCGGCGGTTTATTGCATGGACCGGCGGTTTTATGGTTTAGGTCGACGGGCTCGGCGATCGCAGTGTGAGACCGGTTGTCGAAGGTGAGACCGGCTGTCGCAGGGTGAGACCGGTTGTCGAAGGTGAGACCAGGTGAGACCGGTGAGACCGTGAGACCGGCGGTCGAAGGGGGTGTCGTAACAAGATGATACCGGCGGTACAATGGGATCACAATCTCAGACCGACGATCGCAGTCGGCAGCAGACCGGCGGTTTATGTGCGAGACCGGCTAGGCGGTCCGGCGATTTATAGGTGGCAGACCGGCGGTAACAGTCTGGCCGGCGGTGACTGGGCAGCAGACCGGCGGTACAAGGTGTCGGTTTTAGGGTTGCGTAGGCAGTTAATCTGGGATGGTAGCCATACGACCGGCAGCCAGATGACCGTCGGTCGCAAGTGGTCGCACGAAGCGGTTCGCAAGCCGTCGGTACAAAGCAAACCAGACCGGAGCAGTTCGGCAGCAGACGACCTTCGGGTACAACCGTCGGTCACAGCAATGCAGATCGGCGAGCAGGTTGACAATTCGACCGGCGGTTTAGGGTTAATATGGACTGGCGGTTTTAAGGTTTCGGTTTTAGAGTTAGCTGGATTGGCGGTTTTAGGGTTAGGTGGATCGGCCCTGACTCAACTAACTGATGTATTTGCCGCAGACTATTTTGCACGCTTTAAACACTTAACTAACTGTAGTTGTATGTTTTGCAGGTTTAACTGGATTGCTCGCTACCTTACAGGTACATATTTGCTTGTCCATTGCTTTGCTTTGAAAAATAATGTTTTTATTGGATGATCAAGCCAATAACACATTTTTGTTTTTATCTTTTTATTATGGATGTTGTGTCCATGACACCGTCTTGGGTGTGCTTGACAGTGTGTATATTTGGTTATTCGTATGACACTTTCTTGAGAGCCCATGATGCCTTTGTATGCCAATGACCTGGGTAGATTTGGGTATCTCTGATGTATGCTTCATATTGTGCCTGTGACACTGTGCCAATGACACTTTTGTTGGTTAACCTTTACTTTGTTTACTCGCGAGGATTGTCGCTTCCCAGTGAGAAGTGCTTATCTTTTATCAAGTAGATTAAAAGACGAGTATTATTGTATGTTATTTGGCCAGACAAGGTTGTCTTTCTTGGCTTCATACATGTTGTATTGAACTATGTTCTTAGTTGTGTACATGCACATGCGTGTCCAAGTTGTAACATTGTACGTAATGAAAGTGCATGTTTGGCTTTAGACTGAGATGTCTATTGTGGCCTTATGCTTTTTGTATTGAATCCTTACTTCAATATTTATTTGTTTATGCAAAAACCATAGAAAAATGATATTGTGAGATAATATTGGGATACAAGATCAGACCAAATGCTATTATCGCCAGTTTCATGCATGACCATGACATTCCATGTGCTTGGAAACATGTATTGAAAATATAAAGGAAAAAATGACAGTAAAGACTATCGCACCTTGATAGGTCAGTTAATATTGGCTCCCTCATGTATCATGAGGATATGACCATCAGGTGGTCCGGGATGTTCTGTGTCTTCCCCCTTCTTTTGCCAGGCATAACTCTTCTTAAGTGGAGGTTTATTTGCTTGCTGCTTAGCGCCAGGGACAAGGTGTTCTAGTTTGTCTTCTTCCAAAGCCCGCCCGATTTCCCTTTTTAGCTCTCTACAGACATTCGTGTCGTGTCCATGATCTTCATGGAAATCACAGTATTTATTCATGTTTTTCATACCCGACCTATGCTCCATCTGGGGTGGAGGTGTGAAGGTAGCGCACACCTGCTCTGTTATCAAGATTTCTTTTGGTGTTTTGCTAAGAGCACGTTCAGACGGATGTTTATCGTATGGGCCAAACCTCCGGTTGCTCCTTTCATCTCGTTGATGGTCACCAGTTAGAGCATCATGCCTGCGATCTGACGTGTCGGTCCATGACTTGCCGCCTACCTCTCTTGTCAGGGAGACAGTTTCTTTTGACCTTAAATAGTCATATGCCCTGTCCGTGGCTTCTTTGAAAGTAATTGGAGTTCTCTTGATTAACTTTTCTTGCAGTTGTCCTGGAAGCAGGGAGAGAGTAAAGCCCGAAATTTGCTGACTTTCGGGTAAGGCGACAATTTTCTGGCACTCCTGCGTGTAACGCTGAATGAAGTCGCGTAACCCCTCGCCTTCCCTTTGTCGCAGCAAATGTGCTTCTATATGAGTTCTCTGCTGCTTCTTTTGCTGGACAAAGTGAGTTACAAATTTAGCCTTTAGATCTGCAAAGTCTTGAATACTCCTCTCCGGTAAGTCAGCAAACCAATCACGAGCGAAACCCTGCAACGTGCCAGGGAACATGTGACAAGCGACTGGGTCTAGCCATTTCTCTGTCATAATGGCCTGTTCAAAAAGAGCAAGGTGGTCATCAGGATCTCGTGTACCGTCGTAAGTACCCACGATGGACGGAACTTTTTGTTTGTCAGGGAGTGGAAATCTGGCCACCCAGTCACAGAACTTCGAACTAACCACCGACAAAGGCATAGTGGCCGCTCGGGGTGGTACGGCTACGGACACGAGTGCTTGCAACACGCGCAACATGTCATTAGATGTGTCCTGTGGTGGATGTGGTGGTGGGGTGTGAATGGGTGGTTGTCTTAACTGCTCCAATAATTGTGACAACGGATCTACTGGTTGAACAACCGTTGGCTGCGGTGCTGGGCGCAGCGCCGCCACCAACTGAGACAACAGGTCCGATGAAGTAGGTGGTGAAGGAGGCGGTGGTGGATGAGTACTCTGAGCCAACCTTCGGAGTAACTCCACAATTGGATCCTCCCGAACCCCCGGCATAGCGGCCTGTGGAAAGTTGGAAACAGGTTGCCTGACCGGATCCGTGCCATCCTCCTGAGAGCTTGTCCCGTGGGACAAAAGAGGCTGACATGAAGGGATGGGCGTCACTGGCTGTGGTGAGGTAAACGAACTTGATCCAACCAGCCCTGTGGAGAAAAGTGGACTTGTTAAAGAGGGATACCCTCGTGTCCTGACATCCGATACCGTCCACTCAGAATCGACGTATGGTGCCATGATACGACTAGGCGAGGTTATCACCGCCTCGGGTATAGTGGTAATCACGGTAGTGGTTATTAATGGCGATGAAGAAGTGATCAGCGATGGCTGTGTATCCGCCATAGGAACGGTGTGATTATTGAGGAAAAAAAAAAGGTTTGGAAAAGTGAAACGCCGTTTAAAAACGTGTCCCACGGATGGCGCCAATGTTCGAGCAACGATTGTCAAACACAAAGATTAGGCGACGTCAACCTTGGATCTCCTGTGATGATCACAGTGCAGACCCAACAAGTTCTTGGCGAACCTAGGGTGATCGAGGTTGAGTGCGAAGGTGAAAGTGAGAGTATGTTATCTCTGTGTTTTAGGCTTCTTTTATCTGTCTCAGTGTGTCTCGAACAATGAATTAGGCCATGTATTTATATGGCCAGGTATGTGGAACGTTGGCCCATCATGACTGACTGCAATAAAGTAGTCATGAAGCGCCATTATGACGATGTTAATGATCGTGTAACGCCTGCAGTAAAGTGTCATGAAGCGCCAACGGGTGTCAGCCAATAAGACACGCGACCATCCTGGGGCGGTGATGACTTGACAGGCGGTGATAACGCCTTGATAACTTGACAGGCGATCATGACTTTGACAGGCGGACATGCGCCTAGCTCTCTTGAACATGAAAGCCCATCAGTATTTAGGTTTTGAGGATTAGCTATATATACATGCCTAACCCCTACTAACCTCATCACCACACATAATAAAATATATAACACACAAAATACTATTTTTCTTCAAATGTCCCCACACATTTTGTCTCCTCTTCCGTCGCTAAACCGAATCCACAACTGACAGAACCCAAATGACACTATCATGCTAACAATGTCAGTAAACTGAAGAACTCCATATAGCGACCAAAGATACCATTGGAAGCTTCTTACATATCACAAAAATGTTTGCATGAACCATCAAAAAATGTGTTCTTACTTTTATCACAGACACGTATATGCAATAAATTTTGTTTCTATAAAACTCTAACATTAATGTTTATTTTAGGTTTTTAAATTAAACCAAGGTTCTAGAAAGCGTAAGGCATGGCGTGGCGGCACCATCAAGCCTCAGCCATGGCAGGCCATGGCGTTTTTCAAGGCGTGACTTAAGGCGGCAAATTTTTTATATAATTTATATATATACGTATATCAAATTAAATAAAAATTATAGACATATTGATTTATATAACAATTCATATATAAAGCTTACAAAAAATGTTACATCTAAATTTATAATTAAATATGTTATCATTTTTTTTTTAAAAAATTAATTTTTTCAGCCGCCTTACAAAAAACTCGTCATTTTATCGCGCCTTATCACGCCTTATCTCACGCCACGCCTAGCCTAGCCGCCATGGTCTGTTTCGTAACGTCGACGCCGCGCATCACGCCTTGGCGACGCCTTGGCGCGTTTTTTAGAACCTTGAATTAAACAAACAAGTCAAAATCATAAGGAATTGCACATATATGCCAAGTATCAAACTACAAAGTAGAAATCATTATTCTATTTTGTCACACCCCACCAAAACTGGTTTTGCGGAAAAGCGGGCGTGCGACTTACATCGGAAATCACAACAATCGATCAATAGTAAAACATAGCACTAAAAATGGATTACCAGTTGTTACACGTTTATAAACCAAAAGTGAAAGATTCACTACAGTTATATTGAATAAAATGATCTTTAAGATTTTCAATCGATATCTAGGCTCCATTCTTAAAAGTAAAGACAAAATCCTTTTCAAAATACGGTAATCTGATACATGTAAATGTCATGCTAAATGCTTCACTTTCAATACCTGAGAAAACATATTAGAAAAAGTGTCAACACAAAGGTTGGTGAGTTCACAGATTTTATGACTCTATAAATCCTAAATTTTCATCAAAATATTTACTAGTTCGATTTGTATAGTAAAGTACCTTCAAATAACGTTTAAAAACCATGTAACCAGATTTGCACATGTTTAGTGCTCAAACTCTTTTGTAACAGTTTTAACTCTATAAAACACAATTTGCACATGATTGGTGCGTAAAATCATTTCAACATGATTTTAGAAAGGTAAGTCGTTTAGTACAAATCTATGTACGTTCAAGTTCACTCGTTTCAAATCCATGAAACCTAATTGTTTAATTTAATGCGTAATCCCTTATAGGATAGCTAGTCGTACAAGTTAAAGTATAAGTTCATGAGCCTGTAATCAAATCTAAATCTGCTTTTACCGAGGCATGTCGAGTCCACGACGTTTTAATAGAATATATATCTCATATGTTACACGGCTAGAGCGACTAGCCATGAGCGAAGGATCAAGCCCCAATAGTACTACTCATATATTCGTTGGCTAACTATAGTTGATGATTACAATAATGTTAGATCTAAACGATCTGGCGATAGGGTCATCTATCAACTCACGGTTATACAAAGATTAGTGTCGCAAAATATAGTTTTTCATACAAGTCTTAATTAAGACTTTTTCGTAAAAATACTTGTTTGAGTATGTCTTTTCGATGACCAGTTATCTCAAAAGGATAGTTTATCCAAGTTTTCACAAAGATTGATTGTACCAAAATATTGTTCGTAAGTGTCTTTCAAAAGATCAATTGTACCAAAATGTTATAAAAACATTAATACATTTCTCACCCCAAAACGGTTAAAAATACAGTAAAAAGGGGCTGTCAAAACTCACCTGATGCTTTCCAAATGCTAGCAGGTTATAAATAACGAATAAGTGCCCAATGAACACGCCTCAACAACCTAAATGTATGAGGTCAAACAGTGAGTAGACAGCTCTACAAGCGTCTATGCAAGTATGGTTCACTCAACTGATGTCTTTAAGTATTATTAGGCGCGAGTGATTCATTGGTGACTTTATAAAATAGTAATTTCAATTATTTAATTATTTATTTATTTATAAGTTGTTTGAAATTAATTAGTGTAGCTTGAACATTCTTTTTAATATAAATTTGTATGGCAAGCAGTTCATTCACAAACTTGTGTTGTTTTCGGAGGCTACATGGAAGAAATCTCACATACAAAGTCTTGCTTAAACTACTTGTACATACATGCTTCATGATACTTGTACTTAATTGGCATGTATGGGAGTTACTTAAATCATACATGTATTAAAATCACTTGTACTGCATGCTTTATCACTTGCATTCTGACACTACACCATAATCTGCATGTAGAGTATTTAGATCAAATATTGCTTGAAGAACTTGTACTTCCTACTTGGAAGTTTGTACGTTCTTTCCTCCTATTTAACAGTCACCTCGGTTATTTTCCTTCTCTGCTTCGACGCCCAACGGTTCACAAGGAGGGGGCGGTTTATTAGCATTTTTGTTCAAGTTGTTTATTTGCATTTTTGTTCAACTTAAATGAGATGTAATATATTGATTCAAGGCTATATATAACCATTTTAAAGGTGCTTAAAACATAAGTAGCAAGATATTAGTTTTGAATGTTTGCTTTTGTCTCAACAATGAAATTTTTGGTTTGTTATGGGTTTTACCAAGTTTCTTGTAGATTAAGTTGCAGCTTATATTACATGTATATATATTTGGTAGTTTTAACATCATGAGGGAACCCTTACCAACATAAACATAATCTAATAATGTAAAAATCACAAGAGATAAAGGTTGTGATCACATTGCTTTCGGTTTTGCGATATATACTTAGAACGGGTGTAACTTCTTGAATGAGACTCCAAATGAGTTGAAACTTTTTGCCAAGAACTAAAATACACAGTAGCAAAATAGTTTATAACTTCTCCAAATCGATGAGGTTTGAAGTGGTTAAGGAGGTCTAGAAGGCTTGCAATTATTGGAGGTTATAGAGGAATGTGTTGTGCTTATTTTGACCATGATAAGGTGGAGATTGGATGGGTAGAACTTAGGTTTTGAAGGCTGTTTTTGCTAGTGGTGATGGCTGCCGATCAGAATCAAGGAGGGTAAAGAGAGCTTTTTGGTGAGATTTGGAGAGTGGGTTTCCTAGTGGTATTAGTTTATGATGTAAACTAGTGGGTTATGGGTCCTTTTCAAGACACTATTTCTTATTTTACTTAAACAATTGTAAAGAAAAAAAGAGAGGTTATCAGCCGATGTGTCTAAGAGCATGTCCTTGTGTAAGACCTTGGTTGAAACTTGCAAGCAACATAGAGATGATGTGAGTGAGATGTTGTACGGCCAAGAGCAAGCATGGGAAACATTTTACATGGACAAAGGGTTTAAACACATTGGGTATTACCGTATTAGCATGGGGAAGAGTTCTTGCTTTTGTGGGTTCCTATGTGTACTTTAGAAACTCATTTATCAACATTTAAGATATATTTTTGTAGTGGAGACAAGGGGTGAACGGTTTTGATTTATTTTTCGCATACTTTGTATTGTGTTGATTAGAACTTTAAACGTATTATTCATATTTTACTAGTTTCTTAATTCGAAGTTATTGAAGAAATTCTTGGTGAATGTAGTTATAAGTCAATACGTCAAATTCTTTAACAATGAGTAAGTATATACACATTTCGATCATACTTTTTCCACATCAATCTCACCTATATATGAATTTGTCATTTGTTTATAAATAATTAACATGAACAGCCCGTTTTGTTTTAAAGAAGCATAAACTAATTGTATCTTTTTTAATAAATGTCGTATGTATGTATAGTTTGTGTATCATACAAAATAAAAGACTTTTGCTAAATTTAATGAATCAATTAAAATTCATAATTTGAAAATAATCCTTTTTACAAATAGTGCCCAGTACAATTGGTGCCGGGAGAAATGCCCATTTCCGAGGGTTGTCACATATTTAGAAGATAACATGATTTTATCAAGCTATAAATAGTTCGATTTTGGTTGACCTAGTGTAGATATATGACCAACATTAACAATTATATTCGATCTCTTGAACAATAATATTTGATCTCTTGAAATAAGTGGTATGTGAGGATAAGATGTAGACTATCATATTTTGACTCGTAGGTAGAGTGACTTCTTTCATAAAGACATCTAAAAAAATGCAAGTGAAAATATAAACATATAACCCGTCTTAAATAATCTTATACATAGGTAATAATTTCAAGAAAAGAAAAACATCTTAACCAAATTCATTCACATATATAACATCCTCTAAACCCATAATTTAATATTTCCTAATAGGGGTGCCCAAAGGGTCAACCCGACCCGACCCGACCTAACCCCGAACCCGAACCCGATTATGCTAGTCGGCTCGGGTGTATTCGGGTCTTGTGATCTTATCGGGTTTTATAAACCCGACCCGACTAACCCGATTCCTTATCGGGTCGGGTTTCGGGTTAGAATTTTTTAAAATTTCGGGTTTCGGGTTGACCCGATTAGAACCGATTAGGATTAGGGTTAAAAGCATTGTTTGTTTTATAAAGCATTTTTTAAAGTATTGTTTATAAAATTGTGTAGTTGTTTGATTAAAAAAGCATTGTTAGATTATACAAGTTGTTTTCAATGCTAATGACTGGCATACCGCACTCATACCATGCTACTTAAAAAGCATGTATCAATCGAGAGGATTGTATACAACTTGTAGTTGTTTGATTAAAAAAAGGATTATTTTTTTAAGTGATGGTGTTCGTAGTTAGTACTTTAAGGTAATAAAAATCAAAGGATTGTTTTTGAAGTATTCTTGTTATTGTTCGTAATTAAAAAATCTGTGTTTTGATTGGTGTTTTTAAGTGTTCTTGTAATTTTTTTTTTATATGAATGGCTAACCCGACCAACCCGATCGGGTCAACCCGACAAACCCGAAACCCGAACAACTCTAACCCGACTAACCCGATTCCTTATCGGGTCGGGTTTCGGGTTAGAATTTTTTTTTACCTCAAGCCCGATAGACCCGACCCGATAAGAGCCAGGTCGGGTCGGGTTGACCCCGTTGGGCACCCCTATTCCCTAACAAAAAGCAGATTCTTTGTAGTTTAATATTGGACGTCCATTGTAATGGGTATAATGAGAAAAAAGAATTCTTTCCTTAATTTAATTTTGTTGGGTAATATTGGTTTTGGTGTCCATGAATTCCCACCCAAACACGCTTTAACATTCCTTATTCCCACGTCCCTTTAAAGCTTTTTGAAGTACACACAACTCGCAACTCTAAAAAGTTGATAAAAATGTCGATTCCTTTTCATATTTCCGAATGCGTTTCTAGGATACGATTATTCATACTTCCTCCGTATCAAAATAAGTGACACACTTTTCATTTTGGGGTGTATCAAAATAAGTGACACACTTTGAAAACTTTCCTTATATGGTAAAAATAGTGGGATCCATACCCACTAACTATTCACTTTAATAAAGTAAAATTACCCTTATACCCTTACTTTTACTTTTAAAACTCATTAATATCACTTTATTAAAGAAAAATGGGACCCATCGTCCACTAAAAATGTACTTTAATCTATTTTAACCTCTACTTTAATCTTTTACCTCAAAAACCGTGTAAGTCAATTTGTGTCACTTATTTTGATACGGAGGAAGTATTAGATTCGGATTAACATGTTTTTTTATACAGGAGTAATGGATACAATTAACATTTTATCATATAGAAGTGGGATCGGGTGAGGACCCACGAGAATACCTCAAAAAAATTTTCAAAAAATTCCGAAAAATTATATATAACTCCCCATGATTATTACTACATTTGACATAAAAAACTTTTGAAAAACAAATTATGATCCACTTTTTGTTGTGCATCATAATAATGATCCATATTTTTTTGTGAATCAAAATTATGATCCATATTTTTTTTTTCATTTTTGAAAATTTTAATTTTTTTTGATCTTATAGGCTGCGATTTTTATGTTTTAAAAAGAAATTTTTTAATTTTTTTTTGATCATTTTCATTGTTTTTTTAGTCATCGCAGTCCTCACCGGTTTTTGAGTAATCACCGGATTCGGAGCCTTATCATATATATTAAACATTGTATATATCTTATAAATTAGAGATAGATCTCATTCAAATATTGTATTATAGTTAGAGATTATCTTTCCTAGTTAGTTAGCTTTTCCTAGTATATATATGATGCACATGTATTATTCCAAATCAATGAATCAGTTTGATTTCTAATATGGTATCAGGCATTACGATCCTAAGCCTCTAAAAACCCTACCTCCTTCCCGCAGCTGCCGGTGTCGTTTACGAACCACCGCCGCTGCCCCTTTTTCTGCTTTTTAATTTTCGTTTACCTAGTCTTAATTGATAATTATACATTTATACATGTATTTTTTCCAAATCAATGAGTAAGTTTGATTTCTGATAATATACATTTATACAAAAAAAAAAGAAAAAATTGCAACTATAAATAAAGCTTCAATTGCCAATAATTAACTCAAATAACCTGCCAATTTTACCATATACATCTAGAGAACACTTCACAAATTTATAAGAGCATAGATGTGGCGCTATTCAGTATTCACCATAGGCACCACACCACTAATATCCACATTCCATCAGGACCACCATTACACTATTATTGAATCAAAAAAATATTTTTATTACACAATATCTCATGGCCGCAGCTCTAACCATGCACACACCCACCACGACCCACCGCATCAAAGCTGATATGGTGACCCGACCCACCCTATGTCATGGTGACCCGACCCACACCCGATGTTCTAAGTTTTTAATAGCACAAGGTGTGGGATGTTAAACTCACGTGAAATGTGTTATAACATGGCTTATAACACACTGTGACTCATATTATACACATGTTAAAACTCACATGCCCTGGCCGTGTATAGTTGTATGTTAAACAATTTTATGCATGAAAACATACTTTAACATGACTTTAACATGTTAACATCAAACGAAATATATGTTAAAACGAGTATGTTAAACCTATATTAAAATCCAAAAAATCTTATAACATAGATTTAACATGTTATCACATTGGGCTCTAAAATGTTCTAAACACGAATTCTTCTTCTTAATTAAATTAAATTTTATTGGGTACCATCAATTTTTTCGGCCTCCATAAATTCCCCACCGCTCCCAAACACCCCTCAAGATATATTTATTTCCCCCACACACACACACACACAACTCTTTAAAGTTGCTAAAAATGGCGATTAACCTTCCACTTTCTTCTCTGTTTCTCCTCTTTATTCTATCTAAGTCTGCTTACGCTAATATTGAAGGTAGGTTTCCGATCTCCAGTTCAATTTAGATCCATTTATTAGTAATCAAATATGATTATTATTATTAAATACAGGTGATGCTTTATATGCTTTGAGGAGAGCAGTAAAAGACCCTAAAAATGTTTTGCAAAGTTGGGATCCAACTTTGGTTGATCCATGTACTTGGTTTCATGTTACTTGTGATTCTGAAAATCGGGTCACCCGACTGTAAATACGCTACCCGTTTTACGCTTCTTTAATTTAATGCTACTTCTATAATTTAATCGGGTCACACGACTGTAAAGCATTGTAGTTTGGAAGGGAAGCTAGAGAGAAACACTCCATTTACTTCTATAATTTAATTGGGGAAGACGCAATGAACATCAAGTTTCAAAGGTTAGCATGGTTACGTATAATTGGTTTACCGCTATGCTTTCGCGATTCTGAAAACGCTAAAAAAATTGTCAACAAATACGGTGATATGGTGGAGATGGTTGATTGCATGTGGGAAAGTTCGAATATCTCCAACATAAAGGTGGCCATCTTAACTTCTTCGAAGACCAGAATAAATGATGAAGTTAACATATCTCACAAAGGAGGTGGTTTTCAAGTTGGTGTCTCCGAAATTTTTTATGATTGGCACCCTTACTCTACTAGTTCATTCTCTATGAATCCATCAAACCAGGGGGATCTTGATGATGAAGATGATGCGTCGGCTGGTTCCGACGTGAATTCGGATGATGGGATTTCAGAGACATGGGTCGATAATGATTTACAAGGCAAACCGGAAGATGGAGAATTCTTCCCGGAGGTATGCCCGGAAAATGACGTCATGATTGATCCTCCGGTGGGCGTTGATGTTCACATGGAAGAGGAAGAGTCTCATTCTAGTCCCAAGGTAATAATTGATGATCGCATTGATGACAACAACTTTGGCACTAGGGTTGCGGATTCATACTCTAGTCCCCAGGAAGTTCCGTCCGTTAATATTGATGATTCTTCCAATCAGCACGTGGGTCACGCATTAGATGGTGGGCAGAATTTAAATAATTTAAATTTCGGGCCTTTTCCATGTTCGATTCCTACTGGGCTTAACTATACCGAAATGGGTAATTCTTTCATGATGGGCTTGACTCATACTGATGGTGGTATTGGTGTGTCAACAAAAAAGCGACGACGTTTTTCCCCTCAACGTTATGTCGTGCAAACCTGTCCGGTTCCTCCGATACCTTGCCCTTCGATACCTCCGATGCCTTGTCAACCCTTCACTCCGGTAGTTCCTATTCCGATTCCGGTACCGGTTCCGGTACCGTCTATTGATTTAAACACCAATCCGACGTCGGGGCAATCAAATGATTCAATTGATAACTCTTCGTCCCAATCGACTTCTGAAATTTCCAAAACAGCCGCTGTTGGGATTGAAATTGGTTTTCAGGTAAACTCTGATGATCCAATTTTGCGTGAAGTTGTATCCGGTGTTGGCGTCCACAATGTGTCTCAATGAATTTATTATCATTGAATATTAGGGGGTGAGTGAATCTCACAAAATTGATTGGGTCAGAGAGTTGAAGGGTAAATACAAGGTTGATTTCATTTGCCTACAAGAAACTCGTGCTTCTGTTTCAAGTAACATCGATTTATATGGTTGTTGGGGGAATATTGATTTCCAGCACGAAGTTGTTGACGCTGCTGGCAGGTCGGGTGGATTGTTAAGTTTGTGGAATCCGAATGTATTTCAGCTTAATTTTTGCAATAAGTCTCAAAATTACTTATGTATTGGTGGTAATTGGTTGGGTATAGCCGGTGATACCTATATTGTAAATGTATATGCCTCACAATCTCGGGCGGAAAAAAGGCAATTGTGGAACGAATTGGTTACTTTGAAAAATTCAAGAAATGGTAACTGGATTATCGTGGGTGATTTTAATGTTGTGAGATGGCCCGATGAGAGGATTAATTCTTCTTTTTGTCAATCATCAGCTAATTCCTTCAACAATTTCATCTATTCGGTCGGCTTGAAGGAATTTAGCATGGGAGGTATGAGGTTCACATATTTGAGCCCTGATTGTAAAAAGCTTAGCAAGTTAGATCGTGTTTTGGTGTGTGACAACTTCCTTGCTGCTCAACCAAGATCCTCTGTTACTGCTCTTCCTAGAGAGCATTCCGATCATTCACCGATTGTGCTTTGTAATCACACGGTCGATTCTGGTCCTCCCCCTTTTCGATTCTTCAATTCATGGTTGCTTAGAGAGGGTTTCGGTGAAATTGTATCACACGCGTGTTTATCCTTTCAGGGGTTTGGGCTACCCGATCGGTATCTTGCTGCGAAATTAAAGCATTTAAAAAATGCTATTAGAAATTGGAGATGTATCGAGGCTGCCAAAGAATCAAAGGATTTGAAGGATCTTCAAAAAACACTTACTGATCTAGACGCTTTGGTTGAAACTCGTCCTTTATCTGATTCTGAAATTGAATCCGTTAAAGTCGGGAAAGTTAAGTTGGTCGAATTGCAAAAGTTCCAAAAATTAGATTTAAAACAAAGATCTCATCTCAAATGGGTGGTAGATGGAGATGAAAATTCATCTTTCTTTCACGGTACTCTTAAGAACAAGAATAGAAACAATCGCATCACCGGCTTATCAATTGACGGTTCTTGGTCCACCGATCCTAACGAGATCAAAGCCGAGGCACTTAGATTTTTCTCCGACAAATTTACGGAAACTTGGCCGGTAAGACCCGCTTTTATTAATCCTTTGTTCTCTAAGCTTTCTGTTGCGCAGAATGAATTTTTAGAGCTACCATTTTCGGTTGAAGAAATAAAAAGGGCGATTTGGGCATGCGGTGGTGATAAGGCCCCGGGACCCGACGGATTCACTTTTAAATTCATAAAATCTAATTTTGATATTCTCATTAATGATGTCATGGCATATGTTCGACATTTTGAGCAAACCGGCTCAATTGCTAAATGATGTAACTCATCCTTTATCACCTTGCTTCCAAAGATTAAAGATCCAATTAATCTTTGCGATTATCGACCCATCTCTCTTATTGGTGTCATGTATAAAGTTTTATCTAAGGCGTTGTCTCAAAGATTAAAAGCGGTTATTGGAGAAGTTGTTGATGCACCTCAATCGGCTTACATAAATGGTAGAAATATTTTAGAGGGTCCTCTTGTTATCAACGAGTTATGTTCTTGGGGAAAATACACAAAACAAAAGATGGTATTGTTCAAAGTTGACTTTGAAAAGGCTTTTGACTCTATTAATTGGGGTTACTTAGATTCGGTTCTTGAACAAATGAACTTTGGCTCCAAATGGAGGGGTTGGATTATGGGTTGTTTATCATCTTCTTACGCTTCCGTCCTTATTAACGGTTCACCAACAAAAGAATTTCAAGTTATGAAAGGTGTCCGTCAAGGTGATCCTCTATCCCCCCCTTTTGTTCATTTTAGCAATGGAAGGTCTTAATGTTGCCATGAAATCGGCTTGTGAAAAAAATTTATTCCGTGGTTTGAAAGTGGGCTCAAATGGTCCCATTATTTCACATTTATTTTACGCGGATGATGCTATTTTCGTTGGTGAGGCCTCTTGTACAAATTTGACCAATCTCACTAGAATCTTAAAGTGCTTTCATGCATCATCCGGTTTAAAAGTCAATTTTCACAAATCTAAGGTTTTTGGTATAGGTGTATCACAATCAAATGTTATTGATTGGGCCAATATACTAAGATGTGATTCCGGCACATTACCTTTTAATTATCTAGGTGTTCCGGTGGGGGTGAACATGAATCTAAAAAAATATTGGACACCGGTTATTAATAGATTTCAAGCAAAATTATCCGGCTGGAAAGCCAAGAATTTATCTTTTGGCGGTAGACTTACACTTGTCAAGTCGGTGTTAAGTAGTTTGCCACTTTATTATTTCTCGTTATTTAAGGCACCTTCTTGTGTTATTGAAAAGCTTGAGCAAATTCGTAGAAAATTTCTTTGGGGCGAAAAAAAAGATTTGTTGGGTCGCATGGTCCACTATTTTGGCACCAAAACAAAATGGTGGTCTCGGTATTGGCTTTTTAAAAGCACAAAATATTGCGTTATTGACAAAATGGTGGTGGAGGTTAAGAGATGCAAAAGATTGTATTTGGAAAAAAGTTATTTTGGCCATTCATAACTTAAATCGGAAACCGATTCACATCATGTCATCAAGCTCAATTGTTGGTGTATGGCGTAACATTACAAATGTGGCATCTTGCTTATCAAAAATCGGTTATGATTTTTTCGACGCTTTTAAATTGCGTATTGGAAATGGGGACTCTTTCCTTTTCTGGAAAGATAAATGGTTGGGTGAATCTACGCTTGAATCCCGGTTCCCGAAATTGTATGTTATTGAAAGAACTAAATCTTGCAAGGTCTCGGATCGCATCTCATCAACCGGACTCATTTGGTGTTGGAAACAAACACTAAATAACACCACTCTGGTTGATGAATTCGTTATGTTATTGCACGCCATTATCAACACTAGGCTGTCACACACACCCGAAGGCATTTCATGTGACATTTCTGGTGACGGAAATTTTGGTGTTCACCATATACGGCAGTGGATTGATCATAAATTAACTACATCGGGTTACACCAATATGCCTTGGGCGAGCTTTGCACCTTTAAAAGTTAAATGCTTCGTATGGAGGGTTGGTATGGGTCGAATTCCGGTCGCAAAAGCCCTTGAAAAGAGGGGTATAAGCATGACCTCTTGCATTTGTAAACTTTGCAATAATATGGATGAAGATATTGACCACATTTTTCTTAGATGCAATTATGCTTGTAATATCTTATCATGGATTTTTGATTGGTGTGGCATCATTTTACCAACGTTTAACTCAATTCAGGAGCTCATAGAATTTGGAGATCGGAGAGTCGGTTGTCCAAAGCAAAAGATGGTGCTTACGACGATCATTCAATGTTTGCTTTGGCATATTTGGAAGGCGAGAAATGACAAGATGTTCAATAATATTCATAAATCATTCCTAGTTATCACCGGTGAGATCATCTCAACTTCTTTCATATGGATGAAGTATAGGAGTAAAATTTCTTGTAATAGGGTTGATTGGGAGATGTCTCCTTTATTGTCTGTGGTGTAATTGTTCTTGTTCTTGTACTCTTTCCGTCTTAGTATCTTGCTAAGGTCGGTTTTTTGTTTTTTTATCATATTTGCCGTTTCCAAAAAATATTAATTTAAAATATTCGGTGCAGTGATCTTGGAAATGCGAAGCTGTCGGGTAATCTTGTTCCTGAGTTAGGGAAGCCTGAGCGTCTTGAATACTTGTAAGTAAATGTTTTATTAATTACTACACATGTCATGAATTGAAGTTATAAAATTATCATATACTACTATTAATCTTGATTTAAAAAATAATAATTATTTAAGCAGTTGTCGTCTTGTACCTCTGCTTAAACTCGATTTGTGAGTCACGCTAGTGTTTAACACGTCTTGAGACTTGTGAGAATAAAAAATTTGTAAATTTCCATAATAATCTCAAACTTACAAAAAAAACCAACTATAGCTCATAACGACGGTTTTATTTTTGGCAGAATTGGCACCATAAAAAATAAAAACTAAAATAAACATAAAAACGAAAAACTAAAAATTTTATTGCCGTTCAAAAAAAAAAACTAAAAAATTTATTTCTAAGAACAATACGTGAGTTACAGAATTTTTCGATTTCATTTGATTTCTATTTAATTTCAACCATTCGGGTTTCGATCTGCTAAAGACCAAAAATATTTTGTTGTTCTCAAGCTTTCAAATAACTTTGTCGTGTTATAATTGAATTAAAAATAATTTTTTTTATTATTGTATAGGGAATTGTACATGAACAATTTTGTGGGGACAATACCATCTGAAGTTGGAGAACTAAAGAATCTTATAAGCTTAGATCTTTTTCATAATAACTTAACTGGTTTCATTCCTCCTCTCTCCAAGCTTTCAAGTCTTAGATTCTTGTATTTCATCCTTCTCCTTTTGCTTTCGCATTTCCTAAATACGTTTTGACTTAAATGTGGTAAAATAGCAATATACTTTATATACTTCATTTGTATCTTTTGGTAAACATAACTTTGTATTGGTACTTACAAATTTTTGACTACCTTATATGTTGATTAGACCTGTGCAAACTGGACCGAAGACCGCCACACCGAACCGAGTGATTTTGGTCTGGTTCTCCGTTCCAATTTTTATGCGAAAATCAGTTCTCGATCCAGTCTGCTCTGGTCCAAAACCTATTTTTATTTTGAAAAAGATCGTAAAACTGTGGTCCTCGGTCCAGTCCAAGACGTCAACGATTCGATCGCTTGTCTGGTCCAAGTCGTCATCAGTTTGGTCCTTGGTCCGGCCGAAACCATTTTCTCGGTTCTTGGATAGGTTCGGTTCCTAGTGTTTCGGTTCGGTTCAGTTATTGAACCGTGTACAAAATGAATATAATGGACAACCACATAAAATATATTGTTATTTTATAAAAGATAAGAGTTGTGGTCAGTCCCAAGGGATAAATTCTAGCCATTGGATCAAAATAATCAAGATCAAATCACAGTGTTTCAAATACATGTGTTCCAAGTCACGACTATCACCTCCGGTCACCACCACCGACCACCGCCAGCCGCCACCTCCGGCCGTCGTCCGCCGGGCGGCGGTGGTGGTGGCTGACAGTGAAGGTGCTGGTGGTAATGGGGGTGGTGGTGGTATTGATGTATTGAAACACATGTGATTCACTAAAATTAACACATGTGTTCCAAAATACAAACGAGCATATTACTTCGAAGCACATGTGTTTCAAGTCACGAAAAACATGCGTTTCACTAAAAACACGAGTTTCTAAAACACAGGGGAGCATACGAACTACGAAGCACATGTTTTTTCAAAGGTGAAACACATGTGTTTCAAGTCACGAAACACATGTGTTTCACTAAAAATATGAGTTTCTAGAACACAGGGGAGCATACGAACTACGAAGCACATGTGTTTCAAAAGGTGAAACACATGTGTTTCAAGTCACGACCACCACCGTCGGTCACCACCCCCGGCGGCCACCTCCGGCCGCCGTCCGCCCTGGCCACCGTCTCCGACCGCCAGAGGTGGGTGGGGTATTGATGTATTGAAGCACATGTGTTTGTAGTAATGGTGGTGGTTTGAATCTTGATCTTGACCTTTGACTTTTTCTTGATCTAATGGCTATTAATTATCCTTTGGAACTAGATAAAATCCTTGAACTACTTTGAACATTCTCGTAAAAGATGTTATTTTATGCCATTTGCTCAATATTGTTATAGAGGTGGCAATATCGAGTATCGACCTAACCCGTTATGATAACTACCCATTTTCACTATAATCTATCTTCACCAAGGTTCTAAAAGGCGCGCCATGGCGGCGCCAAGGCGTCGTCAAGGCGTGAGGCGCTGCGTCGACGTTACGAAACAGACCATGGCGGCTCGGCTAGGCGTGACGTGAGATAAGGCGTCATAAGGCGCGATAAGGCGCTCCTTATGGCGAGTTTTCTTGAAGGCGGCTGTAAAAAATGAATTTTTTTAAAAAAAAAATTAATATATATAATTATAAATTTAAATGTAATATTTTTTATGAGCTTTATATATGAATTGTTATATAAATCAATAGATTTATAAAAAAAATTCAATTTAATATACGTATATATATAAATTATATAAAAAATTTGCCGCCTTAAGCGACGCCTTGAAAAACGTCATGGCCCGCCTTGGCTGAGACTTGATGGTGCCGCCACACCACGCCTTACGCTTTCTAGAACCTTGATCTTTACCCTTACTCAACACGCTGACCACCAATATTGCCACCTCTAATTATATGATTCATAGCTAAAATGTACAAAAATCCATTATTTATAAATTCAGGCGTCTCAATGGCAACAAATTGACAGGAAAATTTCCAAATAATCTTACAAAACTTCATAACCTCAAGATTCTGTGAGCTCTTTTCCCCCTTATTCTCTTGAGCTTGTATTCAATTTTGTTATTGTCAAGTTTATATATATAATTATTTTTTTTTTGTGTAGAGATGTGTCCGATAACGACTTATGCGGCACATTTCCAACATGGGGTTCCTTCTCTAACTTGACCGAAGAAAGGCGAGATTTGTTGTTTGTATTTGTACCGTTTTATTTATAAAATGTTTAATAAATGTGACATAAACCGATTTTTGGAATGCAGTTTTATGAATAATCCAAGACTTGAAGGACCCGAACTTATGGGTTCCGTGAGGTACGATGATACCGATGGCAACTGATTGTATTTGGAGCGAAAATTCACGATTTGATTTAGGATTAAATTGCAAAGAATAATTAATGGTTGTGACTACTAGTACTGTGGGGTGTTGTGTTGTAATACTACGTATTATATATTTTTTGTTGCTTGTAATATACGGAGTATATCTTTTTATGATAAAGTGTTTTACTTCCTCCGATTCTTAATAAGTGCTATACTTTGAGTTTCACGGTTTTTGAGGCAAAAAATTATAATGATGTTTAATTAGATTAATTGAATGGTTAGTGGATAATAGGTCCCACACCTTTTGAATAAAGCGGGGTTAATGGTGTTTAAAAGTAAAAAGTAAAGGTAAATGAGTCATGTCACTTTGTTAAAGTAGATAGTTAGTGGGTGTGTGTCCTACTATTTTTTGCCAAATAAGGTAATTTTTCAAAATGTAGCACTTATTTTGAATCACTAACATAAGGAAAATTTAGCACTTATTTTGAATCAAAGGAAGTATAAAGAACATTGGTGATTATTGAGCGAGAGCGAATTTCAATTGTAAATGTTTATGTGATTGTAAAATGGGTGTTGTATTGTACCCAATTAATAGATAATAGTTTAGTACTTTAGTATTATAAGTTTATAACTATTTACATTAAAACCTCCAACATATACACGACTTTCAAAGATCAGCCATTATTGTTTGTTTTTATTAAGAATATTTTTCTTTTATTAATTGTTAACTTCTATTATTTGAGTTAGCCGATGTCTTAATTTATTAAATATTCGTATTATTTTTTTCCACTTTTTTTTACTGTAATATTTACTAATATATTTTTTTCTTTTTAATATTTACTCCCTCCGTAAAATTTATAAAATAGGTTTATTTCAATGTTTTAAAACTCGGGTTATTACTCGGTCCGTAAGATGGTCGGGTTATGAGTTCACCGGTTGGTCAACTAGTTTAACCGGCGGATCAACTCGGGTCAACTAACCATATACTTCCTCCGATTTAAAATAAGTGATACACTTTCCATATTTGGGTGTATCAAAATAAGTGATACACGTTGAAAACTTACTTTATTTAGTAAAAGGTAGTGAGACTCACACCCACTAACTATCTACTTTAATAAAGTTAAATGATATCTTTATCCTTACTTTTACATTTAAACATCATTAACTTCATTTTATTCAAAATTTGTGGGACTCATTCCCCACTAACCATCCAATTAATCTAATTTAATTATCATTATCATATTTTGCCTCAAAAACCATGAAATAAACAATGTATCACTTATTTTAAATCGGAGGAAGTATAAAAAATGGTTTTGATAATGACAGCTCTAAGGGCTGTCATAAGACATGCATAAAATACTTGTATATTCATTTGTAACCGACTCCTGGATTTCAGGAAACACTTCCCCCATAAATTAATGTACAACATTTTATGCACTTAGTGACAGCTCTTAGGGTTGTCATTATCAAAACCCTATAAAAAATATTATATAAAAAATATGTACATCATGCAGTAAAGTTTGTACATTATTATGCACTGGGTCACAGTTGGGCGACGATGATGCAGTAAAGTTTGTACATTATTATACGGCGGTGTTGGACGACGATGCTCCAGCGGGGTCCGCTTTGGCGGCGGCTGCAAAAGTCATGGATGAGAGTAGGGTTTGAAGGTTGTCATTTGCCAATAACACATCCACTTTGGAGGGCATATAAAAAAAAGCGACAATGCATCAGGTTGGGAAGACTCATATGTTAGTCGTCAGGAAGAGTTTTGCAGATATTATAATAATCCTGAACCTGTTTTTATGTTTATTTTATTTTATTAATCTATAAATATTTTAAGTTTTCATTAATTTTATATAAAATAATAAATAAATAAATAATAATGTTGATTTTATTTACTGGAAAAGGTAAAAAAAAAAAAGAGATTAAAAAGAAAAACCAATCATTAGTGTTATAATCATTATTTTTTTAATTTATTCACTTTATTTCATAAAACCAATCATTAGTGTTATCATCATTTTTCTACTTTGAAGTGAATTTAGAGGGGTTTTTTTTTTTTAATTTTTAATTACAACTTACAAATAGTTATCTTTTGTCTATAAACAAATTTTTTTCTTAATGATTTCAAAACGAAAAATTATGTTCTGATGTATTCTGTTCGTTTTTGCAGATAATAACAATAATAATGATACTTGATCTTTTTTAAAGAAAATGTATTTGAAGTTAAGATATAAATAACTATACTTTTATCCGGAAGTACAAAACTACAGCAAAAGTGTGAGGACCAGTGGGCAGTGGGCTTGATATGGGCCATAATATGGCATATTACTCTCCATCCTTTTGACTGATTATTCAAATCTCACTGTGTTACTTTAGAGTACATTTAGGGGTGAGCATAAAAACCGAAAAACCGAAACCAAACCGTTAAAACTGGCAAAATCAAACCGTTAAAACCGAAACCATTTCAAAACCGTCGGTTTGGTTTTAGATTTTGAAAAAACCGATGGATTCGGTTTGGTTTCGGTTTTAACAAAAAACCGCTCCATTAAGAAACCGCCCCGCTAATATTTAATATATTATATATTTTTTTTAATTTTATATCTATTAAATAGAAGTCGACCTATTTAAATATTTGAAAGTTCATCTACCATTGTTCATTAATGTTTATATCCTTATTATATGTTACAAAATACGCTTATAATTTGAATTTTGGGCTGGAAAATGACATTCATTGTTGAAATATATTATTAGACATTGAAGTTAATGCTATAAATTAGATATTGTTACTGAAATTTGTATGTAATTTTGGAAAAATGAAGATTAGTACATGAAATTATATATCAATGTTTTAAACGAGGTGGATTCGGTTTCAAAACCGAAATCGAACCGTTAAAGGCTAAAAACCGCTAAAACCGAAACCGTTAGAAACCGAAACCATTGGGTTTGAAAATCCTAAAACCGATATTAGCGGATCGTGTTCGGTTTGAGCCTAAAACCGCCCCAAACCGCCCCATGCACACCCCTAAGTACATTAATATATCCCGTTAAAAAAAATATATGAGTACAAATGAGAATACATAAGTTTATAAATGTTTGTAAAAAAATGCATTTTTAGAAAACAATTAATCATGATTACAACATAATCATGATTAATTGTACTACTTGATGGATTTTCTTCGTCATTTGTTTTTATTTTTCTTATGTGGAGCAAATAGAACATGAAAATAAAGAAATTAACTAGTTATACAAAAATACTCAAGACTTGTAGCCTAGTGGTATCCAAGGTGGATTTAAGGTGTTGCCCATGACCAAGGTCATGGGTTCAAGTCCCGTCTTGGACAAGGTGGAAGGTTCGAGGGAAGGCATACTGCCCCTTGTGGATGTCACTGTCTAGGCTCGAAGCACTAACTTACTAACTTGCCGTTCAAAAAAAAAAAGAAAAGAAAAAAAAGAAGAAGAAAGAAACTAGTTATACAAAACAAATTTAATTCAAATTCAAATAATTTAAAAGGAAATGATAGGTAATACTAATATTACCTGTTAGATTCTCTAAATTTAATATTTCACATTGTTATGATTCTTAAAAATATTAGTACAACCTATATAATAATCTGGGGCCATATACACAAACTTTGAAAGTGCAAGTAACTCATTTACAACACGGTAACAAGTTTAGGGGTCAATCTGAAATCAACAAAATTTTAATCACGAGAAAAAGCCAGTGGTTTCTTTGTATCATGATTAATGGACGTGTCACATTCTTCTCATTCATCTTTAGCTTAGATCTTTGAGATATATACATTTCAATTAAAAGGTAATAATTATGCAAATCCGGCTGGGAGATTGAGGTACTACAGTAAAATTTTAGATTAAGAGATTACTAAAGAAAACAATTTTATATTTTATACGAGTATATAATATATACTTCGTACAATTTATGTTAAAATAATTAGTAAAAGTAAACTTGATACAAAAGTGGATTATGATGAGTAGTGTAATATTATTTTTTGCATTCATATTTACTTTTACAATGACGAGAGGGGCCCTAAAACTAGTCTTCGTCTAGGGTTTCGACAAACTCAAGGCTAACCGTGGAATTATGTTCTCTCATTGTTTATAATCATTAACTGATTAGATCTCTTGATTGCTAATAAAAAAAATGTAACTTGATACTAATTAACCATTATTAATTGAGAACTATAATAGAAAACGCACAACATCATGATATCGCGATCATAAAACATGCAACATCAAGAAGACACGTGCTGGCATAGATATCGTGCACATAACCACCCCCCCCCCCCCCCCCCCAGGTTATTAATTGTGTTATAGTATCAGCCTATCAGGTACTCGTGTTTTTTTTTTTTTTTTTTTTTTGAACGGGTTCATTAAAACTAGCAAGGAGCTAGAAATTACAAGAACAAAAGGAAAAAGAAAATTAAAAACAAGACATATGACTATTACACCATTCCGACCAACGGTTATTTAAATTGCTAGATTTCACCCTGTTTTTAATCCAAAAATAAGAATTACTTTGGATTTCACTAAATATAAGAGCCTCTCTTCCATTGGTTGAGGACCCGAATGTCTTGCCATTTCTTGTTTTCCAAATACTCCACATCATTGTTTGAATTGATGCTGAGAATGCTTTTAATTTATCGCCTTGTAGCCCAATATTAAGACCCCAATTTATCAAATGCCCAACATTTTGAACCCCGGTTACCGCCACCCCCCACCACCTACCAAATTCAGCGATTAATGGAGCAGCGAATGTGCAATTAACAAATATATGATCTTCCGATTCCACATTAGAACGACAAAATAAACAGTCGGGAGAAACGATTGGAATATTACGAATAATCAGATTAGCCTTTGTCGGAACCTGCAATGGTAAGCTTGCCACGCCAAAATTCAGGTACTCGTATTACCATTAATTATATACTCGTGTAAAAGAGTGCGTGTGTTAGAAAAGTACAATTTTTGTCTTTTGTAATATGTACTTTTGATTAATGGAAACCGTTTATTTAGTGTACGACCTACTTCTAGATCATGAAATTCCCAGAGTTTTTTTTTTTATTTGAAAAAAAGAGGATGAAAGAAATTTATGCCAAAATTATTTCATAAATTCCTTCCAAAAATAGGAAGATTTAGAGAGTACAGAGTAAAGACTAATTAATTATTTAATAAAGATTTCAATTACTTCGTATTAAATTAGCCTTAACCTATCCCAATTAATTTACATAATAAAGGTAAAATTATAAATTTCTTAATATGTTCATGAACACAAAATATTGTTAGTTTATCCTTCTCTCTTTTCAATTTGGAAATAAAAAAATAAAAATATTTTTAAATATCTATTCTTTTCTTTTTGTAAATTCTCTCTTTTCAAAGATCTAAAATGCATCACTCTTTTAAACAAACTTAATATGCCAAAATGCATTTTAGTACCTTGAACTTGGTTGACTGAAATTTCTACTACACTGAACTATTAAAGGTGCACCATGGTACCCTGAAGTTGACAAAATGGTCAATTTAGTACCCTGGGTTACTAATTTGGTCTTGTTTTCTCATGTGATTTGCTTCTAATATCAATATATTGAGATTAGCGTATATCTTTTAGTCCGTTTAAAGCTCCAACGAAAGTAAATCAAGTAAGAAAACGCGATCAAATTAATGAGTCAGGGTACTAAATCAACCATTTTGTCAAGTTCAGGGTACCATGGTGCACCTTTAATAGTTCAGGGTAGTAGAAATTTCAGTCAGACAAGTTTAGGGTACTAAAATGCATTTTGGCCAACTTAATACTTGAGAAGGATGCTTTAAAAAAATAACAAACTCTGAAACTACAGGGCACATGTTTACAATAGCCTAAAAACTTCAGGGGCTAATCTGACATTAACAGAATTTAAGTCACGAAAAAAACCAACGGCTTGTTACTTTTTAGCGGGAACATGGAAAAAACGGCCGGATTATTGTCACGCCGGAGATGAACTGTAATCCACAAAGATTCTACAAAAACTTCATAATCATTTCACATTCTTCACGTGTTTACATACATCTATGATTCTATTTAATCTGTAAATTAACACAAATTAGACAATTAATTTGGTTTAATCGGTGGATTAGAAATCGCGACTAAAATGGGTGATCGTAGCAAGATTAATGATCTGAGAATCGAGAGAGAATTGGATAACATTGAGAACGATCAAAGTTTGATCGGTGTAACTTTCCGACGAGATGAAAATAATGCCCGCCACCTCACTGCCACCATGATGGGCCCTGCTTCCACCCCTTACGAGGGCGGTATATTCAAAATCGACATTAATTTACCAGGTCTACTTTATATTTGTTGTTTATGATTTTATGTATGTGTGTAAATTTCAGTAAATATATTTATCAATTTTTTATCTGAGCAGCGGATAGCTCAATCGAAATTTGAATTCTTGTTCGTGTCGTATAAAACAAATACGAAGTCGTGTTGCGTTCGGGTTTGGGTTCAGAGATTAATACGAAATTGACACGATAGTTATGATTTTGGGAACATATAAAAATTTATGTTATATTTTTATCGTGTTTGCCATGTTTATCGTTTTCTAATTGGGTCGTATCCGTGTTAGCAAAATAAAATACGACTTCATGTCGTGTCCTTTTCATGCCGAGAAAAAAGAATTCGCGTCGTGTCGTATTACCCAACAACACGAAACGATGACACGATTTGACAACATGTATTTTACATTTAATTTGTGCTCAATTTCATTAATTGGATTTATAATTAATTCAAGTCTCTTCTTAATTGGACTTGTAATCTAAAATGGGGATATAACCTTAAATCCTAGCTTAGATCTAGTAATTTACAATCGAAATAGAAAAGGTATGATCGTTATGATTAGTGATTTTAAACCATGATTATTTACTAACGATGTTATTCTCGATCTTCTAATTTGCAGATACGTATCCCTTCGCACCTCCTCATGTGAGATTCGTCACAAAAATTTGGTAATTCACATCTACACCTTAAACTCCTTGGGCGGTCTTGTTACACATTTGATGTTTATAACCTTATACATATAACTTAATAAATCCATATAAAAATATTCACTTTCGGTTTGCTAATTCTTATAAATTCAAAATGTTTATATCTTTTTCCAATTTACCATTTTTTATAGGCATCCGAATATCGGTAGCCAAACTGGAAGCGTGCGTATGGGTATATTGAATGAAGATTGGACTCCCGTGATGAACTTAAATACTACAATGATTGCATTGCAAGCGCTATTGTCCACACCGGAGCCTAATGATCCGCTAGAGGAATTTGTAGCTAGCCACGTATAACATCTTACTTTATTTCCTCCGTCTCATATTAATTGTCCACTAGACAACATACATACAATTTAAAAAAAAATGTAATCATTATACCGTTGAACAATATAATCTTATATTAAGCCACTTACAAATGAATTGATTTGTTGTTATTTGGAAGTGGACACTTAATTTGGTAAAAAATAATAGTAATGTGGATAATTAATATGGGATAGAGGAAGTATACATTTTTTCCCTTTTTTATGTGATAGTGCATAATAAGTGTTTTATTTGTAGTATTATGGGGCTCATGACTCGTTTGTTGACAATGCTCGGTATTGGACTGAGAAATATGCAAATGAAACGGATACGCCACCTGAGCTGACAACGAGGACCTCAGGAAGGGTTACTAAGATTCCTACACGTTTCAGTAACTTCTTACTATAAACGTAGAAACGATCGTCATATGGGAGTGTAGGAATTGGAACAAAAAAAAAATGTACCAATTTTTAGATTAATCTAAGTTTTCGTTTACTCTTTTGAATTAGGTTAACTAAATTGGGAAAACATGTTTTTTTTTCCGGATTCTTTGGTTATGGTTTATGATTTTGATAATAATGGATGGTTAGACGAAAACATAACATATTATTTTTTTTTTCTTTTTTGGGCCTACATGTTATTTGGGGGTTTTGATGCTCTATCTTGTTTCTTTTAGCTACTAGGTAACTTCAATGGAATAAATCATTCAGAATAACGTCATTACATACAAAATATCTTAACTAAACTATGGTTGATAATGATATGTACTTTTCTTCTTCAAAACATCAATGTATCTTAAAGATAAAAACCTAACAATTTTTAAAAATAAAATAAAAAATCAACCATGCCGAATTACAACCTTCAAAATACTTTTAACGAATATATAGATTTTGTAACGCAAGTTAATAACAAAATAAACACGGATTTACAAAAGATATACATTCATTCTATAGTTCTAATTACACCAGGTGTTACTAATACTGTAGACTACGCTGTTAAAATATCAAATCTTATCAGATGTTGCTATCTTGGATGTCATACTCGTTAACCACACCATGAGTTATAAACCATATTATAAAACGCCATTTTTAGTCCGATAAGACATCCACCGACCTTTTAAGTACGGAATGTAGTAGTAATTTCCCTAAAACGCAAAGCTTTTCTCAGGGGTAGAGGTTATGAACCTTAATACGTGTTCTTTGACCTTTTATGTGAAAATCATAGCGAACTATAAGGTAGATCCTCTTGTTGCGGTTTAAGGAGACAATCAGACAAGTGCTCATCGAATTTATGTATGCATCCCATGTAACATTTATAGATTGCATAACATTAAGAAACCACGTGTCGATACGAATGTATTGGTGCATGACTGCGCTCTAGGTCAAGTTATTTTTGGTACCCTTTTCTCCATATAACGCATAGTCGAGTTTCCCTTTTTGAGTGTATTAATTGTGCAAGTCGGATCACGTGCACTTTTATCGTACAGTTGTTAGGAACTCGATAAACCATTAATTACACATTGTTGTGTATCGTTTTAATACGTGTTTATCTAATCTATGATCCAACATATCCAAATAGATGGATTTTCACTCAAAACTATCAATTATTATATTCTAGGTCACACTAATTTTGGTAACCTTTTCTTACACGTTGGCGAGTTTTCCCTCTTTGATCATGCATCTCGGATCATGTGCACTTTTGTCGTGTCGCCATCAATCATTCGTTACACCATTAGTTACACATTGTTGTATCTTAGATAGATATAGATTTTGTTGTACCCAAAACAAGTCAAATGTCACTCATGATAATATTCTCGATCCCTTCTAATTGCCCAATTTATTCTAGGTTTTTAAACTCTGGTTTTTCATGTGCTACATGTTTCCTTAGACTCGGCACCTTCTCAAAACAGTAACATTTGGCATACATTAAGCTACATTTTCTCGGGTTTAATGATCGAGTTGTTGATAATATTGACTATTGTAAGTAATTTTGTTTTATAGATGACAAAACCTTAGATCTATTGCATTGCAACCAAGCTTATTAAAAACATCATGAGTAAATAGATGGACATATTACATATACACCCCTCAAAAATCAAAAGATGCATTTTCTCAAAACATTTCACAGAAAAAACAGTCAGCAAATTTATAACCCTTTTTAATCAAGCAGTTGCTGACATTGGTACTGATCGGTAACACACTCTCTTAGTAACACGAACAATATCCTCAATCTGCATAAAAATCATCAGACAGAATTAATTAAACATAAACCAACAATTAGGATAAATAAAACAAATATTAAATAAAAAAAAAATTAGTGATTAATTAACCTGAGGGAAAGCCATTCTCTCAAGATTTGCAGCATAAGGTGTGGGAACATCAGCACCAGCAACCCTTTCCACTGGGGCATCAAGATAAGCAAAGCTGTCTTCAACAACCGATGCACTACACAAATACAAAACAATCCCATTAAATAATTAATTAATTAAATTATTTATTGCTAGTTAAAGGTAAAAAAAGTTAAAAATTAGAAAGTAGATTAGATGATACCAGATTTCAGCACCAATGCCATGTTGGGGAAACCCTTCCTCAACAGTAACTAATCGGTTAGTTTTCCTGACTGAAGCATTGATTGTAGCTCTGTCTAATGGTCGAATTGACCGCAAGTTTATAACCTGTAAAAAAAAGTTGGTTAATATTAATTACTTTTTTAAAAGCTTTATCAAACATATGTTTTGACTTTTTTACCTCTGCACTAATCCCATCTTTTTCCAGAATTTCAGCAGCCTAAAATTGCACAAACTGATGTTTAATAATTTAATACAAGATTATAAATTGCTACAAGCATTTTTATTTATTTTCTTATTTTTAATGGTGAATAAGGGTATAGTAACTGTTCCAACAAACCTTAAGAGCATATCCAACCATCTTGGAGAAAGCTGTGATGGTGACATCTTTCCCTTCTCTTTCAATCTGTTACCAACAAACATCAGAAAAAACAAATAAATTCACAACTTAATTTAATTAATTAAAAAATGTAATCTATTTTTGTGAAGAAAAAAAAAACCTTTGCTTTTCCTATTGGGAGACAAAAGCTAGAATCAAGAGCTTCTGCAGACACTGGGAAAGATTCACCATATCTAAAAAAGTATATCACAATAAGGTAATTTATAATAACATTAATGAGAAATAAATGGTAAGTAAAGGTTGCAACGGGTCACCCGAAACACTTTTTGTCCATTAATTAATTGTTTCTAAAAGTAACAAGTGTCTCAAACATGATTACAAAAATTGTTTCATTTTTAGCCAACTTTTTTGGTTTTACCCATTAGAAATAAAACATAACCCGAATCGCCCCATTAACTAATAAATGGGTTGACCCATTGGCACCAATAAAGGCTATAATCATCAATCATAAGTGATATTTGACTTACAACAACTCATTTTCAAGGAAAACCACGGGATCAGGGTCTCTAATTGCAGCTTTTAAAAGTCCACGGGCATCTTCAGAAGAGTAAGGTACAAGCACTTTCAACCCAGGGACTGACCCGTACCATGCACCATAACACTGCATCACATTGCAACCGTAACTAAACATTAAATTTTATATTTTATAAATTAAATAGTAATAAAATACTTTATTTTCCTAACCCCATGATAATGTATGTAAACAATCCAGATATTTGGCTTAGGGCATGTTTGCGAAAGCTTATTTAAAGGGCTTATTAGCTTATAAGCTTATATAACTCACGTTATAAGGGCTTAATTAGGTTTATATAAGCTTATAAGCTAATAAGCCCGTTAAATAAGCTTTCCCAAACATGCCCTTAATAAAAATAAGACCTGAAAAATAAAAATAATAACTAAAAAGTTAATCTTTTAACAATTATCTGACCTGAGAATGTTGAGCACCAACACCAGCAGCAGGCCCATTTGGTCCTCTGAAAACAATCGGTACATTAATCTGTCCAGCAGACATGTAATTTGACTTTGCAGCAGAGTTTATAATATGATCAATTGCCTGCAGATGATAACAAAGAGTCCAAAATTTACATAAATCACATTTAGAAAAAAATAAAATTGAAATGTGAGCTATCCAAATAACGAGGACTCTTACTTGCATAGAGAAGTTAAAAGTCATAAACTCTATCACGGGCTTTAAACCATGATATGCAGAACCAACTCCAATTCCAGCAAATCCAGCCTGAAAATATAAATAAATATTTTTAAATTTAAAAACTCCAAAAAAGGTTATAATATCAAATAAAATTAAAAATTATATGAATAAGTTTCTATAACCTCTGTAATAGGGGTATCAACGACCCTGTCAGGGCCATATTTGTCTAATAATCCCTTGGTTATCTAGCAAAAATAAACAAATCCTTGTTAATGGTATCAAAGGTCCAAAACACATAAAATATACTTTATTTGTTTTGTAGAATTAGAATAAATATAAAATTCTAACCTTGTATGCTCCTTGGTATTCTCCTACCTGCAAAACAAAAACAGAAAAAATGAACATTTAATGAATAAATAAATAAAACTTGTCTTCTCAAAAAAATACTTTTTACCTCTTCGCCCATAACATAAACATCAGGATCAGCAGCCATTTCTTCATCAAGAGCAGAGTTCAAAGCATCTCGTACTGTCATCTGCAATAAGTTGGAAAAAAAATTAAAAACAAAATCACAAAAATAAATATATTTTATACGAAATGAAAAGGTCAAAAATCCAAACGTCTAAAGAATGTTATGTATGTATCTGAACTGCACAAGATTCTCCACTTAGTAATTATAAGTTTATAACTGTATTTGTGATTTTATTTCTTTGGCATTAAAACAAAACTGAAGTAGAAATAATAAATAACCTCTTTGGTTGCAGATGAGTAACTTCTAATGGCTGATGCTACAGGCCTTAACCTCAGCATATAATTCCCCAAACCCTATAAAAACAAAAAACCTTAGCAGTGTTCATCCCTACAATTCTTTTGATCGTTCAAAACTTCAAACATATGCTGCAACATTTAACTTACCTGAGGAGATATGTTTCTGGCACCAGCAACTTTTTGCCTTATAGCCCCCAACATCTTAGGTCAAAAGCTTTTGAGACAAACTACATCAAAAATTAAGTCCGATTAAGAACATATAAGAACAATTAACTTTGCTAAACAGAACCGGATTGCTATAGCAGTTAGAAATCGGAATACAAGACACGATTAATCAATTTATCACACGAATTAAACACACTATCAACAAATCGAGCCTTCACAATATCGGATCTGAGACAGTTATTAATCGGAATCAATTAGACTACTGGCTATGTAAAATACGGTAAATACCTAATTATCACAGATCTAGTACATCGAATGATAAACAATTAATGTTGATGAATATACATAGGCTTTAATTTTGAGTTGATGAAGAATAAAGGTCGGAAATGGTGTGCTTACTTCTGTTTCCGATGACCGGCGGGAGGAATAGTTGAAAGAGGGGCTAGCTGACCTCAGAAAAAGAGCATCTCTTTGGGCTGTAGTCCTCTCACTGATATAAATATATTGTTTCATTTTCAATTAGGATATTCTCAAGTCAAAGTAATGTTTAGCTTATTGCGGCCCAACTATATTGTGGGTTGAATTACTAATTTTATTTACTTTTTTAACATCAATTAATCTACTCTAAATCATTCACTGTCATTTATATATTAACCTACTAAAAATCACCTTATTCTTAGTCATGTGGACCGGTTGATGGTTGAAGAAACATTAAATTTGCTAATTAAATTTTCAAGGGTGATTATGGTTTGATTAGACGAAACTTTAGGTTATTGATAATTTTAAGAGACTTTTATCTATTTCCTTTGGAAATAAAACTTTGTTCAAACTTAGCGAGTGTTTGAGTAAATCTTATTAGCTTATTGTGTTATCAAAATATAATAAGTTGTTTTTTGGTGTTTACATAGGAGTATATTTTGTGCTAGACGGTTAATCGTGATAAAATCTGGGTTAAACGTTCAAACTCAGTTTAGCGGTTAAAATGGGACAAAAAGTAAAGCTTTGTAGCTAAATATGGTTAAGGAAATTTATTAATTTATTTGTAGAGAAGTTTATCCCCTTTTCTACTCTAGTCTTTTATGGATTTTTTCCAGTTATTTGAAAAGGAATTATATAAACATGTGTTCACGAGTTCCATGTTTTTCATGAATTTTGAACCGAAAACAACCTTAATCTTTGTATTAATCACAACCTAATGTTTTCAATACAGTGACCTTTGTAGTTTACTTTTTTTTTTTTTCATGTCGGGGTGGAAAACTTGAAGAATAGGTGTAAATTTTTTTTTTTATCATTATAGTACCAAAGTCTCTAGATAATATTTTTTTTGCATTAACCACTAAATAATAATATATAGAATCAATGATATTCAGTCCCGCCAAATACATGATATATGGGAGGCAGGATGTAAACTCTCATATACCTCTATGTAAGTAAAGATATTACTTCCTGAAAAAACTTTCGCAAAAATGTGGTGGTGGAAAACAAATATAAAATAAATTAATGATATACAGTATTATATTTATTTCCAAGAGCATTTGTTTTTCGTAACACTAGCACATATAAGTATTTAGATTGAAACCCAACACAATACTAATTAATACGTAACTCGAATTTTACTCAAGAGTGATGCCTATATTATCTCAAATTTATTTATTTCTACTAAATAGGAGTAATAGACATCTAGCATAAGTTCATACACCTAAAAAATGTTTAAGAGAACATAATGATATCATTTATTTTTTTTAATTTTATTTTAAAAGTATTCGTTTGTAGAATTTCATTCTTCTAAAAGTAATCCACCCCTTAACATGTTCCAAAGGCCAACTCCTAATTCTCGAATCCCACTAGCTTTCATAAACTAATAAAAAACTTATAAAACTTATTTTCAGAAAAATCGTCTAACAAACAAAAAATACGCATAAAAGTAATAATTAAGAAAAATCGTAAACATAGTTATAAAAGTACTATCTATCGTTGGAAGTTAAAATCTTTTTTAACATAGTTTTAACACCCAATTAAAAATTATTATCCTTAACTTAATATCATATAACATTCATTTGAGACCTACAAAAAAACACCACAAACAACCAATCACAGTTTACAAAAAAAAAAAAAAAAAAAAAAAAAACCATGTTTGCATATTTGGTGGTCGTCATCCTCTTGCCGAAACACATTTGGCGAAGGGATTATGGGATGGTTTAACACACTTTGACGTAACCAGAGTGTGTTTGGCGAGCATTTAACTTTACCACACTGAGTGATCTAAGGTTATGATTAAGGATTATTTGATGATAAAGATTCAAATTTAAAATCATGACTGCCTTAAGGATATTTGAGATTGCGTAACGAAATACTAGGAGTGAGCATAAAAACCGAAAAACCGAACCGAAATCGAAAAACCTGAAAAAACCGTCCCGAAAAAACCGAACCATTTGAAAAACCGATGTCAACGATTTTGATTTTTGGAAAACCCGAATGTTTGGGGCGGTTTTCGGGGGCATACGAAAAACCCGACTGAAAACCCCGCCCCGCCATTATATATCCAGGGCCGGTCCAATCAATTGTTGGGCCCTGGGCGTAATCTTAAAAAGGGCCCTCTAAAATAATTTATTTTCCAATAAGCAAAATTTATATACAACATATGTACACTTAAATGAAGATTAGCTAAACGGGTAATATTTTCTGGGCCATATTTAACATGAGTATATCTAATTACAGCTGACAAAAGTTTTGAATTACCCCTCCCGATCGTATTTCCTCCGAGATAAAAGAAAAAGATGGGCAATCTGTCTATTTGGTAATTAAAAAGAACATACCCGATAACGAAACAAGCTTTCCTTGTTATTTGTCTTAAACAATGCCAACTGCAAAATGTAATTTCAGGATCTTCAATGCCTCTTGGTCATTTGTATAATTCAAGATCACATCAGTTTAGTAGGGTAGCAAATACAGGCCTTAGACATTCAATTTGGTAAAAATTATCCGTACTCAAACATTAAAAACTCGCATACAAGAGATCTTAATTTCATCAATACATAATTCAATTTCAATTTTCAAACCATAATTTAAAACTAACTGAATGTAAAACCTTACGAATCTGTGAACTAACCTTGCAGTTGCAGATGTGCCTACTGATTAAAAATTGCATTATAAAATCACATATGTGCCTACTGATTGAAAATAACATTATAACTATCAAGAACTTGGAGCTGATTAAATACAGTGGGAATTGGGATTTTGTTTATAACATCGTGTATGTATATTCCATTCAGCAAATTTCCTATTATTAGTATAAGCAAAATTAAAATTGGAACTTGTTGCCAGTGGGATTTTGCTTACCTACAAGGAGCTAATCGTCAATCGTCAGTCCCATTTCCCGTTCGTCAATCATTCGTCCGTTCGTCAACTGTCACTCCCATTTACCATTCGTCGATCGTGACTTCGAGTCTTCCAGTCGTCCATTCGATCTTTTCCCCCTTTCTTTCGCGATTCCAGTTCCATTGCAAAAATTAAAAAGCTGCTCTCCAATTTACATGTTGGACATTTAATTTGGGCCCTTTATTCAGCTACTCCTCCCTTTAGCCTTATAATATCTTACTGGACCTGCTGATATAGGCTAATTTGAATATAATTTGAATACTTCCTCCGTATCAAAATAAGTGACACACTTTCCATTTTGAGGTGTATCAAAATAAGTGACACACTTTGAAAACTTTCCTTATTTGGTAAAAATAGTGGGACCCATACCCACTAACTATCTACTTTAATAAAGAAAAATTACCCTTATACCCTTACTTTTACTTTTAAAACTCATTAATATCACTTTATTCAATAAAAGTGGGACTCATTCTCCACTAACTATGTACTTTAATCTATTTTAACCTCTACTTTAATCTTTTACCTCAAAAAACGTGTAAGCACATTTGTGTCACTTATTTTGATACGGAGGAAGTATAAGTTATGGGCCCTGGGCGGCTGCCCTGGTGGCCCAGGCCCAGGGCCGGCCCTGTATATATCTTTCAAATTTTATAAAAATATTCTTATATTTATAGAATATTTAAAATTTAATTATCTTTAAAATATAAGATATGATTAAAGTTATTTTATTAAGATCGTTGCATTAAATCGTTGGATGTTATTCTTTTATTAATCTTATTCGATAATCGGTTGACAACTCACGAATATGCATGCTAAAACAGAAACGAAAAGAGGTAGCAAGAGATTATACCTACGAACGAGTGAGAAAGAAACCGAGAAAGGGGATGGTTCGCCGGAAAACTTGCTGTGAAGATCGCCGGATATCGTTTTTGTTTGATGGCAAAACAAAACCCAGAAACAGATCATTTTCCGGCTAGGCTTCCGACCACCGCCGCCTCCTGCTTCTGATTTCCGCCTCTGTGCTCCACCGTCTGTGCTGTTCGTAAGTTATCTCAGTCGGGCTTTGTCTGTCAATGATGATCCATCAAGAAATTAAACCCAATGTCTCTTTAAAGAAGAATAATAAGATTTTAAAGATAAATAAATAAACTAATTAATAATTATTAGTTTTTATTAAACTGTTACAGCAATAATATTTTAGAAATAATTACTTGTTTATTTAAAATTAATTAATTATTTATTTAAATAATTAACTAATTAATTAAAGTTAATCGATATGTTGACTGTACTAACGTATGGATTGTTTAAAGATTTTGAAAATTTTATTTTTATTTAGTAATTATTTAATTAATAATTATTTAACTTTAATTAAATAATAAACATTGATTAATGAATGGTTATTCATAAACAAAGTAGAGACATTTTTATTTAAAAAGTACGTAACGCATACATCTATATATATATTATACAAGTCCAACCCTAACGAGGCACTAACATATCGCTCACGCCTAAGTTCGAGTTGAGAGAAACATTCATGCATCATATAGACGAGCCGTGTCATTTTAGACCGTCACTTATTAACTATACTTATGCGTTTAGGACGCTAGGAACTTTTGGTTGGAATCCCCAACTTTGTGGATTTACAAATTTGCTTGATGCGCTAAGGTGAGTTTCACGGCCCCACTTTTACTATTTTATAACTACTTTATTTGGGGGAGAAAACATATACTACTCAAACTATTTTGCAATAATTGATCTTTGTATAATCATTGTGATGTACACGTATCAACTGTTTAAGGACCACAATACATGTCCTCGTTTAATCGTAATCATTAACTATGCGTTTTAGCCAAGGAATATAGAGATAGTACTATCGGGATTGATCCCCCGCTCATGGTTAGTTATGCGCTAGCCCAACTGGGTTTGAGCTTTATATTCTAACTACATTAGATTTTGGTTTGATTATATGCTATTTGATTATACTTTAACTTGTTTGCTTAGCTAGCTTGCGAGGGATTATGCATTGCACTTAAACTATTTTTGTACATGATTTGTACCAAACGACTTTGATGATATAACTTATGGAGTCACAAAACCTGTGAACTCACCAACCATTGTGTTGACACTTTTTCTATATGTTTTCTCAGGTAACGGAAATTAAGTCATTTCAAGGTTCACTTTTTGTCAAGGATTGTCATGCATTGGTTTCAAGAATAAGTCTTTAGGACACAAGTTTTTCATTCACAAACATTTATTTTAGTTTATGTTAAAGGATTTTCTTTTTATTTTGCAAAGACAATGGCAATCCAATTTTTCATTTTATGCGAAGTTTACTATTATTGATGTGTAATGTTGCTAATTAGTCGCACCTCGTTCTTCCGCAAAACTATTTTTGACGGGTTGTGACAGATTGGATGTTAGTTGTATTTATTATTATATTATATTAAATTTACTAGTTGTTTTCTATTTATAACGAAATATATTGAGGTTTGGAAGTTTGAATCATAATATTAATTTTTAAGGTAACAGATTGGTAAATTTAAAGGAAAACAAAAAACCGAAAAAAACCCCGAAACCGAACCGAAAAACCCGAAAAAACCGAAACCGAAAAACTCGAAACCGAACGGGGTGTAATTCTTAAAACCCGAACTTTTGGGGTGGGGTTTGATTTTAGTTAAAAACCGCCCCATGCTCACCCCTACGAAATACTACATTTTCAAAATTGTGTTTCTAAAAAGCAGTTAACTAGATGTTTTTCTAAAAGTACATTGGGGTATCGTTTAAGATAATCACTTATTCATTGTTATTGTCAAAACACTATAAACTAGATTATTGCGTTTTTAAAAACACAATAATCAAATAATCAGGTTTGAAACGCAACCCCAAACACCCCTTAACTATTTATGCTTTTTTTCATAGCTAAAATATGCATTTTAAATTTAAAAATTAAGTTATAAGTCGATAAGTAGCAAAATCCATAATACAAAACCAAATTCATCAAAATCAAATAAACTATGTACAATTTGGGCTGAAGAAACCAATCTATTAGTTGGATAAAACAACCCAATAGGCCAATACAGCCCACATATGTATATACGCAATCAATTGCGAAATAGACGTCTGGTGACCTTCTCTCTTCGCTAGCCAAGGAGGTGAACGATGACAATTGTACGGACTGATTGACTCAAATACCATTTCTCTAAGCCAAACTATGTAAGTTTTGTATATTGGTTGGAGTGAAATGTTCAAGGTAGTTAATTAATTTATTTTATCTAATCCTAAGGGATATTTATTAGCCCTTGGATCAAGAAAAATTAATGGTCAAGATCAAGATTCAAAACCACCACCACCACTACAAGCACATGTACTTCTCCGGCGGCCGGAGACGGCGGCCGGCGGCGGCGGACGGCGGCAGACGGCGGCGATGGGCGGCGGAGGACGGCGGCCGGATGTGGTCGCCGGCGGTGGTGACCGGTGGTGGTGGTCGTGACTGGAAGCACATGTGCTTCGTGACTTGTTTTGATTTTTTTTCTGTGTAGTGATGCACATGTGTTTCATAACGTCAAGCACATGTGCTTCGTGATTCAAACACAAATGACTTGCTTGTAAGTTACATTTGTTCATGAATAAAAACACATGTGCTTGGCTTTATGAAGCACATGTGCTTGGCTTTATGAAGCACATGTGCTTCATAATGATATGTTCGTCACTTGTTTTGATTTTTTTTCTATGTAGTGAAGCACATGTGTTTCATAACTTCAAGCACATGTGCTTCGTGATTCAAACACAAATGACTTGCTTGTAAGTTACATGTGTTCAGGAACAAAAACACATGTGCTTGGCTTTATGAAGCACATGTGCTTGGCTTTATGAAGCACATGTGCTTCATAATGATATGTTCGTCACTTGTTTTGATTTTTTTTCTGTGTAGTGAAGCACATGTGTTTCATAACGTCAAGCACATTGCTTCGTGATTCAAACACAAATGACTTGCTTGTAAGTTACATGTGTTCAGGAACAAAGACACATGTGTTTGGCTTTACGAAGCACATGTGCTTGGCTTTATGAAGTACATGTGCTTCATAATGATATGTTCGTCGCTTGTTTTGATTTTTTTTCCGTGTAGTGAAGCACATGTGTTTCATAACGTCAAACACATGTGCTTCGTATGCTCCCTTGTGTGTTTAGAAACTCATGTTTTTAGTGACTTGAAGCACATGTGTTTCGTGACCTGAAGCACATGTGCTTCGAAGTAATATGCTGTGTTTTAGTGAAGCACATGTGCTTCGATACATCAATACCACCACCACCCCCATTAGCACCGGCACCTTCACTGTCAGCCACCACCACCACCGCCGGAGGCGGCGGCCGGCGGTGGCTGTAGGTGGGGAATTTGATCTTGACCATCTTGATCCAATGGCTAGGATTTGTCCCTTGGGACTAGACAAATCCTTTAGACTCCCTAGAATACAACTCATTGGTTGGAAGAATAACCATTATAACCGTATGATAATAACCTAGTGACAAAAGCTACCGAATGACTTACCAGATGGACAAGAGAAAGTTCAGAAACGGACACGTGAACAGTTAAGTCGTGTACATTACGAGCAAAGCTGGGTTCCCCCCGAAAGAACCCGCTATAAACAGAAACACCTTTTAAAAAATTAACCGCTTATGTAAGTGTGCACTTTACATCGCCTTTTTTAATCATTGAACATACACAATATGCACCATCATGTTATCGAAATTCAACCATCGACCGCCAGTATGTCATCTTCCTTAAAAAGTTATAAAACCCATTCCATTACTTTTTGGGTTTTTCCTTATAGCCCTTTTTTGTACTTTTCTGGCCCATTGGGCTTGTTTAATGTGTAATTTTGTTTGAAGCCTCACATTTAGTCAGAACTCAGATATTGTATAACGTATGATGAACATTTTGTCTATGGTAATTGGAAAAAGTGCTATCAAACAAAATTCTGTGACTCTACATTCTAAGTGAATAATAATGCTTATATCGTAAAATGCACGTTTTAAACTTCCATATACATGATAAAACAATATTTATATATACCTTCGCCTATCGATTTTGATTTCAGTTTTGACCCTAAACCATAAAGTTAAAAATAAAATAAAGAGAACGGGCATGAACTATGTTGGCTTAAACTTTACATAAGAACTAATGCCTATAATAAAGTAGATTAATTCCGAGTCAATATCACCTACGATAAGAAATATATGTTAGTTAAGATGGTTTTGTAAGTTATTACATTTGTTTTTTGAACAAGAAGCCGAAGCCTGGTAATTTTATTTATCATAAGAATCATTTCTCAAGATTGAGGTAAATTCGCAAATTGTAGGTTGTTAAATAAAAAGAATAATTGTGAGGATATATTGTGATTGTAGGGCTCAATAGCAAGAATACATAACTTGATTGCTTTTCTATAACGATGTTTTACTTGTTTGTTTTCATTTAAGTAGATATATAATTTTGACTCAGTTTAATACAACGATCTTCCTAGATTTTGTTTGTATAGTCACTTTCAATTTTAATATTAATATACCCCACATTTTGCATGATTTTTCATAGCTTTTTAGTTTGATTTTGCTTCTCCCAGCATTATTGCTATCATCTGAATGCTATTCTCATAAAAGTATAAACATATTTCATTTTTAAACAGAATACCTTATAATCTCATTTTCGGTTCAAACATGTCCCAACTTTTGAAATCAATCGAAACTCATTTAAAATAATAAATTTCTCACTAGACGCACCTTCACTAACATCTAAAATTACTATAAAATTATAATAGAGTAATTTATACAAATGATCTTACGGTTTATCAAAAAATTACGAATAATTCTTAAGTTTCAAAAAGTATACCAATGGCCTTAACTTTAATTACTTGTAGCACAAATTATCCTTAATTATGTACTTGTCCATTAAAAATCACTGTTAAATACTTGCATTAAAAATCACAAGGACCACTCCTGATAACCTTTAATGGTGACTTTTAACCATGACTTTTAACGGACTTTCACCTTAAGGATCATTTTGTTAAAAGTATACAAAAGTTAATGATCACTGGTGTAATTATTGAAATTTAAAGAGAGCTTTTGAAACTTTTGACAAACCAAAATACTCATTTCATTATCTTGATATATATTTTCACCCCGTGAAACCACCTACCCAAGTTATTTTGGAAGTTTTCCAGAAAATACGCTTTCAACTTCCGAACATCCAATAGATTGTAATATTGTCTTCATTTGAAGGGATTTAATATCATTATTTGTCGTATGTCACTAATGGTATCAACAAATTGTGAATATATCATATGAGAAATGGTATCGGTTCCTATCTTTTCTTCTTATTCATATGTCTACCCATTTGATCATGACAAGTCACAAGTGTTAAGATCAATGAGTGATATGAGGAAAGAAAATCAGTAGATTACACATGTCAAGTTTAGATGTGAATAGACATATGGGAAGCAAGAAAAGAGACTACCTCCATACAAAAATAAGTGATAAACTTCTAAAACTTACCTTATTTTGTAAAAAAATGAGACGTTTTCTCTACTAATTATCTACTTTAATAAAGTAAAATGACCCTTTTACCCTTATTTTTATATTTAAACATCATTAATATCAATTTATTTAAAAGAAGTGAGACTTATTCTCCACTAAATATTCAATATAATCTATCTTAATTACCTTTTAATCTTATGATTCAAAAATCGTTTTTCTTCAAATTTTGATACGAAGGTAGTATATGTTTTTACTCCTACGCGGGTCATATTCATAATATGTCAACGTTCACAAATTGCATTTTAATGTTATGAAGTTTAATTGGTGTGCAAGTGGTTGCGTGGGACGTCATTATATTAATCAAATACCACTCTTTTGAGATAAAATTTCTAACAAATACAAGTGGATATGATTCTGAATATTGCAATAAGATAACAAAGATTCGTCTTGTATATTTGTTGGATAATAACACAACAACTGTGGCCACAATTAGCTGCCGAAAGGCGAAAATTCACTCAATTCCTTCCCGAAAAAGACTTATGACACGATATTTGACACCGATATTTCAAGTGAATAAGAATGATAATACACTTTCCTTCCTTTATATTAAATGTCTATATCAAGTAATCAAATACTTGTAAAGTTGGAAGTCTTTTAGCCTCATATTCTTGATTTTATTGTTCCTTTTATGCCCCCCAAGTGGGAGAGTAAGGTCCCCCCCTCTTTACGTACTCAAATTGTCGAATGCTAACTACTCATTGGAAATTTGGAATACTAATCGAACTATAAATGTCCGGTTTCTTGACTATATTGTTTGTGGTTGTCGATCCCTTGTATGCATACTATCTTAGGTCTAACCTATGGAGGCAAAACGGGCGGGTGAGTTATGGGTCGATAACATGCCATATCTTAATTCGGGTCAAATTGGTGTAGGTTGATTGACCCATAATAAACAAGTTTTCTTAATTGTTTGATCAAGATTACTTAGCTTAACTACTTCTAGGAATTTCACAAACATCAAAACAATATTAAATTCTAGTTTCTCGCTAAATTTTTTATTGATGACAGCTGTTTAAAAAAAACAAAATCTGAACAGTTAAATCAGTTGAAAATAATCTAATGGCTTATTCTAAATCTTCAAATTAGAATATTAAATCTATGGGAACTTTCAAAAGGTTTTACTTAACCTTTCAAAAACCATTTGACCTTTTTTACTTGACCCAGAGATAAAATTCACTCCAATCAATTCTTTTATAAGTAAATTAGTCAAAATAGTCAACATTTGGGGATTGTTTGATAGTGAGTGAGAGCCTATGAATATGTATGTGACTGAAACCATATTATTTGATTATATCTCTGTCTGACTATGTTAAATGATCAAAATGACCATTTTACCATTCATTTATTTATATTACAAGTTAATTGTTAAACGAAAGTAAAAGTATAACATTAGACCGAGTAAGAGGTGATAATGATACTTAGTAAATACACTGTCTCGATCGAATAAAAAATTACCGCTTCCCGGACCTAATAAAAATAAAAAAAGGTTAATAAAAGATCTTATACCTTGTATGATTGTATCCGTGCTTCATGTTACTTCTATTAATGGAATTTGCATGGTTTTAACTTTTAAGTGTTGATTTAGCATCTGTCTTTGATTATTTTGAATGAGAAAGTGCGTAAATTATGCATTATGCAAGTATTAGTTCAATTACTTGCACACTTGCGTGTGACATGTTGGTGATAAGGGGAGTTGATGATACCCGACAAATTTTTAGCCCTACCAACCATCGATATTTTTATTTTATTGTATTTTCTTAGCTAATATAATTCTCTTAATTCCCGAAATCAAACATGCTATTGTCACTTGTTCACCATGCATTATAAGTTGTACATTTAATGCCGTTTTGTCATTTTCAGCTCTTTTTTTTTTTTTTTGAACAGCCATTTTCAGCTCTTTTGAATAAGATAACTGTATTTTTTATTTGAGAAATAATATTTAGTCCTAGCATTTGGTCCTATTCATAGTCCTACCCATTTGATAGGATGACATGTGTATTCCACTAATTTTCTCTCCTAATATTATTTATTGATTTTGACACGTGTCTTCATCTAATGAGTAGGTCCAAATGATAGGCCTAAATACCAAAACTCTTTTTATTTAATTATATTTTGATGAAAGCCCTTTTTATTTTGAATTAAGTACAAAATTGTGTGAGGTCGTTGTTGCAGAGATTATAAGCAATCTATCTTTGCAAAAAATTTGAAATATGTACCAAGTAAATACATTTAAGATTTTAAGGTGGTTGGTTTTGGAATCGGTCCACTAGTATGATTGACGTATAACCACGGTACTCAAGTTTAATATTGTTCCATTGCTAAGTAATTTTTCATAACCGGTTAAATTAACGTAAATGAAATAATTATGGAACTTGATTATTATTTATTAATATTTTTCTTTTCTAGTTTGACCTAAAGTAACCAGTTTCTAGTAAACATCTTTGAGTAATTTGTATAATTTAAATAAATTCATTTTAAACATTATGGGCGTTTAGGGTAGCATCATGTGATAGTCTTACAACTAAAAGTTATAGGTTCAAGTCTATCGGAAATATATAAGTTTAAATGACCTAATAGGAACATTGATCAAACTTGTTAACTATTTAACGATTTATCCATCTTTTGTACGTTTGAGTGAACATGATGTTTACACACACTTGGTTATTTAATTTGGTTCAAACGAAATATGGTTTTTGATAATTAGTTGTTTTGTTGTTGGTATAAATGAGTGTATTTTATCTACAAAGGTGCCGGAATAAACGGGGTCTATGGAGATGTTTAAAAAGGAATCTAATTAGTTCATTACATTTAAAAGGGCTTGCAACTTAACACTATAACATGTTAGGAAGTGTTTCTCATTGGCCCGTGGACATAGGTTCGACTTCCGTAGATATAGGAGTAATTTAGCAATAAAAAATAGTTTGTTACATTTGAGTAGGTATCGAAAAGATTTGGAAACATACTACGATAATGAATAAAGATGGGAGTTAGTAGGGATGGATGCTAACTGCTAAGGCAACTTTGATGATGGATGGTGGTTGGATACCGGTAAAAAAAAGAAGTTAGTTAAAACTTGACTAGTGGGCAAGAAAGATGGATGGTTAATTAGTTAGCTTTAGAAGTAAATTACTTGAGAGCCCTTGGGATTGCATTCCTTAACTCGATATTTTGAAATATGTTAGAGGTAGTCGGTGTAATATTTATCAACTAAGTGTTTGAATATGTGTTTTAAAACTGATTATTGAAGTGTTTGTTTGGTTTAACAAAATTGAAGGAATGTAATGAAAGAGGTCATTATATTAGTAGCGTGTAAAACTTTTGGTAGACTCATGATACTAACAAAATGTACCGAAATTATCCTATCCCGTATTAAAAATTGGATAACTCTATCGGTAAGATCCAGGTTAAAACTGATTTTAATCATTTCTTATTTTAATTAACAAATTTTGTTATTTTGGCTCAAACTCCAAGCTGAATTTGAAAAATAAACTTAAAAAACATATAAAAATATGAAATTCCAACTATTAAAATACAAAATTAAGTTGAAATCCCAATTGTCAAGTAGCCAAATAAAACTTTACGGGTTTACTGTTTTAAAATCCTAAAAAAGTGTATTTTATTAAAGGAAAAACAGATTTGATTTAGATTCACCTCGTATTTGAATCATTTTATGTTTCTTGTTTTTTAGTTTATTACATTGAAGGCAGTATTTATAAGAAACAAAATATTGTAGTGGCGTGGTGGGATAGGATTTTGTAAAGTATGCGTGTTTGACTTAATAAAGACGAGGTCGAATTTTCTGAAGGTGTATAACTGTATATATTTGGGGTCCATCACAAGGGGCCTCCCACGTGACTGAATAAATAACAAATCACCATTCCACAAACCCCATATCGGAATGTTTGAAGTTTTACATTATTATTTTTTTTCTTTTTATTTAAAATTTTTTTAGTATTAATTATGACACTTAGTGTTCTAACATGTTATTTATGGTGTTTAGTGGTGGATTATGGAAATTTGATGTAACAATAATATATTAACTAGAAGGGTACCCGCGCAATGCGGCGGCGGGTACCCAATGTAACTATATTTTGCGGCAGACAAGTTGAAACACGCATGAGTTATCTCCAGCATCTCGACAGGTTGGTAAAAAGAAGGGAGCGACACAAAATTGCATCTTAATGCGGCAAAAGATCTTTCAATTACAGCTCCCTAAGACCCTAACAATTAAATCAAAAGTCTATGTCAAGGGTTCATTGTGTTATTCCTAATGCATTCTTAGGATAACCATGGTCAATAGAGGTCTTTTTGGTAAATTAAAGTCAAAATTAAACTAAAAGAATATTTCAGTCAATGAAAGTAAAATTTAAAAACGTAAGCTCAATTGATTTAAGATCTAAAACAATGATACCGAAACCATTTAATTACCATCATAACCTACTAAAAACATAATAGGAAATCAACAATAATTCAACCTTAAATTAAAATTTTTTGAAACTGTTGTATTACATCATTCAGAATTCAGTGGATTAATTTTTTTTTTAATTTGAGAAAATGTTGAATAGCAATCCAATGATTATAACGAAGAAGAATGCAATGGACATAATATAAACTTATCAACATCAGAACTATAACAATATCATTTCTGCACGAATTATCTTCCTCACCGGCTAATCTAACATTCTAACTCCTTTTGATCCTTCAAAAAAAAATATCAGATGTCAATTCATATATATTTACTTAAGCATGTCTCATTTATTCTAACAATTAATAATTCAATACCACATTTTGAAAGGAAACTACAAGGCGGTACTGTAGTTCGGTTCTAGTACCAGTATCATGGTACAATCCCGTATTAAGTACTTAATGAAGAAAATATCCAAGATTTAATTTCGAACATGTAAGGCTGTTGGGTTTAGCCTGTTTTATACAACTCTTTTTTTGCATTTTCGAAATTTTCAAGTACCGAATTCCATATTAAAAAAATTTATAAATATTCATAACATTTTATCCTGTTGTTAGCAGCACTTTCTTTGAAGACTTCTGCTTTTTTAAGCAGATAATTTTTGTTTTTCAGCATTTTCGGGCACCAGCAAGCGATTTAAAAAAAAAAGGTAAGAAAATTCATAGTTTTTTTCCATGTTGCTAGCAGCCGTTTTCCATATTGCTGTTGTTTCACACGGTTTTTCTTTTTGGCGTTTTCCTGCACTTACCAGATACCGAATATTGTGTTAAAGAAACAGAAAAAAATCAAACTTCTATTCTTGCTATTAGCTGTTGTTTGCTGCAGATTGCTACTGTTTTGATCATACAAATCACAACTTCAAACCCGATCCAACCAAATACATAAAATCTGTCTTAATGAACATTACACTTATTTGCCATATGATACAAATTCACAATAAAATACAAAGACATCCAAAAATTCAAACTAACAGTCACCCTAATGACTAAATGGGTAAAATTCACATTCCAGAAACATCAACTAAAATTGACATTCAAATTCACATAACCTAACGAACATTGAACCAACGTATTATTTACCTCAAAATCAATGTCATTGTTGTAGATTTGAAATCAAGAGAACTGTGTTTTGAATCGTATGGAATTGACGATTATTGTTCGGTTGATGTGGTATATTTATAGGGTGAAGGTATGTGCAAGCTTTTAAGGAATCGATGAGGTGTTTACAGGACACAATCGAAGGGACGTTTGCAGAATCAAGGAGCCTTGATACGATGGGGAAGTGGGTTGAAAGAATCGAGGGGAAGAGATCACGGAATCGAGGAGGCAACTGTACCTGCACCGACTTCTTTTTTTTTTCCATGGACCGAACAGATGGGCCACCAAGCCCTTGCCCACTTCTTTACTCTATAAGAATTAACAGTTTAGGTATTTTGGTAGATCGGATTCCAGATGAGCTGGTTTCGGCGCGGTGTTTATAAGCTGTAGGTCACAGGTTCGATACATGCCCAGCCCAATTTTTTTTATTGAAAGTAATAGTTTCCATAATTAGTAAGTATTTGGCTGAATTTTCAGCCAGCTACTTATAGAAAGATCCTAAATGCATTATAAGTAGTAGAGATATGTTACTTAGTGGTTTAGTCATGACCCTAATTTACTATACCCAATACTCCTATGATTAGGGATAATATATGTCGAGGGCACATAAATATTCAACTATTTTCACCAAAGTCACTCATGTATAGAAATAACTTTGTAAGTCATCTAAGTATATAGTATTTGTTATCATTTACACCAACTTTGGCCTAATTTATACTGAAAACTATAAAATGACAAAAATGATGCTAATTACTCACTCCGTCCCACAAAAAAGTTTACATTTCTCCTTAAAATTTTGTCTCACAAAAAAGTTCACATTTCTCAAATTTGAGGGGTCCACCTAATAAAATAATATTATTACCAATCATTCCACCAACAAAATACTTTTTCTCACTAATACAACCTTATATTTTAATCAAAAGTATTACTATTGGCCACACCACTAACTATCACCTAAAATCTTGTGCCCAAGAGAAATGTAAATTTCTTTGTGGGACGGAGGGAGTATAACATATTTAAATGATACAAATAACAATTCAAATGTTAATCAATTTTATTCATCATATATACACATCTTTATTTTGTTAAAAGTGATTTAGAATGGTATAACTAACATTTCATGTATAAGTCTATGTATGTCTTATTTAAATAAGTTATAGTTAAGTTACCTTTTATAATTGTACAATCTTCAAAGTCTATAAATGAAAACAAATACATATTTGAATAACTTGTAAAATTGCTTTGATAAATGGATAGCTTTTTTTTTTTATCAAAGTTGTAAACTTGAGTTCCCTTAAGGTTATTTGTTCTGATATTCTTCTAATATCTTATAAAAATTTATTTTTCAACAGTATTACAATCAAAGTGGTCAAAAAGTCTACTTCGTTTTAATTCTAAAATTATAGAAAAACTTGTACGTTATTATTTTTTATCCGTTTATCAATGTAGATTTCGTACTTCATCACATAATATTATACTGTATAAGACTTAACCAGTTGAAGTTAACAAAATAAAGTTGATACCATTGGGTTGCAATCAAAATCTATGATGACTACTTAATATATTTTAAAGTTACGTGTTATGAGAACCCTTCTTGATATTTAAATACCATCATGTAATTATACTTATATATACTACATAACATATAATAATCAAGGTTCTAAAGGGCGCTCCATGGCGGCGCCAAGGCGTCGCCAAGGCGTGAGGCGCGGCGTCGACGTTACGAAACAGACCATGGCGGCTGTGCTAGGCGTGGCGTGAGATAAGGCGTGATAAGGCGCGCCTTATGGCCAGTTTTCTTGAAGGCGCCTGTAAAAAATGAATTTAAAAAAAAAAATTAACATATATAGTTATAAATTTAAATGTAACATTTTTTATGAGCTTTATATATGAATTGTTATATAAATTAATAGATTTATAAAAAAATGTAATTTAATATACGTATATATATATATAAATTATATAAAAAATTTAGCGCCTTAAGCGACGTCTTGAAAAATGCCATGACCCGTCATGGCTCGCCTTGGCTGAGGCTTGATGGTACCACCACGCCACGCCTTACGTTTTCTTGAACCTTGATAATAATAGTAGGTTGTGTTTAAAAACATAAACATTTCTTTTTCAAACGTCAATATCGTTGTACTAAAAAAGAAAAGAAAAGTAGATTAGCCACGAAAATAAGATATGTGAAGAGTAGGTGACGTGAAAAACTCGAAGAGGCATAGCCAATCAGGACCGGCCTTGAGGGGAGTTGGAGTAGGCTTGGGCATACACCAAAAAAGAAATGGGGGCCCATTTTTATCTCTTTTATATTTTAAAACCCACAAACTCTAGTTTGATTCTATAAGTATTTTCAAAGAGTAATTTATTTGACAAAAAATCTGATACTTTTTATATTAAAATTTACTTTTACAAATATAATAGGGGCCCAAAATCAATGTTCGCCTAGGGCCCGGATGAACTCAGGGCTGTCCCTGTAGCCAATATTTAAATCTACAAGAAACTTTGGTCGGCAATTCATGAATACGCCCTCTTCCATACGTCACTCTTATATTCACCCTTCACAACTCTCATCTAAACCATAAAATCAACTAAATATAACTGTTTCAAACTATATGAAGAAAAAAAAATCTGGATAACCGTACTGTAACACCCGTATTTTTTTTTAAAACATCATTTAAATCATTTAAAATATATTTTCCCAATATCTGACATATTGTCCAAAATACAGTTTAACAAAAACTTTAAAACTTATATCAGAGTTTACAAAAAAATGCGGTGTCACCAAGTATATCAAAACCATAGGCAACGGGATCTACCTAATAGCTCCCGAGCTAAGCATCTCTAGGTCACTTCTAGTGCAACCTTCTATCACTTCAAACCTGTACCTGAGTACACAGCCACAAACAAACGTAGTACGTGAGACAAAATAGTCTCGTGAGATACATGGGTTTTAGACCCAAATAACAATAATAGTAGTTTCATAGATAGATGTGTATGAACATATATATATATACATATACTACATCATTACAAGCTAGCCACCCTATAGTGACCCTATCGTTCCAATGCTTTCCTAGCAATCATATCTAGTTATCGGGTTGCCCCCGAACTAACTAGAATCTCAACATATCTAACTATCGGGTTGCCCCCGAACTAGCTAGAACTCCAATATATATATATATCTAGTTATCGGGTTGCCCCCGAACTAACTAGAACTCCAATATATATATCTAGTTATCGGGTTGCCCCCGAACTAACTAGGACTCCAATCTATATATCTAGTTATCGGGTTGCCCCCGAACTAACTAGAATCACAAGCATATCCAACTATCGGGTTGCCCCCGAACTAGCTAGAAGCACTATCCTATCTAACTATCGGGTTGCCCCCGAACTAGCTAGAAGCACTACCATGTCTAGTTATCGGGTTGCCCCCGAACTAACTAGCATCACATCATCTCGTTCTTACCATAACTCATCAGTTATTCCAATCAAAGCCCTCGGCTATCACATCAATCATCAAACAAGTTAGTTACCTAATAATAACAACATATAATTAGTTCAACACAGTGTGAACGTACCTGTATGGTCCCATGGACCCGATCATCAGCAACCCACATTTGCTTCTACATCTATGAACCCTATGAGGTCCATACTTACTTTATACATAAGATACATTTCTTATTTTATCGATATCATAATACATTTTATCTCTTCCTTGACTATAATACACAATTATTACTAGTCACATCATATTCTTTTTCATATACATTCGTTCTTTACTTTTATTAGTATATCTTACCAATAGGTACTCATTACTATAAAATCATTCTCAATTGCTTTACTAATACATATCTATTAATAAAGGCTCCGTATACATTCCTTTAATCAATTACTTCATTATTATTGTTCTTTAACATAGATTCCATAACTACTTGAATCTATCATAATTTACTCCAAATTCATCAATCATACTAGACACATTCTAGTATCACATTCTACACACTTTCATACATTGTCAATTACTATCTTTATCAAAATATTTGTTAATAAAGACTGATACAATATCATATGTACTTTCAAAACTATTTGCTATGTACCCAGTTTAAAAGTCTCATGTACTCACCTTAGCAATGCTTTCCAGATCGCGTTGATAACCCGACTCCTTGCATCCCGCATATGGAATAACTTCAACTCTTAGGTCCTTGCAACCTATCAACATAATCATCACATTTCTAGTTATCAACCATAACTAGACATCATCTAACATCATCATAAACAACCCCAACCACCAAGCTCATAAGCTTAGTGAAAATCCATAAACTCTAGTTCATGATTTCACCAACAAATCATAGATCCAACTTGAACACATGATCCACACCCTACTTATGGGTGTTTTACATCCCCCATAAGCACCCTTAACAAGATCTTCCACATACCAACTCCATAATCACAATTTTTCCCCACATAAGTTCATAAACTAGCTAGGAGATGAAATATACCTTAGATCTTAGCTTAGATGCATAGATCCTCAAAGATGGTGTAGATTTAAGCTCAAGAACACCAAAATCGCCACCTTCTTCTCCAATCTCGGCTGCACCAAGTGAAGAAGTGGAAAATGAGAAAACCCTAGCTTTTCCCCGATTTATTGCTGTCGTCTCGAGTTCACGGCGCGAACTAAGTTCGCGTCGCTAACTTTCCCCATCGTGAACTTTTCCCGATCGCTACCCAGTCGCGAACTCGATTAACCAAAATGCCCAAATCCCTGTTTGATGTTCCCGATCGGGAACCATAGTTCGCGTCGCGAACTTGCCTATGCAGCAAGGCTGCATTTTTCGTTCTTTGTCTCGACCCGGTTTCGCCCATAACTTTCTCATACGGTGTCCAAACGACACGAAACCAATTCCTACGTTCATTAAACGATTTATCCTTATTTATCATATTTTTATTCAATTTATTTATTTACAAATTTCGGGTCGTTACAACTATCCACCCCTTGAAAGGATTCCGTCCTCGGAATCACTAAAATCTCCAACCTATATTCACCCGAGCATTACGCCCTCATTTCCTTGTGGTCATTACCACTAAACTTTCCTCATTCCTATTCCTTCAACATTACATATTCAAACATTCACTTAACTTCGTTAAGTCCGAACGGTCAAGACCCAACTTTAAAAACTCATAATACTCAAACGGGTCAAAATTTCACAATTTGACCATAACACCGTCATTTTCTCGACCAATCCTTTCATTCTCATAACAATGGTATGACACAATCATACCATTAACTAATTGATTAAAACGAATGTCAAACTCTAGCCTTGACCAAGCCGATATATCCCGACATTGGTATATCCCCACATTGTCTACCCTTTGACTTAAGCACAAAGTCAACTATACCTTAACATTTTCCCTTCTCGTTAAGGGTTTCATAAATCCTCCTTTCCTTTACAATTTACCTTTAATTTATGATTCAATTACAGTCTTACACTCGATTCCCAATTTCAACATTGAAATCACCCAAACGGGTCAAGTCGTATAAACCGACTACGATTCAATCAACCATCTCATCAACTTTTTCACAAACACATAATCGACACATTATGCTATTAATATTCATTAGTAAATCAAAATGAGAGTCAAAGTCCATCTTAGACCAATTCAACCAATCTCGGGTTGACTAACGTTGACTTTTACATAAAGTCAACCATACCTTTTCCAAACTAGCAATTTCCGTACACACGGCGTATCATTACCAACCCATCACTCTCAGTTCTACCCATTACTACTCTCTCAACAATCGTCCCCGTTAATCCAAGGGTCACACCTTAACATAAGGTCACAATAACATTTACCGTTTCTTGACCTTCACTTGGTCACTCATACTATCACTTAGTATTCTTTCAACCATCTTTGTATCACATTGATTAACTTACATCATCGGTAGTAGGCCCCCTACCGTAATACGTCTCGCACCCTTATACGGTGTACTATGTCTTGGTTACCACATGGTAATTTGCTCACTAGGAGTTTCTCTTTCCTTCTATTCTATAAATCGTAGGCATCCCCTACATTTTCATGACCTAAATGCAACCCGCATTTCAAGCCCAATTCTCATTTACCATAACATAATAGCAATACTCATTAACCACATGATTCTACATTCATCATATAAACGCATAAACATATACACACATACATATACATATATATACACATATATATCACGCCAATTCAATATAAACACCTCTATTGTGCACATATATAAACATATGTATATGTCACCAATACCATCTATACATCTCTATTGTGCACATATACAAACATATGTATATGTCACACCAATACCATCTGGTATCCATCTTTTTACAACACGTAGCTTTGCTACTTTCTCGCTCATTCAATCGCCCAATTATTCATCATGCATTCTAGCACCATTCACATAATATCACATTATCGTTTTCTTTCATATCTAACATGTCTCCCATTGGACATACTACTTAACACATTTCATATAATATTATATTTCCATTATCATATGCCTTCCAAGGCCATCACATAATGCACATGCATTGTACCCCACGGGTAACTAATAACATTCTCTAATTGCTATTTATTGTTCCACTTACACATTAACCGTCCTTAACCGGTTCATTTCCTTAACAACTTCCAAGACTTTTGTCACCGCCGGAGTAGCTACCACTACATTCCATTAGTAAAAATCACCGACCAATCCAATCATCCTGGAGTCAAACAATCGACTCCGGTCCCCACTCGCAACCAAAAGCCCAACACTCGGTGTTCTACTTTTACACATCGTGGGACTCCGAAATATTCCTTTTCAAATCGTAGTCTTACACTACGCTATGACATACATTGTCACACTTATTACTATGGCATTTTACCAATAATTGTCTTTTCACCCTTGACATCGAATTTATCAATATTATCACGAAACTTGCTATGGCTATGCGCCAACTTTTACTCAACCGTTTTCAACAATCAAAATTCGTTGTTCCCGACACTTATTCTTTTCCACATATTTTCCATTTATAAATTCTAGGTATCACTATACCTTAGTCATTCTTTCCTTTACCGTTCACGTATAATAACATTACATTGCGTATCCGGATTCCTGCCGAATATCAAAGTCCCATTTCCAAAGCTTCTATTTCTATAATTCTCATCCAACTAACAATCCTTACCAAGACTTAGTACTTCATTACACTATCATTCTTTTGTTGACAACATCTACCATTCTCATGGTTCCCCCTTTTGATACTACATAGTAGCATCAACCCATATATCTTTACTAAATGCGACACACCGTCCCATAATCATTTCCAATGTATGATTTCTATACACATACTAACCGGGAAGACTATTCCCGAATTTAACCCCCACGTCATACAACTCATCTACAATTTCTATAGGCACCAATTCGTGCAACAACAACAACAACAACTACGTCATAATCTCAAATCATTCTTTTTACCCAAGATCTCCGAGGTGGCCCTTCCGGGTCAACTCCCCTTTCCAACTCCCTCGAGAGTTCATTTCACAACCTCTTGTATCGTGCTCTCCTTCACAAAGTTTCATACAACACATTCCACCGTGTCGACACCTCATCCTTCAATAAAGTTGACGTCAAAGTCGCCATATTGTTCTTCCTTCATTTGCTACTCTCTAGCACTTGCCAACTCTACCGAATCCACCACATCGTGACCTTCGGTTCAAATCTTCCGAATTACACAACAGTTTTACACACTATGAAAGTCTCACACAACTTCCTTCCATTTCTTCCGACTATGTTTTGCTACCTTTTATGTAGACACTTCCCACTACGGGATTCACCATTCGATTATTCTTCCTTCATATGGGTATTGGAATCATCCCACATACCCTCATTCGTGACTCTTTCCAATTTAGTGGGGTTCGTCCACTTTTCACATTCATTCTTTCGCCATACCAACATATCCAACCAGCAAGGTTTAAACGGTCAACTCAACAGTTGAAAACAACACAGTTAGATCAAATCATGGCATTTCTCATAGGGGTCGGCCCTATCATACTAATGCCTTACGGTCTCAAAAGACTTCACATTGCACATTTCATAACAACTTCTATAGGTCCCCTAGGTTCAACCCTAAACTTAACATAAAGTCTCATGGTCAACCTATCGATCTCAAGGAATCTTCATTCCTATTGCTACAGTCTAAGACTAGGATGGACATCCAACCTAATTCACTTAAACTATAGCTCTGATACCAAGTTGTAACACCCGTATTTTTTTTTAAAACATCATTTAAATCATTTAAAATACATTTTCCCAATATCTGACATATTGTCCAAAATACAGTTTAACAAAAACTTTAAAACTTATATCAGAGTTTACAAAAAAATGCGGTGTCACCAAGTATATCAAAACCATAGGCAACGGGATCTACCTAATAGCTCCCGAGCTAAGCATCTCTAGGTCACTTCTAGTGCAACCTTCTATCACTTCAAACCTGTACCTGAGTACACAGCCACAAACAAACGTAGTACGTGAGACAAAATAGTCTCGTGAGATACATGGGTTTTAGACCCAAATAACAATAATAGTAGTTTCATAGATAGATGTGTATGAACATATATATATATATACATATACTACATCATTACAAGCTAGCCACCCTATAGTGACCCTATCGTTCCAATGCTTTCCTAGCAATCATATCTAGTTATCGGGTTGCCCCCGAACTAACTAGAATCTCAACATATCTAACTATCGGGTTGCCCCCGAACTAGCTAGAACTCCAATATATATATATATCTAGTTATCGGGTTGCCCCCGAACTAACTAGAACTCCAATATATATATCTAGTTATCGGGTTGCCCCCGAACTAACTAGGACTCCAATCTATATATCTAGTTATCGGGTTGCCCCCGAACTAACTAGAATCACAAGCATATCCAACTATCGGGTTGCCCCCGAACTAGCTAGAAGCACTATCCTATCTAACTATCGGGTTGCCCCCGAACTAGCTAGAAGCACTACCATGTCTAGTTATCGGGTTGCCCCCGAACTAACTAGCATCACATCATCTCGTTCTTACCATAACTCATCAGTTATTCCAATCAAAGCCCTCGGCTATCACATCAATCATCAAACAAGTTAGTTACCTAATAATAACAACATATAATTAGTTCAACACAGTGTGAACGTACCTGTATGGTCCCATGGACCCGATCATCAGCAACCCACATTTGCTTCTACATCTATGAACCCTATGAGGTCCATACTTACTTTATACATAAGATACATTTCTTATTTTATCGATATCATAATACATTTTATCTCTTCCTTGACTATAATACACAATTATTACTAGTCACATCATATTCTTTTTCATATACATTCGTTCTTTACTTTTATTAGTATATCTTACCAATAGGTACTCATTACTATAAAATCATTCTCAATTGCTTTACTAATACATATCTATTAATAAAGGCTCCGTATACATTCCTTTAATCAATTACTTCATTATTATTGTTCTTTAACATAGATTCCATAACTACTTGAATCTATCATAATTTACTCCAAATTCATCAATCATACTAGACACATTCTAGTATCACATTCTACACACTTTCATACATTGTCAATTACTATCTTTATCAAAATATTTGTTAATAAAGACTGATACAATATCATATGTACTTTCAAACTATTTGCTATGTACCCAGTTTAAAAGTCTCATGTACTCACCTTAGCAATGCTTTCCAGATCGCGTTGATAACCCGACTCCTTGCATCCCGCATATGGAATAACTTCAACTCTTAGGTCCTTGCAACCTATCAACATAATCATCACATTTCTAGTTATCAACCATAACTAGACATCATCTAACATCATCATAAACAACCCCAACCACCAAGCTCATAAGCTTAGTGAAAATCCATAAACTCTAGTTCATGATTTCACCAACAAATCATAGATCCAACTTGAACACATGATCCACACCCTACTTATGGGTGTTTTACATCCCCCATAAGCACCCTTAACAAGATGTTCCACATACCAACTCCATAATCACAATTTTTCCCCACATAAGTTCATAAACTAGCTAGGAGATGAAATATACCTTAGATCTTAGCTTAGATGCATAGATCCTCAAAGATGGTGTAGATTTAAGCTCAAGAACACCAAAATCGCCACCTTCTTCTCCAATCTCGGCTGCACCAAGTGAAGAAGTGGAAAATGAGAAAACCCTAGCTTTTCCCCGATTTATTGCTGTCGTCTCGAGTTCACGGCGCGAACTAAGTTCGCGTCGCTAACTTTCCCCATCGTGAACTTTTCCCGATCGCTACCCAGTCGCGAACTCGATTAACCAAAATGCCCAAATCCCTGTTTGATGTTCCCGATCGGGAACCATAGTTCGCGTCGCGAACTTGCCTATGCAGCAAGGCTGCATTTTTCGTTCTTTGTCTCGACCCGGTTTCGCCCATAGCTTTCTCATACGGTGTCCAAACGACACGAAACCAATTCCTACGTTCATTAAACGATTTATCCTTATTTATCATATTTTTATTCAATTTATTTATTTACAAATTTCGGGTCGTTACACGTACATCATATTTTCACCTCATATAACTTCTCGTGAGAGTTGGTTTGACTGCCATAACCATGGTCCAAATCGGACGATGGCTGAATTGTAATCATTTTCTTGTGTCGAGCTAATAATTATTTTTTTATGAAATTGAATTTGCTATCTCTCATAGTTTTCTCGTATGTCATTACAGTTATACACTACATCATAGCACAATAGATGAAGTTCAAACATTCCTTCACACTTATGGTCTATGGAATGAGTCAATATAAATTTAAGAATGTGTATATTTTTAGTACTTGTTAGCACTAACAAGATATCTTGAAAATAACATGTAATAAGTATTAAACATGTTTAACAAAACATATGTTGAAATAAGAAGATAAATGTTTGGTGGTGGTGGTGAAACGTTTCTCTTTGTCTCTAAAATTTCTTCTAAAAGGGTTTTTTCAATTCCTTTGGGAGGAATTAATGTATGACTTTTAGGAATCCATGGCCCATCAATCGTTGCATTTTTCCAACACAAGAACAAGTATATTAGGGGTGTGCATGGGGCGGTTTGGGGCGTTTTTAGGCTCAAACCGAACCCAATCCGCTAATATCGGTTTTAAGATTTTCAAACCCAATGGTTTCGGTTTCTAACGGTTTCGGTTTTAACGGTTTTAAGCCCTTAACGGTTCGGTTTCGGTTTTAAAACCGAATCCACCTTGTTTTGAACATAAATATATAATTTCATGCACTAATCTTCCCTTTTCCAAAATTACATACAAATTTCAACAATGAATACAACTTTTAGCCCGAAATTCAAACTATAAACGTATTTTGTAGCATATAACAACAATATAAACATTAATAAATAGTAGTAGATGGACTTTCAAATATTTAAATGGGTCGACTTTTATTCAATAACTATAAAATAAAAAATATATAAAAAATACTAAATATTAGTGGGGCGGTTCCTAATGGGGCGGTTTGTAGTTAAAACTGAAACCGAACCGAATCCATCGGTTTTTCAAAAATCTAAAACCGAACCGTCGGTTTTGAAATGGTTTCGGTTTTAACGGTTTGGTTTTAGCGGTTTTAACGGATTGGTTTCGGTTTTTCAGTTTTTATGCTCACCCCTAAAGTATACTTACCAATTAATCACCTCTTTCACACTAGGATAGATGCCCGTGGTATCAGATATTAGAAGCTGACTATCATTGACATATAGTAATGGATTTGAGTACTGCTATGGACAATATTGTATAGATTTAAGAGTATTTTGGTAGATGTGTGTTTCTTATTAAAAAACACTTGCATCTTTAATTCTCCAATTTTGTTCCTCTTTCACTTAAAAAAAAAATATTTACTCTGCCATATTTCTATTTTTAGGGTATTTCCGTAATAATGAGTTCTTCGGGACGTCCGAGCTTTACTCTTGATGCATGCAACCTAACAGTTCTCACATCATTTCCAAACCTTCCCGCGGGCATATCATAAATGTTTACATAGGGAATGATCGAACTCGTGATCCCGAGGAAGTAAGTCAGGAGCCCTTACGACAGCTACCATCCAATTGTTTCATTGTCCCACATATTCTTATATATTAAGTGAAGTTAGCGTTCTCAAAACATATGAAAGATGAACAGAAGAAAGGGGCGTTTATTGATCTATAAACCTTTTTGGTCTTTACAATTGCATTTTGGATCATAATATAAATGTATTACATCTTTTATCGACTACTCCGTAAAATTTTCACTGTTTTTTTTTAATTGTAATGAGGTATACCGAATACCATTCCGAACGGACGACACCGCACGAACGGAAGGAAAGGACGAACACTTGGGAATCACAGATCCCAAGAAAGGTGATCCAAGCGCATAACGGGTTTTGCGGGAAAGAGAAGCTTCGAGCCATGAGCGCATTAAATGCTACCAAGTTCCCAGAACGGCGTTGGCGTGGGATCGTCCTATTACACGACGGATAACGAGTCTGGACTTAACTTCTTTATTCGGAAGGCATTGCAAGGTACCAATCCGAAGAGGGACCTCCTCTCCTTCTCGTTTAGAGCAGTCTGGTTATAAATACGTTGGCATGGTAATTGGCTAAGGGACGAATAATGCTCGATATATCTTTACTTACACTTTATACCTACATTCAATACCATCCTTGATCAGGCATTGAATGCTCGATAGGCCTTACGCCATAAATACTAACTTGGGCGTTGGAGTGTTCTCACGAGGATCACCCTCGGGAGCAACTGACCCAAGGTTTTCCATTTGGTTTCAGGTGCTGCTCGTAGACTCTTCGGAAGAGGAACCGTCCATCTCTGCATCCGGAGAACCTGTTTTAACATATGGCGCCATTCGTGGGACCACGAACAAAATGGTCCAAGAACGAACGTCGAACGATGCGTATCGTCATCAAACGACGCCTGCTCGGCCCATAGAGCCAGTAGGGGGAGTGCTCACTCCGGTGTCTACCTATGTATGTCCACCCCCGGAGAATAGGGGAAATGAACCTACTCAGGAGGAGTTGGAGGACTACAACCTTTTCTGTAGATTCAGAAAGATGAGGCAGATGGAGAAGACCCAGGCGAAAACGAAGGGGGAGGCGCTTGGCGTAGAAAGAAACCTAACATACTCTAGTGACGACGAGTCTGTAGAAATGGTGTATAAAGACCCATCTCCCCCTAAGGGAACCCGGAAGGGAGAAGCCATCCGTCTCAGAAAGATGGAGGAGGAGAGACTCCCAACTCCGAGAAGGGAAAAGAAAACCCCTAGTCGTCACATGTCGTCCGGGTCAAGGAATTTCCGGTCCCCTTTTACGGATGACATCAATGAGATGCCCATACCTCCGGGTCTAAAGGGACCCAGGTTAAAGTCATAAGACGGAATGGGAGACCCGGATGACCCTGTGGCCAGTTTCCGATGGGCCGTAAGGATGATCCCCATGGATCCAAAGCTGTGGTGTTTGTACTTCGCAGGGACTCTCGAAGGGTCCGCACGGTACTGGTTGTCAAGTCTCCCCCAGAAAAGCATTTCCAACTTCGAAGACCTGGTGTTGCAGTTCAGTCATAGCTTCATACAACAGAAGAAATATCAGCAGAGATCTCAATCAATAATGGCATGCCGGCAACGTGAAGGGGAGTCTGACAAATCGTACTTCAAAAGGTTTAACGAACAAAGTCGAAAGATGCCCGTACGAGAAGATTCCCTTATCATCGCTGCGTTCACATACGGTTTAAGGGAAGGGGAGTTATTCAGGGAATTATCAAAAAGGGATTTTGATAAGGCCGATGACATGATCAATCTCATAAATAAAGTACTGAAGTAGGAGGAGGAAAGCGCGGAGAAGTTGCGCTTCGAAGCTCAAGAAAAGAAGGGAACCTCCGGATTCACCTCGCACCGAAACCTTGAAAGGTTGAGAGGTTCTTACCGCTCGTCCCTCCCCGGGAAGGTGCCTTTCAAGGGAAGAATGCCAGGGGGGAGATCACAAAGTGAAAGGTACGAGCCCTATCGTTCGAAGACGTTCATGGCCAGCAAATCAAAGGAGGATAAAGATGGAAGAACATCCCGGAAAAGATATCCCAGAGACCCCAGCGCTTACTGTGAATTTCACAAAATAATGGGTCACGCTATCGCTGCATGCGAAAGTTATAAGCGGGAGAAGGAAACTCAGAGGAAAGGAAACTGTTTACGATACGAAGATCTTGGCAGTAGAGGAAACGCACTCTCCCAGCATCCCTCTGCGGAAGAGGAAGGAGACTGCCATAGAGTTCGGAAGAGATGAACCGGTCCCGGAAGGATATGTGGGGATGGAGCCGCTAGTAACTTGCGGAGCTATTGCCCGGACAATGGTTCGTCGAATTTACGTGGACGGGGGGAGCTCAGCAAATATTATGTATGATCACTGTTTTGAAAAGCTCCCCCTGCACGTCAAGGCTTTCCTCAAATCCGCTACCTCTTCGGTGGTAGGGTTTTCTGGGCAGTCTGTATGGCCGCGGGGGAAAATCCATCTCCCGTTAACATTAGCCGATTGGAAAACGCACCACAACAAAGTCATCACGACAGAGTTCATGGTCATTGAAGCTCCGTCCCGGTACAACGCCATATTAGGACGAACCGGAATGTGGCAGTTACAGGCCATAGCTTCCACCGTTCATGGCTTACTCAAGTTTCCTTCCGATCACAGTATACTCACTCTTTAAAGCATGCCCATGTCCATGGTGGAATGCGGATGTGTCGTGCATCTGGACAGCTGGACTGAGCAGAAGGAGGAGGTTCAAGTCGTTACAAATACAGAATTTCCTGAGGCTACCGTCCGAATAGGGAGTAACCTACCACCAGCAATAAGGGAAGAGTTGGAGGCCTTGCCGAGAAAGAACAAACATGCGTTCGCATGGGAACCCAAAGACATGACGGGTGTGTCAAGAAGCGTGGTGGAGCACAAGCTAAACGTTAATCCATCATTTCCACCAGTTAAGCAAGCAAAAAAGAGAAATGGCTGTTGATCGAAACAGGATAGTTAACAAGGAAGTGGAAGACTTGGTATCCGCCAGAGTCCTGCGAAGCACTCATTATCCGGAATGTATAGCCAACCCCGTGTTAGTAAACAAGGGAGACGGATCCATGCGAATGTGTGTAGATTTTAAGGATCTTAACAAAGCGTACCCTAAAGACAGTTACCCCCTTCTGGAGATTGAGCAAAAGGTAGAGGCGTTGGGGGGATACAAGTGGAAGTCGTTCCTGGATGCTTACAAGGGGTATCATCAAGTGCAGATGGCTAAGGAAGATGAGGAGAAAACGGCCTTCCATACAGCCAAGGGCACATATTGTTACGTTAAAATGCCTTTCGGGCTCCGGAACGCTGGAGCTACCTACCAACGTTTGGTCGACAAAGCCTTCGAGAAGCAGGCTGGGCGCAACCTGGAGGTATACGTGGATGACATGGTGATCAAAAGCAAAGAAGATGGAGACCTAATCAAAGATGTGGAAGAAACACTTCGACGGCTTCAAGAGATCAATATGAAATTGAATCCGAATAAGTGTTCGTTCGGAATGAGTAGGGGAAAATTTCTTGGTCATATTGTCACCCCGTCTGGGATACAAGCCAACCCAGAAAAGATAGAAAGTTTGTTGAAAATAAAGTCCCCACGAACAGTCAAGGAAGTACATGCCTTGAACGGAAAGCTGGCCGCGCTCGGACGGTTCTTAGCAAAATCTGCCGAACGGTCCATTCCTTTCTTCAAAACGTTACATGGGGGCACCAAGAAAGGAAAAGTAGAATGGACGGAGGAAGCTGAAAAAGCGTTCGGGGAGCTCAAGCAACATTTACGAACCATCCCCACAATGGCTAGTCCAAAAGCTGGAGAAGTGCTTGTTATGTACCTTTCCACCAGTACGGAGGCAATCAGCTCGTCCTTCTGGCAGAAAGGGAGAAGAAACAAACCCCGGTCTACTTCTTTAGTTGGGTGCTGCAAGGGGCAGAGTTGAATTATTCGTTAATCGAGAAATTGATCCTAAGTTTGGTATACTCAGTCAGACATTTGAAGAGATACTTTCAGGTCCATTCGGTAACGATTCTGACCAATCAACCGATTAAAAACATATTGCTCCAGCCCGAGCGATCGGGGCGTATGACCAAATGGGCAATCGAGTTAGGGGAGTATGATATGTCGTTTAAGCCCAGACCTAGCATAAAGGGTCAGGCGTTAGCAGATTTTCTCTTAGAAATGCCGGATGGAGGGAAGCAAACGGGGGAGAGCATGCAGGTTGAACAAGGTATCCCGGATGAGCTACCCCCTAAGAAGAATAGTTCGGTTTTGCAAATGTATACGGACGGAGCTACAAGTTCAGATGGTTGTGGAGCCGGGGTCGTGTTGTCCGGACCAAACGAAGAGAAAGTGACGTATGCCCTAAGGTTTGATTTCGCATGTTCGAATAATGAGGCCGAATATGAGACGCTGTTGGCAGGTCTGAGTTTGGCCAAAAGTATGGAAGTGAAAGAGCTGGAAGCGTTTGCAGACTCAATGTTGGTGGTCAACCAAGTGAATGGGTCCTACGAGGCTAAAGAAAACCACATGAGACCTTACTTGGAGCAAGTAAAAGTAAGAGTAGCCAAGTTCGAATGGTTTAAGATAACGCAGGTACCTCGCACGAAAAATAAAGAAGCCGACGCACTTAGCAAACTAGTTTCAATGCTATATCATCATATCACAAAAGAGGTTTTGGTGGAAGTCCTTCCTAAGATAAGTATCGAGCAGACACCTGGCGAGGAGGGGGCACTCATTGGAGAGGAAGAGAACTGTTGGATGAAGCCAACTATGCGATAGCTGACGGAAGGAGTATTGCCGGAAGACTCAGCCCAAGCAAGAAAAATCAGAATAAACACAGGAAGGTATGCAGTCCAAAACGACCTACTATACCGGAAGGGATATTCCACTCCTTGGTTTCGGTGTTTAGGACAGGTGGAGTCTCAGAAAGCCACATAAGAGGTGCACGAAGGGCTATGCGGAGCGCATGCGGGTTCAAGGGCTTTGACTCAAAAGGTGTTCAGGATGGGTTATTTCTGGCCTCAGATGTTGACGGATATTCAAGAGTATGTCAAAAAATGCCAAAAATGTCAGGCATACTCAAACGTCCCTAGCCAAGCACCCGTCAACCTCACAAGCATTCACAGTCCGTGGCCGTTCTGTCAATGGGGGAATAGATATAGTAGGACCTTTTCCGAAAGCTCCCGGAGGCTTGAAATTTTTGGTGGTTGCGGTGGATTATTTCACCAAGTGGGTTGAGGCAAAACCATTGGCATGCATTTCGGGAAACAACATTGTTAAGTTTGTTTGGAAACAAATTGTTTGTCGGTTTGGTCTCCCTCATACCATCGTTAGCGACAATGGGAAGTAATTCACCAATAACCCCTTCAAGAATTGGTACGAAGGGCTATGCATTCGCCAAAATTTCACATCTGTAGACCACCCTCAAGCAAATGGGCAAACAGAGGTAACTAACAGAACGATCGTTAAGGGAATAAAGACTCGTTTGAACCGTGCAGAAGGAGGATGGGCAGATGAGTTGCAAAGTGTTCTGTGGGCGTATCGGACGACGGCTAGGAGCACAACACAGGAAACCCCATATAGTTTGGTGTACGGATCCGAACAGTCATCCCGCTAGAGGTAATAGTTCCATCCCCCAGGGTAGAAAATTTCCGATTGGAAGAAAATGAAGAAGCCTTGAGATACAATCTAGACCTGGTGGAAGAACGAAGGGAGAATGCTGCTCTGCGTCAGGAAGCATACAAATCCAGAACGGAAGGGTACTATAATGCAAAGGTTCGAGGGGCATCGTGCAAGGTAGGGGATTTGGTGCTCCGGAAGAACGAAGCTAGCCTTTATTAGAAGCCGGGCAAATTGTCCCCTAACTGGGAAAGTCCGTACAGAGTAAGGGAAGTAAGGAGGAACGGCTCATACGTATTAGAAGGAATGGACAGGTCGACCATTCCCCGAACTTGGAATTGACGTTTCCAAATAAACTACATATACTGAATCGACGAATATCGAACATGCATGCGAATTACGTAACTTTCTAAAAAGAGGGACGCCTCTACATAAACAAAAACTTTTTAAGCGAAAATAAAACAGTAACATAGATACGATAAACGGTACAACGAGTACAAGTAATAAGCAAAATACGACATCGGAAATGCCAAAAAACGAGAAGAACAATCAGTAAAACTAAGAAGGCGGGGGGCCCTCACCCCGGTTAGAGCTTTCTCCTACGTCATCCGGACCGAAAGACGACTTCTTCACCAGCTCCTTCAATTCACCTAGGGGAACCGCACCGATCGAAAGTGATTGCAACAAGGAGTAATTCGGAGTAACCAGCTCGCCAAAAGGGGCCATGATGTTGGCTTGAGCTTCCGGATACTCATCCACGAGCCTCGCACCCTGCAACAGCTCTGCATATTCCTTGTGGGTATCTAGGCACCCTCGATACTGCCCGAACAGGACGCTCTCTCTCTCTGGAGACTGGAGTTCCGTCCCACAAACTCTACGTAATTCAATAAAACCCCGAACAACCCAGAAATACCCTTCTGGATCAACCAGTCGTGTTCCTCACGAAGTGCACCAATCTGATGAGATTGGACGGCAACTTCTTCTTTCAAACGATCATTGTGAGCGTCCAATTCTGAGTGGCAACGAACAACCTCCTTCAGTTGAGAATCTTCCTCCATCAGCGACATTTCCAATTTGGCAATTCGGGCGGAAGAGGAACTTTGTTCTGCACTAAGCTCAATGATACGGGCATCTTTGGCAGACAACGAACGTCTCATATCCTCCAGACCAGCAAATAAATCTTTGTTTTCCGCAGAGAGGCGTTCGTACTCACCTACTAACCGATTTTTCTCCTCAACCTCGTGCTGATGCAAGCCTTTCAGCTTTTCCATTAAACCCTCCATTCGGGTAAACTCCTCGTGATGGAACGATGACAATTGCCTGTTATGAATACCTCGCAACCGCAACTCCGACAAAAGATCCACAACACTCAACAACTCCGACCTTGCACGAAGGAAGATGCCCTCGTCTGATACTTCTGCAAGGTTTGTTGTGGAAGCAAAAGGATCCGGGAGAGTATGCACTGGTGGAATATGCTTCACGTTCATAACATATAGTTATATGGCTAGACGTATGTGAGCCTAAAGGGTCACACACTTATACACCAAACACCATTTAATATATATAATATAATTATGGTAATTATATTATTTATATAAACTATAATTACTTGGCTAGTTATGTTTTAATTAATTGTTAAGTTAAAACGTATTAGTGAGTAATCATAAAGAATCAAAAGGTAAGGGGCTAAGTGTCATATCCCCTAACTTGTAATTAGAGGATATATACTTAGATTAGGGAGCAAGTTTACTAACCCTAATCCTCCCACTTTAACCCCACACGGCCGTCTCCTATCTTTGATATACGGTGGACGACAATCGAGAGAAAAAAGGTTTTAGTGTTCTTGGCTTTGCACGTGAGAAGGAGGAGGATTAATATAATCCTTTCTTTGTTCATGCTACAACTACACGTAAGCAATGCAAGATTTAAAATAATCCTCTTTTGCTTTTGATTGTTGAGACGTCTGACCGAACACTGTCGAAGATTCTTAGAGATTGATTTATTGTTTAAGGACTAGCATCCCAATTGATGTTCTAGATAAGGTGTAGTGTGGACTAGCTTTAGAGGAATTCTAATTTGAATTCTTGGAGTTCTTCATCCTCATTCGTTGGTGTAATCAAAGGCTTCAAGGGTATGATTTTCATACTAAACTCTTTATCTTTATTGCTTAATTAGATTGTCAATATGTAGATCTGTTTTTAGCGATTTATTTATTATTTTTCGCTGCGTTTTACTTGATTAAACCGTAAATCACTAACAGTGGTATCACGAGTCATCATATTGATGATTTAATTAGCAAGTTATTTGTAAAAAGTAGCAAAAAAATTCGTATTTTTTGGCCTAATGGTTACGCCGATCGGCAAAGAACCCTAGGGTTCTTTGTCTTTAAATTTTTTCGAAAATTATTATGATATAAGGTTAAAATTTTGATTTTTTGGAACCCTACTTGCTACTAGTTACAAAAACTAACATAAAAGATTAATCTTGTTTATTGAATTTTTTATTTTATTTGGCTTGGATTTTTATTTTAATTGTTAATCGTTATATATAGCAAAACATGTTTTTTTTGCCATATTCCAAGCCAAAGCCTTGTCAATTGTTGCTTGATTGTGCAAAACCGATGAAAACCTAGACCATTTGTGAATGAATGTGTTGTTGTTTGGTTGATTTGGGAAAAGCCGTATTTTTGGCTTAAATTGTTGTAATTTGTTTCAATTTTTTTTTCTTTTATTTTTGGTGCCATTTTTTTTGGGCAAATTTCATTGTAAAAGTAATTAGAATAGTTGTATTTTGTTTCTTTGTACTTTGTAATTTGTTGACCAAAGGTGAAGAAAAGAGAGGACAAAACAACAATTTTCGGCACCTCCTGCGCAGCTGCACGAAAATAGACTTTCCCGGAGATTGGCTATTCCGTTGGACCTGAAACCACCGCCAAAAGTTCCGCAACTCAGAGTCCTACAACTTTTCAGAAGGCCGGGAAGACTAACAAAGACTCTTTCTGTGACTTTTCGGGCTTCAAAGTCGGCTGGAATTTTCTGGCAGATTGCATATTTTCACAAATATTGGTTTCTACTTGCTCAAGAATGTCTTGGAGCAAGTAGGAGCCCAATGGGTTTATGTAGTCCCGTTTGGGTTCATGTTGGCCCGTCCCTTAGTTTGACCCTTCGGTCCGTCGTGATGACTCACGTGACCGAACCTAGGATTTCATCGGTCGAGGTTTTGCACAAAATTGTGTTGCATGTTTTACTTGTATGTTTGTGGTTGTTATTTATTTTCTATTCGATACAAAACATAACGACTAAAATAAGATTTTTGAAACACAAACATTAAAACATCCAAACTTTTAATCATCTATGATTACTTGTTAATCATCGATGATTATTGCTTAATCACCTATGATCACTGTTTAATCATCGATGATTACAGTTTAATCATCTATGATTATTCTTTAATCTAAACTTGTTTTTGAGATTAATACAAAAGTTTAAATATGATTTGAAACTTATAATTTAATAATCGGTAAAACGTTTTTACTGCTTATTAAACCGACTTATGAAGTGGTATGAAAGAAGTACATGATTCATTCATATCTTAAATTTTTTTTATTAAAATTTCATACCTAAAATTTAAGTCACGCCGTCCAATTGGTTGAAATCACTTGCTTCTACTTTTAAATTCACGTGAGACGTGGTTTGAATTTAGATCCGAGGTCATTATTGTCTACGCGTGAGACCTAGATTTATTTTGACATGAGTTCACATTAGGTGACTTAATCGAGTTAATGGTGAGACCTTGACACGAGGCGAAGATGCGACAAACATGCCACTTGACCCTAGATGCTTGATCACTAGGTGCCATGAAGTCCCATAACTCTAAGAGTTGCACTTGTAATGCAATTGTTGATCGTCACCTACCTATTGGATCTATCATTGCTAGCAGATCAACTGATGTGATGATAGAAGTCAATGCTTTTCTTAGCTTTTAATTAAATTAATTGGGTAGTTAATTTTTTAAAAGAAATTATTATTGAAAATACTATTTTTTTGAACTTTGTGTGTTATACAGATAACAACAACAAATCAAAACCTAAGTATCTCCACTCTAAAATCAGTTCTTGAAAACTGAAACTGACTAATATCAACTTTATCGACTGATATCGAACTCTAAGGATTGTCCTTAGAGATGTATACATGTTGATACACCTATAAGAGGCCTTACCTGAGGGACCTCCTGCAAATGATTCTGCTGCTGTTCGTCAAGCCTTTACCGAAACGTTTTAACGAACACCAACAAGTCGCTACTCCTATGCTTGTGAGCATGAACCCCGAGATCCGAAAGAACTTCGAGGAACTCACAGCATATGACACGATAAGCGAGTTGAAAATGATATTTCAACAACAAGCAGAACATGAACTGTTCAAAACAGTTAAAGCATCCCACGCTTACAAGCAGGCTAGGCCAATCAAATAGCACTTATATCTTGAATATGAAGTGCTATATTGATCAAATGGAACGTCTTGGTTACCCATTGCCACAAGTTCTTGGAATGAGCTTGATTCGTACCTCACTATCCAAGGACTATGACCAGTTTGAAAAGAGTTTTAAAAATACATAGCATGGGGAAGACAATTGGTGTATTACATGCTATGGTAAAACTGGTTGAGCAAAGGTTACCCAAATCTTTTCTTGCAATCAGGGAAGGTAAACCGCAAGCACAAGGCAAGAATCTAGGTAAGAGTAAGCTAGTTTACTTTTCCAAACCTACGATTCCCCCACCTGCTAAAAGGGAGCACCCTGCAAAGGATATTTCTTGCCATTATTGTGATGAAACTGGCCATTGAAGGAGGAATAGTCCTACCTACTTGGCAGAGTTGATGAAGGACAAGTGTGTTCTAGCTAGCACATTAGGTATCTTCATTATAGAACTCTATACTTTTCGTAATAAATCTTGAGTGTATGACACTAGTTGTGGAACTCACATTTACACAAATGTGCAAGATTAAAAGTGAAGTAGAAAGCTAAATGAATGGAAGATGTGATCTTATCCTTCCTAATGCGTTAATTATTGTTTTGAACAATTGTCAATTATGCATTGTTTAGCTTTATCGTTTGTTGAATAATCGATTATGATATTTTGTTTTATGAAAAATAAAATGTTTTTATTACTATACCTTGTAATAGTATATTTGAAATTAATATGCTTGATCCTAATTCAAACGATAGTTCTATATACAAATGTAGCACTCAAGAATCCAAAACGGTTTGGATTCCATTTACCTAGAGCATTGTTATCTTTTCCACATAAACAAGAAACGCATTTTGATACTACAACTCGACGGGCTTCTTTACAAATGATTATGAATCATTTAAAATGCCTCTCTTGTATATTATGGAAAGATAACAAGAAAGCTTTTCTCCCATGTTGGCGAAAGAGCTAAAAATCTACTTGGACTCATACATACTGATGTATGTGGCCCTTTTAGAACTAAGACTAGGGAAGGTGCCACCTACTTTCACTGATGATATCATTCGATGTGGTTATGTTTACTTGATTAAACATCAACATGGAAGCTTTAATGATATCAGTCGCTATGGTTATGTTTACTTGATTAAACATAAACATGATATCTTTGAAACGTTCAAAGCTTTCTAAAGTAAAAGTAGAAAATCAACTCGGCAAGACAACAAAGACTTTCAGTCCTGATTGAGGATGAAAGTACATGAGTCAAGAGTTTCTGGATCATCCCACACATCGTGAGATTGTCTCACAATTCACTCCTCCATACACTCCACAAGATAATGGTGCGTCTGGAAGGAGATATCGGACCCTGTATGACATGGTTCGGTCTATGATGAGTCCTACTACTCTTACACTATCCTTTTGAGAGGCAGGCACTGAAGTCATCTGCTCGAATACTTAATATGGTTCTGACCAAAAGGTTAAAAAGACACCATATGAGATATGGCATGGGAAAGTCCCTAATTGTCTTACTTGAAGATACGAGGTTGTGAGGATCTTGTAGAACAAAACATGCCAAACAAACTTGAGCCCATATCTATCAAGTGTATCTTCGTTACTATTTTACTACCCACCCGAGAACAAATTGTTGTTGCTCGGTATACTAAGTTTCTTGAGAACAGTCTCATTTCACAAAGCAAGTGGGAGCACTATAGACTTTGAGAAGACTCAAAGCGAAGATGCACAACCTTCTGGTAACACTAGCAAATATCACACTGAGGCAAAACATATAGATGTTGGACCACATGATGATGTTGTTCCCATTCATAGATCCGCAAGGACACCTCATGCACCTGAACGATATAGATTTATGTCGTTGCTGAGGACCAAGTTTCGAGGATCATTATGAACCCCCTAACTATCAAGTTGCATTATCGAATTTTGAATTCGAAAAATGACTTGAAGCTATGAATGCGAAAATAAAATCCATGAGAGACAATCAAGTTTTGAACTTAGTTGATCTTTCTCAAAACAGTAAGACTGTTGACATGGATGAAAATATACACACATATATATCTGTCGTAGTGACAAAAGGTTACACTCAATCCTACTAGATTGACAATGATGAAACCCTCTCGCCTGTTACTAAAGACATTAGGATTCTTATAGCCAAAGTAGTGTACTATGACTATGAGATTTGGTTAATGATGAAATCAAAACGTTTGTTTCACCTAAAACCCAAACTGAGCATGTGTATATATGAAAGCTAGTGGGAGCATTGTCGTTTCTCAAAGTCATACATGTTGATGACATGCCAATCATGTGAAACAATATACCAATGCTACAAGATGAAAATCCTGGCTTGGAAAATGTTTTGACATGAAGGATTGTAGGGATACGACATACATACTTGGAGTAAAGATCTATAATGATAGATCAAAACGGTTAATTGGTTGAATTCAAAGTGCTTACATTGACAAAATTCTAAACGGTTTAGAATGGTACTCCCAAACGAGGAAGTCCTCGTATGCCACACAATGTAAACTTGAGTGAGACTCAAGGACCTTCCACACCTGATGTGGTGAAGCGAATGAATGTAATCTCCTATGAATCAGCTATTCCATTCATCATGAACGCTGTAAGGAGCACTAGGCCAAATGTAACGTCCTTAGGGGACCTTACTAGAAAATACCAATAGAATCCATGAGAGAGTCACTGGATTGCTATTATGAACACATTGAAGTATTTTTGAAATATTGGATATATGTTCCTTGGTTATGGTGGAGATACCAAACTGAAACTAAGTATACTCGCTATACTTATGATGGTTTTGAAATAGGTCGTGATGACGCTAGAATCTATTTACGAAGGTTCACTACATTCGAATGATTTATCGAGATATGTGAAATTCGTACTATTAAAGTTCAAACAGATAACTAACTAGCTGACACTTCATCGAACTCAATGTCTTGTGCCAAACATATTGGATATGAATGGAACATTGGACTTCGACAAGCTAGTAGTTTCATGTAAATCTGTTTTAGTATTTGGATAATGGAACGTTGAGCAGTTTATATTGGAATAAATTGATATATTTGATATTATCATTTTTATATGAATATCTATTGTGTTCTATATTTGCATGTTTATATCCTTGAATATTTACTGCGTTTTATATTCTAAATTGTCCATTGTCATATTAATAATATGGGAATATAATTAAGACAAATCTGAGGGCATTGATGACATCATCTTAGTATGACTAAGGATGATTAAATCAAACTCAAATGTTGTTCATTGTGATGCACAATTGGACTGACCCAACCTATGAGAAATCACTTCCTGGATTTATGTCACAAGTGAATCTCACAAAGGCTTTGTCGCTTATCCTGTGACTTGAGATGCAAGTTGGTTTGTGTGTGTGGAGTGCCAAACTTTGATGTGGTTAAACGCTGACCTGAATAAGGCTGCTATAACAACCATCTTCAAGTTTGATATTAAGCATATATCAAACACGTGTAGTCAATAAAGAATTTGTTCCTCCACATGTTTGGATTAGATACTACTGGGCCCCTCGATGATTTGAATAGATGCTTGTACGGCCGTACCCAAAGGTAATCAAGATGAATCTTGATTGGTTTGGTAATCTACTTCAATGTATAGATCGAGAAACAGAATCGTTGAAATTTTAGATTGACATTAATCCTTGTCTAAAATTCAACATGGTATCAGTAACAAAAGGATAACTGATTGAAAAACTTTGAACCTGGACTTTTCTGAAACTCACTCATATACTTCTAGGGGAATTGGCGGGTTGCTAGACTCTAACCTTTGCTTGTATAACTACTTGATTGTTATGACGTGCGCAAGTAGGAGCTGTTGGAATATGCTTCACGTTCATAACATATAGTTATATGGCTAGACGTATGTGAGCCTAAAGGGTCACACACTTATACACCAAACACCATTTAATATATATAATATAATTAGGGTAATTATATTATTTATATAAACTATAATTACTTGACTAGTTATGTTTTAATTAATTGTTAAGTTAAAACATATTAGTGAGTAATCATAAATAATAAAAAGGTAAGGGGCTAAGTATCATATCCCCTAACTTGTAATTAGAGGATATATACTTAGATTAGGGAGCAAGTTTACTAACCCTAATCCTCCCACTTTAACCCCACACGGCCGTCTCCTATCTTTGATATACGGCGGACGACAATTGAGAGAAAAAAGGTTTTAGTGTTCTTGGCTTTGCATGTGAGAACAGTGGCGGTTCTAGAGGGTGGGCAAGGTGGGCACCTGCCCACCCTAAATTTTTTCCGATTAGTATAAATTTTTTATATGTCAGCTTATTCTTAGCTTTTGCTCATCAAAATATATATAATGTATGAGCGATAACTCATTCACGTCGTATATTAACTTAGTGGTTAACTCATTAATCTTAAAAACATATACACCCTCCGTCCCTAAATAAAGTTCTTATTTCTCCTTCAAGTTTTGTCCCTAAATAAAGTCTCATTTCTAAAACACTTTCTCTCTCCAATCAAACCTTATATTTTAATAAAAAATAATATCAAATACCCCACCTTGATTTAATTTATGATTAGACTTTATTCAAACTAAAATTGATTTTATTTTGTTTACAATTTGACCTAAAAAAACATTACTAAAAGATCTGGCTCCAATCTAAAAATTTGCCCACCTTTAGAAATTGTTCTGGTACCGCCCCTGTGTGAGAAGGAGGAGGATTAATATAATCCTTTCTTTGTTCATGCTACAACTACACGTAAGCAATGCAAGATTTAAAATAATCCTCTTTTGCTTTTGATTGTTGAGACGTCTGACCGAACACTGTCGAAGATTCTTAGAGATTGATTTCTTGTTCAAGGGACTAGCATTCCAATTGGTGTTCTAGATAAGGTGTAGTGTGGACTCGCTTTAGAGGAATTCTAACTTGAATTCTTGGAGTTCTTCATCATCATTCGTTGGTGTAATCAAAGGCTTCAAGGGTATGATTTTCATACTAAACTCTTTATCTTTATTGCTTAATTAGATTGTCAATATGTAGATACGTTTTTAGTGATTTATTTATTATTTTCCGCTGCGTTTTACTTGATTAAACCGTAAATCACTAACATGCACAATAGTAGGAGCGGAGGTAACGGTGGCCTGCAGACGTCCCCCTTCGGGTACTAGCACTTAGAAAGGCCTCACTGGTTCAGGAAGGCTAGTAACGGATAGTTCCTTAGTGGAGTCTGAAATTGTAGTACGAACCGAATGAGCTGAGAAATAAACGAAAAGTTAGACAATGTCAATAGCAGGAATATGTATACTTATAAAAGAATAAAGGGAAGCACGCTAAGTAGGAGCCTTACGCAGAAAGGGAAAGTTAGGTAGTGAAGATTGTGGCCTAACGGCCCGTTTTCCAGCAGAAGGAGTCTGCATGCTAGAGCTAAACAAAAGATCACTAAACATCGCCAACGCAGATACATTCGATGGTGGAACTGCGATTTCTTGCAAAAGTGAACCAGAGGTTGTAGATGGAGGAGCGACGTTTGTAGTCACGACGGTAGGTATGACCAACGATGCGGGGGTGAACGAGACAGTGACCGGGAGCTCTTCCGGAGGGGCAGAGGCCTCGGTTATTTTTTCTGCAACAAAGAAACATAAATAATGTTCATATGAAGGCATCGTTTATATATATATATATAAAAAGCAGGGAAGGACGGTATGTAAGCAAACTATACCTTCACGGCGTGGACGCTTAGACACAGACGACGCAGAAGCTTCGTGACCCCTTTTAGAAAGCGTCCGGACGGACCGGCTCTTGCGAGGCTTCGATAAGTCTGATTGGGAGTCAGGGATCATGGTATCTTCGGTTCTGAACCCCAAGCTTTCGACAATCGGTGTAGGGACGTTGGAGGTAGCTTCAACTTCGTGCTCCGTTGCGGTAGAGGTACTTTCTGAACTAGAAATCTCTTCGGGAGGGGGCAGGAAGGGCAAGATAGGCCCTTCGACCACTGATACAGATTCTCTTGGAGGTTTCGGCATTCTCAGACGTTGAAACAAGGAAACATCCTTACTGTTAACCTGCCAGATCGGTCGAACCCGACGGATGAAGTATTGAGGACTTAGATCAGCCATCCCAAGAAGAACCTCATCAGGCTCGTCCCATTCTATCTCTACAGAAGATAAGTTTTCAACATGATCGCGTTCATCATCGGTCAATTCAGGGTCAGGCTCAGATGACCGCCCGGTTATCCTTCCACAGGAAAGAGAAATGTCATTGAAGGCCAAACGATCAACGTAAAAAAAGCCGTATTTCCAATCACGAATGGAATCCTTCAAACCCGTAATACGCTCGCTCCGTCCGAGTCTGTGAGTAGGTAACTACATAGAGGTGGCGAAAAATCTTGGTGGAAAGAGGAATTCCGAGAGAACGACTGAGCATTATGAACCCGATGATCTTGCGGAACGAATTGGGAGCAAGTTGGGCCAGATGAAGACCGAGATCTTGAAGAAGAACAAGGATGAAGTCGTCAATAGGAAATCATAATCCGCCGAGGAGGTATTGAAGATATACCGGTTCAAAGCCTTCGGGGGCTGAAAGGATAGTGTCTGAGGGACTGGGTAGAAGCAGCCGGTAGCATCGATCTATGTGAAAATCATCATAGATCGCAGTAAGGTCGGGAGGAGTAAGAGTAGTATGAGTGTTTGCAGCGGTTCTTATCTCCTGACCGGATTTGCCAGCCTTTTCTTTAGTTGGTTTTTTCATGATAGTCAAGAAATCGAAGAGAGGAGTGAAGAGGAAGAAGTATGAAGAAAGCGGAAATCGTTTGAGAAAAGAGTTAACAGCATAAAAGAATATATAGGAAAGGAATATGAAAAGCCCCTATATACCGATAGGGTGATGATGAGTCCAAAGGTCGGAAAAAGACAACGGTCATTTTTCAGCATGTGACAGTGCGAAACAGATAGACTTAATTCCATGTTCAAACGATGATTTTACGAGCAATCCTCTTTAAACTTAGGGGACTTAATGAGGTATACCGAATACCATTCCGAACGGACGACATCGCACGAACAGAAGGAAAGGACAAACACTTGGGAATCACAAATCCCGAGAAAGGTGATCCAAGCGCAGAACGGGTTTTGCGGGAAAGAGAAGCTTCGAGCCATGAGCGCATTAAATGCTACCAAGTTCCCAGAACGGCGTTGGCGTGGGATCGTCCTATTACACGACGGATAACGAGTCTGGACTTAACTTCTTTATCCGGAAGGCATTGCAAGGTACCAGTCCGAAGAGGGACCTCATCTCCTTCTTGTTTAGAGTAGTCTGGTTATAAATACCTTGGCATGGTAATCAGCTAAGGGATGAATAATGCTCGATATATCTTTACTTACACTTTATACCTACATTCAATATCATCCTTGATCAGGCATTGAATGCTCTATAGGCCTTACGCCATAAATACTAATTTGGGCGTCGGAGTGTTCTCACGAGGATCACCCTCGGGGAGCAACTAACCCAAGGTTTTCCGTTTGGTTTCAGGTTCTGCTCGTAGACTCTTCGGAAGAGGAACCGTCCGTCTCTGCATCCGGAGAACCTGTTTTAACAAATTGTAAGTGTAAAAGTGTTTATTTATGAGAATTTGGTGATAAAGTTTCCATAAACGAAGAAGCCAACAAGTCATGGTGCACATATACATGATAAGAACGTTTTTGCATTCAATATTCTCTTTAGTAGAAGAAACATATGGTCAATATAAAGTCCAATGTCATTGAAATTTGGTGTGACAACTCGATATTTCTGGTATGTAACTTCATTTCATTTCTAGAGCTTTCCTTATTTAGAAAGTTTCTATTTTTAGACATTTCTATTTTTGGCATTCCTTACACACAACAAACATACATATTTTACACCATACATTAGTGTTTGATTTTTTTAGTCAACACAACATTTTATTTACTTATGGTGACACACTTTGAGCTAAAATCATTTCTAAAACAATAACTTTCTCGGTTAAACAATAAACGTAACAAATTAAATCAAACGTGACTCGAATTGAATAAACCGTCTAAGCCGACACCTTGATCTTTTGACCGACCACTATGTGGCCGGCCTTACCTTGCTTGTTGCCTACTCCATTCGGCCGAACCCTCTTAGGGGTGAGGTTGAATTTTGTTTGATCCTATCCATCCACAATTTGAATGAATCCTTGTATCACTCAAACTCTACTCTAAACCCTAGATGCTTATCCTATAAATACCTTGCTTAAACCAACCATTAAACCCTATTTTGCTCCTTGTGTATTCGGCCAAACCCCAAAACCGAAACCCCCCTTGTTCGTCGATCATCAAGCAATCCGCACACTTCCTCTTCTCGGTTTCTTGATCTTGTTCGACTAGATCCCAAGGTATGATACAAAAACCTTCTTGCTTGTTTCTTCTTTGATTGTTTCGGTTTGTAGCTTGAACCCGAGACCATGGCCAAGGCCATTTGGTCTCGGTATAAACCCTAAACATCCATAAACCGTAGCATGCATTGTCCCTTGATAGTGAATCGTTGATTGTTGTATTCCTTGCCTTGATTCATTTCCGAGAACCTTAGATCTACCCTAGAATGACCGAAACACCTTAGATCTAGAACCCTAGACTCGAACTATACCCGATCTATACACCCAAACCTTGATCAAGCCGAGCTAGACTCGATCTAGCTTGAACCCGTAGGGTTTTGGCCATTCGACCAACCCTAGGTCAATCCCTAGCCGAACCCTAACCCTAATCGACTTCCATGATTGACTATTTGACCATTTGATAGCTAGATTGACCATAGTTGACTTTGGTTGACCAAATTATAGTATACCCTAAACCCTAGCCGAAATCTATAACCCAAGTGTTGACTTTTGTTGACCAATTTTGACAAATGTTGACCAATAAGTCAAACCGGGTCAAGGCCGGATCTTGACCCAAACCGATCAACCCAAACCCGAATACCCAATCGGGCCAAGGCCCGTAGTTGGCCCATATCGATCTACTTTAGTCCATCGGGCCCAAACCTTAGTTGGCCCATTAGTATCCAAGCCCATTTGGACTAAAGCCCAAACCTTTGGCCCATACCTAACCAAACCGAACCCAATTGGGCCAAGCCCAATTCAAGGCCCAATCTAAGTGGACCTAAGCCCAATAAGAGGCCCAAGTGGCCCAACCCAATGGCCCATTAAGCCCATTTAGGCCCATTAAGCCCATTTAGGCCCATTAAGCCCATTAGGCCCAATAGGCCTAATCTAGGCCCAATAAGCCTAACCCAAGCCCATTTCATTTCATTTCGAAGTCCATTTCATTTCATTTCATTTCATTTCATTTCGACCTATTAAGGTCCAATAACCCAAATTCATTCGATGTGACAAAACATAAAACATAACATGAAATACATAATGCTTAACTTATATCGTATATAGAATCGCCTGTGTTAGCTTAGTCTAATCATTAGTTAAATCATTTCGGAAGCTAGGAGTCTCCAAAGGATTCCTCTGTCTTAAGTATTTGTCGCTAAGCTTTGCCAGGTGAGTCCACAGACCCCTTTTCTCTTTTAACTGTTTTATAAACTTTGGGGTGGAAAACATAAACACAACTGCTACTGTTTTACTATGACTGTACAACATCTATACATTTTCATTATCGCATTGGCATGACAAACAATTATTATACCGGACTAAGGTGCCAGCAATCATTAGCTAGTGGATCTAGACCATGGATATGCAGATAGTACTATTGGCTGACACTCATCCTCCTAACAATGTTTGATCATTACTTGGTTTATCCAAGACATATCCGGGAGTGTATATCCATAAAATAACATAACATACTGGAGTTGAAGTGTTGATTGTGGACTTAGGGGTTGGTATATTAACTCAATAGACTAGCTACCTGTTGGGGATAACAGTGCATGCGATGTCAAACATAACAACTTGTTCAACACATTTTCATAAACAAAAACTAGTAATTGTAGATATTCTACAATTACACTCCACTTTTCATATTTACTTCTCATATCATATGAGTGTTGAACCTTATACATTTTTCAGTCATAAACCATTTTCATAACAAACATTTTGAGTAGCAAAACACTTTACTTTACTTTACACTTTACTTTAACCCTGTGGATTCACTCAACATTATTGTTGACCCTTTTACTATTTATGTTTTTCCAGGTAATTAGGTGCAGTGGTGTTTGGAGGATATGAGCATTGGGATTGTCGTGAGCCATGATTAAAACATTAAGTTTACGAACAATCATTTCATTTCAAACAATTTCTATTTTAGGAAACTTACTATTTTTGGAAACTTTCTACTTTTGGAAAGTGAAACAAACCTTTATTTTTTCGTTATTGCGTGGTTGTTTGTTTACTTAATTTTTGCTATGTTGTCATGAACGTTACACCTTCGTTCTTCCGCAAGACATTTTAAATGAAGTAAAACTCATTTTTGGCGGGGTGTGACAGAGTGGTATCAGAGCTTAAGTTATAGTGAATTAGCAAGCCTAGTCTATAACTACAAAAGATTTTTGGGAAAAACAAACACTTTTATAAAAATCAAAATAATCATGGCATGCTCAGTCTCATATCCTGAAGTTCCATTGTTCTTAGTTTAGAACATTTGCCTTAGTTAGTTTTGCCTTAGTGTTATAGTTAGTATTCGTCAGCGAGCCTTAAAATTTCATAATCTAATAAATTTTTATGCGTCGTGTTTAGTAGAATGTCGCCTGCTAGTGTCCTCGATATTTCGTCTGATTCCGATAGTGATCGTGGTGCTGCTGTCCCAGTAGTCCCAGTGCCTGTTGCTCCAGTGCCAGCAGTGGTACAACCTTCTGTTGTCCCATGGCATCGTCGCCCAAGAAGACGTCCCTTTCCCATTATTCCTAATGGTCCTCCTACTCCAGCTCGTGGTCAGCGTCCTATTGTCTGTCGTAAGCGTGAGGGTGGTCTTATTTATCTATGTTCGCCTGCTAAACCCAAGCGTGATATTGCTCCAAGAACTCCACGACGTCGAGAACCTGAGCCAGAATTGATATCAGAATCAGAGCCTGAAGAAGACTCTGAGCCCGAAGAAGAATCAGAACCAGAGGAAGAACCAGAAGAAGAGTCAGAGCTTATGGAAGACTCTGAGCCAGAAGAAGATGATTAGTCATCTACATATCGTCTATATTTGTTTTCTATTTACTATTATTAGATTCTATGTTTAACTATTTTAGTATTTTTGTTTTTTAGTATTGGCGTATATGCCTAAGTTTTAAAACTATTATGTATTAGGAATGTGTTTAATAAAGTGATATTTTAGTAATTTCTATTGTTCTTATAAATTGTATTTTTTATACGTCTACTACTACTACTATAATTACGACTAGTTATATCTACGTCTACTACTACTATTACGTCAATTGTATATCTATTCTTCGATCCTTATTATAAGTATATATTTTCCTTATAAGTCCTCCTACATTATTCACTTCTTAATTTCTTATCATATTATTTGTGTCAGCAATTCATCAATGGCTCGAGGAGGAAACGCTGAGACTGTCGAACAAATGGTGGAACGCCGAATCGCTGAAGCAATGGCTCAAATGAACGCTGCAAGAGGAAATGCCGCTGGTGCATCTAATGTGGGAAACAACGGTATACTATACGACTCCATGAAAGAAGATTCATTTATTACCATTTTATTTTAACCCATTGTTCATTTTCTTTCCTTATTTGTTTAAACTTCAGATCCCAATCGTCAAGGTCAATCCTATAAGACTTTTACGTCCTGTCATCCTCCGACCTACTCTGGATCTGAAGGTGCTATTGCTATCATCCACTGGATTGAGAAGGTGGAATCCATTTTCAGTGTCATTCAATGTGCCCCTGAGAATATGACGAAGTTTGCTGCTAGTACGTTGTCCAAGGAAGCATTGTCCTGGTGGAATTCTCAAGTGCAAGTCTTAGGTCGTGCAACTGTTGATGCTATGACTTGGGATATGTTCAAGGATCAGTTAACTCAGAAGTTTTGTCCAAGGAGGGAGCTACAAAAAGTTGAAGTGGAACTATGGAATCTGTCCATGGTTGGATCTGATATTGTTACATACACAACTAAGTTTCAAGAACTCGCTCGTCTCGTTCCTCATATGGTTTCTCCTGAATTCAAGCGTATTGAAAAGTATCTTCAAGGTCTTCATGATCTTATTCGTACTCATGTTATTGCTTCTGAACCGACAACATTCGAAGATGATGTTAATCGTGCAACAAGGTTGACTGATGATGCAATGAGAAGTGGATCGTTCAAAGACAAGCTAGTGGTGTCTAGAAAATCTACTGATAATGTGAGCAATGAAAATTGAAAGCGTTCCTACGACAACAAACGTGATCACAAAGGGAACAAATATCAAAAGACTAAGAATTATGCAGCCTCTACTCAGAACAACAATCAATCAAATTCAGAATCTAAGTCCTATGCTGGAAGCAAGCCTCTGTGTAGCACATGTAACTGGCATCATGGTGGTCAGTGTGAGAAGTGTTTCAAGTGTGACCGCTGGGGTCATAATTTCAGAAAGTGTTCGTCTAACAATCCTCCTAAAAATCCTGTCTGCTACGAGTGTGGTGATCCTAACCATTATCGAAATCGTTGCCCTAAACTTCAGAACAATAACAACCAGAATGGCAACAACAACAACAATGGCAATAGTAACAACAATCACAACAACAATCGCAATGCCAACAACAACAATGATCGTCAAAATGGTCGTGGTCGTGCATTTGTTATGAATGCTCAAGAAGCTCGTGAAAATCCTGATACCGTCACTGGTACGTTTATCGTCAACAATCATTTTGCTTCTATTTTATTTGACTCGGGAGCCGACTTGAGTTTTGTATCGACCGACTTTAAAAGTTTCTTAAATCTAAATCTTCATCGTTTGAAAGTGAATTATGAAATCGAGTTAGCAAATGGCAAAGTTGTTAGGTCTAGTGAAGTTTTTAAAGGTTGTAAGCTTGACCTAGATGATCACATTTTTAATATAGACCTTGTGCCTGTAGAGTTAGGTAGTTTTGATATCGTCATAGGGATGGATTGGTTGTCTAAAAAACGTGCTGAAATAATATGTTACACCAAACAAATCCGAATTCCCTTATCCAAAACAGAAACTTTAATAATTCAAGGTGAACAAAGAAACAAAAACATAAAAATCATAACTTCTATGAAAGCTCAAAAATACCTTCGTAAAGGATGCCAAGCCTTTCTTGCTCATGTCGTTGACACAAAGTCCAAAGATCGTAAGATTGAGGACATTCCTTTTGTTCGTGAATTTCCTGGTGTATTTACTAGTGAATTGCCTGGACTGCCGCCTCAGAGACAAGTCGAATTCGTATTGATCTGATTCCAGGAGCCGCACCTATCGCGCATTCTCCTTATCGTCTTGCACCGTCTGAAATGCAAGAACTTTCATCGCAATTACAAGAACTTCTTGATCTTGGTTTCATTCGACCGAGTTTCTCGCCCTGGGGAGCTCCGGTCCTCTTCGTTAAAAAGAAACATGGTTCAATGAGAATGTGCATTGACTATCGTGAATTGAACAAAGTAACAATTAAGAATCGATATCCTCTTCCCCGTATTGATGATCTGTTCGATCAACTCCAAGGATCGAGTTTCTATTCCAAAATCGATCTTCGTTCTGGTTACCATCAGTTAAAAGTTCGTGATGAAGATGTGCCCAAAACTGCTTTTAGAACTCGCTATGGTCATTATGAATTTTTGGTAATGCCATTTGGTTTGACCAATGCACCTGCTGTGTTTATGGATCTCATGAACAGAGTGTGCAAGCAATATCTCGACAAATTCGTTATCGTCTTCATATATGATATCCTTATCTATTCGCATTCGAGAGAAGAGCATGAAGAGCACTTAAGAATCATTCTTGAGTTGTTGGAGAAAGAGAAGTTGTACGCCAAGTTGTCCAAGTGTGAATTTTGGTTGCGTGAAGTCCAATTTTCTGGGTCATATTATCAACGACGAAGGTATTCACGTGGATCCTGCAAAGATAGAAGCTATAAAGAATTGGGAAGCTCCAAAGACCCCAACTGAAGTAAGATAATTCCTTGGTCTTGCTGGTTATTATAGAAGGTTCATAGAAAATTTCTCGAAGATTGCAAAGGATTTAACGGTGTTAACACATAAGGATGAGAAATTTGTCTGGGGTGAAAAGCAAGAATCAGTCTTCCAATCTCTAAAATCTAAATTATGTTCTGCTCCTATTCTATCTCTCCCCGACGGAACCAATAATTTCGTGGTGTACTGTGATGCTTCGCACCAAGGGCTAGGTTGTGTATTGATGCAACATGACAAAGTGATCGCCTATGCCTCTCGACAACTGAAGAACCACGAGAAGAATTATACAACTCATGATCTTGAGTTGGGTGCAGTTATTTCCGCGTTGAAGATTTGGAGACATTACCTCTACGGTACCAAGTGCACAATATTCACCGATCACAAGAGTTTACAACATATCTTCAATCAGAAAGAACTCAACATGAGGCAGCGTAGGTGGATAGAGTTGATGAACGACTATGAATGTGAGATTAAGTATCATCCTGGTAAGGCTAATGTGGTAGCTGATGCCTTAAGTCGGAAAGACCAACCTAAACCTCGTCGTGTTCGAGCCCTTCCAATCTCTGTTCGTTCTAATCTATCTTCCCAAGTTCAAGAATTCCAAACTGAAGCCTTGAAGGTAGAGAACATCAAAAGTGAAGCTTTGCGTGGTATGGAGAAGCAGTTAGAAGCAAAGGTGGATGGAACTCTTTATTTCATGAATCGTTTATGGGTTCCTAATCTTGGAAGCGTTCGCAACGTCATCTTGAATGAAGCTCACCGATCCAAATATTCAATTCATCCTGGTGCCGACAAAATGTATAAAGATGTCAAAGAGTTATATTGGTGGCCAAATATGAAGAGAGAAATCGCAGTTTATGTCAGCAAATGTTTAACTTGTGCTAGAGTGAAAGCAGAGAATCAGAAGCCTTCCGGTCTTCTACAACAGCCAGAAATCCCTGAATGGAAATGGGAAGAAATCTCTATGGATTTTATAACTAAATTGTCTCGAACATCTAATGGTCATGATACAATTTGGGTAATTGTTGATCGATTGACCAAATCAGCTCACTTCATTCCTATTAAAGAAACTGATCAAATGGAAAAGTTAACAAGGATTTATTTAAAGGAAGTTGTATCTCGACATGGTGTGCCAGTCGCGATCATCTCTGATCGTGATAGTCGCTTTACATCTCGTTTTTGGCAATCATTGCAAAAATCTCTCGGTACTCGCCTCGATATGAGTACTGCCTATCATCCCCAAACAGATGGTCAGACTGAAAGAACAATTCAAACTTTGGAAGACATGCTGAGAGCATGTGTTATTGATTTTGGTGGAAGTTGGGATTCTCATCTCCTTTTAGCCGAGTTCTCGTATAATAATAGTTATCATACAACTATTAAGGCCGCACCGTTTGAAGCCCTGTATGGAAGAAAGTGTCGTTCGCCACTTTGTTGGATTGAAATTGGTGATCGTCAGATTACTGGTCCTGAGATTCTACAAGAAACGACTGACAAGATTTTTAAGATCAAAGATCGTATTAAGGCTTCCAGAGATCGACAAAAGAGTTATGCTGATAATCGTCGAAAGCCTTTAGAGTTCGCTGTTGGCGACCATGTTTTGCTAAAAGTAGCACCTTGGAAAGGTGTTGTACGCTTTGGTAAGAAAGGAAAGCTCAGTCCTCGTTATGTTGGACCATTTGAGATTCTTGAAAGAATCGGTGCTGTTGCATATCGCATTCGTCTTCCTAATGAGCTCAGCAATGTTCACAACACATTTCATGTTTCTAATCTGAAGAAGTTTATTCACGATCCTTCGCTTATCGTCCCTACTGAAGAAATTATCATCGACGACAAACTCCATTTCACTGAGGAACCAATCGAGATATCTGACTGGAAAGAGAAAAAGTTGTGAAGAAGCAAGACCAAAATTGTTAAAGTCAGATGGAACTCCAAAAGAGGTCCTGAATTCACGTGGGAACGTGAGGACCAGATGCGAAAGAAATATCCTCATCTTTTTCTCGTTGTCTCTCCTGTTCGTGCTTCGTCTTAAATTTCGGGACGAAATTTCTTCAACCAGGGGAGAATGTGACAACTCGATATTTCTGGTATGTAACTTCATTTCATTTCTAGAACTTTCCTTATTTAGAAAGTTTCTATTTTTAGACATTTCTATTTTTGGCATTCCTAACACACAACAAACATACATATTTTACACCATACATTAGTGTTTGATTTTTTTAGTCAACACAACATTTTATTTACTTATGGTGACACACTTTGAGCTAAAATCATTTCTAAAACAATAACTTTCTCGGTTAAACAATAAACGTAACAAATTAAATCAAACGTGACTCGAATTGAATAAACCGTCTAAGCCGACACCTTGATCTTTTGACCGACCACTATGTGGCCGGCCTTACCTTGCTTGTTGCCTACTCCATTCGGCCGAACCCTCTTAGGGGTGAGGTTGAATTTTGTTTGATCTTATCCATCCACAATTTGAATGAATCCTTGTATCACTCAAACTCTACTCTAAACCCTAGATGCTTATCCTATAAATACCTTGCTTAAACCAACCATTAAACCCTATTTTGCTCCTTGTGTATTCGGCCAAACCCCAAAACCGAAACCCCCCTTGTTCGTCGATCATCAAGCAATCCGCACACTTCCTCTTCTCGGTTTTGATCTTGTTCGACTAGATCCCAAGGTATGATACAAAAACCTTCTTGCTTGTTTCTTCTTTGATTGTTTCGGTTTGTAGCTTGAACCCGAGACCATGGCCAAGGCCATTTGGTCTCGGTATAAACCCTAAACATCCATAAACCGTAGCATGCATTGTCCCTTGATAGTGAATCGTTGATTGTTGTATTCCTTGCCTTGATTCGTTTCCGAGAACCTTAGATCTACCCTAGAATGACCGAAACACCTTAGATCTAGAACCCTAGACTCGAACTATACCCGATCTATACACCCAAACCTTGATCAAGCCGAGCTAGACTCGATCTAGCTAGAACCCGTAGGGTTTTGGCCATTCGGCCAACCCTAGGTCAAACCCTAGCCGAACCCTAACCCTAATCGACTTCCATGATTGACTATTTGACCATTTGATAGCTAGATTGACCATAGTTGACTTTGGTTGACCAAATTATAGTATACCCTAAACCCTAGCCGAAATCTAGAACCCAAGTGTTGACTTTTGTTGACCAATTTTGACCAATGTTGACCAATAAGTCAAACCGGGTCAAGGCCGGATCTTGACCCAAACCGATCAACCCAAACCCGATTACCCAATCGGGCCAAGGCCCATACTTGGCCCATATCGATCTACTTTAGTCCATCGGGCCCAAACCTTAGTTGGCCCATTAGTATCCAAGCCCATTTGGACCAAAGCCCAAACCTTTGGCCCATACCTAACCAAACGGAACCCAATTGGGCCAAGCCCAATTCATGGCCCAATCTAAGTGGACCTAAGCCCAATAAGAGGCCCAAGTGGCCCAACCCAATGGCCCATTAAGCCCATTAAGCCCATTTAGGCCCATTAAGCCCATTAGGCCCAATAGGCCCAATCTAGGCCCAATAAGCCTAACCCAAGCCCATTTCATTTCATTTCATTTCGATGTCCACTTCATTTCATTTCGACCTATTAAGGTCCAATAACACAAATTCATTCGATGTCACAAAACATAAAACATAACATGAAATACATAATGCTTAACTTATATCGTATATAGAATCGCCTGTGTTAGCTTAGTCTAATCATTAGTTAAATCATTTAGGAAGCTAGGAGTCTCCAAAGGATTCCTCTGTCTTAAGTATTTGTCGCTAAGCTTTGCCAGTGAGTCCACAGACCCCTTTTCTCTTTTAACTGTTTTATAAACTTTGGGGTGGAAAACATAAACACAACTGCTACTGTTTTACTATGACTGTACAACATCTATACATTTTTATTATCGCATTGGCATGACAAACAATTATTATACCGGACTAAGGTGCCAGCAATCATTAGCTAGTGGATCTAGACCATGGATATGCAGATAGTACTATTGGCTGACACTCATCCTCCCAACAACGTTTGATCATTACTTGGTTTATCCAAGACATTTCCGGGAGTGTATATCCATAAAATAACATAACATACTGGAGTTGAAGTGTTGATTGTGGACTTAGGGGTTGGTATATTAACTCAATAGACTAGCTACCTGTTGGGGATAACAGTGCATGCGATGTCAAACATAACAACTTGTTCAACACATTTTCATAAACAAAAACTAGTAATTGTAGATATTCTACAATTACACTCCACTTTTCATATTTACTTCTCATATCATATGAGTGTTGAACCTTATACATTTTTCAGTCATAAACCATTTTCATAACAAACATTTTGAGTAGCAAAACATTTTACTTTACTTTACACTTTACTTTAACCCTGTGGATTCACTCAACATTATTGTTGACCCTTTTACTATTTATGTTTTTCCAGGTAATTAGGTGCAGTGGAGTTTGGAGGATATGAGCATTGGGATTGTCGTGAGCCATGATTAAAACATTAAGTTTACGAACAATCATTTCATTTCAAACAATTTCTATTATAGGAAACTTACTATTTTTGGAAACTTTCTACTTTTGGAAAGTGAAACAAACCTTTATTTTTTCGTTATTGCGTGGTTGTTTGTTTACTTAATTTTTGCTATGTTGTCATGAACGTTACACCTTCGTTCTTCCGCAAAACATTTTAAATGAAGTAAAACTCATTTTTGGCGGGGTGTGACATTTGGAACCGTTGTTACTAGAAAAACTAATGTCCAAACATTTTTCAAAGGATATTTCCGTTATAAGACCATCCGTATCGGGCGACCAAGACCACGGTAACGACCCGCCAACTCGACACCCCCGACGCGTCCCCCCCGTTACACCCGGCCCTCCCCGACGCGTCGCCCTCCTCCGACGGTCGACTACTCGACCGTTCAAGTCGACCGTTCAACGGTAAACTTCAACCCCTCCAACGGCTAAAATACCCCTTCAAATTTAATTTTTACCCCTTTTTTACCCTATAAATACCCAATTCTTTTACCAAATAATTCACAACTCTCATTTCTTTCTAAACTCAAACACACACTCAATTCTCTTAATCACCCTCTTCAAAAATGTCTTCCTCCAAGAACAAAGGCGAAGCTTCAAAATCTCGACGCCAAGCAAACAATCCCACACCCTCTCAATCACCCTCGATCAACTTTCAACCACCAAGTTTCGTACACCAAACAAGTCAACCAATCCCACAAGGTTATCAAAATAATCCATTTTCTCCCCCTACTACCAACAACCATACCGACAACAACCACCACAATATCTACAACCACCACAATATCAACAACCACCACAACAATACCAAAATTATTTTGGTATGGACCATCAAAGTTTTGATCCTTTCGCCGGGCTCGACCAATACGACTACCAACCACGAACAGAAAGTGGTTCCCCCGCCACTCCCGCCGCTCCCCTCGACGTCCAATCTTCCGCGTCTTCCGACGAGCCCGTTGTAGCGCCAACCAAAAAGAAGGTACCAAAAAGGCGTCAACCATCGACAAAGGGGGTGACCGGCGGAAGTGCAACATGGTCGACGCGCGAAGAGGTAGCCTTATGCAAGGCTTGGATCAACACTTCCGAAAATGTCGTTAAGGCGAACTACAGGGTGCGTACTGGATTTTGGCAGGATGTGTTAGTTTACTTTGCGAGCGAAATAGGTGAGACGAACCGAACATACGACTCACTAAACTGCAAGTGGAAGAATAGGCTTCGTCCTAAAATTGCAAACTTCTATTATATTTATGACAACCTCGTACGAAGAAACCCAAGTGGGGCGAACGACCAAATTTTGTACGAGCGAGCTTGTAGTGAATTTATGGCTCAACATACAGGGGAGTTCACAGAGGTGGAGTGCTGGAGATTGTTGAAGGACCATCCAAAGTGGAAGGAGGTTGAATACCCAAAACAATTGCTCAAGGTTCAGGGGTCGAGTGGAAAAAAATCAAGGACGTCGTCATCATCAGCTGCTCAAGGTTCAGGGGTCGGTGATGAGGATCAGTATGATGAAGAAGTGGAAGTTGCACCCCCTCGACCAATGGGGCGGGACAAGGCGAAGAAGAAAGCAGCGGCATCGTCATCATCAGCTCAACAAGGTTCAGATGTCGGTGAACCGCTTATGGCTCAGCAATTAGTCGGGCATTGGAAAGAGGCCACAAAAGAATTTTTTGACTTCTACGAAGCGTCTTTAACTGATTTCATGGAGATTCAAAAAGATAACCAAGAGCTCAAGCACATGAAATTCTACAATGAACTGCATGACGACTTCACCGGCAAAAAGCTTGAGTGGGTTTTGGCGAGGAAAGCGAAAATCAAGGCCAAATATAATTTGGATTTTTAGTTTTTTTTAGTGCGTTTTAATTAATTTATGTAATATTTTTTTTATTATTAATGTAATGTTATTTTTTATTATTAATGTATTGTTTTTAATTTAAATTAAAATTAAACAAAAAAAATCGAACGGTCACCCATTACGGGCTATTGGCCGCTGTCTGGTCATGTGTTTGATCAGGAGAGAGAAAGCTGATGTGGCGCAGAGGTGGCAGGGGTGACCAAACTTAGTTTGGTCACCCATTACGGGTAGTCTAAGGTGGTGTTTGTTTAGGACTTAATGGACTTAATAGATAAATTACTTAATGTAAAAAGTCATGGTTAGTCCGTTTGTTTATGACTTTATTCATAAAGCATGACTTAACCGGAAAAGTCATGTAGGTGATGTCCTCCCCATTAAGTCACAACTTTTATTTTCTTTTTTTATATTTATCAAATTTATATTAACATAGTTATAATTTTTATATATATACAGTTGAAAAAAATGTTTAATTATATTTTTTTAAATAAAAATTTGTTTCATATTTCAACTTTATTTATTTTTTTAAATAAACAATTCGTATGTTTGTATTTTTATTATTTAAAATTCCAATTTAAAAATATATATGAACGGTTAATTAAGAATAATGAGGTACGAGAAAAAAAAATAGTAAAATTTTATTATTCAGACTATTCATAACAATAAACAAACAAAAACACTAATTTATCTAGACAGACACAATTTATCCCGACAGATGCTTTATCTATACATAACTTAATGTGTAAAAAAAACAAACAAGCCCTAAGTGCTTCTCGGATAGTTGAGTTTATGCTCTTGACTTAACCGTTGTCATTACTATTTTCGAACCATCTTTTGGTTATTTGATAAACGTGTACCCATTGATGGAACATATAACCTCTAAAAAGTTATTCGGGAGCCATTATCCATTATTATTTCAATATTGAGAGGCATTGTTATGGGTCTACCACCCTTAGGCTAGAAATTAGGTTATTTGGCATAATGGTCTCACCTGTGAGAAGTTGAAATCGATATTAACCCTTTGAAGTCTTTAGCAGCCAAATTTGTCTTACATTGTTGAATGCATTGTTTCTAGGTATCTTGTAGATCCACGTGTATGTTAATAGTTAATACCCTTTGGGAAAACCACAAGGTTTCAAATATCATTTTAGGCGGATTGTTTATTTATTTATTTATCTTTTTATAGCGTGTTAAAAAATACATAAATAGTTTTGAGGTTGTTTAAAATCGTTTTGGCAAAATTACTATCAAATTATTTGTGAGTGCAATATGTTGTTTTAAATACATAATATGTAATTAAGTACATAGAATAGATTCATAATAAAAAGATAATCAATTTTATTTATCAATCGCAAACCTGATCATCTAACTGTAAAGGCGTCTAAAATAATCTTCTAGATGTCGCAGGTTCATCTCTTCCCTAGGTAAATATTTACCAGATGTCAGCAGATGGTTCTGACACGGCTTCTTGAATGGTTAGGTCGCGTACATCACGAGCAAAACTCAGCCACGCCCGATTACCCATTATAAAACGAGCATACCTTTGAAGTAATCAATCTCAAACACACCCTTAGTTATTGATCTTTTACTTGTTATTTATGGTTTCTTCAAACAATTAAGTTGGTCGGCTGCTCATGATGGCTTCCTTTTATGAATTAGGTTTCTAATTTGATTAAAATCATAACCAACTTCATTTAAATATGTTACAACTTGATAATAATTAAGACGGGTTCCCATCTTTTTGGACCCATTGAAATGATTTCAATTAATTAGGTCCTTGATTCCCAGATTTTTGTATTTCAATAAGTGGTACTTCATAGACCATAAAACTATCAATGACCTTGCTACTAGATAGGTGATATATTGTCTATAAAAGAACATGACGTGGCTAGCTATGTTAAAGGCAAGTTAAAGCCTTTTCAAGGGCGATACAGGACACCGGCATTGCACCAAACATGCCTCAAAAGTCTGGTGACAACGGTTTAACGCTCGGTTAAAAAAATTTCTTTTTTATATTATAATTATTTTAAGATATTTTTTGAGTTTCAAATGAATGTTATTGGAGGGAGGGTGTTTTTAGGGTTAATGTTATAACAATTTTATAGGACAACATATATTTCAGCTTTAACCAGGCCCTAGCTTGTGTTCTAATTTCATTTACTGTTAAACTACCATCTAATATAATAATTATTCATCTTCTCTTTTAGATCAATGGTTCTCTCATCACTCTTTGATTTACCATTGTTAAGATCAACATGTCTACTAAAAGAAGAAAAACATAATTATGCCTTCCATCTAAACCTCGAAAACGCCTTTTACTTGATCGAGTGAACTCTTTGAAACGTGTATTTATATCCGGATCAGTTGTTGGTTAGAGTAAGATTGTGAATATTACCGTCTTCCGTTAATTATATATGTATTCTCTTTTAAAGGCGCAGAAAAAATATGTACTTCCCATGAAGTAGCTAAAAAGAAAATTATGCAGAGATCTCGAAAGGACCCAAGCTTATATTCCTTATATTACATCCTCGCATTAAATCAATAGAAAACATAACGTATAACTCATTATAAGTATTATAACTTACGAGGCAATATGGCCCGTGCGATGCACGGGCTTTGTTCATTATATACAAAAAAGTATAGTTGGTAACCTTGTACGTGGAAGTTGATTTCTAGATCATAATGGTACATCAGAAGAATACTACAATTATTCATCACATGTAAGTATGAACAAAGGAAAGTGTGTTGAAGGAAAATATAAATTAACAAAATATGAGTGCTTAGATTAGCAAATGACAAAACATGTTATTCATAAAACGTAGTATTTCTTATGTTGTGGTGTAAGTTTTTGTCATTTTCTTCATTCATGAGGATTTTAAGTCACATTGGCATTGTGACTCTTGATCCCGTTTGACCCGTTTTAGCAATTCTCTTTTCCACCCGCCGCGTTACCGTGGTATCGTCCAAATATCCTCCGACACACATTGCTTATTTAGTAGAGTATTAAAGCTAAACATGTTAGTGATCATGCTTTAGGTACTTTGTACATAACATTATATTAATGTATATGATTTATCTTCAAAATTTCTGCTTATTGTGGAGAAAGTTCATGCATGGCACGGTTCATGTTACCAACCAAATAATATGAATGAGATAACCAAATATAAAATTAAAAAAGACCGAAACCATTAAAAATAAGAGAAATGCAAGTTGATGGCACATATGTTACCTGATTAATAAGAATGCTTCATGAAAAATAAGAAATAAGAATTCTTGACATTAGTAGTGAAAAGGTACCAACCAACTAATATGATTGAGATAACCAAATATAAAATTAAAAAAGACTGAAACCATTAAAAATAAGAGAATTGCAAGTTGATGGCACATATGTTACCTGATTAATAAGAATGCTTCCTGAAAAGTAAGAAATAAGAATTCTTGACATTAGTAGTGAAAAGGTACCAACCAAATAATATGATTAAGATAACCAAATATAAAATTAAAAAAGACTGAACCCATTAAAAATAAGAGAAATGCAAGTTGATCGCACATATGTTACCTGATTAATAAGAATGCTTCCTGAAAAATAAGAAATGAGAATTCTTGACATTAGTATTGAAAAATAAGAAATAAGAATGCTTCCTGAAAAATAAGTAAATAAGAATTCTTGACATTAGTAGTTAAAAGGTACCAACCAAATAATATGATTGAGATAACCAAATATAAAATTAAAAAAAGACTGAAACCATTGAAAATAAGGGAAGTGCAAGTTCATGGCACATATGTTACCTGATTAATAAGAATGCTTCCTGAAAAATAAGAAATGAGAATTGTTGACATTAGTAGTGAAAGGTCATGTTCATGTTAATTTTAAGAGAATAGAAATTTAATAGCTTCCTTGAAATGTTAGTATTGAAAACTGAAAAGTTTGTAAAATTAAATTTACTATTAAATTAGTAATTAAATTAGTTTGATAAATGCAACCATATCAATGACCTCTATTGCATATATGTTTATATTGCCATTATGTGTTTTTCTATTCAATTTGATATTTAAACATATACATTAATGAAGTGTCATTAGTAGAAATTTTTTATGCTATTTTTTTCTATTTATTTGATAAGAGCATGAGTATCATCAATTAAGCCATTTAGGAGAAAACTTAAAAATGTAAGGTAAAATTGTTTCAACTTCTTCTATTTAATTGACTTAAATGTGGTATTTGTAGAGATGGAGATACTTAATTGTTTTTTTTTCCATAGAAACGTATGAACATTATTATAGGATATTTGGAGGATTATTGTAATTAAGTAATTGTAATAAAATGCTTTTATGGTTGATTTTCATCTTCCACCATCCAAGATAGAATGTAGGTTTAACTTTTTATTAAATGCATGAGTATTAAATCCAACTTCAAAATGAAACTCAATTTTTTATGTTACGAGGCAGCATGACCCGTGCGATGCACGGGCTTCGTTGACAATAATGAGTTATTTTGAGTGCACATCGTGTACAATTTACTTGTATCACCTGGAAATTACAAAAAGCGTGATCGGTTACATGTTTAACTTTGATTGCGTGTATTCTACTAAATGAGCAAAGTCATTCTTTATGTGTATTGATTTAGGGTTTGTTGTTCTTTATTGTGTCATATGGATTGTGTATGTTAATAGCAATTATTTCTATAGCCTGAAATAGATTTCGTGTGCGTAAGTAGGCATGTGCAAATTGGACCAAGAACCGACCGGGATCGCAGAACTGGACCATACCGAACCGAGCTCCATCGGTTCGGTTTTCGGTTCTAATTTTATGAAAAATCAGTTCTCGGTTCTAACCGGTTCGGTTCCGAGCGGTCCGATTCGGTCCAAACCCAAAAAAAACTAAAAAAAGTCGAAGAAATTGTCTCGGTTCGGTTCCGACCTGTTCTCGATCCGGTTCGGTTCGGTTTTGAGCATCATATGTCGGTCCTCGGTCCGTCCAAAACCATTTTTTCGTTCGGTTCTTGTTTTTTTAATAAATATATGTCATCGTGATTTTCTTATATTGATTAATTTTACTAAACCTACAAAGTTTGTTGCTATGAATTAATATTTGACCATAATCTAGATATTCAACTATTTTTGTGATTCATAAATGCATGGACATTATTTTGTTGTGTTTATTAAATATTATTTATGGTAAAACCTTTGATCTTACAATTGATTAATTTATTATTTTTTATAAATAGATTTATATAATATTATTAAAATTAAATGCATGGTATTAATTGTTACTTCAAAGTTTAACTCAATTTTTATAAATGGTGTTCTATTAGGGTAAAAAATAATATCATTTGCATCATGATAGTGTGCTATTTATAGTTTATAACATGTAACTTCTAGTTATATATAAAGACAATTATTTAATTAAATTTACTACTATTATTTTTCTGTTAAATTCTTTGTCTTGTTTAATTAATATGTAACTTTTAGTTAAATGAAAAGATTATTATTTAATTGAATTTACTACTATCATTTATGTTAAACTCTTTATATAATCTATTACATTTATTCATGAGCATCATTTATAACAAAAACTTAATTTTTAACATAGAATTCAATACAACATAAACCATGAAACTCATTTTTTAATGATCTATATATATAGATATAGAATATAGATATAGATGTTAAGATATAAATAAGTTATATAATTGATACAAATCAATGAAAGAAATTTATAGCAAGGAGAAAGAACGAAATCGCGAAAGGTCTTTGTTGTTTACTCCACTTGTTAGATGTTTTTTTATGCACCTTTAGAGTGTTAAAATTTTGTAACATGAAAATAAGTATTTATAGATCATAATGTGTAAGATTTATAAAACTTGAAAAGTCTCTTATTTTATTAAACTTTTAATTATTATAATTATTTATATTTATTACAAAACTCTTGGTCTTACAATTTAATGAGTTTGTCAAATTGTTATTTAAATGAATTCATCACTATAATTTATGTTAAAACTCTTGATGTTACAATTATTGAGCTTCTCAATCTTTATTAACATTATTTATTTAAGATTATAATAAATGCAACATCAACATGAAACTCATTTTTTATATTTTATACATATACAAAAGAAATCAACATAAATTCAACAGCCATCAGGAATTGGATTTAATGTAAAATAACAAATCAAATGAACAACAATTCGTGACCACTAACATGATAAGATATTCATCTTAAAAAATTGTGATAATATCATACACAATCTCATATACTATAATGATAACTATTAGATCATTATATAACATAATTTTTATACAAAATATACATAAACAACGAATAACAATTTAACATAAAACTCATTTTTTAAATTTTATACATATACAAAAGAAATAAACATAAATTCAACAACCATCAATAATAGGATTAAATGTAAAATAACAAATCAAATTAACAACAATTTGTGACCACTAACATGATAAGATATAATTTTTTTATACAAAATGTACATAAACAACTAATAACAAAAAGTTCATCTCTATGACTATTTTTCTTCAAAAACAACAAATAATAAAGATTATGTTGGATTACCAATTAATAGCGATGAAAAATAACAAAAGCCCTATAGATCTTTGTTGTTGACTACACTTGTTAGGTATTTCTTTTAGATGCACCTTTAAAGTGTTAAATTTTTTGCAATATGAGAATGGGTATTTATAGATGCTAATGTGTAAGTTTCATAAAACTTGAAAAGTCTCTTATTTTATTGAACCTTTTATTATTATAATTATTTATATTTATTTCAAAACTCTTGATCTTACAATTTAATGAGTTTGGTTTAATAAATGAATTTATATAATATTATTGTTAATATTAAATGCATGAAATTAGTTGCAACTTCGAATTGGAACTCAATTTGTATATATAGATATAGATAATACATATACAAAAGAAGTAAGCATAAATTTAACAACCATCAATATATTTAATAAATATTTATCTACTAATTAGAGAATCGCAAGTTTAATTTAAAACTCTTGATTTTACAAATATTGAGCTTCTCAATCTTTAGTAACATGATTTATTTAGTATTATAATAAATGTAACATCAACATGAAACTCATTTTTTATATTTTATACATATACAAAAGAAATAAGCATAAATTCAACAACCATCAATATATTTAATTAATATTTTCCTACTAATTAAAGAATCGCAAGTTGTGAAAAACGACGATCAAAACATATTAATTGGATTAAAAGTAAAATAACAAATCAAATGAATAACAATTTATGACCGTTAACATGATAAGATATCATACACAATCTCATATACTATAATGATAACTATTAGATTATTATATGATATAATTTTTATACAAAATGTACATAAACAACGAATAACAATTTTATACATATATACAAAAGAGGTTGTGTAATTTTAAATAAAAACAACTAACATATTCTCTCAAAAACAAAATCATAAAGATTTCATCTCTATGACTTTTTTTCTTAAAAAAAATACAAATAATAAAGATTATGTTAGATTAACAATTAATAGTAAATAAATAACCTATAGATCTTTGTTGTTGACTCCACTTGTTAGGTATTTCTTTTGGATGCACCTTTAGAGTGTTACATTTTTTGCAATATGAGAATGAGTATTTATAGATGCTAATGTGTAACATTCATAAAACTTGAAAAGTCTCATATTCAATTGAACCTTTTATTATTATAATTATTTTTAAAACTCTTTGTATTACAATTTAATGACTTTGTATTTATAAATGGATTTATAAAATATTTTTTATTAATATTAAATACATGATATTAATTGCAACTTCAAAATTGGAACTCAATATATATATATATATATATATATATATATATATATATATATATATATATATATATATATATATATATATATATATATATATATATATATATATATATATATATATATATAATGTAGATATTCAACTATTTTTGAAATTCAGAAATGCATCCTTATTGTTATGTTTATAAATATTGTTTAATTATGTTTATTGTTATGTTATTTCTTATAAATGGATTTATTACATTATTATAATTTTGTTTATGGTAAAAAAGTTGATCCTACAATTGATTAATTTATTATTATTTTTTATAAATGGATTTATTATTTAGTTTATGGATTTCTTATAAATTGATTAATTTATTATTATTTCTTATAAATGGATTTATTACATTATTATTATTTTGTTTATGGTAAAACTTTTGATCTTACAATTGATTAATTTATTATTATTTTTTATAAATGGATTTATTAGATTATTATTATTAATATTAAATGCATTTATGGTTAAACTTTTGATTTTACAATTGATTAATTTATTATTGTTTTTTTATAAATAGATTTATCAGATTATTATTATTAATATTAAATGCAATGTAATTAATGCAACTTCAAACATGAAACTTAATTATATATATATATATATATATATATATATATATATATATATATATATATATATATATATATATATATATATATTATACATATACAAACGAAAATAAGCATCAATTCAACAACCACCAATATATTTAATTAATATTTTCATACTAATTTGAGAATCGCAAGATGTGAAAAATGACGATCAAAACATATTAATTGGATTATAAGTAAAATAACAAATCAAATGAACAACAATTTGTGACCATTAACATGATAAGATATCCATCTTAAATAATTGTGATAATATCATACACAATCGCATATACTATAATAATAACTATCAGATCATTATATAATATAATTTTTATACAAAATGTAAATAAACAACGAATAATAATTTTGTACATATATATAAAAGAGGTTGTGTAATTTTAAACAAAAACAACTAACATACCCTCTATAAAACAAAATCATAAAGATTATGTTGGATTACCAATTAATAGCGACGATATATAATAAAAGCCCTATAGATCTTTGTTGTTGACTCCATTTGTTAAGTATTTCTTTTGGATGCACCTTTGGAGTGTTAAATTTTTTGCAATATGAGAATGAGTATTTATAGATGCTAATGTGTAAGATTAATAAAACTTGAAAAACCTCATATTTATTGAACATTTTTTTATTATTATTATTTATATTTATTTCAAAACTCTTGTGCTTACAATTTATTATAATATTATTATTATTTATATTATTATAATATTATTAATATTAATTGCATGGTATTAATTACAACTTCAAAATTGGAACTCAATTTTTATGTATAATATATATATAGTAAAACTTGAAAAGCCTCATATTTATTGAACATTTTATTATTATTATTATTTATATTTATTTCAAAATTCTTGGGCTTACAATTTATTATAATATTATTATTATTTATATATAATATTATTAATATTAATTGCATGGTATTAATTGCAACTTCAAAATTGGAACTCAATTATATATATATATATATATATATATATATATATATATATATATATATATATATATATATATATTATAATATTATTAATATTAATTGCATGATATTAATTACAACTTCAAAATTGGAACTCAATTTTTATATATAATATATATATAGTAAAACTTGAAAAGCCTCATATTTATTGAACATTTTATTATTATTATTATTTATATTTATTTCAAAACTCTTGGGCTTACAATTTATTATAATATTATTATTATTTATATTATTATAATATTATTAATATTAATTGCATGGTATTAATTGCAACTTTAAAATTGGAACTCAATTTATATATATATATATATATAGATAAGTAGTAACAGATATAAAAATTGAAGTTTGAAATTGAAGTTTGAAATATATGGGATTTAGGTTCTTTGTAGCGTTGTCTTTCCCACGTTTGGCAAAAAAGGAACCTTAAAACGAAATTTACAAAGATTTTCCATGTGACAAAAGCTTCATATTTTCAAAAAAGTTAATATCAGAAGTACTTTAATAATCCGTTGTCATAGATTTAGATATTCTCAAACATCATAGAATCTTTGCCCTAAAGTCGTATTAAGGGTGTTTAGATAAAAAATTTTAAAATGATCTTTGCGATTTATAGTATTCCAAAAACAAATAACCAAGTACTTAAGTTAAAGATAGTTGCGTGACCTTACTATAAAATCATTAATTAGTTTTTTAAACAAACTTCTAACATGATTCTCTAAATTAAGGGGGTGCTTGGTTAGCTTTTTTAACCAACTAAAACACCTTAATTAGAATAAACGAGTCGACATGGCCCGTGCGATGCACGGGCTTTGTTAATGATAAAAATGCCTATTTTTCTTAATGTGGTTTGTCTGTATGTATACAAAAATAGTAAAAAAAAATAAGCTAAAACATTTGTATGATAAAGCAAAAATAACTGCATCTTATTAATTATAAAAACATTTTCATTCCATTGTAATCATAAATATTAGAATAAAATGAACAAAAATACAACAATTTAGGGTAACAAATGAACACTAATAAAACAAAAGTAAATTGTAGGGAGAACTTATCTGAATAACTTCATTAACTTCTGAACAAAATTATAAAAACATTCTCTTTCCATTATAATCATAAATATTAGAATAAAATGAACAAAAATACAACAATTTAGGGTAACAAATGAACACTAATAACACAAACATAAAATTAATATAAAAAGTATGATAACTTAATATAGATCATTCAGACTCAATTGAAGCATTAAAAATTAATATAAGAATTTAGGGTAGTAAACTGAAAAAGAAAATGTAATAGCACACAATCAAACTTTAAGTCAGACATATTAACAAATGAACATATAGTAACGTATTACGGTATACGTTGTCATGTAACAATGAAAATAATATTAATCATGTCATAATGAAAGTACAAAAAAAATGCAATTGGTAACTTTGTACATGGAAGTTGATTTCTTATGATAATATATCAGAAGAATTCTATAATAGCTACATTTCAAAATTCAAACTGTCCATTTTCCCCATCACCACATGGCAGTTTCAATTGAAAACTTCAAGCCAACGCATAGAAAACTTCAATCCAATCCAATCCAACGCATATGTCAAAATCTTCATTATCAGAAAACTCTTTCAAGAAAAAAAAAAACCATTCGTCACGCATATGCCAATTAAAATTAATTAACACTCTTGACTACGACTAACCTGAGAATGTTTAGCAATGCAAAGAAAGATGGAAGAATTAGATGTGAGTATGCTTTGATCGAATATAAAGATGTTAACCGTTTTGAATTCAAATTTATAAAGTAATGTATTTAATTAAAACATAAACTCTGCATTAATACGTTACTAATTTAGGTGACATATCAATGGTTATGTGATGGCTTTTGGAATACCAAATTACGTTACTAACTTTCACAATTTCTATTCTTATTATTGGTTTAACATTGTATTTAATACTAAGTATTAATTGACCAAATTACGTTAGTAACTTTCACAATTTGTATTCATATTATTGGTTTAACATTGTATTTAATACTAAGTATTAATTGCAACTTCAAATTGAAACTCAATTTTTATATATATATAGATTTATAGATATAGATATAGATATAGATGTTGAGATATCAGTAAGTTATATATTTGATACAAATAAATGAAAGAAATTAATAGCAAGGAGAAAGAACAAAATCGCTAAAGGTCTTTGTTGTTTACTTCACTTATTAAATATTTCTTTTGGATGCACCTTTAGAGTATTAAAATTTTGCAACATAAAAATAAGTATTTATAGATCTTAATGTGTAAGATTCATAAATCTTGAAAAGTCTCTTATTTTATAGAACATTTTATTATTATAATTATTTATATTTATTACAAAACTCTTGCTCTTACAATTTGTGACAACTCGATATTTCTGGTATGTAACCTCATTTCATTTCTAGAACTTTCCTTATTTAGAAAGTTTCTACTTATAGACATTTCTATTTTGGCATTCCTTATACACAACAAACATACATATTTTTACACCATACATCAGTGTTTGACTATTTTAGTCAACACAACATTTTTTATTTACTTATGGTGACACACATTGAGCTTAAATAATTTCTAATACAATAACTTTCTCGATAAAACAATAAGCGTATTAAAAAAATCTTATAAACGTGACTCGAATTGAACGATGGTTAAAACCCGACACCAAGTCTAGACCGACCACTAATGTGGCCGGCCTCCATACCCTCTCTTGAACCCTATTCGGCCGAACACCCTTGGGTGTGAGGTTGAATTGTTGTTGATCTTATCATTGTTCCTTGATACTTATCCATCTAGAGTTTGAAAGGAATCCTTGTACCCCTTAAACACCAACATGCACACCCTATATAAATACCCTTTGGCCGAAACCCTAATCCCATTTGCTCCTTTGAGATTTTCGGCCAAAGCACCACCATCATCTTCGACTATTTCCGATCACAAGCAAACCCGCAACCCTTGCTCATTTTCTTCGATTCCCAATCAAGGTATGATGCTATAACCCTTGTTTTTCCTTGAGATCTCCATGCTTGAACCTTGTTTTGAACAGACCATGGCCATAGGCCATATGGTCTCGGTTAGCCTCCAAAAGCCAAACACACGCATGTACTCATCCGATCGGGTGCGTGTGTGTGATTATGGTATGTTTTGATTGTTAGATCCGTACGTAGAACCCTAGATCTCGACTTTGACATGCTAAACCTATAGATTTAGTCCCTAGTTCGAACCTATACCTGATCTATACTTGTAAACCCTCGAACCAAGCCGATCTAGACTCGATCTAGCTAGAACCCGTAGGGTTTTGGCCTTCGGCCAACCCTAGACCAAACCCTAGCCGAACCCTAAACTTACATGGTTGACTTTTCGACCTAGACTAGCTAGATTTGACTTTTGTTGACCAATTTTGACCAATATTGACCAATAAGTCAAACCGGGTCAAGGCCGGATCTTGACCCAAACCGTTGACCCAAACCCGAATACCCAATCGGGCCAAGGCATGTACTTGGCCCATATCGATCTACTTTAGTCCATCGGGCCCAAACCTTGATTGGCCCATTAGTATCCAAGCCCATTTGGACCAAAGCCCAAACCTTTGGCCCATACCCAATCAAACCGAACCCAATTGGGCCAAGCCCAATTCAAGGCCCAACCTAAGTGGACCTAAGCCCAATAAGAGGCCCAAGTGGCCCAACCCATTAGGCCCATTAGGCCCAATAGGCCCAATCTAGGCCCAATAAGCCTAACCCGAGCCCATTTCATTTCATTTCATTTCGAAGCCCATTTCATTTCATATCATTTCATTTCAAGAATCATTTCATTTCATGTCATTTCATTTTGGAGCCTATTTCATTTCATTTTATAAAACCCAATGCATTTCATTTCATTTCATTTTATTAATCCAAGTTCATTCGATGTCACAAAACATATAACATAACATTTAACGTATATCATATATGTTATATCGTATATAGTATCGCCTGTGTTAGCCTAGTCTAATCAGTAGTTAAATCATTTAGGAAGCTAGGAGTCTCCCAAGGATTCCTCTGTCTTAAGTCTCTTGTTACTAAGCTTTGCCAGGTGAGTCCACAGACCCCTTTTACTCTTTTTACTGTTTTTATAAACTTTGGGGTGGAAAACATAAACACAACTGCTACTGTTTTACTATGACTGTACAACAACATCTATACATTTTCATTATCGCGTTGGCATGACAAACAATTATTATACCGGACTAAGGTTACCAGCAATCATTAACTAGTGGATCTAGACCATGGATATGCAGATAGTACTATTGGCTGACACTCATCCTCCCAACGAACGTTTGATCATTACTTGGTTTATCCAAGACATCTCCGGGAGTGTATATCCATAAAATAACATAACATACTGGAGTTGAAGTGTTGATTGTGGACTTAGGGGTTGGTATATTAACTCAATAGACTAGCTACCTGTTGGGGATAACAGTTCATGCGATGTCAAACACAATATTTTGTTCAACACTTTTTCATAAACATAACTAGTAGTTGTATACATTCTACAACTATACTAAACATTTTCATACTTACTACTCATATCATATGAGTGTTGAACCTTATACATTTTCAGTCATAAACCATTTTCATAACAAACATTTTGGGTAGCAAATCACTTTACTTTCATCATAAACATTAACCCTGTGGATTCACTCAACATTATTGTTGACCCTTTTACTATTTATGTTTTTCCAGGTAATTAGGTGCAGTGGAGTTTGGAGGATATGAGCATTGGGATTGTCGTGAGCCATGATTTAAAACATTAAGTTTACGAACAATCATTTCATTTCAAACAATTTCTATTTTAGGAAACTTGCTATTTTTGGAAACTTTCTACTTTTGGAAAGTGAAACAAACCTTTATTTTTCGTTATTGCGTGGTTGTTTGTTTACTTAATTTTTGCTATGTTGTCATGAACGTTACACCTCCGTTCTTCAGCAAAACATTTTAAATGAAGTAAAACTCATTTTTGGCGGGGTGTGACACAATTTAATGAGTTTGTCAAATTATTATTAAAATGAATTCAATACTATAAAACTCAATAGAACTCAATTATAATAAATGCAACATAAAAATAGAACTCAATTTTTATATTTTTTACATATATAAAAGAAGTAAGCATAAATTTAACAACCATCAATATATTTAATTAATACTTTCCTACTAATTAGATAGTCTCAAATTTATGTTAAAACTCTTGATTTTACAACTATTGAGCTTCTCAATATTTATTAACATGATTTATTTAATATTATAATAAATGCAACATCAACATGAAACTCATTTTTTATATATATATAGATAAGCTAGTTAGGACTTAGCAGTTTGGATACTCAATAAACTATTAAGTGCCAATAAGTGAACTCGGCTCGTTTTTTAACTGTTATCCTCTTGTAATCTACTTCTTAAATACATTGATCGCATTTAATACATTTTGCTACAAGTTTTGTACTTTTGCGATGAATGCAACATATATTGTTTTTTTTAACAACACCTAATCTACTTCAATTTATTCATAGTGGAACTTAAATTCATGACCTATACTCATATAAATTATGGGCAACACCTTACATCAATACTACTAAACTAACAAGCATTGGTAACAAATTTCTTATATTTGTCAATGTGATGAAGAAATTGAAAATATGTTATGAGTATTCATTTTAAAAATGCTAATATATTATTTTAAAAGTACTGATATAACGCTGATAATAACAAAGTATGCAATTGTTGAGAGTACTCTAAATTATCTTTTATTAGTTGTAAATTTACATCGTGTTCCCGAGATTTAATTTTAGAAGAAGAGAAGAGAAATGAAAAGAAAGAAAAATTCTACTGTGTTCCAAAGTTGTTTTTTAAAAGAAAGGAAGTGAAAAGAAAAGAAATTTTGGGCTTTTTTTCTCTCTTAATCTTCCTCTCAAAAGTGGGAAGATTTAAAGAGAAGCGAAGTTTATATTAATTAGAAATATTCACAATTATTAAATTACCCTTGTCATTAACTAAATTCTTTACATTATAAGGATAAAATTGTAAATATGTCAATTTCTTTTCTTTCTCTCTAACTCAGAAACACAAAAAATGATAATTTTCTTTTCTTTCCGACCAAAGAACACAAAAATTTAAAATATTTTCTTCTTATTTTCTTTTCTTTTCTCTTCACTTTCCTTACATTTTTTTTTTCTTTCATTAAAAAAGTCTGGAACACAGTGTTAAGGATGGACTTAAAAGAAGCCATCCATAATTCAATAGACAATATTTTATTTTATCTTCTCATCTAAAATATGGATTTTTATGGAATCTTGAAAACGGAAGGCTACAAGATACAACTTACAAGAACTAATTTAAATAACCCAACTAGTTAATAAAATTAAATTAAAGGATAACTAAAAAAAGATTATTAATTTATGACGAATGTTTACTTCTTAAAACATCATCAACATTACTACTATTTTCTTCATGCTCGTCACACGAACCAGCATCATCTGTAATCCCACTCGAACCAGAAGAAGATGAAACCGGTTTCAAATTCAAATCGGTTCTTCTTTTCTTGCTTCCAGTCGCCATAAAATCATAAAAAATTGGTTTCGATTTTATCGATTTACAATCACTAACAACCCCAATTGACTTTTTTTCTTTCGATTCATCATTCTTGTTAGCATTACTTCCTCTTTTCTTCAAGAAAATTCTGCAAATTACCCAATTTTCCATCCCCTGTTTTTTAAAACATTATAACAAAAACGAATAATTAGCGAAATGGGGTTTGTGAATTTGAATCAAAATTGTATGAATTCAATTCGATATGAACCTGTGTGGGGTTTTTGATTTGTGGAGTTGCGAGTCGATATTCGTGCATGATCCAATCGGTTCGTAGCCCGTTTGGGGGTTTTCCTCTGTAAAACACAAGTGTTTTCTTCATACCAACAACTTGATTGTTTTTTGAAGTGATAATTTGTTTATCTAGACCGGTTGCTTTCCAATACCCGGATAAAGTGGCCCGATTTGAACGATTTCCATTTGGGTATTTCACTTCTTTTGTGCTAAAAAAGAATCTTTCTTGCTCACAATCACCTAAAAGAACATAGAGAAACAGAGGTTTGTTATAATGAAGCAATTAGTAGCTTCGTTTATACGAGAAACTGGAGAACGTTAAGGTTAATAATTTCAATTTCAAACTCATTTATTTATTTATTAACGGGTCAATTTAAGGGCTGAGTGGTCTAATATGCACTTTTTTTATATGAGTAGACAGTAAAATAAAAAGTTCTTATTTGCTCATTTTGTACGAATTATCTGTATAGTTGGGTTCGGAATTAATAAAATCAATTATTAGTGTTTTCGATAACCCCAAATCGAAATTTGGAAAACCAGTTGAAAGGTGTTTATTGTATTTTAAAATTAATTATTTACATTTTAACTATTAACAATTGATTATTTGTATTTTAATTATTAACAAGACAAATAATTAAATTTGTCAATATTTAAAAAAATTATCTGATCATTATGATTTTAAACGAGATAATTAAATATAAAGGCCATTTTTCACAATAATGATTGATTATTTATTTTTAAAATGCATAAATTCTATTTTCAACCCTTAAATTAGCAAACATATTTTAGATTAAGCTTATAAATAAGCGCATGCAAAATAAACACATCAAGTTGTGCTTACAAATAAGTGTTTATTTTAATATAAAATAATTAAATAATCGTTTTTTTATTATTTAGAAACACTTGAAATTGCATAGTGCATCTAAAAAACCCAACAAGCTGATAAACAGTAAATTTAAGATTTAAATCATTTATTTATTTTGTAATAATAGACGAAAAATGTTAAGTGACCCATTTGACAGTTATCCAACCGGATTGACCGTTTATTTATAACAGCTTTTACTGAATGTGAAGAAAATAGTACCTGATAAGTTATCAGTGATAACTCCCATGGATCAGACTTGCAAACATCAACTTCAGGGATGATAGAGGCAGGCAAAGGGAAAGAGTGTACCTTGCGCTTTAAATATTGTACCACAAGTTCTTCATCTGTGGGATGAAACCTAAAACCAGGAGGCAATCTTAAAACACCATTTTTGACGAAATTCAGCTTCTCCATTTCTCAACAACAGTTTTCTTTATAAAAATTGAGTTGATTTTTAGAGAAATGAAAAGGAATTCGGTGATTTTGAGGTTAACCCAGTTCAAATTTGTGGAAATCTTGAAGAACCCATGTTGAAGAAATTGAAAATAATAAAATAAGGATTAATTTGATTAACAATCAAGAAAGTAGTGTTTTCGTGACCGGGTCGGACCGGCCGGTCGGACCGGTCAAACCGGATTATTGGTACGCTGCCGGTCCGAACTAAGCGGGTCAACAACCAGAAATCTGACCGGATTGAACCACCGGGTTAAACAGAAAACCGGGTTCAACCAGAGCTTGAAAACCCAATTCGACCGGATTTAAACTTTTACTATACTCAAAATGAATCAAGTCAAAAGGTAAGATTCCATTGAGATTCTTGTATTTGTTTCCTGCATGTGCCCATATATATACTGGGGAAATCTATTGAACTTTCTCTTCCCACAGCGATGTGGGATGGAAAAAGTTAGATTTTTTTTTTTCCTATTGGGATGAGTGGTAGTACAGAATATGCTGTGAGTAGTATAATGTGAGATAAATCTAGACTACAAATAAGTAAATAATACAAACTTTGAAATATGACCAGCTTCTCTTCAAACATGAACGAACTATACAACCATCAATGTTTGATTTTTTTACTGTACACATCTTGCAGGAAGGAAAGAAATATATAAAGTCAAGTTTTATGTAGAAAGAATGCAATATCGCTATCATGTTTGTTTGTATATTTTAGGCTTTTTTGGCAATCCGGTTCAACCGAACGGTTCAACCGGTCCGACCGGTTAGACCGTTTTTAAGGCATTGACCGGTCCGGTTCAAAATCCGGGTTTTAAAACATTGGGAATAAGGACGAAAAATGTGTTTGGCGTAAACTAGACTCAATCTCCTTCTCCCCTTTGACGCCATTTTTTTAATAGTAATGTAGGGCCAAAGGTACGAAAATATTTAATTACAGTATTTATTTGGGTAGTATGAATTCTTACAAAATGTTGTAAAACGACGTAACATAAAAGAGAACATTTTTTGGGTTATCAAATATGTATATGGAAAATTATAGTATAAATTAAAATTTAGAGTGTGTTTAGTCAGAGACCGAAGTAGAAATCTCCACTAGTAGTACCACAAAATTTATTTTTTGAATATCCTATAATAAGATAATTTTTTTCTTAAAATTATGATTTTGTCAAATATAACAAAAATAGTGTAAGATCTTAAAAAAATTTAATGTCAGCCTCCCAATTCAAGATAATCAATTAAAACAATTCAATATCCAATTTTATAAATTATAAACCTACTAATTTACAATCAAAATTATACAAGAACTAATCAAATTAGAACTAATTTTATTAAGACTTTATCTTGAACTTACTTGTTCATTGTAGGGTTTAGAGATTTATGATTTTTTTTTCCAACTAATCCTTTTGTATATGTTAATACTCAAGTGTCTAATTACTGACACAATCGATAGCAATTAGTATAACAAAGGAACAATATATGTTATATAATATGACCGATCAATGAATCAAATATCATATATTGTAATATTGTATATTCAATTCGACATATATAATATATTATATATTATCATCGGCTGAATGAGATTCAGGGAAGCAATCAAGCAAAGCAACATATATATTTATATATCGATAAATATATTCAGACTCAACATTCGCCTCTATATGCTTTGAATTCAAACGTCAATCAATAACCAAGTTCTTTTTTTCTTCTCTCTTTAATACCCAATGGTTATTGATTGATGTTTGAATTCAAAGAAATTGAGGTGGGTGGTGAGTCTGAATATGACAGAAGAACATGAATTAAAGAGAGAGAAGAAAAAAAATCATTTAATAGAGTAAATTTCACGGATGATCCCTGTGGTTTATCACCTATTACATTCACAGTCCCTTATCTTCACTTTATTACAGAAGGCCAAAAGGGTATTTTAGTCATTTAGAAAAAGTTAAGGGCAGTAGGGACCATGGGTGTTACAAATTGTATACACCAAAGACCTTCAGTGTAATAAACGAAGTTCAGGGACTGTGAGTGTAATAAGTGACAAACCACAAGGACCTTCTGTGTAAATTACTCCATATTTTTATATATTTTTAAATTCGAACTCAATGTTAGTGGTGCTTGTAGTTGTAGTGGTGCATAACCCCACTATAGAAATGAAAAGGTTATATGTACTGCACTAGGGTATATTTGGCAATTCAAGCTTTAATATTTACTAAATTAGGGGGTTTAAAAAAAGAAATCATGAAATTTAAGAAAAATAGATAGCAATGAAATCCATTTACGAAGCCAACATACGTCATCCACTCTTTGGCCCAACTTCAAATTTAAAAGGTCACGGAAGCGACATATCACTATTCTTTGTGCAATTCATATTCCACTACTTCATTATTGATGTCCACTAAATTAAAAATAATAGTAATATTAGTTTCATTAAAAAATAATTTGTATATTTTATTATAAGTTCTGGTGAAAATATATATAAATAACATGTGTATTGCTTTTAAAAAAACATATACAGAAGTTGATACGGGAATTGATGCGGAAATTTGTAAGAAATATTTGATGGGAGTTAACATGGATGACAATACGGTAACATCACTACTATGATTCAATTCACATCATCAAATCTCATGTTAAGTTGGGATCGAAAACGCACCATTTCCAACCTTTAGTTTGTTGAGAGGTATGACTGTTAGAAAAATTGTATTATTCATACAAATTTTTTTTTTGCTTCATTCTCATACCAACGAAAATGTTGATTCCACTAATGATTTTTCATATTCTTTTTATTTAACTTAGACACATATATTTAATTAAATAAGTAGAAATATTTAGTGCAATATCATCTCTCATGACTTTTTATATAAATTATTTTAGAAAGTAAATCAATTCAATTCTAATCCATTTTTAAAGTGATATAATATCTGGTTACACAAAATCTTGTAACACTAACCGTTACGCATTACGAAAAGTATCGGTGTTCAAAATCAGATATCAGGATTTATGGATATTCGAATTTTAGGAATCCAGATTTTTAGATACTGGTTTTTATTATATGAATCCGGTATCCGAAATTTGGATACCCGGATTTCATATGTCCGGTATCTGAAAAAACAAAATATTCAAATATCTTTCGGATATTTTGGTATTTTCAAATATTTTAAATATTTCGGATACTATTCGTATATTTCAGATAAATTTAATATTTCGAATACCCGGAAAATTTGAAAACACTATCCGAATCCAATATCTAAAATTCGGCTACACGAATTTCAAATGTGAGGTATTCTTTCATATTCTAGATTTTCGGGTGTTTTAGAACACCCTAACAAAAAGGACGATCGGCTCATGCCATATGGATGATGGTGGCTTATGGCTAAGGCGGTTTAAGTTTAGGTACTGCACTTTGCACTTGCACCTCCAAACGAATATTAATTAAGAGCCTTATATTTGAGTATTGAGCAATTTAATTTGACGAGTAAATTACAATTTATAATACTAAACTTTATGTTCTCACTTAATTAAGAAAATATATGCGTTTCAATCATTTAAAAAAAATGAGACATCGATATTTTTTTGCTTGCTCAACAAATCTGGTTTAGTGATGAGCGCTACTAAATATTATCCTTATATTTCTATTCATTTGATCAATATTAGTGTATAAATCAAAAGATGAGATTAGGAAATAGAATTAATAAATTTCACATATTAATTATTTTATAAATAGAAAAACTTAGTAGAAAGTAATACAACTTTTGTTAAATTCTTACTAGATTTTACAAATAGGAGTAAAAAAGATTGGTAAATAACTAAATATATATTAAAAATTACTATATAATAGTCATGGCATGATATGAATGATGGGAGAGTCAATTTCAGAAAACGTTATCTATAGGATTCCACGAACATCATTGACACTATTTACCCATTAATTAGACGATTACAACATTTCAACCATCAAAATAGTTCATGTATTTCGCCGATTAGCGTCCCTCAATCCCACCAATAATCTTTAAACTCTCAATTTTCACAATATATGTGTGTCATAGGATGGAAGTATACAAAAATGACACGCACACTTTGAAATAAATTGTTTTAATCGACAAAATTTTAGGTTGCAAAGAATACAACAAAATATATGTACGTATATGGAGATTTCAACTATTTAACATTGTTCATTAAGATATCCACTTATTAAGACAATTTTGTAGGCCACAAAATACGTCATTGTTTTTTTTATTATACCAAATTTGGTCAAAACATGTCGAGAGATGAGAGTTTTGTTTAATTCTTCTATAATTATTTTTGCGGCTTTACAATTTAAATAAAGTTGTTTTTATAACTCACTTTGACTTTTGGTTTGCTTACACTTATGTCTTTCATTATGTATATTAATTTCATGTCTTATGACTTACCACTTTATGCCTTATATAAAGGGCTATGTACACCATTTGTAACACACACATGTATATGAATGAGAAGGTTGATTAGTTGAGCTAATTGGTTTACAACACGTTATCAGCACTTTGCTCAAAGTTGGAAGTATCATTTTCTTCATCGTTGAATTCTATACCCCTTAGTACGTCTCTCGATCTCTTCTTGTTTAATTCATTATTTATAGTTTTCTGATTTATGATTCAATGCTTAGACATTGAATCATACGGATCAGTGTGATTCAATTTGTGTTATTTCCACAATTTTGACATATATAAATGGCTATTCATTCACAAAATTGATCAAGTTTTTAAATATGGTTTTTTTAATACTAAATGTCCAAAATCATTTGGAGGATTTGATTCTCCAATTAGTATTTCATATGAGGTTTTTTTTAAAGAAAAAAAAATGTGACAAATTGAATTTCTTTGTCAAAATTGAAATTCGATATTTGAAGACAAAATTTGGAGTAATAAAAACCAATCATTTTGAGTGTAATCAAAGATATTTTTAATGGTTTATTTATTTGAAAGACAATATCTAATTTTGTCATTTATTCACCCAAAGTATAAAAACTTATAATATAGTGTGAAGAAAATAAATAAAGGTACAAACATTTATTTTATTGTGTACTTTATATACACATATGACAAGATTCAACTTTGAATTAGTGAATATTTTTTATTATTTGAATATCTTATGATATTAATAATATTATAATGTTACGCATTGGTAACAATCAAATGTTATTTTGAGAAAGCTTAATTCTTTTCATGTTTTATTTCATAATGCTAATTAATTTTGGTAGTGAAATTCTATTCATGATAATCATAAATTGTATATACTACAACCAAACTTTAACAAATCATTTTTCATTGTACAATGATTATTCTTTATGTTTAAAAGTTGTGGTTGTTTTGAAAAAAAAAATTGAGCATTGCATGACACTTATGTGAAAAGTTATGAATCGTCCCCAAATAGGCTCACATATTCTTATTACAATGTCTAGGAAAGATTGGCGGTTTTTCTGACTCCTAATAAGAGTGGTTCCGATACGCACAAGCGCTGTCTACCCTTACCGTCTTTCCTGGTTGTATTAGAATAGAGCTACCGAAAAGGGTTGACTAAATAAATTTTTTCCTGAATGTGGTTCTATACATATGATGAATCATATCTATCAATCGACCTGTCATTCAATAATTGAGAACCCATTCGTACTTGTGTTTTTCGAACCTGCTGATTCGACACACAATTTATGCTCATACAAACCATAAACATATAAACTTATCATTTTATATGATAGCTAAATCCAATATTTGTCCTCCCGTTGTAGGAAAATATCAAAACAATCATGCATTCTTTGAGTCCACCGATTTTATGGCTCAAATGGAATAACAGAGCTATTGTTTAGCTCATGGATTATGTTTTGGATCATGTTTTCCCATTTGAATATGGTTATCTTTTGGATTATGCTTTCCTATTTGAATAATGGTGATCTTTTGGATTATGGTTTGTTAACATTGATTATGTTTTCTCGGAATAATTTAAAGTTTCTTTTCCTTAAGAAATTAGTCTATACGTGTGACCGACTTTAAATTATTTTTACTCTGAGGCATGCATATTGGGTTGTTGATTGTCTGGTTGATTGTGGTACCTAGATACACTTTCATAAAACATAAGGAATACTTTTATCAACATTACGCCTAAAAGTAACTTCATTGACAACCATTTCGGGCCCGTCGACCCTTGGCTATGGTGAAGCCCAATTAATGTTGTCAAATGGTATTATTATAACCATAAATGAAACCTTATATTGTCCAAGTTCCCATCGTAACTTGTTGAGTTTTAAGGATATTCGAGAAAACATATTTTCATCTCGAAAATGCTCGAGAAAATGGTATTGATTACCTTTATATTACCTCTGATCGAATACGACCAAAAGCGTATATTGGAGAAGTTGAGATGTTTGTCAAGTGGTTTGTATCATACCACGATAAAACATATTGAAAACACTATAATCATTCGTCGAGCCTCCGTTGATGACGTAACTTATATGTTATGGCATGACCGGCTGGGACACCCGGGTCAAAATACGATGCTTCGAACTATGAATGCATCTCATCGGCATCCTCTTGAAGGAATTAATTTCATATTAATTTGAAAAGCCTATGCCAAACATGCTCGATTGTAAAGACATATCTCAAACCACTTTATGTATAATCTACAAAATTGATATCCCATTTTTCTTGAGATAATTCAGGGGGATATTTGTGGACCTATCCAACCAACATGCAGACCATTAAAAAATTTCATGATATTGGTTGATGAATCAACAAGATGGTCACACGTAACTTTGTTGTCCACAATGAATGCAAGATTTCCTAAACTCCTATCTCATATCATTAAGTTGATGGCTAATCATCTGAATTATCCAATAAAGTCAATTAGACTTGATAATGTCGGTGAGTTTACATAAAAAAAATGTTCGATGATTATTGCATAACATTGGGCCTTGAAATTGAACACCCTGTTGTGTACGTTCATTTTCAAATTAATCTTGCTGAAGCGTTTATCAAACGAATACAAATAATTGCAAGAACTTTGGTTATGCGTGAAGGATTTATGTGCACAGTTAGTCAACCTATAATGATACATCCATGCCTACGAATCACTTAAGGGTCACACCGGTGAGTGCATGTAATACGAGTAAGATATGTAATGATACTAAGAAGAGGAATGATTCATAATAAGTAATTTATGAATCATATTAAGTATTAAGTCAAGTTTGACTTATTACTAGATTAGTTTAACTAACTAATTGATACAAGTATTTGTACATTTACTAGTTGAGTAAATATACAATGTGTTAATTATAGATTATCCATAATATGATTTAAAGCTATTAAATCATATAGTGTTGGATAATATTATTATCTAATTAATTATTAAAAGTATTAAATACAAGTATATATTTCGTACATGTAATATACACGAAATATATATAAGTGTATAATACTAGACATTTAATTAAGTGGGATAATAATAACTAGTTAAACTACAAGGTTTTAATGTGTAAAAGATAAGTTTAATTAAGAGATTGATCTTAATTAAACTAGAAGGGCCCTAAGTGAAAGTCCTTCTATTATAAATAGAAGGCTTGGGGTTCCCTTGTTTGTTGCTCTTTAGTACACGAAACCCTAGCCCTCCCCTTGTCCCCTATTCGGCCGAAGCCACCCACACAAGAACACAAGCTTGTGTTCTTCGTGTTATTCGTTCGTTCTTCGTATTCTTCAAGTCTTGAAGATTCGAAGATCATTACAAGGATCAACTAGAAGATCGCTCGTTGTGTTCATCATCAGTGGATCTATCTTAAGCATTAACTAAGGTATGTTTTGGGAAACCCTTTTCCCTCTCCCCTCTTGTTCGACCGAAACCAACCAAGAACCCTAGGGTTCTTGGTAGTTCTCGAATTACACACAAGTGTATATGTGTGTGTGTGTTCGGGTTTTTTGTACACGGTTTCTTTCTTGCTAATCTAATCTAGATCTCCAAGATCCCAATCCTTTAGGGTTTAAGGATTAAGTTTAATCCCACTTCCGCTTCTAGGGATTAAATTAGCTAGATGGTTTAACCGGTCAAGAACAAGTTCATGTTCTTGGCCAGTGTGGTTCGAACCAAGTAATCTAGGAGGTTGACCCAAGTGGTCAATCAGTGTCAATGAAACCCTTCATTGTGCACCAAAACGCTCATTTATATATATGGTTATGCGATATTGCATACGGATGCATTGGTCCGTCTGAGGCCCATGGGCACCCAATAACTTCTTGCGTACCAGCTGGTAACTGGATATGAGCCCGACGTCTCATACTTACGCGTGTTTGGGTGTTTGGTCAATGTTCCAATTGAACTTCCAAAGCGTTCGAAATTTGGACCTCAGAAACGACGGGGAATATATGTTGATTATTAATCCCCATCCATCATACTCTATTTAGAGCCCTTGACAGGCGATCTCTTTAACGCTATACATGCGAATTGTGACATTGATGAGACAATCTTCCCGTCGTTAGGGGGAGATTTTCACGTTAACGTTGATAAGGAATGACGTGAAAGAACGTGGCATGTACCCAATTTATCTCATATGGATCCCCCGACTGCACATCGTGATAAGGATGTGCACAAACTTCGAAGTCTATAAATGTTGCTAATTAGCTACCAGACGCATTTAATGACTTAGCAAATGTCACGAGATCATATATACCCCTGCAAATGTGCCTGCAAGGAAAGACGTCGCTGTGAGACGTCATGTTCCGTTTGAACATGTTGCATCGGTCGAACCCACTGTGCAAAGGACGCTACTATTGGCTGTCCAGTCCGCCGTTCTTCCCAACAAAAGAGGAAGACCGGTTCGGTTCCAAGGATGTTCTGCCTCAAAGGAGGAGAAATTCTATTGTATTTGTTTTGCCACACGTGATCATTAAGGATCATGGGAGTGTATTGGAGAAGCGTGTTCCCGATGAAACACCAATTTCTCATCACCCCGTTAATCTTCAAGTATATGTCGAGTATGCTAGCTTAGACGATATTTTGATGCAAAACGAGACTGTCATCGATGATTTGCTCATATACGCAGTGGCCACTGACATTATGAGCAATAATGACATGGAACCAAGTACTATTGTTGAGTACAATGGACTGGTCTTAATGTAAACATGCAATCCAGGTAAAATTGGATTCCTTACCGAAAAGAAGAGTGTTTGGACCTGTTGCTCCAACCCCACCTAATGTTAAACTAGTAGGTTATAAATGGTATTCGTAAGGAAGCATAATGCGAATAATGAGATTGTAAGATACAAAGCTCGTCTCGTGGCGCTAGGCTTCTCTTAAACGCCCTGGAATTGATTACGAGGAGTTGTATTCTCTCGTAATGGACGTTATAACGTTCCACTACTTAATCAGTTTAGTGGTTTCCGAAAAACTGAATATGCAGCCTATGGATGTGGTCACAACCTATCTCTATGGGGATCATGACACAGAGATATACATGAAAGTCAACGATGGACTCAAGTTGTCTGAATCAAGTAGTTCCAGACCACGGAACATGTTCTCGATATGACTGAGACAATCACTTTTTGGATTAAAATAATCCAGACGGATGTGGTATAACCGTTTAAGTGAGTACTTGATCAGACTGGAATATTTGAATATTGATATGCCCATGCGTGTTATAAAGATATCCACTTTAGGATATGTTATTATCGCAGCCTATGCAGATGATTGAATCTCATAGGATCCTCGAAAGAGTTGTTTGAAACTGCTGAAATCCTGAAGAAGGAATTCGAGATGAAAGATCTTGGGAAAACACGGCATTGCCTTGACCTGCAGATCGAGGACCGTAAAGATGGGGTTTTTCCTCCATCAAGAGAATCACCCAAAAGGTGTTAAGACGCTTTAGTTATCATGACACAAAACCTCCATCTATTCCCATGGTCATTCATTCTCTAGACATTAAAAGGGACCAATTCCATCCAAATGAGGATGATGAAAAGATATTGAGCCATGAGTGTTCATATCTCAGTGCCATAAGCGCAATATGGTACTTCACCCAATGTACTAGACTGGACATGTTGTTTGCTGTGATATGCATGACTAGGCATAACAATGCGCCAACACGCCACCATTGAAATGGTATTGAAGACATATTCCGTTACCTTAAAGATAGTACGGATATGGACTTATTCTATCCCTACGCGTCATCGAGTGGATCAAGTTTGATTGATACTCGAGATAACGCGACCCTTATCGGATATGCCGATGCAGTTTACTTATCAGACCTGCATTAGGGACATTCCCAATCTGGTTATGTCTTTAACCATAGGGAATGCGGAGCTATCCTAGAGGTCTTGTAAATGGACTCTAGTTGATACTTCGACAAATCACTCTGAACTACTCGCGCTCGTTGAGGCGACTAGAGAGTGTGTATGGATTTGTGATGTAAGAGGCCATATTCGAAGTAAATGTGGTTTGGCCTATGATTCCAAATAACCAGTTGTCATATATGAAGATAACACCATTGTTATCGATTGAGCGAAACATGGTTACATCAAAGGGGATAACACTAAACACATCTCGCCTAAAGTGTTCTTTACGTAAGAACAACAAGCATTTCAAAAGATTGAAGTGCAACATATTGTATCAAATAAGAATAATGCAGAGTTGTTCACCAATTCACTGGCAAAGTATTCTTTCCAAAACATGTCAAATCTATTTGACTTAGAAAGGTCTTTGAGCTACCTAAATGATATGTATCATGCACTCAGTTGTGTGCGAATAACGATTGCATCCTGATATATGTCTTGCACCCCGTTGAGTGAGAATAATGATTGCATCCTTACGTATGCTTTGCACCCTGTTGAGTGCATGTGAGGGGGAGCATCCCGACGAATGCTTGTGTACTCTTTTTTCTTTAGTTCAAGGGTTTTGTCCCATTGGGTTTACCTTAACAAAGTTTTTTAATGAGACACTAACAGTGCCCCATTCTCACTAAGAATTGTTGAATTCAGGGGGAGTATCCAGTTGAATACTTATTAACCATTGTGCACTCTTTTATCCTTCGTTAGAGTTTTTGTCCCACTAGTTTTTCTCTTACCAAGGTTTTAATGAGGCACATCATATATGGTTCCTTCCCTCGCTCAAGACATCCTGATCGTACTCTTTTGTCCTTCGTCCAGAAATTTTTCCCAAGGGGTTTTCTCTGACAAGGTTTTAACGAGACGAATGTTTCATGGATTGTCTAAAGATACAAGGCGAAGCTCAAGAAATCCATATCGTACTCTTTTGTCCTTCGAATGGAGTTTTTGTCCCAAAGAGTTTTCTCCATCAAGGTTTTAACGAGACGAATGTTTGATGGATTGTCTGAAGATACAAGACCAAGTATATGAAATGTTCAACATAAATCTAAGCAACCAAGGGGGAGTATTGTAACTCACGTTGGCTTTTGGTTTGCTTACACTTATGTCTTTCGTTATGTGTATTCATTTCATGTCTTATGACTTACCACTTTATGCCTTATATAAAGGGCTATGTACACCATTTGTAACACACACATGTATATGAATGAGAAGGTTGATTGTTTGAGCTAATTGGTTTACAACAGTTTTAATATTCTCCATATATATTACTAGTTTCATAGCTAGGCCGAATGAGCGTGCATGCTTCAAGTAATAAACAGACTAATACCAACAAAAAATAAAACTTAAGAAATAAATATAGTATTCTATTACTGAAATGATGCTAAACGTGTTTTAAGAAATCACATTTTATATAGGCCGAGTGTGGTATAATAAAATCTTCGACACTAATTCTCAACAACTAATTGCGGTATATAAAATGGCTAACTGGAATATTTCACCCATAAAATCTAAAATTTAAAATAGTTAATTTAGAGATACCAAAGGGCATTTAGCTTATTGATATTGTGTTTGCCCCCCATCCTTTAGGTCGGGGGTTCAAGATTAAAAGATAAATTCCGCTTTTAAAATAATCATAAACGATTTTTGAATTTTGAATTTATTCTTTTTATGTTTTTATTAAAATTAAAACTTAAATTCCGTTTTTGTAAACATATTTATCTTAAAAAATTTAAATTTAAATTTCGAATTATACGTTTTTCAAAATTGATTCCGGTCCCTTTTTAAATATATATATACCATATATATGACTTACATATATACGTTTTTTAAATTCGGTATGTATAAATCTTTTGTTATCATCATTAAACATCAATAAAATTATTGCAAATTGACATGTCATCGAAAGATAATCATGGTTATCTCCATAGAGTTATGTTTAATGAGTTTCATTATTTTTACGAAGTCCCGAGTAACAAATATCAACTATTAATTAACAAAATCTAATGATCAAAATTAATCATATATTTTACACATTGAGGGGTATTTTGGTCATTTTTTTAATAAAAATATATTTTTAATTTCTTTAATTTTTTATTTTAAAATTTAAAATTTTTATTTTTTTTATTATTTTATTAAGAAGGAGTATTTTGGTCATTTGACACTTAAAAAACTGTTCGATTTTTTTTATTGTTTTATTTTTTTTATTTTATATATTTTTTATTAAAAAATAATATTTATTTGATAATTACGTGTATAACTTAATCACATGTGATTTTAATGTAAAATCACATGTGATTATATATTTACTCACATTTGATATTTTAGTTCAATCAAATGTGATTCAGTATGTAATCGTATGTGAATCATTAGACAATCACATTATGTGTTATTAATGAAAAAATAATAAAATTTTATAAAAAATATTATAAAATAAAAAAAAATTTTAAAAAAATTAAAATTCTAAAGTAAAAAATAAAACATAAATAAAAATAATAATTTTTTAAAAATTAACAAAATACCCCTCAATTAAAAAATTTTAAAAATTTAAAAAATTATAAAAAATAAAAATATCGAATTTTCTTTCAAGTGCCAAATGACCAAAATACCCCTTCATGTATAAACACATGTGATTAATCTTGACCCTTATATCCTATTGATTAATGATTGAGATTTGTTTCTCGCGACTTGATAAAAATAATGGACCTCCTTGAACGTTTCTCTTGCGTTCAAGGAGGTCCACTATTTTTAGGAACTCCCGAGGAATAAATCTCAACCATTGATCAATAAGATCTAATGGTCAAGATTAATCACCTAATTTATATATTGAGGGGTATTTTGGTCATTTTTTTAAAAATAAAAATATTATTTTTTATTTTTTTTCTAATTTTCTATTTTTTTTATCATGAAGGGGTATTTTGGTCATTTGGCACTTAAAATTTTTTTCATTTTTTTAATTTTTTATTTTAATTTTTTATTAATTTTTTTAACTAAAAATAATATTTATTTGATAATTACTTGTATGACTTAATCACATGTGATTTTAGTGTAAAATCACATGTGATTGTATATTTAACCACATTTGATGTTTTAGTTCAGTCACATGTGATGCAGTATGCAATCACATGTGATTCAATATGCAATCACATTATGTGTATTAATGAAAAAATAATAACTTTTTAAAAAATATTTTTTTTAAAAATTAAAAATTTTAAAATAAAAAATAAAAAATAAAAAGAATAATTTTTTAAAATGACCAAAATACCCCTCAATTAAAAATTAGAAAAATTAAAAAATAAAATAAATAATAATAATAAAAATAATAAAAAAATAAAAATAAAAAAAAAAATCAAAATTTTTTGAAGTGCCAAATGACCAAAATACATATTTATGTATAAAATGTGTGATTAATCTTGACCATTAGATCTTAATCAATGGTTGAGTTGAGATTTGTTCCTCGGAACTTGATAAAAATAATTGAACTTCTTGAACGTTTCTCTATATGTATAATTATAATTTATGTCCAAAATTATTGTTTTACATTATGCCTTAGAAGCGCCATGATCTTACCATGGATTCGCCATAGCTCATCATGACTCGAGGCTTGACCATGCCGTCATGCCACACCTCACGTTATTTAGAACCGTTGGTGACAAAAGATTCTAACTACGAAGAATTATGAAGTCAGACAAGCCCCGGATACAATTATCAAAACTTAACTTTAACCATCTAATACTTTTTTCTCATCAACATAGAATCATTATTTTTTTCTTATACTGTTACGATATGTTTTGTGATGGTAACGAGAATACCGAATACATAAAAAATACAAATAATCATTAAAGAAAATAACATTATGCACCGGTAAAATCGCAAGAAAAGTTTTAGTCATGTCCGATAATAAGGATCCTTTAGTCGTAGCCTGCAAAACATATGAAGAATGTTCTTTCAAGGAAATAGTATACATATGTGTCGCGGTCAACTTTCTTTGTTTCCTTTCTTGTATTTTGAATTTATGTATATATCTTTTCACATAACTAGCATATTATATTTGCAAACTACACAACGAGTTGTATTTTAGGTAGTCCAAGAGTTTTGTAAAGTTTCAAACGACAAATTCTATCAATTGGATCAAAATGGTCAAGATCAAATCCCTTAGACACTGCCTGCCACCTCCGACCACCGTCGACCACCACCTATGACCGTCATCCGCCGCCGCGGCGGCGATGGTGGTGACTGACAGTGGTGGTGGGGCTGGTGGTGGTATTGATGTATTGAAACACATTTGATTCAAGAAACACATGTGATTCACTAAAAACATGAGTTTTTAAAAACAGGGGATCATATAAATTTCAAATCACATGTGTTTCAAAGGGTGAAACACATGTTATTCACTAAAGCAGGGGTTCTAAAATACAGAAGAACATATTATTTCGAATCACATGTGTTTCAAGTAACGAAAAACATGTGATTCACTAAAAATGTGAGTTTCTAAAAACATGGGAGCATACGAACTACGAATCACATGTGTTTCAAGTCACGAAACACATGTGAGTCACTAAAAACAGAGGTTCCAAAATTTAGACGAACACATTACTTCGAATCACATGTGTTTCAAGTCACGAAACACATGTGATTCACTAAAAATAGGAGTTTCTAAATACAGGGGAGCGTACAAACTACGAATCACATGTGTATGAAAAAGGTGAAACACATAAAAACATGGGTTCCAAAAATACAGACGAGCATATTACTTCGAATCACATGTGTTTCAAGTCACGACCACCACCGCCGGTCACGACCACCGGCCGCCACCTCTGGCCGCCGTCCGCCGCCGCCGACCACCGCCGATCGCCTCCGTCCGCCGGCCGGCGGCGGTGGTGGGGTATTGATGTATTGAATCACATGTGTTGGTAGTGGTGGTTGTGGTTTGAATGTTGATCTTGACCTTTGACTTTTTCTTGATCCAATTGCTAATTATAATCCCTTGAGTAAAAAATCCTTGAACTACTTTAAACGAACCACAACAACACAACATATATTAACCATACATATTAAAAGTTATAATTTGAATGAGTTTTTTGTAAGGGTATTTACGTTATAACGGCTCCTACAGGATGACCGAGTTTATACTTATGATATACGTGAGCTAACTGTTGTTGTGACTGTTTTTGAACCTTCACCTGACTTAGCTTTCTGGTAATGTTTATCAAGAGATAGATTGAGTCTGTGACCGAAGTTATTCAAGAGGCCTTACTAGTAGGCTATCACCACATGATTTATAAGTTCAACGAGTACCAAATTAAAACTCCGAACTATAAGATAAAAAAGTTACTTTAAAAGAATAGGGTGCACGCATGTTTTATGTTTAACAAACTTTGATAGTGTGGGTGGAGATAGTTGGGGCTTCCTTTGAGGTGGAAGAGATTCTCTCTTTTTAAGTTGACAAGCCATCAAAGGCATCTCCTTTCACTTTACAACATAAATTCCGTCTTCACTCATTACATGACATCGGGTACGTTTACCGTACAAGTTACAAGTACCTTGATGCATGAGATGGTTACAACAAAAGGGCATTTTCATCATTTTAATCTTTTATTGAAGGTAACAGAGGGGTAAAAGTGTAAAATTAAATGTGAGAAATTGACAATTTTAAGTGATTTAGTTATGAATATGTATATTTGGTTAACGTTAATTTTTTACCAAGTCTTGAATCAAAAGAAAAAACTGGCTAAAAACAGGTCAAAATGCAATAAAAAATTTTGTAATTATAGTTGATATATGGATTGTATTTTTCCTTTTTCTTTTTGAAAAATGATACATAAAATACAAATCAAATTCGGAGTGCAAACAAGGACATATTTCTGCAAAGACAAGAAATACTAGAAAAAACTACGACAAAAATCCATCACGATTAACGAAATATATGAATTGTTTATAATAAAAAGAATAGATGGTTAATGTCTTTACATCTTCGAGTATGAGGACTTTATGTAATAGAAAGAGCACAATTTCATTAAGGTAATTAGAATAATATAACAACAATAGCAAAAGGATATTCAATCATGACAAAGTTAGACTATAAAGAATGTGAGATGTATAAAAATGTTTTCCCTTACCCGAATGTAAAAGATGTTGCTTTCCAATGGACTTCCAACGTTTATTTGTGAGGCTATATTTGGGACAAGACAATTTAACAACTACATTAAGTAGCATACATATATTAAGTAACAGATTGTATGATTTTATTTTTACCATAAAGATTTTGGGTTGACATGAGGTGCACACACGACTACAAAAAATAAAATTAACAGATACAAATTTACATAATAACTATGGATGAAAACAACAGAAACCTTTATTGATACAAACTATATTTTAGGAGTCGTATGATAATCCCACCAAGGTGTATTTTCTACAAGTGAACAGACATAATTGAAAATTACATGTTTTTAAACCGTCAATTTTTACCACCTCTTGGCTATTGTTAAATGGGAATTCAATTCTACACCACAACTTTTAATGTCTACACCACAACATACAAGTTTTAAAGCTAACTGTACAACCCCTTAATACAACAATTATGATATATGCATTAAAAGTTGTGTTTTTTTTTTTTTGAACGCCAAATCTAATCTACTCCTAAATAACCACCAATGTTCACTATGGGACTCGAACCCTCAACCACTAGGATGGATGACAAATACCTTATCGCTAATTCATTGACCTTTGGTATTAAATCACTACCTATTGTTAAACCTGTTGGGTGGTTGAGGAGAATAAATGTGAATGGTCCTACATGCCTCCAAAACGACGGACACCCACGTCGTAGCGATGGTAGTTGTGGTGGTGTATATTACACCGTGTAATTGTGACATGAGAAAGCCAATTTCAAAATGAAATTGGTGGCCACATATTCATGATTTCCTTGTCTCACTATCTTGGATCATATTTCTGAATATGCCACTTTTAGCTATAATTTCTTCACTTTCAAAACACTTGTTTGCCTTTTATACTTTATTTTCTCATCCTTTGCTAATCATTATAATTTTAAATAAACCCGTTTCTTAGAAATTATACCATTTATGTAATCTCATGTGTTTCAATTATCACAAACATCAGAATCCTTTTTTGATACCGATCTGCTAAGCCGTTTAATGAAGATGCCGTATTTGGTCAAATTAAAGTGTAGATAAACAGATTGACTTGTAAGCCTGTTTAATTAACAAAATAGAAAAATAAAAATCTTAAATTCAATCCGTATAACACACGAATATATATGAGGGTTCATAAAAAGTGGGTTACAACTTACACGGGTAATCCGTTTTGGGGTGATTCAGTAATCCGTTTTGTTGTTTGTGCTTCCTATATTATTTTAAGGTGTTTTAGGCGTTTTCTTTTTTCCTTTTCCTTGTAATGTACTCCTGCTAGTTTCTTGCTAGCTTTTGGTTGTTTTTATATATTTTCCTGGGTTCCTTGGCGGGGGTGATGGCTTTGCCGAAGTTCCTGGCCAAGGTTCCCCATTGCTTGCTGTTCAAAAAAAAAAAAACTTACACGGGTTATATGACACCAACCCATCAAATCCGATTAGCTAAATAAATCGTATTCTGATTTGGATGATACTTAGTTGGAAACCCAAAGACAATACAGATTGCCATTCCTCTTAAAAAAACATGTTTTTAGAGTTTTAGATATACGAGTGTGGTTATATTGTTTTTGTTTGATAAAATGAGAAATAGTATTGTTTTGTATTAAATCTTACTATTTTTCTTCACATTCATTTTACCGATATAAATGTTTAAATTAAAAGATAAGATCTGGAGAGATATTTAGTAAATTATAAATATCAATTATTTTATAAATATGAGTATAAAATAAGTAAATGTTCAAGGTAATCCATTAATTTTATCTAGTCCCAAGGGACAATTATTAGCCCTTGGATCAAGAAAAAGCAATGGTCAAGATCAAGATTCAAACCACCACCACCACTACAAACACCTGTGCTTCAATACATTAATACCCCACCCACCTCCGGCGGCCGGAGACGGTGGCCGCCGCCGGCGGGCAGCGGCGGACGGCGGAGATGGGCGGCGGACGACGGCCGGAGGTGGTCGCCGGCGGTGGTGGTCGTGTCTGGAAGCACATGTGTTTGAAACACATGTGTTTCACCTTTTGAAACACATTTGTTTTGAAAATAAAGGAGTGTATATGTACAGCCAAGCACATGTGTTTCAAGTAATGAAGCACATGTGTTTGTAAGCTAGAAGCACATGTGCTTCACTAATAACAGATCGTTTGAAAATAAAGGAGTGTATATGATGTGTTTCAAGTAATGAAGCACATGTGTTTGTAAGCTAGAAGCACATGTGCTTCACTAATAACAAGTCTTATCAAAAATAAAGAAGTGTATATGTACAGCCAAGCACATGTGATTCAAGTAATGAAGCACGTGTGTTTGTAAGCTAGTGTGATTCCTTAAAATGAGCAATCAATCCATAGTTTGATCCATTAATGACGATTCTTGAAGAAACTTAGTGAGAAAGAAAAGAGGGCTTTTAGAGAGACAAAGTAGAGAGAAGGGAGAGGATGAACAATGCAAGTAATTGTGATTAATGTGGCAAAGTTACAATTAGTGATTACAAGTGATCCTTTTATACCTTTCACTAATTGTCAAGGTTAATCCTAGTCATAAGATTAACACTATGCAATGTTACATAACTAGTCCCTAGACTATTGATTACAACTAAATATGACCCAACAATCTCCCCCTTTGTAACAATAGTCTGGGAAGCGTATCTTCGAAGTCTTCATCTTTAGCTAAAGCTGCACCTGGAAGATATTTCGTTTATATAGTTCCGTATCAGGATCAGTTTGAGCTTTCTTTGGATGTGAAAAATGAATACTTATTGTAGCTTTGCAACCGACAAGATGTATTTTGAAGACTCTTGACTGAAGATATTGATCGACTAAAAATAAGACCCATAATGATAGAGAGATTAACAGCGGAAGTCTTTTCTTGGAGTTGTTGCGTTATGTCGATCTGTTGTTCTTGATAATTGTTGTTGAGGTAAAATGTTGATAAATTTTTCGTTCCCCCTCAAGCAAACAATTATTTCTTCACGGGAGTTGGATTAAACGTTTTGATTTTTACTCCCCGGTGAACGAATTACCAAATTCAACTACGGAAGTTGTTTGATAACTTCGTTCGATCTTTGGTTTCTTGTTTACTCCCCCTCAAATGGTGCATATATCTTATTAATGTGGAGTAAACTGGGCTAACGTATCGATAATCTCCATAATATTGTAAGAAACTCCTAAGTTTGTTCCGCAGATTGAGCTTTAAAAGAATTTTTCTCTGAAAGTATCAATTCTTTATAAAAAGAATTTCTTTAATGTATACGTACAGCCAAACACATGTGTTTCAAGTAATGAAGCGCATGTGTTTGTAAGCTTGAAGCACAGGTGCTTCACTAAAAAACAATTCTTTTTGAAAATAAAGAAGTGTATATGTACAATCAAGCACATGTGTTTCAAGTAATGAATCACATGTGCTTCGTATGCTCCATGTGTGTTTAGAAAGTCATGTTTTTAGTAACTTGAAACACATGTGTTTCGTGACCTGAAGCACATGTGCTTCAAAATAATATGCAGTGTTTTAGTGAAGCACATGTGTTTCAATACATCAATACCACCACCACTCCCATTACCACCAGCACCTTCACTGTCAGCCACCACCACCGGCGGCCGGCGGCGGCGGCGGACGACGGCGATCGACGGCGATCGACGGTGGTCGGCGAGCGGCGGGCGGTGGCCGGAGGCGGCGGCCGGCGGTGGTTGTATGTGGGAGATTTGATCTTAACCATCTTGATCCAATGGCTAGGATTTGTCCTTTGAGACTATGCAAAACACTTGGACTTCCTAGAATACAACTCGTATAAAATATTAATATAATAAGAATGAATACTACTATAATTTTTAGAAAAGAATTTTTCTAGAAACAGAAGTTAGTGTCTATGTAAAAGAAACGTCATACTTTGGATGCGAATTGCGGCTTAAATTTTCCCACTTTATTTCATTAGTTTTAAAATAATGAACATAAAATAGAAAAATGCTGTTTTATGAGAAGTTTTCGTGTGGGAGTTGAAGAGAAGGAGAAAAAAAAGAAACGTCAAAGCGTGCAATTATTCCACTTTTTCACTAACGATTGCATTTTCATTTAATAATCTAGCTTTTTTATTTAAAAAAATAGGTATAGTGTAACACAAAGTGTACAATTTGGTGTGTAAAGAGTAAAATTCCCAAAAATTCACATGTTAAATCCTTAGAAGCAAAAAAGTGCACCTTTTGTAGCCACAACGGTTTACATACGTCAACTCCGAACTACCCGCAAATTAGGTGGTCACCCTAAAATTAGTCGACTCGTAAAATAATTTGAAACCCGGATTTGAAAAAAGTTTACACTTTACTCTAATAATTGCTAAAAAAATTATAATGGGATATTTGTAATGTGTTATTGTTTTCTTTCTAAAAGAGATATGCGTCTTTAGTGTGACTTTAATATTTGTTTGTTTTTAAAGTTTAATGGGAAAAGGGAGTCTTTTGATTTGAAGGTAGTAGTGGAGTAATAGTTTAATATGATAAAAGGAAGTGGTTAAATTCAACTCTTTATAGAGGTTGCCCTCCTTTGAAGCATGCCACATTGACCATCTTCCCTTCTTATACTAAAGCATATAAAGACTCACCACATGTTCTACAAATAAATAAGTTAAAAGGAAAAGAAAAGAAAAAAAAGACACGACGAATCAATTTTTGTCCCACTAGTTATTATTATCCGCGCGATGCTGCAGGGTATGTAATATAATATCCAAAATATTATTTATTGATATATTCATACAACACATAAAAAATTACTCCTTCCGTCCTACAAAAAACTTTTCATTTCAATCTGAATTTTTGTCACACAAAAAACTTCTCATTTCTCATATTTGATGGGCTTCACAAAATAAAAAACTATTATTACTAAAGACCTCACCACTAATATCCACTATCTATATTTCTCTCTCCAATCCAGCCTTATATTTTAATCAAAAGTATTATCAATGACTCCACCACTAACTATCACCTAAAAACTTGTACAAAAGCCAAATGAGAAGTTTTTTGTGGGACGGAGGGAGTATTTTTTATTAAGAAAATGAAATATGTGTTCTAATATATTTTCAATAGTATAATTATCAAAATAAATATATAATTTTATATTAGATGTCATTTTATATTAAAAATACAAAATGTTGGTGCAAAGATATTTCATACTTCCTCCGTTCCAAAATAAGTGATACACTTTGGATTTTATGGTTTTTGAGGAAAAATATGGTAATGAAGGTTAATTAAATTAAATTGGATAGTTAGTGGAGGATGAGTCTCACATATATTGATTAAAGTGAATTTAATGATGTTTAAAAATAAAAGTAAGGGTAAATATGTCTTTTCACTATATTAAAGAGATAGTTAGTGGGTGTCGGCCCCACTACCTTTTACCAAATATAGTAAGTTTTCAAAGTGTATCACTTATTTTGAAACATCTTTAAATGGAAAGTGTATCACTTATTTTGAAACGGAGGAAGTATGAGAAAAAAAACCCTTTAATGCCACAAAGGTTCATCCACTTTGACTCCGGATTATCCACAAAGCACGTGGTCGCCGAAAATTAGGTGGCTCGTAAAATGAGTAAGAACTCCAGTTACCATAAAAAGAAAAATTAGGCATACAAAGTTAAAAATATGAATAATATATATAAAATTTTGTTGTTTCTTCTGTCACATCAACTTCAAAAATGTTATATATACTAATGTATGGTAAGTTTTATACTTCCTTCGTTTCATAAAGTGATACATTTGAGATTTCACTTTTTTGAGGTAAAAATTTGTAATTAATGTTTGATTATGAGTAAATTACATGAATGGTCCTTTAGGTTTATAGCAAATTTCACCAATGGTCCTTTAGTTTCAAAAATTGCACCGATGGTCCTTATTTTTGAAAGGTTTTTCACCGATGGTCCTTTATGAAAAAGTCCGTCTATTTTTTAAGTTAACTAACATCACATGTGATGCACATGGGGGTATTTTGGTCAATTTGTCTTTCCTCTTCTCAATTAAATTACACGAATTGTCCTTTAAATTTATAGTAAATTTCATAAATGGTCCTTTAGGAAAGACAAATTGATCAAAATACCCCCATGTGCATCACATGTGATGTTAGTTAACTTGAAAAATAGACGGACTTTTACGTAAAGGACCATCGGTGAAAACTTTTCAAAAATAAAGACCACTGGTGTAATTTTTGAAACTAATGGACCATTGGTGAAATTTGCTAGAAACCTAAAGGACCATTCATGTAATTTATTCTTTGATTATATTAAATTAGATAGTTAGTGGGTGATGCGTTTCACACATTTTGATTAAAGTGAGTTTAATGATTTCTAAAACTAAAATTAATGATAAATAAATTATTTCATTATATTAAATATGATAGTTAGTGGGTGCGAGTGCTACTATTTTTCTATAACAAATAAGATATCTTTTCAAATTGTATCACTTATTTTGAAAAAGTCTAAAAAAAATGTATCACTTATTTTGAAACGAAAGATGTATTAAAGAGCATTTAAACCTTTAAATAAAATTTATAATTTCTAAAGGGATAATTTTATATATGTCCTTGTAATCTTCTAATATTACGTATATATCCTTGCAAACTTCATTATTACGTATATATCCTTCTAAAATCTTAAAATTCTCACATATGTCCTTTTACCTAATTTAATAATATGTAAATCATTAAAAAAAAATTAAAAACGTAATTCTTAATCTAATTAACGCTAAAATACCCTAAATATCCTTGACGAAAGAAAATGTAGTTGTCGAGTTTGACAAGAAAATACCCTTGACGAAAGAGTAAACCCGTGACCTTTAAGGATATTTAGGTCATTTTACTATTAATTTATATTGAGATTTATGTTTTTTAAATTTTAAATGATTTAAATATTATTAAATTAGGTAAAAGGATATATTTGAGAATTATGAGGTTTTGAAAAGATATATACGTAATAATAAAGTTTGTAAGAATATATACTTAATATGAAAGTTTGTAAGGACGTATATGAAATTATCTTATTTTTAAAAGTAGAGGGTTATTTTAAAACTTTTAAGAAAGTTGACGGATTGTTGATGGGCTGTTTCGAGAAAAGGAAGAAGTATTCATAATTTCATTAAGGACAAAGAAGGATAAAGAAGTAAGAGGAAGTATTCATATAAAGAAGGACAAATAAGTAAATACATTTCCTTTGATAAATGTAATAGATACAATTTCCTTTTTCTATGACAAATGGCTACAACTCATGATTTTATTTATGCAAGTATGTTTCCTGCTCATCTTGCAATCTTTTAGCTATATTTTTCTAACAAGGCCATTCGCGTTATAATGTTATATATGGTAAATATTTACTCAGGAAATAATCAAACCTGTAAAATTTAAGAAGTTATTTGGAGCTATTAACATTAGCGCACCACCAAATGGTTGCAATTTTTTGTTATATGATAATGTTTAATTAAGAGACATTCTGGAATTTCTACAAAAATATTAAAGCATTTTTAAGCAATGGTTAAAAAATTATAATTTAATGTACAACCTTTAAAACATAAACACTATCTTAGTTTGTTATGGTTATTTACAAGGTTCTAAAAACGCGTCATGGCGTTGCCAAGGTGTCGCCAAGGCGTGACGGCGTCGACGTTACGAAACAGACCATGGCGGCTAGGCTAGGCGTGGCGTGAGATAAGGCGTGACAAGGCGCGATAAGGCGCGCCTTATGACGAGTTTTTTGTAAGGCGGCGGAGAAAATTGAATTTTATTTAAAAAATATATATCATATTTAGTTATAAATTTAGATGTAATATAATTTGTAAGCTTTATATATGAATTGTTATATAAATCAATATATCTATAATTTTTATTTAATTTGATATATGTATATATATATAAATTATATAAAAAATTTGCCGCCTTAAGTCACGCCTTGAAAAACGCCATGACCCGCCATGGCTCGCCTTGGTTGAGGCTTGATAGTGCCGCCACGTCACGCCTTACATTTTCTGGAACCTTGGTTATTTATGATTCATCATTGAAATATACTAATTTTTTAATGTAACAAGGCAGCATGGCCCGTGCGATGCACGGGCTTTGTTCACGATAAAAAATTATTTTGAATGCAAATAATGTACATTTTTTTGTATTACCTGGAAAGTACGAAAAATGTGATCAGTTACGTAGTTAGCTCATCATTCAATTTATAAATTACTGGCTTCAAGATTTAAGTTGAAACAAAACAAAAATAGCTTTGTTTGGAGGAAAAGGGAATAAAGACGAATATTAAGTAATGTTCAGATTATTACAGCATTTTATAATATTTAAAATAAACCGGCCAAAAAGTTTTATGGATCAGTTTTCTTAAATTTCAATTTGGATATACTAACAGACAGTTTGATTTTTAAAAAGTCCAACAATTTCACCTTTCTTTTTAACTCATCATATGAAAAACACTTTATAGATATATAGATATAAATAATTATTTACTAATAATTATTTTAAGTTGAAACATAACAAAAATAGCTTTGTTTGAAGGAAAAGAGAATAAAAATGAATATCAAGTAATGTTCAGATTGTTACAACATTTTAAAATACTTAAAATAAACCTGGCCAAGAAGTTTTATGGATCAGTTTTCTTAAATTTCAGTTTGGATATACTAACAGACAATTTGATTTCTAAAAAGTCTAACTATTTCACCTTTCTTTTTAACTCATCATATGAAAAACACTTTATAGATATATAGATATAAATAATTATTTACTAATAATTATTTTAAAACTTTAGATATGTCAATTTATTAGTTTTTATTATAAATAATTTATTAATAGTTATTTCAAGACTTCTCATATGACAATTTGAGTTTATTAGTCATAATTATTTCTTCAAATTTTAAATATATTAAATAATTATAATTAAATGCTAATTCTTTTTATTGTAAAATGATTTTTATTACTTATATTAATTTACTAATAATTATTTCAAGATTTTTCATATGACAATTTGAGCTTATTAGTCATAATTATTTCTTCAACTTTTAAATATATTAAATAATTATAATTAAATGCTACTTCTTTTATTATAAAATGATTTTTATTAGTTATATTAATTTACTAATAATTATTTCAAGACTTTTCATATGACAATTTAAGTTTATTAGTCACAATTATTTCGTATTCATATTTATGACCAAAATTTAACTTTTATTTATAATAAATAAATGTAATTAAATGCTACATTAGTTTAGACATTATTTCATGACTTTTGATATGACAATTTGATGAAGTTATTAGTTTTATTATATATATTTTTATTACAATAGTCTTTTTTATAACATTAATATATTAATCATATTTATGACAAACTATACATTAGTTTATTACTCATAATCATTTTTCTAATAATATTTTAAAACACATGATAAGTCAAGTTATTAGTTTTGATTATAAATATACATGAGTTTATTACTTATATTCATTTACTAATAATATTATTTCAAGACTTTTGATATGAAAATTTTAATAGAGTTATTAGTTTTTACTATATTTTTTTATTACATTAATTTCTTATTTTTATGACAAAACTCAACTTTTAAATATACGAGGCAGCATGGCACGTGCGATGCACGGGCTTCGTTCACAATAATGAGTTTTTTTGAGTGCATATCGTATATGATTTACTGGTATCACCAGGAAATTACGAAAAACGTGATCGGTTACATGTTTAATTAACTTTGATTGCGAGTTTTCTATTAAATGAGCAAAATTGTTCTTTTTGTGTATTGATGTTTAGGGTGTGTTGTTCTTTATTGAGTCATATGGATTGTGTATGTTAATTGATATTATTTCTTCGACTTGAAATAGATTTCATATGCGTACGTAGGCATGTGCAAATAGGTTTCGTATGCGTACGTAGGATTGTGTACAAAACATGCTATTCATAACATATAAGTGGTACTATGAAGAACTTCGGGGTTTGTCTTTTATAAGCAAACTATGAATCAATAACAATATATTTTCAACTAATGTCGATTAAGGCAAATATCATGTCACACTTCTAATTGTACATTTTTCTCTAAAAGTACGTAATAAATAATAGAAATCCGTACAAATACACAAAAACATGTATCTCTCTAATAAAAATACTAACAAAATCCTTATCATCACACTCTTTTTTTTACATGGATGTTCTGTTGGATAATAAGCTAAAATCATTTGAAAACTCAACATCATTTGCATCTTGATAGTGTGCTATTTATAGTTTATAATATGTAACTTAACATCATTATTTATTTGAATTTACTACAATTTTTTATGTTAAACTCTTTGTCTTATTTAACCGAGGTTTGATAATTTTAATATATGGTTTACTACATTTATTTATGAACATAGACAAAAACTCAATTTTCATTTCGAACTTAGTTTTAATTAAATGCAACATCTAGTTCTTCCAATCCAACAAAAGATACATGTTTATTGTAGATTGTGATATTTATTTATTGTATATGAAGTGAAACATATATTGAACGGTAAATTGATTATGAAGTGAAATGATACTACACTAATTCTTCCTTTAATTCGGATATTTATTGTATATTGAGTTTAAAAATTTATATTTATTGTAATTTTTCCTATCTAACACCATTCAACCTCTGAGCTTCTAAAAACGGATGAGGATGTTTAATATTGAATTGAAATGGTAAATTGATTATTATTTCAAGACTTTTTATATGACAATTTGAGTTACTAATCATAATTATTTCTTCAACTTATAAATATATTAAATAATTATAATTAAATTCTACTTATTTTTATTATAAAATGGTTTTTATTACTTATTTTAATTTACTAATAATTATTTCAAGACTTTTCATATGACAGTTTGAGTTTATTAGTCATAATTATTTCTTCAACTTTTAAATATATTAAATAAGTATAATTGAATTCTACTTATTTTATTATGAAATGGTTTTTATAACTTATATTAATCTACTAATAATTATTTCAATACTTTTCATGTGACAATTTGAGTTTATTAGTCATAATTATTTTTTATTATTATTTAAATGTAATTAAATTCTACATTAGTTTAGACATTATTTCATGACTTTCGATATTACAATTCGATGAAATTATTAGTTTTTATTATATATTTTTATATTACAATAGTCTTTTTCATTATATTAATTTATTAATCATATTTATAACAAACTATACATTAGTTTATTACTCGTAATCATTTTCTAATAATTATTCTAAAACATATACATGAGTTTATTACTTATATAGTTATATTTAGTTACTAATAATATTATTTCAAGACTTTTGATATGAAAATTTTATAGAGATATTAGTTATTACTATATTTCTTTATTACATTAATTTCTTATTTTTATGACAAAACTCAACTTTTAAATATAATATATTAATTTATTTGTATTTACAAATATGTAAGCGAACACTTATATGAAAACGTAGGATCTTGTTTATTATAAATTTTGCTACATATTGATTATTAAAGTAATGTACAATGTGACTTGACTTCACCCCCAATCATCATTTGTTCCTTTTGTTTTCCCGCTTGTGTTGACGTCATGCCTTGTGTCGCCCAACGATCGTATCGTCAACCCACATGTGTTAGCTATTGGTGTGTGTCATATATACTATCTAAGCTTTAACCCTTGCGTATAAGATATACTTAAAGAATTATATAATCAAAGAATTAAACGATATAATCAAAGAATTATGAGGAACTAAATCATAATCATACCCATTTGAGTATAAGATATTTTGAAATCTTCATAGTAGCCGCCGGAGATAGACGATTCTACAAAATAAAAAAACCTAAATTAAACGAATTATCATAACACAAAAATCACTTAGAAAACAATCGAGACGTATTTCATTCACCGATTCGCCAAAATGATGTTCATAATAGGAGAATATATGAATGAAATTAACAACCACACCTACTTATTTATACTAAATGTATATATTAATTAATTAATACATTTAATATGTGTCTTTACACATGCTAGAAACTAAAACCTATATATTAAGTATAACAATTTAATTTTTATTAAGTATAACAATTTAATTTTAATTAATTAGTGTCTTTACACATGCTAGAAAGTAGAAACTACAACCTATATATTAAGTATAACAATTTAATTTTAATTAATTAATCTTAAATTATGACACTTCATCTAATTGAATATATTTTTATCTAATTAAATAATTTTAAGAGTTAAATACAACATCAAACATAATACTCATTTTTTTATGTTACATAGTAGATATTCAACTATATTTTCGATTCAGAAATGCATGGACATCATTATTGTTATGTTTATGGTAGAACTTTTAATCTTACAATTGGTTAATTTATTATTTCTTATAAATTGATTTATTACATTATTATTATTTTGTTTACGGTAAAAATTTTGATCCTACAATAGATTAATTTTTTATAAACTGATTTATTATTTTCTTTATGGATAGATTAATTTATTATTATTTCTTATAGATGAGTTTATTACATTATTATTATTTCATTTGTGGTAAAACTTTTGATCTTACAATTGATTAATTTATTATTATTTTTTTATAAATGGATTTATTATATTATTATTATTAATATTAAATGCAATGTAATAAATGCAACTTGAAACATGAAACTCAATTTATATATATATATATATATATATATATATATATATATATATATATATATATATATATATATATATATATATATATTATAATTTTTTATAAACTGATTTATTATTTTCTTTATGGATAGATTAGTTTATTATTATTTCTTATAAATGAGTTTATTACATTATTATTATTTTATTTATGGTAAAACTTTTGATCTTACAATTGATTAATTATTATTATTTTTTTATAAATGGATTTATTAGATTATTATTATTATTAATATTAAATGCAAGGTAATAAATGCAACTTCAAACATGAAACTCAATTTATATATATATATATATATATATATATATATATATATATATATATATATATATATATATATAGGGATGGATTAATTTCAGAACCAAATAAGCTACAGAACTAGCAGAACTCGTCTAAACCAATCAAAATTTAGTTAAATATTTTCGAATTATTTAATTTAACAGGGGCATTGACGACATTTTACATTTTTATTTTTTGTTTCCTTTTTCGAATTTCCTAAAATGAAGGCTTTATTTTCGGAAATTAATTGTTACCATTTATCACTTATTTAATGGTTAATGATCTTTATTTGGTAACTGCCGTATTAATGGAGAATCCCTACAATTATGGAATTTCATTTATTTGATGACTTTTGTATCATACGTATATGTATAACCGACTCGTTATGATTCTATAACATTAAAACATATATGTATAACTCAAACAATCATTATACATATTAAATATACAACTCAAACATATATGTATAACAACTACATTCGTGTATAATATTTTTTTTTTATATAAATGAATACAACTACATACATGTATACCCCATAGATGGACCATTTACACACTACAAATCACTACCAATGCATACATGGATGCTACAATAAAGTATCATCTTCATCATCTCCTTCATCTTCATAGACCTTTAAAAACTTTTTACAGTCTTCATATTCACAAATAATCTTGGACAATCTTTACCCCAGAACCTTGCAAGCTGGACAACACGAAATAACCTCATATAGAATATAATTCGATATATACATGTGTGTATTTAGAGTAACATCGATGTATATAGATGCGGAAACATCGATGTATATATGTATGTATGTAGAGTAACATCGATGTATATAGATACAATAACATCGATGTATATAGATACAGTAACATCGATGTATAAATAAGAACATATGATTGTAAATGTTACGAATTACAAAGAAAATAAAAACTAGATCTGTTATGTAAATCATACAAAAGCAATTAAGTACCACTTGTAATCTAAACATGGAAATAATCGTAAATACTATGAACATGTGCACCGATTCATTGATGAATCCACCGTTTCATATCAAGGCAGCCACCATCTTCGCCAGCCGTTTCAGATCTCGGCAATCACCATCGCCGCCTGCCACCGTTTCAGATCTGGACGCATATGACGGTGCCGCGCGGCAGTGCGATTTTGGGTTTCCATCATTAAGGAAATATCAAAGTGCTTGAAAAAGTGAGTCTAGTTCAATGGTGGTGGTGGTGTTCTCTGGTCTTGCCGGCAAACACACGGATCTAAGGCTTCAATCAAAAGGGGAAAAGATGAAGTTTTCAGTTTCTAGGAGGAGAGAAGATTTTATGGGTATTTGTAAATTAAATATGGTTTTATAGATGAGAGAGAAGAGATAATAAAGAGGATCCGATTTGAATGGGATATTCTAAAAAAAGATCAGTTACCAAATAAAAAGGATAATTCGAAATGTCCATTATACCCCTCACGAATTTAGGGGGGAAATTCAAACTTACTCAAATCTGATTGGTCGAAATTGGTTCTTACAGTTCTAAAGCAAAAATTGGTTCTGATTTTAATTCTTCACTATATATATATATATATATATATAGATTATACATATAAAAACGAAAATAAGCATCAATTCAACAACCACCAATATATTTAATTAATACTTTCCTACTAATTAGAGAATCGCAAAATGCGAAAAATGACGATCAAAACCTATTAATTGGATTAAAAGTAAAATAACAAATCAAATGAACAACAATTTGTGACCATTAACATGATAAGATATCCATCTTAAATAATTGTGATAATATCATACACAATCGCATATACTATAATAATAACTATCAGATCATTATATAATATAATTTTTATACAAAATGTAAATAAACAACGAATAATAATTTTGTACATATATATAAAAGAGGTTGTGTAATTTTAAACAAAAATAACTAACATACCCTCTATAAAACAAAATCATAAAGATTATGTTGGATTACCAATTAATAGCGACGATATATAATAAAAGCCCTATAGATCTTTGTTGTTGACTCCATTTGTTAAGTATTTCTTTTGGATGCACCTTTGGAGTTTTAAATTTTTTGCAATATGAGAATGAGTATTTATAGATGCTAATGTGTAAGATTAATAAAACTTGAAAAGCCTCATATTTATTGAACATTTTATTATTATTATTATTATTATTTATATTTATTTCAAAACTCTTGGGCTTACAATTTATTATAATATTATTATTATTTATATTATTATAATATTATTAATATTAATTGCATGATATTAATTGCAACTTCAAAATTGGAACTCAATTTATATATATATATAGATTAATTTATTTATATTTACAAATATCTAAGCGAACGCATATATGAAAATGAAGGATCTTGTTTATTATGAACTTTGCTACATATTGGTTATATAGTAATGTACAATGTGACTTGCCTTCACCTCCGATCATCATTTATTCCTTTTATTTTCCCGTTTGCGTTGTCGTCATGCCTTGTTTTGCCCAACGATTGTATCGTCAACCTACATGTTTAGATATCGGTGTGTGTCATATATAATATTTAGGCTTTAACACTTGAGAATAAGATATAATCAAAGAATTATATAAGCAACTCACTAAAAATGTATATTACAACCCTCTTATATAGATAAAAAGTCAATGAATATAAATATATAAATATGAGCAATTATATAGACAAATGAGTTAGAAAAAACCATTTAAATACATTGTTTATGTTTCTTTTTTTTCTTTCAAAGACATAGACCAAAAAAATATATAATGGTTCATCGAAAACTTACAATGTAATGTGTGGTAGTAATGATCTTAAACTTTTTGGTTTGGTTACCTCCCAAGTGACGAACATGGATCGAATATGAGCAAAATGAAATTAATTAGCTCAAACTTATAAAATGAATCCAAACTTTCTCATTCATATATGTGTGCTACAACAATGAAATCAACTCACTAAGAAATGTATGTTACAACCCTCTTATATAGGTGAAGAGCCAATGAATAAATATACATAAATATGAATGAGTTACATAAATATGAATGAGTTACAACAACATGGTAATTAAGACTACATCAAACTTTGTGTGGTAATAATGATCTTAAACCTTTTGGTTTGGTTACCTCCCAAGTGACGAACATGGATCGAATATGAGCAAAATGAAATTAATTAGCTCAAACTTATAAAATGAATCCAAACTTTCTCATTCATATATGTGTGCTACAACAATGAAATCAACTCACTAAGAAATGTATGTTACAACCCTCTTATATAGGTGAAGAGCCAATGAATAAATATACATAAATATGAATGATTTACATAAATATGAATGAGTTACAACAACATGGTAATTAAGACTACATCAAACTTGAAATTCAACAATGATATATAGAATATATATTCATATGTATGTGTGTTATAACAATGAAATCAACTCTCTTAGAAAATGTATATTACAACCCTTTTATATAAAGCAATGATTGTAAGTGAAGAGTTAAGAAATAAATATACATAAATATACATAAGTGAAGAGTCAAGATAAACTTCTATGTGAATTCACTCGATAAAAATCTGTCATCCTTCAACTTTTTTTAACGTTCATAGAAATGCACTCACTAATAATGTTATTTAATGCATTAAACGATACATATAACATTATGCATGAATTATATTTTAGAACTCAATTTTATTAACTAAACATACATTTATTACATGATAATAAATGCAACTTCAAATTGGAACTTAATTTTTATGTTAATATAGATAAGTTCTTAAACATTATCTGCAAAATCCTTATTAAAATTAAGCAAGTAACGTACATACATAATACTCTATCCGTCACACAAAAAACTTTTCATTTCACCTTAAATTTTTGTCCCATAAAAAAACTTCTAATTTCTTACATTTGATGAGTTACACATAATAAAATACAATTATTATTAAAGACTCTGCCACTAAGTATCCACTAATTATCTTTCTCTCTCCAAATCAATTATATATTTTAACCAAAATTATTACTAATGACCCCACCACTAACTATCACTTTAAAACTTGTGCTAAAGTGAAATGTGAAGTTTTTGTTTGGGACATTGGAAGTACAAGTGAAATCCTCCTCCAAACAAGCCAACATTTATACGTAAGCTTAAATTAATTACACTCCCAACCGCAAGGATTTGGTTGTCCCTTATCTATCCTCATATTTTTTTTACTAAATTATTATTTTAAATACCACAAATACATTACTGATTAGAAATATAATACGGAGTATGTAGTATTCAATGCCTCCAAACCAAAAATAAATAATAGAACAAAAAACGACCATGTTCTCATTATTAATATATACTCAATTATTTTCCTATTGTGTTTATTCGTTTGTTTCAAAGAGACAAACTTATTTCATCTACAAATAATATTTTATGAATTACGTTTGTATTTCTTTTTTGTTTAAAATAATATGCACTTTTGTCGGATATCTCTTTGAAAGCAGTCTCTCTACATGTGTTAGATGTATAATTGTTTATATTTTACCTATGCATATCCTCATTTGAATGGATTGAGTATTATTATTGTTGTGGTGAATTCCTAATTTCAACTTTATTGGTTATGTAGGTTTTTGTAAAAAATATATTTGTGCGTATAAATGTAAACAACCGTACATGAAGTGTACTTTTATACGTTGTAGTGTAAACAATAGAATTAGAGGTGGGGACAAGTAGGTTTCGTGAAAATTAACATTGTCTAAGATAGAAAAAAATTTGTTTTTTTGTTCCATTTCTTTAATCTTAAAGAAAGAAAAAAAAAAGAAAAGAAACGTATTGGCATGGTAAAGAAAGGGATTCGTTTTTGTGTTTGGGTATGGGAACACGATACCTCTATCTCTATGCACTTTCCTTTTCATGTTTGATTCCCTTCCTTAACCAAAATCGACTTTATTTCGTATTTACCAAGATTCACTACTCTTTTATCTTTACTTCTTTTCGTCTTTTAAAGTATTAATGTAATCGAAATAAAGAGATGATATTATTTTTAGACTGGGCGTAATGGGTGACCAAACCCATTTTGGTCACCGCTGCCACCTCTGCGCCACATCAGCCCGACCAAACACATAAAAAAATCCCGACCAAACACACGTAACCAGGCGACCAAATCATTCCCCTTTGAAAAAATCTCCCCCCTTTGAAAATTGATCGGTCGACTAGTCGACCGTTCAGCACGGTCGACGCGTCGGGGTGGTGTAGGCGTAAGGGGGGGACGCGTCGAGTGAGGCTTGCCACGTCTGATCGACCATTCGGTCGACCACACCGTTACGGGTGGTCTTACTTAATCTTCATATTTATTTAATCAATGCAAATGTCTAAATCAAATGATATGATTATAATAGAGATAATGGATTTCACATGTGAATCGTTTTATAAGTAAGCGGATGAAGTATGAAAATTTAGTAGGAAATAATACAATTTTTCATCGAAATATTATGTTTCACGCACTTAATTGATTTGCATGTATATATATGCTTTGCATTTGGGGCAAAAGATTCACTAGGCGTGAAAAGGCTTGAACTTATGTGATATAATTGGTTTTAAAAAATATGATGTTTCAAATTTTCGTTTGCAGTGTTAAGTAAGACGTGTTTTTTAATTCAATCCTTAACCTCAAGTACAAAGCAATATCCTTAAATAGGCTGGATATTATTTTAGAGTTGACCCTCTTTGGGGATTGTTGTAAAGGACTAAAGATGGAGACGTGGAGTATTGAAGAGTTTGTTTTTGGTCATTGGATACATAAATTTACAAAATTTTGTAATCACATACCTATCAACAGATTTCGTATCACAAAATAAACTACGATGCCTTTCAAAAAAACAAAAAACTAAATAAACTATGATAAAAAAAAATGTTAAAAGATATATCGGTCAACCCACTTGTTTATTTAGGTGAATATTTGAGTTTATATAAAACTGACAACGCCAAAACTTAAACTTGCAATATTCATGTTTTAGTAAAGAGCTTTAACCAATTGAGCTATTAAGATATACTCCCTGCGTTCCACAAAAAAGTTCTCATTTCTCAAATGTGAGGTGTCAACTTAATAAAATAATATTATTATCAATGATTCCACCAATAAAACACTTTTTCTCTCCAATCTAACTAGGGGTGAGCATAAAAACCGAAAAACCGAACCGAAACCGAAAAAATAAAAAAAAAACCGCACCGAAAAACCGAATCATTTGAAAAACCGATGTGAGCGGTTTTTATTTTTTGAAATACCAAATGTTTGGGGCGGTTTTGGGTGCATACGGAAAACCGAACCGAAAAAACCGCCCCGCCCGCCATATATATATATATATATATATATATATATATATATATATATATATATATATATATATATATATATATATATATATATATATATATATATATATAGGGTCCGGATCCGGTGAGGACTCTTTTCCCGGTGAGAATTGCGAGGACTCATAAAAAAATCATAAAAATGATCCAAAACAAACTTTTTTCAAAAAAATTTCTTTTTTAAACTTAAAAATCGCAGCCTATAAGATCAAAAAAAAAATTCAAAAATGATACCAAAAAAAAAATTGATCATAATAATGATCCACAAAAAAATATGGATCATTTATATGATCCACAAAAAAAAGTGGATCATAATTATTTTTTTTGTCAAATGTGGTAATAATCATGGGGAGTTATATATATTTTTTTCGGAATTTTTTGAAATTTTTTTGAGGTGTCCTCGCGAGTCCTCACCGGATCTCACTTCTATATATATATATATATATATATATATATATATATATAGACAAGGGTTCATGCGAGAACCACTAAAATTGCGAGAACTGCGAGAAAAATAATTCCGAAAAAAATATATATAACTCCCCATGATTATTACTACATTTGACAAAAAAAAATAATTATGATCCACTTTTTTTTGTGGATCATATAAATGATCCATATTTTTTTGTGGATCATTATTATGATCAATTTTTTTTTTGGTATCATTTTTGAATTTTTTTTTGGATCTTATAGGCTGCGATTTTTAAGTTTAAAAAAGAAATTTTTTTGAAAAAAGTTTGTTTTGGATCATTTTTAGGGTTTTTTTATGAGTCCTCGCAATTCTCACCGGGAAAAGAGTCCTCACCGGATCCGGACCCTATATAGACAAGGGTTCATGCGAGAACCACTAAAATTGCGAGAACTGCGAGAACAAGTTTATGACCCTTAGATTAAGAAATTAAGGGCTAAGATGAAGGATGGTATTCTCGTAAATAAAGAGGAAAAAAAGGATAAAAGATTAGAGGGTGAAGGTTATTACGGTAAATGTGTCCCTAATTTAATTATGGTATTTTTTAATGAAATTAATAACCGATCTGCTTTCTCATTTGAACACACACTTGTGTGTGTGATTTTGGTATTTCTCTCTCACAAAAATCTTTCCAGCCAACCCTATGCCGCTCCACCACCGCCACACCACGACCGCACCGCCGCCGCCACACCACGAACGCACCACCGCCACACCACGACCGCACCACCGCTGCCACACCACGACCGCACCACCGCCCTCCTCTGTCGGACCCCGGCAAGGAAGATCATTCATCTGGTAGCAACCGCACCCAGCCTCTCCGGCGAATAGGTAACCACCCTCTCCAGATCCTCCACCACCGCATCGTTCTCACCTTTTCGCGGTTTCCTTCCGGCAACACCCAATCGGAAAACAAAAACCGGTGGATCTAGGGTTTCCAGAAACCGAATGATTCCGCCTTCCAGATCCGTGACTGGAAGGAGTATGACGGTCTGTGCTTACATCTTTTCCCGTGAGTCGACGGAAGCGGTTGTTTCCACCGGAAGGATTAGGACGATCAACCCTTATTAAGAAGATCCCAACCCATTCTCCACCCGGCGGTCCCCAACCTTTACGGCAACCATCGTTGCTGCTTCTCCAACTATTGCGCTCGCGACCATCTGATTGGCTTCTGCTTCTATGCGATTTAAACCATGGCCGCAGACCGAGTTTCTGCTTCTACTCCGATGATCTTCTTCGAGCTTACCGGCGACCGCCGCCGCCCTTACAGATCGCAAGTATCATGTCGGCGACCAATCTAGGGTTTCTTCTTCGAGGTTTATTTTCACAGATTTAGGATTGTTCTTTTCTTTTATTATTCTATTTTATTTATTTATTTGTGTTTTTCTAATTTGATAATGTCCGATTCTTGCTCAGGTTACTCTATTTATTCACCGGAATCATTGTTCATCACGGATTTCTGTTCATTGTTCATTGATCAATAATGAATGGTTCGGAGATTTAAGGGTTTTTTTCCACTGATCATTCGGAGATTTAACGGAATCATTGTTCAGATTTGTATTAGTCTAAGGTTTCAGTTCATAGTTTGTAACTTTGTTCATTCGTTCATCATTGAATACATTAAATAAGGTTAATAAAATTCCCTGTCAGACTTGTTCATTATGTTCATTATGTATATTGTAGATTTGTTCATTAGTAAATCTGTAAATTTTGCAAATTGAACACATTATTATTATGCTGAAAAGGATAAATATGGTACAAAAATAATAGTTATTTTTAGGCGTTCATCAATGAACACATACGAATTGCGAAAAAAATTACAATTTACAAAATTTGGATCCTAAAAAATAGGATTGAGGTTAAAAATAAATTAATTTAATTAAGGAAACTGGATTTAATAAAAAGATTTTAGTGTTAAAAAGACTACAATACCCTTTAGATTAAAAAATGTAATTAAGCAAAATGATTGGCTAGAAAGTGGTTCTCGCAGTTCTCGTAATTTTAGTGGTTCTCGCATGAACCGCTCTCTCTCTCTCTCTCTCTCTCTATATATATATATATATATATATATATATATATATATATATATTACAAATATTGTTAAAATATTTTTATATTTATAAAAAATTTGATTTTTAACTATTTAAAAGTAAGTTTTAAGTATATTATTTATAATTTTTCACATGTTTTATTCTAATATTTTTCAAGGCATATAGTTGTATAAATACTGAAGTTTGAACCAAAACTTTTAAGTTAACAAAATTTGTAAATTTGATGGAAAACAAAAAACCGAAAAAAAAACCCGAAACCGAACCGTTTTATTGAGAAAAACCGAAACCGAAAAAACTGAAACCGAACGGTTTCTAATTCCTAAGAACCGAAGTTGGCGGTTCGGGGTTTGGTTTTAGTTAAAAACCGCCCCATGCTCACCCCTAAATCTAACCATATATATTTTAATCAAAAGTATTAACAAAGACTCCACCACTAACTATCTCCTAAAAACTTGTGCCCAAGAGAAATAAGAAATTTTTTGTGCGACGGAGGGAGTATATTGATTAATAATTACCTATATATTTTATTATTTTTATTAATATTTAAAAATACGTTCTAATCACTTAATAAGAAACTGTGTCAAGATTGACTCAACATTTTTATATTTTATATTTTTGGGTTGTATAAACTTGGCTGCTTTAGTTTTAGTTGGGCTCCAAGATGTAAGGTTCTTATAGCCTGTTATAAGCTGGGTTCTGAACATGGCGTTTCAAGTTTATTTGAGGCCCGCAGGCAAGGTGGCAAAGACACGGAATTTCAACAATGTTAATTTCTAACAAACCAAATAACTTAGGGCCTTCAATTTGTAAAAAGAAAAAAATTATTCATTTAGACATTTCATCATACAGTTTATATGCATATAAAACTACATGTGGCTAAAGTGAATCAAACAATATCAAAATGAATGGAAAAGGAATTCTCAGCTAAAGAAAATGAGGGAATAATTACAAAAAGCAATACATGTATTTGGAAAGAGAAAGAAACCAAACCTCCGTAAATCTAGTGAATGTTAAGCGAATCTTAAAACTTGATTCTTAGAACTTGAATGCTTAAATCGTTTAGATTGGAATGAGAAAGAAAGATGTAAGTTGGAAGATCAAAGGGGGAACAGAGAGATCAAAGAGACGGTTAGGATTCGATTTTTAGAAATGTTTGTGAAGATGATTCGTGTAATGGATGTCATTTGAACGTGAGGTGGCTCAAATGCTCAATTGAGTCAATTCATTAATTGGGTTTTGGGCTGAGTATAATGGACTACTATCTAATATCTATTGGACCTATATTTTTATAAGCAGATTTTTGTTTACTTAAGAAAATGGGCTTAATCTAGTATACAATGCACCACAAATTTTGGGCCGTTGAAATTGTGAGTCCCAGGGCGATCGCCCAGCCCGCCCAGCCCGCCCAGCCTTAAAGACGGTCCTGGCTCCGAAGCTTAATTTATGGATATTTTATTCGGCTTGAATTCACCAAAAAAAATGTTGATTATGGTTTGGGTTATAACCGCTATTTATCGTGTCAGACTGTCAGTACAGAATGCCTCGCGTCAAACGCATTTCATATTATTTAGTTATGGAAAGCGTTTGGACTCACTATATTTTAATGCCAACACTTCCAACTAATACTAATGTTAAAAGATAGAAAAATGGTATGAGTGCTTATTATTTCATTTCTCTTATTTACATACTTGTTAAAAATAAATGTTAAAATCAAAAGATAACATGTGTAGATAGAATAGTGGATTACACACATTATGTTATGCTTATTAATAGTATGAAGTATACATAAATAATACGCATCCATATCATTTCTCTAATAATATCCTTCCATATTTTTACTCAATTATTTTACGGACCTAGGGTTATATATTAAAATAAATATTATATAATAGTAATTATTCAAGGTAATCTCTAATTTTCTTATAGTCTTAAGAAACAAATCTCAACCATTGATCAATAATAATTAATGGTTAAAATTAATCACATATTTTATACATAAAAATGTATTTTGGCCATTTGACACTTATATAAATTTTAACCCCATTATTTTTTTATTTTTTTTTATTATTATTATTAGTATTTATTACTCCCTCCATCCCTAAATAAAGTTCTCATTTCTCCTTCAAGTTTTGTCCCTAAATAAAGTTCCCATTTCTCAAACTTAAGGGACCCACTTAATATAATAATATTATTACCAATACTTTCACCACTAACTATCTCTTAAAACACTTTCTCTCTCCAATCAAACCTTATACTTCCTCCGATTCAAAATAAGTGATACACTTTCCCTTTTTGGGTGATTCAAAATAAGTGATACACTTTGAAAAATTACCTTATTTGGCAAAAAATAGTGGGACCCACACCCACTAACTATCTACTTTTAACAAAGTGAAATGACTCATATACCCTTACTTTTACTTTTAAACATCATTAACCCTACTTTATTCAAAATTTGTGGGACCAATTTCCCACTAATCATCCAATTAATCTAATTTAATCATCATTATAATCTTTTGCCTCAAAAATCGTGAAACCCAAAGTGTATCACTTATTTTGAATCGGAGGAAGTATTTTAATCAAAAGTAATACCAAATACACCACCATTAACTATCTCCTAAAATGTTGTGCCTAACACAAATGGGAACTTTATTTAGGGACGGAGGGAGTATTTTTTTGGTTTGAAAATATAATATTATATGATAATCACATGTGATTATATACTTAATGACATGTGATATTTTTGTGTAATCACATGTGATTGTATACTTAGTTACATGTGATGTTTTTGTACAATTGCATGTGATCAAGTATATAATCATATTTGATTATTACATAATGTTTTTTTGAACGGAATTTTTTTTAAAGAAACTAAAAAAAATTATGTGAATGTCGAATGACTAAAATACTCATCCCTGTATAAAATATGTGATTAATCTTGATCATTAATTTTAATGATTAATAGTCGAGATGTATCCCTTATAACTATAAAAAAATTAAAGACTACCTTCAACACGTATCATATATGGAGTAATATATATAATCTTATCTTTCTTACTCCTTTATAATGTATTTAGGCCTACTAATTATGACATGTCTGAATTAAGACCTTCCATTTCGGGAAGGTCTTAATTTTGGGTTTTTAAAATAAAAAGATGTTGCTGGGAATCGAAAACAAGACCTCTCGATAATCAATTATCTGCTTAACCACCCCAGCTACGTACTTTGTTGGTTTAAATGTCGAAATTATCCTTATTATCTCAGTTATGACGCCTTTCTCCATCCCCAATTATCTCCCATAACGTAATATTCCTTCATTATGTCATATAAGATTGAGGAATTAAGGTTCAACACTTATTAATTATTATTTTATTATCCTCCACCAGTAACGTTTTCTTTTTCATGTATTGTACAGACAACAATCAACACCATGCGAACCTCTAGGATTCTCCCAAATTAACCAATAACGTTTTCTTTTTCATGTACTGTACAGACAACAATCAACACCATGCGAACCTCTAGGGTTCTCCCAAATTAACCAAACGCCCATAAATGATAATCGCCCAAAATTAAGGGTTGATCTTCAAATCACGATTCATTTTGCCATTTTTTTCTTTAATTCCCCCAAAGATGTATTTTCAAGGATTTTCTTCCTAGTTCTTATTTTTATTTTCTAGCTTGTATCACTTTTATTTATTTTTCTTTTCTGATTTAGTTCCAAATAAAAATATAGAGTAAATTATCAAAATTGTCCGTATCATTTTTCAAATTATCTGTTAAACTTTCAATTTCTCTTTAATTTCCTTCAATTTTTTTCTTCCATCCAACGCCATCTAAATTAATTCTTTAAATTGCCTCATACTATTTTCTTTCTTTTTTTGGAAACGGCAAATAAAATAACGGAAGCCTACTCGCAATTTTTCACCGAGCACCCCGAGTTCGAGTTCCGCATAAGCGGGCAAACTCAGCTCCCAAAGGGATTTCCAAGGAAAATTCCTCATATGTGTCCGTGTGAGGTATGCGTTAAATTACGCTAATACAACGCTCCCAAAGGGATTCGAACTCAAGACCTGCAGCCCACATGGGTATAAGCCCAATGCCTCAGACCAGCTAGGCTGACCATCATTGGCTCATACTATTTTCTTTTTAACTTATATTTTTACCTATATCTTTATTCTTCATCATATTCACTGTTTTTTAATTGTTCTGTGCTTACATGAACAAGTCAAGTGAATATAGCAGCAAAGAGAGCTTTCAAATCTGAATTTCACACAAATAAGGATCAAAATAAGAAATCTAAAATCAAAAACAAATACAACCATTTAAAAGAATCCAAAATCAAAATCAAACACAACATCTAAAGAAACCATGCGTTTTGACGGACTTGAAGACAACAATTTGAAGGCAAAAACGCAAAATCATTCGCCAGTATCATAAGCAGAGACGGACATGACGAAATCGATTCTCCAAAATCGATTTTCTTTTCTTTGGGATTTGAATCAGCAAAAGAGAAAGGGATTGTGAATCGAAGAACAACGAGAAGGAAAGACGTTGATTAAGTTATCTCGTAGTTTCGGTGGCAAGAAATAGAGAATCCGGTGATGATCAAGTTATCTCTACTTTTTCCCCGATTAAGGGGACTTCAATTTTGTCTAGGGTTTGCAAATTCGGGAATTATGAAATCTGAAAACACTTATATAGGACTTGAAGACGAAGAAGAACCCTCACAAAATTAACATATTAGGATCTTGAAATCAAAGCAAGATCTATTACTTTCGAATCTTAGTGGAACAGCTTATTAACTTCATTACATTCTTCATCTCTATGAAAGTAAGAGTTGGGTAAGAAAACCCTTGAAAATACATCTTTTTATAAATATTTTTAGAAGTACAATCATTTGTTAAATACTTTTTGAAAATACAAGCTTCTTTTAGGCTAAACGGTATGGGCAGTTTGCCGTGGTGGTGGTGCTGAGGTGGCCGCTTGGCCACGCCGTTAACATCCGGGGAACACCGCCCCGCGTGGGGTGCGGTGGTGGAGATCTGTGGGCACGGCAACGAGCGAGAACGGCGTGGGGGCGAGTTGATCGAGAAGCTTTTTAGCCGTTGGGGGTAGAAATGGAGCTATGAATCTGTGAAGATGAAAAAAAGAAAAAATGGAGGTTGACTGGAGCTGTCGAGTGGGGGGTATGAGGAACGAGAGGTAGAAGATAGAGTTTTAGGTTTAAAAAATGAAGTTTGGACTTTAAATTACATAGGGCCTGGGCTTTTACAAAGAAAATCTGATTTTTTGAAAAATAAATCCTTTTAACTAAAGTTAAAAATGTATAAAAAATAGAAATAAATTATAATATGATTTTTATAAACTTTTGATAATGTGTATTATAAATTAAATATTTAGGCTATCTTTTATAAAATAAATGGAAAAAAAATGATGAGATGTGAAAAAAATGGTGTGATTTGGTGTGGTGGGTATTTCCTGGATAAAGTGATGTGGTATGGTGTGGTGTGGTTGTTGAGTTGGCAGATGATGTGGCAGAAATTTTCAAGTGGTGGTGGTGCCCATACCCCATAGTCTTAAAAAACTCCTGCAACGAATGTGGGTAACTGTTGCAGAATCCTATCTGATTATCAACAATTAGAGGTACACATTGAATTGCAATTAAATTTTAATTTGATGCGTGAGACCGTTTCTCAAAATAGTTAATGATTACAATTGTTTAAATTGAGGAAAATGAGCAATTGGCAACACTTACGAAAGGCTTAGAGGTCAAATTTTAAGTGACTCTCAGATTGCTGTCAATGATGTTGAACTTCTTGTAGAGGTATTATCCACTCTAAATTTTCTAATTTCTGTTAATTAGTATTGAAATTTACATGTATATTGTTACCTAGAATTTCTGAATGATCAATTTTTGATACGTTACCTCAACTTTTTGTACACTAATTGAGCAATTTCTGAAAATTAGCCTCATATTGACATATTCATTGGTGTAGTTCTTATCTATGAAGCTTGAAGCTGTAAATACAAGAATAAACACTTCAATTGAAGGATTTCCTACAAAAGAAGTAAGTGTCGGTGCACCTTTTAATATATTCGATATTGTGATTTTCGTGTTAAAAAATTAAGACGCCATTGTACAAAAGAAGTAGCTGTTTTTCTTTTCACATTTGCATGTATCCTTGAACTTTATATATTCGACTAGATCCGTAATCATTTCTTGAATTGTTATTATATCATATAATATGGTGTTTGGACCACCCTGCAAGTCTGCAATTACTTTTTGAAGCTTTTCTTTTAGTCTTGTTTTCACTTGCTTAAAGTATTATTTACTATTTATTTCCTTAATGCATCTATGTCAAAACGTTAACTTTTATGTCAAAATTAACAATTTTTTTTGTGGAAAATCGGTGCATTATACATGAAACTCAACAGTGTATAAATATTTTGGAGATAAAAAACTACAAACACGATTGTCATATTCAACTTTGGAAAGTAGAAGGGTTGACTTGTTAAGGTCAAACATAGACCATGAAATGAGACAATTATAGTCAAAATCATTCGTTAGGTGATCAAATTAATTATAAAATCAGTATCAAGACGCATTCCTAATGTTAGTGATGTTCCAACAATCATATTTTTTATTTGGTTTTTCATGTTAACTGATTCTTTAGGGTTTTTGAAATTGCAGAGAATCGCAAAAACCAGTGTATAATTTTCTACAATACTGTACCTTTTTCCCCCTTTTAATTGTTTATACATTCTCACATTTTTCTTCAACTTATACACATTTTATTGCAACCGCAAAAAATAGTTACATTGTACCCAACGCCGCATTGCGCGGGTTAGAGGGGAGCTCGGTCCAGAAACCGAACTGAAAATGATGAATTTCAAAATGAAAACCGAACCGATTACATGTTTTCGGTTTTAGTTTGGTTTCGGGTTGGTTTGGAGCCTAAATCTTCATCCTTATACGCGAACCGAACCGAACCGAAACGACAGAACTGAAACCGAAAATAATAAATTTTCAAAACCCAAACCGAATTGGTTACATGTTTTCGGTTTCGGTTCAGTCCAGTTTCGATTAGTGTTCGGCTCTTTTCGGTGTTTTCGGCCCAAATGCCCGCCCCTAGCGCCGGTACCATGCTATCTTTATTTTTCTCTTTACTATTTATAAAACATTTAAGCCTTTCTATTTAATTTTCCCATTCGATTTTCGGCAGGTCTTTGTTCCAAAATTTCGAAACAAAATGAATCTACTCTGATTCAAACCAGAGACCTCTCCAAGTGATCATGTGTTTGACTAATTAAAATGTTGAATTCTTTTGGCTAGAGGTGCACAAATCGGATTATTTCAAAAACCGGTTCGGTTTTTCAAGAGCAAAACCGGTTTTGGTCAAACCGGTTCGGTTTTGGACCGGTTTTTTGAAGGTCGGGGTGGAACCGGTTGTAACCGGTTCGGTTCCATAACCGGTTCGGTTTTTTTACCGGTTTTGAAATCGGTTTGGAGCGGTTTTTGCAGCAATTCTGGTTTGTTTTTGGATTTTGAGTTTCCTAATTATGCATGTTGGACATCATTGCTTGTTGCGTTGTTTCCTTTCCTTCAAAACGGCAGGTATAGTTTTCCTTAATATGCATTGTTTGAGTTTCCATGTGTGTGACGGATTCTTCTTCATGTTTGGCAACTTCCCCATAATTGGTATCTTTTGAATATGCTTGTAAGGTTACCTTCTTTTTCCATAATCTTTTCTATTTCAACACCTTCCTTATTAATTGAATTCTTTTCATTTATGAGAATATTAATATTTATTGGACATTATTGCTTTCCTAAATGACTGCTTATTTCTCGAGCTGGACATAATTACATTCGGAACTAGCACCACCATCGGTTTTAAAACTGGTCTTTAAACCGGTTTTTTGAGGCTAATGGTAATAACCGGTTTTTAATCCGGTTTTTGGGTCTAGCGGCAATAACCGGTTTTAAAACCGGTTTTTTGAATCCGCTTTTGAAACCGGTTTGTGCGTGATTGTATCCAGTTACAATCCGCTGGTTTGAAACTGATCCGCTCGTCCGACTAGTAAACCGGTTTGAAACCGGTTTTGATCCGGTTTTTAAACCGGTCCGGATTAAAATCCGGTTTGGTTGTGCACGTCTACTTTTGGCTATTGATTGCTTGTTAATTGAGAGTAAATATGTGGATAATTTTGAGAGGTTAGAGTATTTCTAATTGGTTTTAGTAAGAAGTTCTGACTTAATCAACAACTAACTTATTCAACATTTAGAAAAAAACGTGTTACCGAACAAAATTTAAATCACGATGAAATATAGTTACACAGGGTACCCGCCGCCGCATTGCGCGGGTACCCTACTTTATTATTAAATACTTTATGGACTATGTGTGTTATTAACTGAATAGCTAGATTGCTAGAATGGTCATTTGAATAAACTTAACAGAATTGGGATAACTTTAATCCTCTTAGAGATTGATTATCCATGTTTCAAGTAAAATAAACGAGTTAAAGTACGGAAGATTATGATAATCTATTAACTTGATCTATTACAATTTACAAATGTATTAATAGAATTACAAAGTGTACAAATACACGATGGATAACATAATTTTCATAATTGATCCCTTAATGTTAACAATCAAAAGTTGTACTTCCTCCGATTCAAAATAAGTGATACACTTTGGGTTTCACGGTTTTAAGGTAAAAATTTATAATGATTGTTAAATTAGATTAATTTGATGGTTAGTAGGGAATGAGACTCACACCTTTTGAATAAAGTGAGGTTAATGATGTTTAAAAGTAAAAGGTAAGGGTAAAGGGGTCTTTTCACTTTGTTAAAGTAGATAGTTAGTGTGTATGTGTCCCACTATTTTTTGCCAAATAAGGTAATTTTTCAAAGTGTATCACTTATTTTGAATCACCCGAAAAAGGAAAGTGTATCACTTATTTTGAATCACAAGGTGTGGATATCATATTAAAGGACTGTTAAACTCATTTTAACTCTTTAACATGTCTTTAATATGGATGTTAAACTTGCCCTCACTGATGTTAAAACTTAAAAAGGTTCTCACACAATTGCCTTCTACTTAGTTTGCTTGCCAAATCTATGGTTTTAAGTTTCTCACACAATTGCCTTCTACTTAGTTTGCTTGCCAAATCTATGGTGAAATTCATTTGGAGGCGCCACTCACTAGTGTGGGTTTGGCGCCACCAAAGCTCTATGGCAAGCATATTAACGCACTATACTGTGTGCTCTTAGTATCATACAATACCAAATAATATAATAAAGATATTTTTGTTACTTCACTTTTATTTGAACTCATAACTCTTTCTGCTTTTCTTCATCCGAGAAGAATGTGAAGTGATGATTATCATCAAGAGTATCGAAATGCAAGGTACGTGCATGTTAATTATGGGTTGTAGTTAGAAGAAAACTGCGACACACGTTTCAACAAGACCATTTTCACGTGACCTTAAAGTGTCATATGTAAGCTATGAGCCGCAAGTAGTTGCATGCACCATTATATGACACACAACTCATTGGATATTGATTCTACCGTGTACTGAATTCTCTTACTTTTGGTTAAAGGTATGATTGTCAATATTTTACCTTCTTATACATCGTTTTTAGCGGGATTATTTATCGTTATTGTTGTTATGTATTGAACTATTGTTTTCAAGCTTCTTTTAATTTATTTTCTTCGAAGCATATATCATAACCATAAGAAAATCTTTCTTAATGAATAACACGTATATTTAAATATATATTTCACTCATAATAAAATGTTTACTGTCTAGAATAATTACACAATGAATAACAAAATCGACAAATTTCACGGATTTATCAAGTCACAAATTGGGAGAAAGAAATCAACAGTTTCTAACAACATGCAATCCTGTGAAATATGATGTATGTGGGACGTGATATGTAGTCATTCACACCTGCACCCGGGGTAAAGAGATTGCTTTCCGAAATCATCACTTTCTAAATTAATGCTTTTTTGGTATACTTTGCTTTTTTAATTCCTAGTTTTAATCTCTTAGATGTGAAAAAAAAAAGTTTCTATTTATATTGTTAATCATAACGTACATACTTGGTACGTATGTCTTCTGTCACATTGCCACGGGCCCACGGCAATGGAACATCATCATACATAGGCGTAATCTTTATATTCAAATACCTAACTATATATAGTAAAAGTCAAAGTAAAAGGTTATTTAATTAGCTAGTACGTAACATTAATACATGATATATATAATCATTAGAATAGTTAACACGTATGAAATTAAAACTATTAAGGCAATGATTATGGAAAAACTATGTTCTTGCTATAAACCAACTTGAAATAACATCATACTAAAATTAAATCAAGTCGACGTGTATCTTACAATCTTTTCAATGCAAGATTAACACGTACGGTTAAACCATTTGCAAGTAAATGAAGAAAAAAAAAAGTATTAGAAGTTGAAAGGATCACATGAGAATATATGCAAGAAAAATATTAGAAACCGGAAAAAGAGAGAATGATTTTATCGTAACACACCTACTATCCCTCTTCATTTGTCACGCAACAAGGATGGTTATTTGTGCACACACTCTCATGCATCGCCCATATAAATATACCTCATCGATCTTCCATGATTTTAAAATCTTACAATTTCATATTTTGTAATAGTGGTGAGGAGAAAAGCTTTAGGGTTTCTAACCCGTTCATACAAAGCTATCTCCACCTCCACTCCTATCCATATCTCTTCTATTACATTATATATCTCTATCTATATACAAATACATATATACTTAAATTCTAAAGATGGCGATTTTTGATCTTCAACATCCACTTATTTTGATTTTTGGCATTCTAGGTAACATCCTACATACTCAATTTCTTCATATATGTAACTTGATACATTTTGATATGAGTAGATATATATCATGCAATGGTACTTGATCTTATGTCTTAGATAAGAGTTTATTTATTTTTTAATGAAGCATTTTATAACCAAAACTAGAAAACTAAAATAGTTTATTGAAAGTCATAGAGTTGAACCATCTGGTGTTAGCATAATGGTAAGAGTTCTCAGTAATTTTCTAAAGGTCATGAGTTCGATCACTCACTGTGTAAACAATTACCTAATTACCAGAGAAATATTCGGAAACATCCACATCGATCGCGTACATTACAAATAAAGTTCAGTCACTCGACAACCCATCATAACGAAAATTCCCTTTTTAAAAGAAATTTGAAAGTTATAAGTCTGAATTTATCTTGCTTTCCCCTTTGATGCATAAAAGTTAAGTTTTAGTTATTTTTGGACATATCAAAATAAATATACGAGGTTTGAAATGCATGATCAACCTTCCTCTCGAAAAACAATATGTGTGAGTGCATATTACCGTATACTAGTTTATTAAAAACCCATAGAATGAATGATAGAAATAGTAGTGTTCTAATTCTTTTTATTAATACACATTAATAGTGTTTTATTGTTATAATTGATGATGTTGCAGGTAACATTGTGTCCACCGGTGTTTACTTTGCTCCAATGTAAGTCACCTACATATACATGATTTCTTTTTTACTAATTTGAGAAAGAGATTGATTAATTATGTAAAAATCAAATCAGTTTTTAATTTTTTTAGTTCTAGAGTACATATTTCTAACCACGGATCAATTACAATTAATGGTCAAGATTAATTATATATTTTATGCATGGAGTGGTATTTTGGTCATTTTTACAAACAATTATTTTATTAACTTTTGTTATTTCTTTTAGAATTATTATTTAATTATTTAATTAATTTTAAAAATTTTTAACTTTTTTGTTAAAACACATAATTTGATAATCACATTTGATTGTAAACTTAATCACATATGATTATACTAAAACATCACATGTGATCAAATATAATCACATGTGATTGTACAATAATATCACATATAATTAAATATATAATCACATGTGAGTATCACACGTGATTGTTAAATAATACTATTTTTTAATAAAAATAATAATAATAAATAAAATATTTTTTTTAAAAAATAAAAAATAAATCGAAATTTTTTTATGTAAGAGCATCCCTAATGGTTAACCTTGCAAAAACTTATTACTTTTGCCACATCAACAATTCACTAACCAAAAACCTTTTCATAAATTACATCTCCAATGGTTAACCTTTCTAAAAACTTTTTCTTTCATAATATTTCTAATATACCTTTATCTATCTCAAATGTTTTATAAATACCCCTACATATAATTTGACATTTTTTTGACATCTTACTAAATATAATATTTTTTAAAATGTCTTTTACAAAAATATTATAATAATTGACATTAAAATATTATATAATTTATTTATTAATTAATAAAAATATAATAAACAATCTATATATAATGTATCTAAGGTTTAAAATGAAAACTTATTATACATAGAGGACTATAAAGGACAAACATTAAAACTTGGTTAAAAGGTTAGTAGAAAAAAAGTCATTGGAATAAGCTTTTGAAAAAGCTAACTATTCCAATGGTAAAAAGTATTTGAAAGACTTATTGGAATAGTAAAAATCTTTTAAAAAAGCTACCATTGGAGATGCTCTAAGTGCCAAATGATCAATATACCCCTTCATGTATAAAACATGTGACTAATCTTGTCCGTTAGATATTATTGATCATGACATGTATCCCTTAAGGCTACATAAAAATTAAGGATTATATTGAACATTTACCTAATTATGTATTATATGTTAATAAATATTTAACGAAACTAAATTAAATTTGGTTGATCTTTTGGTGATGAATACTGTAGGCCCACATTCGTTGAAATATGCAAGAAGAAATCGACGATGGGATTCCAATCTTTGCCGTATATTGTGTCGTTATTTAGTTCGTTATTTTGGATGTATTATTCATTGATCAAAGAAGGAGACACCTTCCTTCTAATCACTATTAACGCTCTTGGTTCACTCATCGAATCCATCTACGTCGTCATATTCATCGTCTACACTTCACCTAATGTCAAGGTAGATTACTCAGAAAGACATTCTACATTAACTAGAGGGGGTAAAATAGATAGTTCTGTCCATCAGGTTTGACGTAAAAAAAAATCATATTCAAAACCCAACATGATATTTAGAAAAAATGAAGAAAAAAAATCATTTTTTTTTTTTTTACCAGCAAAAAGGAGGCAACGGGTCGAGCTTCGGCATTGCCATCACCCTCCCGGAGACCCCCACGGAAATATATTAACATAAAAAAGCTAGCAAGAAACTAGCAATTACAATAACGGGTTTTTTAACCAATCGACCCAAGAAATCACACATTTTGGATTTCTGTGGGTCACCCATAAAAACGAAAACAAGACAATAAAATCAAAAATATCTCGTTTCCTAACACTCCCTATATCAAAAATAAGAGAGTTCCGATATCGCCAAATCCACCAACAAGCCGTAATACCTATTACTTGACGACGCAATCTTCTACAATTTGCAACCGGAAGACGATCACAATCTGCCCACCAATCTTCAAAAGAGTTTACATTGTCAATATTATTATCACACCACCTCTTGATCGATATCCACACATCTCTTGCAGTAGAGCATTCGAAAAAAATATGAGATAAAGACTCAATCCCATATCCACAGCATGGACATGCAATCGACATGATTTCTATTCCCCTTTGAGACAATTTCTGACGAGTAGGCAACCGATCCAAGATCAACCTCCAACAAAAAACATTAACTTTTATTGGAACTTCCTTACACCAATAAGAGATTGAATCATTACCCGGAAATAAACAATCATCAATATGTTTACGAGCTTGTGCCACCGAAAACTCGACGTCAGGCCCAATAAACCATGAAAGCTTATCGGAACCTGCTTCCAAATGCACTTCAGTTAACAAACCGGATAACTCTTGAAATTGTTGCGATTCTAAACCACCTCTTACAACCCTTCTCCAATTCCATCTCCACTCCCCATTTAGCCACTTATCTTTTACCAAACACGAGTTATTAGGATCTAAACGGAACAATCTTTCTAATATATTGTTTTTCCATTCTACTCTTTCTAGTTTATAGAAATTTATATGCTAATATGTAGAAGTTTATGAGTTTTGATTTAACACTTATAAGTATTAATTGAGTTTTGTATTGAATGATTTGTAGTTATTAACATGCTAATTCATTAATTGGGTGGTACACATATTTTAAATTTTAAAGAAAAAAGATTTTTAAACTTCAATTAGGTCAACCTAAAATCCTATAAATGTAAGCAATCCTAACCCGATATCCGATTTACAAAGCCATTAGGTTGGTTTGGGTCTGGTTAATTAACAAATCTGATATCAACATAATATTAGAATAAACCCGACCTGACTAGAATAATTAAATTCAACTCTGATCAGATTAACACTTTAGGTACCCTTACTAGTAACACTCTGAGTAGGGTAGGGCGGGCCTTCGATGCCTTTTTAATATTTTATATATATCTTATGTTCTATATATTATTATAATATAATAATTAAGTTTTCAATAATATTATCTATGGGGTATTAGGGTATTCTAGTATTTTGAATAGATTTTAGTTTCATCCATTTGAACCGTTGAAGTAAAAGTAAAACTTAAATCCATCTATTTACATAATTGGTAAAAAAAAATGTCACCTCCAACATTAAGTATTTGTTAATCTCATCATCTTAAGAAACTAATCCATGTGAAGAATCATGTTATTATTACAGAAGCAAACTTACAAGATTTTGGTTGCGACAATGACACTATGCCTTGTGATTTTTCTTGGATCGCTTCGCTTCTTACATGGACCAAATCGGGCTCTAGTTGTGGGTTGGATTTGTGTAGGACTTTCTATTTGCGTGTTTGCATCGCCTCTTACAATCGTGGTTAGTCCTTATTGATTTGTTAACGTTTTTTTTTTTTTTTTTTCAGTTTAACTCATGTATTTAAGAAGTCTAATTTTGTATAAATGTGTTTTTGGTTGATTGTAACAGTTTCGAGTTGTGAAAACTAGAAGCGTGGAGTTCATGCCATTCACCCTATCGTGCTTCCTCACGCTAAGTGCGATGATGTGGTTTGCATACGGGATAGTCACCAAGGACCTATGTGTAACGGTATATGTCTCATATTTTTTTAATAGTAATTACAGTTAACCTGCATAAATTAATAAGGTTGGGACTAGGATATTTTATTAATTTAGCGAGATATTAATTTCGATAAATTAATAAGTTATTAATTTAAAGATAATATTATTATAAAATCAACTTATCTAATACGTATTCACATATTCACGGGACCTTCAAAATTCTGCATCACATTCACATTCACAAGACCTTCAAAATTCCCACATTAATGAACTTGTCAAATTCAATGTACATAGATTTGAAGTTCACAAAAAAAACAAGTGACTATAGATTCATTTTTTACTTGATAACTCTAGAATTTTGGAATTTTATTTTAGTAATTATTAATTTATAGTTTGGTTGAGACTAATATATATACATTAGGATTTCAAAAAAATTATTATCTCATTATTTTATCGATTGGTGTCCGGTTTTGTACTAATCCCTAGTTGGGACCGGAAAAATTAATAATTTTATCGAGGTTATTAATTTATCGAGTATTAATTTATGGAGGTTTTACTATAACAAGGAAAATTTGATTTGATGTGTATAAATTGTAGGTACCAAATGTATTGGGATTTGTTTTAGGAACTTTTCAAATGGCATTATATCAATATTACAAACACAAAAGCAAGGTGCCGAGTATCCCAGAAAAAAAGTTGTCGGAACACATAATAAATATAAAGGTATCCAACTCGGAAGTATTTCCGGTGGATTCGAGCCGGAGCAGCGGCAGTGTAGTGGAATTGGAAGAGGAAGTAGAAAACAAGGCGGCGGAAGGTGGCGGTGGTGCAGAGGTTGTGGAGAAAAATAAGGGTGGTGCAACCGCGGTGTTGGATGATGAACTTTGTGGTGTGAAAGTGGTGAATGTGAAGCCTATGCTTGTTATGTGTGGACCTTAAGTTTATCTGTTTATCTAAGGTTTTTAATCCATATGAAATATATTATATTCATGTTGTTCGTTTTGTGAAAGAAGGTAAGAAATGGGCCCAAAACGAAATTTAAGTGAAACAAGTAGGTTACCTTGGGTTCCATTTTCTCATCCTTGATTTTATGGTCATTTTGTTTAAGTGGAACTTCGTTATCATATACCAAACCTTGGATTAGTAGCTTATTTTATGTACCAATTTTGCTATTATCAATAAAAAATGCTAGCTCAGAATTAGTTTTTGCATTGAACCTGTCAATCCCTTAAACATAACCAAACCGATTAGATGAATGACAATACTGTTGAATATTTATGATTCAATAATTATGTTAATGGTGCATAAATGACAAAAAAAACTAGAAACATATAAAACACATACTATAAAAAAATTTAAAAAAAATTCCAAGAATTATTTTTCAACTAAGTAATTTAATACTTTTTAGATTTCAAAACCTGTATAAAATATCCATATCTCTATTTTTTATCTAGTTTTTTTAGAAAAATTAGTTTTTACCAGTTTGATCGGATGGTTCAACAATAATTTTATGTCCAATCGGCCAGTTCCAAACAAATTATAACCATGAGTAACCAATTTATTCTGACCAACTACCTATCCATACGTTACAATTGTGTTTGTAGTCTAGTTGTGAAGATTTGAGGTATACTATTGATCGATTATTCCAATCATTTCATTTTGCTCGTTCTCACTCATAGGTTAGGGTTTTATGTGTATTTCTCTTGCATGTTAATTGTGTTGAGTTTAGAACAACTCTATAAATCGATCTTTAAGCTTCAGAATGATTAGTTCTTAATCTTGGAATAAACATATACAAATCATAAACAATACGGAATTAAACGAACAAATTTGTATTGCTAAACAAGGTTTTCATCATTATCATTACAAGAAGCCCCAATTCTACATAAAATATGTAGAACGGTTTTACTTTCTAACAGGATCAAACTAATGACCTTGGGGCTCTTAAACACACACATACACATTTTTCTTAACGTGGTGAATGTGAACCTAGGTCCTTGCACTTTTCTTCTTTCCAAGTTTTGACTCATCAAATCAATACATCTTTAATACCCAACAATCCTTGGTTTATGGTATCCAAATGATTCACCATTTGAGCTAACAGCATACACTGATAGTGATTATGGCGGATAATGCATGGACAGAATGTCAACAACTGGTGGATGTCAATTCTTTGGATCAAGATTGGTGTCATGGTAATAGAAGAAGCAAACAAATGTATCAACATCATCTGCTGAAGCAGACTATGTAGCTGCATATGCATGTTGTGCTCAAGTTCGATGAATTCAGAATCAAATGATGGACTTTGGTATGAATATTCTTAAAACTCCTATTTTTATTGATAATCAAAGTGCCATAAGTATTCTGAATAATCTAGTAAAACACTCAAAAACAAAACACATTGAAATACGATATCATTTTATAAGAGATTGTAATGAAAAGAAATTAATTAGAGTTGATAAAATTCATGTAACACGTTAAATTTATAACAAAACATTTGGCTTAAAATGTATCATTTTCATAAATAGAAGAACGGTTCCAAAATGCGGATTTACAAAAACCTTTGGTACGAAAATCAGAGTATAAAGTTTGGTGTTACAAAATATATCAAAATCAAAGCTAAGTATAATTCCTCTCTAGTGTTCTTCTATTCTAGGCCCCACACGTCTCTATCTAGAGGTGCACAAAAAAACCGGTTTAAAATCCGATCCGGTTTTAAAACCGGTTTGAAACCGGTTTGAAACCGGTTTTAGCCTTGTCGGACCGGTTCGGTTTTAAACCGCCGGATTGGAACCGGTTTGATGTTTTTGGAGGAACCGGATTGAAAACCGGTTTGAAAACCGGTTTTTAGAAAACCGATCCTTAAAACCGGTTAAAAAACCGAAAAAACCGGTTTCAACCGGATACACCCTTGCTACCCAAAAACCGGTTTAAAACCGAACCGGTTTGCCCAAAACCGGTTTTGACTTTTGTTGACCAAATCCGATCCGGTTTTTAAACCGAACCGGTTTTCCAAAAAAACCGGTTTGTGCACCTCTATCTCTATCCATGCGCACCTAAACCTTTGATCCAGAACCTGAGTACATAGCAAACAAACAAGGAGTATGTGAGACAACAAAGTCTCGTGAGCTACATGGGTTTTAGACCCCGATAATATCAAGTATCACATAACATAATAATATATAACATAAGACTCGTCCATCCATCTAGTCACCTTATTGTGACTCTATCATCCTTGCTTTCCTAGCAATCATATCTAGTTATCGGGATGCCCCTGAACTAACTAGAACCACATTAACTTATTAACCGGGGATCCCCCGCATTAATAAGCTTCAAGGTAAAGGCAAGAGGGAATCGCCCAATCTACCAATACCTGCCTTACTCGCCGGACTATCTCCAGTTAGCAAGACTACCATCATGGAATGGGCCGATGGGGATCCACCCAAATGCTCCCCAGTCCATAACCTCATGACCGGGGATCCCCCGCATCATCACATCATCTCAACCTTACTATAACTCCACGGTTATTTCAATCATAGCCATCGGCTATCACATCAATCATCAATATAGATGCAAACGGGTACGGGTAATAGCGGGTACTGCAAAACCCGTACCCGTACCCGACCCGCTATTCCCATACCCGTACCCGGTCAAATCCCCGTCAGGTTCGGGTAGAAAAATCCCCGTCGGGTACGGGGAACCCGACGGGTACCCCGTTCAATAAAAAAATTAAACAAAATAGCTAAAACATTTAATACTCTTAGTTCGTTCAATACGTAATGGACTAACGGGAGACGGGACAGATTTTAACCATTATTAGATTGGGCTAATGAGAGATTAAGAGTTGGGCTAAGTTTGGGAAGTGACTAGTGGGTTAAACCTATATTAATTAAATTAGACATTAATATATATATTCGGGTCGGGTATAAACGGTGCGTGTATTATAAAACTCGTACCTGACCCGTACCCGCTCTCGGGTATGAAATTTAAACCCATACCCGACCCGTTACCCGTTACCCGCTTAGACGGGTAATACCCGCCCCGTAAGACTCGGGTACCCACGGGTACCCAAACCCGCGGGCCAAATTTGCATCCCTAATCATCAAACAAGTTAGTTGACTATTATCAATAATATAAACTAACTCACATACTATAATTCTACATAATTATCAAATAGACTCAACGTATGTAAAGGAATGTATTTCCATGGCTATGTACTCAGTAAATTCCACACGTACTCACCTTGGCAAATAATGCTCCAAATGTGTTCTTCAAACCAAATCATTTTGCTTCAACAAGCTAGTACCTTCCAAGGCTTCACCAAAGCCTATCATTAGCTTAATTCAGGTCAAAAAATTATAACATTAGCTTAATCTCTAATGAATGTCTGTTTGTATGTTTCTTATCACATGATGAACCTAAGAAAATTCAACAAGCAATGAAATCATCAAACTGGATAAAAGCTATGCAAGAAGAATTACTTCAATTTAAGTTACAAGCTGTTTGGACACTTGTTCCTCTACCTAAAGGAAAAAGAGTCACACGAACAAGATGGATCTTTAGAAACAAGAAAGATGAAGAAGAATAGTGATAAAAAATAAAGCAAGACTTGTAGCTCTGGGATACACTCAAGAAGAAGGAATAGACTATGATGAAGTATATGCTATTGTAGCAAGAATAGAATCCATAAGAATTTTCTTAGCATATGCGTCATTCAAGAAGTTCAAAGTCTATCAAAAGGATGTAAAAAGTGCATTCTTGTATGGGAAAATTGAAGAAAAAGTATATGTTTGTCAACCTCTAGGATTTGAAGATCCAGAACATGGTGATTATGTGTTCAAATTTGACAAAGCTCTATATGGCCTACATCGGGCACCAAGGAGTTTGGTATGACACATTATCATCATATCTTTTGAAAAAAATAAATTTAAAAGAGGTGCAATTGACAAAACTTTATTTACAAAGAAAGTCAATGATGATATCCTACTAGTTCAAATATATGTAGATGATATCATCTTTGGTTCAATAAATGATCAATTGTGCAAAGAATTTGAAGAACTTATGCAAATAAAATTCAAGATGAGTTCTATGGGTCCAATGAACTTCTTTCTTGGACTCCAAGTGAACCAAAGATCAGATGGAATTCTAATAAATCAAACAAAACATGTCAAAGACATTTTGGAGAAATTTATAATGAAAGATTGCAAGAGTGCAAGCACACCAATGGAAACACACAAACACCTACATCCTGATATTGAGGGGGAGGATGTATATGTACACTTGTATATATCAATGATAGGTTATTTAATGTATTTAACTGAATCAAGACCTGACATTATGTATAGTGTTTGTGTGTGTGCCAGGTATCAAGCAAAACCAAAAGAACTTCGTTTACAAGCTGTTAAAAGAATCTTAAGATACTTAAAGAATAAACACAAAATAATAAAGTAAATCTTTTAAATTCTACAAGAATATTGATGACTTAATAAATTAAATTTTTTAAGCTTTATCAATATCTTCTAAATCTGCATTTAAATTTCGAATTTCATATCATTCATTTAGGTCCTTGTACTTTTCTTCTTTCCAAGTTTTGACTCAACAAATCAATACATCTTTAATACCCAACAAATTGCTCTATTGATCTTGAGTCAAACAAGCTCATCATGTTAGGCCAAAAGTTGTAGTAATTTTTCGGTTGTAATGTTGCTGTAATCTTTTGTTTTTTATTTGAAATTACCAAAGGTAGTTGCTTATTCTTGTGTTCTTGATAGATCTTAACGATCTATAGTTTTTTTTTCACAAGAGGGTTTGGTGAAGCAGTGATAAATATATTAATGGACATCTAAAGATTGTTGCATTATGGTATGTATTAATGGACATCTAAAGATGGTTACGATTATGGAATATATTAATCGACCTCTAAAGATTGTTACAATTAGTTAAAAAGTAGGTATTGTAGCTTCAAAATACGTATCTTTACAATATGTTCATCATCTTTGGATTGTGAATCAAGATTCTCTCACTCTTTTTCTATTTATTTGTAACTTAATGTATATTTCGATCCTAGTAGATACCTAATCATTTTCTGTATTCTTATCGTTGAAATAGTTTTGAAGTTGTGTGTACCGGTATAATTTAGACGGAGGTATATCAATATTACAAATAGAATATTACAAATAGAAAAGCAGAGTGCCAACGACAGCTGGTTGAGGTTGGTGGTAGTTGATGAACTATGGTGGCATTTGGTTTACTGGAATCTTTTGAAATTTGAAGGAATTGAAATCAAATTCATATGGATTCTTATGTTTAGTTTAACGGAATTGAAATCTATATTGTGAAAACATTCCATCCATGGGAACGTAAATTTCATCCATTGTAGGAAGGATTTCGAAAATATCCGAGTCGCACAAAAAATATCAAGGCGCACGATCTATTTTAAGAAAGACAAGTCGCACAAATTTATTCTGGAAATGAGTTCTATTTTGGTAACTACTACTTAACCATAATGAATTACGACGACATTGGTCCAAATTCATATGGATTCTTATGTTTAGTTTAACGGAATTGAAATCTATATTGTGAAAACATTCCATCCATGGGAACGTAAATTTCATCCATTGTAGGAAGGATTTCGAAAATATCCGAGTCGCACAAAAAATATCAAGGCGCACGATCTATTTTAAGAAAGACAAGTCGCACAAATTTATTTTGGAAATGAGTTCTATTTTGGTAACTACTACTTAACCATAATGAATTACGACGACATTGGTCCTTGGTAGGGGTGTTCAAACCGGGTACCCGAAAATTTGGATACCCGAAATTCGGGTAGTAGATTTGGGTACCCGATACATGTACCCAAATTTTAGGATACCCAAAATCCGGGTACACCCATTTTTGGGCGCCCAAAACTGGGTACCCGAATACCCGGATATTAACACAAATTAACAAAAATGGGACATCTAATTAACAAATTTATAACTATTAACCAAATTTATATGGGATAATAAATAAAGACATCTATATTGGCCCATCATTCATAGTTCACACTTCAATCTATTGAACAATTAATAAAGCCTTAGTGTATTTGAATACAAAATTAAATAAATAAAAAATTGGAAAAAGAAAATTTGGGTACCGGATACCCGAATACCCGAAATTTCATAAAATTACTATCATATCCGATACCCAAAATCCGGATACCTGATATTCGGGTTCCCAGATTTTCGGGTCTCGGATTTATTTTCAAATCCTTGTTTTTTCAGATATTTTTGAACGCCCCTAGTCCTTGGTGGTCATCGATCAATGCTACCACCATCTTGACCCTTATCGTTAATCTACACATAGTTCATCAACCATCGCCACTTATCGTCAATTTCCTTTCTCTTGCTCGCCACAGAAATACTTCCGGGTTGGATATATTTGTATTAAGCCTCTCCCAACGTTTACGTCGAGCATCATGTCGACGGCAATATCAAACGCGTCGGCCACTGACGCAGTTGGCACGGCCACGTCTCCCTCTTCGGTAAAACTTGTCGCCTAGCCGAGGAGATTGGGGAACTCGTCGGAGCACGCATGTGTGTGTTGGGGGGGGGGGGGGGGGGGTTAAGGGTTTTAATTTTTTTATATTATTTTTTAAGTGAGGATGAGTTAGTGATGAGTGGTTAGCACAACTTTTCAGTAACTCGTCGGTAAGGATGAGGGTGATGTGGCGCTACTGATTAGTTTGAGAACACACAATGTTGGGAGAGAACTTATTGATATACAACCATCTGAATTTAAACTGATACAAATCCTAATACATTTGTCACCTATAATTTAAACATTTATCTGAAAGTTAATTTCTTAACATTTTTTTAGTAAATGTAACCTTTTCTCTTATAAAAGAAAATAAAAGTGACATATACGAGTACAAAAACGTTCATTGTAAGAATGAAATACGCGAGTGATTATTTCGATTTTTGTTGCTAACAAGGAATATAATGCCCGCGCATTACAACAAATATGAGCACAAAATTAAAAATAATAATTGAAGAGCATGCCACTATTCATCAAATTTGGTAAATATATATATTTATATATTTATTAGCATATAATAATAAAGGAGTGTTTTGAAATTTATTTATTACAAATTTAAAAAACAAAGAATGTGGCTGTTAAAAAAAATAAAAACAAAAACAAAAAATGTGAATAAAAATTCTTAGTAAAGGAGTTTAAAGGCCACTAAGGAAAAAAAAATAAGATATGTACCAGGCAAGTACGGACTCTTAACATTTGACTTTCCAATCCAATATAAACTATCGGTGTACAAATCTGCAAAACAACATATTTATATTACAATATCTAGCAAAAGGTTAATACTTCCTCCGTATCACAATAAGTAATACATTTGAGCTTTCACGAATTTGAAGGCAAAAAACTAAAGTATGAGTTAAAATATAATAAGGTAGATAGCTAGTAAATGATGAGTCTCATTTTTCTTAGATAAAGTAATATTAATGAGTTTTAAAAGTAAAAGTAAGGGTATAAAGGTAATTTCATTTTATTAAAGTGAATAGTTAGTGGACATTGAGTCCCACATTTTTGCCAAATAAGGTAACTTTTAAAATGTATCACTTATTATGAAATACTCATTTATAAAAAGTGTATTACTTATTGAAATACAGAGGAAGTATTCTCTATATTTACATTTTCCATTCAAACTTTACTTTTCATAATCATTTTCATTTTAGACACTCAAAATTATTACTATTTACATTTTCTATCTAATCAAGTAAATACTACTATATCAAATAAATTTATATGAAGGAATATTTTAAAATTATATAGAAGGATCAAGGTTGTAAATTTGTTTCAAAGCGGGCAAATTAATTAAGGGTTTTGTTAATGACAGCCCTTAGGGCTGTCATTAAGAGGTAGTTGCGTGCATAAAGCGTTTGTACTTTTATTGGTGGGGATTGATTCCTAAAATGCAGGGGCGGTTATTAATGATTGTACAAGTTTTTGATGCATATCTTAACGTCTTATTGACAACCCTTAGGGCTGTCATTATCATTTTCCATTAATTAATATGTTCTTTCTAGAAAAACAAGTGAATTATAAGAGAACTTAAAACGATAATCTTAATTTTGCAATTTCATGAATTTGAACGATCATAAAATCAGAATATATTTATTCTATTAATTCCGCTTTTTTAGTAATCTACAAAAGTACAATTGTTTTGAGACATGAGTTGTTTCATTATCTTTTAATTATTATTTGTTCATAGTCATTTTTGGGCTAATTTTTATAAATAGTTTAGTTATAAAAATAGTTTAGTCAAAGTAATTTTTCGGTTGGGACTAAATAAAATTGAATCTTTAATAAAATGATTCAAGTATGTTGTATTGTATTCGTAAATGCTTTAAAATGATATGTATTGGACGACAAAATTGTCTTTTGTATAATGTTATTTATGAAGAATATAAGTGTATGAAAAAATTAACGATAAATTTGTGCTCTCCATATATTCTTGGTTGTAAATTTACTACTTTAACATAATCTTAGATAAAATTACGTGTATTTAGATCCCGCTGCATCGCGCGGGGCTTGGAATCCTCGTTATTTACATAATCCAACCCTATATTAAGGGTTATTTTGAAAAAATTTATGAACAATAATTGTTGAATGAAAATTGTATTATACGAGTGTAGTTAAAATCGCGCTTCGCTGCGAGTTTTTTTTTTCATTATTTAGTTGTAGAAGTTACTTAACTGAATCAACAAATTTATATATTTAGTAATTAAGAAATATACATGACACATAATGGTTTTTATAAAAATTTCTTGAAACCATTATGGTCAATTCAATATTGCTAGCATATGATTTTACGCTACTTTTTTTATTTATATTTATAATTATAATTGTCAGTGTAAAATGATTAAATTATTTTTTAATAAATTATCTAAGGCTATATGTCACACCCCGCCAAAAATGAGTTTTACTTCATTTAAAATGTTTTGCGGAAGAACGGAGGTGTAACGTTCATGACACCATAGCAAAAATTAAGTAAACAAACAACCACGCAATAACGAAAAATAAAGGTTTGTTTCACTTTCCAAAAGTAGAAAGTTTCCAAAAATAGCAAGTTTCCTAAAATAGAAATTGTTTGAAATGAAATGATTGTTCGTAAACTTAATGTTTTAAATCATGGCTCACGACAATCCCAATGCTCATATCCTCCAAACTCCACTGCACCTAATTACCTGGAAAAACATAAATAGTAAAAGGGTCAACAATAATGTTGAGTGAATCCACAGGGTTAATGTTTATGATGAAAGTAAAGTGATTTGCTACCCAAAATGTTTGTTATGAAAATGGTTTATGACTGAAAATGTATAAGGTTCAACACTCATATGATATGAGTAGTAAGTATGAAAATGTTTAGTATAGTTGTAGAATGTATACAACTACTAGTTATGTTTATGAAAAAGTGTTGAACAAAATGTTGTGTTTGACATCGCATGAACTGTTATCCCCAACAGGTAGCTAGTCTATTGAGTTAATATACCAACCCCTAAGTCCACAATCAACACTTCAACTCCAGTATGTTATGTTATTTTATGGATATACACTCCCGGAGATGTCTTGGATAAACCAAGTAATGATCAAACGTTCGTTGGGAGGATGAGTGTCAGCCAATAGTACTATCTGCATATCCATGGTCTAGATCCACTAGTTAATGATTGCTGGTAACCTTAGTCCGGTATAATAATTGTTTGTCATGCCAACGCGATAATGAAAATGTATAGATGTTGTTGTACAGTCATAGTAAAACAGTAGCAATTTATGTTTATGTTTTCCACCCCAGAGTTTATAAAACAGTTAAAAGAGTAAAAGGGGTTTGTGGACTCACCTGGCAAAGCTTAGCGACAAGAAATTAAGACAGAGGAATCCTCGGGAGACTCCTAGCTTCCTAAATGATTTAACTACTGATTAGACTAAGCTAACACAGGCGATACTATATACGATATAAGATATATGATATACGTTAAATGTTATGTTATATGTTTTGTGACATCGAGTGAACTTGGATTAACAAAATGAAATGAAATGAAATGCATTGGGTTTTATAAAATGAAATGAAATAGGCTCCAAAATGAAATGACATGAAATGAAATGATTCTCGAAATGAAATGATATGAAATGAAATGGGCTTCGAAATGAAATGAAATGAAATGGGCTTGGGTTAGGCTTATTGGGCCTAGATTTGGCCTATTGGGCCTAATGGGCTTAATGGGTTGGGCCACTTGGGCCTCTTATTGGGCCTAGGTCCACTTAGGTTGGGCCATGAATTGGGCTTGGCCCAATTGGGTTCGGCTTGGTTGGGTATGGGCCAAAGGTTTGGGCTTTGGTCCAAATGGGCTTGGATACTAATGGGCCAACTAATGTTTGGGCCCGATAGACTAAAGTAGATCGATATGGGCCAAGTATGGGCCTTGGCCCGATTGGGTATTCGGGTTTGGGTCCACGGTTTGGGTCAAGATCCGGCCTTGACCCGGTTTGACTTATTGGTCAAAATTGGTCAATGAAAGTCAACAAAAGTCAACTTAAATGTTCTAAATTTCGGTTAGGGTTGGGTATCCGGTTCTAGGGTATAATCTAGAATACTATTTGGTCAACAAAAGTCAAATCTAACTAGTCTAGGTCAAAAGTCAAGCATGTATGTTTAGGGTTCGGCTAGGGTTTGGTCTAGGGTTGGCCGAAGGCCAAAACCCTACGGGTTCTAGCTAGATCGAGTCTAGATCGGCTTGGTTCGAGGGTTTACAAGTATAGATCAGGTATAGGTTCGAACTAGGGACTAAATCTATAGGTTTAGCATGTCAAAGTCGAGATCTAGGGTTCCTACGTACGGATCTAACAATCAAAACATACCATAATCACACACACGCACCCGATCGGATGAGTACATGCGTGTGTTTGGCTTTTGGAAGCTAACCGAGACCATATGGCCTATGGCCATGGTCTCGGGTTCAAAACAAGGTTCAAGCATGGAGATCTCAAGGAAAAACAAGGGTTATATCATCATACCTTGATCGGGAATCGAAGAAAATGAGCAAGGGTTGCGGGTTTGCTTGTGATCGGAAATAGTCGAAGATGATGGTGGTGCTTTGGCCGAAAATCTCAAAGGAGCAAATGGGATTAGGGTTTCGGCCAAGGGGTATTTATATAGGGTGTGCATGTTGGTGTTTAAGGGGTACAAGGATTCCTTTCAAACTCTAGATGGATAAGTATCAAGGAACAATGATAAGATCAACAACAATTCAACCTCACACCCAAGGGTGTTCGGCCGAATAGGGTTCAAGAGAGGGTATGGAGGCCGGCCACATTAGTGGTCGGTCTAGACTTGGTGTCGGGTTTTAACCATCGTTCAATTCGAGTCACGTTTATAAGATTTTTTTAATACGCTAATTGTTTTATCGAGAAAGTTATTGTATTAGAAATTATTTAAGCTCAATGTGTGTCACCATAAGTAAATAAAAAATGTTGTGTTGACTAAAATAATCAAACACTGATGTATGGTGTAAAAATATGTATGTTTGTTGTGTATAAGGAATGCCAAAATAGAAATGTCTATAAGTAGAAACTTTCTAAATAAGGAAAGTTCTAGAAATGAAATGAGGTTACATACCAGAAATATCGAGTTCTCACATTCTCCCCTGGTTGAAGAAATTTCGTCCCGAAATTTAAGACGAAGAACGAACAGGAGAGACAACGAGAAAAAGATGAGGATATTTCTTTCGCATTTGGTCCTCACGTTCCCACGTGAATTCAGGACCTCTTTTGGAGTTCCATCTGACTTTGACAATTTTGATCTTGCTTCTTCGCAACTTTTGCTCTTTCCAGTCAGATATTTCAATTGGTTCCTCAGTGAAATGAAGTTTGTCGTCGATGATGATTTCTTCAGTAGGGACGATAAGCGAAGGATCATGAATAAACTTCTTAAGATTAGAAACATGAAATGTGTTGTGAACATTGCTGAGCTCATTAGGAAGACGAAGGCGATAAGCAACAGCACCGATTCTTTCAAGAATCTCAAATGGTCCAACATAACGAGGACTGAGCTTTCCTTTCTTACCAAAACGTACAACACCTTTCCAAGGTGCTACTTTTAGCAAAACGTGGTCGCCAACAGCGAACTCTAAAGGCTTTCGACGATTATCAGCATAGCTCTTTTGTCGATCTCTGGCAGCCTTGATGCGATCTTTGATCTTAAAAATCTTGTCAGTCGTTTCTTGTAGAATCTCAGAACCAGTAATCTGACGATCACCAATTTTAATCCAACAAAGTGGCGAACGACACTTTCTTCCATACAAAGCTTCAAACGGTGCGGCCTTAATAGTTGTATGATAACTATTATTATACGAGAACTCAGCTAAAGGGAGATGAGAATCCCAACTTCCACCAAAATCAATAACACATGCTCTCAGCATGTCTTCCAAAGTTTGAATTGTTCTTTCAGTCTGCCCATCTGTTTGGGGATGATAGGCAGTACTCATATCGAGGCGAGTACCGAGAGATTTTTGCAACGATTGCCAAAAACGAGACGTGAAGCGACTATCACGATCCGAGATGATCGCGACTGGCACACCATGCCGAGATACAACTTCCTTTAAATAAATTCTTGTTAACTTCTCCATTTGATCAGTTTCCTTAATATGAATGAAGTGAGCTGATTTGGTCAATCGATCGACAATTACCCAAATTGTATCATGACCACTAGATGTTCGAGGCAATTTGGTTATAAAATCCATATAGATTTCTTCCCATTTCCATTCAGGGATCTCTGGTTGTTGTAGAAGACCGGAAGGCTTCTGATTCTCTGCTTTCACTCTAGCACAAGTTAAACATTTGCTGACATAAACCGCGATCTCTTTCTTCATGTTTGGCCACCAATATAATTCTTTGACATCTTTATACATCTTGTCGGCACCAGGATGAATAGAATATTTGGATCGGTGAGCTTCATTCAAGATAACATTGCGAACACTTCCAAAATTTGGAACCCATAAACGATCCATGAAATAAAGAGTTCCATCCACCTTTGCTTCCAACTGCTTCTCCATACCACGCAAAGCTTCACTTTTGATGTTCTCTACCTTCAAGGCTTCAGTTTGGAATTCATGAACTTGGGAAGATAGATTAGAACGAACGGAGATTGGAAGGGCTCGAACACGACGAGGTTTATGTTGCTCTTTCCGACTTAAGGCATCAGCTACCACATTAGCCTTACCAGGATGATACTTAATTTCACATTCATAGTCATTCATCAATTCTATCCATATACGCTGTCTCATATTGAGATCTTTCTGATTGAAGATATGTTGCAAACTCTTGTGATCGGTAAATATTGTGCACTTGGTACCGTAGAGGTAATGTCTCCAAATTTTCAGTGCAAATATAACGGCACCCAACTCAAGATCATGGGTTGTATAATTCTTCTCGTGGTTCTTCAGTTGTCGAGAGGCATAGGCGATTACTTTGTCATGTTGCATCAATACACAACCTAGTCCTTGGTGCGAAGCGTCACAGTACACCACGAAATTATCGGTTCCTTCAGGGAGAGATAGAATAGGAGCAGAACATAATTTAGATTTTAGAGATTGGAAGGCTGATTCTTGCTTTTCACCCCAGACAAATTTCTCATCCTTATGTGTTAACACCGTCAAATCCTTTGCAATCTTTGAGAAATTTTCTATAAATCTTCTATAGTAACCAGCAAGACCAAGGAATTGTCTTACTTCAGTTGGGGTCTTCGGAGCTTCCCAATTCTTTATAGCTTCTATCTTTGCAGGATCAACGTGAATACCTTCTTCGTTGATAACATGACCCAAAAATTGGACTTCACGCAACCAAAATTCACACTTGGACAACTTGGCGTACAACTTTTCTTTCTCCAACAACTCAAGAATGATTCTTAAGTGCTCTTCATGCTCTTCTCTAGAATGCGAATAGATGAGAATATCATCTATGAAGACGATAACGAATTTATCGAGATACTGTTTGCACACTCTGTTCATGAGATCCATAAACACAGCAGGTGCATTGGTCAAACCAAATGGCATTACCAAAAATTCATAATGACCATAGCGAGTTCTAAAAGCAGTTTTGGGCACATCTTCATCACGAACTTTTAACTGATGGTAACCAGAACGAAGATCGATTTTGGAATAGAAACTCGATCCTTGGAGTTGATCGAATAGATCATCAATACGGGGAAGAGGATATCGATTCTTAATTGTTACTTTGTTCAACTCACGATAATCAATGCACATTCTCATTGAACCATCTTTCTTTTTAACAAAGAGGACCGGAGCTCCCCAGGGCGAGAAACTCGGTCGAATGAGACCAAGATCAAGAAGTTCTTGTAATTGCGATGAAAGTTCTTGCATTTCAGACGGTGCAAGACGATAAGGAGAACGCGTGATAGGTGCGGCTCCTGGAATCAGATCAATACGAAATTCAACTTGTCTCTGAGGCGGCAGTCCAGGCAATTCACTAGGAAATACACCAGGAAATTCACGAACAATAGGAATGTCCTCAATCTTACGATCTTTGGACTTTGTGTCAACGACATGAGCAAGAAAGACTTGGCATCCTTTACGAAGATATTTTTGAGCTTTCATAGAAGTTATGATTTTTATGTTTTTGTTTCTTTGTTCACCTTGAATTATTAATGTTTCTGTTTTGGATAAGGGAATTCGGATTTGTTTGGTGTAACATATAATTTCAGCACGGTTTTTAGACAACCAATCCATCCCTAAGACGATATCAAAACTACCTAGTTCTACAGGCACAAGGTCTATATCAAAAATGTGATCATCTAGGTCAAGCTTATAACCTTTAAAAACTTCACTAGACCTAACAACCTTGCCATTTGCTAACTCGATTTCATAATTCACCTTCAAACGATCAGGATCTAGATTTAAGAAACTTTTAAAGTCGGTCGATACGAAACTCAAGTCGGCTCCCGAGTCAAATAAAATAGAAGCAAAATGATTGTTGACGATAAACGTACCAGTGACGGTATCAGGGTTCTCACGAGCTTCTTGAGCATTCATAACAAATGCACGACCACGACCATTTTGACGATCATTGTTGTTGTTGGCATTGCGATTGTTGTTACGATTGTTATTACGATTGCCATTGTTGTTGTTGCCATTCTGGTTATTGTTGTTCTGAAGTCTAGGGCAACGATTACGATAATGGTTAGAATCACCACACTCGTAGCAGACAGGATTCTTAGGAGGATTGTTGGACGAACACTTTCTGAAATTATGACCCCAGCGGTCACACTTGAAGCATTTCTCACACTGACCATCATGATGCCAGTTACATCTGTTACACAAGGGCTTGCTTCCAGCATAAAACTTAGATTCTGAATTAGACCGATTGTTGTTCTGAGTAGAGGCTGCATAATTCTTAGTCTTTTGATATTTGTTCCCTTTGTGATCACGTTTGTTGTCGTAGGAACGCTTTCCATTTTCATTGCTCACATTATCAGTAGATTTGCTAGACACCACTAGCTTGTCTTTAAACGATCCACTTCTCATTGCATCATCAGTCAACCTTGTTGCACGATTCACAGCATCTTCAAATGTTGTCGGTTCAGAAGCAATAACATGAGTACGAATAAGATCATGAAGACCTTGAAGATACTTTTCAATACGCTTGAATTCAGGAGTAACCAAATGAGGTACGAGACGAGAGAGTTCTTGAAACTTAGTTGTGTAGGTAACAATATCAGATCCAACCATGGACAGATTCCATAGTTCCACCTCAACTTTTTGTAGCTCTCTCCTTGGGCAAAACTTTTGAGTTAACTGATCCTTGAACGTATCCCAAGTCATAGCATCAACAGTTGCACGTCCTAAGACTTGCACTTGAGAATTCCACCAGGACAACGCTTCCTTGGACAACGTACTAGCAGCAAACTTCGTCATATTCTCAGGGGCACATTGAATAACACTGAAAATGGATTCCACCTTCTCAATCCAGTGGATGATAGCAATAGCACCTTCAGATCCAGAGTAGGTCGGAGTATGACAGGACGTAAAGGTCTTATAGGATTGACCTTGACGATGGGGATCTGAAGTTTAAATAAATAAGGAAAGAAAATGAGTAATAGGTAAAATAAGATAGAAATAATGAATCTTCTTTCATGGAGTCGTATAATATACCGTTGTTTCCCACATTAGATGCACCAGCGGCATTTCCTCTTGCAGCGTTCATTTGAGCTATTGCTTCAGCGATACGGCGTTCCACCATTTGTTCGACAGTCTCAGCGTTTCCTCCTCGAGCCATTGATAAATTGCTGATACAAATGATAAGAAATTAAGAGATGACTAATATAGGAGGACTATAAGGAAAATATGTACTTATAATAGGGATCAAAGAGTAGATATACAATAGACGTAATAGTAGTAGTAGACGTAGATATAAATAGTCGTAATTATAGTTGTAGTAGAAGAGACGTATAGAAAATACAATTATAAGAACAATAGAAATTACGAAAATATCACTTTTATTAAACACATTCCTAATACATAATAGTTTTATAAGTAGGGCATATTTGCCAATACTAAAGAACAAAAATACTGAAATAGCTAAACATAAAATCTAATAATAGAAAAACAAATATAGACGATAAGTAGATGACTAATCATCTTCTTCTGGCTCAGAGTCTTCCATAGGCTCTGACTCTTCTTCTGGCTCTTCCTCTGGTTCTGATTCTTCCTCTGGTTCTGATTCTTCTTCGGGCTCAGAGTCTTCTTCAGGCTCTGATTCTGATATCACTTCTGGCTCAGGTTCCCGACGTCGTGGAGTTCTTGGAACAATATCACGCTTGGGTTTAGCAGGCGAACATAGATAAATGATACCGCCCTCACGCTTACGATAGACAATAGGACGATGACCACGAGCTGGAGTAGGAGGACCATTAGGAATGATAGGAAAGGGACGTCTTCTTGGGCGACGATGCCACGGGATAACAGGAGGTTGTACCACTGCTGGCACTGGAGCAACAGGAACTGGGACTACTGGGACAGCAGCATCACGATCACTATCGGAGTCATATGAGATATCGAGGACACTAGCAGGCGACATTCTACTAAACACGACGCATAAAAGTCTATTAGATTATGAAGTTGTAAGGCTTACTGACATATGCTAGCTATAACACTAAGGCAATACTAACTAAGGCAAATGTTCTAAACTAAGAACAATGGAACTTTAGGATATGAGACTGAGCATGCCATGATTATTTTGATTTTATAAAAATGTTTGTTTTTCCCAAAATCTTTTGTAGTTATAGACTAGGCTTGCTAATTCACTATAACTTAAGCTCTGATACCACTCAGTCACACCCCGCCAAAAATGAGTTTTACTTCATTTAAAATGTTTTGCGGAAGAACGGAAGTGTAACGTTCATGACAACATAGCAAAAATTAAGTAAACAAACAACCACGCAATAACGAAAAATAAAGGTTTGTTTCACTTTCCAAAAGTAGAAAGTTTCCAAAAATAGCAAGTTTCCTAAAATAGAAATTGTTTGAAATGAAATGATTGTTCGTAAACTTAATGTTTTAATCATGGCTCACGACAATCCCAATGCTCATATCCTCCAAACTCCACTGCACCTAATTACCTGGAAAAACATAAATAGTAAAAGGGTCAACAATAATGTTGAGTGAATCCACAGGGTTAATGTTTATGATAAGAGTAAAGTGATTTGCTACCCAAAATGTTTGTTATGAAAATGGTTTATGACTGAAAATGTATAAGGTTCAACACTCATATGATATGAGTAGTAAGTATGAAAATGTTTAGTATAGTTGTAGAATGTATACAACTACTAGTTATGTTTATGAAAAAGTGTTGAACAAAATGTTGTGTTTGACATCGCATGAACTGTTATCCCCAACAGGTAGCTAGTCTATTGAGTTAATATACCAACCCCTAAGTCCACAATCAACACTTCAACTCCAGTATGTTATGTTATTTTATGGATATACACTCCCGGAGATGTCTTGGATAAACCAAGTAATGATCAAACGTTCGTTGGGAGGATGAGTGTCAGCCAATAGTACTATCTGCATATCCATGGTCTAGATCCACTAGTTAATGATTGCTGGTAACCTTAGTCCGGTATAATAATTGTTTGTCATGCCAACGCGATAATGAAAATGTATAGATGTTGTTGTACAGTCATAGTAAAACAGTAGCAATTTATGTTTATGTTTTCCACCCCAGAGTTTATAAAACAGTTAAAAGAGTAAAAGGGGTCTGTGGACTCACCTGGCAAAGCTTAGCGACAAGAAATTAAGACAGAGGAATCCTCGGGAGACTCCTAGCTTCCTAAATGATTTAACTACTGATTAGACTAAGCTAACACAGGCGATACTATATACGATATAAGATATATGATATACGTTAAATGTTATGTTATATGTTTTGTGACATCGAGTGAACTTGGATTAACAAAATGAAATGAAATGAAATGCATTGGGTTTTATAAAATGAAATGAAATAGGCTCCAAAATGAAATGACATGAAATGAAATGATTCTCGAAATGAAATGATATGAAATGAAATGGGCTTCGAAATGAAATGAAATGAAATGGGCTTGGGTTAGGCTTATTGGGCCTAGATTTGGCCTATTGGGCCTAATGGGCTTAATGGGTTGGGCCACTTGGGCCTCTTATTGGGCCTAGGTCCACTTAGGTTGGGCCATGAATTGGGCTTGGCCCAATTGGGTTCGGCTTGGTTGGGTATGGGCCAAAGGTTTGGGCTTTGGTCCAAATGGGCTTGGATACTAATGGGCCAACTAATGTTTGGGCCCGATAGACTAAAGTAGATCGATATGGGCCAAGTATGGGCCTTGGCCCGATTGGGTATTCGGGTTTGGGTCCACGGTTTGGGTCAAGATCCGGCCTTGACCCGGTTTGACTTATTGGTCAAAATTGGTCAATGAAAGTCAACAAAAGTCAACTTAAATGTTCTAAATTTCGGTTAGGGTTGGGTATCCGGTTCTAGGGTATAATCTAGAATACTATTTGGTCAACAAAAGTCAAATCTAACTAGTCTAGGTCAAAAGTCAAGCATGTATGTTTAGGGTTCGGCTAGGGTTTGGTCTAGGGTTGGCCGAAGGCCAAAACCCTACGGGTTCTAGCTAGATCGAGTCTAGATCGGCTTGGTTCGAGGGTTTACAAGTATAGATCAGGTATATGTTCGAACTAGGGACTAAATCTATAGGTTTAGCATGTCAAAGTCGAGATCTAGGGTTCCTACGTACGGATCTAACAATCAAAACATACCATAATCACACACACGCACCCGATCGGATGAGTACATGCGTGTGTTTGGCTTTTGGAGGCTAACCGAGACCATATGGCCTATGGCCATGGTCTCGGGTTCAAAACAAGGTTCAAGCATGGAGATCTCAAGGAAAAACAAGGGTTATAGCATCATACCTTGATCGGGAATCGAAGAAAATGAGCAAGGGTTGCGGGTTTGCTTGTGATCGGAAATAGTCGAAGATGATGGTGGTGCTTTGGCCGAAAATCTCAAAGGAGCAAATGGGATTAGGGTTTCGGCCAAGGGGTATTTATATAGGGTGTGCATGTTGGTGTTTAAGGGGTACAAGGATTCCTTTCAAACTCTAGATGGATAAGTATCAAGGAACAATGATAAGATCAACAACAATTCAACCTCACACCCAAGGGTGTTCGGCCGAATAGGGTTCAAGAGAGGGTATGGAGGCCGGCCACATTAGTGGTCGGTCTAGACTTGGTGTCGGGTTTTAACCATCGTTCAATTCGAGTCACGTTTATAAGATTTTTTTTATACGCTTATTGTTTTATCGAGAAAGTTATTGTATTAGAAATTATTTAAGCTCAATGTGTGTCACCATAAGTAAATAAAAAATGTTGTGTTGACTAAAATAGTCAAACACTGATGTATGGTGTAAAAATATGTATGTTTGTTGTGTATAAGGAATGCCAAAATAGAAATGTCTATAAGTAGAAACTTTCTAAATAAGGAAAGTTACAGAAATGAAATGAGGTTACATACCAGAAATATCGAGTTGTCACACTATAAAAAGAGTAACTAAATTATAATATTGATTTATAAGAAAATCTAAAATTAAGATGAAGGGTTGTATCTCTCATAAGGTGATAATATAAGGGTCTAATTGGAAAGGTTTGTCATTACTCATTAGTAACTTATAAAGCCTAAAAGCATGAAGATGCACGTATGGAGGAAAAATAACGGCTGTACCTGATTAAATATAACTATGAACAGCGAATGTGAATGCCTAATGTATATAAAGAGTAATAAATAAGGATTTTGATAATGACAGCCCTAAGGGCTGTCTCTAAGTGCATTAAAAATTGTACGAATGAGTAATTCCTAAAATTCAGAAGTCGGTTACAGATGGATGTACAATACATTTATGCATGTCTTATGACAGCCCTAAGGGCTGTCATTATCAAAATCCTATATATAAATAAATAAATAATACTGTAAATAATAAGCGGACGCCACCCTCCTTAATCGGACCAAACAACCTTATCCATTATAGTCCGTACATAAATTTAGTCACTAAAAACAAAAAAAAAAAACAAAAAACAACGTTTTCACACCACTTTGATTCATTTCATCTTCCTGAATTCATCCAACAAACTCTTTCAATGGAGAAAATTTATAGTGCTAAATCTAAAAATCGCAGGAAATCCGATGATCAAGATGAGTCTTCAACATATCTCAATCACGATAATGATCAAATCGCGGCTGACATTGACCGTTTGACGGACGAATTATTAACGATTGATGACAAATCAATCTCGCCCGAACGTCCTGATACACTTGACAGATTCATTAAGATCATCGAATCAAAGATTAAAATATACAATTCATTAAAATCAGGCATGCGATTTCGCAAAATGGCCAAAGAAGACGAGTTTTTCATGGAGATTACAAGTTTATCGAAGCTCAAAACTGTTTTAAACGAGTTCCCAAATACGCCATCGATGAATAACATCAATAAAGTGGCACAACAAGCAATTGAGTTAATGGAAGACGAATTTGAAGCACTTTTACACGATTCAAATGCTCCGTCTGAATCGATTACAAAAAAGGGTGGATCAGAATCGTATAACGAAGAAGGATTCCCGGGTTATTCGAAAGAAAACGTGACTTTGATGAACAAAATTGTGACCGTGATGATCACCGCAGGGCACGAATACGAATCTTGTCAGGTGTATAACAGGATACGAAAAGATGAATTGATCGATCAATTTAAAAGATACGAGTTTGAAAAATTGAACGTTGAAGATGTTCATAAATCTAAATGGGTCTCACTTGAGCCCGATATAAACCGATGGATTAAATTAACGAATCATTGTTCCAACGTCCTTTTCCCGGAGGAAAAAGCCCTCGGAGAAGCGGTTTTCTCCGGTCACCGCCCGATTTTCACTGGATTATTCATAACCCTAATCCATAGCATCACGACGTTACTTCTCGAATTTGCAAAAGTGGTTGCAACCGCGAAACCGAAGGCAAAACGGTTGTTTAAATTCATTGATGTCTATGAAACGATTCGCGATCTTAGTACCGCCATTGACAAATTGGGTTCCAGCGAGGTAAAACTAGAAGAATTTGGTAATTTGAAAGCGGAAATATCATCGGCGAGTGACATCATCGGTGAGACGGTGGTGAATATGTTCGATGATTTAAAGAACTCAATACGTAACGATGCTAACAAAAATCCGATTCATGGTGGTGGCGTATACCCGCTAACGCGTCACGTTATGAACTGCATAAAACGTGCATTCGACGAGTACCAAAACACATTGGATCATATTTTTGAAAATGTTAAACTCGAAAACGATGTAGAAAACTCGTCATTATCGAAACAATTTTTGTTGGTAATCGAATTGCTAGAAGCAAATCTCGAAACGAAATCCGCACTTTTCAAAGACCCATCGTTACGTTATATATTCCTAATGAACAATTTTCAGTACATTTTACAAACCGTTAAAGCGACAAATGAGATGAAACAAATGATTGGAGATAATTGGTGTAGACAAAAATCATCCGATGTTAGAAACTACCACACGAGTTACCAACGCAATTCGTGGAATAAATTGTTAAAATTTCTCACACAAGAAGGTGTTCAAGTTAATGGAAAACCAAGTAGACGGATATTGAAAGAAAGGTTTAAACGTTTTAACGCGATGTTTGATGAGATACACAAAACGCAAAGCTCGTGGGTTGTTAGTGACGAGCAATTGTTATCGGAGATTAGGATTTCAATAACCGCAGTTGTGAGTCCGGCATATCGGTCATTTGTTGGCCGATATAAACCGCAGTTTGAGGGCGCAAAGAGTATTGATAAGTATATCAAGTATCAACCGGAAGATATTGAGTCACAAATCGAGACTTTATTCGAAGGTAAGTTAGTGTCAAAAGGGACATATCGAGTAAATGTCAAACGGTATTTTTCAAGTGTGGGTCGATCCAAAAAGTACACTTTTTATGTATCTTTCCGAACCTTAAAAGTAAATAGGGTGTTAAATATAATCTGAAGAACTATAAATTTATACAAATAATATATATTTTATATAATAAAGCAATAAACAAGACTTTTGGACATTGATGACTAGCACAAAAAAGTACTGAAGTTTTTGAAAATTTTCGTCTGAGGTAATTCTTTTTTTTTCTTTCTCACAACTGTATTAAAAATTTTCTTTTTGGTAATGTACCTTTAAAAAAATTGAAGGTATTAGAAAAACTCTAATTAAAATGAGAATCTACTTAGTTTACAAAAGAAGAATAAAAAACACTTCAGAAATATAAACAAAAAAAATCTTTTTATGGGTTGGAAAATGTCAAAATACTGTAATGCCTCTAGTTAACAAAAAGAAAACTTTAGTACCTCAAACAAATTTTTTGAAAATATTAATAAATTTTTTATACAGTTTATCATTGTATAATTTGAATGATTGATTGATTGATTTCAACCCATTCTATATTTAACCAAACTTATAACTGATTGGATCCGACGAATCGAATTGGACTGAATTGAGCTATACCAGTTGAATTGAGTTATACCAGTTCAGTTCTTGATTCTAATTCTTATGCAAAATAGATTCGGTCCAAAATTGAATTAAAAAAAATTTCTCGGTTTTCAATTCGGTTTGGTCCTTGGACGTCATCTGTTCGATCAAGCGGTTCAATTCGGTTTGTGACCGTGCACAAACCTAATTCCGCTTACCATGTTTGATATGATAGATAAATAACAATATTTAGATAAAGAAATTAAAGTAAAGTTATAAATAAAAACATAATCTAACTTATCTTACTTAAAATAATAAACAGGTTAAAGTCTAATTGTATTTTTTTTTTTTTTGAAAGAAAAATCTTAATCTGCTTCTAATTATCATCTATTTCCATGATGAGACTTGATCCCCCCGACTTCAATAATGAGTGGTAAACACCATATCGCTTGGACAAATGATCTTTGATTTAAAGTATAATTGTATGATATAAGAAAAAGAAAATGGTGAATTTAACTATAAATAATTTTAAAATATGTTTAAATTTTATTTTAACAAGGTACTGAGAAGGCGGAGACTAAATTGAACAGACTACAGTCGTCTTCGTCAACAGTGAAGCATACTACAGGAGCATTCAAGAGTCTACTAAAAACTTATACAAATGTGAGACATATGTGATAGTTATAATTCTTTTTAGATGTTATTTGATTAGCTAGAAGCAAAACTTAGTTAGTTATTTTTTGTTTAATTTTAATTTGTATATATAGGATAAATTTTTTTTAATTTTAAGTTGTATATATGGGTCAATATGAATAAAAATTACTCAAAATGTTATTTTAAATCTCGCCCCAAAGTATTCAATTAAGGTTGTCCGATATAGGTATGTCTTCACGCTGTTGGAGATGAGGTGGCACAGCCTCCATGCCGTGGTGAAGACATTAACAACCCTCCCGTATATTTGAAAGTATAATTACTAGTTCATTTTTTGATAATCATAATATTAGACGCTTGATCAACTAAGACTGTGTTTGCTAATTATAACTGTTAGATGAAGTAGATTTTTTCATAGATAAATGATATTTTTTTCCTATTTTTTCTTCATATTCATATGTCTACTCACTTCTAACCTTGACATGTGTCATCCACTATTTTTTTTTTCTTCATACCATTACTTGATTTTAACACTTGTAATGATCAAAATGGATATGAAGAAATACCATTACTCTTTTTCATATAAAACGAGAAGGTATTTTGGATTTTCTTAATAAATATATAATTTTTACATAGACTTTGTGTTGGCTATAAAAGTCAATCTTATAAATTATTTTCTGTTTGTTACACGTTACAATATTATCATATTATAACTAAAATCGTATTCTTCTTATATACAATTAGCATTCAATATTACTATTCATAAGGATATTATTAAAATATTAGTTCTAAGGTTTCTTCATTTCTTATTAGATGAGCTCAAGACACGCATATGTCATATGTATAAAATATTAGTAATAGTTATGTGGGTCTTAAATTTGTCCACCTGTCATGGAATATCTTAATACATTTTAGCATGGTGAGATTATTAAAATGAGATTAACACCGGACATGATCACGGGATCAAGAGAAATTGATTTCATCGTCACTAAAGAAAGGATCAGTAATAATTTTTGTTACTTTCGAAGGTGTGAGGATTTGGGGTGTTTGGGGTATTTGAATTTTTAATTTCTTTATTTAAAAAAAATTTAGTATCAGATTAGTAGTTACAATTAGGGTGGTAATTCATCTCGGGCTTGAGTTTGCAGTCGTGGATTTGAGTTTGCATATAACCTGAACATGATTTATATAAATCATTTAATTAAATGTGTTAAACAAGTTAACGATATAAATAGGTTAAACATAAAATGTGTCTATAAATTTTACTAAACACTATCTATTTTTTAAATATATGTACTCTTCAAATATATCTATAAATTACTAAAACATAAATATATCTATTTTTAAACATCTAATAATTAACTGTGTTGCCGAGTCGTCCCATTATTTATCAATTTTAATAAGTTCTTATATAGGTTTTGAGCGTATTTAAAAAACACAATTACCAGATAATTTATGGACTCTTATAAGTTAAGTAGTACTATTGGTGTTGTAACTACAATAGACATCATCCTACATTATTCTATTTGTTCATAACTAAACACAAGAAATTGAATTTGTTTAAAAGCGAATCTTGATCTCACTGGAAAAAAAAATTACTTTTTGAAATCCGCAACAACGTGCGGGGGCCACAATGCTCGTATATAATATTTAGTAAAAATTATTAATTAACATTTTTTTTATGACTTTTTCTTTGAACATTTCATATAACTCTATTATTATTATTATTATTATTATTATTATTATTATTATTATTATTATTATTATTATTATTATTATTATTATTATTATTATTATTATTATTATTATTATTATAGTGTTTAAATGGTGTCCTTTCTATACAATAATATTAATGATGTCTTTTATTTGATTTATCTGATTATTTGAAATTATTTTATATAATTGAAGTATACTATTTAAGTAAATTTGCAACTAATTCAAAATTTTTGCATGTCTTTTAAAGGTCAAATAAGATAATAATTGTCCAAGTTACCTTAACTAAATTGATAACATATTAGTTTATAAATTTGATGTGTATCTTTGAAACCTTTCGCAAAGCGTGGGCCGAGCTCCTCGCAATAATAATGTATAATCTTATTTAAGGCTTTAAACTGAAAAAACTAGAAAAATGGTTTAAAAAATAATAGCAAGGTACTCGCGAAATACGACGGAAGGTATCCTATAACTATATAAACTTTCTCTTTCCCTAAAGATTCTCTTCAAAATTATATATTGAAATGCTTTGGTGACGCAGTGGTGGTGGCGGACGACGTTTCTGCCTCAAGAACCTCCGATAACATCCTGTATCTCGCCGGCTTTTACATATTCTTTTCTACTCTCTTTAATCTTCAACTTCAATGGCGAGAAGCGATCCAAAGAACAAAGAGGGAACCGCCGCAGCTGAAGACGAAGACACCGGAGCTCAGGTCGCTCTGGTCGTCATGGTTGAAGAAATTGTCGTCTCTGCTGATGAAGAGGATGAAGACGCTCTGTAATATTTCATTTTCCATCTGTAGATTACTTAGCTATAGATTCCAATCTGTAATTTTAGAAATTTTGGGAATAAAAGGTTTCAATTGGAGGGGTAAAATGTTGGGAGAGGGGAGGAGGTATAATTGTCTATTTACTTCAAATTGCTCTACATATCTAAAAGTTGCTCTGTCAGTAGAGGTGTCAAAAGGGTCAACCCGACCCGACCCAAAACCGAACCCGAAGTCGATTATGCTAGTCGGGTCGGGTTTAATCGGGTCAAATATTGATATCGGGTTTTTTAAACCCGACCCGACAAACCCGACGTTGATATCGGGTCGGATATCGGGTGAAGATTGGTTACCTTTATCGGGTTTCGGGTTAACCCGATTAGACCCGACTCAAGTTTAAATATTTTTTTCTCTTTAACATTTAGCAGATAAAATGAATATGAATCTTAAAATATGTAACAATTACGAAACAATTTAAATTTTTTTTAACAATGATAAAGTAATGAAGTTTTGGGAGGTTTTAGGGACTCATTTTCTGAGTAAGTGTGTTCGTAAGTATCGTGAAATTAATTATATTTGATTTACAGAATATGAAATTAACAACTAATTATCTTGTTCTTGACTAATTTGTAATTTTATGTACATATGATTATCATGGATCTTGTAAAATATGTAGTCTATATATAAAAAGTTGTACAGGGACATTTTCTATTTATAAATTTGTGTTTCTTATAAGTGGAACTATTTGACCCGACCAACCCGATCGGGTCAACCCGACAAACCCGAAACCCGACCAACCCGAACCCGAGGCTTGTGCTAACCCGATTCCTTATAGGGTCGGGTTTCGGGTTAGAATTTTTCACCTCAAAACCCGACAGACCCGACCCGATAAGAGCCAAACCCGACCCGAAAAACCCGATTGACACCCCTATCTGTCAGGATCAGCACCCATTTTATATATAAACTTGAAAACTTCATTATTACATATATATCCTTCTAAAACCTCAAAATTCTCATATATTTTTATTGATTTATTTTAATAATATTTAAATCTTTTAAAATTAAATAACTATAAATCTTAATTAAATTAATGGTAAAATACTATTGATGAACGAAAATGTAGTTGTGGAGTTTGGCAAGAAAATACCATTGACGAAAGAAAAAAAAAACTCTTACCAAAGGTATATAAGGCATTTTACTATTAATATACATTAGGATCTATATTTCTTAATTTTATATGATTTAAATATTATTAAATTAGGTACACAGATATATGTGAGAATTTTGAGTTTTGGAATGATATATACATAATAATGAATTTTATAAGGATATGTATATAATATTAAAATGATTTATTAGATGTAGTAAATAATAGATAAAGGGATAATTTCATATATAACCTTGAAAGCTTCATTATTATATTATATATATATCTTTCTAAAACCTCAAAATTCTCATATATTTTTATTTATTTATTTTAATAATATTTAAAAATTTTAAAATTAAATAATTATAAATCTTAATTAAATTAATGGTAAACACTATTAATGAAAAAAAATGTAGTTGTCAAGTTTGACAAGAAAATACCATTGACGAAAGAATAAAACTCTTGATCAAAGATATTTAGGGCATTTTTCCATTAATTTACATTTGGATCTATATTTCTTAATATTAAATGATTTAAATATTATTAAATTATGTAAATATATATATGTATATAATATTAAAATGTTTTATTAGTATCCTGAACTTAGCTAACTATGTTATCTACTACCTTGAACTATTAAAAGTGCTGCATGGTACCCTGAACTTGACAAAATGGTCGATTTAATACCTTGACTCATTAATTTGATCACATTTTCTTGCTTAACTTACTTTCGTTGAGGTTTTTGACGGACTAAAAAATATATGTTTATCTCAATATTTTGATATTAGAAGCAAATCTCGTGAGAAAACACGACCAAATTAGTGAGTTAGAATATTAAATTGATCATTTTGTCAAGTTCAGGATATCATGTTGCACTTTAAATAGTTCAGGGTAGTAGATGACCCAATTAGTTAAATTTAAGATTGTATTTTGGCCTATATAATATTAGAAATTAATAAGAATGTATATTTATCTATTGGGAGGGGTAAAAGATTCTGTATCAATCGAGATGATATTGGAAGCTTTTCGTCAACATCACGAATCTTCTAGAGCTCCATGCTCAATTCATTATAGGCTCACTCTAAACCTACCAAGGTTTTCACTAGTCCTACCATTACTTTTATTATTTTTTTTAATTCCAATTAAGTAGAGAAAGAAAAGGCATTTTTTTTTTGTAATAAATACGTCAGAGGAAGATGAAATAGGCTTCTTGACTTTTTCTTCTTTTAAACGAAAGCAATGCAAATTAGAATTAAATGAAACAAATACTTCCTCCGTATCAAAATAAGTGACACAAATTGGCTTACATGTTTTTTGAGGTAAAAGATTAAAGTAGATGTTAAAATATATTAAAGTACATAATTAGTGGAGAATGAGTCCCGTTTTTCTTGAATATAGTGATATTAATGAGTTTTAAAAGTAAAAGTAAGGGTATAAGGGTAATTTCATTGTATTAAAGTGGATAGTTAGTGGGTATGGGTCCCACTATTTTTACCAAATAAGGAAAATTTTCAAAGTGTATCACTTATTTTGATACACCCCAAAATGGAAAGTGTGTCACTTATTTTGATACGGAGGAAGTACTATTATTACTCATGTTAAAGGATTTCAGTGCTTATATAGAGATGTCAATTTTTAACCCCCCAAAAAAAAGTTACGATGTATAACTCCAACAAGTTTAATAAATAGACTAATATTTTTTGAACACCTAATATGTTCCATAAAATTTACGATATATCGAGTTTAGAGTTAAAATTTTCGACATGATTAACCCATTTAAATGGGTCGAGTTAGGTTGAGATGTAATGTAAACGTTAACATGCTAACCCTGTTACTCCTAATTTTCCAGAAATAAACTAACATTATTTTCGTCTCATAATATTTTTTTTTCAATTTCTCCTTAAAATTTTGAGGGTCCATTTAATAAAATAACATTATTATCAATGACCCCACCACATTTAATCTTCTAAAAATATTTTCTCTCTCTAAACTAACTTTATATTTTAATTAACAATTCTAATTATTTTCTAAAATCTTATACTTTATATTTTAATTAACAATTCTAACTATTTTCTAAAATCTTATACTTAAAAGAAATAAAAAAAAGTTGAGATGAAAGACTTAAAGAAGTATATACCAAGTAAAAGTTTCATTTATCCTTTATTATATTTAAACTTTATTTATATCACAAAAGGAACAAACTATCGAGAAATAATAAAAAAAGATTGGGCTGCTCAATCTCTCATTCCCAGAGCATCATTCCGGTCACCTTCAGGTCAAATCAAAGTAACTTTTGGTAGGAAAAGCAGGACCCTTCATTATATAACCACCTCCGTTATTCCTTCAAAATGCAATAAAAAATCTGTATTCGTATATTCAAATCAAGATTCAAATTTCATTCATTGCTACTATCCTACAGTAAATCATGATCAACGATCCATTTTTCAGGAGCTATCCATCACGTAAGACCCGACCCGTTATGGTGCAGCAAGCTCACCGGAATTCCTCACCGAAGGTGGTTCCGGTACCAGTTCACTTCGTTTCATCTGAGCAGCCACAAATTCCGTCGGAATCAGCGGCACTGAAAATTCAAAAAGTATTCAGAGGATTTTTAGTTAGAAAGTGCGTGAAGAAGATATCATCAATCAGAAATGAGGTTTGTGAGGCCGAAACGCGAATTAACGATACCGAAATTGCTGAACTGATCCGGAGAGATGCGAAGGAGCGATTACGAGTGAATGAAACCCTAATGTCTTTGCTATTCAAGCTGGATTCAATTCGTGGTGTTGATTTCGGAGTTAGGGATTTCAGGAAAGCTGTTATTAAGAAAGCAATTGCGTTGCAGGAGAAGGTGGATTCAATCGTCACAATTAAGAACGAATCTGACGCAATCGAATCAGAGAATGCTAATTCGACTGGTATTCGTGATGAGGCTGTTGCTGATTCTGTGAATTCAACAGCCGCTACGGATTCTGTAATGAATACAGATAGTGTAATCGATTCAACAACGGAAGTTGTGAAGGAAATCGACAAGAATTGCAATCCTATTGTGGCTGTAGATGATTGTGGTGCAGAGAATCTGAATTTTACAGATGATAAAAAGAGGAATATACAAATTTTGGAGAAATTAATGGATGATAACGAGAAGATGATGAAACTAATGAGTCAGATGTTCGAGAGGAATGAGATGCAAACTCGGATGCTTAACTCGCTGAGTCAACGAGTTGAACTATTGGAGAAAGCGTTCATGTGTGACAGATCTATGAGGAAGAAGAAGTGCCCGAGGCCTTACTTAAACTAAACCTTGGCTACTGTTGAGCAAAAACTAATATTTGTCATTATTTAGAATTTTATGTTGCTACAACAATTAAGATCCGTTCAGCCTTAGGTTTTTCTATGTTTTATTTATACGTACGTCATGATTAACTTTAATTACGTCATCCTCTTTACGTAATAATGCATATGTACAATATCGGGGGACATTTGGTTAAGATCACAAACTTCTGGCTTATAGACGATCTACGTGTTTTGATATATATCTACCACAAACTCATTGACATTATTGCAAAACAACAAAGATTATACGGCATACCAGATTTTCGTTTCTTGGAGTTTGTTTATTACTTCGAGGGTTCTTGAATTCTTGTTTATAAAACTAGACATACGAATGGTTACTAAAGTGGATAAATTACGTCATGTGTCTTGCACATAAAAGTAAATTAGTCAATTTATGTACAAAAAGACCATTTATGTGATTTACTCAAGTTTATTATATTGGGCCAATTTGCATTGGACTATGATAAAATGATGAAATTGAGGGCTTAAATTATAAGGAAAATGATAGAAGGTAAAATACACAAAAGATAAGCCCCCTGAATTGATCTTCTGGCTTATAGACGATCTACGTGTTTTGATATATATCTACCACAAACTCATTGACATTATTGCAAAACAACAAAGATTATACGGCATACCAGATTTTCGTTTCTTGGAGTTTGTTTATTACTTCGAGGGTTCTTGAATTCTTGTTTATAAAACTAGACATACGAATGGTTACTAAAGTGGATAAATTACGTCATGTGTCTTGCACATAAAAGTAAATTAGTCAATTTATGTACAAAAAGACCATTTATGTGATTTACTCAAGTTTATTATATTGGGCCAATTTGCATTGGACTATGATAAAATGATGAAATTGAGGGCTTAAATTATAAGGAAAATGATAGAAGGTAAAATACACAAAAGATAAGCCCCCTGAATTTTAGAAATATTACTTTTTTAATCAATGTACAAGCTTTTTATGCATGTTAGTGAAGGGCTATCATTAACAAAACCCTATATTATAATATAAAATCAAAAGAACCAAATGACGTTGCATAAGAACCGTCGATTTCATATTTGAATTAAAATGGTTCAAATCAAGACATATTTGATCTGCGTGTGTAAATGTTTCACTTTTTCCAGTATATTTTACTGTTTGAATGCTTAGAAAAAGCCTTCGTGCTCTATTGAATCTCATTTATGTTGATCCATGTTATGTTCTTTAATGACAAAGAAAACAGGTCAAACACGACAGCGTACAGGGTCTCCTCAACTCCAAAGCAGATATAAAGAAATAGATATTATGCAAACTTATTTTTTGACAAATAAACTACAAACTAGATTGATCTTTAAGAAGAAAATGACTGTACAAGCTTTACAACTAACCTCGTATTGCCCCAACATCACAAACTCTGGATGCAAAATGAGGGGGTAATAAAAATTCTATCTGATAAAAAAACGTTGCAATTAGTACCCATACAAGAAGCTAACAAACAGCAAATGACTTATAAATAAATAAATAAAAAAAGGATGATAGACCGACTCAAGTGTTGGGTAATAAGGGTTAATGGGTTAATCATCTATACGTTGAATCTCACCCATCATAATTCGGTTGCTAGTAACCTTAAAACCCAGTAGAGCTGGGTCTATTTGCCTTCCCTTTTTCCCTTTTTTCTTTCCCGTTTTACCCCCCTGTCCATCTCCTCCACTTTCTAATGAATGATTATCTGCCTTTTTACCACCATTATTGCTTTTCAGCATGTCACTAAATGATGCTGTTTCTGACACGTCAGCATCACTACAAGATGACGTTCTCCTAGAACGAACATCCTTCTTCCCACCTTCATTCGCCACATTGCCTCCCCCGCCTAATAATATATAAAAAAATAAAAAATAAAAATTTATTTGAAGTCACAAATAGATTTGTGATTGTCAGATTTATATATATATATATATATATATATATATATATATATATATATACCTTCAGGAGATATGATAGTAGTAGGGACAGTCCTCCCTGGATTTGATGCCAGCTCAGCTAACCCTTCATGTGATGAGGCTGCCCGTGCAACCGGTGGCCTTTTCAACAATATGTTTTCAGGCCTCTTCGACACCCTGCAAACAAACCTATTCAGTTAATACATACATACAGTACATGTATAATGCATACTTATAAAAGAAGCTTCTACAAGTTTCACTTACCGATCTCCAGAAAAAGAATCAGCAGGTCCCACCTTGTCATTGTACAAACCAACGGGACCCACACTTTCTGCCCCCGAACCCTTCATTATATCTGTGCCCACCATTGAGTATGCTGAAGACGGCCCGTTTACACCAAATAACGGGTTGTCTTCGTTTCCTTTGACCCCAAATAACAGGTTCTCATCCACCATGGATCCACCTGGACTGGACCCATAAGATCCAACACCAAACGGGTGGGTCTGGTTGAGTCCTATTTGTTGATCTGAGTGATTCGGTCTCCTATCAAATGGATTTATATCCAACGGTTCGGTTGGTTGATTGTTTGGTTTTTGGTGTAATAATTCCATCAACAATCTTTTAGAACTATCATCACTTGTCCCACCAGACATCCAGAGACTTTGATCTTCTCTTGCTTCCATTTCTCTTTTCTGTCTTTCGTTGTTAATATGAAGCTGCTGAATCCTGGATTCCAACCACTCACTTGACATTTGACCATTATGCCCTCCTTCCAAATGTGAGGGATGGAAATTGTTAGAAGCTGCTAAAGGATGGGGAGATTGATGAGAGATCATATCTGAAGGTAACCGGGCTGCATGGTTCAATGGATCTTGGAAGTCCATGCTTTGACCGCGACCTGGCATTGACAATGACCTGTCGTATAGGTTGGGGTCGTAAAGCCCCCGTTGAATCCTTTCCTGCACCGACAGATTCCGTTCAGGAGACTGTCTTTGTTGTTGTTGTTGATAGAGATCTGTTTGACCAGCTGAGTTGACTCGGTGAAACCAGTCAGAAGTGAGTTGCCTTTCTTCCTCCATTTCAACCATCTGTCTCAACTGCTGTTGTCTTCCATGAAACTGTTCTCCTTGAAGCATTTGAGATGACATCTGCTCGTGTTTAGCTCGCACCATCATCTCCAACAGATCATCTGAGTGACCATATTTTGCTTGAATCAGATGCTCAATTGATGGATCAACATGTCTTTGTTGTTGTTGCATTTCATTTAAAATCTGATGTTTTAAGAGAAGTTGATCAACAGCATCGTTACGTGATCTCAACCGTCCATCTTGCATCTGATTTTGAACCAACTGTTCAAGAAGCATTTGCTGTCTAGATTGCTGTTCTTTAAGTATCATCTGCTGTCTGGATTGCTTTTCTTTGAGTATCATTTGCTGTTGAAGTTGCTGCATCTGCCTCTGTTGTTGTAATTGTTGTTGTTGCTGCTGCTGCATCTGTCTCTGTTGTTGTAATTGTTGTTGCTGTTGCTGCTGCTGTTGTTGCATCTGAAGTGCCAACAAGTGTTCAAGATCTTGACCGGTCAACTGCTGTTGAAGCATGGGTTCATTCAAGTGGGAAGCAGATAAGAGATTATGCTGCTGAAGCAGTTGCTGTTGGATTTGTTGAGCCCTAAGTTTCTCAGCTAAATCAAAGTCTTGGTCCACTTGTAAGAAGTGGTCAGCAACAGGACTCATAAGTTGTTGGTGGAGACCGCCAGTAAAAGTTGGTTTAGAAGATTGGTTTTCTTTCCTTAAGCTGGAGCCTTCAAGCTCGGACCACAACAACCCAAAAGGGTGCATCTTATTGTCATTCTGACTCGGTTGACCATTAGGAGTCATTTGGTTCACATAATTTCCAGTCAAAGCATTATTATTCCCCAAAATATCATGGTTGCTACCAGGCCTTCCCGGGAACACAATATCTGTAAGGAAATAATAAGAGTAAATTACACAATTAAAAGTTTTGGATTTAGTCCCTAAGTCGTAGAAATTACATGGATAGTCCTTAAATATGGAGGGTCGGTCACGCTTTTAGTCCTTAAGGTAGATGTCCGTTAGAAATAGCCGCTAAATTATATTAAATGTGATAAAAATACCCTTTAATCTTTATTTTTTATTTTGAATTTTAAATTTTGATTCCACCCCTTCACTTATCGTTAGAAATAAAAAAATTGCCGAGAATATAAAAATCAGTGCACTTTCGGAACTCAAACGAGCTAAGAGAATGGTTGATGATTTAACAAGAATTTTTCATGACTGTGAAGCAGTGACTGAAGAGAAAACTGTGGCTATCAAGGAAGATACAGAATCCGAGCTTATAACTTATAAGTAAAGTGAATTTGGATCAAGCTAGTGAGATTTCTGTAGAAATTATGAATGTGGAAGAAACAATAGAGCAGGTGAAGCTTGCAACAATGGAAGCTCAACAAGAACAACAAAAAATATACATGGAGAAGATCACTAAAAAATTAGCTCATAAAGCTGCCCTTGAAGAATCTGCAAAGAAATTACTTGCTTTACGAGAACAAATAGACCCTGAAATGTCGAAAGATCTCGAAACCCAATTTGAAGAAACATCATCTGAGATCAAAAGATTGCCAACCGAGATGGAGAATGTTAGGGTTTCAGATCTGAACGTCGAGCTACAAAAAAGAAAATATGTGGGCACGTGCAGGAAGCATGCGAGATTGTATTAGTTACCACTTTTGTTAAATGGCCAAGTTACCCTTGTGTGTCTGGCACATGATTGGTATTTTTAATGGACATCCATAACTTTTAGCAAACCACAGGGACAATCACTGTGTAATTTACTCTAATAATAATAATGAAAAAGAAGAATAATATCACAACATTAAAAGAGTGTTTGGATATTTTACCTTCTTCATGGAAGCTTTGGCCTTCAGAATATGAATGTGTGGGTAAACCAGTCAGCTGCCAGCGAGGATCGTCAGTTGGAGAAAGAGTAGCATCCAAATTCTCTTGAAAAGCAGCAGGTGCAGCTTTTAAGTGTGGAATGACATCTCCCAATTCTTCAAAAGGAGTGGCTTCAGGTGCATCTGCCACACGAACGGGTAAATCTGCCCCAAAGAAGCCTTGTTCAAACCATGAGATTATGTCAACCCCAAGAAATGGGCCCTGTATCTCCCCTTGCGGGTCACAATAAAACAGACTTAATTCTTCAGGTGGGATCCCACTCAACAAATGTTTGTTTATGCTATTCTTTCCTGCCCAATATTGCTCAGATGATGGCATGTTGAATGCCACATCATCAAAAACCTCATGTTTCATGACAGTAACTTCAGCATTTTCATGATTGCTGGTCATAATTCCACTAGATTCTTGCCCTGAAACAATTTGCAAAAGTTGTATTTAATTCATGTGATGTCTCTAACAAATTCATGCTTATTGATGTAACTCACCGTCTGTCATGTTAATTTTAGGACCATTAAACTGTAGAGGATTTGTTTGATGAGACAATCTGTCCAAATCCTCCGCCAAGGGAAGATTACCATCTTTTCCAGCAGCATCTAAATACACAACATTTTAATAAATACAAAAACATAACAATGTTTGAAAAGGGTAAAAAATAACCCACATTTACCTGTAATATTCTCAGGCGAGCTGGCCTTTGCAAGTGAATTGTAGGACACCTCGCTACTAGTGATTGTACCCTTCCACATATCACCAAGAATAGCCTGTGACCAAAAGATTAACTTGTAAAAATCTAAAAAAATATTGAAAAACTGAACTGCGAAGATTCTTTAGCATACCTCTTCCTCATCATCAGGAACCACAAAAGCCAGTGGTTCGACAGCAGTTACTTGTGTTATATGAGGTACTTCAACTTGCATGACATTTTCAAAAGAAGAATCAAGCTTCTTCTGTGTGCGATATATATCAAGAAGCTTTCCCCTTGGATAGAAAAACATGCCACCTGGCTTTCCAGGAACACTCTCACTGTTGGAACCTGCAGATGAAGGCCTCCCACGCCCATATGTAAAGCCCGTGTTTGGTCTCTCAGCCCGGCCTTTCTCCAGCCCAAATCCAGGTGCAGCCCGAAAGGAGCCCGGCCCAGTAGAAGTTGCCTCCATCCTGTGCCGTGGTCTCCATTTATCACGAGCGTCTGGATCAGTTAATCTAGTGCTGTTTAAAGTGTCACCATGACTATCCTCCTTTTCAACATCTAGTTTCTTCTCAGTTCGGGCTTCTTTTTCTTTTTCATCTGGGCCCCACCTAGATGACCACTTGCTATCACGACGGGCCTCATTCTTACCAGCATCATTCCACCTGTCAGAAGGAGGTGGAGCTCTTGCTTCAGTAACAACATCAATACGGCGGTCAGTTTTTCTGCGGTCTCTTCTGCCAAGTAGGCCCGTTTCTCTTTCTTCTTCACGCCAACGACGGGCACTTTCTGCTTCATTTGCATTTTTCCTCCAATCTTTTTTCTCATCATTCCATTCTTTCACATTTGAATCAGCAGATGTTCCAAGAGAGAGAGAACTTGGTGCACGCTCCTGTCATCATAGTAAGAAAACAAGAAGATAATCTGTTATACCATCTAATCTAATCTAATCTGATTCTTTTAATATGGTAAACAATGTGACATTTAAAGGAAGCTTTTATTAATAACCAATCACTTACCATCTTATTCTCGCTTGGTTTAGCATAAAGCCACTGCGGAGACAAGGGGATGCTGCTGTCCAGAGCAAGATGATCTTTGATAAACAGAAAAAAAAAAAACAGGAAACTAATTGAGAACATGTGAAGTAGAGGAAGGAATCATCTACTTGCTAAGAAGATACTATACAGCTACAAAACTTACCTTTGGAATCATCTAGGAAACCCATCGACTTATCCTCATCATTCCCTTCTGGAGCTTCCACTATCATGCATGAAGTCAATACATGTTAAGGAAAAAATGATATTTAGATGACTGGTGATTTTGTAATGTCAAAGGACCAAATATAAGAACATGTAAAGTGTAATTACATAACAATAAGATAGAAAATAGTCAAATAAAAAGGCAACACTCTCCCTAGAAAACACGATTACATCCATTATATTTTCTCTTTACACAACAGTTTCCAAATTCAAAAAATATAGTTACAAGTTATGAGAAACTTCTCATGTGCAGAAGCAGGTCAGCAGAGGCTACTATCACACACATTAATGCAGCTAAAGATCAAGCCAGTAAAGCATAATGATGTTTATATCTATGAACTGTTGATTGTCAGCAAAAAAATTAAGTTCGATCTAAAAATTAGATCCAAAGTTGTACTGAAAATCTGAAATAAAACAAAATCTTTCATTCTGTAATATTCAGTGGTAAAAGCACATTAGACAGCAATTAATTGTTTCTCAAACTAGTTTTCTGAGCTAAATAATGCTCAACCATCAATCTAACTGAGCTTTTTGAAGTAGAACTCAGCTCATAAATGATAAACCTTATCTCGTTAATATTTAATTGCTCAATTAGAAATGCAACAAAACACATATGAACTGAAATGATCTAAAATTCCACGCGGAGTAACAAATTAAATTCCAAGCAATCGAAGAATTACAGAAATTAATTCATAATTACCACATAGCAATGCGACGAAGACCTAAATTCAAAATAAAGTGAACACGCGTAGCCTATAATACAGTTATAATCAATTGAAAGTAACATGAGGCAATCGATATATTGCAGATCAGTAAACCCTAACCTAACATGAACAAATAGTAATTATCAACCAAACTAAAAAATGCAAAAGAAAGTATTATCAAATAGTACCTTTAGGAGTCCAAGAGTTATCAGCAAGTTTGGAAGAAATGAGATCGTCGGGAAGATCAAGCTTGTCGCCGGCCATCGGAAGTTCGATGAGATAAGATCCGGAGAGAGATTGGAGAGAGCAAAGTAGGGATTAGGGAAATCAGTGGAGAGATTTGGATTAGGGCTTCGAAATCGCAAGGGTTCGTAGAAAGGGGACAGTAGCGGATTGGCGAGAGAGAAATATGAATTGGAGGTGAGAGAGAGGGTTTGTTTGGGTGGTAGCGGGAAGACTCGATCAAGTGAAGTGATCTAGGTTGTAAATCAACACAAGAACACCAAAGTAATGTTTATGTCCATATTTATTTATTAAGAAAATTAAATGTTTATGAGTGGCTCGATAGAAATTCAGTTCGTTCAGAAGTCTAACACGTTTATTTGCAGTTTAATGAAATCATTTAGCGTTGAATGCTGAATCATTCAATATTCAGTGCGTTTGTTTAGCGCATTTGAATGAAGACTATGCTGAATGAGACAATAAAAAACAGCTGAATCATTATACATTATGACATATGCTTAATCATTAAGCAGTCAGAATATTTACAAAAAACTTTCTTATATTCAAAACAAGTTTTATACATGGTCTCTTAATCATTCAGACCGTTAAATCATCTAGTGCTTAATCATTGTGTTATTGCCAAACAGCGCCTAAGTGTTCATGCTTCGGGTCGGGTCCGATGTAATGGTGATTTTCGGTTATTACAAGTAACAAAACGCAGCGGAAAATAGTTTATCACCATAAACGGATCTAGATATCAATCATACAATTAAACTAATAATAAATACAAAGAGTTAAGATGAATATTTCATACCCTTGAAGCCTTAATACGAATCGGATGGTGATGATGATCGACCGAAACCAAGAACTCCAAGTGGGAATTCCTCCAAAGCTAGTCCAATTGTGCAAGCAAGAAGAAAAGAACCCTAGAGAGGGTTTAAGGGGGGCGGCTGAGAATGGGATCAAGGGATGGGGATTGTGGTTGCCCTAATCCTTATTAAAGACTTCCATCTTTAATTTAGCCAATCTTGCATTCTATTCCCTTGCCTTTAATTCTTCTATATTGCTTACAATTAACTTTCAATATTAACAATTAATATTAAACATAATTAATGTATACAAGCTAGTCGCTTATATTGATATATAATGTAATTACCCTAATTACACTATACATCTCATGGTGTTAAGTGTTTAAGTGTGTGACCCTTTAGGCTCACAAACAACTAGCCATATAACTATATGTTATACGCGTGAAGCATATTCTAACAGCTCCCACTTGCGCACGTGATAACATCAAGTAGTTATACAAGCAAAGGTTAGAGTCTAGCAACCCGCCAATGCCCCTAGAAGTACATGAGGAGTTTCATAAAATCTTTGTTCAAAGTTTTTCGAGCAGTTATCCTTTTGTTGCTGATACTATGTTGAATTTTAGACAAGGATTAATGTCAATCTAAAATTTCAATGATTCTGTTTCTCAGTCTATACATTGAAGTAGATTACCAAAACCAATCAGTATTCATCATGATTACCTTTTGGGTGTGGCCATACATACATCTATTCAAATCATCGAGGGGCCCAGTAGTATCTAATCCATTTTCGTGGAGGAACAAATTCTTTATTGACTGCACGTGTCTATCATATGCTTAATGACAGACCCGATAATGATTGTTATAGCAGCCTTATTCAGGTCAGCGTTTAACCACATCAAAGTTTGTCCCTCTACATACACAAACCAACTTGCATCTCAAGTCAAAGGATAAGTGACAAAGCCTTTGTGAGATTCACTTGTGACATAAATCCAGGAAGTGATTTCTCATAGGTTGGGTCGGTCCAATTGTTCATCATTATGAACAACATGTGAGTTTGATTTCATCATCCTTAGTCATACTAAGATAATGTCATCAATGCCCTCAGATTTGTCTTAATAATATTCCCATATTATTAATATGACAATGGACAATTTAGAATATAAAACGCAGTAAATATTCATGGATATAAACATGCAAATATAGAACACAGTAGATATTCATATAAAAACGATCATATCAAATATATCAATTTATTCCAATAAAAACTGCTCAATGTTCCATTATCCAAATACTAAAACAGATTACATGAAACTACTAGCTGGCTGAAGCCCAATGTTTCTAGCATGCTCAATATGTTTTGTACATGACATTGGCTTCGTGAAGGGGTCAGCTAAGTTGTCATCTGTATGAACTTTGAGCAAGCGTAAATCTCCCATTAGGATCGCATCTCTAATGTAGTGAAGCTTCCTCCGATAATGTCTGGCGCCTTTCTGAACACCAGGTTCGTTGGCAATGATGATAGCACATGTGTTATCACAGTACATATCCATAGGTTTTTCATTACTGGGGACCACTCCAAGCCCAGAAATGAATTTCCTCATCCAAACAGCTTCCATTGCAGCTTCAGTAGTTGCAATGTATTCAGCTTCTGTAGAAGACATAGCGATAGTGCTCTGTTTAGCACTTTTCCAATCAACAACCCCTCCGTTCAAAACGAAAACATACCCCGTTTGAGATTTGGAATCATCTCTATCAGTCTCAAAACTAGCGTCAGAATAACAAGTAACGCTCAGCTCATTTTGAGTTTCACCACCATAAACAAGAAACATATCTTTAGTATTCCTAAGATACTTCAGTATGTTCTTAACAGCAGTCCAGTGACTCTCACCTGGATTCTGTTGATATCGGCTTGTAAGGTTCTGAGAGAACGCTACATCAGGTCTTGTGCACCGTACAACATACATGATAGACCCTACTGCCGAGGCATAGGGGACATCACGCATACGTTTCAACTCATCAGGTGAGGACGGTCCTTGAGTCTTACTCAAGTGTACATTGTGTTGCATAGGAAGGTTTCCACGTTTGGAAGCATCCATTCTAAACCGTTTTAGAATCTTATCAATGTACGTACTTTGACTTAGTCCGATTAACCGCTTTGATCTATCTCGGTAGATCTTTATACCAAGTATATATGCCGCTTCCCCTAGATCCTTCATAGCGAAGCACTTCCCAAGCCATGATTTTACATCTTGTACATTGGAATGTTATTTCCTATGAGTAGTATGTCATCGACATATAGGATTAGAAAGACGACAATGCTCCCACTAGCTCTTACATATACACATGGCTCGTCGGGATTCTGAGTGAAACCAAACGTTTTGATTTCCTCATCGAATCTTTTGTTCCAACTTATGGATGCTTGCTTTAGTCCATAAATGGACCTTTGATGCTTACATACTTTCTTAGGGTGTTTTGTACTTACAAAACCCTCAGATTGTACCATATAGACATCTTCATCGAGGTGTCCATTTAAGAAAGCAGTTTTAACATCCATTTGCCAAATCTCATAGTCATAGTACGCTGTTATGGCTATGATAATCCTAATAGCTCTAACATCGGCAACATGCGAGAAGGTTTCATCATAGTCAATCACGTAGGTTTGAGTGTAACCTTTTGCCACCAACCGAGCTTTATAGGTGTGTACATTGCCATCCATGTCGGTCTTCTTCTTGAAGAGCCACTTGCTACCAACAGTCTTACTGTTAGGAGGAAGATCAACCAAAGTCCATACTTGGTTATCTTTCATGGATTGCATTTCCGCGTTCATAGCATCAAGCCATTTATCAGATTCAGAATCTGCTAATGCAGCTCGATAGTTAGGGGGTTCATTATGATCCCCTAAACTCAGCTCCTCAGCATCGATTTGGAAACCATATCGTTCAGGTGCATGAGGTGTCCTTGCGGACCTTCGAACGGGGACTTCATCATTTTGAGGTGCAACAGGAACAGTTTCATGATCAGCCTCATCTTGATGTTCGCTAGTATCTACAATAGGCTGTGCATCTTCATCGCTTGGAATCTCGTCAAAGTCGATTGTACTCCCACTTGCTTCTTGTCAAATGAGATTGCTCTCAAGAAACTCAGCATAACGAGCAATAATTACCTTTTTGCTCAGGTGGGTAGTAGAAATAGTAACCCATCGTTTCCTCAGGGTATCCCATAAAGATGCACTTGACAGCTCTGGGTTCAAGTTTGTTCGGTGTGTCTCGTTTCACGAGAGCCTCACAACCCCAGACATTCAAGTAAGACAAGTTAGGGACTTTCCCATGCCATATCTCATATGGTGTCTTTTCAACCTTCTTGGTGGGAACCATATTCAGTATGCGAGCAGCCGACTTGAGTGCATAACCCCAAAAGGATAGAGGCAGAGTGGTAGGACTCATCATCGATCGGACCATGTCAAGCAAGGTGCGATTTCTCCTCTCTGATACACCATTATGCTGTGGTGTATAAGGGGGGGTGAATTGTGAGACAATCCCACAATTCTTTAGATGGTCTTGAAACTCGTGGCTCATGTAATCTCCTCCTCGATCAGAACGGAGAGCCTTTATCTTCTTGTCGAGTTGATTTTCTACTTCATTTTGGAAAGCTTTGAACGTTTCAAAGTTTCATGTTTATGTTTAATCAAGTAAACATAACCATAACGACTGAAGTCGTCAGTGAAAGTAATGAAGTAGGTAGCACCTTCCCTAGTTCTAGTCTAAAAGGGCCACATACATCGGTATGTATGAGTCCAAGTAGATCATTGGCCCTTTCGCCTACATGGGAGAAAGGCCTGCGCGCCATTTTACCAGATATACAAGAAACACGTTTATCAAATGATTCAGAATCATCTGATTTTATAAGCCCATCGTTTTGTAATTTTAAAACACGTTTCTTGTTAACATAGCAAAGACGACAATGCCATAGGTAAGTAGAATCCAAATTCTTCTTGGATTTCTTGTTGCTACATGTATAAATACAACTACTGTTTGTGATACGATTATGCATGTCAATCTCAAAAATACCATCACAAGGAATAGCATTAAAATAGAATACATTATCCTTCGAAACTGAAATACCATAATCCGTAAAAGAGTGAATAAAACCATTATTCCACAAACATGAAAGCGATACTATACCTGTAACACCACAATCCAAGAACCATTTTTTTTTAAATGCATACGGAAGCGATTTAAGAAACCATAAATCCTAAATTATTACACATCATAAAAACTTTACATATTAACTAAATATATAAAACATTTAAAGGTGTTACTAAAACAGGCTCGACCCGGTATACAAAATCAGAGTACGGTCAGACTTCCAAAACCCGACTCTAATCAAGCCTAAACCACAACCTGAAAAGAGTCAACAAATGAGGGATTAGCACAAAGCTAAGTGAATAGAAATAAACATCAATTTGCATAACCACAACAAATTAGAAAATCAAGAGAAATCAATAGGGAAAACCCGTCCAAACTTCCACAAGCAATTGGACGTTATAAGAGGATCGGCGGTCGGGCGAGGACCTTCAACTGTTGTCGGCCAACAACAGTCAACCGATGGCTTCTTTACTAGAGGCACGGTGATCCCTCCTTACGTAACGAATACGAAGGAGTCCGATCGCCCCCACCAAGAGTAACGAAGCGTAGCCGAACACCACCATAGCTAACCTCAAAAAAACATGTGCACATACTACCATTAACCACTAGACCAAGAATAAACTTGTAAAAAGAATTGCAGCCAAGAAATCTGTTCCTGACAAAGTTCGCGTCGTGAGCTCAGAGTTCGCGTCGCGAACTAAGAGTTCACGAATCGGGAACTACATCACGACCAAACCCCAACTTCTCTGGCCCGAGTTCGCGTTTCGCGAACACAAGTTCGCATCGCGAACTACTCCAGATGCCCAAATCCTGCACTTTTTCTCAAAACTCTACCATTCCCTAATTTTGTACATCACACAAGAAAGAAGGTTAAGTCCACTCACCTTAGCTTCCTTTCCGTGCCGAGCTCAATGATCTTATATCACTGAGGCTCCTTCCCTTTTCCTGTACAAAATGAATACCGAATTAGTCACCCGAAATCATCAATTGTTTAACAAGTAATACAAGCTTAAGGACACATCTTGCAACAACATCTTACAACCAATTACTTGCAATCGTTCATATAACCAATACTAAAGTCCAACACTTCATCAAGTCAATTCATTATGCCAATTGGCCAAATTGCACCTTAGGCCCAAACGGGTCAAAACAAGAATAAGGAATCGGGAATCTACACAACACTTTCCAATGGAATATCCTACTTGATCAACATCAAAATTACATACTAACAAGTTACTTGCATCCAAATGCAAGTTTCACCAACTTTGACCTTATTTAGGTCAAATTGCACTAATTGCCAAACAAACGGGTTAAGACCCCAACTAACATGATTATACTTCCCAACTAGACAACTAGCATATAAATGACATGAAATTAACAATTAGAGTTTACAAGCCATACAAGACTAAAAGTCAACTCCCAGGTTTGACCAAAGTCAACAATCTACAAATTTAGCTAGTTATGACTAAATTTCCATCTTAGCCAAACACTACCAACACCAATGCATTTTCATAACAAGCAACTAGAAATTCTTCATAACTAACAATCATCATTTAACAAACATAATTAGCCTAACACAACATTAAGAACATCAAAATACACAATTCATCAAATTAGGGAAAAAGCCATCTTCTTCCCAAATCCACCATTGATGGAGCTTTATGAAAGCTTCACCAAATGAGTTATAACTAACAATAATTCATACAATACTTGCAAGAACTCAATTAGACACCAAATCATGCATCAATTTTGGATTTCCATCAAGATTCAACAAGAACTTCATGAAAACCCACTAGCTCAAGAACCCTAGTTCATCCCTACATCAAGAACATGAAACCCTAGCTTAAGAAGGAGAGAACTTACTTAGATTAGCTTCCAAAAATGAAATCACAGAGATGACAAGCAAGAGATTAGTCTATGATCTTCAATTTTTTAAGAGAAAAGGCTTCAAGAATGTGTGTGTTGTGTGTGTTTGTGTCGTGGCTGGGAAAGGAACAAGAGGGAAGAAAGAGCAAATGACATCTGCCCCTACACATAACACGTACCCCCACCCCCAACACAGGCATATTCACTTAAACACAGTACAGGATATTAGGTTCGCAGATAATTTAATTAGACCTAACTAACTCCAATTTTAACAACGAAGATATTTTTAGAACCCTGGTTCAGAAATGAACCCAAATATGTAAAAATCATTTTAACATTTAAATATCTCAGTTTTACTAATTTTTAACCCCATAGTTAAGAAATACAATTAATTCAAATAAATCAAATAAAATCCTATAAAATAATAAAATAATGAACAATAAGATATTACTTACCAAAAGTAATAAAATATAATAGGTCGGGTCTCGGGATGTTACAAATCTCCCCTCCTTAAAAAGATTCCGTCCCCGGAATCTCACTTTGATCAAACAAATTCGGATAACGATTCTTCATATCTGATTCGGTTTCCCACGTCATATCGGCACCCAAACTATGTTTCCACTTAACCAAGACCATCGGTATCTGTTTCTTTCTCAACTTCGTTACCTTTCGATCCAAAATTTCAACCGGTTCCTCGATTAACCTTTTTCTCGAATCCACCTTTAAATCTTTGATTGGTAGAACCGGAATTTCATCTTCTACATTACACTTTCTTAAATAACAAACATTGAACGTGTCATGAATGCCCGACAATTCTGGAGGAAGATCGAGTGTAACAGTTTGATCATTCACCACTTTACGAATAGAAAACGGCCCAATAAATCTCGGTGCTAATTTTCCCTGTTTCCCGAAACGTATAACACCTTTCCACGGAGAAACCTTCAAATAAACTCGTTCACCCTCAACAAAAGTTACGGGTCGACGCCGTGGATCCGCATACATTTTCTGTCTATCCCGAGCGGCTTTTAACTTTTCACGTGCAATCGCCACCTTATCGGCCGTTATCTGAACAATCTCGGGACCCGCAAACTGTTTTTCTCCCGCTTCAAGCCAACATGTGGGAGTTCTACACCGTCTACCATACAACATTTCATATGGTGGCATTTTGATGCTCGAATGATACGAGTTGTTATAAGCAAACTCGATCAAAGGCAAATGAGAATCCCACGACCCACCATATTCTAACACACAAGCCCGTAACATATCTTCTAAAGTTTGTATAGTTCTCTCCGTCTGACCATCAGTTTGTGGATGATATGCCGTGCTCAAATTCACCCGAGAACCTAATTCTCTTTACAAACTCTTCCAAAAGTTAGAAACAAACCGAGGATCCCGATCGGACACAATAGATAATGGGACACCATGTCGGGAAACAATCTCATCAATATACAACTTAGCCAATTTGTCGAGTGTCGCGGTTTCGTTTGTGGCCAAAAAGTGAGCACTTTTGGTCAATCGATCGACAATTACCCAAATCATATCGTGATTCTTTTGAGTACGAGGTAATTTCGTGACAAAATCCATTGTAATATTTTCCCATTTCCACTCGGGTATCTCTAATTGTTTTAACGACCCGTACGGTTTTTGATGTTCGGCCTTGACTTGTGCACAAACATGATATTTTTCAACAAATCGGGCAATATCTAATTTCATAGAGGGCCACCAATACAGAACCTTCAAATCATTGTACATCTTTGTACAACCCGGATGGATAGATAAACGTGATTTATGCGATTCTTCCAATATTAATTCCCGTAATCCCCCAAGTAACGGTACCCAAATTCGTGACCGAAACGTTTTCAATCTTCGAGTATCATCAACTAACTCATCTTTTCGCTTACACATAATTTCCGATTTCAAGTTTTCGTCTTTCAAGGCTTCTATTTGACATATTCTCAACCGGTCAATAATATCGGACACAATCTCCATACGCATAAACTGAACCACCTCCGATGATCCCTTACGGCTTAAGGCATCGACAACTACATTAGCTTTTCCCGGGTGGTACCGAATTTCACAATCATAGTCTTTAATGAGCTCTAACCACCTTCGTTGTCTTACATTCAAATCTTTTTGTGTGAAAACATATTGAAGACTTTTATGATCGGTACATATAACACATTTCGTTCCATAGAGATAATGCCTCCACAACTTTAATGCGAAAATCACCGCCGCGAGCTCTAAATCATGGGTCGGGTAATTCTTTTCATGGGATTTCAATTGACGAGAGGCATAAGCAATCACCCGGTCTCTTTGCATTAGTACACAACCCAAACCCGAATAAGATGCATCACAATAAACTATGAAATCATCTGAGCCCTCGGGTAAGGCAAGTATTGGAGCTTGACACAATAATTGTTTTAACAATTGAAACGCCTTTTCTTGTTCATCACCCCACCGATATAGAACATCTTTTCATGTCAACTTTGTCAACGGACTAGCAATCTTTGAGAAATTCTTGATGAACCTTCTATAATAACTGGCCAAACCTAAAAAGCTTTTAATTTCGGATGGAGTCTTCGGGGCACTCCAATTCATCACCGCGGTTATCTTAGACGGGTCCACTTTCACCCCTTCTTTACAAATTACATGCCCCAAAAACTGCACCTCACGGAGCCAAAACTCACACTTCGAGAACTTAGCATAGAGTTGTTCTCGTTTTAAAGTGTCTAAAACTTGCCTTAAATGATTCTCATGATCCAAATCGGTGTTGGAATATATTAATATATCATCAATAAAAACAATTACAAATTTATCGAGAAACGGTCGACATACCCGGTTCATAAGATCCATGAATATAGCGGGAGCATTCGTCAAACCGAATGGCATGACTAGAAATTCGTAGTGACCGTATCTCGTTCGAAACGCGGTTTTTGAGATATCATTCTCATGAACCCGGACTTGATGATAACCCGACCTTAAATCAATCTTTGAAAAGTACGAGGCCCCTTGTAACTGATCAAACAAGTCATCAATACGCGGTAACGGGTACTTATTCTTAACTGTTCGTTTGTTCAACTCGCGGTAATCAATACACATTCTCATAGTACCGTCTTTCTTTTTAACAAACAAAACTGGTGCACCCCAAGGCGAAGAACTCGGTCTGATAAAACCCTTTATCCAATAATTCTTGTATCTAAGTCATCATCTCCCGAATTTCTGACGGTGCTAATCTGTACGGAGCCCTGGCCACGGGACTGGCTCCCGGAACCAAATCAATTTTAAACTCTACCTCCCGAATAGGAGGTAACCCAGGCAACTCATCGGGAAAGACCTCCGGGTATTCCAATACCACCCGGATGTCTCTAACAACCTGCTTTTCTTTTCTGACATCAATGGCATAAGCAAGGAACGATTCACATCCTTTGACTAGAGATTTTCTAGCTTTCATGAACGAAATAATAGGGAGAGATGTATTAACCCGATCCCCACGGGCCACTACGTGTGTCCCGTCAGGCAATGGAAATGAAATCAATTTCTTATCACAATTTATTAATGCTTTATTTAAACTAAGCCAATCCATTACAAGGACCACATCAAAACCAAATATTGGCATTAAGAGTAAAAACATATTAAAACACGCTCCTTCTATATCAATATTTGCCCCAGTCACAAATGTTGTGACTAGCACCACATAACCATCAGCTACCTCCACTTCCATTGGAGTAGCTACCACAGATGTAGGCAATTTTAACTTAGCATGAAAATCCACAGAAATAAATGAGCGATTAGCTCCAGAATCAAACAACACACGAGCATCAATGTTATTTATCGGGAACATACCAGTGATGACATCGTCAGTAGTGGTAGCCTCTTCGACCGTCATTTTGAAGGCTCGACCCTCTGATGTAGGACGATTCTTCCTCTTTTGAGGAGATGATGCCACCGATCCCCCAACCGACCCAGAACCCAAACCCGATCTCCTCTCTGAAGGACAATCACCGACTCTGTGACCTTCTTTATGACAATTCCAACAAACACTTCTTGGGAATTTACAAACATTCATCTCGTGCCCATACTGACCGCACCTGACACACCGCATCGTTTGGGCCGTACAAGCCCTGTTATGAGAAGATCTACATCTAACACACCACTGTGCCTTTTGACCCGAATTCCCACCCGACTGTTTATGATTCAAACTCGTAAACCTTTGATTTCTTTGCCCCTTCTTGCTTTGTTGAGAACTTGATTGTGTGGACTTAAACTTTTGATACCCCGATCTATCTTGGGTCACCCAATTATGAGAATTTAAATCACCTTCTACAGTTTTGGCCAAATCAAAAGCCCGTGATAGTGTGGTTGCAAGTCTTGCTGTGGTTCGGTACTCGGGTCGCAAAGCACCAATAAAATGCTTTATTTTTGATGATTCATCGGGTACCCATTGTTGCACAAACCTTAACTTCTCATTAAATTGTTCAATTAAATCATCAACTGTCATCCTCTCAGTCATACGCAAATTTAAGAATTCCGATCGAATTCTATCCATCTCAAACGAATTGCAATAACGTTTGCACACTTGTTCTTTAAATTGATCCCATATTATACTGTTTTTGACTTCCTTGGGTAGATGTTCAATTAAAGTATCCCACCAATTCATAGCACCACCTACTAATTTCAGTGTGGCATACATCACCAGGTGTTGGTCATCACACCCGCAAGCATCTAAGGTTCTCTCCATTTCTCTTAACCAGTTCATAGTGACATTGGGGTCCCTGCTTCCACTAAATTCAGGGGGTTTACAGTCTAAAAATTGTTTGAAAGTGCAACTTGGCTTCATGCCGAATGGGTAAGGTTGATTGGTAAATTGGTATTGAGGTAAACCTTGGCTTGGGTTAACATAATAGTATTGTGGTTGTGACATTATTGGATGAGGTTCGGATGTGGTTGACATTAGGGGAACCGTCATGGTAAAGGCGGGAGTTGTGGGAATTTGCATGGTAGGAACGGACATTGATGGAGTAAACACGGGAGGGAAGTTTGGTGGTTGGTTATTTTGGTTCTGGCTCATGCTATCAACCAGATTTTGAAGATGTTCCAATCGACTTTCCATTCTTATAATATAATCTTCTCTATCTTCATTCGTATCCCGAAAAGTACCAATGATTCCTTGTTCGGGGTTCGGCATGGTTATCGGCGGATTGGGATCGTTATCTGTCATATCTGTAACAAACACAACATCTCACGAACTATTAGTTTAAATCGTTAGTACCTATCTACTAACTACTACTAACACACAATTCATATTCACTCGACTAATCCACTCCCATAATTAAGGAAGTTTGACCAACTCGAGCCAAGATTTGGGAATGGTACACCTAAATGTGCAACCATCGCCAAACCTGGGCTCTGATACCAAATTGTAACACCACAATCCAAGAGCCATTTTTTTTTAAATGCATACGGAAGCGATTTAAGAAACCATAAATCCTAAATTATTACACATCATAAAAACTTTACATATTAACTAAATATATAAAACATTTAAAGGTGTTACTAAAACAGGCTCGACCCGGTATACAAAATCAGAGTACGGCCAGACTTCCAAAACCCGACTCTAATCAAGCCTAAACCATAACCTGAAAAGAGTCAACAAATGAGGGATTAGCACAAAGCTAAGTGAATAGAAATAAACATCAATTTGCATAACCACAACAAATTAGAAAATCAAGAGAAATCAATAGGGAAAACCCGTCCAAACTTCCACAAGCAATTGGACGTTATAAGAGGATCGGCGGTCGGGCGAGGACCTTCAACTGTTGTCGGCCAACAACACTCAACCGATGGCTTCTTTACTAGAGGCACGGTGATCCCTCCTTACGTAACGAATACGAAGGAGTCCGATCGCCCCCACCAAGAGTAACGAAGCGTAGCCGAATACCACCATAGCTAACCTTAAAAAAACATGTGCACATACTACCATTAACCACTAGACCAAGAATAAACTTGTAAAAAGAATTGCAGCCAAGAAATCTGTTCCTGACAAAGTTCGCGTCGTGAGCTCAGAGTTCGCGTCGCGAACTAAGATTTCACGAATCGGGAACTACATCACGACCAAACCCCAACTTCTCTGGCCTGAGTTCGCGTTTCGCGAACACAAGTTCGCGTCGCGAACTACTCCAGATGCCCAAATCCTGCACTTTTTCTCAAAACTCTACCATTCCCTAATTTTGTACATCACACAAGAAAGAAGGTTAAGTCCACTCACCTTAGCTTCCTTTCCGTGCCGAGTGTGACAACTCGATATTTCTGGTATGTAACCTCATTTCATTTCTAGAACTTTCCTTATTTAGAAAGTTTCTACTTATAGACATTTCTATTTTGGCATTCCTTATACACAACAAACATACATATTTTTACACCATACATCAGTGTTTGACTATTTTAGTCAACACAACATTTTTATTTACTTATGGTGACACACATTGAGCTTAAATAATTTCTAATACAATAACTTTCTCGATAAAACAATAAGCGTATTAAAAAAATCTTATAAACGTGACTCGAATTGAACGATGGTTAAAACCCGACACCAAGTCTAGACCGACCACTAATGTGGCCGGCCTCCATACCCTCTCTTGAACCCTATTCGGCCGAACACCCTTGGGTGTGAGGTTGAATTGTTGTTGATCTTATCATTGTTCCTTGATACTTATCCATCTAGAGTTTGAAAGGAATCCTTGTACCCCTTAAACACCAACATGCACACCCTATATAAATACCCCTTGGCCGAAACCCTAATCCCATTTGCTCCTTTGAGATTTTCGGCCAAAGCACCACCATCATCTTCAACTATTTCCGATCACAAGCAAACCCGCAACCCTTGCTCATTTTCTTCGATTCCCGATCAAGGTATGATGCTATAACCCTTGTTTTTCCTTGAGATCTCCATGCTTGAACCTTGTTTTGAACCCGAGACCATGGCCATAGGCCATATGGTCTCGGTTAGCCTCCAAAAGCCAAACACACGCATGTACTCATCCGATCGGGTGCGTGTGTGTGATTATGGTATGTTTTGATTGTTAGATCCGTACGTAGGAACCCTAGATCTCGACTTTGACATGCTAAACCTATAGATTTAGTCCCTAGTTCGAACCTCTACCTGATCTATACTTGTAAACCCTCGAACCAAGCCGATCTAGACTCGATCTAGCTAGAACCCGTAGGGTTTTGGCCTTCGGCCAACCCTAGACCAAACCCTAGCCGAACCCTAAACATACATGCTTGACTTTTGACCTAGACTAGTTAGATTTGACTTTTGTTGACCAAATAGTATTCTAGATTATACCCTAGAACCGGATACCCAACCCTAACCGAAATTTAGAACATTTAAGTTGACTTTTGTTGACTTTCATTGACCAATTTTGACCAATAAGTCAAACCGGGTCAAGGCCGGATCTTGACCCAAACCGTGGACCCAAACCCGAATACCCAATCGGGCCAAGGCCCATACTTGGCCCATATCGATCTAGTTTAGTCTATCGGGCCCAAACATTAGTTGGCCCATTAGTATCCAAGCCCATTTGGACCAAAGCCCAAACCTTTGGCCCATACCCAACCAAGCCGAACCCAATTGGGCCAAGCCCAATTCATGGCCCAACCTAAGTGGACCTAGGCCCAATAAGAGGCCCAAGTGGCCCAACTCATTAAGCCCATTAGGCCCAATAGGCCCAATCTAGGCCCAATAAGCCTAACCCAAGCCCATTTCATTTCATTTCATTCCGAAGCCCATTTCATTTCATATCATTTCATTTCGAGAATCATTTCATTTCATGTCATTTCATCTTGGAGCCTATTTCATTTCATTTTATAAAACCCAATGCATTTCATTTCATTTCATTTTATTAATCCAAGTTCACTCGATGTCACAAAACATATAACATAACATTTAACGTATATCATATATCTTATATCGTATATAGTATCGCCTGTGTTAGCTTAGTCTAATCAGTAGTTAAATCATTTAGGAAGCTAGGAGTCTCCCGAGGATTCCTCTGTCTTAATTTCTTGTCGCTAAGCTTTGCCAGGTGAGTCCACAGACCCCTTTTACTCTTTAACTGTTTTATAAACTTTGGGGTGGAAAACATAAACATAAATTGCTACTGTTTTACTATGACTGAACAACAACATCTATACATTTTCATTATCGCGTTGGCATGACAAACAATTATTATACCGGACTAAGGTTACCAGCAATCATTAACTAGTGGATCTAGACCATGGATATGCAGATAGTACTATTGGCTGACACTCATCCTCCCAACGAACGTTTGATCATTACTTGGTTTATCCAAGACATCTCCGGGAGTGTATATCCATAAAATAACATAACATACTGGAGTTGAAGTGTTGATTGTGGACTTAGGGGTTGGTATATTAACTCAATAGACTAGCTACCTATTGGGGATAACAGTTCATGCGATGTCAAACACAACATTTTGTTCAACACTTTTTCATAAACATAACTAGTAGTTGTATACATTCTACAACTATACTAAACATTTTCATACTTACTACTCATATCATATGAGTGTTGAACCTTATACATTTTCAGTCATAAACCATTTTCATAACAAACATTTTGGGTAGCAAATCACTTTACTCTTATCATAAACATTAACCCTGTGGATTCACTCAACATTATTGTTGACCCTTTTACTATTTATGTTTTTCCAGGTAATTAGGTGCAGTGGAGTTTGGAGGATATGAGCATTGGGATTGTCGTGAGCCATGATTAAAACATTAAGTTTACGAACAATCATTTCATTTCAAACAATTTCTATTTTAGGAAACTTGCTATTTTTGGAAACTTTCTACTTTTGGAAAGTGAAACAAACCTTTATTTTTCGTTATTGCGTGGTTGTTTGTTTACTTAATTTTTGCTATGTTGTCATGAACGTTACACTTCCGTTCTTCCGCAAAACATTTTAGATGAAGTAAAACTCATTTTTGGCGGGGTGTGACACCGAGCTCAATGATCTTATATCACTGAGGCTCCTTCCCTTTTCCTGTACAAAATGAATACCGAATTAGTCACCCGAAATCATCAATTGTTTAACAAGTAATACAAGCTTAAGGACACATCTTGCAACAACATCTTACAACCAATTACTTGCAATCGTTCATATAACCAATACTAAAGTCCAACACTTCATCAAGTCAATTCATTATGCCAATTGGCCAAATTGCACCTTAGGCCCAAACGGGTCAAAACAAGAATAAGGAATCGGGAATCTACACAACACTTTCCAATGGAATATCCTACTTGATCAACATCAAAATTACATACTAACAAGTTACTTGCATCCAAATGCAAGTTTCACCAACTTTGACCTTATTTAGGTCAAATTGCACTAATTGCCAAACAAACGGGTTAAGACCCCAACTAACATGATTATACTTCCCAACTAGACAACTAGCATATAAATGACATGAAATTAACAATTAGAGTTTACAAGCCATACAAGACTAAAAGTCAACTCCCAGGTTTGACCAAAGTCAACAATCTACAAATTTAGCTAGTTATGACTAAATTTCCATCTTAGCCAAACACTACCAACACCAATGCATTTTCATAACAAGCAACTAGAAATTCTTCATAACTAACAATCATCATTTAACAAACATAATTAGCCTAACACAACATTAAGAACATCAAAATACACAATTCATCAAATTAGGGAAAAAGCCATCTTCTTCCCAAATCCACCATTGATGGAGCTTTATGAAAGCTTCACCAAATGAGTTATAACTAACAATAATTCATACAATACTTGCAAGAACTCAATTAGACACCAAATCATGCATCAATTTCGGATTTCCATCAAGATTCAACAAGAACTTCATGAAAACCCACTAGCTCAAGAACCCTAGTTCATCCCTACATCAAGAACATGAAACCCTAGCTTAAGAAGGAGAGAACTTACTTAGATTAGCTTCCAAAAATGAAATCACAGAGATGACAAGCAAGAGATTAGTCTATGATCTTCAATTTTTTAAGAGAAAAGGCTTCAAGAATGTGTGTGTTGTGTGTGTTTGTGTCGTGGCTGGGAAAGGAACAAGAGGGAAGAAAGAGCAAATGACATCTGCCCCTACACATAACACGTACCCCCACCCCCAACACAGGCATATTCACTTAAACACGGTACAGGATATTAGGTTCGCAGATAATTTAATTAGACCTAACTAACTCCAATTTTAACAACGAAGATTTTTAGAACCCTGGTTCAGAAATGAACCCAAATATGTAAAAATCATTTTAACATTTAAATATCTCAGTTTTACTAATTTTTAACCCCATAGTTAAGAAATACAATTAATTCAAATAAATCAAATAAAATCCTATAAAATAATAAAATAATGAACAATAAGATATTACTTACCAAAAGTAATAAAATATAATAGGTCGGGTCTCGGGATGTTACAATACCCCTAGTAATACTAGGCGCATAGTGACAATTGTCTAATACAATAATTAAACCACTAGGAAGGATTAAATCATAGTTTCCTATAGCTTCGACCGGTGCACACATTCCATTGCCTACGTACAAGTCCAAAGCTCCATGGTTTAGCTTTCTACTGTCCCTTAGACCCTGCATGGTATTACAAATGTGAGTACCACAACCAGTGTCATATACCCATGATTTCTTAGGGAAAGCATATAGTTCTATTGTGAAGATACCTGATGTGCCAACCTTGTTGGCTTTGTTCTTCATCAACTCTGCCAGGTAGGTAGGACAATTCCTCCTCCAATGGCCTGTTTCACCGCAGTGATGGCAAGCAAGATCCTTAGCAGGATGCTCCTTATGAGTAGGTGGGGGAACCTTTGGCTTGGGCTTGTAAACTTGCTTTCCCTTGCCTTGGCCCTTAGCAACTACTTGCGGTTTTGGTTTTTGGATCTTTCCTTGCCTTATGGCAAGGACAGTAGGGGTAGGAGCTTTCTTGGGTAGCCCAGCTTCCGTTTGTTTCAGCATAGCATGTAATTCGGCGAAAGTCTTCCCCATACTATGCATATGATAAGTCATGACAAACGGTGCATAGTCCTTGTGAAGTGAAGTGAGAATTAACCCAATTCCAAGGATATGAGGCATAGGGTAGCCAAGTTTCTCAATCTGGTCTAGGTAGCTCTTCATCTTCAAGAGATAAGAGCTAACAGACTGTCCCTCCTCTTGCTTACAACCATGGAAGGCTTTGACCGTGTCAAAGAGTTCCTGATCAGCTTGCTTTTGATACGTGGTTTTTAGTTCACGCATCATATCGAATGCAGTGAGGTCCTCGTAATTCTTTTGAATCTCGGGGGTCATGCTCACTAGCATAAGGGCAGCGACTTCTTGCTGTTCGTTAAACCTTTTAGTATAGGCCGCACGAACAGGAGCGGTGGCATTAGCAGCGGGGGCAGGGGGCAACGCCTCTTCCAAATGGTGGTATTTGTGCTCGGCCCTAAGGACAATCCTTAGGTTACGAGCCCAATCAACAAAATTCGATCCATCAAGTTTCTCCTTATCGAGAACGGAGCGAATGGTGTTGTTTGATAGGGTTTGATTGTTTGTAGTCATCTACAAAATTACAAAGTTCATTAACTAGTATTTTCAATAATTAATTTCTTTTAATAAATTAACTACCCAATTAATTTAATTAAAAGCTAAGATCCCATTGAGCTTCTATCATCGCATCAGTTGATCTACTAGAGATGATAGATCCAATAGGTAGGTGACGATCAACAATTGCATTACAAGTGCAACTCTTAGAGGTATGGGACTTCATGGCACCTAGTGAACAAGCATCTAGGGTCAAAGTGGCATGTTTGTCGCATCTTCGCCTCGAGTCAAGGTCTCACCGTTAACTCGATTAAGTCATCCAATGTGAAATCATGTCAAAATAAATCTAGGTCTCACGCGTAGAGAATACTGACCTCGGATCTATATTCAAACCACGTCTCACGTGAATTCAAAATAGAGGCAAGTGATGTGCAACCGATTGGACGACGTGACTTAAATTTTAGGTATGGAAAAAAAAAATTGTGATAAAATTTTATTAAGATATGAATGAACCATGTACTTCATTCATACCACTTCATAAGTCGGTTTAATAAGCGGTAAAAACGTTTAGCGATTATTGAATTATAAGTTTCAAATCATATTTAAACTTTTGTATTAATCTCAAAAAACAAGTTTAGATTAATTTCATAATCATAGATGATTAAACTGTAATCATCGATGATTAACAAGTAATCATTGATGATTAAACAGTGATCATAGGTGATTAAGCAATAATCATTGATGATTAACAAGTAATCATAGATGATTAAAAGTTTGGATGTTTTAATGTTTGTGTTTCAAAAATCATATATTTTTTTAATTGTTTTACTACTTGTATCTAATAGAGAAGAAAACAACCACAAACATAAATAAAACATGCAACATATTTTGTGCAAACCTCGACCGATGAAATCCTAGGTACGGTCACGTGAGTCATCACGACGGACCGAAGGGTCAAACTAGGGGACGGGCCAACATTAACCCAATGGGCTCCCACTTGCTCCAAGACATTCTTGAGCAAGTAGAGACCAATACTTGTGAAAAATTGCAATCTGCCAGAAAATTCCAGCAGACTTTGAAGCTCGAAAAGTCACTGAAGGAGTCTTCGATAGTCTTCCCGACTTTCTGGAAAGTTGTAGCCCACGACTTTACAAGCATTTTAGGCTTTTGAATCGCCAAAAACGGAGTCCGTATGCCTCTGGAAAACCTGTTTTCGTACAGCCCTCGCGTCGGTGACGGAAATTTGTTGTCTTCATTTGTCTTCAATTTTGGTCAACAATTTACAATAAAAAAAAATAAAGAAAGACAATCTATTCTATTACTTTTACATTACAACTTGCCCCAAAAAATGGCACCAAAACTAAAAGAAAAAAAAAAATTAAAAGAGTACAACCAAATTTAGCCAAAAACACGGCTTTCCCAAATCAACCAAACATTCAACCACAATCAATCACAAGGTCTAGGTTTTCATCGGTTTGCACAAACAAGCAACAATTGACAATGCTTTGGCTTGGGATATGGCAAAAATACATGTTTTGCCATATCAAAAACAAAATTAAACAAGTAATTCCAAGCCAAATAATCAAAAAATACAATAACAAGATTAATTTTTTGATGTGTTTTTGTAATAAGTGGCAATTAGGGTTCCAAAAATCATATTTTTAACCCATTATCATTAAAAATTGCGAAAAAATAAAGAATCCTAGGGTTCTTATATTTTCCGTTCAGAATTAGGGTACAAAAAAGGATTGATTTTTGCCACTTTTAACAAAAACTAGCTAATTATATGATTAATATAATGACTCGTGATACCACTAATGGTGATTTTCGGTTATTACAAGTAACAAAACGCAGCGGAAAATAGTTTATCACCATAAACGGATCTAGATATCAATCATACAATTAAACTAATAATAAATACAAAGAGTTAAGATGAATATTTCATACCCTTGAAGCCTTAATACGAATCGGATGGTGATGATGATCGACCGAAACCAAGAACTCCAATTGGGAATTCCTCCAAAGCTAGTCCACACAACACTATCGCAAGAACACCAAGAAGGATGCTAGTCCAATTGTGCAAGCAAGAAGAAAAGAACCCTAGAGAGGGTTTAAGGGGGGCGGCCGAGAATGGCATCAAGGGATGGGGATTGTGGTTGCCCTAATCCTTATTTAAAGACTTCCATCTTTAATTTAGCCAATCTTGCATTCTAGTCCCTTGTCTTTAATTCTTCTATATTGCTTACAATTAAGTTTCAATATTAACAATTAATATTAAACATAATTAATGTATACAAGTTAGTCGCTTATATTGATATATAATGTAATTACCCTAATTACACTATACATCTTATGGTGTTAAGTGTTTAAGTGTGTGACCCTTTAGGCTCACAAACAACTAGCCATATAACTATATGTTATACACGTGAAGCATATTCCGACACGATGGTTAATATATATGAGTCAAACGTAATATTATGAGAATATTTAGTTGATAGTATGTTATATTAATTATAAAAATTTAAATTTCGTTTAAAAAAAGCATGTTGATATTCTTTGACATGTAAACCATTAGCATCATTTTCTTTTACCATCATGATTCGTAGGGAACCAGTGAGTCGGTGATATGCATATGTCTATTGCCCGTGCCTTGTATGGGGGCGTAAATCCAGCTACATAAGCACAACATGTTAATTTGATACATCATGTAAATCATAGACGTCATAATATGAACACATTACCATCAAGTCGAAACAAATGACAAAAGAATAATAAGCAATACTTATACCGTATTTTGCTATTGAAGCAACAATACATACGAAGATGTTCATAACACTTATTTCTTTGACAAATAAACTACGTATTAGATCGAACACTAAGAAGAAAGGTGTATACAAGCTTTACAACTAACCTCGTATTGCCCCCAACATCACAAACTCTGGATGCAAAATGTGGGGTAATAAAAATTCTATCTAATAAAAAACTTTGCAATTAGTATCCGTACAAACTTAGCTAACAAACAACAAATGATTTATAAAAATAGGGGTTAATGGGTTAATCGTCTATACGTTGAATCTCACCCATCATTATTCGGTTGCTAGTAACCTTAAAACCCAGTAGAGCTGGGTCTATTTGCCTTCCCTTTTTCCCTTTTTTCTTTCCCGTTTTACCCCCCTGTCCATCTCCTCCACTTTCTAATGAATGATTATCTGCCTTTTTACCACCATTATTGCTTTTCAGCATGTCACTAAACGATGCTGTTTCTGACACGTCAGCATCACTACAAGATGACGTTCTCCTAAAACGAACGTCCTTCTTCCCACCTTCATTGGCTACATTGCCTCCCCCGCCTAATAATATTAAAAAAAATTAACAAACTTATTTGTAATTGCCAGTTTATTATATAAAAAAAAAGTATATACATACCATCAGGAGATATGATAGTAGCAGGGATAGTCCTCCCTGGATTTGATGCCAGCTCAGCTAACCCTTCATGTGATGAGGCTGCCCGTGCAACTGGTGGTCTTTTCAGCAATATATTGTCAGGCCTCTTCGATACCCTGCAAACAAACCAATTTAGTAAATACATACACATACTTATAAAAGAAGCTTCTAGAAGTTTCACTTACCGATCCTTAGCCTCTACAGAAAAAGAATCAGTAGGTCCCACACTTTCTGTGCCCACCATTGAGTTTGAATAAACTGCCTGAGACGGCCCAAATAACAGGTTCTCGTCTACCATGGATCCACCTGGACTGGACCCATAAGATCCAACACCAAACGGTTGATCTGAGTGGCTCGGTCTCTTATCAAATGGGTTCATATTCAACGGTTCGGTTGGTTGGTTGTTTGGTTTCTGGTGTAATAATTCCATGAGCAATCTTTTAGAGGTATCATCACTGGTCCCACCAGACATCCAGAGACTTTGATCTTCTCTTGCTTCCATTTCTCTTTTCTGTCTTTCATTGTTAATATGAAGCTGTTGAATCCTGGATTCCATCCACTCGTTTGACATTTGACCATTATGCCCTCCTTCCAAATGTGAGGGGTGGAAAGTGTTAGAAGCTGCTGAAGGATGGTGAGATTGATGAGAGATCACATTTGAAGGTAACCGGGCTGCTTGGTGTAATGGATCTTGGAAGTCCATGCTTCGACCTAATGAATTTACAACATCAAGGTTGTGACTGCCACCTGGCATTGACAATGACCTGTCATATTGTAGCAGGTTAGGGTCGTAAAGTCCCTGTTGAACCCGTTCCTGCACTGAAAGATTCCGCTCGGGAGATTGTCTTTGTTGTTGTTTATAGAAATCTGTTTGACCGAGTCCACCAGCTGAGTTGACTCGGTGAAACAAGTCAGAAGTGAGTTGTCTTTCTTCCTCCATTTCAACCATCTGTCTCAACTGTTGTTGTCTTGCATGAAGCTGTTCACGTTGGAGCATTTGAGATGACATCTGTCCATGTTTAGCACGCACCATCATCTCCAACAGATCATCCGGGTGACCGTATTTTGCTTGAATCAGATGCTCAATTGATGGATCAACATGTCTTTGCTGATGTGGCGAATGCTGTTGTTGCATTTCGTTTAAGATCTGATGTTTTAACAGAAGTTGATCAACAGCATCGTTACGTGATCTCAGCCGTCCATCTTGCATCTGATTTTGAACCAACTGTTCAAGAAGCATTTGCTGTCTGGATTGCTGCTCTTTAAGTATCATTTGCTGTCTGGATTGCTGCTCTTTGAGCATCATTTGCTGTTGAAGCTGCTGCATCTGCCTCTGTTGTTGTAATTGTTGTTGCTGCTGCTGTTGTTGCATCTGAAGTGCCAGTAAGTGTTCCAGATCTTGACCGGTCAACTGCTGTTGGTTTATAAGATTTCGACCCGGGTCAAGCATGGGTTCATTCAAATGGGAGGCAGATAAGAGATTATGCTGCTGAAGCAGTTGCTGTTGGATTTGTTGAGCCCTAAACTTCTCAGCTAAATCAAACTGATTTGGCTTTGGATCCATTTGTAAAAACTGGTCAGCAACAGGATTTATAAGTTGTTGGTGGAGACCGCCACTGAAAGGTGGCTTAGATTGGTTTTCTTTCCTTAAGCTTGAGCCTTCAAGCTCTGACCACAACAGCCCAAAGGGGTGCATCTTATTATCATTCTGACTCGGTTGACCATTAGGAATCATTTGGTTCACATAATTTCCAGTCAAAGCATTATTACTCCCCATAATATCATGACTGCTACCAGGCCTTTCCGGGAACACAATTTCTGCAAGGAAATATTATTATTAATAATAAAATTAGAAACATGACATTAGGAGAGTGTTTGGTAAAAAGGCAATTTTACCTTCTTCACGGAAGCTTTGGCCTTCAGAATATGAATGTGTGGGTAAACCAGTCAGCTGCCAGCGAGGATCGTCAGTTGGAGAAAGAGTAGCATCCAAATTCTCTTGAAAAGGAGCACGTGTAGCTTTCAAGTGTGGAATGACATCTCCCAATTCTTCAAAAGGGGTGGCTTCAGGTGCATCTGCCACACGAACAGGTAAATCTGCCCCAAAGAAGCCTTGTTCAAACCATGAAATTATGTCAACCCCAAGAAATGGGCCCTGGATCTCTCCTTGGGGGTCACAGTAAAACAGACTTAATTCTTCAGGTGGGATCCCACTCGCCAAGTGTTTGTTTATACTATTCTTTACGGGCGGCTGCTGCATGTTGAATGCCCAATATTGCTCAGATGATGGCACAGAGTTAGGAAGCTCGGCTTTCACGACAGTAACTTCATGATTGCTGTTTATAATCCCACTAGAATCTTGCCCTGCAAAAGTTGATTTTAATTCATGTGATGTCTCTAAAAAATTCATGTTAACGGATGTAGCTCACCATCTGTCATGTGAATTTCTGGACCAATAAACTGCAGAGGATTTGCTTGATGAGACCATTTATTAGGATCAACCGATTCATCCACCAAGGGAAGGTTACCATCTTTTCCAGCAGCATCTAAATAGAATAAATACACAAACGTTTTAATAAATACTAAACGTTTGCAAAAGGTAAAGATAACCCACATTTACCTGCAATATTCTCAGGGGAGCTGGCCTTTGCAGATGAATTGTAGGACACCTCACTGCTAGTGATTTTACCCTTCCATATATCACCAAGAATAGCCTGTCACCAAAAGATTAACTTGTAAAAATCTAAAAGAAAATAAAACTGGTGACAGATCTGTGAGGATACTTTAGCATACCTCTTCCTCATCATCAGGAACCACAAAAGCAAGTGGTTCAACAGCAGTTACTTGTGTTACAGGAGGTACTTGCATGGTATTTTCAGGAATGTTGACAAAAGAAGAATCAAGCTTCTTTTGTGTACGATATATATCAAGAAGCTTTCCCCTTGGGTAGAAAAACCCGCCACCTGGCATTCCAGGAACACTGTCATTGTTGGAACCTGCCGATGAAGGCCTTCCACGCCCATATGTAAAGCCCGTGTTTGGGCCCTCAGCCCGTCCTTTTTCCAGCCCAAATCCAGGTGCAGCCCGAAAGGAGCCCGGCCCAGTAGAAGCTGCCTCCATCCTGTGTCGTGGCCTCCATTTATCACGAGCGTCTGGATCAGTTAATCTAGTGCTGTTTAAAGTGTCACCATGACTATCCTCCTTTTCAACATCTGGTTTCTTCTCGGTTCGGGCTTCTTTGTCTTTTTCATCCGGGCCCCACCTAGATGACCACTTGCTATCACGACGGGCCTCATTCTTACCAGCATCATTCCACCTGTCAGAAGGAGGTGGAGCTCTTGCTTCAGTAACAACATCAATACGGCGGTCAGTTTTTCTGCGGTCTCTTCTGCCAAGTAGGCCCGTTTCTCTTTCTTCTTCACGCCAACGACGGGCACTTTCTGCTTCATTTGCATTTTTCCTCCAATCTTTTTTCTCATCATTCCATTCTTTCACATTTGAATCAGCAGATGTTCCAAGAGAGAGAGAACTTGGTGCACGCTCCTGTCATCATAGTAAGAAAACAAGAAGATAATCTGTTATACCATCTAATCTAATCTAATCTGATTCTTTTAATATGGTAAACAATGTGACATTTAAAGGAAGCTTTTATTAATAACCAATCACTTACCATCTTATTCTCGCTTGGTTTAGCATAAAGCCACTGCGGAGACAAGGGGATGCTGCTGTCCAGAGCAAGATGATCTTTGATAAACAGAAAAAAAAAAAACAGGAAACTAATTGAGAACATGTGAAGTAGAGGAAGGAATCATCTACTTGCTAAGAAGATACTATACAGCTACAAAACTTACCTTTGGAATCATCTAGGAAACCCATCGACTTATCCTCATCATTCCCTTCTGGAGCTTCCACTATCATGCATGAAGTCAATACATGTTAAGGAAAAAATGATATTTAGATGACTGGTGATTTTGTAATGTCAAAGGACCAAATATAAGAACATGTAAAGTGTAATTACATAACAATAAGATAGAAAATAGTCAAATAAAAAGGCAACACTCTCCCTAGAAAACACGATTACATCCATTATATTTTCTCTTTACACAACAGTTTCCAAATTCAAAAAATATAGTTACAAGTTATGAGAAACTTCTCATGTGCAGAAGCAGGTCAGCAGAGGCTACTATCACACACATTAATGCAGCTAAAGATCAAGCCAGTAAAGCATAATGATGTTTATATCTATGAACTGTTGATTGTCAGCAAAAAAATTAAGTTCGATCTAAAAATTAGATCCAAAGTTGTACTGAAAATCTGAAATAAAACAAAATCTTTCATTCTGTAATATTCAGTGGTAAAAGCACATTAGACAGCAATTAATTGTTTCTCAAACTAGTTTTCTGAGCTAAATAATGCTCAACCATCAATCTAACTGAGCTTTTTGAAGTAGAACTCAGCTCATAAATGATAAACCTTATCTCGTTAATATTTAATTGCTCAATTAGAAATGCAACAAAACACATATGAACTGAAATGATCTAAAATTCCACGCGGAGTAACAAATTAAATTCCAAGCAATCGAAGAATTACAGAAATTAATTCATAATTACCACATAGCAATGCGACGAAGACCTAAATTCAAAATAAAGTGAACACGCGTAGCCTATAATACAGTTATAATCAATTGAAAGTAACATGAGGCAATCGATATATTGCAGATCAGTAAACCCTAACCTAACATGAACAAATAGTAATTATCAACCAAACTAAAAAATGCAAAAGAAAGTATTATCAAATAGTACCTTTAGGAGTCCAAGAGTTATCAGCAAGTTTGGAAGAAATGAGATCGTCGGGAAGATCAAGCTTGTCGCCGGCCATCGGAAGTTCGATGAGATAAGATCCGGAGAGAGATTGGAGAGAGCAAAGTAGGGATTAGGGAAATCAGTGGAGAGATTTGGATTAGGGCTTCGAAATCGCAAGGGTTCGTAGAAAGGGGACAGTAGCGGATTGGCGAGAGAGAAATATGAATTGGAGGTGAGAGAGAGGGTTTGTTTGGGTGGTAGCGGGAAGACTCGATCAAGTGAAGTGATCTAGGTTGTAAATCAACACAAGAACACCAAAGTAACTCATTCTTGGTTTGTTAAAAAAAAAGTAAATTACACTTTAGTCCATGTGATTTATCAAAAGTTTTGAATTTGATTTCTAATTCTCAGATATTATATCGATAGTTACTAACATCGGGACTTCATCTTACTTTTAGACCCTAAACGTAGGAGACATTAAAAGTGGATGTTAAATCTACTCAGTATATTTGTCATTTAATCATATCCCCAAAAATATCATTTTCTTCTTCTCCAACCAAACACACAAGCACACACCTTAATTCCAGCCTCCATTACTTCCTTAGAAAGTATTCCTTGCTCATTTCTTATGCATCGATTTGATAGGAATTTCATTACTTGAACTATATTTAGCTTTCAAAGGTTCAACTTAAAGATAGACATATAATTGAGATCTTCGTTTCGATATGAATTTCATTAATTAAATTATACTATCTAGCTAATTCGCTGTAGGACTTCCATTTGAAACCTGCAAATCGATTAAAACCCATTTCTTATAAGGCAGCTTCATCACTCCTTCTTCTCCGGCCATGGCCTTGGTCGCCGCCTCGACTGTAACCCACCTCTGCCTCGTTGCCTGCAAAGTGTTCAAACATATCTTAAGTTTGAAACCTGCAAATCGATTAAAACCACTTTGCCAACCATAGAGACCATCAACCGTCGTTTACTCTTCGGACCACCATGGGACCATCAAACCACCATCTCCCTCCAAAATAATTGTCATCACTGGTTGTCGCCAGCAACAAAACCGCCGCAACCGCCTTTGTCCGGCGACACCACTACCGCCAGTGATTATCACGTAAATTATCTCGTCTCTTCCCTTTCTTTCCCCTTCGTTTTGATCGAAGTCAATGCAAAATTGTTAGAACCCTATATTGTATTTAAAATCAAATTCATGGGGTATTGCTTGGAACTTTATTGGGGTTTTACTGCAATATTGATTTTTTTTGTGAATACTTAAACTAAAAAAACAATTTATGTGTATTTATTTATTAAGAAAATTAATACTACCTCCGTATCAAAATAAGTGATACACTTTCCTAAAATGGGTGGAACAAAATAAGTGATACACTTCAAAATCTTTCCATATTTGGCAAAAAAGTGGGACCCCTTCTCCACTAACTATCTACTTTAATAAAGTAAAATTATTCTTTTACCCTTACTTTTACTTTTAAACATCATTAATTTCACTACATCCAAAAGAAGTGGGTCCCATTATCCACTAACTATCCACTTTATACTATTTTAAATTACTTTCCAATCTTTTGCCTCAAAAACGGCAATTTCCCAAATGTATCACTTATTTTGATACGGAGGTAGTATTTATGAATGGTGTAAGTGTTCATGCTTCGAGTCGGGTCCAATGGTTAATATATACGGGTCAGACGTAATATTATGAGAATAATTAGTTGATAGTATCTATCTATATCTATCTTGTTGGTTCCCTAACAACACTAAAGTGTTGCGTTATGGCTAAGTAAATACAAGAAAGTAAAGAACACATAATCTTTTTCAATGATTAAGAGTTTATTAAAACAACTTAATGCGGTACAAAGTTTGCGAAATATAGAGAGTACAGACTCACTAAAACTTTATACTAGAAGTGACACTTTAGAATGCTCAAACTAAGATCTTATGCTAAGAGAGATCAGCTGATACAGACGGCTGTATTTATTGCTTGAGTATTAACTATGAAGAAGTTAATATCAAATAATGATTAACTCTCAGAGAATGTTCTTGTGCTATGAATGTTAAAAGGTGTGTGTAAATGCAAGCATTTACGTCTCTATTTATAGCCCTGAAACTATGTTTAATTCTTCACAAGTTAATCCACGTGTAGACATATTACTCGTTGATGTAGACTTGTCCACGGAAACATTAAATGCATTAGCATAGGTTGAAGTCCCGAATTTACTTTTTGTAAACTTCTTTTTCATCCTTTTCTGACGCACAGTAAAAAAGTGTACTATAAAACTACAACAGAAGTTGACTTTCTCTTTTCATGTTTGGAGGGACAAACGATGAAATTCTGAAAAGTATCTTCTATTCTAAAATAGAATATCTTCATCATTTTATTCTTCTTTGAGCGGGAAAGGAAAATGTTCAAAGTGTCAAGAACATTTTCCACCAAGTCTGCAGCAGGTACCATTAGCTAATTCCACTTTCAGCTGGATGGTCTTCTTCGGGTTTCTGTCCTTCGGCCATAAACTCGAATGATCACTCTTGTATTGTTGCTGATTTGGACTTGATTCCTTGAGCTAAGTACGTACTCAGCTGAAGGTATATGAATATACTTGTACTTTAGTTGAGATACATACTTCAGCTAATTTATTCTTCTTGGCTATTTGATCATTAAATCTTATTTACTTAGTCTGGGGACTAACATATCTATATACTAAAAGAAAGGATTTTGAATCCATTTCTAAATAAAAAGCCACCTCAATGCCTAATCATAATGACACGTTGGCATCAGCCAGTCTCTCATTGCCATTTGGCTTTAAATATGGCAGTTACATGATTCAAGAAGCTGGCCTTTAATCATGCGGTTACATGTTTCTCGACACTGATCATATCATTATAATTCAAATCATGAATGTTGGAGATTGTGGAAATACCCGTTAGGGTTATGCGTTGTAGTGATACGATATAAATAGAGTAACATATACACGTTATTTACACAAAGGGCCCTACACTATAGATTATAACCATAAGAGATATAATAATGATTAACTATTTAACACACCCCTCGCATTCGGAGCAAAAGGACATATTATGCTTATAAACTATTCATTCATAAAAGTTTCATTTCATGGTTGCTTTTCTTTTACAAACAAATATATATAAAAAATACAATAAATAGTAAATATAACATGACATATTAGATTTTATGTAGAAATCTTAGACATGGTTCTTATTATATGGAAAAATTGTACTTATGCTTACTAGACCAGCTTCATGGACAAAAATCTCAAACAAATCTGTAGAGCAAAAGGAATTATTTATGAACAGAATAACATCTTAAGAAAATCAATTATATCTTTTATTTAAAAGATAATTAAATATCAAATCTTTTTAAAATATAAGAATATTTTTATAAAACTTGAAATATATATAATGGCGGGGCGGGTTTTTCGGTTTAGTTTTTCATATGCCCCGAAAACCGCCCCAAACATTCGGGTTTTTCAAAAATCAAAACCGTTGAAATCGGTTTTTCAAATGGTTCGTTTTTTTCGGGTTTTTCGGTTTCGGCTCGGTTTTCGGTTTTTATACTCACCCCTAATTTTATTTTAACTTAGTAATGCATAATATTTTCATGCAAATTAAGTATACCTTTGCAATCAATTTATTTTTTATCTGCATTTTAATATTAGTTTCATCGTAATAAGAAACCAAAAACTATACTAGCTTATCTTCAAATTGCAAAATACATTAAGACTTACATCCAACAATAATAACATTACTACTTTTTATTGATATTCTTATATATACTACTTTTAAATGGAGCTTGATCATTTCTAAAAGAGGAAGTCTGAATTATAACCCTTCTATTTTTAGCAATGCCCAAACCCACTTTACAATCAAAATTTTAAAATTGTTTCTGCCGAGATTCGAACCCGGGTGGGCAGGTACCCCAGGCAGGAAGCTTACCACCAGGCTATAAGCAACTTGGTGACTATGTTTCGTAAACTTTCTATACTAACTCTCCCGAACCCATTTCACGTTAAACTTAAAAATTTAAAACCCGCGCTTGCCAAGATTCAAACCCAGGTGGGCAGTTACCCCAGGCAGGAAGCTTACGACTAGGCTATAAGCAACTTGGTGTTTGTGTTTCGTACACTAAATATACTAACTGTACGGAAACGCGTTTGACTATATTAAATAAAAACGTTTACCTAATTAATTCCTTCCTTTTATAAACAACAATTTTAAAAGAATATTGATTCGGTATATTAACCTGATTAAATAAGCATGCGATTTCGGATTTAAGACATACCAGTTCCTAACCATTTATGATCCTAATTTTTGGTACACATCTAGAAACACAGTAATTTGGTTAATATCCGGAATTGCATATAACCATTTAGACATACCAGTTCTTCAATGATTTCATCCTAATTTTTTGTATTAAAATTTAACATTGAATTCGTGCGGTTTAGATCACTCCATCCTATTTTTTTTACGGTTACAAATCACAAATCTCTCATGGATTTAATAAGTTACAAACATTGAAATCATTGATTTGAAAGCATGCGTTTTAACCTAGTTCAATGTTAAAAAAACCGCACGAATTCAATGTTAAAAAAACCGCACGAATTCAATGTTAAAAAAAAAATGATGGATTGATCTAAACCGCATCGCGCGAGTTTTAACCTAGTTTATCTTCAAATTAACCTAGTTCGCAGCCCGCCGCATCGCGCGGGTTTTTCATGCAAATTAAGTATACCTTTGCAATCAATTTATTTTTTATCTGCATTTTAATATTAGTTTCATCGTAATAAGAAACCAAAAACTATACTAGCTTATCTTCAAATTGCAAAATACATTAAGACTTACATCCAACAATAATAACATTACTACTTTTTATTGATATTCTTATTGTTACAAGTAGGGGTGAGCTTAGTCCAGAAACCGAACTAGAAATTGATAGAACCGAAACCGAAAACGATAAATTTTCAAAACCGAGCCGATTACATATTATCGGTTTTCATATGATATATTCGCATAAATAGACTAAAAATTGATACATGATAAAAATATATTGCTTTATCGAGTGTCATGATAGCTAAATAGAGTAAATTATAGAAATTATCCTTGTGGTATTTCTAATTCTACAATTTTGTCCCTATTTACGGACTTCATCTTCTTATTCGATTCGCTTTTAGAAACACACAAACGCACAATGATAATTTTCTACTTAAGGACCAAACATCAAACCTGATCTGCTTCTTCGTCTCTGGCTGACGACTCATCTTCTACTTCGAGTTACTGGCGGTGGCACAGAAGAACAATAAAAAAAGAAAGGTGTTTGGAGAAACGGTTTTGGTTATGTTTTGGTTATATTTTGGTGAATTGTCGTTTGTTTGCTTGAATTATCATTTGTTTGGAAGCCTCAGTATCTTCATGAGTCTTGTATCTTCATGAATCTTCCCATTGATCCACTGGTGTGGTGACCATAAGGAAAATTTTACAAATTGACATTTCTTGTTGTTTACTCACATAGTTTAATGTATACTTTAATGTGATAATATAAGGAGGTATTGACACAACGAGAGAGTGCAATTCATGTTGAGAGAAAGGGATTTTTACAAGAAAGGGTTTTTTACATTTTCGGTTTTGATTCGTGTTTCGGTTAGATTTTGGCTTTGATTTGTGTTTGGAAAAAGGGTTTTGATTTTTATGTAGAAATTGTAGAGATTTGTGTTTCGAGAAAGGGCTAAGTCATGTGCTTCAAACTACTTGCAAGTTTTGTGATGATGAATAAGAAAGGTGGGAAAATGATTAAAATTTCCTTATATGTTTGGCTGTGTGTTAGTCAACGAAAGAATTTCGACAGAAGAAAAATCATATGGAAAATAAAAAAAGTACATGGATAAAAAAAGGAAAAAAAAAGTACAAGGAGAAAATCATAGAATATATTGTTTATTATCTCATGTTTTTCTCATTGACAAGTTTAAATTGCTAATCAATAGTCCTGTGGTTTGACCTGAGTTTTGGATTTGGTCCCTAAGTTCCAGAAATTACACCGATGGTCACTAAGTATCGGAATTCGTATCGGTTTTGGTCCCTAACGCTAACTGCCGTTAAAAATTGCTGTTAAATCTAGACAAGTGCAAAGCACATGGGGGTAATTTAGTCCTTTTACCCTCTCATCATCTTCATCTTCCTCATCATCACCATTAACAAAAAATCCTCTCCTTCATCGCATAAGGAGCACCACCACCGTCAATTTCGAATTGAATCCAAACTGAACATCGACAAATCAATTAAACAATCTCGCCGGCAACCATCTGACCACCGCCCCCACCCAGGCACCGCCACAAATCAAACAAAAATTCTTAAATCAAATCCTAAATTCTAAATCAAAAACTAAATTTTAAATGAAACCCTAGATTCTAAATCAAACACAACTCGTTGAATTTGACGCAGTAGGATTTGACGCAGGTTTTGTTACCTAGTTTTGATTGGAGGTCAGAAAGACATTGTACCTCATCTCTAGCTACCACCAGCGTTGTGGTTTTGTTACCCGCTTTTGTTTTGGCAGTCACATTGAAAGTCACCTTGACGCAAATTTTGAACCTTTGAATGCATATAATTAGTTAATGTAGTTCCTATATAAAATTGACGCATAAGAAATGAGTGGAGAAAGAATTTTGAGTGGTGAAATGAGTGGATGGAATTCAACGGTGTAAGAATTTTGACGGTGGTGGTGCTTGTAATGCGATAAAGGAGATGGTTTTTTTGTTAATGGTGATGATGAGGAAGATGAAGATGATGAGGAAGATGAAGATGATGAGGAGGGTAAAATGACTAAATTACCCCATGTGATTTGCACATGTCTACATTTAACAGCAATTTTTAACGGCAGTTAGTGTTAGGGACCAAAACCGATACGAAGTCCAATACTTAGTGACCATTAGTGTAATTTTTGAAACTTAGAGATCAAATCCAAAACTCTGGTCAAAACACAGGGACTATCCGTGTAATTTACTCTAAATAAAATCATGTATGAAATTTAATTAATTTTTATTTATTTAAATTAAACCTTTCATTCTTGACCATGCTAAAGAGGTATCATTTTCAAAACCGTTTAATTTATTTTGATAAAATTTTGTTGTACTTGTTAACGAGCCCATTGATGGCATTTGGGTCCGGTGAGGTTATGTTATATGTGCACCCACTCTCATTATCTCGTACCACAACGCACAATATGAATTGTTGATTCCGTCATCTCGCTACCACCAAACAAACCCTCTATCTCTCTCAACCCCAAAATTCCTAATCTGCTACTGTCTTACGAATCCTCTTTCGATTTCGAAGCCCTAGTTTCAAATCTCTCGATTCATTTCCGTTTTATTTAAATCTCGATTTTGCTCTCTCCATCTCTCTCTCCGGATCTTTTCTTCTCGAACTTCCAATGGCCGAAGGCAAGCTTAATCTTCCCGACGATCTCATTTCTTCCAAACTTGCTGATAATTCATGGATTCCTAAAGGTAGTATTCTATTATAATAGCATCTTTTGCATCTGTGATTTTGGTTGAATATTACTATTTGTTCATGTTAGGTCAGGATTTACTGATCTTCAATACGTTGATTGCGTCATGCTACTTCTAATTAATTGTAACTGTCTTTGACCTTGTTTCCGTGTATTTTAGAATACGTGTGTTTACTTTAGTTTCAATTTAGGTTATCTTCACCTTGATATGTGCTAATTATGAATTGATTTATATAATTCCTTGATTAAAGGCGAATTAATTTGCTAGCATGTGTGGATTTTTTAGTTCATTTTAGTTGATTTGTGTTTACTCGCGTTGCTAGTTGAGCAATTCATATTCGTGAATCATGAGACACGGTTTATCATATATTAGTTGAGTTTTACCTTAAGAGATTTAGATTGATGATCGAGCATTAGTTAGCTCAGCAAAACTACTGTGAGATAACAATTAATTTCTGGCTAATGATTGAGTCTTATTGCAGTACTACTTGGATCTACTTCATAGATCTAACTTTGTGTTTCTGTTGATATACAGTAGTTTGTAGAATTTAAAATCATGATGCTTCATTGATTTGATTTTAGCTGCATTAATTCTCGTGATACCAGCCTGCTTCAGCAATTGTGAAGTTTTGATCCTTTTTAACCATTTATTTTGACTTGGAGACTACTTAGTGCCAGCATTTATAAATTATTTAGACAACTTTTGCCTTTTCCGATTGCTGTCTAATTGTAGCTTGCTTAATGTATATACAAGGCTGTACATTTTCTTATATTTTTTTATATTTAATCCATTCACATTGCAAAATCACCAGTCATCTCATCATGCAACATTTATTGGTTTCATGATAGTGGTTCCTCCAGGAGGAAATGACGAGGATAAGATGACAACTTTCCTAGATGATTCTAAAGGTAGGTTTTGTACATGGTTTGTAGTTGTATAGTATTTAATTATCCAGTTCTTATGGTTTCCTGTTTTTTTTTTTGTTTATCAAAGATCATCTTGCTCTGGACAGCAGCATCCCCTTGTCTCCACAGTGGCTTTATGCTAAACCAAGTGAGAATAAGCTGGTAAGTGATTGGTCATGAATAAAAGCTTTCTTTAAATGTAACATAATTTATCATATAAAAAGAATTAGATTAGATTAGATTAGATTAGATGGTGTAACAGATTATGTTCTTGTTTTTTTTTACTATGATGACAGGAGCGTGCACCAAGTTCTCTGTCTCTTGGAATATCTGCTGATTCAAATGTGAAAGACGGAAATGATGAGAAAAAGGATTGGAGGAAAACTGCAAACGAGACAGAAAGTGCCAGGCGTTGGCGTGAAGAAGAAAGAGAAACGGGCCTACTTGGCAGAAGAGACCGCAGAAAAACCGACCGCCGTATTGATGTTGTTAGAGAGCCCATTGAAACAAGAGCTCCACCGCCTTCTGACAGGTGGAATGATGCTGGTAACCGTAGCTCCGGGAATGAGGCCCGTCGTGATAGCAAATGGTCATCTAGGTGGGGCCCAGATGAAAAAGACAAAGAAGCCCGAACCGAGAAGAAACCAGATGTTGAAAAGGAGGATAGTCATGGTGACACTTTAAACAGCACTAGATTAACTGATCCAGACGCTCGTGATAAATGGAGACCACGGCACAGGATGGAGGCAGCTTCTACTGGGCCAGGCTCCTTTCGGGCTGCACCTGGATTTGGGCTGGAAAAAGGACGGGCTGAGAATATGCCTAACACGGGCTTTACATATGGACGTGGCAGGCCTTCATCTGCGGGTTCCAACAGTGACAGTGTTCCTGGAAAGCCAGGTGGCATGTTTTTCTACCCGAGAGGAAAGCTTCTTGATATATATCGTACACAAAAAAAGCTTGATTCTTCTTTTATTGAGAATACCATGCAAGTTGAAGTACCTCCTATAACACAAGTAACTGCTGTTGAACCACTTGCTTTTGTGGTTCCTGTTGATGAGGAAGAGGTATGCTAAAGTCTCCTCACAGTTCTCTTTTTCCATATTTTTTTAGATTTTTACAAGTTAATCTTTTGGTCACAGGCTATTCTTGGTGATATATGGAAGGGTAAAATCATTAGCAGTGAGGTGTCTTACAATTCATCTGCAAAGGCCAGCTCCCCTGAGAATATTGCAGGTAAATGTGGGTTATCTTTACCTTTTTGGAACGTTGTTAGGTTTTTGTATTTAAAAAGTTCTAAATAAATGGTCTTACATTCTATTTAGATGCTGGTAGTCTTCCCTTGGTGGAGGAATTGGTCGATCCAAATAAATGGTCTCATCAAACAAATCCTCTACAGTTTAATGGTCCAAAAATTCACATGACAGATGGTGAGCTACATGCCTACATCAATAAACATGAATTTGTTAGAGACATCACATGAACTAAAATCAAATTTTGCAAATTGTTTCAGGGCAAGAATCTAGTGGAATTATGAACAGCAGTCATGAAAATGCTGAAGTTACTGTCGTGAAACATGAGCTTTTTGATGATGTGGCACCCAACATGAAAGCCGAGCTTCCTAACTCCGTGTCATCATCTGAGCAATATTGGGCAGGAAACATGCAGCAGCAGACCATAAAGAATAGCATAAACAAACATTTGGCGAGTGGGATCCCACCTGAAGAATTAAGTTTGTTTTATTGTGACCCGCAAGGGGAGATACAGGGCCCATTTCTTGGGGTTGACATAATCTCATGGTTTGAACAAGGCTTCTTTGGGGCAGATTTACCCGTTCGTGTGGCAGATGCACCTGAAGCCACCCCTTTTGAAGAATTGGGAGATGTCATTCCACACTTAAAAGCTGCACCTGCTGCTTTTCAAGAGAATTTGGATGCTACTCTTTCTCCAACTGACGATCCTCGCTGGCAGCTGACTGGTTTACCCACACATTCATATTCTGAAGGCCAAAGCTTCCATGAAGAAGGTAAAATTACCTTTTTACCAAACTCTCCCTTAATGTTGTGATTTTATTAATAATATTTATTTGCAGAAATTGTGTTCCCAGGAAGGCCTGGTAGTAGTCATGATATTATGGGGAACCAAATGATTCCTAATGGTCAACCGAGTCAAAGTGATAATAAGATGCACCCGTTTGGGTTGTTGTGGTCTGAGCTTGAAGGCTCCAGCTTAAGGAAAGAAAACCAATCTAAACCACCTTTTAGTGGCTGTCTCCACCAACAACTTATGAGTCCTGTTGCTGACCAGTTTTTACAAATGGATCCAGAGCCAAGTCAGTTTGATTTAGCTGAGAAATTTAGGGCTCAACAAATCCAACAGCAACTGCTTCAGCAGCATAATCTCTTATCTGCCTCCCATTTGAATGAACCCATGCTTGACCCGGGTCGAAATCTTATAAACCAACAGCAGTTGACCGGTCAAGATCTGGAACACTTGTTGGCACTTCAGATGCAACAACAGCAGCAGCAGCAGCAACAATTACAACAACAGAGGCAGATGCAGCAGCTTCAACAGCAAATGATACTCAAAGAACAGCAATCCAGACAGCAAATGATCCTTAAAGAACAGCAATCCAGACAGCAAATGCTTCTTGAACAGTTGGTACAAAATCAGATGCAAGATGGACGGCTGAGATCACATAACGTTGCTGTTGATCAACTTCTGTTAAAACATCAGATCTTAAACGAAATGCAACAACAGCGTGCGCCACATCAGCAAAGACATGTGGATCCATCAATTGAGCATCTGATTCAAGCAAAATACGGCCACCCGGATGAACTGTTGGAGATGATGGTGCGTGCTAAACAGGGACAGATGTCATCTCAGATGCTCCAACGTGAACAGCTTCATGCAAGACAACAACAGTTGAGACAGATGGTTGAAATGGAGGAAGAAAGACAACTCACTTCTGACTGGTTCCACCGAGTCAACTCAGCTGGTCAAACAGATCTCTATCAACAACAACAACAAAGACAGTCTCCTGAACGGAATCTGTCGGTGCAGGAAAGGATTCAACGGGGGCTTTACGACCCCAACCTATACGACAGGTCATTGTCAATGCCAGGTCGCGGTCAAAGCATGGACTTCCAAGATCCATTACACCAAGCAGCCCGATTACCTTCAAATGTGATCTCTCATCAATCTAACCATCCTTTAGCAGCTTCAAACACTTTCCACCCCTCACATTTGGAAGGAGGGCATAATGGTCAAATGTCAAACGAGTGGATGGAATCAAGGATTCAACAGCTTCATATTAACAATGAAAGACAGAAAAGAGAAATGGAAGCAAGAGAAGATCAAAGTCTCTGGATGTCTGGTGGGACCAGTGATGATACCTCTAAAAGATTGCTGATGGAGTTATTACACCAGAAACCAACCAACCAAACAACCGAACCGTTGGATATAAATCCATTTGAAAGAAGACCGAACCACTCAGATCAACAAATAGGACTCAACCAGACCCACCCGTTTGGTGTTGGATCTTATGGGTCTAGTCCAGGTGGATCCATGGCAGATGAGAACCCGTTATTTGGGTTCAAAGGAAACGAAGAGAACCCTTTATTTGGTGTAAACGGGCCGGCTCAGGCATACTCAATGGCGGGCACAGATATAGTGAAGGGTGCGGGGGCAGAAAGTGTGGATCCCGTTGGTTTGTACAATGACAAGGTGGGACCTGCTGATTCTTTTTCTGTAGACCGGTAAGTGAAACTTCTAGAAGCTTCTTTTATAAGTGTCCGTTATACATGTATGTATGTATGTATAGAGGCTGAATAGGTTTGTTTGCAGGGTGTCGAAGAGGCCTGACAATATATTGCTGAAAAGACCACCAGTTGCACGGGCAGCCTCATCACATGAAGGGTTAGCTGAGCTGGCATCAAATCAAGGGAGGACTGTCCCTACTACTATCATATCTCCTGAAGGTTATATATATATATAAATCTGACAATCACAAATCTATTTGTGACTTCAAATAAATTTTTATTTTATTCTTTTATATATTATTAGGCGGGGGAGGCAATGTAGCCAATGAAGGTGGGAAGAAGGACGTTCGTTTTAGGAGAACGTCATCTTGTAGTGATGCTGACGTGTCAGAAACAGCATCGTTTAGTGACATGCTGAAAAGCAATAATGGTGGTAAAAAGGCAGATAATCATTCATTAGAAAGTGGAGGAGATGGACAGGGGGGTAAAACGGGAAAGAAAAAAGGGAAAAAGGGAAGGCAAATAGACCCAGCTCTACTGGGTTTTAAGGTTACTAGCAACCGAATTATGATGGGTGAGATCCAACGTATAGACGATTAACCCAATAACCCTTATTACCCAACACTACACTTAGTCACGAGTCTTTCTTCCTTTTTTTTTTTTTTATAATCATTTGTTGTTTGTTAGCTTAGCTTGTATGCATACTAGTTGCAAATTTTTTTCTTAGGTAGATTTTTTATTACTCTTCATTTTGCATCCAGAGTTGATGTTGGGGCAATACAAGGTTAGTTGTAAAGTTTGTACAGACATTTTCCATTTGAAGACTTTAATATGTTACCGAAAATAAGTAGAGCATCATATCAATTTCTTTTTATTTTGCTTAGGAGTTCAGATGTTGTTTTTATTCATAGTATATATAAGTTTTTGTACTCGAGAAATTGATGTTTTATACTTGCTAGAGTTTACCTGCAAAGCTAGTGGTGATTAGCTTGCAAAGCGGGTTAAAAAAGTTTGTGTTGTTAAAAAAGTATTACTACCATAATTATCCAACTTTTAAATAAATGGATTTAATACAATGTACACGTTGACAATACATCTTTTAACAACTTTTGACCTGTTTGATTAGTACTCATATATAACTCAAATCAACTGAAGTAAATAGGTCAAAATTGCGAGATAATGAAAAAGTAAATAGTATTATTTGCAGAAAATCAAGCAGCAACCCACTGTCCTTTAAAAAGCTGCATAACAGTCTTCCCCATAATCCACTCCAAATCAGAAGACGATAACGGCACTTGATTTGCAATTAGAGACACTGCTTCTTTTGCTTCCTTATAACCACACTCATCAACAACATAAGGGAAATCACTGCAATTAAAAAAAAAGGAATATTAATTAAACAACTTATTGAGTTTTTGGACCAACTTATTTGGAATAAAGCTGATGAGCTAATAAGTTATCTACTTATCCAAACACCCCCTAAAGCCTATGAAATGTGAATGATGAACAGTACCTTCCCCACATCACACGGTTGGCACCAAAGCTGGAAACTACTTGAGAAAGAAGTGGAGATAAATCTTCATATGGAAATGCCTTTCTTGAAACCCTAAAGAGCGCGCTAAATTTTACATAAACCTGTCAAAATTACAGTTTTATACCCATAAATCATGCTAATCAGAAGGAATGGGAATGAAAATGATAGATGGTGTTTTGTTTGAGGGGGTATGTCTTTCAAAATTAGGAATCATATCCTCGAAATTTGGTGATTCCCTAAATTCAAACCAAACGTCACCTATAAATGTACCTGTGGAAATCTTGATAACCCTAAGAGATCTGAGAAGGTTTTGGCTTCTTCATCGTTTCTACAATATAACTTGACGTAAATTCGGGCCATTTATGCAATTTTGGAAATCTTGAGGGGTGAAAGTTAAAACTTAAAAAAAGAGGGAACTCACTCAGGAGGTTTGCAGAAAGCTAAATGATCAAGTAGTACCACAGTTTTGGGAAATTCACTGCATAACTCTTCGATTTCTGATATATGCAAGTTAAGACCCTAAAAACAATTCAAAAATAAAATAATTAGTTAGTTAAACATGCACACATTCTACACACACTGTATGGTGTTGTGTGAGAAACTTCCATACCTTAAAGCACATGAAACCTACTGGCACTCCAAGCTCTCCTGCTTTCGAAAACATGGCTTTCCCAATTTCATTTGTCATCTGCAAATATTCTTGCATTTGTTATATATTTGGTCCTATTTTTTTAAAAAGCAGTTAGAATTATGCACTATTGACCTGTTGACCAGATGGCCACAAGTATGGATTAAAGCGAACTGCACGATAACCATCCTACAATAAACGCTTATATATTAATGTCAGTTACTCAGTTTCATTAGATTATATGTAATTTACTACAAATCAAATAAAATTGGGAAATTGATATAAAAAAATTAAAAAAAAAAAAAAAACCTCTAAAATAAGATGTTCAAGTTGCTGAATTCCACTGCCATCTTCTGCTGGATTTGCAAGACAACAACCAACAAATTTTGATGGATGCTTCTTCAACACACTGCCACACAATTATATTTTCATAACTAACTGCCTTATGAAATAAAACAATAAATAAATTTTAATAATTATGTGAAGTTTTTTTCAAACCTTGTTACATAAGAATGATCAAATTTGTGATTAATTGGCTGCACAATTAGAGCACCATCTACATTTGCCTCTTCCATACACTGTACAACAAAATACCAAATACATCTACCAGATTACTGGATAAACCACAAAAATTAAGCATTCTTCAATTGCCATATCGAATTGAATTACTTATGAGTGAAATTCTGAATCGTTGAACTTACATCAAGCAAATAATCGAAATTACCACGTAACGAGGGTTCCTGGCCAGGAAAGTAAGGGAATTTGTCTACAGCCTGCAAAATTTGATAAAATTAAAAGGAAAAAGCAATCGGAGTTCAATTTGTTCAAATTCGAATTCTTTTTGTAAATGCTTTATGGAAATAAATTGAAATTTGAACCTCTTGAGGAGACGCCCAAACGTGCAAATGCGAGTCGATGATTTTGGAGGTGGTCGCCATGTTAGTAGCAGTGGAAGCTCTACGAAAAACAGATGTTGAATTAATGGAGGATCGTGACGAGAATAAGAAATTGCAAGTGGAAATTAATGGTGTCAGTGAGCTTGAGTTCATTCTCACTGTCGCCATTTTTATTTTATTTTATCTTTCTCGAAGGCTCGAGCTCGATCTTCAATTGCAAGCAGTAGAAGCAGTAAAGTTCAACTACACCAAGGTTTCGTGGTGTAGTTGGTTATCACGTCAGTCTATCACACTGAAGGTCACCGGTTTGAACCTGGACGAAGCCATTTTATTTATTTTTTTAATTGTTTTTTTGGGGTTTGTTTTTCCGTTTTGTCTATGTTAAATTTATAAAACATAAATCTTTTTAATTCGTTGTAGCATATATAATTATACTTAACAATGCCATAAAAGGTCCAAACTCCCATATTTCTACGAATATCCCTTGATGGGCCGAACGCTATTGCAAACATGTGGCAGATTCGCCAAGTTCATGAAAATTGGTGTCTAGTTCGTGAAAATTGGCAGATTCTAACCATATTCGTTGAAGTTAGTTGGTATACGATAGACCATCTGAATAATATTGTCTTTTATGAAACTCTTTTACTAATAGTTTTGAGAGTTAATTACATGGAAGGTCCTTTAGATTTATAATAAACTTCATCAATCGTCCTTTAGTTTCAAAAATTACATTGATGGTCCTTATTTCTGAAAGATTTTTCACCGCTGGACTGAGAGATCTAATGTAATCGAAATGAAGCTAATCCATGGTGATTTGATCAAAGATTGAAGATCAAGTGTGTGTTTTAGTGTGTTTAGTTGAGAGAGAAGAAGATGGAGGGAAGGAGCTTTCAAAGTGTAAATTCTATTCAAATGTGGGAAAGCTTACATCCAAAGTCACACATACAACATTATATACTCCTCACCACTTAACATTACAAGTGTTAGTTAACGGGATTAAAGGTCAAAACATGTTATGGGGCCCAAATTCAAAGACCGACATCTAAAAGGATGGTGCAGCTTTGCGAATGATTGAAAGAAACATTAAATCTGCAAATTAGAGACAATGATTTCAAAAGAATTGAACCCAATCGACATACAATTAGATATAATTTTGAGGCTTTTTAGATTTATTGAACGTTTTAATGAACCAAAGTGGTAAATAAAGGGGCAAAATTATGATATTCATACATTTTTACCACCAGATCATCGGCATATTTAAAATAAATTAAATAAAGCCCAACTTTAAATCAGAAGTGACATGGTTATATCCAATTTGCAAGTTTTAACGGACTATTACATACCACTATGCTACTTATGATGTTGCTATTGCTATACTCCCTCCGTCCCTAAATAAAGTTCTCATTTCTCCTCCAAATTTTGTCCCTAAATAAAGTTCTGATTTCTCAAACTTAAGGGGCCCACTTAATATAATAATATTATTATCAATACTTTCACCACTAACTATCTCCTAAAACATTTTCTTTCTCCGATCAAACCTTATATTTTAATCAAAAGTAATACCAAATACCCCACTACTAACTATCTCCTAAAAAATTATGTCCAAGAGACATGAGAATTTTATTTAGGGACAGGGGGAGTATATATTCTACATAAACAAAAGTAGTGGCATAGACCCTGAACGTAATGTTACCCTAGAGTCGATGTTGTTTTGGATTAATTAAATAGGGTATTTGATCAATTGGTCCACAAAAAATGTACTACATATCATCTAGTTTATTCAAATGTCTCAAATAAGTTTTTACATTTTCTCTATCGCTAAAAAACAAAACTTACAAAAAGGTGTAGTATATTATTCAATCGAACACAAATTATATAAGGTGATTGGCCCTAGTTCCTACGCTCCTTTTTCCCTCACCTCTATGCCTGAAAATAATACTAATTTTTTAGATAAATATCCATTTTCTCTTTTCACTTTTTCATTGTAAAAGATAACCTATCTCTCTCTTTGGCAGTATGAAGATGATAAACAAAGGAAAAGTATACCCTTCCTCTTCCTCCTCATCTCCGTTTCCGGTCACCTCGCCGGCCGGAGACTCTCTTTCCGTCTTAAACCTTTTACCGGCGGCTATTTTAAGCTTAGCCGTTGTTCTATCACTCGAAGACCGTGAAGTTTTAGCCTACATGATAACAAGGTCCATAAAATCTACTAATCTTTCATCAGCTTCTTCAAAAAAAACATCAAACACCCACAAGCCGCCACTTTTTGATTGCGATTGTTTTGATTGTTACACGAGTTATTGGTTCAAATGGGATTCTTCCCCTAATCGTGAGCTCATTCATCAAGCCATTGAAGCTTTTGAAGAAAGTTTGACCACCAATGAACAGTCCAAAAAGAAAGGGAAAAAGACTGGTCATCGCCGGTTAGCCGGAAAGAAATGCTGTCCGTCGCCGGAAGGTCAGGGGGTTCAAGTTTTGCCGGAGTACGACGTCGCATTGGTTGAAGTGAAAGCTGAAGAAAATGGAGAAAACCCAGGTGGGGTTTTGAAGGTTGAGGTGGAGGAGGAGCCACCGGAGACGGCGGTGATTTTGGGAGATGTAACGCCGGCGGCGGTTTTGAGGTCGAGAGATATAACGCCGGCGGCGTGCCAGCATAAAGGATTGGCTAGAAAGGTGTTACCGGACGTGATAGGGTTATTAAACTGGCGTCTATGGAGTCTTTGGAATCCGAATGCGTAGTGAAAATGTGAAATCATTTTTTTAAAATCTCGATGTGTGTTATATCTATATACCTAGTTGGTGTTTGTTCCTTTTGTTCACAACTCTAGTTCGCCGGAGCCGACATTTGCCGGCGAGAAGACTTTTTTTCCGGTGTAATCTTATAATAGAATTTTTGCTAAATAAAATAGTGGATAATTTTTTTTTTTTTTTTGAACGGCAAAGGGGAAAAGGAAAGGGAGCTTCGACAAAGCCATCACCCCCACCAAGACCCCAAAAGGATGATATATATATATATATATAAGTATAAAATACTTCTAGCAAGGAGCTAGAAGAGGTACAAAAGTATCAAAAGACTAAAACAGGACACAAACACCAAACGGGCCATGAAATGCTATTACAATTTGCCCTATATTTAATCCAAGAATATAACATGGATTTAACTTCATCTTGAATTTTCGACACCGATATGTTTTGGTTTTCAAACGCCGCCTTATTTCTTGATTTCCATATAAGCCACATAAGACCACCAATAGCCGCTTGAAGAAGTTTTTTTATTTTGCCCGAATTACCGGCCTCAATAATTCCGTTTATCAATTGTGCCAGCGTACCGTGATTGGGCACACTAATTTGACACCATTTCAGGAACCATTCCCAAATATTTTTACTAACCGCGCAAGAGTAAAATAAATGCTCCATCGACTCATCTTCTTCATTACATAATTGACATGAGGTAGATGGAAGAATAATACCTCTTTTTCTTAAATTAACCCTTGTAGGGATGCGATCCTGTAATAAACGCCACACAAAGCAATTAACTCTCGGAGGCATCCAATTATTCCAAAAACAGTCGTTTGTTGGGGACTCATGAACTATATTAACAATGATATCCTTCATAGATCCAACCGTGAATGAACCTGAAGCATCTCCACACCACCGCCACTTATCTTCACCATCAGAAAGCTGAATATGAACCACAAGTTCTTCGAGATTCTTTAATTTCTGATTGCACGCCATGGGAAACGGATTTACCGACCACTCCCAATTGCAACCCGAGTGCCCGGTCAATCTTTCCGCAACCGTGCAACTTTTGTTTGATTCCAACGTGTACATCTCGGGGAACAGATCGCACAATTTAGGAATTCCCAACCATCTATCATGCCAAAAATGAGTAATTCTACCATTGTTGACAGCAATAGAACCAAGCTCATCCACATTTATATTGAGGGATTGAAGGTAAACTCCTGCTTTTGCAATACCACACCATGTACCTGCATATTTCTTTTTTGTACAAACAGAAAAATTATGATTAGAGAATCCATGAATTGCTTTTATAACATTTACCCAAAGAGCATTTGTTTCCATCTTCATTCTCCACCACCATTTAATCAACAAGGAGATATTGGATATTTTTAAAGAACCAATACCGAGCCCCCCGAGTTTTTTCGGGGCAGTTGCTTTATCCCAACTAACCCAACAAATCTTTGTTTTTCCGTTGCTTGACGAACCCCATAAAAATTTTCTCCTTAACTTATCTATCTCATCAATCACTTTTTGTGGAGCATAATATAGTGACATATAATATAAAGGGAGGCTATTAAGGACCGATTTACACAAAGTGACCCTACCACCAAAGGAGATGCTTTTAGCTTTCCACACCGAGAGTTTGGATTTGACTTTATCGATCACCGGTTTCCAATTTTTCGCTAAATTCATATTTGCACCAATTGTGATGCCAAGGGTACTTAAACGGTAATTTTTCCGCTTCACATTTAAGAATGTTTGTAAGGCTACTGATTTCTTCATCTAATACACCAACACCAATTACCTTGCTTTTAGCAAAGTTAACTTTTAAGCCCGACACAATGTGAAAGCAATTCAGAATTCGTTTAAGATTAGTGATATTTTGAGAGTTCCATTTACCTATAAATAAAACGTCGTCGGCAAAAAGGAAATGAGAAAGGGTTGGTCCTCCATTGGGCAATTGAACTCCTGTGAATATATATTTTTGAATCGCCTCCTTCATCGCGATATGCAACCCTTCCATTGCTATTATAAACAAGAAAGGCGATAACGGGTCACCCTGTCTAAGACCGCGAGATAGAGCAAATTCAGCCGTGGGTGAACCGTTAATTAAAACTGATGCACGGGCCGATGTTAAGCAAGTTTTTATCCAACCACGCCATTTAGTACAGAAATTCATTTGATCTAGAATCGAATCCAAATATTCCCAACATATTGAATCAAAAGCCTTATCAAAGTCAACTTTGAAAATAAGAAGTTGATGTTTGACTTTTTTTGCCCACCCGATTACCTCATTCATCATCAAGGGACCATCGAGAATCTGCCTCCCTTCTACGTATGCAGATTGCTCATAGCTAACAACTTTACCCACCATCGATTTCAACCTAATTGTTAGTAATTTGGAGATAATTTTGTATATACTACCAATGAGGCTTATAGGTCTGAAATCATTAAATGTGAGTGGATCTTGAGTTTTTGGGAATAACGATATGAAAGATGCATTGCACCCTGGTGATATTGAACCATCTTTTTCAAAACCCCTGACCATATTAATCACATCGGCCCCAACAATGTCCCAACATTTTTTGAAGAATTTAAATGTAAATCCATCTGGGCCCGGTGCTTTATCCCCACCGCAACACCATACCGCAGATTTGATTTCCTCATCAGTAAATTTAGCAACTAGAAAGGCATTATCGTCATCAGAGATCTTTTTAAAGTTTGCATTAATGAATTTCGGCCTCTCACGAACAGGTTCAACGAATTTTTTACCAAAGAAATCAGCCGCTATCTCTTTAATTCTGCCTGGGTCCGTGACCCACGAGCCAGAATTTAACAAACCATGTAACCTGTTTCTACATTTATTCGAATTTATCATGCCATGAAAAAATTTCGTGTTTTCATCACCATCTACCGTCCATTTTACTCGTGCCTTTTGTTTTAAATCTAGTGTTCTTCTAATCTCAATATCATTAATTTGTTGCTTTATTTTTGATCTCTCCTCTCTTTCCGCTTCGGTAAGTGGCCTATTATCAGCTACTAACTCAATGGAGTTAACCTGATTTTTTAACACCCCTATGCTCAACTTTTCTTTATCCAGAACTTGCATTTTCCAGTCTTTTAGGGCAAATTTAGTGGCTTTCAGTTTATTAGCCAAGATTCTATCCGCTTTACCCTGCCCCGTATGAGAGTTCCAAGCAATTGATACGACTTTGCTGAAATCAGGGTGAAATGACCACGAATTATAGAATTTAAACGGGATCTTACCAAAATCAGCACCCACGCATTTGATGAAAATTGGGCAATGATCTGAATGATCCCTAGGAAGAACTGTTGCGGATACATTCGGCCAGATGTTAAGGAATTCAGCAGAGACAAATGCCCTATCCAATTTACTTACATAAGCACCATCATCTTTAATCCACGTGAATTTTCTACCCCCAGGTTTAGCTCAACCATACCAGTATTATATATAAATGAATTAAACCCGTCGGTGGCGGATTGAGAGAAAGATTGACCGATTCTATCATCTTTTGAACGAATATCGTTGAAATCCCCCAATAAAATCCAACAACCTTGATTCGCTTGAATTAAGGATAAAATTTCTGACCATAGTTGTTGCCTTAAGGCATTATTACATGGAGCATAGATGTTGGCAATATAAACTTTTGCTGACACATCTTTTATGAAACCGCTTATAATAATAAAATTGTTCCCTGAAAACGAGTCCGTTTTAGAGAAAATTGACGGATCCCAAAGACTAATTAAACCACCGGATCTACCTTGGGCTGCCACTGCTTCAAATTGGACTTGATTGTAACACCAGAGATTACCAATTTTTATATTGTTTGTGTTTGTGAATTGAGTCTCTTGAATCGCTATGAAATTGAGATTATGATTCCTTTGAAGTAATCTGATCCACTCCGCTTTGTTTGAACCCCCTATCCCTCTTATATTTAGGGAGAGGTAATTCATTGGATAACAGTAGTATTCTCCTTTATTGCTACTAAGTTCTTCCTGATTTCATCCTGGAATCCGTTCAACTGAAACCCTAACTTATCGCCAACCTCCATTGTATCCTCCACCTCTTTATTGACTCTTGCATCAGAGAGTGAGGAATCTGAAACAACCGTGTCCGCAGAGAATTCCGATCCCGATGGCATCCTCGTTCTGCTTTTTGAGATTTTATCCCCTCTAGCCCTGCTCCATCTCATTTTGGATCGCTGAGGAAACGACCGGATAGGAACTTTCATGTTTTTTCTTTTTCTTGATATGAAGATGAAAGAAGAGCCCCCTGATAAATCTTGGTTCGGTATGTTATTTATATCAATAGAATGGCCCCCATTAGTTGTGTCATCGCAGGAGATTCGATTAGGGGGATTTGGGCCCGATGGGCCTCCAGGCGCGATTGAAGAGCTGCCCTCATTATTATTAATCTGAGAATTCTCCACATTGGTGTCAAAAATGGGCTTATCCGCCCCTATATTAGTCGAAAGCCCATCCAGCCCATCCTGAGAGCAGGAGCCCAAGTCGTCCTCAGAGCCCAATGGGAACTTGGTGAATTCTTCAATAATGGGCGATAATATCTTAGAGCCGCCGACAATTGTGGTGGGAGGGCTGTTCTCGAGACTATCAACATTGGGAACCTCCAATTTATTAATTATGTCCTCCTCATAATTACTTTTGCAATCCCCGAAACTACCCTGAGTCTTTTCAGCTTCAGGCTTCCGACCGGTCGGAAATATGTCGTCGTTGATCTCCGTTTCATGGACTGAACAATCGTCATTCCAGGATTGATCATCACGATCACTCCCGCTTTCGTCATCATAATCAGACTCGTCGTCTTGAGCCCAACCTGATGCCTGAAGATATTTAGGTTTCCACAATTCATCGAGTTCCTTTACATCGATAGTGTACGACATGTTTCTCCATATGATGGACACCTGAGATGGGGTGGCACCTTGAGAATCGATAAGAATGGCAGCTTTGAATGAGGATAGGTCGGCAACATCATTCTCAAATGGAGGAGGAATGATGACCCGACCTACAGAATTGGTGATTCTGGACATAATGTTCTATGTCCATAGATGTGGTAGTAAACCGGAAAATCTAACCCATGCAACCTTTTTTGAGCTTCTGGGAAATTTATGATATTCCCGCAACCAACTAAACCAAATTCCCCAGACCTTCTTATTTGCCTGGAATTCTCTAGCCGTTATTGTTCCATTAAAAACCAACATAATTGTCAGACCACCGAGGTACTGAATGGTGATTTCATCAGTACATTCAGATTTGAGCAGATCAATGACATTATCTAATATCTGAATATTTTTAACTTCACCATAAAGAGTGTTAGAGGGTATAACTAAACTGGGAGCTTCCTCTTTGTGATGAATACGAATTATTTTGCTCGGGGGGGATATCTTTTCCATGGGAAAATGTTTGTTACCAACCGCTTCTGCGTATGTTTTACCACCAGTCATATGAATTTCAGGAATCTTTTTCACATGCGAAGATGGATACGAAGAGCCCGAGCCAACCCTACCGTACCTGGTCCCATGATTGGGTGATTCACTAACTTTCTTCCTCTCATGCCTGGCAACATTTGCAGTCAGATACGTACCGTTAAAGCTTATACCTTGAAGTTTTCTTTCCATATCTGCCACGTTACCAACCCTTATGAACCTCACAAACCCAAAGTTCATCCCATTCTTTGCTGGCCTGGAAGGTATGAATGCGTCAACAATAGTTCCCAACTTTTCCACCGCATACCATAGATCTCTATTCTGCATCCCATCTGGTAGATTTCCAACGAAGAAGGTGGTACTAATCGATCTTAGGTTTTCCTTATCTTTGATATCTCGCCGGAAGTTTTGTGTCTTTTCGTCTCCTCTCATCTCTCTCTAGAATCTTAACCGACGACTGTCAGATAATGTTGGTCTCACCTTAAATTGTGTATATTACTACTTATCAAGGCAAGTTGAGTAGGTGGTGATATTTTTGGAAACAAAGGAGTAACAAATGTGACATGTGAACTTTAGACCTAATTGATGTGAGCCTATCGCTTAACTTTCCAATTTACGTGAGGCCGAAAAGGTCCCATCTGGAGATTAAAAATGTATTTTAATTTTGGAAAATGCTAAATATGGTGATTTAAGTTTGTTTTTTATTTCTTAACTATGGTATAAGAACAATGATTAGTAAAACCTTTTAGGGAAATCACTTCCATTGTTTGGTCATGCTCAAGAAAGTAAACAAAGAGGAAGAAGTAGGAAACAATTTTATTCCCTTCATTCTCTACAAAATGTGAAGAAAATGGTGAGAAACGAAAAAAAAACTCGAGTTCCATTCACGTCTCTTTCTCCTGTGAAATGCCATAGCACGTGACCTGCACATTCCAAAAAATAATTAACCTTCAAAAAAATCAACCCCCAAATCTCTTCCATCTTCACTGATGTGCATAAGGTATGTATAAATTTGTACCCTTTCAAAATTTATCAATATTTCTAGGGTTTGGGTATAACCCTACACAAAGAAAACTATAGCAATTGGTGTAACGGTTGGTCAATCAGTGTAATGGTTATACAATGCCCTATACATAAGGTTCTATTAATTAAAATTGTGTAAACAACTATTAAAAGATCAATATTGAAATATATTTCAAAGTCTATAATGTATAAATCAATAAGTTTTGGCAAATTATTGATAATTTTTGGACTCTTTTTTCACTTTTTTTTCAATGCCCTATACATAAGGTTCTAGACATATAATTCAATAATTTTTGGGCAAATTCTGTTATGTATTAATCCATTGAATAATGTCAGAAAGTTCTTTCTTATCCACACAAAAAAAAATGTTTGTTTTCCGGTCATGCTTCTAGTAACCTAATTGATAATAAGAAAAAACCAAAAACCTTACAATCAATATCGTAAATATAATCAATTTAATATACATCGCATGACACCACAAGGATTGATATTCAGACAAGAGTTTTGATCATGGTGCTTGCTCTAGCATTCATGAGTAGAGATGGTGGTTTTCTAATCGTTTTCTTAAATTTTCGTATAAACTATAACATGTTTAATATATATATATATATACTAGCATGGTACCCGCACGATGCGGCGGCGAGTACCCTGTAACTATATTTTTCGACGATCAAATGTTGTTATGTTAAACATTTTCATAAGTCGGCATATTTTGTTTAGGAACGCGGGACCCTTGAATATTTCAAATAGGGGTGCCCAAAGGATCACCTGACCCAAATCCGATTATTATAGTTGGGTGTATTCATGTCATATGTTGCTTTCGGGGTTTTCTAAGCTGACCCAACCAAGCCAATTCAATTTCGGGTCGGATATTAGGTTATGATTGCTTAGCATTTTCAGTTTGACCCGATTAAAGTTAAATTAAAAAAAAAAACTTTCCTTTGTTCGTGAGACACAAGAAAGGTTCTTGTTTGGTTCTTAACTCACAAAATTATCAAATGTATGTCTTAGTACATCTAATAATATAGATCGTGAATAAATTGGTTAATGTGAACACCAACAAAGAAACATCATGAAACAACATATTGTGTCATTAATTTGGCGTCATAATAAATGATTTTATTTGCAATTTGTGTAACCGTTCTCATTATAATCTCTAGTTAAATTTGAGCATTTATAAGATATTAAAAGATAAAATTGATATTTAGTTTGTTGCTGAGAAATCAAATCCCTAATTTTTAATAAGAAAAGTAAAAGAGGTTGTATGCTTTAAAATTACATTTTGGGTTCATAATTATTAGTTTGACTATAACTATATGTTCCATTCTAAACAATATTTTTATTTGACCCGTTTAAGACTAAACATAATCCAAATCAACTCATTTATAAGTAAAATGGTTGGGTTTTGCTGAACCAATATGTCAATTGCTCTTCACAATTAAGGTACACCAAAATATGTATATAATTCCTAGTTTAAACAATCATGCATTACTTCAAAAGGTATTAAAAAAATTCAAGACTGATAAACCAAACTTGAATTCCTATCCTCGCTCCCATTAGCCTCGAGTGTAGGCCTGCCCTTCATTCGGTTGTATCTGGTCATGAAAAAATATTGCATGTTAACAATTAACAATTATAAGATTATTAAAATACATTTGGAACAAAATATTGATTATATTAGATTTTGAAACTAATACTACAAATCAAAACATCAATACATATTTAACCTGATCAGATACGTTTACCAATCCAGCCCGACCCAATTTTGCAGCCTCTAACCTAGATAATACTAACGAAACAATTATGAGATTAGTGAAATGCACTTAGAACAAAATCTTGATAATTGAAGTGGATTTTGCAACTTATACTACCAATCGAAAAGACAAGACATGTTTTTTTCCATTTAGCAATTCATAATTTACTTGATTAGATACTGATTTTGTAAATGAAAATCACATATACATTGCAAAAAGAAAACTCAACTAAATCGATAGGTTCAAGAATCTCGAGCTTATCTTCCGATTCTTGTGTGCCGGTTTTAATACAACAAATCTTGAAAGAGCTGACCGGTAAGGCAATTTCCGGTGGCTGGCCAAATGACAGAGACCATATCTCCGATGAGCAGCTGTTAATATCATATGTAAATTGCTCAGAGAAATCTGATGATCATCAACCGTAGGTGATTGATCATGATCATGAAGATCATCAACCGCTCCTTGATCCAATGAAGAAACTGTTGACGACTCAAATCACAAATCAGACTTCTCTTCAAAATCCTCTAAATCTCCATTTCGACCGGCTCCAAACTACCAGTTGAAATTTAGTCTTGCATTTATACAAACAGTTGGTGTGCATTATAAGCTTTCAATACTTTAAGCTAAAACAGGAGTTTAAACATAATCTTCGTAAAGGAAAACCAAAAAGAAAAAGAAACCTTGAAATGTTATTGTTCCCTGAACCTAAATATGACTAATTCGTTACAAAAAATCATATAATGTGAGGAAAAAGAGATTAAAGCTAACGGTTGGATTTGTTCAAAATACTACGATAAAAAGGAGATGAATTACCTTATAAATGATCAAATTTGAAACAATCTCCTCTTAATATAGATGCATAAATGCAGTTCATTATCCTTATCTCTACGAGCCATAACTATCTCCTTCAAATACTATGCATCCACTACACTAATCGAGGAGGCGCAAACAGGAATCGAGGAGACAATGGCAATCGAAGAGGCACAAACAGGAATCGAGGAGGCAAAGGCATCTTGGAAAGGGTTAAGGTTGAATAAACCGAGGAAGGGTGGTGTAACGACCCGAAATTTGTAAATAAATAAAATATGTAAAAATATGATAATTATGGATAAATCATATAAAACACGTGGAAATTGGTTTCGTTTCGTTTGGACACCGTATGAGAAAGTTATGGGCGAAACCGGGTCGAGACAAAGGTCGAAAACTGTAGCCCTGCTGCCCTGGGGAGTTCGCGGCGCGAACTCTAGTTCGCGGTCGCGAACTTGGAACAGAGAGTTTGGGGTTTTTGGTGATCGAGTTCACGACTGGCTCACGATCGGGAAGAAGTTCGCGACCAGGGTAGTTCACGGCGCGAACCCCAGTTCGCGGCGCGAACTTGTCCGACCAGGCATTAAAGACGGGATTTTGCTCATTTATTGCATATCAAAACCCTAGTTTCTCTCTTTGGCGATTTTCGAGCATAGCATCTGGTTTGGGTCGATTTCTTCACAAATCCTTGGTAGATTTCACTCCTAGTGGAAGATTAAAGGTATATCTTCACTCTTTCATCTTTGTAGCTCAAGATCTATGGATCTTGAAGCTAGGGTTTGAAACCCTAGTTATTGGGTTGGTGATTTATGGTGAAATAAATGATGTATACACTTAATAGATGGTATATTAACAAGGAAACCAAGTGTATGGTTAAGATTTGTAAGAATCTTAAGGTTTGGTTAAACCTAGGGTTTGGTAAATCACCATAATTGGGGGAAAGTTGTTAGTAAGTGTTATCTAGAGATGGATGAACACATTAGTAGTAGTAATTGATGTTGATCATATTGTGATAATTGTATTAGGCTTTTGGTGAAGTCTTGTAAAGTTGATTGAATTGAGAAGCAAGAGATTGGGTGTCAAGAACACGGTTTGAGCATCTTATTGCTAAGGTGAGTACGTGTGGACTTTACTGAGTACATAGCCTTGAATTATTTTATTACTTGTGTTATAGTCTATTTGCTTATTTGTGTAGACTTATGGTATGTTGAGTTAGTGTTAGATATTATTGATAATATTGGACTAACTTGTGTGATGACGATGTGATAGCCGAGAGCTAGATATGCATAACTAATGAGTTATGATATGATAGTGATGATGTGATGGCACGGGGGACCCCCGGTCATGAGGTGCGGTGTGAGGGGCGGTTGGGTGGATTCCCATCGACTCAACCACGGTAGTAGTCTTGCTAACTGGAGGTAGTCCGGCGAGTAAGGCAGGTATCGGTAGATTGGGCGAATCCCTCTTGCCGGTATCTTGAAGCTTATTAATGGCGATGGATTTCGGTTAATAAGCTAATGTGGTTCTAGTTAGTTCGGGGGCAACCCGATAACTAGATATGATTGCTAGGAAGCAAGGTTGATAGAGTCTCAATAGGGTGACTAGATAGATGGATGAGTTACTTGTACTATGTTTACATGTTATATGATACTTACCATTATTGTTGGGTCCAAACCCATGTAGCTCACGAGACTTTATTGTCTCACGTACTCCTTGTTTGTTTTGCTATGTACTCAGGTTCGGGATCGAAGGTATAGGTGCGCATGGATAGAGATGCGGGGCCTAGAGTAGAAGAACACTAGAACGGATTTAGACTTAGCTTTGGTTTTGATCTATTTTGTAACACCAACTTTACACTCTGATTTTCATACCAAAGGTTTTTGTAAATCCGTATTTTGGGATAGTTCTCCTCTATATTAAATGATTATTTTGGCCAAATGTTTTGTTATAAAATTTGAGGTGTTACAGGTGGGAATCGAGCAAGTATCGCTCTGACATGGCGGGTTTGAGCCTTTGAGGATGGGTGAACAGACGGATGAAGCAAATGAATAATTACTCAAATGATGGGTCGTTTGGATTTGCCTACTAAATTGTTTCGGTTGGCCGAAGCCCACTCATTGGTGACCAACCGTTCCTCTAGGCATTTAATACGATATGTTTAGGTTTGTTAACGTAATTGGAGGACGTGCCAAGTGGTTAGGGCGTTCGCATTTAACCCGTATGTCGCGTGTTCGAATCCCTGTTGAGGCAATATTTTTAGCAAAAGTATTCAATTCTAAAAATAGCAAGTATTTGGCTGAATTTTCAGCCTGCTATTTAAGGAAAAGTCTTAAATGCTTTATAAGTAGTAGATATATATATATATATATATATATATATATATATATATATATATATATATATATATATATATATATATATATATATATATATATATATATGGGAGGGTTCATGCGAGAAGCCTTTTTTTTGCGAGAAGTGCGAGAACTAATCTGAGCCACTCATTTAATTTAATTAGTTTTTAAATACTTAAGGGTAAGATTGTCTTTTAACTTTTTTTATATTCATTATGTCAATTAAATCAAAATTAATGCTTACCATATTTAATTAATAAAAGTATGTGTTCACCGCTATTCTTTTTTAACTACTTTTTATAAACATCGTCGTCGACAGAAACCGTACATGTGAACAACCCACATCGTCATTGTTCATACATGTTCATCATTTTTCATCGATGAATAGCTGATGAATATTATGGTACTCATACTATATGTTCACTGATGAATAAACATATAGATGGACATATCACTAATGAACACCCATAAATATATTATGTGATTAATAGTGAACAAACCAGATCGTCATTTATAATAAAATATGGGTTTGTATTATTAGAAAAAAGTCTATGAAAATGGATAATGAGTTCAGTTACAAACTTGCTATAGATCGAACAGACTAAAAACTATAATATACGTGATGAACAAAACACACAATCATCTACATGATGAACTTAAAACACCATGTAGAACCACCATCTTAAATTGACGATTGTGAACCACCTTCTCTGCCACGTCATCGCCGGAAACCACCTTCTGCCGCCACGATCCTGGTGGTTATTTAGTCGACTGCGTTCACAAATGAACAAGTAAACAAATGAAAAAAACTAATGCGTTCACAAATGAACAAATACAAAACAATTAGTGTTCACTTATGTTCACAAATGAAAAACTTTTAATGTGTACTTGAAAAAACACAGGTCACTAATAATCTGAGCATCATCAATCTCAAGAACATGTTCATGTTGCATCAAATGCCCATTAGCTCCTCATATACATGATCTTCACCATACCTTTCCTCCACTCCACCATTAAAAACGTCAATGGTGACGTACCGGAATCCGGTGTCCAAATCGAGGAGGATGAAATGGGTAAAAAAACCCAGATCTGAAGAAAAAAAACCCAGATATAAGAACAAGAACAACAGGCGAGAGAAACCCAGATCTGAGAGAGATATGGAGGATGATGGGGATCCGGGCAATGGGAGTGCCGGATGTGGTGGTTTTTCGCCGGTTACCGTCGAGTCAGACATTGGAGGATGGAAGACGCTGGGTCGCCGGTCACCACCGAGGGAGGATGGAAAACGACATATCTACGCACTTATTACCCTTCACTAGTCCCCTTCGCCGGAAAACCTAGAGCCATGAAAACCACCTTCGCCGGAAACCCTAAATCAAAAACCGTAAAGATAAATAGGAGAGAGATAGATGGAACACACAAGTGTGTGTGTTTGAATATTAATTAAAATGAATGCGTGAATAATGTTTACCCTGTTAAATTGTTATTTATTGGACAACTTTACCCTTAGGCTCTTATATTATAATCCTTAAATGTTTTCTTATTTACGAAACTGCCATCGTTAATCCTAACCTTTGATCTCTAAATCTAATGGTCAAGATTAGTTCTCGCATTTCTCGCAAAAAAATCACTTCTCGCATGAACCTTCACATATATATATATATATATATATATATATATATATATATATATATATAGGGTCCGGATCCGGTGAGGACTCTTTTCCCGGTGAGGACTGCGAGGACTCCAAAAAAACACTAAAAATGATCCAAAACAAACTTTTTTCAAATTTTTTTTTTAAATATCTAAATCGCAGCCTATAAGATAAAAAAAAAAAAAAAAGTTTTTTCAAAAATGATCCAAAAAAATAATATGGATCATGTAACATCCCAAAAATCAGGGGAAATTTAAAAATTTTACATAAATAAAATAAACCATTTTTCCCCAAAAGTACAAGTAACTCAAAGGTCGCAACTCATAAATAAAAATATAAAACCGTCTCGTGGTTTGAATGCGGAATAATTAAAGGTTTTGAAATAAAACATGTTTGACTCGAAATAAATGTTTTAATCCAAATCCATAAATATAAAAATAAAAACGCAGCCCATCAACCATTGACCTTCTCTTTGCCCTTGCTAGTACCTGTAGAATGGGGGGAGTGATTGGGGTCAGCCACCGCTGAGTGAATAATATCAAAATAAACAAATAAATACAAACAACTCAAGCCACATAAGTGATCCCTAGAGACTCTACTCAATTCTCAATTACTCAAGTTTATTTTCTCCGATTTTAAATTTATATAGCGCGCTTGTGTGACTTGGGACGAGAGATCAACCTCGACCCGCCTCACACAACTCAAGGCTCAACACCTGTACTCTTCGGTGTTGAGTCAAAACGTCTGGCACCAGTACTCTTCGGTGCCAAGACAACTCAAGTATATTATGTTTAATGTTTTAACTCAAGAACTCAAAACTCAGATAACTCAGGCTCAAGATAACTCAAATCAAAAATAACTCAAATCACAGATAACTCAAACAAATCACCCAATCAATACTCAAGCTCAATCAACAAGACAATTCACAACACGTAGCACAAAATCATGAATCGAAAGTAAGTACAAGTTTATAGTGAGATTACCCACCTCGAATAGACGTATGCTCCTAGAAGTATCCTCGGCACGTACAAGTCACAAATCAGTTTCTAGAAGGTCCTACATCGCATAATAAAACTCGAATTAAAACTTGGCTCAAAACTCATTTCAAAACATTCTGCCAGAACCCGACACCCCCGCGGGAACTGTTAAAATTCCTAAACCGTTCACTAGAATTTAATAAAATTTTTACAGTAGCTGCACGGCTCATAGGACTATAATTTGTCAGAAGACCTCGGAAGCTAAATCCAAACAGAAAGGGCTCAAAACAGACTTACAAGACAGAATAGTTGAACCGAAAACTATCCTGTGATGGTTTACTAAAATGGCGATAGCTTTTAAACCGTAAATCAGATTAACGAGCCGTCAGCGGCATTGGAAGGAGGACTCAGAAAACAAGAGACTACCACTGGCCGAAATTTCAGAAACGTATTTTAAACAGGTCAAAACAGGCCCGAAATTGTTGGGCAGAATCTGCCAGAAAAATGTATTCACATAAAGCCCGATTTAACAAACCCGACATCATCTCGTTAATTCCCGAGGCACCCGACAGCCCCGGAATCCATTTTTAATTCAGTACTTGATAAAAATATAATTTAATTCTCTTTTTTTAAAAAAACCCTTTTAGTTTAGGAAACCAAGAACCCTACGGGTTCGGTTTTCCGGTTTTCGGTTATCAAAACGTTTAGCAAAAACGACAATGGTTTTTAACCTAGCCCATCCCGACATCCTCTGCAATTTAATGACCCAAAACTCATATATAAACCTGCCCTTTAAAAAAAAAAGAAGTCGACATACAGAATTTCTAGGACTTGAGAAATAGAACAGTAACAACAAAACAACAACATCTCGGTACTATGATTTGACTAAACCCGACAACCGCAAGCCACAGGAAAATCGAATGAACAAACAATCATGACAACAAAACTCGAACCCTACAAATCACAGTTAGCATTCGAGGAAACAAAGTATGGATAAGAAATAGAATGTTAGAAAAACTACCGATCGTTGTTGCACGCCACCATCCAAAGACTGAGATTGCTCGATCCTTGGCTGCCTTGACCTTTGTCCACCACAAGCATTTAATTTCCACCACCTTACCACTGACCGGAAAACTAAATGGTGGTGCAGTGGAATTTTGTTATTTGCCACCTGTCCCCAACAAGTTTCTACACCAAGATAATACCTCCACCGTCATCCTTCAAACAAGCATCTCCAAACTCCAATAAAATGGTGCCATGTAGAGGGTTAATTCACTGCCACAATCTTTTCGTGGCATCTCCTCCTTGTGGCGGTGGAAAGAAATAGGACAAAACAAACAACCACCACCTCCTCGAATTATTTTTTTATCTCACGCCCATCATTGGAGCAGCTCTCATCCATGCCGCCGATTAAGAGGATTCGTGCATCACCATCGAATGAATTAAAAGTGCATCACATGCTTTGGAAATTAATTACACCACCGAATGAGAGTATTGTAGCGTTTTCTTTTGATATACGGCGGATGATACCCAAAAGAAATAGGGTTTAGAACTAGGGAAAGTCTTTGTGATGGAAAGTAATTATGAGGGAATAAAATGACTTAATTAGCTAATCTTAGCCTCCAAGTTTTGTAGACAAGGGCCATAAGCCTTGGAAATTCGGATGGGCTAGAAACAATAGATGGGATCGGGCTAGATGCACATGAGAAATTGGACTCCAAGAAAACAACTCGGGCTTAGCTCCTAATCTGATTTGGCCGAATATACAAGGCCACCAAGGTTGTAGTTGACCACGAAACAATAAAAGGAGACTAGATTTGTTGGCCCCATTTGCCTAGATCGGAAGGAAACACGATCAAGGACACGATCAAGGTCTTGGCCTATCGGCCGCCCTCGGAAATTCAATAGTGTCTACTCAATTAATCTCATCGCTTATAAGTATATATTATAATTAAAGTAATCTCATTATTAATCAGCACCATTAGTTAACACCGCATCTATTATTAATTAACTCGCATGATTAATTAACACGAGTTAAATGACACTCCTGTCATTTACTGAATCACCACGTATTTAATTTGCTCGAATTAAATACTCATAAGAGCACATAACACATAATCTTAAATAAATAAATATCACATAATTTATTTAATAAAAGTGAATAATTTAATTACAATAATTTTTAGGGCGTTACAACTCAACTCCACTTAAAATAGACTTCGTCCCCGAAGTCATGGCTCGGAAGAAGCTCAGGGTAGCGATCTCGCATCTCAGACACAGGCTCGCCGACTACATACGCCCGCAATAATTGAAAGAAGGAAGAAATAGAAAGAAAAAAAAATGTGAAGGTTACGAACAGAAAAGAAAATTCTTCAGGGTGTTAACTCGATCAGAATAAACTCAAGCTCTTGCAAATGCGCATACAACTCGTCCATCTCTGGCGGCGCAAAAGTTAAGGATAAAAGAAATATAAACGAATGTTCTCTAAGGGTCTCGACGTAACGATAAAAAGGATGTAAAAACTAAAGCACAATAACTCTCGATACTCTGTTGGAGATGTCTTTCTACTCTTGTAGTCGGACACAATTGCTGCACCTTGCGGTTAACGTTGTGTTGAATCTCCGATTCAACTCCACTTGGAGATTTGTTATGGTTTGGTTTGTGGCGACAGATGATCACGGTGAGGTACTCGGTCATCCATTCCGTGCTCACAATCACACTTGGCCCTCTCGTGGCGATAACAACAAGTTTATATGGGAACATCTTCCCGCACAGCTCTATTACATGGTCAAATTATATAATTTACACTAGAACTTTTTTTTATTATTATCAATCTTCTCCAAGAATGATATATGAAGGTCCTCTGCTCTATGGGACATCAGTTTGTTTTAAAACTAAAATAAACAATTTAGCGGTTCGCACCACTATCAATCACTACACAAACACGTACATAATTCACATAGATGTATTTTATCACATATAGCTCCACATAGTATGCAACTCATGCATCTTACTCAATTTGCATATACTCAAATGCACTCGTCTCAAATCTCTACGACTTGTTTTTAGCTCAACGCAAGTCATATTATCAATTTAAACTCAAATATCGTTTTAATGACTTCTCACTAGTCAACACAATGTATACATTTACTCGCTTTAACGATTTTTCACGTGATCAAATTAAATTATCAGACTACTCGAACAAATAATTCATCTTTTAAGCCGCGTTATTAGTTCTCTTACTAACTCGTATTTAATAACCCTTCGTTGACTATTTTTAATATTACTCGTCTAACTCAGTGTAATGATACTTATCAATTTTCTTAATGATTTTATCATCTAACTCGTTAATTATTTTCTCGCTTTGTTCTCATTTAAATTGTCTCTTGATCAATTTGACCAAAATTCCACTCATTAATCTCATTTATTTTTAAGTCTCCAACGCCTCAATTTAATATTTTCTCTTCACTTGGTTAATTAATTAACTCGATAATTCTCATGCACTTGATTACTCAGCTATTTTCTCGTTCGCAATATAAAGTTTCCTCATTACTTTATATTTTTATTGTTTTCTCGATTTAGAAACTCATAGTATTTTAAATTATTTTTTTCTTTTTATTACTTGATACACTTATATTTTTCTCGTGTGCTCATTTCAATAACTATTATCGGTTTAGTAATTACTCAATAAAGTATAATGTTTGATGACATTTAATTTAATAATTAAACTAGATATTCCCTTTAGTTTCAATTTAATATTTGATCATAACTTATGATTTTTCTCATTTGATTTATTATAAAAATTTAATCGTTTAACTTGATTTATTAGTTTCTTATAGCTCGATTATTTCTCAATAATAATAAATCTTCCTTATATTTTTTATTATATCGATCATCTCATGGACGACTCATTAACAACATTCTCGTTGCTCTAATTTCATGATTTCTCGCGATTTATATATTTATAGTACTTGTTACATCTCATTTGTAGCAAACTCCCGATTTATGAAATTCTCACAACTAATTATACCATCACATGAAATTAATTATTCTCAACTATTCTTATAATTCTTTAATCACATCTATACAAATTACTCAACACGATAATTTGGCTCAACAATGTTCTCGACTGGGTTTAATAATTTCTTGTAATAATGTTTTTCTCATTTTGCTCGATTTATTAATCTCCATTAACTCAATAATACGAATTTAATAATTCACAACTTTATAACTATTATATATTCGCACTCTTAATATTGTTAGTTTTCCCTTTTATTACCACTCAACTCCACTTGGAGAAAACTCGTCCCCGAGTTTGAAGTGGCACTCAAAATCTCAAAGAACTCGTTACGAACACTCGATAGCTCGGTTTGTTGATTCTCATTAAATTTCATAATTTAAGGTTTATTTGATTACTCGATAATTAAACTCCTATGCACAAGTGTGAGTCGGTCCCAACGTATACTCTTTACGCCCCTCTCACACCCCTACTCATCAACTTTTTATCAATTTATAAAAATTATTCATTACTCATATTAGGTGTCAGCTGTCTCATTAACATTCACATGGATTCTCACATCCTTATTAGATTTTATCAATTATAACTCATCACTCTTTATTAGTCTCATTAATAATTAGTCATTTTATGACTCCTCATAAATCAAGCTTGTTACATTTATTAGCACCACAAATCTTTATTTCGTGTTACACATTCACGATTATCTCTTAATCAAATCTGGGCATTAACCCTCATTTTGGTTTACTCATAGCATATTTGGTATTATCATTACCATATAATAATGTTTTATCGTAAATAGAATCCTCATTAAATTTGTAGCAAATAAACCTCGTAAATCTACTTTTGTTAATTAACTCATTAGTTAACCCGTCATGGGTTTCTCATCTCACTCAATTAGTGATGTCTTAATATTTATAACTTTTATTAACTTTATAGATTTTCATCTCTTGCTCAATTAATAGTCCTCATTTATTTCATATATTCGATTTTTTTCCATCGGTTACAAAATGTAAAATTAACTCCATAAATCTTCGAATAAAATTTTCTCAATTCACAAATCTTGTACTTATTTGCATTACCCCTCATGACTTCATTAATTAGTTTACTCATAGTTTCTCCTTTACTCAATTTAATGATTATGCATAATTAAAATCTCTCTATTCGATTCGTTTTAGTTAATTGTCCAATCATTCTTGCTTTATAAATCTTATCGTAATTTCAATGACTTCTCAATTATACGAATTAAATTATGCTTAATCATTCTTACTTAATTATTATCTTAGTTTTTTTTTTTTTTTTTTTTGACCAATTAATATTACTCAATTTAACAATGTATCATTAGTGATTTTCACTCAGTTTGGTTTATTAACTTTCATTTGATTGGTTTGGATAACTCCTTATTCAACTTATATCAATGACCTCTTATTTAATGTTTTCCCATAAATCTCGATTTAGTGATATATTTGAACTTAACATTTTCCTTATTTTCTCATTTATTTTGCTTTAACGATTGCTCAATCGTTCTCGAGGTATTAATAACTCAATTAATCATTTTACGAATTCAACCCAATTTGATTTATTGTCTCTCTCTTGACATGTTTTGATAACTCTTTATCAATTCGTGTTTGATGATTCTCTTATTCAATTGGTTGCACTGTTTTCTCATAAATCTCTTTTACGAATTTTATTATCGACTTATATATAATAATTGAGGGTTTTCATGATACTCAGATGCTTGACCAATGGTCTCCTTGAATCCTTTTCGAAACATAGGCATGAGTCATGTGCGTATAATAACAGGGGCCCTCTATTATTATCCGCACCTACCCATGTCATGGTTTCGAGCCAGTTTCAAAAATTCCACGATCTCCCATCCTCATACCATCCACATAACAAGTAGTTCACATAAACAAGTATAGTATATATATCTATGTATAGTCGCACAATTCACGCTCATCTCAAGTTAATTCTCTTTTATTCTCTTAGTAATCAATGTCACTCGCGACGTTTTAAGTAAACTAAATAACTCATAAATCAGTACTAGAGGCATACGGTCATCGTGATGCGCTGTTTCTCGATTTGGATTTGGACTCATTTTAAAAACACTTTTGAAAAACTCATTTTGAAAACTCGTGCTTCGACTTGAGTTTGGAATCCACCCCTTGTGAACCCAATTCTCTCAAGCCAGAGCTCTGATACCAACTTGTAACATCCCAGAACCCCGTAGCACAATATTGTCCGCTTTGCCCACCAGCGCACGGTTTTGTTCTTGGTATAGATCACTTCCACCCAAAAGGCCTCATACTAAGAGAGGTATCCACACCCTTATAAGGAGTGTTTCGTTCCCCTCTCCAACCAATGTGGGACGAATCTTACAATTTTTAGTTTTCCGGTCAGTGGTAAGGTGGTGGAAATTAAATGCTTGTGGTGGACAAAGGTCAAGGCAGCCAAGGATCGAGCAATCTCAGTCTTTGGATGGTGGCGTGCAACAACGATCGGTAGTTTTTCTAACATTCTATTTCTTATCCATACTTTGTTTCCTCGAATGCTAACTGTGATTTGTAGGGTTCGAGTTTTGTTGTCATGATTGTTTGTTCATTCGATTTTCCTGTGGCTTGCGGTTGTCGGGTTTAGTCAAATCATAGTACCGAGATGTTGTTGTTTTGTTGTTACTGTTCTAGTTCTCAAGTCCTAGAAATTCTGTATGTCGACTTCTTTTTTTTAAAGGGCAGGTTTATATATGAGTTTTGGGTCATTAAATTGCAGAGGATGTCGGGATGGGCTAGGTTAAAAACCATTGTCGTTTTTGCTAAACGTTTTGATAACCGAAAACCGGAAAACCGAACCCGTAGGGTTCTTGGTTTCCTAAACTAAAAGGGTTTTTTAAAAAAAAGAGAATTAAATTATATTTTTATCAAGTACTGAATTAAAAATGGATTCCGGGGCTGTCGGGTGCCTCGGGAATTAACGAGATGATGTCGGGTTTGTTAAATCGGGCTTTATGTGAATACATTTTTCTGGCAGATTCTGCCCAACAATTTCGGGCCTGTTTTGACCTGTTTAAAATACGTTTCTGAAATTTCGGCCAGTGGTAGTCTCTTGTTTTCTGAGTCCTCCTTCCAATGCCGCTGACGGCTCGTTAATCTGATTTACGGTTTAAAAGCTATCACCATTTTAGTAAACCATCACAGGATAGTTTTCGGTTCAACTATTCTGTCTTGTAAGTCTGTTTTGAGCCCTTTCTGTTTGGATTTAGCTTCCGAGGTCTTCTGACAAATTATAGTCCTATGAGCCGTGCAGCTACTGTAAAAATTTTATTAAATTCTAGTTAACGGTTTAGGAATTTTAACAGTTCCCGCGGGGGTGTCGGGTCCTGGCAGAATGTTTTGAAATGAGTTTTGAGCCAAGTTTTAATTCGAGTTTTATTATGCGATGTAGGACCTTCTAGAAACTGATTTGTGACTTGTACGTGCCGAGGATACTTCTAGGAGCATACGTCTATTCGAGGTGGGTAATCTCACTATAAACTTGTACTTACTTTCGATTCATGATTTTGTGCTACGTGTTGTGAATTGTCTTGTTGATTGAGCTTGAGTATTGATTGGGTGATTTGTTTGAGTTATCTGTGATTTGAGTTATTTTTGATTTGAGTTATCTTGAGCCTGAGTTATCTGAGTTTTGAGTTCTTGAGTTAAAACATTAAACATAATATACTTGAGTTGTCTTGGCACCGAAGAGTACTAGTGCCAGACGTTTTGACTCAACACCGAAGAGTACATGTGTTGAGCCTTGAGTTGTGTGAGGCGGGTCGAGGTTGATCTCTCGTCCCAAGTCACACAAGCGCGCTATATAAATTTAAAATCGGAGAAAATAAACTTGAGTAATTGATAATTGAGTAGAGTCTCTAGGGATCACTTATGTGGCTTGAGTTGTTTGTATTTATTTGTTTATTTTGATATTATTCACTCAGCGGTGGCTGACCCCAATCACTCCCCCATTCTACAGGTACTAGCAAGGGCAAAGAGAAGGTCAATGGTTGATGGGCTGCGTTTTTATTTTTATATTTATGGATTTGGATTAAAACATTTATTTCGAGTCAAACATGTTTTATTTCAAAACCTTTAATTATTCTGCATTCAAACCACGAGACGGTTTTATATTTTTATTTATGAGTTGGGACCTTTGAGTTACTTGTACTTTTGGGGAAAAATGGTTTATTTTATTTATGTAAAATTTTTAAATTTCCCCTGATTTTTGGGATGTTACAAGTTGGTATCAGAGCCAGTCCCCGGGCCGATGTGCACAACGGGGGCGTTGTGTCCCAAGGGGGGGAGAATTGTAAGATTCGTCCCACATTGGTTGGAGAGGGGAACGAAACACTCCTTATAAGGGTGTGGATACCTCTCTTAGTATGAGGCCTTTTGGGTGGAAGTGATCTATACCAAGAACAAAACCGTGCGCTGGTGGGCAAAGCGGACAATATTGTGCTACGGGGTTCTGGGATGTTACAGATCATAATAATGATCCAAAAAAAAAATATGGATCATTGTTATGATCCGCAAAAAAAAAGTGTAAAACATAATTTTTTTTCGAAATTTTTTTTTGGTCAAATGTAGTAATAATCATGGGGAGTTATATATATTTTTTCGGAATTTTTTGAAATTTTTTTGAGATGTCCTCGCGAGTACTCATCGTTTTTGGAGTCCTCACAGGATCCCACTTCTATATATAGAAGTGGGAGTTATATATATATATATATATATATATATATATATATATATATATATATATATATATATATATATATATATATATATAGAAGTGGGATCCGGTGAGGACTCCAAAAACAGTGAGGACTCGCGAGGACACCTCAAAAAAATTTCAAAAAATTCCGAAAAAATATATATAACTCCCCATGATTATTACTACATTTGACCAAAAAAAATTATGATCCACTTTTTTTTGTGGATCATAATAATGATCCATATTTTTTTGTGGATCATTATTATGATCCATTTTTTTTATGATCATTTTTGAATTTTTTTTTTTTTTTTTTTTTTTTTGTTTTTTTTTTGGGATCTTATAGGCTGCGATATTTAAGTTTAAAAAAGAATTTTTTTTGAAAAACGTTTGTTTTGGATCATTTTTAGGATTTTTTTTGGAGTCCTCGTAGTCCTCACCGTGAAGAGAGTCTCCTATATATATATATATATATATATATATATATTTATATATATATATATATATATATATATATATATATATATATATATATATATATATATATATATATATATATATATATATATATATATGAGAGGGTTCATGCGAGAACCATTATTATTGCGAGAACTGCTAGAACAACTTTCTGGCCAATCATTTCAATTAATTAATTTTTTAATTCTAAAGGGTATCATAGTCTTTTTACCAATAAAAAATATTTTCATTAATTTTTTTTAATTCAAGCAAATTAATACTAAATTGAGTTTCCTTTATTAAAATAAATGAATCATAAACTCCATGTTATTTACTAGGCTCTTAATTTTGCAATTCGTATGAGTTAATTGATGAACGAATAATATTAACTAACAATTTTTAAGCTTCTTTATAATGTTCAATGATGATCGCAATTATTAATAAACAAATATACAAAATTGCTGAACAAATGTACAAAATTGTTGAACAAATTATTAATGAACAAAATTACAACCAACAGATCTCTATAAATGAACAATATAACTAGTGAACGAACATAAATCTCTATAGCGGTTCATCATTGTTTAGCGAAAATTTGAACCTTGATCTATGTTCATTAGTGAACAACTAGAATTAAAGCATGTTCATCGAAAAGTTGAAGCCGAAATCCCTGTTCATTGGTGAACCCTATATTTCTTATCCACAACACATCTCTGCTCATTACAAAAACATGTTTTTGTAGCATAATAATGAATCTTCAATTCAATAACCTAAATTTACACAAGTTAACAAAATAAAATGTAGCTAAAATAAAGTACAAATGGCGATATCTAATGAAAATAAATTTTACAGATGTATGATCAATTATAAAATCATGTACCATGTCAAATTCTTCATCACAATTTCATTAGTCTCATTAGTCAACTCGTTCATCAGAGTTCATTACGATCTGCGTGAATGCAGTTCATTATTGCACTTTATTACATACATGCTTGTTCACAAAACATACTTCAGTCGACTATATCTACGTTCCACAAAACCATAACCGTGCAAATAAAAAAATAAACTGTTAACGATGAACACTCAATCAGACTCTACTTTTATATATTTTTTTATTTATAACCAAAACTTTAAATCAAAAATCAAAATATAAACTGTTCTGAATAGTAAATCACCGTTAACGAGTGACTAATACTACACTACTCTAAAAAAAAAAAAATCACCATTAACGTGTCATTAGGTTAACATTATCAATGATAAACACAAAAATCATACCGAATTTTAAATTTTTTTAGAACCCAGACTTTAAATCCATAAATCGCAAAAACCGCAACCTAAATGATGAACAAAGCATACCTTTTATCGTTGGTTTAGAACCTGCAGCCCTCGTATCCGCCATTAACATGCTAGCTATGGACAATCGCCGCCTCGTTTAGGGTTTTTTATGCCTAATCTCTCTGATTTAGGTGTTGAGAAGAAGACCATATTTTTAGGGATTTCACCCCACGTCTGTTAAATTGTGATATGCTCTTTCCATGATTATTGAAGATATACTTAATTAACTTCTACGCACATTTACAATACTACCCCTTCCACGTTTTTTTTAATATTTTTTCCTTTATTTAATTACCAATCTGCCACCGATAATCTTAACCACACATCTCCTAATCTAATGGTCAAAATATTATTCTCGCAGTTCTCGCAAAATTAGTTGTTCTTGCATGAACATAATTTTGCATAAATAATTAGTCAAATAATATATCATATATAATTTTGGATCATTTTGTTCATTTAGGATCATTTTATTTACTTTGTACGATTATTAATTTTTGAATTATTTTGTTATTTATGGATCATTGTCAATTTTGGATCATTTTTTTTTCAAATTTTCATGACTATACTCATTTTGTAGAAATTTAATTTTAAAAATTTTGGCATTTTTAGATTTTTTATTTTACAAATAAGAAAAAAAGTTATGGGCGAAAAACAAAGTGCGGGGGAAAAAACCCACTTCCAATTATAGGAGGACAAGTGGCAAAAGGAGGAAAGAGGGGTTTCGAAAATGACCTTTATGCCCTTTATAAGATGAGTGGACGAAAATTGTCCTCGCAGTCCTCACCGGGTTTTGAGTCCTCACCGGATCCGGACCCTCTATATATATATATATATATATATATATATACTTCGAATCAGAACCAATTAGATAACACTTATGTATACATACATGAAAACATATACATATATGTATACATGCATGAATGACATCCATGCAAACCAATATTTGGGGATCCCTCATCAAATACATTAATGTGTCTTTCATGATCATTTCATTTAAAAAATCAATGGTTTAGATTGAGTTCTACTGGATCTGTAGCCTTAATTGGTTCTGAAACTAATTCAACCCTATATATATATATATAGTGAAGGATTATATTGAGAACCCTGATTTTAAAAAGAACTTAAAGAACTATTCAATTTCAATCTGGTTCATTGAATTTCAAAATCAACGGTTAAGATCGGTTATGGTATTTTCGTAAATAAGGTATAGTATATTTTTAGTAAAAATTAAATAAAAAGGGCACATTAGGTATTTTGCTAAAAAGGGTTATTAAAACCGTTTCTATCCCTTACAAATCGGATCTCTCTCTCTTTCCCCGTTTTTTTAAACCCACCTCATGCGGTCCTGGTTCCACAAAACCTACACTAATTAGGTTTAACAATATCTCTCGCTCAAAGATCGTCTCATGCCTGTGACAACGCCGGGGACGCTGCACCGGTGATATTTTCATCACGCCTGCCCCTATAACACCGCTGATGCTCCACCACTGATTTAGGGCTTTTCTCAGACGACTGCTTCTTCTTAACCTCCGATTTAGGGGTTTTCTCCGGCGATTTCTTCTTTCTCAGGTGATATATTTGTAGAATCGGTTGTTGATACTAGTGAGACATCTGTAGAGGAAGGTTCTAGTGAATGTTTGTGGGAAGGGATCTCCAACTGGCACTATATTGGATTGTTTAAAAGGTATCTTTGCTAATTTATTTACTTTAAAGTATATATTAGGGGGTGTTTGGCTGTTCGTTTGGAATTTGATTATGTGATCTTGAGTAAAGAATTAAACTATCGACTGTAATATTTGGGATTGCTTTTGGATTTCAAAGTTGTAATAGTCTACAGTTTGAGTGTTTGATACATTCATGTTCAAAAATATGTTAAATTGTTGCAGATCTATTTATTTATTTATAAATAAATAACGTGTTAAAACATGTGATACATGGCGACGGTTTAATCCTTAGTTGGCTTTTTGTTAGTATTAAATACTAACATGTGATACACGGCGAAGTGGTGTTTTTAACAAATAAACTAAATTTAGGGATAAAACCAATGCCAAAAAGATTTTAAGGGTTCAAACATTAAATAGTAAAAGTTTGAGATCAAAACATAATTAACTTAAAAATTATTGTTTGATTTTGCCCTCATAATGTTGATTTATACTAAACATGACCGGTAACCATATATGTGTTTGCAGGTACCAAGTGATTCGATTAAACTCAAGTAACTTAGGAAACAATTGTAAACGGTTAAACATGTTGGCAGACATTGAAATGGTTTTTCGGCCCAAATGCTCACCCTCGTGAGTTTGGTGCGGAGATGGTAGGTTTGGGTTTGGTGCATGTTTGTGCGAATTATAAAGACTAATTTTGTCTCCACATGTTCTTATTTTTCTTAATTAAAAATGTTTCTGTTTATTTTTATAATTAATTATTTATTAGCTTATTCGATTTGATTTGTGTATTATCATCGACGAACAGATCCGGAAATAGCTTATATTTCGATTTGAAATGGATTTTGGAGGCGTGAACTTGATGAATTTTTAAATCTGGGTTAGATACATATATGTTATTTGTACATATATGTTTTTGCTAGTAGAATCCTCAATTATGCTCAATTTGGCGATTATTCACTTTGGTTATTAGTTGTTATATTGTACATATGTGCTATTTGGAATTACTTTTGACTTTTGCAAGGATAAGTATAACATGTATGTTCAATAGAATTTACATATGTTCCGTTTGGTCTATTAGTTTTTGAAATTTAGATATAGATTATGTTGGTTCAACATCTAAGTTTTATGTTACATATATGTTTAACATATACGCAGAGTTGTAAAATAACAAATACGTAAAATCATAAAATAACATATATGTATCAATAAACTTATGAAATTAATTCCTAAATAACATACATGCAAAACCATAAAAAAATGCAGAATCTGATCGTCAAAAATGGCAAAACAAAATGAAAAATTCAAAAACAATTCCTAAATTTTTGGATGTTTTCAAAAAAGGAAATAATTTATTGTTTTTGTAAAATGTCCTAAATACCCCTGAATATTTAATATGAATTAAATTAATCAAAATCAATTTACTAAATTCTGATTGGTTAATTAGAGTTCTCAGAGTTTTTTTGAAATCAGAGTTCTCAATATAACCCAACCCTATATATATATATATATATATATATATATATATATATATATATATATATATATATATATATATATATATACAATATGTACATAATAAAAGAAGATTTCAGGTTAGTGAGTATAGACCTTTCATGACGTGAAGACATCCTAGTTGGCATATGACCACAGCTTGAAGGGCTATAGAACACCTCCCCACAATGTCGTTCCCTTCCCTCGTGACTTCTCCAACATTTAGAACACGAGTTAAATCACCATTTTAAAAGCAAAAAAACCATTTGCACCACATAGAACATCGCCCCTCCACATGTGATATGTGTGGATATGTGATGGATATATTCTCCAAAATGATATCATGTGATTGCTTAATTCATATTTGATGTGACAAAAATTTTAGTGTGATCACAATAGCCCATACCCACCAGTAGGGATGAGCTCAGTCTAGAAATCAAAACGAAACCGATAGAATCAAAATCGAACATGATGAATTTTCAAAACCAAAACCGAACTGTTGCTGGTTTTGATTCAGTTCAGTATTTTTAATTAAATGCTCATCCATATACAAGGACCGAACCAAACTGATTACATTTTTCTGTTTCGGTTCGATGTGACACAAATGCTCACCTCTAACCACCAGCCTTATAAATTACAACTTACAACCTTATTAATTTCAAAACATTATATGATCATGAGAGAATGAATATTCATTATTGATTTAATGGGCCCACTATAATATTAATTCACAAATTCTAATGAAACGGGCTTCATTAGAGGGATTGGTGCGGTAACGCCCCCATCCCTAAAGTACATTTATGCCTATGTGGCGTTGATATTTTGGCGCTACACCACACTGCGTGTTGTGTGAGTGTGCGCTCAAGCCAATTTACAGGCGCAAGTCGCGTGAGGGGGAAAGGTTTTTGGGGTATTTTTTTATGTATTTTGTGAGTGAGTGATATTTGAGGGATGTGTCATGTGTGAATGGATATTTGAGGTTTTGAATGCGAAATGATGATATGATGTTGAGATAAATATTTAGCTCAAGTCACTATACACATTCCTCTTATATTTTGCTTATTTGTCGTCTTTAATTAGACTAGGAAGAAGTTTAGGAATAGCCAAAGTTTGTAATACTCCTACAAAAAGTTCTTTAACCATTTGAGCGTCATTATAATTTCAAATCAATTGGTAATATTCTCGACAATGGATATTTATGACTTACTATTAGAGTATTGGGTGTGGGGCGTTATAGAACCTCGTTAAAACCCTTTTCCCCCTATAACGGCGTTATACCAACCAGCTTGTAGGTTATACACATGTTATAGGGTTTTCGTCATGGCCACAACGGTCGCCAAAGGGAGGTGGCTAGGGGTAGGAGTGGGGGTGGGGGTTGTTCAGCCAATCAAAATACACCAAATAATAAATATGGGACCCCTATAACATAACTTTAACTATAACACTAGGGAGTCACTTTTCCCTCCCCATGTTATAGCCAAGTTATAAGCTCAAAATTCATATAACATGCATATAATATGCATTCCACACCTTGTGCTCTTATTGTTTTATAGCATGCGTATTAAGATGGACTCTATCTATCAATTTTATCTAAATAGTGATTAATGTTAAGTCTTTTTTTTCTTTTAAAAAGATAATGTAATTACGAGAAGAAGAGATGTATATTAATATTACATCACGTATCTTTTTCTAAACGGACAATAATTACCTATATAACATTTACCAGGGTAAGTGCTACAGTTGATGAATAGTTCAAGGGGTATAACTGTCATTTTCTTACCGAGTCAAGTTTAACTAGGAAAGAGAGAGATTTTGGGATGAAAAGAATTGTTTTCTATATTTTCTTTCTTTCAATCCTTTTTCTCTCAACTCTCCTTTGTGATCATTTGCTTAGATCCGTGTTGTTTCCGCTCTTAACTCGATCTGTGCTGATTGCGTAGGTTTGTGTTCTTTTCATTTTCACCAAATGAAAAAGGATTGAAAGAGATCTCCGCTGATTAGATCAATTTTAACCAAATTGAACAATTAGATCTGTGCCGATACCGCCTCTCAACCCCGTCTAATTTCTTCTTTCACCTTCTGATTCAACTCATTTCGAATTTATCAGTCGCAAACGCCGGATTCTTCTGATTCATCTCATTTCTAATTTCGACTCTTCTTTTCACCAAATATTTGAAGGAGCCATTTTGTTTTTCATAATTATTTTCCGTTTGTATTTAATTTATAATTTTCATTATTTTGCATTTTAATAGAGTTAGTAAAATTGGATAAAGCAGAGAGAAGATATGGTTGGGTCAAACGTCGTTTAAGAACAAATGATTTTTTAGTTTAAAAAAGTTAAAACCACAGATTTCAATAATCATGGTCTCTGATATTTATTTTGGGTTTAAAATTGGATAAACGTTGATTTCAAAACTCACATATTTTGGGTTTTAACTTTAAGCCCTTTTATACAATTTGTGGTTTAATGATTTGGAATGTGCATAATAATAGTCTCTGTTTAATTGATGATGATGATGAGATACAACATAGAATGCAGATCTTTTAGGTTTTAATTTCTGCTGCAAGTTGTTTTTTTATCAGCCTCTACATCATGTTTTTATCTGTGCTCTTTAGGAGCAAATGCTCATTTTCTTGGTCATAATTGAGGTTTTGTTATAATTTTAAGAAATTAACAAAAAAGTCCACTTTTAATAATCAAAATCGATTGAAGACGGTAGTGATAATGTATATCTTTATAACCCGCCGCGAAGCGCGGGTACATATTCCTCGTATCTTACAATTTCAATCAATTAATTCATAAGGTTCATTCAACATGCATTCATCAAGAAGATTTAGACAAAGATATGGTCATAAACTTTAATTAGGATTTGTTATTTTCTCAGTAAAACTATATAGAAATGACATACACTGATACCGTATACTTCCTCCGTATCACAATAAGTGATACACTTTCCATTTATGGGTGTTTTACAATAAGTGATACACTTCAAAAGTTACCTTATTTGGCAAAATTGTGGGACCCAACCTCCACTAACTATCCACTTTAATAAAGTGAAATTACCCTTATACCCTTACTTTTAAAACTAATTAATATCAGTGTATTCAAGAAAAGTGGGACACATCATCTACTAACTATTTACTTTAATATATTTTAACCTTACTTTAATATTTTACCTCAAATTCCGTGATCTTCTAAATGTATCACTTATTGTGATACGGAGGAAGTATATAGTTCCAAGGGTAATAAGGTCAACCCCATATAATAATTTAATATTTTATAATCTAACAGGATTAGCTCGCTCTCTTCATGTCTCTTCATGAAAAACAAGTCTTTGCTTTGTAGATTGCTTAAGTTCAAGCTACTGAAACATAAAATTAAACACATTTAGTATTGTTGTTTTCTTGTTTAATCATTCATGATATGTGACACCTTTTAATCTATAATTTAGTCCACGTTATTAATCTAAATAATGCCTTAAAATTGAGATTGATAGCTTTGTCAACCTGGCCTTGTTATTTAATACTGATATCAGTGTTTAACAGACATTTTATAAGACTCGTCCAATGGTAAGTGATTGGCACACCCCCTTCGGTTCTTGCATCGGTTGAAATGCTTCGCTTTAGAGACGTAGAAGGCGACGGGGTTTGTGGAGTATTTTGTGGGTACTGATATTTTTTGTATGTGTATTTTATGTATAAAATATTAAGTGAAAATGTATTATTGGCATGAGTGTGTAGGAGCTAATACCAATTTTCATTAAATAAAATACAATTACAATAAGGGAAATTGACGAAAAAACGTTTACAAATATTGAAACAAATAAATAGAACAAACAAATACAAGGTTTTGGTTGAGTCTCGTGAAATTCACGATCCCCTTAAAATAGATTCGTTGTCTATTTCCCAGGGTAAAACAACCGAGTAGTTTTACACTACCGAATATAATCCAAGCCAGAACACTAACCGAAGTTAAGAGTGTTTTCTTTAGAGAGAAAACTGTGAAAGAAGAAGTAGGTGATCAAGGTAGTCTACAAATGAGACCCAATGTCTCTATTTATAGTGTAGAATGATAGCTAATGTTTACTCAAAACATTAAATGCATTCAATTAAATTAAACAAGAAATCAAAACAGTAATCTGCAATTACTGCTGTTTTTTCATAACTGTCTGCTCAGTCCAGTCAGTCAGTCCGGGAGGTCAGTATACGAACTCAGTATTGGAAGTCTGCTGCGCAGATCGGTACTGCAGTTCAGCGCTGGACTGCAGGAACTCAGTATTGGAAGGTTAGTATCAGACTGCTGCTGCGTAGGTCAGTACAGACTAGCTCAGTGCAGACAGCGCAGGTCAGTACTGATCGAACACTCAGTGCGAGGAGGTCAGTTGATCAGTCCAGTACTGAGGTGGTCAGTATGGAAAAATCAGTACTGAGGAGGTCAGTACGAGACAACTGCAGTGTCGATGAGGTGCAAAAATTGACCCGCACGAGCCCGGAATTTCGGAGCTGCATTCGTGTCCGCAGGTCGCTCGGGCGTACACGAGTTCAAGCCATTTCGGGCAACTCAGTCCAAAGTTGGTGAAAAATCATTTTATCACAACTTTTTCCAACAGAGTGTGTTAGTAAAAACTGAAGTGTCAGTTGGAATCACGGTTGAAACAGTCTAACTACGAATTACGAGTTAAAAAGCATTGTAAATCTTACTTTTTTTTGCCACTTGACACACACATTGCCAGCTTATAAATATCAATCAATCAACAACCATATCCATGTATATCCTTGATCCTAAAACATGTAAGATTTGATTAAACATTGATGGATATATTCAACTTAAAAGTTTCTAGTGTAGTCAGAATAAGGGATCTAGCAGCTGATAAGGGCCATAGTAGTAGGTAATTATAATCCATATATTCCATGGAGAAAACAACAGAAGGTAGCATTTGACTTATTATAATTTATCGACAAAATGTGACTGGTAACTGTAAAAGAAATATCATATCTTGCACAAAAGTATCACAAGTAACCTTTTTCATATCAAAGATCTTTTTCTTTCAATTGCTTTTAGATCTCTGATAGACATATTTAAAGGCGGCAAATGGGCGGGTCGGGTTGGTTGGCCCATGTAGATAAACAGGTTACACTAGGGTTCGGGTTGGGTGCTTATAACTAAGAAATTACTGTATGATAGAAATTTATGTACCGGCATATATGGCCCGTTTTATATAGTATCAACCACAAGTTCCAACTTGAAAAAGTGGACTCTAAATGATTTATTAAAATAGACAAACAGAAGAGAAATGAACCAAATGTATAGTCACCTTTTCCCTCATGACATGTCTAAAAATTCATATCCTAGTACAGGTGGCAGGTTCGACCCGTTTGATTATGAGCGGGTCGATACAGGTTATGTTTTATCTCTAACGAGTCAAACACGTAAATTTAATATAAAAAAACACATTAGAAGGAAATGGGTCGAAAGTCATCCAAAGTGTATTTTAAGACATAAAACCTCTTAATAATTTTTTTAAATTAAAAAAAATTAGATATTTTTTTTATCTGTGTATTTATGAATGGGCTAAATTTCGTTGTCTTATATCTCAAACGGGTCAAAACAGAAAAACTGGCTAATAGGGTGTACCAAAGTCTATTTTCCAATGACACAACCTCATACATCGTTCTATTCAAAGATTTAGATTTGGACTAACATTGTTTTTATAATGATGATTAATGCATTGATTATCATAAGATAATGAACAAAAAAGTGTTGTGGGCCAACAGAACCCAGCCCGACCCGTATTAAAAGGAGACCTGTATCAGGCTGACCATGTTTGACCTACTATTAACCTAAAATCATAGCATATGGCAAACAAACTTTCATGCATTAACTTGTTGGTCTATAAATTATTGACCAATTGACCAAATTATTTGACTTTTGACTTTTGCACATGTATCCAGCCCCAAGAATTTGTTATTTTCTCTATGTTCTTGTACCCTAACATGAATTGGAACTTTAACACTCTCTGGACTCTTCTTAATGGTGTTATTAAACATCAAAATAGAATATAAACCTTTCATCTTCTTTCTCAATATTACAGATTCCATTAATCAGTCAGCTCTCCAAAACCAGAAGTAAAATGAAGGTAAAATTTAAGTATTTATTAACAAATTTTGGAATATAAATATAATATATACTTTTGGTGATATATGTTTTGACTTTGTTGACTATTTTTCATTTTGCAGTTACTAGATTGGATGCAGCACAAGTTCAGGCAGACCAACAATGAGCCAATAACAGAATTTGCTCCAAGTAAGTCATGCATATTTGATTATCTGTCCATTTTTTCTGTAAATATATTTATTAAATATGGCAATTTGCAATTTATTTACTTATGAATATATTTATAGAAAAAATTGAAGATATTCTGCACACCACACAAAATGATACATACACCACATATATGGATATACGATGTTGTACCATATGCATCAATATGGTTAGTTTTTGGTGTATGCATCTATTTTTGTGGTGTATAAATCACTTTCCAATATCAAATTGGCTAAAAGGAAAATTGGTCAAACCGTCAAACAGGTTGAAAGTTGCCAAAAGTCTATATTTATTATTTATTGCATACAATTATCCAAACTCCAAACTGATTTTTTATTCAAAGATTTAGATTATTACTGTAATGATAATCAATAATATTCACCCTCATCCACATGATTAGGTTAATTCCCTATAAACAGAGAACAAAACCATTTCTTTATTCACTAAAAACCTAATTATGTACAAAAAAATTCTTATTAAACCTAATTTGTTCTTATATATAAATAGGAAACTCGTGTGCATGTCTTACGGGCCAACCGTCACTCGATGACCTACAATTCTATCCTAAATCAAATTACTACACTAAAAAACCGTACAACACACAAAAAGACATACAGTTTCGTAAGTCTTTTGCATGCATTGAAACCGCAAGAGCAGATAATAATAAACAAACACAAGAAGAATCAGAAGAAGAATCATCAGATTCTGCTTTTTCTGAAATCTTTCATGGATTCCTAGCAATAGGAACTTTAGCGACAGAAACTGTCGCTAATGAACCAATGACACCTACATTTGCAAACTCAGTTGAGAATATTATGGGAAAAGAAAGTGAAGCAACTGAGAATGAATTGAAACTTATTAGTGATGAGCTGGAGAAGGTTCTAGAACATGAAAGAAAGGAAGATGGAGATAAGAATGATGATGAAACAGTTGTTTGTCCACTTCAGGACTATCTGTTTGGTTCGGTAGTTGGAATGCCAGAAACTAGAGGTGAGTATGGGTCAATTATTAGTCAAAATATGAGCATTTCCAATTTACTAAATAACTACTTAATGCTAAAACTATAAATATATAAATAATTTTTTGAAGGATGTATATATATGGTTATTTTTTTGGTCGGTTAATTTGGTTGATGGTTCTGTTTTTGATAATGCCTACCAGAAACAGCAAAGAAGGAACACAGAACATCACTTGGAGAACTGTTTCAGAAAACTAAAGAGGTGGGAGAAATTACTGGAGGTAAAAAATACAAATTTGAAAAACAAAAGGAGAAAGAAACTGAAAAATCTGCTGTTAATTTGATGAAAAAGATACTAAAAGGAAAAACACTCAATTCTTCCTCTAGGCGTTCCACATCTGATAAAAAATCGCACAAGGTTTGACTGTTTGACCATTTGATCTTTGCATACAAGAAAATTTTATAAAGATTAAAATCTTGAAATTTGTAATTTATATTATCCTGACATCTAATTTGGAATATATATATACAGATCCTACAAATGTTCAACAGGAAAGTTCACCCTGAAGGCATGCCTGTTGTACCCAAATCTGAAAATAACTCTGCACATTTGGGCAATTTAACTGAATATAAAAACAGAAACAAAATGGTGTCTGAAGACATAATATTATATCCTCATATGGATACATCTAAAAAGTTCAGTAAGAGCTACATGCCTCACTCTGTGTGTTGTATGAATGATTCAGATGGGAATAGAGAATGCTGGATCAAATCAGATGCAGACTGTAAGTATTCATTTTTATTTATTATTTTTATTATTATTATTATTATTATTTTAAGTTATTTTTTTATACCAGACTCATCATTGTTATTTCCTGTATAGACCTGGTGCTGGAACTGTAGAAGGCAAAATAAAAATAAAAGTGGTGTGTGATGTTGTGATTGTTGAAAATGATCTGAAAGAAACATGTTATGCAACTGTGATTGTATTGATTACTCCTACTGGCAAGTAATGAAAGATATTTGTAAGCGTTGTTTTATTAAAAGTTTGTGAAGTTGAAAAGAATAAATTTGCATCTGAAAAGACATGATTTGTATAAATGTATGCCTTAAGACATGTCTGTAGTAAATCTGAACAATATACTTGCATTTTGAGCAATGTTTTTATGTGGCTTTGGTGATGTTCTTTATCTTTCAGAATAATCTATTATTGAAAAAATAAGATTTATAGAACTCTCTGAGGTGCATTGTACATATATAGACTTAAAATTGCAACTGAAGAATATGTGTTTATCCTCATCAAACTTGCATTAATTCTTACGTATTAACAGCAATATCCTTTTAGAATCTACACAATCCAAATAAATCGAATTAAAATGTAACCTTGCCTCTTGATCCAATGACTCTAGTCTCTAAGATCACAACAAATTAATATGTTTTGAGATGCTTCAAAACTTTTAGTGAAACAATTTTAGCCATACTTTGAAGATCAGTAACATCATTACAATCACGCATAATATTAATGTAATGGATGGATTATAAGAACTCAATTATAATCAGATGGCAATAATAGTTAAAGTAATATATACAGCTACAACAAAACAATTACGAGATTATGATATCAGATCAGAGTTTGTAAAATTAAGAGATTCCTGGAAGTTGATGATTCAAGCGATCTGTACACTAATATTTTAAAACCGTAGGATTAATATTCAAATCGTGCATACAGAGTTACCTTAAGAAGATATTAATGCTTAATACAACACAATTAGCAACCAAAATTAGCTAAATGAATCTCAAAATAAGACTACAATCATAATTCGTGAGTCATACCTTAGCAAAATCGATGCATCCACACACGAATCAGTGTGTAGAGAGATATTTCGACTTTTTGAGTTCATAGATCGAATTATGCGATTAGGATTGTTGAAGGTACTGATGAATAGATAATGGAATTGTAGGGAACGAAAATAGAGAGAAAGATAATAAGGATAGAAAACATATTGATTCCTCTGTTTTGTACAAGCAAAGAATCATTCTCCATATTTTGAATTCTTTGCTTGTACCAAAGAATCAATATCTTTCTCCATATTATGAATACATAAGACAAAGTCATTAAATGGATTGTCACATTTTCAACCCTTCATGTCTTCTCCATCGAATCTATGTCTACTTATTTACCTTTCATTTGTATGTACATGTAATGTAAGGGTAAAACTTTTAGTATAAATACCCCATGAGATAGATGAATAAAATGCACCTCAACACTTTCATAAGTGTTTACATACTTTTCTTCCTCTCTTCTTTCTAGTTATTGTTCTTCATCTTATGTTCTTGTTATAGATGTAGCAAGTTCTTTGATGAAGTGCTAATAGGGTCATAATCATATCTAATTTATAACACGTTATCAGCACGAAAGTTCTTAATCGAGGAAGATCAACTCAATCACAAGGTACATTCAATTAATCAAGTTAATTACATAAGGTAAACAATTTCTTAACATAAAATTGTAATATAATTATCATAATAAACTAAATGAAACCAAACATATTCTATCAAGGACATTATGATGACATTTGGACTACTAATCTTGGGACTACTAACATACTTACATTTATGATTATTCTAATTTTATTCTTATGTTTACTAACCCTTTTAATTTATGCAAACTAACATTTACATTTATATCTTCTAACTTTTAATTATGCAAACTAACATTTACTTTTATTGCATCTAACTTTTATTTATGTTACTAACATTTATTTATGTTACTACATTTATTTATGTATGCTAACTTTCATTTATGTATACTAACGTTTATTTATGCATATTATATTTTTCTTACTAATTCATATAACATTCACTAATATTTTTACAAATACGTTTTATGTAATTTATTACTTTAATTATTCTCTTTATTAAAAAAAATTATATATATATATAACGGCTATATATATAACGGTAAAAAAATATATTTTAATATTAAAAATTTACGACGGCTATAAATTTTTACACTATGAATAAACACATCATCCACACTTCTTTATACCACAAAAATAATTTCTCTCAGTTTCAAAATCAAGATCAAGAATGATTCACCCGCTTTTGATTTTTGTAATTGTATTAGTTTTAGCACTTGGCATCCTAATTAGTAATCTCCCTCCTGGTGTATTTTATCCTTATTTGTTCATGTATGGGATGATTGTTCTCCCACTGCTGTTTTGTGCACTTCATATCCTACCCTATATAAGAGGCCTAAATTTGAAGAGGGTTTGACACCATGGCAATTCCAAGCATTCCTATTCGTCCATAATGCCACTTGGAATTCCCTGATTGGTCCACGTCATTTGCACTAATACAAACGAATCTGGTACGGCTTACGGTCTACATTCATATTCATATGCTCCATATACGGCAAACGAATCTGGTACGGCTTACGGTCTACATTCATATGCTCCATATACGGCTTCCTACATACAAGGAAACAAATAACTATTTAAAAGACCGTACATACAAATAACTATTTAAAAGATCCTACATACAAGGAAACAAATAAATATTTAAAAGATCAATCAGCGAAGGAAACAAATAACTATATGTAACATTTATATGTAACATTTCTTCATTTACCGTTTTTTTGTACAAAATCATCATCACATCTATCGATTATTATGTCATTTAGAAGTATATAAAGTTTTTGGACATTTTTCTACATACTAAAATTTACAGCATACCCGCCCATCGGACGGGTTTTGTAGCTAGTTGATATATATGGATTCTAATTTTTAAATTTGTTTTTGTTCAAAATCTATAGTTTCAAAATGTCTAGTATTGTAAAGCGTGAGCTAGCTGCACTTGAAGTTACTGGGAAAAACTATATGCAATGGACCATCGATGTTTTACTAATTCTTGAATCGATGGGCATTCATGAAACTATAAATGAAAACAATGAATGCTCATCCCAAGACAAGGCAAAGGCACAAGTGTTTCTTCGTAAACACATTGATGACATGTTAAAATTTGAATATCTTGATGTCACTGATCCATGTGTTCTTTGGATGTCTTTAAAAGAAAGATTTGATCATCAAAAGGAAGTTATACTTCCAAGTGCCAAAGATGAATGGCGAAATCTGAGGTTCCAGGACTTTAAAAAAGTAACTGAGTATAACTCTGCTTTGTTCAGAATCTGTTGCCAACTTAAATTTTGTGGGCAAACGATTACTGACGAAGATATGTTGGAGAAAACATACTCCACATTCCATGCATCAAACATAAACTTAATGCAACAATATCGATTGCAAAAGTTCAAGAGGTATTCTGAACTGAATACTTGTCTCCTTGTTGCGGAGCAAAATAATGAGCTCTTAATGAAAAACCATGAATCTCGTCCAACGGGATCAGTAGCAATTCCTGAAGCAAATGCTACTAATACTGATGGTCCTAGAAACAATACACGTGGACGAGGACGTGGTCGTGGTTATGGACGAGGCCGTGGGTATTTTAATCGAAATCCAAACCATAACAATGGTCGTGGAAAAGGCAATTATTCTAATCGTGGTCGTGGTCGTGTTTATAAAAATAATGATTATAATACCACTAAAAAGAACAATGTCCAAACACAAAATAAGGCCAAAGGGGCAAGGTATGATGCTGGTAAATCAAAGAATGCTGAGAGTTGTTGTTATAGATGTGGTTGCGCGGACCATTGGTCTAGGACATGCCGCACACCTGCACATCTATGTGAACTTTACCAAGCTTCCCTCAAAGGAAAGGGAAAAGAAGTAAATCTCGTTGATAATGTTGAAACTAACAACATGGAATTCAACATTGATGATATTACCAACCTCAGTACTCTCGATTTCTGCAATGACATGGAAGACATTGATTAAGGAAATCAGTGGTTTGTTGTAGCCTGTTTTTACTTGCTTTCTGTCTTATGTAATATATTTCCTTTCAGCAAATGAAGTCTGTGTTATGTAATATATTTCCTTCAATAAATGAAGTTTCTTTATAATAACCTCATTATTTGTTTTTCATATGTGAAGTTCAATATGAGTTCAAATGGAGCACAACATCAAGGAAATATTGGAGATCTTTTAATAGCAGATAGTAGTACTACACATACTATCTTGAAATCAAAGAAATACTTCTCCAAAATAAACCCAACAAAGGGTTCAATACGTACTATATCGGGTCCTGTAGACTTGATTGAGGGAACTGGAAAAGCTAATTTCATATTACCTAATGGTACAAAATTCCAAATAGATAATGCCTTATTTTCTCCAAAGTCAAGCAGAAATCTATTGAGTTTTGGTGATATATATCTTAACGGATATGACACGCAAACCAAAACAATAGATAATAAGAAATTTATGCTTATTATAAATGACAATCGAGTGTTGGAGAAACTACCAAAATTTGATTCCAATTTACACCATACATATATAAATAAAGTAGAATCAAATATGGTGGTTAAAGAAAAACATTGTGATCCTGGGATATTTAGTTTATGGCATGACAGGTTAGGTCATCCAGGATTAACAATGATGCGAAGAATAATTGAGAATACACATGGTCATCCATTGAAGGACCAGAAGTTCCCTCAAACAAGTAATATGAAACCATGTACGTCTTGTTCCCTTGGAAAATGAATTATAAGACCTTCACCGATGAAAGTTGACAAGTAATCACCTAGATTTCTTGAAAGAATTCAAGGTGATATATGTGGACCAATTCATCCACCATCTGGACCATTTAGATACTTTATGGTCTTGATAGATGCATCTAGCAAATGGTCTCATGTTTGCCTATTATCATCTCGTAATATGGCATTTGCAAAATTTCTTGCTCAAATCATTAAACTTAGAGCACATTTCCCTGATTATACAGTCAAAAGAGTAAGACTGGACAATGCTGGTGAATTTACTTCCCAAGCATTCAATGACTATTGCATGTCTGTAGGGATTGTTGTTGAACATCCAGTAGCTCATGTACACACACAAAATGTTTTAGCTGAATCATTAATTAAACGTCTACAGCTAATAGCTAGACCATTGATAATGCAAACCAAACTTCCTGTTTCCATATGGGGTCATGCAATATTACATGCTGCATCATTAATTCGCATAAGGCCAAGTTCATATAATGCATACTCTCCCTTACAACTTGCTTTTGGTCAAGAACCAAATATTTCTCATCTTAGAATATTTGGATGTGCTGTATACGTTCCTATTGCACCACCACAATGTACAAAGATGAGTCCCCAAAGAAGGTTGGGTATATATGTTGGATATGAGACAAAGTCTATTATAAGATATATTAAACCTTTAACAGGTGATGTTTTTACAGCACGTCTTGCTGATTGTCAATTCAATGAATCAGTTTTTCCACCATTAGGTGCAGAAACGAAAAACCAAGAAAAGAATGTCTAATGGAATGAACCTTCTTTGTCATATCTTGATCCTCGCACAAAACAATGTGAAACTGAAGTTCAAAAGATAATGCATTTCCAAGAAATAGCTAATCAATTGCCAGATGCATTTACTGATACAAAAAGAGTGACTAAATCATATATACCAGCTGTTAATACTCCAGCTCGAATTGAAATTCCAAATAGGCAATCTGATGATAAATTCACTCAAGAATCTAAGACACGCTTGAAGCGTGGAAGACCAATTGGTTCAAAGGATAAAAATCCTCGAAAAAGAAAACCAACAGAAAATGCAATTGATCATGAGGAAAGTGTTCCTGAAGAAACACAAAACAATCCTCCGGTTGAGGAAAGTAATGTTATAGAAAATATTGATGAGAAATTTTCTTATGATGTCGCATGTGATATTATGAATGATGATTCTGAACCACAATCTGTTAATGAATGTCAAAATAGACATGATTGGGTTAAATGGAAAGAAGCTATACAAGCTGAACTGAATTCTCTCAACAAGAGAAAGGTATTTGGACCTATTATTATGACACCTGGAGTTGTGAAACCATTAGGGTATAGATGGATTTTTGTTCGAAAGAGAAATGAGAAAGACGAAATTGTAAGATACAAAGCTAGACTTGTAGCACAAGGTTTTTCTCAACGACCTGGAATTGATTATGAGGAAACATATTCTCCAGTTATGGATGCAATCACTTTTAGGTATTTAATCAGCCTTGCAGTCTCTAAAAAGTTAGAGATGCGTCTTATGGATGTTGTTACTGCTTACTTATATGGATCACTTGATAGTGATATATATATGAAAATTCCTGAAGGATTTAAAATGCCTGAAGCATTGAGTACAAAACCTAAAGAAATGTATTCAATTAAACTACAAAGATCTTTATATGGGTTAAAATAATCTGGACGCATGTGGTATAATCGTTTAAGCGATTACTTGACAAGTAAAGGTTACAAAAATAATACTATTTGTCCATGCGTATTTATTAAAAGAACAACATCTGGATATGTGATCATAGCTGTATATGTTGATGATCTAAACATCATTGGAACGAATAAAGAAATTCTTGAAGTTATTGAACTTTTAAAGAAAGAATTTGAAATGAAAGATCTTAGGAAAACCAAGTATTGTCTTGGATTACAAATTGAACATTTGCCTAATGGAATACTTGTACATCAATCGAATTATACAGAAAAGATCTTGAAGCGTTTCAATATGAACGAAGCCAAATCTTTAAGTACTCCAATGGTTGTTAGATCACTAAATATTGACAAAGATCCATTTCGCCCATGCGAAGAAAATGAGGAGGTTCTTGGTCCAGAAGTACCATACCTTAATGCAATAGGTGCCTTAATGTATCTTACTAATTGTACCAGACCTGACATTTCTTTTGCTGTAAACTTATTAGCAAGGTTCAGTTCATCACCGACAAAAAGGCATTGGAACGGGATCAAGCACATATTCCGATACCTTCGAGGAACTGGTGACTTAGGATTATTTTATCCTAATGATTCAAAACAAGGATTGATTGATTATGCAGATGCAGGGTATTTGTCTGATCCTCATAAAGCAAGATCTCAAACTGGATATGTCTTCATGAATGGAGGTACTGCAATTTCCTGGCGTTCTCAAAAGCAAACACTTGTTGCCACATCTTCAAATCATGCTGAAGTAATAGCACTAAATGAAGCAAGCAGAGAATGTGCATGGTTAAGATCAATGACGCAACTCATACTAACTTCATGTGGACTGGATAAAGATAAAGTCCCAACTTTAATATATGAAGATAACGCGACATGTGTTAATCAAATGAAAGAAGGATATATCAAGAGCGACAGGACAAAACATATTCCTCCAAAGTTTTTCGAATACACTCAAGAGCTTATAAAGAATCATGAAGTTGAGATAAAGTATGTTCAATCCAGTAACAATGCAGCAGATCTTTTCACGAAGGCACTTCCCACTGCAATCTTTAGAAAGCATGTATCGGGTATCGAAATGCGACATGTGCATAGCATGTGAAGAATAGTGATTACATAAATGAGGGGGAGTAAACTATGCACTGCACTCTTTTTCCCTTCGCTAAAGTTTTTTCCCACTGGGTTTTCTTTAGCAAAGGTTTTTAACGAGGCAGTAGTAGTTGGAAAATGTGTCATCCAAGGGGGAGTATTATGAATATACAAGACAAAGCCATTAAATGGATTGCCACATTTTCAACCCTTCATGTCTTCTCCATCAAATCTATGCCTACTTATTTACCTTTCATTTGTATGTACATGTAATGCAAGGGTAAAACTTTTAGTATAAATACCCCATGAGATGGATGCATAAAATGCACCTCAACACTTTCATAAGTGTTTACATACTTTTCTTCCTCTCTTCTTTCTAGTTATTGTTCTTCATCTTATGTTATAGATGTAGCAAGTTCTTTGATGAAGTGCTAATAGGGTCATAATCATATCTAATTTATAACACTCCATTAATTTTCTCTCATATTTCCCTTCTCTACGATTCTACCAAACATCCCCTAAGGGTTATATACAAAGTCAAAATCCGTAGGCCAAGCGAACACTTTAAGCCCACTTAGAAGATATGCTTTGGGCTTTAAGCAACTATAATTAAAAATTCATAATATTTGTGTCTACATATCTTCAGACTCATTAGATTAAGACATGTGTCAAGATTAAAGTTTAATATTATGAGGTATAATGAGTGAATTACACATGTTATCTTATTAAGTGGGTAGGAAGATGAGTGGAACAAATATCATTTCTCTAATTATAATTAACCTATTATTTGAAAACTTAGTATTAAAGGCTTAAAGCCACTTATATACTTCCTCCGTATCAAAATAAGTGAATCACTTTGAAGTTTACGTGTTTTGAGGCAAAATAAGGTAATAAGATATTAGTGAAACTAAGTGGGTAATTAGAATGGATGGGCCCCACACTTTTTACTATTTTGTTGCTTTTTCTAAATGGTGAAAAAATCAAATATAGGAAGATGATAAAAATGGATAGGCCCCCACTTCTTTAATGATGTTTAAACATGGATAAGTAAGGGTAAAAGGGGTAATTTTAAATATAAAAACTTGACAAATAAGGTAAATTATTAAAGTGGTTCACTTATTTTGATACACCCCGGAAAAGAAAGTGATTCACTTTTTTTTTTTTAGTAACATAGTGATTCACTTATTTTGATACTAAGTTTGTCAGTGACGTTGATACCCCTCACAATCTTGAATATATAATGGAGATCTGTACATATTACTCTCTTTTCTATTGCAATTTTAGTAGATGGATTTAACTTTCTTATTGGTTAGATGATTACTTATTAAATTCATAATTTGATTATTCAAACTTAAGGTAGGAAAGTAAATTTAATAAAATTTTGAGCTTATTAGTTTAAATAAGTTTGAAATATCAAATTTATTTAAGTTTAAGTTAATAGTGGTTTGTTCAAAGTAGTCTAAATATTTTTAAAGTCCCAAAGGATATTATTAGTCATTGGATTAAGAAAAAATCAAAGATCAAGATTAACATTCAAACCACAACCACCACTACCAACACATGTGATTCAATACATCAATACCCCACCATCGCCGGCGGCCTGCGGACGGCGGCCGGAGGTGGTGGCGGCCGGCCGTGGTCGGTGGTGGTGACCGGCGGTGGTGGTCGTGACTTGAAACACGTGTGATTCGAAGTAATATGCTCGTCTACATTTTGGAACCCCTGTTTTTAGTTAAATCACATGTATTTCACCTTTTGAAACACATGTGATTCATATTTCGTACGCTCCCCTGTATTTAGAAACTCCTATATTTAGTGAATCACATGTGTTTCGTGACTTGAAACACATGATTCGAAGTAATATGCTCGTCTGAATTTTAGAACCTCTGTTTTAGTGAATCACATGTGTTTCGTGACTTGAAACACATGTGATTCGTAGTTCGAATGCTCCCATGTTTTTAGAAACTCTTGTTTTTAGTGAATCACATGTGTTTCGTTACTTGAAACACATGTGATTCGAAGTAATATGCTCTTCTGTATTTTAGAACCCCTGTTTTAGTGAATCACACGTTTTTCACCTTTTGAAACTCATGTGATTCGTAGTTCGTATGATCCCATGTTTTTAGAAACTCATGTTTTTTTGTCAATCACATATGTTTCGTGAATCACATGTGTTTCAATACATCAATATCACCACCAGCCCCACCACCACTGTCAGTCACCACCACCGCCGCCGCCGGCGGACGGAGACGATCGCCGGTGGTCGCCGGCGGCCGGCGGCGGCGGAGGGCGGCCGGCGGTGGTCGGAGGTGGCAGTGTCTAAGGAATTTGATCTTGAACATTTTGATCCAATGGCTAGGATTTGTCCCTTGGACTTTACAAAACGTTTGAACTACCTAAAACACAACTCTATTAAGTTAATAATCTTAAAAGCTCCTTAAATAAGTTTTTCCAAACATGACCTTATTATCATTAAGGTTTTATGCTTTTGTATAAATGTCCTGAAAAAATATTACGAAATAATCCGAATTATAAAAAAATCCAATTGGATAATAGTTTGGTTTGTATCAGTCTGTTTGGACGGTAACCAAATTGATTTCATCTATTTGTTTTACATAAAAACAATCCATAACACCCTTATTCTTTCGAGAATTGATATTGGTACCACAACTTTTAATAGTTATATCATATTGTACAAGTATGTTATGCATTGGATGTGGTATACTCCCTCCGTCCCTAAATAAAATTCCCATTTGTCCTCAAAGTTTTGTCCCTAACTAAAGTTCCCATTTCTCAAACTTAAGGCCCCACTTAATATAATAATATTATTACCAATACTTTCACCACTAACTATCTCCTAAAACACTTTATCTCTCCAATCAAATCTTATACTACCTCCGTATCAAAATAAGTGATACATTTGGGAAATTGCGGTTTTTGAGGCAAAAGATTGGAAAATGATTTAAAATAGTATAAAGTGGATAGTTAGTGGATAATGGGACCCACTTCTTTTGGATGTAGTGAAATTAATGATATTTAAAAGTAAAAGTAAGGGTAAAAGAGTAATTTTACTTTATTAAAGTAGATAGTTAGTGGAGAAGGGGTCCCACTTTTTTGCCAAATAAGGAAAGATTTTGAAGTGTATCACTTATTTTGTTCCACCCCTTTTAGGAAAGTGTATCACTTATTTTGATACGGAGGTAGTATTTTAATCAAAAGTAATATCAAATACCCCACCACTAACTATCTCCCAAAAAGTTGTGCCCAAGAGAAATGAGAACTTTATTTAGGGACGGAGGGAGTATATATTAAAAGTTGTGGTACAAAAATCACCCCCTTAGTCTTAATGTCATTATATATACTACATATACCATGGGATGTACATTGACATTTTTACTTTTAATGAGATATTTTTACTTTTTTTCAAAACATTCCTCCACCTTTTGAAAGTTGTAAGTCCGTCTACTTTTTTGAAAGTTTTAAAATAGTCATTTCACATTTTTGTTCTTAATGATATTTCCTCATTTTTCAAAGCATCCCCTCCATCTTTTGAAAGTTTTAAAACAACCCCTCTACTTTTTTGAAAGTTTTATAAAAGTTCCTCTACTTTTAAATATTACTAATTTCATTTAAAAGTTCAAATACACTTTAAAGTTGCCTTATTTGGTAAAAAAAAAAACCCTCTACATATTTCATTTTCTTAATATTAAATAATTTTTGAATAATTTATGAATATATCAATAAACAATATTTTGGATACTATATGAAAATCCCCGTAACATCGCGCGGGTAAAAATCAACTAGTTTTAAACAAATTTAATTGTCATCACAAAACCGTCTTCCCAAAGCCAACAAGATCTTTAATACCCGAAATAAGGTTCGAATGCAAATGAGTTATCAATTACTGTACATATACATCATCAATTGTTGTAATATTATGGTTTACAAATTATCATCACACAATTTACTTTCCTACCCTTTTCCTATAAAATCTAACACAAAGAACAATGGCAAACAATGAAATTATTAGCATGTATTATCCATGTAATCTACCAGCAATTCATTAACCATACATCTATCTGGAATCTTTCCAGCTGCACCATATATCGGTGCAAGTCCTCCGGTTATAGGCCCAGGATTTGCTTTCACCTGAAATTTTAAAAATTAATTAAAAAAATATTCTAGTTGAAAAATGATTAAATTTAAAAAAATATAAAAAAACTATTTTTGGAATTACTTACAGTTTGCACTGAATCCTTTAGATCATTGAGAAAGTCATCAACAATAGGTACATGCTGAAGAGTCACACATATGTGAATACTGAAAAATAGACAATAGTTTTATCATGTAATTTTACAAAATAATTATTTTTGTGAAAACAAAATATAAGTATATGTAGCAAAATGGGTTAAAAAGTTTACCTGTTGGGTCTCTGTAAAGGGTTTAAATGCCAGCCTTTAGAGGATAACAAATCATTTACTTCAAATATATCAATCACATTAGAGCCAAAAGCCACAATTGTCATATCTGGTCTTCCAACAATAAACAACTCAGGGATCACTTTTACTCTGTAAAACATATCAGCAAAGGGTAAATTGGTAATTCTACATTTCTACACTAAAATTATGACAAAAAGGCAGTGTTGCAATTTACATAAATACTGGTGGTTGTGAAATAGTACCCTTTTTGTATTCTCTTTGATGCTTCCATTATCTCTCTTGTGTGCTCAAGATAACCTTTGAAAAACATAAACAATAATGAATTAATGATTGTGTTACTTTTAAAAAATAATTAAATAAAAAGATGGAAGAATTTAAAAGATTAAAGCTTTAATATGTTACCTTCTTGCCCTAAAGCAATCATAGATGCCCAAGCTCCTGCAATTAGACTTCCTGGTCGACTACCAGCAATGGTTGGAGAAATATACAGGCCACCAGACCACTCAGTAACTATTAAATTGGTAAAAAAATATTAGTTTTTTTAATCTCAAACAGGTCAAAAACAAATTTTAGCTAAAAAAGGGAAAAGGCCAAATGGGTCAAACGGGTTCAAAAGTCACTCAAAGTAAACTTCTTATCATAAAACCTCCTAAATCAATCTATTCAAGTATTTATATTATTGGCATGATGATGCTTTTATGTGATGATACTTAACCCCTTAATTATTCATAAAAATAGAATAAAAAAAGGCATATAAGCGTTTTCAGGTTGACCCAGCCCTATCTGACTCGTGCTAAAAATGACCCGTTTATTAACAGAAATATATTACCATATATATTTCGTCCACTATTATAGTAATATTGTATAGCATTAACTCGAAATTAGCTGTAGTCTAGCACAGCCTTGATTAGGATATCAATTACATTATTTAGGTCAATAATTAGTTTAGAGTTTCCTGGTTTAAGACATGTAAAATCCTGTATAAATACCTTACTCTTGTGAATGAAAAGATTATCCAATATTCAATAATTTCATGGTATCAGAGCCTTGACTCATACCAATCTCCTCTCTTCGTTTTTTTTCTACCCTTGAAGCTACGGCTTCCACAGCCACGGCTGTTCATCACCACCAGAACCATAGCTAAGGCTATTTTTCCAGAATCTGTTCTAGTAATTTCCGCCTACTTCTCTCTCTTTCACCCATGGCTGCCAAAACCATACACCCGGTTTACACAGTAACAAACATCCAAAACAAAGTACGTACTCTCGATGGAACAAAAGTCACTTACTCTTCTTGGGTACGGCTGTTTAAGCTAAATGCTCGTGGTTACAAAGTTCTCGATCATACCGATGGAACCGAACCACCAGCAGCAACTGATCCAGCCTACGAGGCTTGGTCAGAAATTGATGCAATTGTGCTTCAGTGGATTTACGGTACCATTTCTGACGATTTGCTCGCTCGTGTTCTTGAACCAGATTCCACAACCCTCGCAACCTGGGTCAAACTCAAAGAAATATTTCTTAACAACAAAGGCTCTCGTGCTGCTGCCCTAGAACACGAGTTCAATAACCTTACGCTCCGAGCCATGTCCTCTCTCGAAGCCTACTGCCAGCGACTTAAAGACATGGCTTCTCAGCTTGATGATGTTGAATGCCCCGTCTCCGCCAATCGCCTTGTTTTGCAGCTGGTCCGAGGATTACCCTCGGAATTTGATACCGTAACAGCCTACATAAACCAAACCCTCCCCACATGGGACACGGCCTGTTCTATGCTACAACTCGAGAATCAGCGAAAACAGGCACGAGAAAATCACTCACCCGCTGAGGTTGTTGCCCCCGTACCGTCAATCGCAGAATCGTGGTCGCCAAAATCAAACACGAAACCCTAATCGGAGGGACTCCACTGCTGGATACCAGAATTGCACCTCAAATCCCTCCAACCAGCCACCGAATCGAAGCTCCAATTCGAACTCATCCCGTCGTACTCAGACCAGCGACCGTTCACGAACACAAAACAATTGGCCTGCTTACCCACACCCTTTTTGGGCTGCGCCCCCTCCATGTCCGTACCCAACCAAAACGGGTTGGGCTGCTCCTTTTAATTCAGGTGGTCCATCAAACACATCTTGGACTCCCTCTAATGCCAATGAGTCTCAAAAGCCCAACCAGAATTCTGAAGCCCATTATGCGGATATTAATCCCTTGGAGCCCACTGATCTACAAGCTGCCTTTTCCACAATGACTATGGAACCCAATGATGATCAATGGTACATGGATTCGGGCGCCACGACTCATCTCACACCGGACCCAGGTAAAATTACCGACCCTTGTGTCTCGTCTATTAAATCTGTATTTGTTGAAAATGGTAATCAATTTCCAGTCATTGGATCATTGGATCAGGTGATACACTTTAGTAGTATCGAACAGTAGGATGAACTGAAACAATCGAATACAATGGAATTGATTGAGGAATTCAACGATTACAGACTGAAATTGAGAGATTACAGGAAAGGAAACGTAGATATCTAGAGAGAGAATTATTCTAGGGCTAAACTAATCCTAATCTTTACCAAACAACAAACATGCCCCCTTATTTTCTCAAACAGTTTATTTATAGTCCCTAACATATTTCTCCTACCAATTACCCATACTACCCTTCTCCCCTTCTTTCTTCTACCATATGTAAATCATATATATGTAAATCGTAAAGGATGAGAGGCAAGTGTATCAATACCCCCCGTAAAACTTCCACCTTGTCCTCAAGGTGGCAATTAGGAAATTGTAACACAATCTCATCACTTGTAGCAAATTATCAACCACTAGTTTGGAGACAAAATTGTGAGTTGCTCGACTATCAATGAGCACAACCACTCTTTGTTCCTTAATCCTTCCCTCTAATTTCACAGTTCTTGGATTCGAGATCCCAACGATCGAATTAAGAGCTATCGCATTATTGGGCCCGATTTCCACAGTTTCAACAACATCAGTGTCACGTAATTCATCAGTCATGAGCTACTCATCTTTGTCATTGTGAGAATCACTTTCTAAGTCTTGATAGCCCAATACACTCAACTCCATCCTTTTGCAGACATGACCTTCCTCATTCAGTTCACTATTGTTACTAACATCAGGTTTGTTGAATTGATTCTCGTTATCATTGTTAATCACAGTGATGGATTTCTTATTAAATAAATCAGCCATCATATTAAACTTATTAATCGTATTGTTCCATCCTTCAACCTTAACAGCTAATTCCATTGCCAAATTCAAGTTTACAGGATTCAACAAACGTACCTCTGATCGGATCTTCGGATCCAATCCATTTATGAACTGACTTAGAAAAACCTTTTCTGATATTCCTTCAAATGGAGCAGCTAAATTGACGAACTGTCTAACATATTCAGCAACTGTACTCTCCTGCTTTAAGGCTAGAAACTGTTCACATGAAGTTCCATTAGCATCAGAACGAAAACGTTGCAATAGCATCATCTTCATGTCTCTCCAATTTCGAATTGGAACACGTTTATGCTCCCATTGATAACGAAGCAGAGCATCGCCTTCAAAAGCAATCACAGAAACTTCCAACTGTTCTTCCTCTGTTAATCTGTTCAATGAGAAATACCACTCTGCACGCCAAATCCAGCTATATGGATCGTTGCCATCACAAATCGGAAGTTCTAGACATCTTCCTTTGAAGAAACGAGAACCATCGCCTGAGTTGTTTTCGTTATGAGAACGTACCGATGGAGAAGCTTCATACGGAAAAGCTTTTAATGTCGACGATCGTTTCTGTATCAGCTCTTCCCATCGCTTCATCCTCAAATCGCTACGCGTATTTTGAACTTGCGTTAAATCGATGCTCGATTGTACCAGATATCTCAGCTTAAGAACGTCAGATGGAATTGTATTGTTCGACGCCTCCAAATCGTCTAAACGAGTGGAATTAGATCTGGTCGCCATCGTCCAACGATCTCAAAATCGAATTAAGTAACAAAATCAAATTCAGAAACATAATCGAATTAAGCATTAGAATCGAGTTAAGAAACAGAAAACAGAAACCGAATCGAATTAAGATACGGAATCGAATTAGGAGGCAGAATCGATTTTCGAATTGAATTAAGGAACCGAATCGATTACAGTCAATGTTCGATTACAGCAATTCGTGTAACTGTATAACCTCCAATTGAATTGCGTTGATCGAAGCCTCAAATTCATCCACGCGAACATCTAATTGCTTTGCTGCTGCCATTAATTCAGAATCGATAGTCTCAATTTCAATCGCCGATGATCAGAATCGATATAGAAACAGAATCAGAAACCGAATTGAATTAAAAAACAATATCGAATTAAGAACAGAATCGTTAGATGCTCTGATACCAATTGATACACTTTAGTAGTATCGAACAGTAGGATGAACCGAAACAATCGAATACAATGGAATTGATCGAGGATTTCAACGATTACAGACTGAAATTGAGAGATTACAGGAAAGGAAACGTAGATATCTAGAGAGAGAATTATTCTAGGGCTAAACTAATCCTAATCTTTACCAAACAACAAACATGCCCCCTTATTTTCTCAAACAGTTTATTTATAGTCCCTAACATATTTCTCCTACCAATTACCCATACTACCCTTCTCCCCTTCTTTCTTCTACCATATGTAAATCATATATATGTAAATCGTATAGGATGAGAGGCAAGTGTATCATTAGGCCACACCACTTTACCCCATCCAAATAAACAAATACACCTCAAAAACATTTTACACACCCCCCAGGCTATCAAAAACCTAATTTCGGTCCGTAAATTTTGTCGTCACAATTCCGTATCTGTTGAATTTGATCCATTTGGTTTTTAGTGTTAAGGAACTCAAGACTAGGAAGCACCTAATGAGACACAATAGCTCCGGCGAGCTTTATCCTTTCACCAATCAAGTCAAAGCTCCCGCTTTATCTTTTTCCGTTATTTCTAGTTCGCCAACTTGGCATTTTAGACTAGGACATCCAGGACATCATATTATGGATTTTCTTAGTACTAATAAACATATCTCTTGCAATAAATTTGATAAAACTTTTGTAATTGCCAAACACAAACGTCTACCATTTAAAGATTCCACTTCCACAACCTTAAAACCATTCGACCTTGTCCACGCCGACTTGTGGACATCTCCCATCCAAAGTAACACCGGCTTTAAATATTACCTCGTCATCATTGATGATTTCACACATTACACATGGGCTTTTCCACTCAAATACAAATCTGAAACATTCGACAAAATTAGAACCTTCCACAAATTCATTCACACTCAATTCAACACCAACCTCAAAACCTTCCAATGTGACAAAGGCGGTGAATTTGATAACCATCAATTCCACTCATTCGCCAAAACCACGGGCCTCCATATCCGTTTTTCTTGCCCTCATACATCTCAACAAAACGGAACCGCCGAACGCATGATTCGTCGTCTCAATGAACTCATGCTCTCACTTCTCACTCACGCATCTTTACCCCCCACCTTTTGGGTTGACGCACTTCACACCGCCACATACCTTCACAACATACTCCCCACCACATTATTACACAATCAAACACCCACTTCCGCTCTCTACCTCAAACATCCAACATACGATCACCTTCGCATTTTTGGATGCGCCTGTTATCCAAACCTCACCTCCACTCGCCCACATAAATTAGCCCCCAGATCTACCCCTTGTGTATTTCTCTGTTACCCACCTCAATACCGTGGCTACCGATGCCTAGATCTCTCAACCGGGAAGGTCATCTTATCACGGCATGTCACCTTTGACGAAACCACCTTTCCATACAAAACAATAAACACCAATCCCCAACCCTATACCGAACCCAACCCTATCATATTTCAACCACAAACAACTACCACAAACCTACCCGCATCTTCCCCTACCAACCCAACCACTACTAACCCACCAACTACCACACCTTCATCACCTCCACCCGCTCCTCCAACTCAACCATCATCTGACTATTATCCTCTAACCTACTCTCGTCGCCCACCTCAACCACCCCCACCTTCACCACCTCCACCACGTACCAACCCATCCCACCAAACTTCACGACACCCCATGACCACTCGATCAAAAGCCACACACACCCAATCTAACCCTACTATCAACCTACACACCACCCCCAACACTAAATTCTAAAATTTCCCCAATTCCCAAATCCCATAACCAAGCCTTAACTGATCCAAACTGGTCTTGTGCTATGACTGATGAATACAGGGCTTTAATGGATAATCACACATGGGAACTTGTGCCTAGACCACCAAACGCACATGTTATCCGCTCCATGTGGATCTACAGGCACAAATTTCACGCAAACGGGAATCTTGCACGATATAAAGCAAGATTGGTTATTAATGGCAAAAGTCAACAAGTTGGCATAGATTGTGATGAAACTTTCAGTACCGTCGTGAAACCAACCACCATCAGAACAGTTCTTTCTCTAGCCGTGTCACGATCATGGCCTATCCACCAGCTAGATGTTAAGAACGCATTCTTACACGGGGATCTTAATGAAACAGTATACATGTTCCAACCCCCGGGCTTCGTTGACTCCAACAATCCCAAACATGTATGTTTATTGCGAAAATCCTTATATGGACTCAAACAAGCTCCAAGAGCATGGTACCATCGATTTGCAACCTATCTCCAAACATGCGGTTTTAAAAGCACTAAAAGTGACACCTCACTCTTTGTCTTCAAACAAGGGAACCGAATGGCCTATCTACTTTTATATGTAGATTATCTACTTTTATATGTAGATGATATTATACTGACTGCATCAGACAACGACACTCTTCAAAACTTCATCAATCTATTATCAAAAGAGTTCGCAATGTCTGACCCTCGGGCCTCTTCACCATTTCCTCGGAATTCAAGTTCAACAAACAAATGGAGGATTATTTATGTCCCAACATCAATATGTCCATGACATCCTCAACCGAGCCAAATGCAAGATTGTAAACCCTCAGCTCCACCAGTTGATACCAACTCTAAACTTAGTACAACTACGGGAACACTCATCACCAATCCCTCACTTTACCGTAGTCTAGCTGGAGCTCTACAATACTTAACCATCACTAGGCCCGACATCTCATATGCCGTTCAACAAGTTTGTTTATTTATGCATGCCCCACGTGAACCTCACTTCAATTTCTTAAAACGCATATTGAGATACTTAAAGGGCACCAGTAATCATGGACTTCACCTTTCATCCTCCAGATCCAACAAATTAATCGCTTACTCTGATGCAGACTGGGGAGGATGTCCAGACTCCCGTCGTTCCACGTCCGGCTATTGTGTCTTCCTCGGCAACAATCTGATCTCATGGTCCTCTAAAAGACAACCTACCATTTCACGATCTAGCGCAGAAGCCGAGTACAAAGGAGTCGCAAATGCAGCAGCTGAAACCACATGGCTTCGCAACCTTCTATTTGAGCTACATCTTCCTCTACGCCAAGCCACGATCATTTATTGTGACAATATTTCAGCTGTCTATCTCACGAAAAACCCAATACAACATCAACGCACAAAACACATTGAAATTGATATTCACTTCGTTCGAGAAAAAGTACGTGTCGGTGCTCTACGAGTCTTGCATGTCCCTGCCGATTACCAATACGCTGACATCTTTACAAAGGGCCTACCAAGAAAACTGTTTACACGCTTCCGATCCAGTCTCACTATCCGACCAGCTACACATTCGACTGCGGGGGAGTATTAACAGAAATATATTTACCATATATATTTCGTCCACTATTATAGTAATATTGTATAGCATTAACTCGAAATTAGCTGTAGTCTAGCACAGCCTTGATTAGGATATCAATTACATTATTTAGGTCAATAATTAGTTTAGAGTTTCCTGGTTTAAGACATGTAAAATCCTTTATAAATACCTTACTCTTGTGAATGAAAAGATTATCCAATATTCAATAATTTCACCGTTTTGACCCGGACTTGTTTGACCCGTTACCCAACGACCCATCTTGACTCTTTTAGTATGTCCATAAAAAATTGTGACTGAGTTTGAGTGAGCCATTTATTGTATCATAAAAATAAATATATTTTATATTATTCACTCATATGAAGAAATAAAAATATGTTTCTGAAGAAAAAAACTTACCAGCAACAAATTGATGCTGTTTAAGACAGAAGGATACAAAAGTTGGTCAATTTCCAGCAGGCCAACCACAATCAGAAAAGGAAAGATAATAAGAATAAATTCTGAAGTTCACACACACACACACACACACACACAACGCGTTTTTTATTAATAAGAATATATAACGTACGCACGCACGCGCGCACACACGCACATATACATATATAAAACGCATATCAAGACAAAAAAATATTCTCCGTATTAAACAGGTTACCTTACGAATTTCATGATTTCTGTATAAAATTATACTAGTCCCTTTTGGTGCCAACCCGTATTTATGAACATCTGCTGATATAGATGTCACTCCTCGAACACAAAAATCAAATGGTGGGATAGGATACCTATAATAATTAATAATAAAAAGAATAATACAATTTATTATATTTAGCGTAATGCAATAATGATATATAAATTCAGAAATAAACATGAAAAAATTAATCACACCCGAGTTTACGTGCAAAAGGCAACACAAAACCACCAAGACAAAGGTCTACATGCAGACAGATACCATAACTGAATGCCAATTCACCAAGTTCCTACAAAGAAAATCAATTTATATTGTTTTAAAGAGTATATTACATAAATCGAACTTGTGGTTTGTGTGAAGTTTTAAATTTTGTCCCTTGAATTTTATTATTACATGAATAGTCCCTAACTTTGAAACGTGTAACACCAAAGATAAAGTAGAAAAGATTGGTAAAATTTTTAGGGACCGTTGGTTACAAGTTTCAAAATTAGGGACCATTAATGTTAGAAGTTTCAAAATTATGGATTATTCGAGTAATTTAACACTACAGTGATGAATTCCATAATTATATACAAATTACAGGGACTATTTATGTAATTTTACTCTATTTCGCATGTTTAGAAAATTAAAAACGTATGCAGTGAAGACCGGGCTGTCAAATACCATGATATATTTAAAATCAAAATAAGTATAAGACTGCTACCTCGATTGGGTCTATGATTCCATGTGGAAAACCAGGTGCTGATCCAACAATCTGGATTGTGAATAAAATTAGAATTTAATAAACATTAAACATATGAAATGGTAAGAGAACAAAAAATGATAATCAGTATACTGGTTTTCAGAAAATACATAGTAGTAAATTACAGAAATTATCCTTGTGGTTTTACGAATTCTCTGATTTTGTCCCTACACATTTTTTTCATGATTTTTGTCCCTATGATCTTCAAATTTCCATTTTCACCTAAGATGACCAAAATACCCTTATTTTAATGTATTTGTTAAAAAGTTCTGAATTTTTTTTGCAAGGGTATTTTGGTCATTTTAGGCCAAAATGGACAAAAAGATGAATTTTGAAGACTTTAGGGACAAAAATCACGAGAAAAAAAGTTCAGGGACAAAATCGGAGAATTCGTTAAACCGCAAGGACAATTTTTGTAATTTACTCAAATACATACCATTATGGTGTTTTTATTGATATATTTTTTAATAGCTTTGACATCTGCTTGAAATTCCTTATTCACAGGAACACGCCGTAACTTTATTTTGAAATATTGAGCAGCTTTGTCATAAGCTGAGTGTGCAGATTCAGGGATGATCCTGCAATATGAAAAAGTAAAAAATAGCTTTTTATATACAGATTAAAAGTGGCAATATTAACCGAATTATATGGAAATGAGTCATATCAGGTCGTATATTATTAATAACGGGTTAAACGGGTCAAAATTCGCCTAACATGCATTCAAATGCTTAGAATGCCCGACATTGCTATTCATCAACTACTTATAAAACCCCAAAATATTAGTGGGCGAACCGGCTCGTTTTAACACACACATTTAATTTAGTAATTTACCCGTTTTGACCTCTTGCCCAACCTACCTGACCTGCCCATTTTGACCACTTACCCAAGATTTATTGACCCAAAACACCTTAGAAGGTAAATATATAACAAAATAAATATCAACCTATTTATATGGAAAGTGGAAACTAGTCACTTCAGGTTGTATTTTATTGGTAACAGGTCGAACGGTGGGCAAAAGTCACCTAACGTGTATTCAAATGCCTGCAATGTCCTAAATCATTAAATTCAAGAGAATAGGGTAGTGTTCATGTAAAAATATAACAAAATAAAAAAGGTAAAAATGCTCAAAAATATTAAATTTAAACCATATAAATTCACAAATTCACAAAATGACTCATTTATATCTCACATATACACATATGCATACATGCATATATGTAAATTTTCATATAAATTTGAAAATATTATAGATGCAAAACTTGAAGTAAGATGAATGTTAAATAAATGTGAGACTCAAAATTGTGTTTTGATGATTTTAATGCTTCAAAATGTCATTAAAGTATTAAACACTTTAATAAGGATACAAAAGTGTATACTAAGTTAGATGTTTTCGTTTATAATGCTTCAAATATAATTTTTTATACCATTTTTACCGTTTTTTATTGTAAGGGTAATTTTATTTAATCACGACTTTAAGAAGGAAATATTCATATTTTAATTACATGTTTTTTGAAATCGTATTTATTACATCAACTATATACTATGTACAAAAACGTTTGTAGGCGACCTGGCCCATTTTGACTAGCACATAAAAATTAACCAGTTTTGACATGTTACCCAACCTACCCACTTTGACCCGTTACCCAATATTTACCGACCCAAAACACATTAAAAAGTGATCATATGACCAAACAAATTAACAAACAAACTCACATTTCGGGATATTTGATGTTCTTTTTGGCCTTCATGAAATCACGTGATGATTTTACAGCTAATAATATACTTTCTGTTCCTCCTGAAGTCATATTGCCACATATTTTTCCTCCAGATGCTTTTTCTTTACTTCCAAAAAGAGCACCCGTCATACCAACTACTTCTGCCTCAAATTTTACAACACTTTTGAATACATCTAAATGTAACGGGTTCGTATGTGCAAACCTAAAAATGTAATTTTCATAGAGAATTTATATGGTCTGCAAGATAATATAGAATATGAGAATGTGTACTACCCACATTGAACATGCCTCGTTTATTAATGAAAAGTGACCTTCAGATTCATTTCCTCCAATATATCTGCCAGAAAACAAAATAAATTTGTTAGCATAGGATACCCAACTAATGTGGATTAGAATCTTTTTCTCTCTAACTGGTCAAACGAGTAAAATTAATATCCTAATAAAAATCTAAAAGGGAAACAGATCCAATTGGGTCAAACGGGTTGTAACTCATCCTAAGTGTATATAAATAGCATTTGACCTCCTAAATCACTATATCAGAAAAGTTTGATTATTATTTGTAATCGTATCTAACACACAACTTATTTATTGAAAAACTTAAAAAATAGAATATAGTACATGGATGGGGTGAGGTTTACCTCAAATTTCATGTCTGGTCCTTTACTTAAAAAAATTACATTGGTAGTCTTTTTTTGGAAACATTTTGCACCCACAATCCTTTAGCCTAACGTCCGTTAAATATTTTAACATAAAAAGGACTACCGTAATATTAAAGGACTACATACGTAATTTTTTAACAAAATTTTTTAACGAATGTTAGACTAAAGAACTGTAGGTGAAAAAGATTTCCAAGGACTACCAGTGGAATGTTTTAAAGTAAAGGACCATAGGTAAAATTTGGTGTAAGCTTTTACTCAAACAATTATGGTTTCCTGACCACATTCTCCATAGAAGCCTCCTATTCCTTGTTTTAGTTATTATCTAAAAAGAAAACGGGTCAACTAGGTCAAACTGATTGTAAGTCACCAAAGTGTATTTATAATGCATAAAACATCCAATATCATTTTATTCAATAAGTTAGGTTATTATTTTGCTATCATATCTTACACGAATACTATTTATTAAAAAATATAGAAATGCTGGCCGAAACTCATTTTAACTCATTTCCGCATCTAAAATTGATGAATTTATGTACTCGGGGAGTGAAGAAATCACAAAAATAATTGCAGAACAAGTTTGTAAAACATACACTGTACCAGAACATTTGCCTTGCCAAGCTGGATCCTTTTGTTTCTCATCTTTCATTTGGTCTAAAACCGCAGCCCCTATTCCTGTTTTTGGAAGCTCAGGTTTCCAACCATCCCTTAATGATTTACCAGAAGATTGTAATTTGTCAACAACCTGTGTGATAGATAAAAATAAAAGTTCGCATATAAGTTCACATTAACTTAAATTTCAGATGTAGAAGCAACATTTCTTATTTTGAATTCCTGCAAGAACAAACTTTATGTTTTAAACTAGGAATTACTGCTAAAAAGTAAAAACAATGCATCTTTGATTAAGATCCGCAAACAGTTATGTTTTAACTTTCTAATATCGAACCTAATGCTTGCCAGATATGAAATTAATAAGAATATTGAGCTCTTTTTAATTGAACTAGCTATAAAATTCCTAAAGATGTCTTTAGATTTAAATTGAGAAAGCTGTGAGTATATCTCTTTAGCATTAGACCTTTTTGTGTGTGCAGTGCATCAACTAACTAATCACTCAAACAGTGTGAACTCCAAATTTGATGTCATTAGCCTATAATTGAACTTCATAACCTATAATTCTATTAACATTTTTTTCTGAAATTAACATATAAACATCAACAATCAATATACCTTCTGTTTCTCAGCATCCATATACTTCTTCACACCAGGCACTAACCTGTAATTTATTTTTTCAAACAGAAGTCATTAAATATACATAAATCATAAAAAATCACAATACAATCACTAACTCATCACTCAAGTATATCACTTAAGAAATGAAAAACATGTATTATAGAATCCAAACGATCTAAATCTCGATAAAACTGTACTTAAAACATGTAGTTAACAGATTTACTTGATGCATGTCATGAAGAATCCAATAGCCGTTGATTTAAATCCTTTCTCCTGCACTACTTCAATTAACGATTGAAGAATCCGAACGATGAAAAACGATACAAAAGGAGCAAAAACGAGAACTATCGGTTCGAATTGTGATAAAAACGAATTTGCTGAAGCTCGTACTCGAATCATTGCAGGAAGAATCGAAGACTCCTTTGCTTGATTTTGTGGATTTCTTACAAATTACTCGAAGTTTATAAACGAATGGGGGATTAATCAAAGGTTGATAGGTTAGGATTTTAGATGTTGCTTAACAGCTTTGGTTTTAATGGAGGATTTTGTCGTAAGGTGAGAGCTCAATTAAAGAGGATAAATATTCAAGCAACTGTCATAAAAGTTAAACTAGATTATAATACTATTTTTTTGCGTGCATAAATTAAATTTGTTGTGTGTTGATAATAACAAAAACCAAAAATGTTATCAGCAGCTTTCTACCCCCGATCTATCGGACCTAACAAATTGGACAGGAGATTAAATAGTCATAGTCAATATTTTGTTTTGTTAGATTGAACGGAATAATAAAAGAAAAAAATAGGATATTGTAATGGAATAAGTGAATGCATTCTATTATCATATTTAGTTAGCATGAAATAAAATTTAAAGTATATATTATAGACTATATAGATAATTCTTGTTAGGTAAAATTTGGCACTTAACAAGACAATAAAAGGAGACTAATGTGGATGTAGAGTTAGTAGAGGTGACAATTTCAGATACTAACCTAATATGAAAATTACTAGGCTTGGATTGAATCTAAGCGGGCTTGGGTTGTAAATGGGTATCATCCCCGATTTTAAAACTTGTTTTGATTAAATGAGTAAAATTTGAATAATAAGCATAATATCATTTCTTGTTATACTACTATAATGTTCACACAAATAAGTAAATGAAATATTTAAAAATATTAGTTCTATTATTGTAATTACACAAGCACGACGAATCTGAATATGGCTGGCCAGGATCGAGTTTTTTAGAGGGCATTAGCATATAATATGGGCCAACATTGAAACCATATTTAGACCCATTAATATGGGCCCTCATCGTCAACGGTCAACCGCAAAAGATTCCACCCCATTTACCTCATTTTTGTACCAATTCATTCACTTTCTAATATAATATCCTCATTTCCACTTACACCGAAATCACAATGAGTGCATTTAACGAATATATCTGATAGAATGTCATCTGAAGAAGAACAAACTAAAAACATTGGTAGATCTCTATGAATGGAACATACTACAAAACTTATGTGTTCAATATGAAGCAATAGTTCACAAAATAAAAATTGCATAGAGAGATATCGAGTTGGGGGTCGAAAAATATCTCATGGAAAGATTATTTTGGCATGAACCAAAATACATCGAGAGGATGTTCAGACGACAATACCATATGAACTCTAAATTATTTCTTTCAATAATTGAATGTATTACTACTTATCATATTCAACCCATTCCCATGAGTATTGTTGATGAATAAAAGGTGAATAGAAACTGTTGATGCATTTTTTTTCTAGATGGTTATTACAAGTTGAATAACCGGAAAAAAAACATGTTTGGAATTTTTTATAATTATTAATTAGATTGGTTTATAATGTCAAATACTTTTTTTCTCTTATATATAAATACACAACCGTATCATTTTATTCGTAATTATAACCTAAAGAAGTTCAGATGCTATAAGATTTACCGATGATGGTATAGATTTTAGGATTATTTTCTTTAATTATATGAATATTCCACACACAAATTTGTATAGTATACATTATTAGTTTATTGGTCGTGGGAGTATGAAAAATAATTAAATAAAGATACTAACAGAAAATCAAATAATAAAGATGGAGGAAACTCTACACTTTGAACTATCCTTTGTTTTCTTCTCCTTAAATTGGTTTCATTCCACATAAAATAATAATATATTTAAAATTAAATAAGATTACAAGAAGCAAAGTATTTATATATGGAACTAGTTTTTTTTAGCAGTATTTGAGTAACGTATTAAGTGATATAATCTTACTAATATATAAAGCATTTAGGACTTCCCTTTATGAAATGTCTTAATTTTCAACCTTAGTATTTAGCGAAATGTCTTAATTTTTATAAGCACCCAATATATAAAACGCAGGCCATAGGATTCGAACCCGTGACCTTGCACATAGAGGGTTCATGCTTTTCCACTCAACTACATGGGATTTGTGCTACTGTTGTCTTTTCAATGTACTTAAATTGCTAAAATTTATCAGGTAAACGGCCTCATTTCAAATGATCCTTTTAATTATCTTTATTTTACAATATTTCATTTTCTATTTAATTATCTTTTACTAAATATTTCATTTTCTTTTTAATTATCTTTTACTACATATATAATATATATTTCAGACTGTCAATTTAGGAAGCTTAATTTTTAGCCAACCAGCTTGTTATCTCAGGAAATATTTATGTTGACACCCTAAGGACTTGAACTTGCGATTTCATGTTATTAGCAAGGAGCTCTAACCACAAACTCATATCATTTTATTGACCACCACCTACTACCACCCACCACTAGAATCACTACCCTCATAATCACTACCGAATACACCATCACTACTGCCACCATCGTACAATCACTATCGTTATCGCAAAATATAGTTATAAACTTACAGGGTACTCGTCGCCGCATTGCGCGGGTACCCTGCTAGTATGCGTTAAAGCATCGATCGATATCATCTACATTTTATTTAACATCTAGTTAGTATTTAGTCGTGGTTTAAATCCAACGGTAACATCCTAACTTCTTCGAAACTTGCCTTAAGGGAACACAACATCATCTTTTTTCGCATGGGGAAAACTCTCAACAAGACTCGAACCCAAAATCTTGTTAAGGAAAACCCCCAAGGTTACCCTAATGACCAGTTGATCTACACCAACGGGTAGATATCATCTTTCACGAAGCAACCTTTATACTCCAAGGTAGATGTATAACTGTCTAAATCTCACCTCCCATATATTCTACATGTGACAGTACTGAGTATCGTTGTTGTCGGTTAAAGTCTCGATTGAAGCAAATGTGTATGTTATATTTGAGAGCTCATATATTAACGAAATAAAGCGACACAATCGTGAGTTGGAGCTCGTCCACTTCTAGTTCATCATTTTGCTATAATAAAATTTCAATAATTTAGTACCCAATAATCCATCTTCACAACTTAGGATAATTCCATATAGCATGCATTAATCCTACAGGACCTATCAGTTTTCTTAATTGTAATGAGGAAGCATGTTATCCTACTCACATAGTCTAAGTCTAGGGTGGTCAATCAAACCTAATTCGTTTAAACTATGGCTCTGATTCCAAATTGTAACACCCGTAATTTAAAATGTGTTATCATAACCACAATTAACGTAGATCAATTTAGGCATCGATTCACAAAAGCTATACAAAGCTATATATCTAGACTAAAACACGCAGGTGCCCAATTTGCAACCAATTTAGAGATTACATCTTTGATTAATTTTCAACTAATTCAGGCATCAAATCAACAGAGAGATGTGGTTACAAACAAAATCGATTACTGCAAACGGTTTTAGGTATGGTCGTTCTAAGGTGTTTCCTGTGAAGAAGATGTTTGGGGATTCCGACGACCAACCACCGAACTAATCAAGAGATACAGTTGCTGTGACAACAAGATTTTCGAAGTTGAATTGTTTTTTTACTTATTAATTTCTAAATCCTTATTCTGTGATTGTAATTGTAAGAATGTGAATTATGATTATTACGATATTTATAATTTTGATAAATGGGAATTGTGATGGGAGTTTGAACTATGGAAATTAGATGTTTTGATTATGAAAATATGATAGAAACATTTTTTTTATCTAGTTAGAATGCAGGAAAATTGGAAAGTTTTGATTTGGAAATAAGCTAGAAATGCAGGAAATGGCAGAAATTTTCACCAATTGGGTCTCTCGCGGCACGAGGACCCACTGGCCACTGCTGCACAAAGCTCTTCTTCGCGCGAGCATGCCTCCTCGCGGCACGAGACTAGTGTTATGGAAATGTTCAGACTCGGGCGATTTCTGCCATTTTTATCACATCCTCACCTCTACACCCGAACTCTGGCGATTTTCAAGCAAACCCGCATTAATTGGCAAGATTCTTCGCGAAATTAAGAGATTTACACTTCAAGTTGAAGCCTTAAGGACGAGGAGTTAAAGACTAGAAGATCATGCTATTGAAGTCTTTTGGGAGGTTTAGCATATCAATGAGTAGTGCCTTTCCTTTATTATGGCCTTAATATGAACCTTGTAACACCGATTGTACCTACTGTGATAACATTAAAAACGTTTTTGTAAAACCAAATTTTTGTAAACATGATGGATTGTGTATTATGGTAAAAATCATGATTCAAATATGTTTATTAAAATTGCGGGTGTCACAGTTGCGCCGGCTTTATCGATGGGATTTAGTTAGGGAACCTGGTGAAGACTGTGAAAAAGATGATTAACCTCGTGAAGACTAATGGTATACATGCAATCAACGCTAGTCAAACTACTACTCAATATAGTCAACATTCCAAACACTTTGTCCACTGCAACAAGATGTAATTGTGCACTTACCTAAGTTAACCACAGTTAACTTAACTAATTCTGTTAGTCTGAGTTAGTTAGTTCGTTACAAAGCTGTTTAGTTCCAGTCTTGTATATAATGTAGTTTCTTCCTCATTTGTTTGTAAGAATGCAATATCAATGAAATAGATTGGATTTCTCTTTCAATACTCTGTAATTACTTTACTCTTATGGTATCAGAGCACCGATTAGTGACCTAATTTCATCTCAACCCTACTTCTGTTCTTTGAATTGATTACTCAATCTTCAAAAATGAGTCCATCAACACCTCCAATTCAACCGAATCTAACCACAAATCCAGAAGATGATCTCAATTCTTCGAATCATCCTTTATTTCTGCATCAAAACGATCATCCTGGTCTAATACTCATCTCGAAGAAAGTTTCTGGCTCCGGTAACTATAGTGTCTTGAATAAATCGATGATGATTGCTCTAAACACGAAGAATAAAATGCAACTTATCACTGGTGAATTGAAGAAACCAGCTGATGATCCCAGACTTAGGGCATTTTGGGAACGTAACAACGACATGATCATTTCATGGATCCTTAACACCATCACTGATCAGATAAGTAACTCATTACATTTTATAAACAATGCTTCAGATCTGTGGAATGAATTGAATGATCATTATTCTCAACTCTATGGCCACATAATTTATCAACTGGCAAGTGATATAGTTCAACTGAAATAAAACAATTGTTCAATTGAGATCTATTATCACAAACTTAAGGGACTATGGGATGAAATTGATGTCCTAGAAGCTCCCTACTTATGCAATTGCCCTTGTACCTGCAACAATGGCAGAATTAATGAAGAACGAGACCAAAGGAAACGATTAATCCAATTCCTTATGGGACTTGATGAATGTTACTCAAACACCAGGGGTCAAATCCTCCTTATGCAACCATTACCTACTGCTGCAAAAGCTTATAGTATGGTTAGGCAAGAAGAAAAACAAAGGGAAGGAATCCTACCTAAATCCAGAATTACTGCAGCTCTATCTGCACACTCCACACAAAATCGATATTACAATACAAACAACAGATACAATAACACCAAATACACTTCACCAGGAGAATCTTCCATTAGAAGAAGCAGTTTTAAGAAAGGAATTTTCTGTGATAATTGCCAAAGAGAAGGCCACACAAAAGATGAATGTTACAAAATTGTTGGCTATCCAATAGGTCATCCTCTACATGACAAATACAAACCTCTGAACAAATCAACATCACAAGAAGCACAACCTCATAAATCTGTTAACATGGTACTTGGACATAACACTGACACTACTGACTCTACTCCACAAAGTAGTTCAGATGCTCACATGCAGTCAAGAATGGATCATCTCCAAAACCAACTGAACCAAGTCTTATTACCGATGCAGAACAACAACACTGCAGGCTCTACAAGAGGTATATTTGTCCCTGTTACTCCTCATATTACTGCTTCTACTTACATGTTGTAACACCCTGAAAATCTTACTAAGTTAATATTACTCATAGTTTAGTTATATTTGAATTTATAATTGATTATTTGTGCTGTGAAAAGTAATTAAGGTCTAATATATATATTTTTTGTGATTTATTACTCATATCTAACTACAATTACATAGGGTCCGATTAATTACGTGTTTGGGCTCGTATTCCATTTTTATTATTATTACCGTAAGCAAGGCCCATTGGCAAGGAATTCTTAGGCATGTAAAGCCTCAAAATCAGGAATAGGTTTTGGGTATAAATAATTAAATATACCAGCCGTCATTCCCTATTACCTATTCCCTTTTTGTTTTTCTTTTAGCAACATTACTTTTCTAGAAACCACCTCCGTCCATCTCCTCCACAATCACCACCGTTCGTATCTTGTTCGATAGTCACTTTGTTCCTGTCTTGACAAAAAAATTACAGCACGATTTTGCTTCTGTTTCCACCGGAGAGTATCACCTCCGTTCTTGCTCAGCCGTCGACAAGTACACAACCTGCTCCGTTCGTTTCTGCTCGGTGAGTTCCGCCACCGTCGAACTCCATTTCAGTATTCCCGTTTCTGCTCCGTCGAGTTTCGTGAAGCTTTATTGTTCCGGTAAGTCACCGCTGCTCTTTTCCGTTTCCTTTTGCAAGCTGTTGGATCGATATTAACCGTAAACTTTTCTGTTCGCATGGTGGTTTAATTTGGAGCAGGCTGTGACTTCCGATTATAGTGTCTAGCATCGCCGGTGATATTGGAGGAGGGTACAACCGTACAAGCTTACACGATACCGATTGGTAGAAATCCCTATCCGTTTCTAATTGTTTTGTCGCATGCGATATGGGTATTAAAGGCATGATGGGTATTATGGGTGTTAAAGAAATTAAGCAAATGAGTTTCGACTAACACAGTATAGTAGGATCTTTCTTTTTGAACAGATTAAACAAAGAGGATAAGAAAACATGTCATTATGATTTATTTAAAAGAGAAAGCATTTTACTGTTATTAAATTAAAGGAAGATTTTTAATGTAATCAAAAAAGAAAAAAGAAAAGAAAAGAAAAGAAAAGGGAATTGTTGTTTTATTATTTAATATAAAAGAATTGTTTTCTTTCTAATGTTTAAATAAATAGGGGAATATGTTTATTAATATTAAATCAAGGGAAATATATTATATTGTTTAAGCGAGTCCTGAGTTGAGCCTAATCTGGGTTATCTCTGGTATGCTTTTAGGACCGTCTAGACGTTAGCTGGGCAGTAGGGTAGTGTGCTGAGAAATCATCGGAGCTTACGTGTTTCGAGGTGAGTATTCTCACCGTGTATTCAGTTTTAACGTTGTACATGCATGACTTATGTGTTACATTTCTTGCACCATAATTGTTATCTGAGCTTGAGCTGTTATCTGAGTTTGATCCGCTATCTGAGCCTGATTTGTTATCTGAGTTTGACATGCTATCTGAGTATCTGAGCAGCTGTTGATTTATTTTAATCTGAGACATTGTGCCTGGGTAACCGAGCTCGGCACAGGGTCATTCTGTGCTACTACTTGCTAGGGCATCTGAGATAATTATGTTAAAGAGATAATAAAACATAATAACACACATCTGAGTTTTTGGCTATATGCCTGGGATCACCTCCCGTCTGAGTTTTGGGATTATTCCCGTCTGAGTTTTGGGATCACTCCCGTTTGAGTTTTTGGCTTATGCCTATCTGAGGTGTGAGGAGGGGCGAGGTTGATCTCTCGTCCCAAATCACACAAGCGCGCTATATAAATTAAAATCTGAGTAATAAAATCCGAGAAATAAATCTGAGTAATTAATCGAGTAGATTCTGAGTAGGAGTACACCGATGTGCCCTCATGTGTTGTATGTTATAATTGTTTACATTTTGAGATTATTCACTCAGCTTCCCAGCTGACCCAAACTTTCCCCCACCTTGTTTCAGGTACCAGCAAAAGAAAGGAGAAGGTGGACGGTTGACCGCTGTATCTTTTCATTACTGATGTGGACAGCATTTAATATTTTAAAACACTTTATTTTATTTAAACTATTTCCGCATTAAATACATTTTATATTAAACAATTATATTTGGGATTATTTAGGGGACCTTTTTGATTATAATATTGTACACAAAATTTTAAAAATCTTGTAAAATTTTAGGGTGTTACAAGTTGGTATCAGAGCTCTGACTTGAGGGATTTGGATTCACAAGGGGTGGATTCAATCTCAAGTTTGAGTTTCGAGTTTTAAAACGCGAATTGAGCAAAATATTTTCTGAGCAAAGTTTCCACATCAAGCATACAGCATGTCACGTCGACCTCTCGCTTTTCCCATTGCTGGTAATATTTAATAGTTTTTATTTATCTGAGATGTATGTTGTATTCTGAGTATGGATGAGTAGAGTAATCTGAGATTTTTGTGTTTATTTCCTAAGTATATTTTTCCGAGTGTTGTTTCTGATTACATCTGTGAAATAAACCCTAAAAGTTATAATAACATACGAAAATTACATATGAATTGTAGGACTAAATACTATGAATATATAGTTATACGAATGCGAGGTTTGATAATTCTGAGTATAATTTAGGGCATAATTCTGAGTAAAATTCTGGTTTTAATTCCCAGTGTTTAATATATTTATGCATATACAAATACGCATACTAGAGGAATTATAAATTTTGATGAGAATAATAAAAGTTTCCAAATTAGAGGAACTCCTAATAGAGTTGAAGTGAGATTTTATAAATTCTGAGAAATTTTAACCAAAAGTGTAATAAACGCATAAGTTTAAGATATAAAAATCCATAAATTAATTAAATGAGAATCATGCTTGAGTAATTGAGAAACGGAGAAGTTCCTAATATTAAAGAGAAGTAATAAATTTTGAAACTCGGAGAATATTAAAAGTTTTCATTTCGGAGAAAACACTTTATAGAAAGAGTTATTGAAGCTAAGTAAACCAGAGATTAATAAATATTTAAATGAAGGTTTACCAAGTTACGTAAGGAGAAATTATTAATTCAAGAAAATAAAAAAATAATTACATTGGAGCTAAACGAGAAAAATATCGAATTAATTTTTTTAGAATTCCGTTTAATGAGATAATAAAATGAGAATGCATAATGAGAAGTTGTTAAACCAAGTTTAAATTATTAAAAGATACAGTAATAGGTAACCCTAAATTTATGTAACACTCTATATAATGGATTAAAGAGAAAATTGTATATGTGGTAATCTTGATGAAACAAAGAGTAATCATTAATCGAGTTATGAAGAGCTATCAAAATGAAGTATCTGGGAAATTCGTAATTTGAATTAACCGAGTCAGTATTGAGACAAGAGTATAAGAAGTAATAAAGCACGAGTGAAAGAGAAAACTTATAAAGGGTTGTAAGCATTAATCAATATAATTTAATCGACAAAAAGGATTGAACATAACTTAAATAAATGAGAAATAATTACATAAAAAAAAATTTAATTATTAGAAAATCTAATTTATTTTAAAAGGGTAATTATTGAAACGAGCTAAACAATAAGTGGGTCAATGAAAAGCAATCAAGTCGAGTTAAACGAGAATTATTCACACGAGCGTTACTGAAAAGCTATGAAATTATACTACTAAATGAGAAATTTATCTTTGAATGCAATGAGCCATGAGTCGGAGTAATCGAGAAGATTTCAGGTTAAAAAGTCAAGAAATTGATAGTTAATCAAGAATCATTAAGCTGAGATAAATGAGAAAACATTTAAAGTGTGCGAATTAATTAGCTGAGTGCAAAACTTCATGTGAATAACAAGTCAGAGAGATTATCGAGGTAACGCAGAGATATCAAATAAACTATATAAGTTACTAAGACTAATTAATTGAGAAATTGTTGAGTCAGATTAATCAGAATTTATTGAAGTTCGTCTAACAGAGTAATTATTAAAGTGTATTAAGGGGAGGCTAACGTCATGAATTTGATGAAGATCTTTAAAAAAAAAAGAGTTAAAAGTGCCATAATTGAATCAAGTTAAACGAGGAACACAATAACTGAGAACTCTAATTGAAAGAGTATTGATCGACGCTCACGATTACAATAAATTTAATATAATTGTGAAGATGATGTAAATCATATTTATGAGGAGTGATAAATGACATATCCAAAAAAAAAAAAAAATTATAAATGGGGTTTGTATCGTGGAAGTAATCAAGTGGAAATATTTCTATGAATCTGAGTTATCCAAGTATCGTGTACGAGACAATATACGCATGAATTTCTGAGTAATGTTTATGAGATTTTGAGTACACACAGCTGAGTGCATATATGTATTTATTAGATACTGAAAATAAACTTTCTTTCTCCCGAGTGTGATTTGTTGATGAATTTCTATGTGGGAAGTTGTAAACCTTAGGATTGACTCGTGACCAAACAAAAGTAGGTGTCGAAAGTAATAGAGGGCCCCTATTATCGTACACACCGTACTTTTGGTTGGTCATGGGGAGATTTTGAGGGGAACGATGGACCAATGCTTGTTATTGTGAAATTAGTATGTGTATCCTAATTGCTTGAGTGATTATATGCTTGTTTGTTTTATTTGGATAGAGAATGTTAGTTCCAAACTCGAGGACGAGTTTTTCTCCAAGTGGAGTTGAGTAGGGGTAAAAAGGGAAATTCCCAAAAAAAAAAAAAAAAAAAAATAATTATCATTAAGTATTATTTATAATTATTATGAGCACGATGCTTATACAGAGAGATTTTTCTGGATGAGAATTTTAAAAGTATGAAATCTAGATACATATATTCTATTAGAAAATTTATAAGAGTAGCTACCGAATAAAGAAAATTGAGAATAATTAAATTAATTCTATGGTATAACTATCAAGTTTATAAGATTGATAATCGGGACAAATGAAGAAATTAATAAACCAAGATTTATCGAGTTATGTGCAATTGTGGACAGAGACATGGTAAGTACTATAATTATATAATTAATGAGATCTGTGTATTTGTTCCTGTGTAATTATAGTGAGATAATGAGAAATTATTAAAAATTTAATTAATGACAATTTACTAATGAGTTAAAAGAGAAAAGTTTTAATTAACGGGAAGTTGATAGATCGGAGCAATGAGAAGAGTTTATTTATGAGTAATTATTAAATTAGGATAAGAAGAACTATCAAATGAACTTATTGGATTGAGTAATATATTTTATTATTTAAAGTTATCAAATAATATACTTTATTATTATTAAATTATTGAACTAAAAATAGTTATTGAATCAAGTATATGAAGAATACAATAAGTGAATTTAATAAAAAAAAAATTATTGAATTAATGAGATTTTCTAAAAGATGAGAAAGTAGTAATTTAATGAATAATGAGTAAAAATATGGTCAAAATATTCAAGAGACATTTTAAAGTGTGCAAAATCAGTGAAGCGGACTAGTAAGTATCGTTACACTATATGTATGAGAAAATATCTATTAAGAATTATTGAGAAACCACTAAATGTAGTAGGAAGAGAACCTACTAAAGAGAATAAAATGACAAGATTGGTAATATGAGGCTAATTAGAGGGTTATTAAAATAAGTAGTATACAAACCTAATAGAGTAAGGTAACGATAAATGGTTATAGAAGAGTTATTTTGAGAAGCAATAACGTGGATTGAGAGAGAATTATCAGTCCAAGTACTATAAGTTAGTAAACTGGAACCCGCGAGGAATCATAAAAATGAGTAAAATGTGATTTATATATAATATTATTACTAGTAAATATTAATACCTTCTGTGTTTATTCCTGAGTTCATTTCCGAGCAAGAATTCTGAGTTTGCTCATGAGTTATATTTCCGAGTTTATTTCTGAGACAGATATCCGAGTTATACTCCTGGGATTTGTTTGGAGTTCATTTCCGAGTTAGATTTCTGAGTCATATTTCTAGATTATATTTATGAGTTACATACCGGAGTATATGGGAATTCTGTATGATATGTATATTCCTTGTGATTTATTTGCATGTTTTTATATTAGTTGATAGCGGTGTAAACCACTAAATTGCTTCTTATACCTTAAGCAAACTATTGTCCCATAGAGTAGAGGACTCTTCTGAGCCATTCTAATAGAGAACCAGCGAAAATGAAATTTTACCTGTTCTAGAATGTTTAATGATCATTTTACTACACTGTGCGGGGAGAAATTCCCCATAAACTATATCCCTAACGCCATGAGAGAGCCGTGTGTGGTAGTGAGTATGGATTGGATGACCGAGCACCACGCCGAGATTATCTGTCGCCACAAATAAATCTGTAAAAATTTTCAAGTGGAGTTGAATCAGAGATTCAACGCAACGTGTACTGCAGGGTGCAGGTGTCGTGTCCGACTGCGAGAGCAAGAAGACATTTTCAGCATGGTGCCACAGATTATTTTGTGTATGTTATCGACGCCATTTTTAACGATAAACCGGGATCTTTAGAGAATGTTCTGATTTTTTTTTTATCCTTATCGTGTTGCGCCACCAGAGATGGAAGATTTGTATGAACAGTTGCAAGAGCTGGAGATATATTCTGATCGAGTAGTTCACCCTTAAGTGTTTCTTTTTAATCATAACATTTTTCTTGTCTCCCCATTTAAGAATGTGTGTCGTTGGCGGACCTGAGTCTGAGAGGCGAGATTACTACCCCAAGCTTCTTCCGAGCGATGACTTCGGGGACGAAGTCTGATCCAAGTGGGGTTGAGTTGTAACACCCTGAAAATCTTACTAAGTTAATATTACTCATAGTTTAGTTATATTTGAATTTATAATTGATTATTTGTGCTGTGAAAAGTAATTAAGGTCTAATATATATATTTTTTGTGATTTATTACTCATATCTAACTACAATTACATAGGGTCCGATTAATTACGTGTTTGGGCTCGTATTCCATTTTTATTATTATTACCGTAAGCAAGGCCCATTGGCAAGGAATTCTTAGGCATGTAAAGCCTCAAAATCAGGAATAGGTTTTGGGTATAAATAATTAAATATATCAGCCGTCATTCCCTATTACCTATTCCCTTTTTGTTTTTCTTTTAGCAACATTACTTTTCTAGAAACCACCTCCGTCCGTCTCCTCCACAATCACCACCGTTCGTATCTTGTTCGATAGTCACTTTGTTCCTGTCTTGACAAAAAAATTACAGCACGATTTTGCTTCTGTTTCCACCGGAGAGTATCACCTCCGTTCTTGCTCAGCCGTCGACAAGTACACAACCTGCTCCGTTCGTTTCTGCTCGGTGAGTTCCGCCACCGTCGAACTCCATTTCAGTATTCCCGTTTCTGCTCCGTCGAGTTTCGTGAAGCTTTATTGTTCCGGTAAGTCACCGCTGCTCTTTTCCGTTTCCTTTTGCAAGCTGTTGGATCGATATTAACCGTAAACTTTTCTGTTCGCATGGTGGTTTAATTTGGAGCAGGCTGTGACTTCCGATTATAGTGTCTAGCATCGCCGGTGATATTGGAGGAGGGTACAACCGTACAAGCTTACACGATACCGATTGGTAGAAATCCCTATCCGTTTCTAATTGTTTTGTCGCATGCGATATGGGTATTAAAGGCATGATGGGTATTATGGGTGTTAAAGAAATTAAGCAAATGAGTTTCGACTAACACAGTATAGTAGGATCTTTCTTTTTGAACAGATTAAACAAAGAGGATAAGAAAACATGTCATTATGATTTATTTAAAAGAGAAAGCATTTTACTGTTATTAAATTAAAGGAAGATTTTTAATGTAATCAAAAAAGAAAAAAGAAAAGAAAAGAAAAGAAAAGGGAATTGTTGTTTTATTATTTAATATAAAAGAATTGTTTTCTTTCTAATGTTTAAATAAATAGGGGAATATGTTTATTAATATTAAATCAAGGGAAATATATTATATTGTTTAAGCGAGTCCTGAGTTGAGCCTAATCTGGGTTATCTCTGGTATGCTTTTAGGACCGTCTAGACGTTAGCTGGGCAGTAGGGTAGTGTGCTGAGAAATCATCGGAGCTTACGTGTTTCGAGGTGAGTATTCTCACCGTGTATTCAGTTTTAACGTTGTACATGCATGACTTATGTGTTACATTTCTTGCACCATAATTGTTATCTGAGCTTGAGCTGTTATCTGAGTTTGATCCGCTATCTGAGCCTGATTTGTTATCTGAGTTTGACATGCTATCTGAGTATCTGAGCAGCTGTTGATTTATTTTAATCTGAGACATTGTGCCTGGGTAACCGAGCTCGGCACAGGGTCATTCTGTGCTACTACTTGCTAGGGCATCTGAGATAATTATGTTAAAGAGATAATAAAACATAATAACACACATCTGAGTTTTTGGCTATATGCCTGGGATCACCTCCCGTCTGAGTTTTGGGACTATTCCCGTCTGAGTTTTGGGATCACTCCCGTTTGAGTTTTTGGCTTATGCCTATCTGAGGTGTGAGGAGGGGCGAGGTTGATCTCTCGTCCCAAATCACACAAGCGCGCTATATAAATTAAAATCTGAGTAATAAAATCCGAGAAATAAATCTGAGTAATTAATCGAGTAGATTCTGAGTAGGAGTACACCGATGTGCCCTCATGTGTTGTATGTTATAATTGTTTACATTTTGAGATTATTCACTCAGCTTCCCAGCTGACCCAAACTTTCCCCCACCTTGTTTCAGGTACCAGCAAAAGAAAGGAGAAGGTGGACGGTTGACCGCTGTATCTTTTCATTACTGATGTGGACAGCATTTAATATTTTAAAACACTTTATTTTATTTAAACTATTTCCGCATTAAATACATTTTATATTAAACAATTATATTTGGGATTATTTAGGGGACCTTTTTGATTATAATATTGTACACAAAATTTTAAAAATCTTGTAAAATTTTAGGGTGTTACACATGTTCATTGCATCGGTTACCTCAAATCTTAAAGATGTTTGGGTAGTTGATAGTGGTGCTACAAATCACATATGCAACACTTTGTCCCTCATGCATGATGTTCATCCCTGTCCATCCCCAATCTATGTCACACTTCCAAATGGCTACAATGCAGAAGTTATACAATGGGGCTCTGTTTTCATCAATCAACACATCACCCTGCATGATGTGCTTTTCATTCCTACTTTCTTTTACAATCTTCTTTCTGTGAGCAAGGTAGGTAGTCATTTCCCAGTTAACATCTTATTCACACCTATCTCTTGTTTTTTCCAGGACCATCACAGGAGGATTGCTCATGGCACCCTCTATAATGGTCTTTACATCCTTGAAAGACACACACCATCTAAATCTGCTCAAATCAATTCCATCATCTCTTCAACCAACAACTCTTATCTGTGGCATTCCAGGCTGTGACACTCCTCTTTACATGCTTTAAAATAAATAAAATGTATTTCTTCTTTACTGAATTGTAACACTTCTTTTAATGAATGTACAAATTGTCCTTTGTCCAAACAACATGCTTTACCATTTCCTTCCAGTTCATCTCATGCTAATTTCTTATTTGATCTTATTCATGTTGATATATGGGGTCCATACAAACACTCTACCACGCTCAATTGCAAATACTTCCTCACTATTGTTGATGACCATTCTCGGGCCACTTGGGTCTACCTCTTACCCACCAAACACCATGCCATCTCTCATATTAAAATGTTCTGTGGTTACATCCTCAACCATTTTAACACTTCTATCAAAACATTTAGAAGTGACAATGGGGTGAATTCCTCAATTCCACACTAACAGAATTCTTTCAAACCCATGGCATCCTACACCAAACCACCTGCTCATACACACCACAACAGAAAGCCAGAGTTGAAAGAAAACACAAACAACTTCTTGAAGTGGCTAGAGCAATTAGATTCCAAGCTAACTTCCCAATTCATTTATGGGATTACTGCATTATGGTTGCAGCCTATATAATCAATAGATTACCTTCCAAACCCTTACAATTTAAAACCCCTTATGAACTGATATATCACACACCACCAAACCTAACTCACTTAAGGGTCATAGGATGTCAGGCTTTTACCCACAAACACACTACTGATAAATTTTCTCCCAGATCCATTCCCTCAGTTCTCCTTGGTTACCCTACCAATAAAAAAGGTTACCTTATGTATGATCTTCTTACTCACAGAACATTTGTCAGTAGAGATGTTCACTTCAATGAACAAACTTTTCCTTTCCACGACACAAACACCACCTCTCATGATCCTATACATGATTCTCCAAATTCTGCTCAATTAACTACTTTTCCATTTCCCCCTACAAAATCTCAATCAAATTCTACATCTGATCCATCTCAATCAGAACCCTCATCTACTCATCCTTCACCAATTACATCAAAACAATCCAATACCTCCTCATCAGATCAATCCACAACTCCACCTTCCATGTCTCCATCAACTCTGAATTCTAATTCATCTCCTACTATATCTACTTCTTCTTCTCCTCCATCACCTCCACCACCCCCACCACCACCACATCCCACCAGAACTTCCACACGAACTCACACTATTCCACCTAAATTCAAAGATTACCAACACTCTCTACCTACCAAAGCTTCCAATTCCATTGTTAAATTCCATCATTCCAAATTTCTTAATTACACAAATGTTTCTTAACCTTCAAACAGACATCTCATCAATACCATTAACAAACTCCAAGAATACTTTCAAGCATTTAAAGACCAGAGGTGGATTGATGCAATGCAAACTGAAATCACAGCCCTTGAGAAAAACAACACTTGGTCAATCACTACCCTACCATCTGGCAAAACTCCCATTGGCTACAAATGGGTTTACAGAATCAAATGTCATGCTGATGGAACTATTGAACGATGTAAGGCAAAGTTAGTGGCCAAGGGCTTCACCCAAAAGAGGGAATTGATTACATTGAAACCTTTGCTCATGTAGCTAAAATGGTAACAATTAGAGAATTATTTGCAACCTAGGGTCAAGATAACCCCCCCTGAAAAACTTTGGTAGTGTTCCTGAATTTGAATCTACGGACAATTACAGCTCTTACCACTTCTGATCTTTCTAGAGGCATGTTTGGAACTGCGTATTTGATCACAGCTCGATCGGAAAAGAATCAAGACAAAAAGAAAGAATCGGAATTGATCGATATATTTCTCTATTTTTTCCACGAGTGTTATAATTGGGATAATCTTATTACTTCAAATTCAAAGATTGATCAGCTTGCTATAAACAATGCTTTCTTATATGATGACCTCAATGAAGAAGTCAACAAGTCAATCCCTCAAGGCTACAAACATTCTTCTCCACCGAATTCTGTATGTAAACTCAACAAATCACTTTATGGCCTTAAACAAGCCAATAGACAATGGTTCACCAAGCTCACAACTTTTCTACTTGAGCTGAAATTCACACAGAGCTATGCAGATAAATCCCTTTTCACATTCAGAAAAGGACACATTTTTTTGGCCTTGGTTGTCTATGTTGATGATATCTTAATATCTAGGAAATGATTCTGATTTGATCAAGAATATCAAATCTCATCTGCACACTAAGTTCTGCATTAAGGACCTTGGTCCTCTACATTACTATCAGGGTATAGAATTTTTGAGGAACTCAATTGGTATAACAATGTCACAGAGGAAATATGCCCTTGATCTTCTACACACTACAGGCATACTTGATGAAAAACCCTCAAATACTCCAATTGACCCCAATATTCAGTTAAATGATACTGATGGTGACCCTCTCACTGACACATCTTTATACAGGAAGTTGGTTGGAAAACTTTTATACTTAACCATAACTCGTCCTGACCTTTCATTTGCTGCACAACATTTAAGCCAATTCTCCTACAATCCAAGGACTACTCACCTTAAAGCTCTAGACAAAGTCCTTAAATACATCAAACTTTCACCATGACAGGGTTTATATTTTCCCGAACAGAACACCCTAAATCTTTTGGCTTATTGTGATAGTGATTGGGGTAATTGTTCATTATCTAGGCGTTCTGTCACGGGTTACTACATTTTTCTTGGCTCTTGTCTTTTATATTGGCAATCCAAGAAACAAACCGTTGTCTCAAGATCTTCAACTGAAGCAGAATATCAAGCATTGGCTCATTGCACTTGTGAGATTTCTTGGCTTAAATGCCTTCTCCAAGACTTACATGTTCCAATATCTAGTGCTACAACTATTTTCTGTGACAATGAATCTGTTGTTTCCAATATCTGGTGCTACAACTATTGTTTCACTGAAAACATAAGTTTCTAAAACACAGGGAAGCATACGAAGTACGAAGCACATGTGTTTCAAAAGGTGAAACACATGTGTTTGAAACACATGTGTTTCAAGTCACGGAACACATGTGTTTCAAATCACGAAACACATGTGTTTCAAGTCACTAAAAACATTAGTTTTTAAAACACATGGGAGCATACGAATCACATGTGTTTCAAGTCACGAAACACATGTGTTTCACTAAAAACACGAGTTTCTAAAACGTAGAGGAGCATACGAAACACATGTGTTTCAAGTCACGAAGCACATGTGTTTCGCTAAAAACATGAGTTTCTAGAACATAGGGGAGCATACGAACTACGAAGCACATGTGTTTCAAAAGGTGAAAAACATGTGTTTCAAGTCACAACCACCACCGCCGGCGTCCGCCGCCTCCCATCTCCGCCGGCCGCCGCCATCCGCCATCCGCCCGTCGTCTCCGGCCGCCGGAGGTGGGTGGGGTATTAATGTATTGAAGCACATGTGTTTGTATGATTTGAATTTTGATCTTGATCTTTGACTTTTTCTTGATCCAAGGGCTATTAATTGTCCCTTAAGACTAGCTAAAATCCTTTGACTACCTTGAACATTTACCTTTGAGTCCTAATAAATAATGTACTTAATTATAAAATTCAAAGAACACGGGATGATAGAATATCAATGGGTCAACCTAAAAACAATTTGGTCCTCTTATGATCGATTTTGACATGTCAGTCAACTTAATCAACTAATAAACTTAGTTTGCTACTTCTACATGCACGAACATGATGGGTGTTAACTTGTTTTTTGTTACACTATAACTAATCTCTATATATGCAAGGTTATGCGTTAATCACGTAATAAACCAAAAAATATTTTCGTAAGACCCTAAGGACAAAGTTATAAGATACCTCTATATATGCAAGGTTATGCGTTAATCACGTAATAAACCAAAAAATATTTTCGTAAGACCCTAAGGACAAAGTTATAAGATACATGATCCATGTTCAGACTACTCGGCGTATGTTGAGTCTTTAACTTTGATGTATGCAACCTATCCGATAATCCCATGACCTTTTCCATATTTTTTTCTCTAGTCACTTATAAGCTTATACAGGATTTAATAGGTTGCGTATGATAAGCTTATCAATGTATTTAATATGGACTACCCGTAATAGCTTATGTTTTCAATGAAACACATGTGTTTCGTACATGTGCTTCGTATGCTTACCGGTGTTTTAGAAACTCATGTTTTTAGTGACTTGAAACACATGTATTTCGTGACTTGAAACACATGTGCTTCGAAGTAATATGCTCGTTTGTATTTTGGAACACCTGTGTTTTAGTAAAGCAAATGTGTTTCAATACATCAATACCACCACCACCCCCATTACCACCAGCACCTTCACTGTCAGCAACCACCACCACCGCCGGCTGCCGCCGCCGGCCACCAGCGGCGAATGGCGGCGGCCAGCGGTGGCCGGAGGTGGCGGCCGGCGGTGGCTGTAGGGGGCAGTGTCTAAGGGATTTGATCTTGATCATTTTGATCCAATGGCTAGAATTGGTGTAATATGTTTCTAATAGCCTATATGTCATGTGTTCAAATCCCGTCGTGAATAAACTACAGTAACTTAGGTGCCGTTCAAAAAAAATCACAATTATTTATTATTTTTGTTACATTAGTTTTCCACTAATTTTTAGTTAACAAAAATTTGTTTATGAAAAATCTCTGATGTGTTAAAATTTCTATATGTTTTTTCTAATGTTAATACTATTAATTTATTTTTTCTATCTTAAATGTTTTATAAATGATATAATATATAATTTGACAAAAGAAAAATTAATCATAACCGGTGTTCTTTTCAAATATATCGAAATATAATAAACTTATCATTTATAGTTATAAAAATAAAAATAATAAAAATCTATATTAACGTCACTTTTTTATAATTAATTGATAAATCTTTAATTTTTAAAGTCCAACAAATACTAATTAAGATATATTTTCTAGAATGTAAATTTATAATTATTTATTAACTAATCAAAAAATGATAAAGAATTACATATAAATATATTTAGTGTTTAAAGTGAAAAAATTATTAAATCTATAGGCTACAGAAAACAAATAATGAAAGATTATTAAGTAGTTAGACTAACCTTACAAAAAAACTATATATTCTAATGACAGAAAGTTATTCAAATAGAAATAACCTTTTGAATAACCTCCTAATAAAAATACTCTAGACCTAATTTTAATTTTACTTAAAACAATATTTTCCACGTCTAACATATCTATACTAATTTATAATGCAAATTAGACATTTCTAAATAAGGAAGGTCTGAATTTAAACATGTCATATTTAGCAATGTTCAATTTGCCTGAAAAATAATTAAAAAACTACTTTGGACAAGGCTCGAACCCGGGTGGGAGTGCTCCATAGGTGGAGCTCTTACCACTAGCCAAAGTCATAGCTTTGGTTACAACTTCGTAACACTTACACGCTATGCTTTCATGTGGGGACTAATTTTAATATAGCCATTAAAATTTTACGTTATTAACTTTTATTTATAGAAACCATAATCACTTAATGTAAATAGAGAAATATATTAAATTTGAACATGCGATTTAAATTACTTGGTTTTATTGGCGTGGATTTTCAAAACGCCAATTAAATATATTTCAGTTAATTTGTAATGATGAGTTGTAAATGAGTATCTCTTCATATTATTTGTCAAATTAATATGACATCAAAAATTAATATTTTTATTTCATCCCTAATTTATATAAGATTTCAGAAAAACAGTCAATTACTGCTTTCAGTCTATAATTAAAGGAGTGTTAATATGACGATTAATATTAATATGAAGAGATGCTTACATTCCGTCAGATTTATACGTTTTTAGTCCATAATTAAATGAGTGTTAATATGACAATGGATATGAATTAATATATACGTTTTTAGAGAGTTAATTTGTCATTTAATGATTTGACTAAAAATTAGTTTTCCTGCTCAAATAATTACGTTTTTATTAATTTTCATTTAATGTGTTAATTACGTTTTATTAAAATTAATAAATATGTAGAGATGTAAATCCGTATGAGTTATACGTTTTTAGTCCACAATTCAAAGAGTGTTAATATGACAATTTATATGAATATTAATATATACATTTTTAGAGTGTTAATTTGTCATTTAATGGTTTGACTTATAGTTATTTTGGGTGCTCAAATAATTACGTTTTTATTAAGCTCCTAAAAACCCGAATCAAATTTGAAAATCCTCCCTCTTTAAATCTTTTAATTACGTTAAAAATTGTCGATATTTAATTGGTTGATTCATTTTTATTGTAGAACCATTTAATGGTTTGACTTACAATAGTTATATTTTAACCGTTTTTATTGTATCAAAAGTTTTAAAAACGTTTCTTAAATTGATTTATCATTTAATGTGTTAATTATGTTTTATTACGGTTAATATATACGTTTTTGATATATACGTTTTTCATGTTAATATGACGTCAATTAAAAGTAATATGAAGAGATGCTTAAATTCCGTCAGATTTATACGTTTTTAGTCCACAATTAAATGTATATTAATATGACAATGAATATGAATTAATATATACGTTTTTAGATTGTTAATTTATCATTCTATGGTTTGAATTACAATTATTTTTGTTGCTCAGATACTTAACTTTTTTTTATTTGTCATTTAATGTTACGTTTTATTACAATTACTATTAATATCTAGAGGTGTAAATCCGTAAGAGTTATACGTTTTAGGAAACAATTAAAGGAGTGTTAATATGACAATTAATATGAATTAATATAAACGTTTTTAGATTGTTAGTTTGTTATTTAATGATTTGACTGATAGTTTTTTTTCGCTACTCATTAAATGACGGTTTTATTGTGGTTGACTCGTTTTTATAGTAAGACCATTTAATGGTTTAACTTACAATAGTTGTACTTTAAACGTTTTGATTGTATCAAGAGTATTAAAAAACGTTTCTTAAATTTTTTTGTCATTAAATGTGTTTATTACGTTTTATTACAGTTAATATATATATATATATATATATATATATATATATATATATATATATATATATACGTTTTTTATGTATATAAATTGACGACTCAACCATTTAACATTTGCATTCACGATACGAAACACATACCACCTTACCATCACTCGATTCACCAACAAGGTTAGTTTTCAATCCATTCCTCGGTTCATTTCTTAAGCTTTTGATACAAATTTTATTCCTATTGTGTATGACTTTCGTAATCTTTTTATACAAGGATTTTTTAACATGTCAACAATCGGATTGCCCTTTATAAGAAACATTCATGTTTTCAAGGACAAAATTCACCTCAAGGTCAGGGTTCTACGAATGTGGCCCCACACGAACTTCAACTATAAAAATGAGATAATATCACTTGAGATGCTGTTAATTGACGAGGAGGTATTAAACTTAATCATATTCGATAAATGATCATTAGGTATAGATATTATTTTTACTAAATTAACTATTAATTAAAATCATATGTATTATCCATTTTTTGTAGGGAGGCAAGATTCAAGCTTCTATTTACGTTAAATTGATGAGTAGATTTCAAAAAATATTGAAGGAAGACGGTGTTTACTATATCAGAGGAGGTAAGTTATGGGAGACCAAGTCATTTGTATAATAATCGTCATTTGTATAATAGTCTTTATCCATATTTTATTCCCAACTATCAGTCATTTGTATAATAATCGTTATAAAATAACATGTAAACGAACACCATCAACATCATCGCGGAAAAGATGTATCAGGGTACCCGCGGCCTCATTGCGCGGGTACCCTACTATATATCAAAACATGTAATCGAACAACATTTCAACGCCAATGCTAATTATTGCATTTTTCCTCTATGTTATACACGGTTTAATGCTTATGTATTATATTCGTTATAAAAATATGTAACCAATGGACTTTTAATCGCCATAAATATATACTTTGCAGCCGCCGCATCGCGCGGGTATTAGCCTAGTTACTTATAAAAAATGAGCTTAAACAAGTAACTTTTGTATAAGTGAGTTTGTAACCTCTAAATTTGCATGTCAGATCATTTTCTCAGTGTTTTAAAACCCGAGTGGACCCGGCCGGTTCAAACGATTGAACCGTCACCCGGTGTAGGAGGCGGTTCAATCGTTACCAGGTTTTTGCTTAGAATCGACCCGGTTTGATCCGACCGGGTATTGTGAAAACTGGGACACGGCTTTTAATTTTTTTTACTTCAGATGTACAAACTTTAGTGCATGATGCACACACTTGTATATAATATTTTTTATATGTTGTTAGTTGACCTGATTATTAATATATTTAGTTCAAATATATAATAATGTACAAACACTACAGCATCAAGTACACATATTTTATATAATAATTTTATTTACATGTTATTAGTTGACTCGGATTAACCCGTCTGTTGAACCAATTAACCCATGACCCGATCATCTTATGAGTAATAATCCGGGTTTTAAAACATTGCATTTTTGTTTTAGGAAATAATAACGATGGAACAACAAAAAAGATTATTACATGACATCACCTCTTGGATTCATTCCATGGGTTAATAGTAAACTCAACAAAGTCAAATCATTAGTAGAACTTAAATATTTCTTGTGTTTTAAAATAAGTGACACGTTTTATATTTTATGGTGTTTTAAAATACAGTAAGTGACATATTTTGAAATTTTCCTTATTTGGTAAAAAATAATAGGACTTATACCCACTAATTATCTCATTTAATAAAGTAAAATGACTAATTTACCTTTATTTTTACTTTTAAACATCATTAGACTCACTTTAATCATAATATGTGGGATCTTTCACTCATTCTTGTAGCCTAGTGGTATTCAAGGAGGGTTTAAGGTGTTGCCCATGACCTCTTGGTCATGGGTTCAAGTCTCGTCGTGGACAAAAAGGTGGAAGGTTCGAGGGAAGGCATACTGCACCTTGTGGATGTCACTATCTAGGCTCGAACCACTAACTTACTAACTAGTCGTTCAAAAAAAAACTATCTAATTTAACATTCATTACAATATTTTACCTAAAAAAAACATGTAACTCAATTTGTGTCACTTCTTTTGAAACGGAAGAAGTACAGAATTCTTCATGCTCTTTATTTTTTGAGGGGGGGGGGGGGGGGGGGCGCTATATCTATATCTATATCTACATAAGAAATGAGTTTCATGGATGAAGTTTGAGTTCTATTTTGATGTTGTTCCATTTTCATGTTAATAAAAATCGAAGCTCAAAAGTTGTAAAATCAAGAGTTATAAATTATAGTGATTGATTCATTTTAATAACAATTTAACAAACTCACTAAATTGTAAGACCAAGAGTTTTGAAATAAATATAAATAATGATAATAATAAAAAGTTCAATAAATATGACTTTTTAAGTGTTTTAAACATTAGAATCTATAAATACTCATTTTCATATTGCAAAAATTTGAACACTCAAAAGGTGCATCCAAAAGAAACATTTTTGCTTACAATGGATTAAGACATTCATCTAATAAAGTTGTAAGCTTATGTATTATCTTTATCGTTTTAGTTTATGTTTTATCTCTAAATATTGTTTTTCTTAGATAATTATATTGTGGTGTTGCTAAATATTGTTTATATTGTAATCAAGTTTATGATAGGAGCTAATGGTTTTATCCTAAAATAATTGGGAGCACATTTCACGTTTGCATATGAGGTGAAATTTAGGAAGATGCATCCAAAAGAAACATCTAAAAAGAAACATCAAACAACTGGAGTCAACAACAAAGACCTTTAGGGACTTTGTTCTTTATCCTCGCTATTAATTGTCAATCCAACATAATCTTTATATTTGTATTTTTTGAAGTAAAAAAAAAGTCATAGAGATGAATCTATAAATACTCATTTTCATGTTGCAAAAATTTGAACACTCTAAAGGTGCATTCAAAAGAAACATTTTTGCTTACAATGGATTAAGACATTCATCTAATAAAGTTGTAAGCTTATGTATTATCTTTATCGTTTAAGTTTATGTTTTATCTCTAAATATTACTTTTCTTGGATAATCCAATTGTGGTGTTGCTAAATATTGTTTATATTGTAATCAAGTTTATGATAGGAGCTCATGGTTTTATCCTAAAATAAATGGGAGCAAATTTCACATTTGCATATGAGGTGAAATATAGGAAGGTGCATCCAAAAGAAACATCTACAAGTGGAGTCAACAACAAAGACCTTTAGGGATTTTGTTCTTTATCCTCGCTATTAATTGTCAATTCAACATAATCTTTATATTTGTATTTTATATTTGTATTTTTGGAAGTAAAAAAAGTCATAGAGAAGAAGTCTTTATGTTTTGTTTTATAGAGAGTATGTTAGTTGTTTTTGTTTAAAATTACACAACCTCTTTTGCATATGCATAAAATTATTATTCGTTGTTTATGTACATTTTGTATAAATATGATATTATATAATGATCTAATATCATTAAAAATTTATAAAATATATAATAGTAAATTATATGTTAAATAATAGTAGTAAATTCAATCAAATAATAGTCTTTTCATTTAACTAGAAGTTACATATTATGAACTATAACCAAATTTATAAAATATATAGTAGTAAAATCTATGTTGAATAATATTAGTAAATTCAATTAAATAATAACATAAATAATTATAGTAAATTCAATTAAATAATATTCTTTTCATTTAACTAGAAGTTACATATTATTATAAAATATATAGTAGTAAATTTTATATTAAATAATAGTATTAAATTCAATTATATAGTAATATAAATAATAATTGTAAATTCAGTTAAATAATAGTCTTTTCATTTAACTAGAAGTAACATTTTATCTTATAAAGTATAAATAACACACTATCATGATGCAAATGATATTCTGTCTTCAAATGTTATATCTTATTACCCAAACAGAACATCCACATAAAAAAAATAGTGTGATGATAACGCTCAGCTTCAAGGATATTAGTGTTGATATTTGATTTTGTTACACACGAGAGAGTTTTCTTATTGTTTTTGTTAAGATAAAGATTTTGTTAGTATTTTTATTAGAGAGACACATTTTTTATGTATTTGTATGTATTTTTATTTTTTATTATTTACTCTTGGAGAAAAAAAAATATACAATTAAAAGTCTCACATCATGTTTGCATTAACCGGCATTAGTTGATGATTTATCTTCGTTGATACATATTTTTGCTTGTAAAGATAAACCATGAAGTTCTTCATAATATCACTTATATGTTATAAACCATGAAGTTTTTCATATTATCACTTATATGTTATGAATAACATGTTTTGTGTTGCGCTAATAAGAAAATGATAATGGTTTTGTTACTTTGCATTTTCCTACAACAAACTTTGCTTATTTAGTAGAGCGGTCTTACTTTTAGTACTTTGTCCGTTACTCCAATACAATTTATACGCTTTACCTTCAAATAACGTTTTCTCATGAATAAAGCCCGTGCATCGCACGGGCCATGTTTACTCGTAATATATAATATTGCACTTGCGTAGCTTTCACATTTATTGAATAGTGTCATTAACCGTTAAGTTAGACTAACTTATATACATACCAAATGTATCGGATTCTTACCACGTACACCGGTATTACCTAAAGAATTTACTCATAGCATAATTATTTAACTTGAAGAATACTACTCCCTCCGTCCCATAAAAAATTTCCTATTTCATTTGGGCACAAGATTTAAGGTGATAGTTAGTGGTGGAGTCATTGGTAATAATTTTAATTAAAATATAAGATTTGTTTGGAGAGAGAAAGATAGTTATTATAGTTAGTGGTGGGATTATTAATAATAATAGTATTTTATTATGTGGAGCCCATCAAATGTGAAATGGGAAGTTTTTTGTGGGACAAAAATATGTGGTGAAATGAGAAGTTTTTTGTGGGAGGGAGTGAATATTTTAAAGGCAAAAGATCATAATTACACGTCACATGTCTCCAACGAAACTTTGACCTACAACTTTTTTTGTTGTAAGACCACTTATATATTGCTCTACTATAAACGTTTTAAAACGATCTTAAAAACACAATCTAATAAGCTAGACTTTTATTTCAATCATTGACATGTTTATTATCACTTTTGAGTACGCAAAATCCAAGTAGTATATTTTGTTATTGACAAATATAATTACTACTTATTAAAAGATCTAAAATATACAAGAACACTGTAAGAAAGCGGGATCATCCAAAAAGAAAGAGAGGAACACCGCAAAAAATCCAAGTAGTATATTGAAGATTCCAAAAGTTGTTACTCTAACAAATAAGTATTTATCAGTCGAACAATTTAGTCAAATTAAGAACATGCATATTGTTTAACGTGTTATGAACAAACAAACAATTTAATTTGTTTATGTGGTTCGAGAGAATTTGATCTTTCGTCATTGGTCAGCAATGGGTGGAAAAAAAAATGAGATACATGCTAGCACGTGTTTTTGACTATATAAAAGCGTTCAACTAATATTGATTTTGACCGCCACTAGTCAAATTTATATAAACAACATTTACAATAGAAGTCATTTTTTAGCTCTTTAATCTTTATTATTTAAACAAGACGTCATCGCCCAACTTCTTTGAAGTGTTGCTCTAATACTTTAAATAAAATTTAGCTTACTATCATAAGCTTAGTATCTAAAAAAGCAGAATTTATAAAAAAATTTAAAAGGATATTTTTGTAATAATGAGCTCTTCAAGGTGGCTGAGATTTGCTCATGATGTACACAACACAACCATTATCTAAGGTAGTAATTCTAGGGGTGAGCAAAATGACCGAAAAAACCGAACCGAACCGATACCGAACCGATACTCCTTGATGTTTATAGCCTTAGATCCATGGAAGTAAAAGCTTGAATCTCAAACCCAAGTTCTTGGGGTTTACTTAAATGGTGAAATAAAAGTTGTATACACTTAATAGATGGTATTTTAACAAAGGAAACAAGTGTATGATTAAGATTTGTAAGAATCGTAAGATTTGGTAAAACCTAGGGTTTTCGAAATCATCAAAATTGGGGGAAAGTATTAATAAAGGGGTTCTAATGATATAAGGGTTTATTAGTAGTAGTATTTGTCGCTGAACAAGTTGTGATTGTTATATTAGGCTTTTGGAGAAGTCTTGGAAGGTGCTAGCTTGTTGAAGCAAAAAGATTGTGTTTAAGGAACACATTGGGAGCAATACTTATTAAGGTGAGTACGTGTGAAATTTACTGAGTACATAGCCATGAAAATACATTTCATTTACATATGTTGTGTTTACTTGATTAATGTGTAGAATTATAGTGTGTTGAGTTAGTTTATATTATTGATGATAGTTAACTAACTTGTTTGATGATTGATGTGATAGCCGAAGGCTTTGATTGAAATAACTGTTGACTTATAGTAAGGATGAAACGATGTGATGATGCGGGGGATCCCCGGTCATGAGGATATGGAATGGGGAGCATTTGGGCGGATCCCCATCGGCCCATTCCATGATAGTAGTCTTGCTAACTGGAGGTAGTCCGGCGAGTAAGGCGGGTTAGGTAGATTTGGTGATTCCCTCTTGCCTCTACCTTGAAGCTTATTAATGCGGGGGATCCTTGGTTAATAAGTTAATGTGGTTCTAGTTAGTTCGGGGGCATCCCGATAACTAGATATGATTGCTAGGAAAGCAAGGATAATAGAGTCACATTTGGGTTTTAGACCCCACTAAAACCCATGTAGCTCATGAGACTTTCTTGTCTCACGTACTCCTTGTTTGTTTTGCTATGTACTCAGGTTCTGGATCGAAGGTTTAGGTGCGTAATGGAGACGTGCGGGGCCTAGAATAGAAGAACACTAGAACGGAATTATGCTTAGCTTTGGTTTTGATATATTTTGTAACACCATATTTATACTCTGATTTTCAGGCCAAATATTTTTGTAAATCCGTATTTTGGAACCGTTCTTCTATTTATAAAATGATATATTTTGGCCAAATGTTTTGTTATAAAATTTGAGGTATTACAATTTATATACAGAGTCGTTTTCAAGAAAGTCCTTGATTTTTATGAAGTCCCAAGGAATAAATCTCAACCATTGATTAATAAGATCTAATTGTCAAGATTAATCACATATTTATACATGGAGGGGTATTTTGGTCATTTTAAAAAAATATTTTTTTTATTTTTTATTTTAGAATTATTTTTTTTATTTTTTATTCTTTTTATTATTTTTATTATTTTTTTACAAAAAAATCATACTTCCTCCGTTTCAAAATAAGTGATACACTTTTAAGTTCACGATTTTTGAGGCAAAATATGATAATGAATGTTAATTAGATTAAATTGGATGGTTAGTGGAGGATGGGTCCCACATATGTTGATTAAAATGAATTTAATGATGTTTAAAAGTAAAAGTAAGGGTATAAGTGTCTTTTCACTATATTTCCTCCGATTCAAAATAAGTGCTACACTTTCCTTATATGAGTGATTCTAAATAAGTGCTACACTTTGAAAAATTACCTTATTTGGCAAAAAAATAAAAGGACCCACACCCACTAACTATCTACTTTAACAAAGTGAAATGACCCATTTACCCTTACTTTTTACTTTTAAACATCATTAACCCCACTTTATTTAAAAGGTGTGGGACCCATTATCCACTAACCATTCAATTAATCTAATTTAACCATAATTATAATCTTTTGCCTCAAAAACCATGAAACTCAAAGTGTAGCACTTATTTTGAATCGGAGGAAGTATTAAAGGAGATAGTTAGTGGGTGTGGGACCCACTACTTTTTACCAAATATGGTACGTTTTCAAAGTGTATCAATTATTTAAACACCATAAAATGGAAATTGTATCACTTATTTTGAAACGGAGGAAGTATTTTTTTCCATTAATAAAACATAATGTGATTGCATATTCAATCACATGTGATTGAGTACTGAATCACATGTGATTGTGTATTAAATCACATGTGATTGTACTAAAACATCAAATGTAATTAAATGTACAATCAAATGTGATTTTACACTAAAATCACATGTGATTAAGTACTACACGTAATTATCAAATAAATATTGTTTTTTAACGAAAACAATAATTAAAAAATAAAAAATAAAAAAAAATCAAAACTTTTTTTAAGTATCAAATGATCAAACTACCCTCCTTGTATAAAACGAGTATAATTTAACCCGCGCTTCGCAGCGGGATTTTAAATCCTCTATTTTTTAAGCAAAACTAAAAATTTTGTTTATATTAGATCTAATTTAGTTTATATTAAGTTCTTACTACAAAAGCAAACTAGTTACGTACCTTATTTGTTGATATGGTAAGCATAATAAATAAAAAAGTTATAAAAAGTAGAATATTACAAAGTAAATACTTAAATACTAATTAATATACTTAATTGTGGAAATTTAAAAAATTTGGAACATAAACTAATATATAAGTATGCTTTTAAACTAGCGGTGAGCATAAACACCGAAAAACCGAACCGAAACTGAAAAAACCGAACCGAAAAAACCGAACCATTTGAAAAATTGATATCAATGGTTTTGATTTTTGGAAAACCCGAATGCTTGGGGCGATTTTCGGGGGCATATGAAAAACCAAACCGAAAAACCCGCCCTGCCTCGCCATTATATATATTCCAAGTTTTATAAAAATATTCTTATATTTTTAAAAGATTTGATATAGATTTGTTTGCAAAAGGAAAGCAACCATGCAATGAAACTTTTATGAATGAAGACATGGATTAAAATTATTGCGAAAGATTGTTGGATGTTATTCTATTTTTAATTTTATTCTAATTATGTTAGTTGAATTTATTATTACATTGTATTAAACTTACTAGTTATTTTTTATTTATAACGAAATGAGTTAAGGTTTGCGAGTTTGAATCATAATATAATTTTTTAGGTAACAAATTGGTAAATTTAAAGGAAATTAAAAAACCGAAAAAACCCGAAATCGAACCGAAAAACCCGAAACCGAACCGAAAACCCCGAAAAACCGAAACCGAAAAAACCGAAACCGAACGGGGTGTAATTCTTAAAACCTGAACTTTTAGGGCGGGGTTTGGTTTAAGTTAAAAATCGCCCCAAACCGCCCCATGCTCACCCCTATTTTAAACCATCAACCTATTACATGAAACAAATAAATGCAATTAATATAAAGAGTTTTAGGAATCTATTAAAAAAATGCTACCTGCCAGACTCGAACTTAAGTCCTTGAGGTCACTCCCTCAGCAACTTACCACTGCGCTACAATATATAGTTAATTTTAGGCGCACAGAATTACCTCAATATTCGGCCAATAGTGTTCTAGCATGTCATACTCCACTTCCATTTTCAACCAATAGTGTTTAGGTGAACAGTAAAACACTATGACAATTGTATAATAGGTATAATATGTGATTAATCTTGACCATTAGACTACCCGTAATGGGTGACCAAACTAAGTTTGGTCACCCTTGCCACCTCTGGCCCACATCAGCCCGACCAAACACATAAAAAATCTCGACCAAACACATGTAACCAGGCGACCAAATCATTCCCCTTTGAAAAAACCTTTCCCCTTTGAAATTTGATCGGTCGTCTGGACGACCGATACACCCTTAGGACGCGTCGGGTTGGTGTGGGCGTAAGGGGGGGACGCGTCGAGTGAGCATGCCACATGGGACGACCGTGACCTTGCGACCTTTGCGTTACGGGTGGTCTTAGATCTTATTGATCAATGGTTGAGATTTATTCCTCGAGGCTTCGTAAAAATGACGGACCTCCTTGAACATTTTTCTCTTTGTATACAATATAAACGAATTATATCTAATAAATAACTGTATTTTAACAATTTTACAACTAATGCTATCATATAGGTCAAAATAAAACATGTGATGATGTTGTAATTTTAATAGATGATCTAGTAAACCTATCGTATTTTTTTTTATTTTTTTTAACAGCACCTAATCTACTCTATTTTTGTCCATGACGGGACTTGAATCCATGACCAATAGATCATGGGCAATACCTTATAACATTCTCCAATACCACTAGGCTACAAGGCCTTGAATCCCTGTAGTATATAATGCAATAAATCAGTGTTTTAAAACCTGGGTTCGACCACCGCTTCGAACCAGTCGGGTTAACTATGAACCCCCGTTGGACCGTCCGATCGAACCGGCCGGTCGAACCGTATTTTTAATTTTAATCTCATTTTTTTTAAATTAAAGTGAATATTTTGTATTATTTTTTATACGTTTGAAGCTTATATGTTTTACAATTTAAAACATAAAGTTTCTAGTTGAATTTTTCGTGTTATGTCTCTTTTTATTATAGATTACAAACTCAAAGTGTTAAATTTTGTTAGAAAAATAGTTTTTGTAATTTTTTAGATGTTTATAATATTTATTTTGTAATTTTTTAAGATTTTTTTGCATTTATATACTTTTTACATAACTGATTTAACATAAATATTCAATAGCAGTGTAATCCGGTTGAACCCGCCGGTTGAACCGCTCCGACCGGTTCGACCATTTTTAGAGCATCGCCCGATCCGATTCAAAATCCGGGTTTTAAAACATTGCAATAAATTGATAGATGATCTAGTATGAGATCACAACAAAAATAAGAGGCCCGTGATATTCAAATACTAACTCTTCAACCAACTAAGTTAAAATAGAAAAATGATATTGATTCATATTTTATGTTTATTTATGTGTCTATTATTTGATAAAATGACATAAATAATCCATTAATTCTCTCTCCTAATATTATTTCTTATTTTTTACGCATGTCCTAATCAATTGTGTATGCACATAAATAATTTTAATTTTTTTGAACGGCAAGTTAGTAAGTTAGTGGTTTGACATATGCAGTGACATCCAAACGGACAATATGCATTCCTCGAAAATATCGACTTTTTTGGGGAATAAACTCCACCTCATATTTAATCTCCCGAGGAATGGTCTCACCAGGTCTTGAACCTACACCTTTTGAAGGCAAACCTCCCAAGTCCCAAGGCAATCCTTGGTGACTAATTGATATAGACTAATTAATTAAATATGCACATAAATAATTAAATATGCACCAATACCATTACTCGTTAAAATATTATGATTCAATCATTATATAATGAATTTTGATCCAATGGCTTTTGGTTAACCATATATGACTTCAACCAAAGGTTAATTGTTATACAAGTTGATAGCAAGTTAAGCGAGTAATTTTTGGTAAAACGTTTTAAATTGGTATGGGTTTTAACGCATGCCAATTTTTTTCTTATCCTTTTACCTTAGAATTTTGTCTGAATAAAATTACAAGACATATTTATTAATGAGAAATGATTATGACAGCCCTAAGGGCTGTCACTAAAACGTCAAGACACGCATAAAAAACTTGTACAATAATCAATAACCGCCCCCTGGATTTTAGGAATCAACCCCCACTACTGAAAGTACAAATGATTTATGCACATAACCACCTCTTAATGACAGTCCTAAGGGCTGTCATTAACAAAACCCTTTATTAATTCTTATTAAAATAAGTAAGTTGTCTTGAGTAAAATACTGTGATGCGAACTCTAAAAATTTACAAAAACTAAATTAATTTCAGACTACTTTTATTAAATTCCACTCGTTTAAAACAAGTTTGTAAAAGTTTGCATTCATGTATTTCTTTTTGGCATATAAATCTACATTCCTTTGTTATTGAAAAGGCATAAAGTGAGTCAAAAATGGCAGATTAATTATTCTATGAACAATTAATTATATAATCCATAGCATCCAAGCGCACTTCTAATGGTGGAATCTCCCTACGTGTTTCCTCAAAATATTTAGACCAACATATGCATGTGGTAAATTAACTACTTCTTAATTTTGTAGCACATATTGTCCACGTTCCCTGCTTTCCAACTAAACAGTTCGATATGTTTTCAAATTGCTTCTATACAATTGTGGAACGAGTACAATTTTATAATTATTATATTTATAATTTTATCTTAAGCTAATTATTATATATGTTAATTTATAAAACAATATAAAATGTAATAAATTTTCTTTCAAGGTTACTTTGTAATAAAGTTAAGTACAATAATCATGATGGCTAAGTATAAGATAGTGTTTTCCCTTTTATTAGTAATGCGGTTAGCTTATACGAAATTTATACTAATATGTAAATGTAAATTACTTAATCCTAAAACTTAAGAATTTAAAATTATTATATTACCATTTAATTTCATATTAAAATCTAATTATTTAAACAATTTAAATTAAAAGCTGGTAAATATGTAAATGAAACTGCACTTTGTTTAAACAAATTGAAAATCTAAACATTTATAAAATTAATTTCAATTACATATAAGTGTAATGAGGTAATAACTGTTAATATTATTACAGATTTCAAGTTACTTGGATCACTGTGAAGTTGTGTTTTCACTATCAGATCAAAATATTTCGAGAGTACTCTCGAAATCTCTAATCGGATAAAATCACAGTGTGATCAAGAACATAGAATATGTGTTTTGATCTGAAAAAAACGTACCAGTAACTATGACCAAAATTGATGATTATCTCCATAATTGAAAACCGCCAAGAACTGCTTAATGGCAGTTTCAAACTGTCCAAAAACTGTCCAAAACCGGGTCGAATTCGGGTCAGATTTAACGGGTTGAAAATCGGGTTTTATTCGAATTCGATTTTTCTACACATTTTTTATAAAGGAATATTAACCTTGGTCCCTTGGACCCCGCCAGGGGCGCTGCCCCTTGGACCCCGTTCCCAGGGGCGCTGTCCCCGGACCCCCGTTCAGTCGGTCTATTTTAATCATAATAAATTCAAACAAGCGTGCACTCTGCACCATCCTTAATTGTTCAATATTTATTAAGATTATATTTGGTCAACAAGTTTATCCCATTACACTTAAATAATATTGGTGATATAAATCACCAACAATAACTAGATGTCGTTTTACACCAGTATATGCTATTACAAATGTTATGGTTAAAAGAGCTATTGCTTTTAAGAGCATTGGGTGCAATGGCACCACCCTGATGCCATACTGAGGTGGCAGACTCAATTAGCGCCACCATCCCAAGTCACCACACCGGAAATGTTTTGTGCTAAGTCACACGCCAACAACTTTTCAGCCCACCCAAATGCATTTTTACTCGGTTTGTTGCTTTAAAACAAAATCTTATTTCTATATCTTTAAATAATCCATAAAGTGGTAAGAATAGTCACCTAGAACCTTTGCTTTGAGTTTTCTAAGATTGAAACAATGTTATTTATTTATTTATAATGTCTTTTTCATGTTTAGTAACACGAATGAAGGATAAAACTGAAAGTCAAAGACTATTAGTATTAGAGTATATTACACGGATAGTCCATGTGGTTTGACCTGAGTTTTGGATTTGGTACCTAAGTTCCAGAAATTACACTCGTGGTCAGCATGGTTTGCACTTCGTATCGGTTTTGGTCCCTAATGCTAACTGCCGTTAAAAATGGCTGTTAAATCTAGACATGTGCAAAGCACATGGAGGCAATTTAGTCCTTTTACCCTCCTCATCATCTTCATCTTCCTCATCATCACCATTAACAAAAAAATTCTTTGCATATGTTTCCCACTTTAACACAAATCAGACCGTTGGGGGCTCACGATACTTGTAACATCTTCTTCCTTCCTGGGTTCACCCAACACCTGTTCCAAACAAACACACACACACACACAATGGTGGCAAGAAGCCCACCGAAACTAAAGAAAAAAAAATGGTGGCACCGCTTGACCCATTCAACTTAGAGAAACAGTTGTCAAGGTATCCATTTCATCCCATCTCCAAATCTCTGTTTTTTTATATATAAAAAATATGGGTTTTGTTTTTTGAAGGTGAAAATTGGAATTTTGTGTGTGTTTTGAAGGTGGATAAATGTATGGCTCGATTGCAAGAACTTCAGTTCATCACAGATCTCAAGTTACCATCACAAATAGGTTTGTTGGCCGTTTTTTGATGTTCAATTTTGGATAATTTGTTTTTTTAATGATTTTGATTTTTTATTTTTGATTAAATACGGGAATGGAAGAAAATGTAATTACCAGCAATGCTTTTAGGAGAAACAGTGGGTGAAATATGCCAAACAACTCAATTCGCTAGAAAAATCCTGGCTGCTGTTGATAAAAAATCCTAAGATCTAACAGCCATTTTTAGAGGGTATTTTTTGTTAATGATGTGATGAAAAGTAAAAGATAATCCTGGTTGTTGTTGAAAAAAAGTAAAAGTAAATTAGAGGGTATTTTTTGTTAGTGGTGATGATGAGGAAGATGAAGATGATGAGGGTAAAAGGACTAAATTACCCCCATGTGCTTTGCACATGCCTAGATTTAACAGCTATTTTTAATGACAGTTAGCGTTAGGGACCAAAACCGATACGAAGTGCAAACCACGGTGACCACGGGTGTAATTTCTGGAACATAGGGACCAAATCCAAAACTCAGGTCAAACCACAGGGACTATCCGTGTAATTTACTCTTAGTATTATCATGAAAAGTTTTTAACTATGTACAGAAAAGTCCAGTGACATCCTATTTTTGATTATTTTTTAAGATGGTTCAGATAATCTACCAAAGGTTTAAAAGTCTTTGCAACTCCATCTAGACGTGACAATTCAACAATAACCGGAATTCATTCTAGTAGTACATGATGAGGTAAGAAGTTCTTATTTGACCTATCATCAATGTCTTTTACTTTTTGTCTTGCACTAATTTCAATTCATTCGCAAAAACATGTTAATTAAATGACTTAATTGTACCTATAGTAGTTAATAGGTTATTAGAAGTGTAAATGAGCCGAGTCAAGCTCAACTCGTTTAAGATTAGAAAGTTTGAGCTTAATCTAATCTTGTAGCCTAGTGGTATCCAAGGAGGATTTAAGGTATTGCCCATGACCTATTGGTCATGCGTTCAAGTCCCGTCGTGGACAAAAAGGTGGAAAGGTTCGAGGGAAGGCATACTGCCCCTTGTGGATGTCACTGTTTAGGCTCGAACTACTAACTTACTAATTTGCCGTTCAAAAAAAAAAATAAAAATCTAATCTTATTTCGAGTCTCATGTGTAAAGCTTGAGCTTGACTTGTGACGGATTTTACAGGCTCGGATTCAGCTCGTTTGTGATCATTTAGGTTTGTATATACTAAGTATACAACTTTTATATATGTAAATATAATCTTTATTATATGATATAAATATTATTATTTTGTTATGTTATATAAATATAAATGAAGTGACATCGAGTGATGACTCAATATTTGGTGATGAATGCGAAAACAAATTCGAGCCTTTGATCAAAGAAAAATAAGTGGTTATGATTTGATTAAATAAGTTTAGGAGGTTTTAAAAGAAATTTTATAAGGTTAAAATGGTAATTGGGCAACACCCTCTCTCTCATTGTGACACTTGTCACCTTGTGATTTGTTTGGTTTTTGTTTTCCCCCTCATTTTGTTTTTCGGTTATAACTTATTTTTTAGTTGTAAACAAAAAATTCTGAAAAAAACAAAAGTTCTTAAAATTAAATTCCCTACCAAATGAGCATATTCATGAAAATTAAAAAAAAAACGATTAATTTTGAATCATTTTGTTAATTTGGATCATTATCTTAATGTTTGATCATTTTGTTATTTTTGGATCATTGCTAATTTTGAGTAAACATAATTTTACATAAATAATTAGTCAAATAAAATAGCATACATAATTTTAGATCATTTTGTTAATTTTGGATCATTTTATTTACTTTCTCATCATTTTTAATTTTGGGATCATTTTATTAATTATGGATCATTGTCAATTTTTGATCATTTTTTTTCAAATTTTCATGACTATACTCGTTTTGTAGAAATTTAAAATTAAACGAAGTGGGGGGGGGGGGGGGGGGGGTTGGGAACCCACATCCAATCATAGGATGACAAGTGGCACATGGTGAGAAATGGGGTATCTAAAAAAGACGTTTGTGCCCTTCACGAAATGGATGGACGAAAATTGTCCTTGCAGTCCTCATCGAATCTAACCCTAATATATATAATGATATAAATATATGTAAGGATTCGGCGGTGATGATTATGTATCCAATCACATGTGATTTGATGATGGTAGTTGATAAGATATTTTTTGATTCAATGGCTAAAATATGTCTTTTAGGACTTTGTTTTAAAGGTAGATTACTTAGAACACAATTTTATATACTATATACTAACTCCGTATCAAAATAAGTGATAAATTTGAGAACTTGCAGTTTTTGAGCCAAAAAATTAAAAGATGGACTAAAATAGATTAAAGTGGATAATGAGTCCCACTCCTTTTGAATAAAGTGATATTAATGATGTTTAAAAGTAAAAGTAAAAGTAAAAGAGTACTTTCACTTTATTAAAGTATATAGTTAGTTGAGAGTGCGTCTCACTTTTTTATCAAATAAGGTAAATTTTAGAAGTGTGTCACTTATTTTAATTCACCCCTAAATAAAAAGTATATCACTTATTTTCTGTGGTAATATAGAGAAATGATATTTAGTCCTACCACTTAGACCTACTCATAGGCCTACCCACTTGATAGTTTGACATGTGTATTCCACTAATTCTCTCTCCTAATATTATAATTTGATTTTGACACGTGTCTTCATCTAATGAGTAGGCCTATGACTAGGTCTAGATAGTAGGCCTAAATACCATTACTCGGTAATATATTAGAACAAATCGACATGATATTTACGCTCAAATAAAAACCCTTTCACTAAAATGAACTACTCCGCAATAGCTAGAGAGTGTAAGTTATTTACGACCACAAAACGTAAGTAAATTACGTGGAAATATCGAGTTTATAATTTATGAGTGATGACAGCCGCCTCTCTTTTATTCAAAAGAGAAACAATTAATAATAATAATAATAATTAATTCCACCACCTTTTATAAACCCCTTTCTTCTTCCCATGTTTTCTTCTTCCCATCACAAGTCCACAAATATCAACTTCTTTCTCTCAATTTTCTCTCTCTAAAATGGAAAATTTTGCAGCAGTGTTTCCCTACAATTCATCATCTTCAACTTCACCTACGAGGGTTGTTTCTTCCCATCTATCACTCAATTTGATGAATGATTACGATCATAATAATGGGTACAATCAGTTAGAGGATAATGATCAAGATCTGGGTTTAATTGGGAAATTAAACCCTAATTGTAGCTCAGATGAAGCTGTGGTGGATCGTGTTTCTCCAACGAGTAGTGGATTAGGTAATAGTACTGATGGTAATAATGATCATAATTTGAATTCTGGGAAAATTAGTATTAAGAAAGGAGAAAAGAAAATACGAAAACCTAAGTGTGCATTTCAGACAAGAAGTCAAGTTGATATACTGGATGATGGTTATAGATGGAGAAAATACGGTCAAAAAGCTGTCAAGAATAACAAGTTTCCCAGGTTTTATTTTTTTACTCGACTTTTTTTTTATAATTTTTATCGTTAGTTGGATGTTAATTTGGTTCTGGTTCTTCGGTTAGGACTTAATTTGACTATATAAACTTATCTTCAATATATTGCTGATTTAAAAAAAAAAAAATTAAGATCATCGGGTTGTGATTTTCTTTTCTCAAAACGTCCATCAATATTAATTATTATTACTACCTCCGTATCAAAATAAGTGATAAATTTAAGAAATTGCGGTTTTGAGGCAAAAGATTGGAAAGTGGTTTAAAATAGTATAAAGTGGATAGTTAGTGGATAATGGGACCCATTTCTTTTGGATGTAGTGAAATTAATGATGTTTAAAAATAAAAATAAGGGTAAAAGAGTAATTTTACTTTATTAAAGTAGATAGTTAGTGGAGAAGGGGTCCCACTTTTTTGCCAAATAAGGAAAGATTTTGAAGTGTATCACTTATTTTGTTCCACCCCTTTTAGGAAAGTATATCACTTATTTTGATACGGAGGTAGTATTATTTTCTTAGAAAAAACGAGAATTTTCTGCTCGATTGTGTGCAAATTAAAGTGCTCGTTGATTAGTACTTAGTTAGCTATCATTTTAACTAACATGTTTTTGTTGTGTTATATATGAAAATAACCCTTACTCTATAACTAACTACTGTTATATACTACTTTGAAAAATAAACATTTTATTTATTTCTTATACTTAAACGGTCTTTTTACCTAGCTATATCCATGATTTACGAATTTTATGTATTCTTCATGCAAAGTTGCATAAATTTAGCTAGCTGATCGATCATTGTCATACGGTTATTGTTGTTTATGACAATGTAAAACGTGAGGTTGTATATCATATTTAATTTTGGTTTTACAATTATGTATATTCTATATGGGTGATTTTTACAACATATTTTTAATGCATCTACCACAACTAATACTTAATATAATTGTACAATTAGCTGTAAAACTTATATTGTGTTATGTGTATATGGCCCGGTTGATTTGATTTTTAAAAGTAATATTACTAACTTTGATATGTAATTTAATTTTTATGTATATAACCAAGTTTGCATGTGGATATAAAACTCATTTATGCAATCATCTCTTTTTATCTCCGTATAATTTCAGTTTTTATATATAAACGATTAAATTATGATATTAATACAGGAGCTACTACCGATGTACATACCAAGGATGTAATGTGAAGAAACAAGTTCAGAGGCTATCGAAAGATGAGGGAGTCGTTGTGACAACTTATGAAGGAACACATTCACACCCAATTGAGAAATCTACCGATAACTTTGAGCATATTTTGACTCAAATGCAAATCTATTCTTCTTCTACCTAGATCGATAAAACAGGAAAATAATTAATAAACTACATGCATGCAAGCACCTAGCTAGCTTTTTAATTAGATGAGTAATTTCACAATGGCTCAATTGTTTTAATGCTTTGTAACTTAAAAATCTTTATAATTAATGAGTTAAATAGATCAGTTTAATTGATTCCAAACAAATTCATCATGAAATAGATCTCTCTTGTCGATCTTCAGAATGTATTCTCGTTTATAACGGAATCTCAATGGTGTCTGAGTCTTGCTAGTGATTTACGGGACCTAACAATTGTCACGATTGTTTTTGAACCTTCTCCTGAACAACTGGTAAATGTTTACTAAAAGAATTAAGAAATTAAATCTATGATCTTTAGGAGATCCTTTCATACACCCTTATACCGCCACACAATTACCCGATGATTTCCATTTTAGATATATAAAATTTTCATTTTGTACACAAACGGTTAAATTAATAATTAATGATGATGTGCATAATATCCATTTTACTTTTTCGATCTGGTGTTTTTGTAACCAAGTAATGGAATGCTCAATAAAAACGGCAAAAAATACAAAATTATGCTAGTATACTTTGGTACCAGCAATATGTATATTGTATTGTATATTTCAACGTCTAGTTTCATGTTCAGACATAAGTACTAAAGGAATGTATATTTAATAAAATAAATCGAATAAAACGCACCATAAAAAGAAAAAGCCAACAACAATAAAAATAATTTAATGTTGAAAAAAATTAAAAAAAATTAAAAAAACTAACTACCACTATTCATCAACTATTGATGAATAGTATTTGATAAATGTTAGTTATACAATGTCCAGGCATTTAGCATTAATTAGTTTGCCTTATAATATTCCAACTTGTTTACATTGCATTTTTTCCCATTCATATTCACTTTTCTTTTTTTTTTGGAACCGATTCATATTCACTTTTCAAAGTATAAAATATAATAGCCTATATTATTAAAAGAAAAATATATAAAAAAAAGTTTTTCCTCATGTTTGGGGTATTATAGACATTTAATTGTATATTTAAAACGAGGGTGGGCGGGGGATAGGCATCTAGCATTGTAGCTAGTGAACCAAACCCACTTGCGGCTTGGTAGGTTATAGATTAGGCCTTTATGTACATCTTAATTGATATAGATGTAGCCATATTTTATAATAACTAGCTACAAAACCCACCCGATGGGCGGGTATGCTGTAAATTTTAGTATGTAGAAAAATGTCCAAAAACTTTATATACTTCTAAATGACATAATAATCGATAGATGTGATGATGATTTTGTACAAAAAAACGGTAAATGAAGAAATGTTACATATAGTTATTTGTTTCCTTCGCTGATTGATCTTTTAAATATTTATTTGTTTCCTTGTATGTAGGATCTTTTAAATAGTTATTTGTATGTACGATCTTTTAAATAGTTATTTGTTTCCTTGTATGTAGGAAGCCGTATATGGAGCATATGAATGTAGACCGTAAGTCGTACCAGATTCGTTTGCCGTATATGGAGCATATGAATATGAATGTAGACCGTAAGCCGTACCAGATTCGTTTGTATTAGTGCAAATGACGTGGACCAATCAGGGAATTCCAAGTGGCATTATGGACGAATAGGAATGCTTGGAATTGCCATGGTGTCAAACCCTCTTCAAATTTAGGCCTCATATATAGGGTAGGATTGAGATTTGAGGCTTGTGTTGTTTTTCTTGTTTTTTTATTATTTTCAAATTATAATTTTCAATTTACTCATTTGTATAAATTGTACTCCGTATTTAAGACTGAAATAATATTTTAAACGTATTGATGTTAATATGGGTCGGCCTCAATGGTAGTTGCATAAGGCCCGATTCTATTTCAAGCATAGAGAGGATCCCCGACCGTTGTTGGTTATATGAATATGATGTATGTGCTCTGTGTTTTGGGGGACACTAATACAGACCGGTCCAATCAAATTTTGGGTCCTGAACAGAATCCTAAGAAGGAGTCTCTAAATTAAATTTTCCCCCAAAATAACTAGAATTAGTATATAATATAGGTGTCCTTAAATGAAGATTAGCTAAACGGGTCGTGTTTGGGTTTGGTGATACCAACCCGCAATCGAATCAGCCATGAATTGCTAGCCCATATTTAACATCAATATATCTAATTGCACTTGAACTATATGGTAATTAAAGAGAACATACCCGATCAATAAACAAATTTTCCTTTTTACTTGTCTTAAAAAATGCAAAATATGACATTAATAATAAATTCTTAAAATATAATTGAAACGGGCCCCTGAAATTTATGGGCCCTGAACGGTTACTCTGATGGCCCAGGTCTAGGACCGGTCCTGTACTTATAGGAGGTTAACCCATATGATGAGTTGATATCGAGTTTATATAAGACTCAAACTCATATTATTACTAAGCTTTCTGATATCTACATAATCTGAAAACTACCATACATGGATCTAGGAAGATAATACCACATATTCTTACCGATTCAATCAAAATTGAAATTTGAGAAATGATTGATTCTTACATTTTATGTCTACTTATGTTCCTACTCACTTGATAAGTTAACTAGGATAAAACTCGCGCGATGCGGCGGGCTGCGAACTATATAAACCTGGCGATTAAAAGTCCATTGGTTACATATTTTTATAACGAATACAATACATAATCATAAACTGTGTATACAATAGAGGTAAAAGGCAAGAATTAGCATTGTCGTTGAAATGTTGTTTGGTTACATGTTTTGATATATAGTAGGGTACACGCGCAAATGAGGCGGCGGGTACACTGATACATCTATTCCGCGACGATGTTGATGGTGTTCGTGTACATGTTTTTGTATAACGATTATTATACAAATGACTGATAGTTGGGAATGAAATATGCATAAAACTACATTGAAAACTTATCGGCGTTTAAAATTTGTTAAATTACATGTTTTGAAAAAAAAAATCATACATGGGGAAGAATTATCACGTATATTATCCATCATGTAAGACCTCTCGATACACCACATTTGCTGTGTAAACGCCGTCAACATTAAATTGTTTTGCTGGAGTTACCAATACTTTTGTCGTCTGTCGTGAAATTCCTCTTGACAAGGCAACGTAAAGTTGCCCATGCGAGAACACTGATTCCGGAAGATAAACGCCGACGTTTGGAATTGTTTGTCCTTGGGCTTTGTTGATTGTCATAGCGAAGCTTAGCCGAACCGGAAACTGTTTTCTTTTCAACTTGAAAATAAGATGGGGGGGATAATGGCTGCGAATTTGTGTCTCTGAAAATAAATGATTAGTAGTTAAAACCAAAAACAAAAAATAGTATCTTAATTAGTAGGAAGTTAGAAATCTGTCAAGCAGGAACAAATATAGTTTGTTATGTTTGTGGTCAAGCCAAACATATTCAACGCGAACACCTTTGCATTTGTACCACAAATGTGAATTCCAGAGGTCTTCAAAGTTTTCAACAGGTTCGTATCCATCAAAATCCTTTGAAAGAGGAAAAACAAAATTTTAGTTAACACATAATTTATGATTGTACAGTAAGTAATTGTAAGTCTGAATTTAGTTAAATAGACGAGTTACCTCTAATTCTTGTGTAGGTCGTGGAAGTGGTTGAAGCACTGAAGCACCATATTGGGTGATTAAAGACATTTTTAGGTTCTATTCGTTTGTATGTTGCACAACAACTCCATCATTAGTTGATGGAGTATATATATAGGTTAAAAAAACGTAGAATTCAATATGTATTTAATATTTAAAAAAACGTAAATCAAAATATTTAGTATCTGCCTATTTAATATTCAATATGTATTTATTATTTAAAAAAACGTACATCCAAAAAAACGTTGAATTTAAAATGTAAATCAATGTGTGTTTAGTGTGTAAACGGTTTTATAATTTTGGAAGGACAATAAATGCGAAATTTTAATGTAGGCAGTTGACTCTTATGGGTTATTTCTAAAAGCGGAGTTACTGGTATATTAGTGGAAGTTATCAAAAGGATAACAAAAAACCACATGGCCCAGTGGTTATCACGTTGCTTGTTTTCCATAAGGTCTTGGGTTCGAATCTCGGGTAAGGCACTTTTATTTTGATTTTAAAGGGTGTTTGAATATTGCTAAAAATGGAAGTGTTGAAAATTCAGACTTCCTCTTTTAGAAATGTCAAGCATGCTTTTTAAAGTAGTATAGATATAGATATGTATAATCCACTAATTTTCTCTCATAATATTATTCTTTGATTTTAAGACATGTATTAATCAAGTAGGTAGGAACACATAAGTAGGCACAAAATAACCAATAACATTACTGTTAAAAATTTTAAAATTTATCTTTGTTAAGCATGCACTAAGAAATAAAAACTAAAGATTTGAAGTCCAAATAAAGTTAGAGCCCACTCTGTTATTTTTAAGCCCAAATAGGCGGACAGATTTTTTTTGTGGGAATCGTGAACATTTCCCGCCATTTATCTTTCCCTTTCATCCCCAAATCTCAAAATCATTGTTGTTCTTCAAATAATCCAGATCAGAAAACTGTAAGGATCAACCGGTAATTGCAATGGAAGTCGTTAGATCTCAGAAGATAGCTTCATCAGCTGCTGGTTCTTCCGATGGTGGTTCCACCATCCCTCTTTACCGTACAGCTCCCACTCTCGAAGTCCGGCTTGAAGATTTCGAACGATTTGCCGTCGATCGGCTTATAGGTTTATTTTTTCTCATTTATTTGCTTTGAATTGTGTAGTTTGTCTCTTTAATTCATACCTGTGAATCACATCAACTGATTATCGTTTGATGCTACGCAAATTACATATTAGCGTTTAAATTTGGACAAACACAATATGCTAGTATCTCTAGGGTTAGGATTTCGTATTTCTTCTGCTCTATTGACCGAATAGCTGCCTATTTTAATGATGTTCATAGAATTTGTATGCGAGTTTGATTATTATCTGAGAATTTGAATGCGAGTTTTGGAATTTAATTGAAGCTTACATCAAGTTCCTGGTAAGCTGAGAGTATGGTTTCACTTCAGCACACTTACTGTTACTGTTTTTTCTGCTTTACAGTCTCTTAGTAATATCATCAATGAAGTGTGTTGTTTACATTTGCTATATGCAGTTCTCAGAGGAATTTCTGATGGATTGGCTAGAGGAAAGAAACATGATGAAATGGAGAAGCTGGTAATTAGTAGTTTTTTATATTTTATTTTGATTATTTTGGGCGTTTATTCATTTTTTTGGACCAATTAGGTAAGTGAACTATGGAAGGCCAATATGAGACATCCACAGGCATCAGAAGCTATCAACAAAGATATCATATCTCATTTTGTTTTGCGTCTCGTGTATTGTCGAACGTAAGCTTTTGAACCTTTTTCATTTATTTATTCTCTGATGTGATAGATATTGAAATTATACATTATTTTTTATGACATTTTAGAGAGGAACTGAGGAAATGGTTTCTTTCAATGGAAAGTACACTTTTTCGCTGTCGGTTTCGGCTTGAAAATTCCAATATACATGTACGATTAATTATATGTTTTTTTGTTTATACTATCTTTTTTATATATATTTAGTTCTGCTAATTATTGACGATTGTGTTCCGAGTCACAGAGTGCATTAATGACAGAACTGGGCATTCCTTACAAAGTTGTCACCAATAAGGAACTCATCGAGACCAAGGTATATATTTTTTAATTTCCACCTAATTTTCTTAATAAATATCACCAATATTAAAACTGTATAACTTATTTTTGATGAAACTAACATATTCACTTTCTGTGATTTAGGGTTTGAAAGATAAACTGACCCAAGTTGCACGCTCAGTTAGTCAACCTTTACCAACTTGTACGTCATATTTACATTAACATCATTAGCCTAAGTTTTTACTTTTGTTTATTTATATCTTGTCTGGTTTTTCTTACTGCAGCTGATGGAATAATTTACAAGGTATATTGCCTAGTTCAATCTATAAAACAAAGTATTTATCAGCCTGATTTGCTCGTTTTTAATGTTAGTTTCATTTTAATTAATGTAGGTCCCATTTGAACAAGTTCCAGAACTTGTGGCAAGCCGCAGAGTCTTAATCCAGAAAGGGCATGCATATGTTGCTTTGAATCAGGTAAATAAAGTATTTCTAATCTTTTTTTTATTAACATTGATAATGTAACACAATGGATAATTCCTTAATTGATGTTTTTTTTTTTTAATTTGATGCAATTAGGTTGTCTCATTTGTTGTTCCACATTTTCGTAGCCATCTTTCAAAAGCTCTTGTTCTTACAAACAGGTGATTTTGGAATTTTTATAAAATTTCAATTGTATGGTTATCCGTTATTGTATCTTTTTATTTTACTGAATGCCCAGTTTCATATTTTCAGAAAATGGACATCCATGATTCGGGATCAAGAAAAGGACCGCTTAACACCTGTAAGTTTTTTATTTACCTTAATTAAAGTGTATCTGTTAAATTCATTAAACCTGTTAAATCATTTTAATTAAAAACCTGGGTTATTACCGAAATGTTTTTACTTTTGTATTCACATTTGATACATTATTGAAAAAAAATGTAAAAGTCTGGACATCATGTTATTTTTGGGTCAACCTAGTTTAGCCCATACACTATCCCATCTCCAATTTTATTATATAATTATGTAAATATTGTGTCTGATTTTAATCTGGTATTATTTAGATAGTTGAGGCCCTATCTACCAGTTATTTGGGTCCTGATTATGGCCAGGTATGCTGCCTAGTTTTAATGTTTTATGATATGTTACTTTTTTATTGTAGAGATTTTTTCAGATTTTATAATTTTATTGTTACTATAATAACAGGACACTGAAATTGGTGAATTATCTCTAAAAGACATTGATCAAATAGCCAGAACTTCATTTCCTTTGTGTATGCAGCATCTATTCAGCTCAGTAAGTGATACTTCTTCAATTTTTGCTTATATTATATATTAATTATGTCAATTTTTACTTATATTTTGTATGTTTTTCACTCATTATAATCAGTTAAGAGAAGACCATCATTTGAAGCATGGTGGGAGGATGCAACTGGGCTTGTTTCTTAAGGTGCTTGCTCTTCATATACTAAATTGCATACCATGTAGTAACTCATTAATTACTAAAAATTCAAGATTTTATAGATTAATTGATTTAGCTTCTTTTTTTTTATTTGATTTGTAATTATGACTTTTTGATATTTAGGGTGCTGGGTTGAAGTTGGATGATGCACTTGCATTTTGGAAAGCAGAGTTTTCCCAAAAGGTAAAGCATAGTGCATACTATACTTCTGTTAAAAAGAGAAATATATATATTTTTTTTAAATTTTATTTGTATTGTAAATTGGGTTTTGAATTTAAATATTATTTCAAATAAAAAGTTAGAGAGAGAAAGAGAAGGGTAGAGAGATAGCATTTACTTGCTAATTAAGAGTTAATTTTGGAGCATATAAAATCACGTGATTTTTAAATTTTTATCACGTGCTAAATGTTTGTTAATTTTTAAGGTTGGTTCGGAGAGATTTGACAAAGAATATGCATACGGCATACGTCACAATTACGGTAAAGAAGGAAAAAGAATGGTAAGATACAAAATCTTTGATTAACAATTATGTCTGTTAAACACGTTTAACATATTTTTCTGTTATTTTTTTTTAAAAATATTCAGGATTATACACCTTATTCTTGTCAAAAGGTTATTTTATCAACTCCAGGAGTTGGAGATCATCATGGTTGCCCTTATCGTCATTTTAGGTAAAAAAAAATTAACAAATTATAAATGTTTATAAAAAACTGATAATATTGTGACATTTTTTCTTTTATTGTTTAATGTTTTCAACAGTGAAGAAAATTTAAGGGCTGCTCTTGGTAAAATGGGAGTAAGCAGTCGTGCAATGGATGATGTGATAGATAAAGCAAAAAGTAGACATTATCAGGTCATAACTCATTATAAACTATTAATTTAATTACTTTGAAAAAAATTAACTAGATTAATATTGTAATAACTAATTATTACAACCATATATTATTTAAAGATAATATAAAATTTACAAAGTGTTCCTGGTCAACATGGCCCGTTTGACCAAATGTGTGCAGTTGGCGTGCACCTTGACCTTTGAAGCTCTTCATGGTTCATCCTGTGATGCTGGGATCAATCATCCAAATCAATACTTCAGTGACAGCCAAAAGATCTTGAAAGAAAAGGTAAATCACTTGCTTAAATGTTGTATAATATTTATAATTTTATATGCAATTGTGACAAATTATAATAATTTAATTAGTTTAATTCCAAGTTATTTATATTGAAAATCATATCCTGTGTTGCAGAAATTAGCAATAGCATGATGGATACAAGTGATATTATCATCTCTAACTGGTACAATCTTTACACTTTTACATTCATTTTTGCATTCGCCCAATATACATCCTTTTAAATTGTATTTGCTAAAATATTTGTATTATTATTAATAGTATTTTCATAATCATAGTTAACATATTAATTACTTATGATTATTATCAATATTTTTTCTGTACTAATACTTTATTAATAATTTGATATTAACAACTTTGTGTCCAGGTTGTCATTGATGGAGTAACATTTGGTGCAACTGTTATATAATTTAGTTTAAGCATTATTAATTTACTTGGAGTGATTAGTAGTAGGTTTAAAGCTGTTGAATAGTTATGATATTGTTGTAATTTACTAATACTTGTCACTTTCCATATGCTGTATTGTTACCGTGTGTTTTTTTTTTTTATAAATTTTTTGTTTATATAAAATCAATGGGTTTATAATGAAAAGGGTTAGTTATAGTCTTCGTACAAGTCCATAATTTTTTTCATCCAGTTTTTATGGTCTTCCTACATTATTTTCCATGTTAAAGGAATAGCCTAGTGACCACAATTGTATATAAGACACAATTAAATTAATCAAATAAATTTGATGCACAAAACTTATTTATTGATATCATTTTACTTTATTTACAATAACATTTTATTAAGAAAAAGATGGGTATTTCTTGATGTACATGATCTAATCATTGCGGTTGTTTTTTAATCTTTATCTAGCTATTTGTTAATGTTTACACAGAGAATCAATCGAACTAGCGACCTTAGAAAATCATTTTAGCCACTTTACGACCATGCTATCACCGATAGTTAGACTACGAGTAACGCACGACCCGACCTCCGGTCGCGACCGGCCACATAGGCAACCGGGACGCGTCGCCCCCGTTACGGGCCCTCCTCCCCGACGCGTCGAGCATCACGAACGGTCGAATAGTCGACCGTTCACCAACGTCTCTCTCGCTCTCTCCAACGGCTCTTTTTCCCTTTTTTTTTAATAAATACCCAATTCTTTTACCAAATCATTCACAACTCTCAATTCTTTCTACACTTCTCAAACACACACTCAATTCTCTCAATCACCATCTCCAAAAATGTCTTCCACCAAGAACAAAGGCAAGGCTCCAAAATCTCGACGCCAAGCAAACACTCCCACACCCTCTCAATCACCCTCGATCAACTTTCAACCACCAACTTTCGTACACCAAACAAATCAACCAATCCCACAAGGTTATCAAAATAATCCATTTGCTCCCCCCTACTACCCACAACCATACCGACCATACCCTACACAACAACAACAACCGCCACAATATCAACAACCACCACAACAAGGTTATCAAAATTATTTTGGTGGGGATCAATACGACCACCAAAGTTTTGATCCTTTCGCCGGGCTCGACCAATACGACTACCAACCACGAACACAAAGTGGTTCCCCCGCCACTCCCGCCGCGCCCCTCGACGTCGAGTCTTCCGAGTCGTCCGACGAGCCCGAGCCCGTTGAAGCGCCAACACAAAAGAAGGTAGCAAAAAGGCGTCAACCACCGACAAAGGGGGTGACCGGCGGAAGCGCGACATGGACGAAACTTGAAGAGATAGGCTTATGCAAGGCTTGGATCGACACTTCCGAAAATGTCATCGAGACGAACTCCAGGGCCAAAGTTGGATTTTGGCAGGATGTGTTAGTTCGCTTTGCGAGCGAAATGGGTGGGACGAACCGAACATACGACTCCCTCAATTGCAAGTGGAAGAATAGGCTTCGTCCTAAAATTACAAACTTTTGTGCGATCTATGACAACCTCGTACAAAGAAACCCAAGTGGGGCGAACGACCAAATTTTGTACGAGCGTGCTTGTGGTGAATATAGTGCTCAACATGTAGGGGAGTTCACGGAGGTAGAGTGCTGGAGAATTTTGAATGACCATCCAAAGTGGAAGGAAATTGAATACCCAAGACAGTTGACGATGTTCGCGAAGGCTAGGGGAAAAAAATCAAGGACTTCGTCATCATCAGCTGCGCAAGGTTCAGGGGTTGGTCCAGAAGAGGAGGATCAGTATGATGAAGAAGTGGAAGTTCCACCCCCTCGACCAATGGGGCGGGACAAGGCGAAGAAGAAAGCAGCGGCATCGTCATCAGCTGCTCAAAGTTCGGAATACGGTGCCCCGCCGCCATCATCGGCTCAGGAATTAGTCGGGCATTGGAAAGACGCCACGAACGAATTTTTTGACTTCCGCAAAGCGAACAAATCTGATTTCATGGAGATACAAAAAGATGCCCAAGAGCTCAAGCACATGGAATTCTACAATTCGTCCCACGATCACCTCACCGGCAGAAATCTTGAGTGGGTTTTGGCAAAGAAGGCGAAAATCAGGGCCAAATATAATTTGGACTGATAGTTTATTTTTTTTAGTATTTATTGTAATGTTATTTTTATTTATGTTTTTTTTTAATTATTAATGTAATGTTTTTTTTATTATTAATGTATTTGTTTTTTATTTAAATTAAAATATTTTTTTTTCCGAACGGTCACCCATTACGGGCATTTGGTCGCTGTCTGGTCGTGTGGTTGATCAGGAGAGAGAAAGCTGATGTGGCGCAGAGGTGGCAGGGGTGACCAAACTGCGAATGGTCACCCATTACGCCCAGTCTTACTTTACTTAAAGCAACAAACTTTGAAATTACAAGTTAACAATTTAATTGACCCACGAGAGTCAAAAAGAGGTGGTAACTTGCAAGAATTAATTTGGTGATAAACAAAGGGTAGGGAGCGTAGGTAGGTTGAATATGTGTAACATAAGAATACTCGTAATGGGTGACCAAACTAAGTTTGGTCATCCCTGTCACTTTTGCGCCACATTAGCTTTTTCTCTCCTGATCAAACACATGACCAGACAGCGACCAATAGCCCGTAATGGGTGACCGATCGAATTTTTTTATTTAAATTTCATTAATAATTAAAACATTACATTAAAAATAATTAAAAACATTACATTGATAAAAAAAAAACATTACGTAAATAAATAAAAAAAAACTAGTGGTGGGGATGTCGATTTTAAATGTGTTCCACCAAATCAGATCTAAGATTTAGATGAGTTTGTTGATTATTGATCTCCCTGATAACTTGTAATACTTCTTCATGTGATCGTACGTGGTCAACTTCACTATGTCGCTCTTCCGGATGAAATTGTTTTTGATAGTCATATTATGTAATATGATACACGTGTACATCATATCCCTTATTTTGTTAACGTTTGGGGACCTTGCAGGAGTTCTTATTATAGCTCATTTTTTCTTTAAAACGCCAAATGCTCGTTCTACGTCTTTCCTTGCAGCTTCGTGTGCTTTCTTGTAGTTCACCCGCTTAACATCATTCGCATTTGGGTGTGAAATAGACTTAACAAGAACAGATCAATCCGGATATATCCCGTCAGTAAGATAATATCCCCATTTGTAAGACACCCCGTTTGCAATAAAAGGTACCTCAGGTACTTTCCCGTCTTTGAGATCATTGAGAATATGGGATGCTCGTAACACGTTGATGTCGTTGTTCGACCCGGCGACACCAAAGAACGCCTGCCAAAACCACAAGTCTTGTGAGGTAACCGCTTCAAGTAAAATGAATGGTTCGTTCCCGTGATCCCCTCTAACATATTGCCCTCGGTAAGCATTGTGACATTGAGCCCAAGGCCAATCACTACAATCAATGCATCCTCGCATACCTGGAAACCCATGTTTCTCCTCATGAAAAGCGTATAGCTTCGTCACATCAGTATGAGTAGGCTTTCGCAAATACTCTTCTCCATACAAGTGCATAACCCCTTTACTGAATTCTGCGAGACTATCACGGCTAGTCTTCTCACCAATTTGTAAGTATTCGTCTAGAGCATCCGATACGGTGCCGTATGCTAACCGACGAATTGCAGAAGTGCACCTCATTAGCGGAGAAGTACCTGGGTTCCCAAGTGCATCATAACGTTGCGCAAATAATGGGACGGTATTAGTGAGATCGCGAACAATGCGTGTGAAAAGATCACGGCTCATCCTGAAACGTTTACAAAAATCTTTTTCGTTATACATCGGATTTTCAGCGAAGTAAGCTGCCACGAGACGGTCATTAGCACCGCCACGGTCCCTATTCACATATCTTCTAGGAGTTCTAGGGATACTAGAACTGGAACTTTCAAGAAACGTCGCCGCCGTTTGTAAAAAACCAAGATGTATAATGAGATCCTCCTCTTCGTCGCCAAAAATGAAATTAGCGACATTCATTTCATCGTCGGAATTCATTTTTAAGATAGTGTGTGTGATGTGAGTAAGTATAAAGAAAAGAAATGAGAAGTGTGAATTTTTTTAGAAAAAGATTGGGTATTTATAAGGTAAAAAAAGGGATAAAATTTAAGTTTGAAAGGGGTGTGTATTTAATAAAGTAGCCGTTATAGGGGGTGGGTGTAACAATTGAAGCCGTTGGAGGAGGTCGACGCGTCGGGGGACGAGGCTCGTAACGGGGCGACGCGTCGGGGACTGCTTGGGTGGCGGTCGCGACCGGTGGCGGGGTCGCCCAATACGCACAGTCTAAGGATTCAACACACCTTTCCATTTTGTGTAATTTTCATAAACAAAACTTTCTATCTTGATACACTATATAACTAACTTTGGATCCTTTCCCTTAAATATCTTAACATCTATACACAACCATATTGATTTAGACACATCAAACAACATTCCCAATACTTGTATCCTCCTATATGTATATACATAGATACATGCTTCATATTTACATCAATATAGCACATGATCTTAGAGTTGCATCATGTATGTCAACACTAAAGATAGTATATATGTGTGTAATATTAATTATGATATTGTATCAAAATTGCAATTTTTTCTTATTTAAAACCATTTAGATAATAACACATATTAGTTAAACTTTCTCTAGGTTCATGTTTAAATCCACCACCAAATTATTATTGATTCCTTTTAAGGCCACATTTGTTGGACTCGAAACCTAAAATTTGCCAATGACATATGAAAGATATACTTACTTCATATATAGATTTATTGACCACAACGTCAAGTGCTAATGTCACTATAACTTTCTACAATTTTTAGTTTTTACCTATTATGTATTTCTTTCTCCCTTAAAGTAAATAAACTTATGTGTACTTGCATTGCTGTTTCATTTTACTAACAAGTCATTTGATTAAATTTATAAGTAAAACAACGGTTGTTGAGAGTTACAAAGTTGAAACTTTTTTTCATTTTGCCCATTCTAGGTAAATGAAAGTTCGCGAAATAAACAAACAGAAACTCACACACACACATGCTTCCACATGGGCAAGAACATGTTAACACAAGTAAAACAAAGATAGAAATTAACAAGAACAAAAACATATATACACATATGAAGTGTACTCATCAATTTGAACTCGTTATTAACTTTTCTAATCTTGATATGTCTCTCTTTGATCCCGTCCATCAAATCAAATATTAGTTTAAGTAGTTTGGTTTAAAATGTAGTTTTTTCCATTTGTATGTTTTATTAAGAGAGATGATATTACTTCATACTAAATTCTCCTACTCGTTTAATCAATAAAAGTGTTCAAATTAAAAGATAAGATTAGTGAAGAGAATTCATAGATTATATATTTCAATTATTTTATAAATGACAAATTAGAAAGATTGAGTAGGAAGTAACATAATTATTTTTTTATTAATTTGATCTAGGCTCTTTTGGGGTATATATAGAGGAAGTATTCTTCTTATGTATCGTATTGGTAGATCATAAATTTTATAGCATTACAGAGTTCTCTTAATTAACTAGAATGTGATAGTGACATGAATAAGCAAGTGGAAACTGAGTTAGAGATGAGAAAAAAGTCTGGGTAGGTGGTATGCTGATGATGGTGATTTAGACATAAAAGCAATTGAGTTGTTTAAAAGAAGTATGCATTATTTATAATTATTTATACAGTAATTTATTATTAGGTATGATACAATCTTTAATATCAATTATACAATCCATCATAATATATATCTTGCAATTAAATAAAAAAAATTGCACCTTAATGGTGTTTACATATTTTTATTTACTATATGAAATACTAGTTACAAAACCCGCCCGATGGGCGGGTATGCTGTAAATTTTAGTATGTAGAAAAATGTTCAAAAACTTTATATATTTCTAAATGACATAATAATCGATAGATGTGATGATGATTTTGTACAAAAAAACGGTAAATGAAGAAATGTTACATATAAATGTTACATATAGTTATTTGTTTCCTTCGCTGATTGATCTTTTAAATATTTATTTGTTTCCCTGTATGTAGGATCTTTTAAATAGTTATTTGTATGTACGATCTTTTAAATAGTTATTTATTTCCTTGTATGTAGGAAGCCGTATATGGAGCATATGAATGTAGACCGTAAGCCGTACCAGATTCATTTGCCGTATATGGAGCATATGAATATGAATGTAGACCGTAAGCCGTACCAGATTCGTTTGTATTAGTGCAAATGACGTGGACCAATCAGGGAATTCCAAGTGGCATTATGGCCGAATAGGAATGCTTGGAATTGCCATGGTGTCAAACTCTCTTCAAATTTAGGCCTCATATATAGGGTAGGATTATATTGCAAAAGTATACGAAGACATATATTAAAATTACCATGAGTATGCTTAGTAGTAATTGTGACTAGATGTAAATCTCTTGCCACTATGAGCACTACTTCATCTTTCTTTTCTTTTTTTTTAAAACACACATAATCAAATGTTGTAATAATGATTAAACTCATGACCAACCTCTAAACTCATGCAAATTCTACTAATCTAGCATACAAAGTTCGGTTGTCAGGCCAACCAAACTAAGCAGGGCCGGCTCAATGGGCAGGGCAAGCTGAGCGACCGTCCCGGGCCCCCAAACGCCAAAGGGCCCCCTATTTTAGTAGTTCTCTATATATTTAGCCCAAAAATAAAAATCATACCTTGCTATAAAGGCTCAAACTTAGTTGAAAACAAAAGTTGATTGATATGAGAGAAGAACCTCATTTTATATTTAAAAAATGTAAGTTTATTTAGAGTTTGATTTAGTTGTTATTTTTATGTATTATTGTTCGGAGCATGTTAAGGTCCCCATTTTATATTTCATCCCGGGCCCAAAATCAACTTGAGACGGCCCTGAAACCAAGCGGAAAAAAAAGTGAGGGATGCATCTTTGAGGACGACCATTTGATCACCAGAGTGGCTTAGCATAGGTACTACTTTTCTTACCATGTAAATTGTTTTTATTTTCTTTAATTTAATATTTTTTATTAGCTTTTTTTAGTTCTACATTATCCCCTGATTTGACTGAATAGTAAAAAAAATGGAGAGAGAGTGTGAGAGAGAGAAAGCTGAAGACGGATGGACGCCGGTGCAAAGGAGGAAGAATTCCGGCAAGGAGACCTATAGCAAGGTAATTTCCTTCTTCATATCCAACTTCCCTGAAGGATGGGATCACCACCAGTTGAGGAAAACATTCGAGGGGTTCGGGAAACTAGTGGATGTTTTTGTTTCAAGGCGAAAAACCAAGAATGGGAACGTTTTTGGATTCATCAGATTTGAAGGGGTGATAAACCCAAAGTCTTTTGAAAAGCTCCTCAATGGAGTTCCTGTGGGACACCTGAAAGCAAGGATTAATATTGCTAAGTTCCAGAGGGATGCTCCCCAAGTTCCTTCTGATCGCAGAAGATCTTCATATTATCCGGTGCGTGGGAAAATGGCAAACACCATTCCAGGGGTATCTTATGCAGACAAACTCAGAGGGTCCGCCCCGACCGCCCCGCTGGAGAAGCCTACTCCGTTGATGGCGATGACCACCTCATCCGCTGCTCGTAGATGGATGAAATATTCCCTGGTAGGAAAGGTACACTCTATCCAAAAACTTTGGAGTGTACACGTCATTAAGGAATCTGGTGGGTGTGAAGGCATGACGCTAAGTTATCTTGGAGGGCTGTTCATCTTCCTCGAATTTCCCAGCCTTGAGCTTGCAAATGGGTTTCTAGATGATGCAAAAGAAGTGTGGGGCAATTGGTTTGTGTCACTATCCCCGTGCGCAGAAAATTTTGTGGTTACTAATAGACTGGCAAGTATTGTAATCAATGGCGTCCCACCGCACGCTTGGTCACCAGATGCCTACTCTACCATTGCTGAAAAGTGGGGAGAAGTGCTCATCCCTGAAGAATGTGGAGTGGATAACCTTATTATGGCCATCGGAAGGGTGGTTATCCTCACGAACAAAATGGGCAGAATTGACGCCAGCTTCCCGGTTCTCATTGACGATATTCAGTACACTATCTATATCTCTGAAGATATTGGGGACTCCATTAAATTATTCCCTAATTTTGGGGCAACAGGTGGGTTTGATGATGATGATAATGACTCCATGAGCTCGGGGTCCTTGGACTCATCTCTGCTTAGGGATGACAGATCAGATCAGGGGTATGATATTGTGGATGAATGTTCAGAAGGGAATATTCCGGCAGGAGCAGTTTCGCCGGAAAAGAATCTGAAAAGCCCTGCAGACACGGTTAACGAAGGGTCTCCTAGATCTTTGGGGGAAGGACAATCAGATGGAATCGATGAAACCCAGTTCCCTATGCATCCTCTGTCGGCAGGTCCAACTGATAATGGCGGCTTGCATTATGACATTAATAATGATGGGCCGGTCCAACATGATATTCAGCCCAACTCGGAGTTTTTATCGGAGCCCAATTTATTCAATAATCCAGAGGCCCAATCAATCAATCACTTTGCCCCATCTGCCCCTCAATTAGGTCCAGTTTTTTCCCATCGGCAGAAACCTAGAACAACCAAACTCCCATTTCCTCTTAAATCGTTCCCGGCTCTATCAAAAAATTTGGGAAGAAGGTCCAGATCCGAGAATTCATCGGCTTGTCAGAATCGAGGCTCCAACCCTATTGACCTGAACTCTTGCCCAATTCCGCCGCAAGTAAGTAATGATGCCCAACCTTCTACTTCTGCTACCAATTCTACTCAAGAGGTGCAGAATACACTGGACATTGGGAACATTGTGGGCTTTAACATGGATGGATGTGGAATGGAAATCAAGAACCTTATTTCCAGGATCGGTGATGTGCAAGTTTCCCAATGAAGGTTCTTTCACTGAATGCCAGAGGAGTCGCTTCTAATTCGAAGCTAAATTGGATTCGGGATCTGCGTTGTAGCAACAATATTCAATTCATCGGTATACAAGAATCTCATATTTCCTCTGAGACTAATCCGAGATTAATTCATAGTATCTGGGGGAATAACAACTGTGATTTTATTTCTCTAAAGGCAATTGGGAAATCCGGTGGAATCATTTCCATATGGGACTCTCGTTTTTTTGTTAAAGAAGGGTTCGACATCGACTCTGGGTACGTAGCAGTTTGGGGTACTTGGGCAGGAACACACCCTTGTGGTTTTATCAATGTTTATGCGCCTCAAGCTCCACCTGCCAAAAGAAGATTATGGGATTCCATAACTGTCTTTCTCAATAATCATTTGTTGATAAATTGGGTAATTCTAGGCGATTTCAATGAAGTTCGTTCGCCAGATGACAGAAAAGGTACCATCTTCTCCAACTATGGTGCATCGGTGTTCAATAATTTTATTTCTTCCACTGATCAGGCGGAGATAAAAAGTGGGGGCAGGCGTTTCACCCGCATGAGTAGGGACGGGGTCAAGCATAGCAAATTAGATAGATTTTTTGTTACCAAGAACTTTCTATCAATCTGGAATAACCCGAGCGCGTTGATTCTGCCCAGACTATATTCTGATCACTGTCCGGTTCTACTTAGCACAGATCTTCAAGACTTTGGGCCGACTTATTTTAAATTCTTCAATTCATGGATTCTTGATCCTAGTTTTAGGCCCATTGTAGATGTCTCGTGGGCTATATCTCCGCCAGTCCGTCTATCCCCGATCCAGGCTTTCATGTTCAAGCTAAAGCATTTGAAGATTAACATTAAAAAGTGGAGAGCTGAAATCTGCTCTAAAAAAAAGGAGCAGACTGATTCTCTACTGAAATATATTGATGCTATCGATTTAAAGGCTGAAACCTCTATTCTCTCTGCTCACGATATCTCCTCAAGGAATGAAAGTTTCTTAAAATTCAAGGAGCTTGAAAAGGCCAGACTGCTTGATCTTAAACAGAAGGCACGCATTAAATGGGCAATCGAAGGTGATGAAAATTCGAGATTCTTTCACGGAATCATAAATCATAACAGAAGATCAAATTACATCCATGGAATCAGTGTAAATAACTTATGGATCGTAGAGCCCAATCTTGTTAAAGAGGCTGCAGTGAAGTTTTATTCGGAAAAATATATTGGGCCTTCGGATATCAGGCCCACCTTTTCCAGCAGAAATTTCCGAACTCTGACTTCCGATCAAGCCCAATCGCTGGAAGCTAGTATCAGTATTGAAGAATTAAAGAATGCTGTTTGGGCTTGCGACTCTTCAAAAGCCCCGGGCCCAGATGGTTTCTCTTTTGCGTTCTTCAAATCCTACTGGAATGTAATCAAGGATGACCTGTTTAATGCTGTTAAGTCATTCGAGAATTCTGGTATGATTGACAAAGGCTGTAATGCTTCTTTCATCGCCCTAATTCCAAAAGTGACTGATCCACTAACTTTTGCGGAATTCCGGCCAATCAGCCTCATAAACAGTCTATATAAGGTCATATCGAAGATCCTTTCAAACCGCCTCAGCCTTGTCATAGACTCTGTTATTGGTCCGGAACAGAGTGCTTTTATTAAAAACAGGAACATTCTCGATGGCCCGTTAATTATGAGTGAGATTATTTCATGGGCAAAGCACTCCAAAAGAAAATTTTTATTTATGAAGATTGACTTCGAAAAAGCTTTCGATTCAATCTTATGGGATTTTTTGGATGAAACCCTCGGGCACATGCATTTCGGTAATAAGTGGAGACAATGGATTGCTGGTTGCCTTAACTCCAACACTGCCTCAATCCTCATTAATGGTTCGCCAACTTCTGAATTCTCCATGGGAAGAGGTATCCGACAGGGCGACCCATTGGCCCCTTTTCTCTTTATTATTGCTGCTGAAGCTCTTAATGTTGTAATGTTTGAAGCTAATAGTAAAGGCATCTTTAGCGGTATAAGACTTCCGAAAGATGGGCCCACAATTACTCATCTCCAATTTGCGGATGACATAATTTTTGCAAGCGATTGGTCGTTCTCGAATGCCTATAACCTCATTAGAATATTGAGATGTTTCCACCTTGCTTCGGGGCTTAAAATTAATTTATCCAAAAGTTGTGTTATGGGGTTTCGGTTGATGAGGCAGAAATTGAGGACCTGGCCCGCAAACTTCACTGTAAATCTGGGAAATTCCCATTTACATATCTTGGAATCCCTATTGGCGCATCAATGAATAAAACTGAACATTGGGCAAATCTTATTAATAAATTCAACTCGAAGCTCTCCACTTGGAAATCAAACTCTTTATCCTTCGGAGGCCGACTAGTCCTAGTCAAATCTGTGCTTGGGAGCTTGGGACTTTATTTCTTTTCGATCTTCAAAGCTCCTAAGAAAATACTAAACAAGCTCGAGAGTATTAGATCGAAATTCTTTTGGGGTTTCTCGGAGGATAAGAGAAAGATATCTTGGATTAATTGGGAATCGGTATGCACCGATAAAAGTAAAGGGGGGCTCGGGATTGGGAGCCTTCGGGCCCAAAATCTAGCATTAATTTCCCGATGGTGGTGGCGATTTAAAACTGAAAATCGCTCACTGTGGAAGAGAGTTATAGTTTCTCTCCATGGTGAGGATGGGGGTCTAAATAATCTGTCCAAATGTGGGAAATTCACGGGTGTTTGGCGAAATATAATAAAAGGGCAGAAAGAATTCAGCAACTACAACCTCTCGGTTTCATCTTGGATCCAGTGGAGGCCCCCAAGCAATGGAGTTCATGGGTCGTGGGTTTGGGGCCTGAATCCTTCCGGGTTCTCGGTTTCCTCTATTAGACGGGTTTTTGATGACATTTCCTTGAATTCTACACTGGTTAAGATCTTCATTTGGTGCAATTGGGTCCCGGCTAAGGTAAACATTTTGGCTTGGCGTGCTCTCCACGGTCGGTTACCAACCAAGCTCAACCTTCAAAAAAGGAACATCACATGTCTTTCGTTTGCTTGGCCCTTATGCGATCACTGTGACGAAGATGAGGATCATTTATTTGTGAGGTGCCCGGTTTCTAGGAGTATTCTTCGAGATGTATGCTCTTGGTGGACCATTGATGTTGCAAGCTTCATCTCTTCTGCCGATATCTTTAATTGGCTTGCTTCAACCTCAATGACGGAAGCTCAAAAAAAGGCGTTGTTGGGTGTTTTCTATACCTACTTTTGGATTATTTGGAATCTTAGGAACAACAAAGTCTTTCCGGACTCTAAAAGGGATCGACTCATTGGTTTGGGAGGGCAAGTGCAGGCTCTTACTTTCTTTTGGTTCAAGGCTAGGGCTCGTAAATGTCGGTTTGATAATAGATGGTCCGAATGGTGTGTTATGCCCATTTCGTGTATTTAATCCCGGGAGTTTCTTCCTGCGTTTTTGTTGTTTTTTTTGTTGTTTTTTTGTTGTTCTTATAATGCTCTAGCTCCTTGCTAGTTTTAATGTTAATCTTGTTTGCCGTTCAAAAAAAAAAAAATCCCCTGATTTGACTGATAAGATGATTGACAAGATGTGTGAATTTTTTATTGTTATTATATTTTTAGGTATATTATTTATTTCATTTATTTTTGCATTATGTTATTTTTTTCTTTTAACAGCACTTTAATCACCAAGCATCATCTTTTCATTTATTTTACTAAAATTTAATTGTTTTTAAACCTAAAAACGAGAGAATATTTTGGTTAGAAATAAAAAAAGAAGTTTGTTTGATGTTAATTTCAGTAATAAAATAAATATTGTTATTTTCCTTGTGAATATATAGATTATCATTATTACTATTATGATCATTACTATGACTATTATTATAACTAATTTTTATTAATTGATTATATTTTTGTGTTAATTTATTTTTTTTAACCTAGATTCCAACTCGCTTTGTAAATCGACTAATTCTACCACCCGCTTTGCGGGTAGCCCAGAGTCGGCGCATGTAAACCTCCGCCGCGACAATGGGTATTCTTTTTGCTCTTAGTATCTTTATGTTTAATAATGTCATCTTATTATTCTAAATAATATTTTATTACTTTTATTTATATGTTTAAATTTGATTAAAATATAAGGTTGGTTTAGAGAGAGAGAAAAATAATTAGTAAATATTAGTGGTGAGATCTTTAGTAATAATAAAATTTTATTACGTGAAGTTCATCAACTGAATGTAGTTAAGTTTTAATAATATTATTATTATTAACCATAGGAAAAAAATTTAGTAAGAGTAATAAGGTAACTTCATTTTGTTAAAGTAAATAATTAGTGAAAAATGTGTCTAACTTTTTTTGCCAAATAAAGTAAAATTTTAGAAGTGTATCACTTATTTTGATTCACCCCTAAATAGAAAGTGTATCACTTATTTTGAGACGGAGGTTGTAACAACTGTAATTTCATGTCGTATTGGATATGATTAGTGCAGTGTTCTTCTTTAATTCACTTAGACTAAAAATGTCATTTTAATAAATCTTATATTGTATTAAAACTTATGTAAATTAAAAAAAATATATATTGTAACGCTATATTCCGATTTTTCTTAAATATTTATGTTACGTGTATTAAAGAAACTTTTTATTAAATTTATTAATGAGATATATCTTTTAAAAAAAAATATTAGTCTTTCAATTAGTCATTCGAAAGTCAAAACTAAATTTTTAAAAAAATTGGTATGGTAAGTGAAATTAAATGGTAGGGTTAGACACACCCTAAAAAAAACATAAACTTAATGATCACATCAATAAAAAAGAATAAAGGTAAGAATTGTGTTGTAGTTTTCTATTGTCATGTCACGAGCACTCATTTTCAATAACTTAAAGAGATCTTTATCAATAAGGACATTTTTGTAGTATGTGAGAATATTATCTCTAATTATACCATGTGTTGGATCATAATAATAAAATTAAAAGATACTAACTTATTTTCCCCTTTAACTATAGATAATGATAATATAAAATAAGCACATTGTTTCAAAATAAACGTAGTATATATTATTAGTTTTGTTTAATAATTGATGCAACCTTTTTTTGGAGTAGTCAAAATTCTAATTTTTTTTTCTTCTTATTTTTAAACATTTATAAGATACTTCTTTGGTTTCAAAATAAGTTATACACTTTCCTTTTTATGGTGTTTCAAAATAAGTAATAAACTTTAAAAACTTGTCTAGTAAAAAAGAGAAGGACCCCCATTTACTAACTTTCTCATTTATAAAGTGAAATTTCTCATTTACCCTTAATTTTATTTTTAAATATCATTAAACTCATTTTAATCTAAATATATGAGATCCATCTTTCACTAACTATCTAATCAAATTACCCACAATGACATGTATTCCTTAATCAAGCAATATTTTAAGATTCATAATTGAAGTAATTAAACTACACTTCAAACTTAAATTAGAGTATTAGTTTGTAAATACAAACCTTAAAATGTTAACAAAATACTGAAGTTTATATTTTTCTTATATAAATTCTACTACGATTTAGCTAAAAAAAAATTAAGTTGAGACAGATAGATGTCATGTAATGACAACCAAGCAATGGAAGAAGCCAATTGTGAAGGTTAAGTGCTTTCCTTAAATAGAAAGAGTGGCCCACGTGTTAATATATGTGACGCTGACCGTGTTTCGTTTTTTAAGGTTATAAATCTGACATCATGGACCCACCAGTATTTACTTCCATCCATCCATCTTTCAGTGGTCCTGCTCTCATCCAATCAAATCCAGTCCTATTTTCCACATACAACCCTCAAAATATACAAATATTCTAATATAACCCAGTCTCTGTCTTTCTGTTGTCGATAGTTTTCATACCTTTATTTTCATAATTGTATTTATGAAAAGTTTGGTTGATTGAAAATAGAATGATAAAGATAATGCAAAACAATAGAATGGGTGGATAAAATTATTAAAGATAACGCAAAATAGTAGAATGAATGGATTAATTCATTTCCTCGATTTTATAAGTAATGTTATATACACATTTTTGAGGTAATGTACCATGGTGTTATTATAGCTTATTAACCACATTTAATCGTTATTGTTACCCTTCATTACTTTTTAGAACCCCAACCAATTAACTTTAGAAAGATATACTGTAATTTACATTTAACTAGATTTATTAATCTAAAAATTGACGATAACAAAAAGTTGGGTTGAAATATTAGTTCTTTCCAGTAAAGAATTTATTAATTCATTCTATTCTAAGAGCATGCGGTATGGTAACGAGGGGTGGGGCTCGCCGGCCGCCACGTCGGCTCACAGGCCTCGTCAGCACACCGCTCGTTACGTGAGCGGGTCGGTTCGTGGGAGCGTCGACGAAGCTAGCGGACGAATGGGGAGGTGCCACGTGGACTAGCCGTTGGCAACGGCTAGTTTTGACGAAAATTATTATTTTTTTGTTTAAATAAAACCTATTATAAATAACTCCTTTAACCATAACCTTTTTTTCACACCATCTTCTACACACTCTCTACAATTTATTACACTTTCACTCTCAAAAACTCACTAAAATGTCTCAACCTCCACATCCCGATTGGATGAACGGTATTCTTGGATGGGGAAGTTCCGGCTCGCCGGCGTCCAATCCGTCAACACCTTCGTCCCAACAATCGGTATCGTCCACCCAAAATACCGAAATGCCAGTGTCCAATCCCTATGGTACCCAATATGTGATGCCGACATTTTCCCAAGAACAATACAACCAATTTATTCTTCAACAACAATTTCAAAACCTTCAACACCCCCCTAAAATGTGGTCACAAACACAATGGTCACAACCACAATCTTCACAACCACAACCTTCACAACCTCAAGATCCCGCGGCCGTTGAAAAGGCGAGAAGAAAGGGGGAAAAAGTTGCCACCAACTTGAATCGGACGGTCATGCGGTGGGACGCCGCACAAGAAGTGTTATTGGCCGAGTGTGGGGTTAGCGTTTCCGAGGATGCCGAAAAGGGCGCCGACCAATCCGATGATTGTTTTTGGAACAAAATCCTTGTTGAGTTCAACAAGGATGTTGATACGCCGTGTACCAAAGACATGTTGACGGGGAAGTGGACGACTTTAAACGGTAATTGTCAACGTTTCAACGGTATCTACAAACGTTTATAACGTACAAGGCGAAGCGGTGAAAATGAGGTCGACTTTTTGGCCCGTGTCCGACAAGCGTACCGTGACGAGTCGGCGTTAAAAAAACAATTTAACAACGAAGTTGCGTGGGAAGTTTTGAGAAAATGCCCGAAATAGGACGCCCCCGAGCCCATTTCGCTCTCCGATAACGAAGAACTTTTCGGGGAAGATACGAGACCACGTCCGGCGGGAAAGTCTCGTAAGGCAAAAAAAAGTAGATCGGAAAGTTCATCAGGCACTAACACCGCCGGAAGTGCCGCACTGCCGGACCTTGGCGAGGCTATGATGGCCGAGTTTAGGCGGAAAAGTGAAGCCGCTCAATCGGCTTACGAAAGGTCAAAGGCGCGGGATGACGTTTTCGTGCGGTTGGAAGAATTGCGATTCCTAAGCACTAACACCCACGGGTTGGGGCGCCAGGATAAGGCGAGAATCGTCAAGGAAAAAAAGGCGCTCCGCGAAAAATACCCCGTCAACGAAGATGAACTTGACGTGGACGATGACGACGAGTAGTTTTTTTTTTTCGGTATTTTTTTCTTATTTTTCGGTATTTTTTTTTTATTTTTCGGTAATTTGTTTTTTATTTTTCGGTAATTTTTTTTTCTTTTTTAGGTATTTTAATTTGTATTATGTAATTTTTATTTTAATGAAGTATTATGTTTTTTAAAAAAAGAAAAAGAAAAATAGGGGGTGGGACCCAAATGGCTTAAGTGATGGTAGAAGGGGTATTTGAGGGTTTTGAATGTGAAATGTGAAATGGTGATGTGGCGCAGAGGTGGCGTATATGTGGCTTCCGACTTGGGGTGACCACACCCATTGCTCTAAACACTCACTAAATCATGTTACGAAACATTCACATCATACGGAGATATATGAAAATAACTACTCTAAGTAGAGAATACATTAGCAATTTGTTAGACTCAAGTTTTAATTTAAGTGTTGGAGGTCTTGGGGGTGATGGCAATCCAAAACTCAGCTCGTTGCCTTCCTTTTTTTTGCTATTCAAAAAAAAAAAAAAAAACATTAAGGGAAATAGATACAAATATGGAGTAAATCGATTTCATCATGTGATTCTACTTATTTATATCAGTTTGAACTTTCAAATATTTTATATATTTTTCTTTAAAAGCTTAACTTGTTGGAACCGAAAATAATCCTAACGTGACTATATTTTATGATCGAATACAAAAAGCATAATGTTTTAGTTATAGATTACTCAAAAGCATATATCAAACAATGATAGGTTAAAACTTATACTTCCTCTGTATCAAAATAAGTGAATCACATTAAAATTTATGTTTTTTGAGACAAAATAAGATAATAAGATATTAGTGAAATTAAATGGGGTAATTAGAATAGATGGGTCCCACACATTTTATTATTTTATTGCTTTTTCTAAATGGTGAAAAACTTAAATATAAGAAGATGACAAAAATGAATGGGGCCCCACACCTTTAATGATGTTTACAGAGGGATGTGTAAGGATTAATGAGTAATTTTAAATATAAAAACTTTCATAAATAATGTAAAGTATTAAAATGATTCACTTATTTTGATACACCCCGAAAAGAAAAAGTGATTCACTTGTTTTGATACGGAGAAAGTATTAAAACTTATAAGATATATTCAATTTTATAATTATATGTATTTTCATGTGCCTGAGCATCCACAATGATTAACATCATAAAAGCTTATTATTTTTACCATATCAACATTCCACTAACTAAAAATCTTTTCATAAATAACATCTTCAATGGTTAGTCTTTCCAAAAGCTTTTTCTATTACAATATTTCTAATTTACCTTCATGTATATCAAATGTTTTATAAATACCCCATATATAATTTGACAATTTTTTGGACATATTACTAAATATAATATTTTTTAAAATGTCTCATACAAAATATTATAATAATTAACATTAAATATTATATTATTTATTTATTAACTAATAAAAATATAATAAACAATTTATATATAATATATCTAAGGTTTAAATTGAAAAGTTATTAAAAATAGGGAATTAAAAGAGACAAATATTAAAAGTAAATTAAGAGGTTAGTAGAAAATAAGTTTTTGCAATGAGCTTTCTAAAAAGCTAGCTACTCCAATGATAAAAAGTCATTCAAAGACTTATTAGAATGGTAATAAGCTTTACAAAAAGCTCCCAGAAGCTCTAACACAAACACAATATTCACTTTTATCAAGACAATGTAAACTTATTTTATTCAATTTTAAAGTTTTCCTTTCCGGTTATCGACATAAAAAAAGGAAACTTTAAAATTGATAAATCAACTTAAAATCCGCTTACTTGGAGACAAACTTTTTGTTGTTTTCATGAATATTTATACAAAGGAAAATAATTTCGAAAGTTTTAATGCATTAATACTTGATGATGTTTTCAGAAAATAATAGTTGAATTAAGTAAAATAATTTTAATAATATTGAAATAATTGAATTGCTTATTCAAAAGCAAAAGAGTAGACTGCATGGTATTCTTGATGTTGGTATTAAATGTGAAAGTATGATAATAGAATTAAGGACTGGAACTATCTATATATGTAGTCTAACAATAACAAGTCTTCAAAAGTCAAAAGTATGAGCTGAAGCATTCAAAGTCAAATAAAAATGTAAAAGTATGTTTGACTTGGCTTATCTATGTTTGAACGAAATTTGCTCAATCAATACGCATACGATACTGAGTTTATTTGTAAAAAAATTGTATTGTTTCCTACTAAAATTTTTTATTTTATCTTAATATCTATAAAATTATTGACATGTGGAATACAATAATTCTCTTGTCTAATGTAATTTGATTTACACACTTATATCATCAAATTAATTATAACATAAGTAAAAAGATTTAGTAAAAAGAAATATCTATCTATGTTACTTGTATTTGATACTTCAAATTTGTTAAAGGTTTAGGATGACAGTTATTACAATGACAAATTCGAAGAATTTTCTTGGAAATTTATATAGGTGTAATTGAAAAAGCTAATTTTATTAAGAAGACATTTTAAAATTTTGTCATTAACAAATACTCCATATAATGGCTGAATTACAAACGGCCCCCTCCACAAGTTTAGCCAAAATATAAAATACAAACTTAATTGTAGGGGTGTTCACTATTCGGATATAACCGAATTGTCCAATTGGACATTTTGGATCGGACTATTTGGATTGGTTATTTGGTTTTTTGGATCGGTTTGGACTTGAACCAAATTAATATTTTGGTTTCGGATTGGATTTGGTTTCCGTTGTGAAATCCGGATTGCCCAAAAAAACCAAATAGTAATATATATACCAATCTTTTTGGAGTTTTTTATGAAGTTGATGTCAAGATTTTTGCATATATGATTGTAAATGTCACGAACTATGAATTAGACTTGTTTTTATGTACAAAGTAGTTTATCATTTTGGAATTGTACATATCGAACTTAATATTATTTATGTTATATACATTTGTATATTTTGAAATTTTTTTTAAAAAACCAAACGGATAAACCAAACCAACCAAATTGTTATTTGGTTTGGATCGGTTTGGTTTTCGAATTAGTTTGGACGGTTCGGTTTGAACTTTTAAAAACTGGACTTTATTTGGTTTCAGCTATTTGGTTCGGATAAAACCAAACCGTCCAAACGAACACCCCTACTTAATTGCAACTATCTTTAACTATGATTGAGTTTTTTTTTATCTATTTGATACTTGTACGATTTTTGTTTAACTATGGTCACTATCATAATGAAATAAAATAAAATAAAATACAAAAATAAAAACACTCAAACACGCAATGACTTGAAACAATGGACCACATTTGGGCAAATACTGAAAGTAGAGGAGGACCTAGTATGGTGCATGGGGTTGCCCGTGCAACTCTTGAATTTTTTTCCGAATAGTGTAAATATAGTATTTAAAATTTTAAATTATCTTTTTGTTAGTGTAGGTGAAACCTTTGAGTAAAAAATTACAAGCAGTGACACTCCTCAACTTTTTCTCTGGGTCTGCCATGACTGAAAGCATCAGAAGAATGTTGTACACACTTGTTAATTCTCGTTTAAAGTTGTTGATTTATATTCTTTAATTAGTGTTTTGAAAATACTATATTTAAAGCATCGTGAAAAATTCTTATGTGGAAAGCACGTGGTTTGTAAATCATATATTTTCTTTCATATTTATATGTACTCATTTATATATGTAATCTATTATTTCTCTTTTCCCATATCATCCATTGATTTTAACACTTGTTATGATCAAATAGATAGACATATGAGTAGGAAGAAAATGTAGGAACATATACAAATTCAATTTCTCATTCGACAATTGCATTACGTTTTCTTAGGTCCCTGCCAACTGGGCGTCAGGAGGGTTCAAACCCGTCGGCACCACGCCACGGTTGGCACGCCGGCGTCGGTAGCCGCCGTCAAGGGAGATGTGAGGGGAGGGGGAGACGGGGTCAGGGGGTTTGTGAGGGGGGGGGGGGGGGGGGGTTGGGGTTAATCTGGGTAATATTTTTAATAATTTTTTAAATGAGGATGAGTTAGTGATGTGTTGTTGTTAGTACGACCTCGTCAGTAACCCGTCGGTAGCGATATGTTTAGTAGTGTGTTTAGTGATGCGTCACTGTTGGGAGATTCCTTAATAACAACAAAAAAAATTCAATTATCTAGCTGCTAGCATGATGCTAGACGTTGTAAGGCACCAACACTTTTATTATGAAATATAAACATTGATGAGTTACGTTATAAATTTATAATTTTGTATTATAATTAATGTACAAAATTATCATTTTACATTACGCCTTAGAAACGTCGTGATCTCGCCATGGCTTCGTCGTAGCTCGCCAATGTTCAATGTTTGACCATGCCATCACACCACGTCTCACGTTATTTAGAACCTTAGTTAGACCTCTTTATTTCTTCATCAGTTTTGTTATATCAGTATTTCTAAACTAGCATACCAATTGACACACCTCTATCAACAATACATTTTTTTTTTGAACGGCAAAGGGAAGAGGAAAGGGAGCTTCGGCAATGCCATCACCCCCCACCAAAACCCAAAATATATATATAAAAAACACTTCTAGCAAGGAGCTAGAATAGATACAAATAGTTCAGAAAACCAAGACCGGACATAAACACCAAACAGACCACGAGATATTATGACGCTTAGCTCTATATTTTACCCACGAATACAATAGGGATTTCAACTCATCTTGAATTCTAGACACCGATACATTTATATTTTCAAACGTCACGTTATTCCTAGATTTCCACATGAGCCAAACAAGGCCCCCTGTTGCCATCTGAAAGAATTTCTTTGTCATAGTTGATTGCCCGGCGCCACGAGATATTATCAACAATACATGTTCACTTCATTTATTACTTTGAAAGAGTACAATATTATATGCAAAATGTACAAGCTCTCCTAGCACCTCTCTTTCATCTCATTTTCTTTCCCCTCTTCCATTTATTCGAGGAAGATAAACTGACGAACCAATTAGCCAAAGGAAGCAGGTGTGCCAATAATGCTACTTAAGTGACACTCATTAGTTTGAAACTAATAATTTTATTGGCACGACTATTATCGAAGCTCTTGTAAAATAGAAAATATAGGAACCAAATAGGCGAAAAAGTTTATTGGCCTTATTTCCACTCATCGAAAACTCGAAAAGTAGTTTCTAATATGGTGCGACATAAAGCATGTCATGTGATTACATTTCTTTTTAATGGCAGTTTTATAAACCGAAATCACATTGAAGGTTTATACGGGTAGAAGGATGTCGCATCAGAAGCTCGCGTTATGGATCGAATGTATCAAGAATCTTCTTCATGTTGGGTGAACTAATACTTTCTAAATTAACAAAGCTTGTTATATTATATTTGAGAAAACAATTATACCTGCAGTTAGTTCGATGAACGTAGGTTTGCTTGATTTATAAATTGTCAAACAATTTAGCTTCACTCAGGTGACGCTAAAAATGATCTTCTAAACATCACGTGGTCGATCCTTTTGTTGGAAAAAGTTGTGATAAAATGATTTTTCACCAACTTTGGACCTATATAATTGTATATATTTGTTATATATAGTTATTGGTTGGTAGCTTTGTGTTCTCCTATGTGAGAGCTACGCAACGGTATATAGCGTGTCCAAAGTCGAGTTGTGGTGAATGAGATACTGCAACGGTATATAAGGGGGGTGCAAATAATTTGGACCGAGTGGCCCGAAATGGCTTGAACTCATGTGCGCCCGGGCTCGTGCGGGTCAATTTTTGCATCTCATCGACACTGCAGTTGTCTCATACTGACCACCTCAGTACTGATCAATACCGACCTCCTCGCACTGAGTGTTCGATACTGACCTGCAGTCTCATACTGATCTGCTGCGCAGACTGCAGTACTGAGCTGCTGCGCTGACTTCCAGTACTGACCGGCTGCACTGATTTCCAATACTGACTTCCAATACTGACCAGCGCTGGCAGTTACGAAAATTAAGCAGTAATTGGAGATTACTGTTTTGATTTCTTGTTTAATATTATTGAATGCAATTAATGTTTTGATTAAACATTACTTGCCATTCTACACTATAAATAGAGACATTTGGTCTCATTTGTAGACACACCAATTTACACCTTCATCACCTACTTACAAGATCACAACTTTCTTTCTCTCTAGAAAAACTCTCTTAATCTCGGTACTTGTTCTGGCTTGGATTATATTCGGTAGTGTAAAACTACTCGGTTGTTTTACCCTGGGAAATAGACAACGAATCTATTTTAAGGGGATCGTGAATTTCACGAGACTCAACCAAAACCTTCTTCTTGTTTGTTCTATTTCTTTGTTTCAATCTTTTGTAAACGTTATTCGTCAATTTCCCTTATTGTAATTGTATTTTATTAATGAAAATTGATATTAGCTTCTATAATATTATTAGTTTTGTTTAATAATTGATGCAACCTTTTATGGAATAGTCAAAATTCTATTTTTTTCTTCTTATTTTTAAACATTTATAAGATACTTCCTCGGTTCAATATAAGTAGTACCAAAAAGTAGCAAGAGTTTGAAGAATGATATGGTCACCTATGCATCCCGACAATTGAAGGATGAAGCGTTGACATGGTGGGATACCATGTATGAGACTTTGGGTAGGAAAGTGTTGTACAAGATGTCGTGGAATGAATTCACGAGTAGATTGAAGGAAAAGTTTTATCCCGAAAGAGATCTAGAAGAGTTGCAAGAAGAGTTCATGTTTATCAAGAAGGGTAATATGTCGGTGGAAGAATACACCAAAAAGTTTATGGGATTACTTCCGTTTGTAACCAAGGCTTATCCAACTGAATGTTCGAAAGTGGTTCGGTATGCAAATGGGCTACCATCAGAGTTTGAATTGGAATTCAAACGATCAGCCACGTTAGATGAGGCCATTTGTACCGCTCGAGGTGTTGAAAGGGTGTTTCGTTGAAAGGCACAAGAGTCGGCATCAGGAGGGGAAAAGAAGAAGCTCGATAGTAGCTTAGGATCAACGAAGAAGGAAAAGCTCAAACCGAGTTCGTCAAATCAAGGTAGTATTGGAAGTTGTCAAAGTTGTGGAAAGAATCACTATGCAGAATGCAAAGCAAATACGGCTATATGCTTCAAGTGTGGTCGAGTAGGGCATCGAGCGAAAGATTGTAAAGTAAGGAACCTCGACGAAGTGGAATGCTACACTTGTCACGAGGTGGGACACTATAGTAGTGCGTGCCCGAGGAAAATAACCGACACACGTCAGCATCAACCATCAACAGGAATCGGGTAAAGAAAGCTTATGGAGCCGCTTCAGGTAATTCATTTATGAAATTAATGGTATATGATTATGATGCGTTTGCTTATCTGTTGCACAATTGGTGCTTATATGAACTACGTGTGAATATAAATTATAAATGGATCGTAAAATGTGAAAGATGAGTGTGGGGGGATAATCTCCCCGGTTTCTTATATGAGTATATCTGAATGGGTTGACGACCGATATGTCACGGGAAGTAAGGGTAGAAAAGATTATGTCATCATAGATTATCGGAAGGTGAATCATGAGAATAGTAAATGTGTTCAAAGAAAGGATAGTAGTACAATGAAGTACTAAGTTTCGGTAAGAACGGTAAAGTATGAATGGGAATATGTGGGAAAGAGTAAGTGTATAAAGGGACAATTTTGGATATAGGAGATGATTGTTTGAATGTTGACAAATAGTCATGACAAATGTTTGTGTCAGGGATGTCGGATGCGATCTCGGAAATGAATAATTAGTTGTTGGTAAAAGCTTATAGAAAAAGTGTGATAGTTTATGTTTCAGTTATAGATTGTAGTCAACTGGTTGACTCAAGGAGACCGGGCGAATTGGTTAAATATGGATAATTGGAAATATTAGTGATTACCCCGATGGTGAAAGAAAGGTCGGAAAATCTTAATGTTGAGAAAACATTTTTTGACAAAGGTCGGTTGATAAATAATTAGATTAGTGGATAGCACTATAAGTGAATTTGTGTATATCGTGTGGTATAGTGTATAAGTGGAAGTAATGGCCTTTGGAAGGCATGTGATTTTAGGAAGATAATGTTATGTGAAATGTGGAGAATTCTAAGTCGAATAAAAAATATGTTTAATTATGAAAGAAAATGATAGCATGATGTTAAGCGAATGATGCATACACGAATTGTATGCAAGATATAATGGTATTGTATGGATCTTGTTAGATCGGAGGCTTTCCGGTTAACGAGATTTGATGAGTCACTTTGGATTGGAGGCTTTCCGATCATTGTGACAGTTTGGATCTTGATGGATTGGAGGCTTTCCAATCATATCGATTTGATAGTTAATATATGATTTGATGTATCAGGATTATGATGTCCATATCTGACGTATGTAGAACCGTATGGTTAACTTATTGCTATAATTATATGGTAAGTGAGAACTTGAGTTGAAAACACGGGTTGTGATTAAAGTATAGGTATGTGTATGAGATGCCTACAAGTGTATAAATTCTGGAAAGTGATGCTTATAGGAAGCAAAGTTAAAAGTAACTGATGAGTGGAGAGAATCGTATGGTAAGTGGTTAGGCCACAATTGGATGTGATGGAGGCTCTAAAGCCGGCAATCGGTAATTACAAGTATGATATAAGGATGTTTGAAGGAAATTATAAATGGTATAAGTAACTGAATGAAAGTTAAAAAGGTAATAGAGATTGCTATTACTTTAAACGAGAATTGTTAATCGGCTGTGGAAACTGAAATCGAGGAAAGGAGAAACAATTGAGAAAGGGAATATAGGTATTGGAATCAGGAATGAAAAGCTTGAGAAGTGATGTCTCACTAGTGAAGAGTATGTTAATTTTGCAAGTAAGTTTAACCTTATTCATAAGTCAAGGTTGGTCAACTAGTGGATTGTTGACTTTGGTCAAAATTTGGTTTTGACTTTCGCTTAGAATGGTTAGACAATGCTAAACAATGCTAAGCCACTTCTATCGCGACACTCTAATCCTTCGATCCTGAACATGAGTACATAGCCAAAAACAAAGTAGTACGTGAGACAAAATAGTCTCGTGAGATACATTGGTTTTCGACCCATTCTCAAAAGATTTATAAAATAATATTTATATCAATATAAATACTTATCTTTATCAACTTTATTAACTCATATATCATCTTCTACTTATTTAATTGTATAAACTAATAAGCTTACCACAAGCTTATTCCTCATTTAATCACATATTGTAAGCTATCTCCAAGCTCACACTTTTCTTTATCACATATGCAACGGACCTCTCCGAAGCCAACTCTCCCGATATGGGACGTCATAGGTAAACTATCAAGGTAATTGGGAACCGCCATCTTACCGAGATTCATAAGCTCTACCCATTCCCGGGTCGTCATGCTCACCCAACACTGGGTGTCATAAACTGTGACATTCTACTCTTTGCGCAGGGAGGTACCACCCCAAGTAGACGTCTCATGCTCCCCCATTTCTGGGCGGTCTTATTCCGGATATCTCATTCATCATTTATGAGTCTCAGCTCCTTTCATCAATTTCATCACTTACTAGAATACATCTATTGTAATTCAACATATTATTCTCCTTACTTATTCAGTTTAAATGTTGACTTTACCAAGTCCTTTTCTAGTTCGAAACATATTTGTCATTTATCAAAATCACATTATTTTGACTCCTCTTTGACTAGAATACATATTTATTACTAGTCACTTTATACTTATTCTCTTATTATTTCCATAGCTACTTTTATTAGTATAATCTACTAATCGATACTCATTACTTAAAAAAAATCATTGTCTCAAGTTTTATTAATACATATTATTAATAAACCGATTATCAAGCTCTTTTAAATCATTATCTTTATTCATACATCTTATTTATAAAGACTCAGTAATTATTTTTCATTATCAAAATCTCTTTACAAATCATTAATCATTTAGACATACTTAAATAGTCTATAACTAGCATTTTCTTACCTTTTCAATCATATCTTTATTAAAACGTTTATTAATAAATACTCCTAAAACAACATAATTTTCAAAATCATTTTCTATATACTCAGTAAAAGTCTCATGTACTCACCTTAGCCAAGCTAACTCCAAATCGTGTCTATTAACACGAATCCTTGCTTCCCAACTTGTGAAACGTCACCAAACTTTAGGTCTTCTTGACCTACCATCAATATCAGCACAACAACTAGTTATTATCCATAAGTAATCACTAATCAATCCATATTAACATTCCTAACCACCAAGTTCATCCAACTTGGTGGAATCTCAAACCCTAGTTCAAGATTTCCATCAATAAACTCAAATCCAACTTGGTACACATCGATTACAAGCTTAGAATGAGTGTTCTACACCCATGTTTAGTCATCTTCCCCAAATATGACATGGTTGGTTCCCCAAACCACCATTTTTACCCATACAAAGCTCACAATCAAGGTAGATAAGCAAGATAATCAAGAATACTTACCCTTGATGTATGAATCCTTCAAGATGGTGAAGATTTGAGCTCTTGAGCTCCAAAAACGACCAAGAATGCTCCCAAATCGGCTGCACTATGTGTAGGGTTGAAGGTGAAATGAAACCCCTAGCCTACACACAAGTTTATATAGTCCAGACGCTCCTCGCGCCCCGCTCGCCCCCACCTCGCGCCGCGAGGTGACGCGGGTTTCCCATTTGGTCGCCGCTGGAAGGCAGTCCTCACGTCTCGCTCGCGCCGAGAACTCGACTCGAGCTCGACACGAGCCTCTCGCGTTTCGCCTCTGATGTTTCTGTTTGCACTCGCGTTTGCCTCACGCCTTCCTCGCGCCGCGAGGGCTGTCTTGGTCAGTTTCTTGCCTTTTAAACTTGTTTCCATCCAAGTCTTGACCCATACTTGGTTACACCAAGTCCCAAACATTCAAACACTCGATAAAACACAATGGAGACTCGATTAAATATTTTACGACCTTAATTCCTCAATATTCCCATTTAATTCATAACCGGAAATTCCGGTCGTTACAACTATCTACCCCTTAAAAAGGATTCCGTCCTCGGAATCAACTCAAGGATTTCCAATCCTCATTCCGCTTCCAAATCGTGATCCAGTAATACTTATGCATTTAAATGCCCACTTGACTCCGTTATACCCAAACGGGTCAAAAACCAAAATTGAGTTTCTAATACCCGAACGGGTCAAAATTTCACAATTTGACCTTAACACTCCCAAATCATTCGACCAATCCCTTTATCCACATCGGGATGATATGACCAAATCATTACTAATAGCCACTTAACCAACGCTAGTCAACGCCTAGCTTTGACCAAATTGTCAACATTGTCCAATCTTTGACATAAGCACAAAGTCAACCATATCTTGACAATTCCTTTACCCACTAGTGGTTCCATTAACCATCAATTCCTTAACAATCGACCTTACATTCATGGTCCAACAACAATCATACTCGATTCCTAAATTCAACTCGAAGTACCAAACGGTCAAAGTCGCACCCCTTTGCCTACAATTATTTCTATTAATCCATTAACCACTATCATACACATGTGGATGATACATTATGTCCTTATCCTTGTCTAGCCATTTTAAACGAAAGTCAAGACCCAATTTTGACCAAAGTCAACAATCTACTAGTTGACCAACCTTGACTTATGAATAAAGTCAAACTTACTTTGCAAAATTCACATATTCTTTATTACCGAGACATCGCTTCCCAAGCTTTTCATTCCCGAATTCAATATCTAAATTTCCTTTCTCAATTGTTTCTCTTTTCTTCGATTTCAATTTTCTATAATCGATTAACGATTTCCATCTAAATCGATTCCGATCTCTATTACTCTTTAACTTTCATTCAAATTCTTATACCGTTTATAATTTCCTTCAAGCATCCTTATACCATACTTGAAATTCCCGATTACCGACTTTTGAGCCTCGATCATAACCAATTGTGGCCTAACCACCCATTACACATCTTTCACCACTCAATGGCTACTAACAAACTTTGCTTCCTAAAAGCATTCCTTTTTCCTATACTATGAACTTGTAGGCATCTCCTACACATTCTTCTAAAATTTATTTCAACTCAAGTTCTCACTTGCCATAAAATTTATAACGACAATTAACCATACGGTTCTACATACGACAGATACAAACATCATATCCCTTAAATAACAAATTATACTTTGACTATCTTATCGAGATGATCGGAAAGCCTCCAATCCATCATGACTCCAAACTGTCACAATGATCGGAAAGCCTCCAATCTAAAGTGACTCATCAAATCTCGTTAATGGGAAAGCCTTTGATCTAACAAGGCTCTTACAATACTATTCCTTCTTGCATACAATTCATGTATGCATCAATACACTTAACATCATGCTATCATTTTCTTTCATAATCGACCTTCAATTTTCCCACTTATACATTATACCACACGGTATACGCATAATCATTTCTAGTGCTTTCCACCAATCTACTCATTTATCAATCGTCCTAATTCGATTCATTCTCTCATTACTAAGACTTCAAATTTTTTCTTTCGCCCGGTCATCTTGAGTCAACCAATTGACTTCAATCGGTACCCATACGTACACTATCATACTTTTTCTATAAACCTTTACCAAACACAAGTTATTCACTCTTGATGTCACACCCGACATCCCCGACACTAACAATGCTATGGCTTTTTGCCAACATTCAATCGATCATAACCCATATCTAAGGTTCCATTTTACATATATTTGTACTTCTCAATTCTCACTAGCACTTAGTGCTTCGTTGTGCTACCATCCTTTTTGTCGAAAACGTTTACCACTCATGTGATTCACCTTTCAATATTCCATGATGACATAATCCTTCCTATCCTTATTTCTCGCGACATACCGGTCGCCAACCCAATCAACTATGCACATAATAACCTGGGGAGATTATCTCCCAACCTTATTTCTCACATCACATATTTCATCTATACTTATTTTCACACGTAGATCACATAAGCACTAATTTGTGCGACATAGGAGCAATTAAATCCTAATCATATATCAAACTTCATAAACGAATTACCTGAAGCGGATCCATGAGCTTCCTTCACCCGATTCTTGTTGGCGGTTGATGCTGCCGTGTCGGTTCTCTTCCTTGGGCACGCACTACTAAAGTGTCCCACCTCGTGACAAGTGTAGCATTCCACTTCCTCGAGGTTCCTTACTTTGCAATCCTTTGCTCGGTGCCCTACTCGTCCACACTTGAAGCATATAGCCGTATTTGCTTTACATTCCCCATGGTGATTCTTCCCGCAACTTTGACAACTTCCAATACTACTATGCTTTGACGAACTCGGTTTGAACTTTTCTTTCTTCGTTGATCCTAAGCTACTATCGAGCTTCTTCTTTTCCCCTTTTGATGCCGACTTTTGTGCCTTTCGCCGAAAAACCCTCTCAACACCTCGAGCGGTACAGATGGCCTCATCCAACGTGGTCGCTCGCTTGACTTCCAATTCAAACTGCGGTGGTAGTCCATTTGCATACCGGACCACCTTCATACGTTCCGTCGGATAAGACTTGATTACAAACGGAAGTAATCCCGTAAACTTTTTGGTGTACTCTTCCACCGACATATTACCCTTCTTGATGAACATGAACTCTTTTTGCAACTTTTCTAGATCTCTCTCGGGACAAAACTTTTCCTTCAACCTACTCGTGAACTCCTTCCACGACATCGTGTACACCTTCCTTCCCAAAGTCTCATACATGGTATCCCACCATGTCAACGCTTCATCCTTCAACTGTCGGGATGCATAAATGACCATGTCTTTCTTCAAACACTTGCTACTTTCTAGCACTTGCTCGGTTTCCCGAATCCAACGCATCGTGACCTTCGGTTCCGAACTTCCATAATACTCACTGGGGTTGCACGTCATGAATGCCTTGTATGTACATCATTCCCTTTCCTCCGACCCCGAATCGTCACTTCCTTCGGTCGATGGCTCCTCGGTAGGGGTCTTGCTACCCGAAGACTTACTTTCCCCACGGGACTTAGAATTATCATTTTTCTCCTCATTGAACCGGTTAGTCATGATCCGGTTCACATCCTCATTCACCACTTCCCTTATTTGGGTAAACAATTTCTGGATAGCTTCCATAGTTACCGGGGTTTGGTTTGCATCTAAACCGGAACCCTCTCCATTATTACCGGGATGAGTCGAGATTCGATTTGAATCCGTCTCATGATCTCGTGGGATTTCTCCACTTCTTGGGTTCACCATTTGCTATATCAACATATTAAACCATTAGAATTCAAAGATTGACTTATTAGTCAAACATAACCCATAAAGCCCAAAACATTATCTTTTCACTTAGGGATCGACCCTAATATACTCATACCTTTACGGTTTCAAAAGACCAAACATGGACATCCTATGGAAACATATGGTCCTACTAGCATAGCTTAAGACTACGGAGGTAAAACCTACCCAATTCACTTAAACTATAGCTCTGATACCAAGTTGTAACACCTCAATTTTCAAAACGTCTTTTAAAACATATTTTTAAATAAAAATATTACAAAGTCTAATATCCCAAAATACGGTTTAACAAAAACCTTTGAAAAGTTTATCAGAGTTATAAAACACGGTGTTACAAAGATAATATTATAACCATAGGATAAACGGGATCTACCTACGAGCTCCCGAGCTAAACAACGCTAGGCCACTTCTATCGCGACACTCTAATCCTTCGATCCTAAACCTGAGTACATAGCCAAAAACAAAGTAGTACGTGAGATAAAATAGTCTCGTGAGATACATGGGTTTTCGACCCATTCTCAAAAGATTTATAAAATAATATTTATATCAATATAAATACTTATCTTTATCAACTTATTAACTCATATATCATCTTCTACTTATTTAATCGTATAAACTAATAAGCTTACCACAAGCTTATTCCTCATTTAATCACATATTGTAAGCTATCTCCAAGCTCACACTTTTCTTTATCACATATGCAACGGACCTCTCCGAAGCCAACTCTCTCGATATGGGACGTCATAGGTAAACTATAAAGGTAATTGGGAACCCCCATCTTACAGAGATTCATAAGCTCTCCCCGTTCCCGGGTCGTCATGCTCACCCAACACTGGTGTCATAAACTGTGACATTCTACTCTTTGCGCAGGGAGGTACCACCCCAAGTAGACGTCTCATGCTCCCCCATTTCTGGGCGGTCTTATTCCGGATATCTCATTCATCATTTATGAGTCTCAGCTCCTTTCATCAATTTCATCACTTACTAGAATACATCTATTCTAATTCAACATATTATTCTCCTTACTTATTCAGTTTAAATGTTGACTTTACCGAGTCCTTTTCTAGTTTGAAACATATTTGTCATTTATCAAAATCACATTATTTTGACTCCTCTTTGACTAGAATACATATTTATTACTAGTCACTTTATACTTATTCTCTTAGTATTTCCATAGCTACTTTTATTAGTATAATCTACTAATCGATACTCATTACTTAAAAAAAAAATCATTGTCTCAAGTTTTATTAATACATATTATTAATAAACCGATTATCAAGCTCTTTTAAATCATTATCTTTATTCATACATCTTATTTATAAAGACTCAATAATTATTTTTCATTATCAAAATCTCTTTACAAATCATTAATCATTTAGACATACTTAAATAGTCTATAACTAGCATTTTCTTACCTTTTCAATCATATCTTTATTAAAACGTTTATTAATAAAGACTCCTAAAACAACATAGTTTTCAAAATCATTTGCTATGTACTCAGTAAAAGTCTCATGTACTCACCTTAGCCAAGCTAACTCCAAATCGTGTCTATTAACACGAATCCTTGCTTCCCAACTTGTGAAACGTCACCAAACTTTAGGTCTTCTTGACCTACCATCAATATCATCACAATAACTAGTTATTATCCATAACTAATCACTAATCAATCCATATTAACATTCCTAACCACGAAGTTCATCCAACTTGGTGGAATCTCAAACCCTAGTTCAAGATTTCCATCAATAAACTCAAATCCAACTTGGTACACATCTATTACAAGCTTAGAATGTGTGCTCAACACCCATATTTAGTCATCTTCCCCAAATATGACATGGTTGGTTCCCTAAACCACCATTTTTACCCATACAAAGCTCACAATCAAGGTAGATAAGGAAGATAATCAAGAATACTTACCCTTGATGTATGAATCCTTCAAGATGGTGAAGATTTGAGCTCTTGAGCTCCAAAAACGACCAAGAATGCTCCCAAATCGGCTGCACTATGTGTAGGGTTGAAGGTGAAATGAAACCCTAGCCTACACACAAGTTTATATAGTCCAGATGCTCCTCGCGCCCCGCTCGCCCCCACCTCGCGCCGCGAGGTGACGCGGGTTTCCCATTTGGTCGCCGCTAAAAGGCAGTCCTCGCGTCTCGCTCGCGCCGAGAACTCGACTCGAGCTCAACTCGAGCTCGACACGAGCCTCTCGCGTTTCGCCTCTGATGTTTCTGTTTGCACTCGCGTTTGCCTCGCGCCTTCCTCGCGCCGCGAGGGCTGTCTGGGTCAGTTTCTTGCCTTTTAAACTTGTTTCCATCCAAGTCTTGACCCATACTTGGTTACACCAAGTCCCAAATATTTAAACACTCGATAAAACACAATGGAGACTCGATTAAATATTTTACGACCTTTATTCCTCAATATTCCCATTTAATTCATAACCGAAAATTCCGGTCGTTACAATAGCTAAGGCTGGAAACGCGAAGTCGGAATAGCGTCGAAGTTCGCGGCGCGATCTCATGACGCGAAAAGACGCGGGATACCATTTAGCGCCGCGAAGTATGGAATAGCGACGCGATATGTCGCTGATCAGACCTTAAAATCGAGATTTCAGCCATTTCTCTCATTTCTAAACCCTAGAATTTCCTCCCAAGTGTGTGTACGATTTTGAGTGTAAGGAAGCCTTTGGAACCGATTTTCACATTCTATCCTGAAGATTCTTTCTCTATTGTTGAAGTATAAGGTAAATCTCTACTTCTATTTGTTATAGATGTTGTTTTGGGGTGAAAATGGTGAAGTATGCAAACCCTATTTGGAGGGTTTGTCATATGTGATGAAATGGAAGTTATATAACTCAGATCTATGGTATTTTAACAAGTAAAACATGTTCATAACATGGATTTATGGAGATCTTTAGATCTATGAAAACCTAGGGTTTTATAAGTTGTCAAATTGGGGAAAATGATACTAGTAGTTAACTAGTGGTTGAATATGTAGTCAATGATGATGTTTGATGTTAAACCTTGTGTGGTTTCATGATTAGGACATTTGTTGAAAGACTTGGAATTCACAAGTCTTGGGAAGTAAAGACTTGGTTCAAGAAGCACAAGAGGATTAAGCTTGGCTAAGGTAAGTACATGTGACTTTTAACTGGGTACATAGCAAATGATTTTGAAAACCATGATGTTTTATGAGCCTTTATTAATAAATGTTTTTAATAAAGATGTGATTGAAAATATAAGAAAATGTGAATAATATACTAGTTAAGTATGTATAAAATGATTGACGATTTCGAAAGAAATTATGATAATGAAAATTGATTAATGATTCTTTATTAATAAGATGTATGAATAAGGAATATGATTAAGAAAGTATGATATTTGGTTTATTAATGACTAGGTTAAAACCCGCGCGATGCGGCGGCTGCGAACTATATATTCCTGACAATTAAAAAATAGTATAGATATGTATTAGTAAAGCTAATGACAATGACTTTAAGTATCGAGTATTGATTAGTGAACTATACTAATAAAAGTAATGATCGAATTGTTAAGAGAATAAGTATAAAGTGACTAGTAATAGATATGTTTTCTAGTTAAAGAAAAGTTAAAGTAATATGAAAAATCATAAATCATAAATATGTTTTATTTATTAAAGGATTTGGTAAAGTCGGTAATGAGAATGACAAAATAATAAAAATGATATGATAGCTAGAATAGATGTATTCTAGTTAATGATGAAATTGATGAATGGAGCTGATGCTCATATGTGATGAATGGAGCTGAGGCTCATAAGTGATGAATGAGATATCCGGAATAAGACCGCCCGGAAATGGGGGAGCATGAGACGTCTACTTGGGGTGGTACCTCCCTGCGCAAAGAGTAGAATGTTAAGTTTACGACACCAAGTGTTGGGTGAACATGACGACCCGGAAACGGGGAGAGCTTATGAATCTTGGTAAGATGGGGGTTCCCAATTACGTTGATAGTTTACCTATGACATACCATATCGGGAGAGTTGACTTCGGAGAGGTCCGTTGCATATGCGATAAAGAAATGTGTGAGCTTGTAGATAGCTTACAATATGTGATTAAATGACGAATAAACTTATGGTAAGCTTATTAGTTTATACGATTAAATAAATAGAAGATGGTATACGAGTGAATAAAGTTGATAAAGATAAGTATTTATAATGTTATAAATATTGTTTATAAATCTTTTGAGAATTGGTCGAAAAAACACATGTATCTCACGAGACTATTATATCTCACGTACTACTTTGTTTCTGTGGCTATGTACTCAGGTTCTGGATCGAAGGATTAGGAGGTCGCGATAGAAGTGGCCTAGTGTTGCTTATCTCGGGAGCTCGTAGGTAGATCCCATTATCCTATGGTTATGATTTTGTTTTGTAACACCGGTTTACAACTCTGATAAACTTTTTAATGGTTTTTGTTAAACCGTACTTTGGGATATTAGACTTTGCAATATTTTTATTTAAAAAATATGATTTAAATGATGTTTTAAAAATTGAGGTGTTACACCCTTCTCCACTAATTATCCATTTTAATTTATCTTAAACCATCTTTTAATCTTTTGCCTCAAAAATCATAATTATTCAAATGTATCACTTATTTTGATACAAAGGTAGTATAAATTATTATAAAGTCTAATTGTTAAAAGTAAAAATGTAAAATTTCAAGAAAAAAAAGTTATTACCAAATTATTTTGGGGGCAAGAAGCTTTTAGCAAGAAATGTAATTATCAAATCTTTAGGGCCTAAATGAATATTCTTAAAAAGCTACTTGCTCCGATTCAAAATAAGTGATAAATTCTTAATTTCACGGTTTTTGAGGCAAAAGATTATAATGAGAGTTAAATTAGATTAATTAGATGGTTAGTGGGGAATGGGGCCCATAATTTTTGAATAAAGAAAGATTAATGATGTTTAAAAGTAAAAGTAAATGTAAATGGGTCATTTCACTTTATTAAAGTATGTAGTTAGTGGGTGTGTGGTCCACTACTTTTTACCAAATAAGGTAAAATTTCAAAGTGTATCACTTATTTTGATACACCCAAATATCACAAATATGAAAAGTGTATCACTTATTTTGAATCGGAGGAAGTATATATTAATGTAAATACGGAGTAGTAAATAAAAAGCAAAAAGAAAAAGAAAAAAAAAAGGTTTTAAATGGTTTTGAACCCTATGGCCACTTTGTAATAATAATATATACTTTTTTTTCTTGAAATTTTATATTTTTAGGAGCATATATTTAGTGAATAGTAACTTGGAACCACAATTTAGATTTTAATTTAGTGCATATATTTAGGAGCACCGGGTATGAGGCGTTACACAGCTCGCTAAAGCACTTTGACAACACCAAACCCACACTTTGGATGGCTCTAACAGCTCGCCAAAGCCATTTGCGAGCCGAATGACGATTGCAAAGGGAAAAGAAAAGAGAAGAAGAGAAACAAGGTGAAACCTAATACTCATTTAGTCTTAACACTAAGGACCTCCCAAATAACATGAGTGATTTAAAAGATTAAGAAATCTTAACATTATATTTCTGTGTGAACAATCGTACGACGTGGATATATTATAGTATGTGCAAATCAAATTTGATTGAGAGTTCATCACGGAGGACCGATAGAGTGAAGGAGGGCACATAACAATATAGGGCCACATGGTTTAGTCTGTTGACACGTAGCACCATAACACCCTATTATCTCATCGGTTTTAAGGTTTCCACCTATTCGTATCTTCCTCCGTCCAATCAATCTAATCATCCACACAATACTACCATTTGCCTTACATATGATCAAAGTATCCAACAAAACTGTTACCTTTTTATAATTATTAATATATGACTCTCATCTAGGGTGAGTGTTGAGATGTCCCACATTGGACAAGATATGAACCAGTAATGTGTTTATAAGGGTCCTGGGCTACTCCTCTTACAACCAATTGGTTTTAAGATGGAACCCCACAAACTGACATGGTATCAGAGCAAGGTTCACCCGAAGTTGGTCAAACGGCCACACGGACCCCACGTAACCCGTAAAATATCCACGTGTTAGGCGCGAAAAAAAAAAAATGACGCCACACGTGAGGGGGCGTGTTGAGATGTCCCACATTGGACAAGAGATGAACCAGTAATGTGCTTATAAGGGTCCTGAGCTACTCCTCTTACAACCACCAAGTCAACCTATGCCTACTGATCCCAACCCAAATCCACCTACAACTCACTTACCTTGTGGATTTTGTGACACACAGACTCCACAAACTGACATGGTATCAGAGCAAGGTTCATCCGTAGTTAGTCAAACGGCCACACGGAGCCCACGTAACCCATAAATATCCACGTGTTAGGCGCGAAAAAAAATGACGCCACACGTGAGGGGGCGTGTTGAGATATCCCACATTGGACAAGATATGAACCAGTAATGTGCTTATAAGGGTCCTGTGCTACTCCTCTTACAACCAATTGGTTTTAAGATTGAACCCCACAAACTGACAGTGAGCATAGCTGGATACCCTTCAATTTCGACTGGAATTAGAATCGGAACCTTTTAAACTGGTCCCTCAGTTTTGTTGGAATTGGTGTCCAACACATCAAATAAACCGATATTCCAGTTCGGGTATTTTAGAGTCCTATTCTGGTTGCCCTCGAGGAATCAACGAACACGAGAAATAAACGTAGTGTTTAATTAATAGTTTAATTAAACGGACTAAGGGGCTAGACGGGATAATCTAGTTAATAGATAATTAACTAGATTATGGTATCGGGCCAAGTATTAATTAATAGTTTAGTTAATACTTGTGGGCTTAATTAATAGTTAATTAAAAGCGGGCTTTGGACCAATTAGGGTATTACCATAATTGGGTTTTGGCAAGTATATATATATGAGTTTAATGGGTTTAACCTAAAACACTTAATACTTGTTACTTGCCTCCAAAGTTTCGGCCAAGCACTCCCTCCGACCGAACACCACCGCCGACGCCACACCACCGCCGTACGCCGCCGCCGCTACTGGTCAAACCGAAAGGGTTTTCGGGTTTTTTGGTGCTTGTTTCTCAAGGTGATTTATACTACCTAGTGGTATATTGTCCTGTTTGTGATAACCCTTAGGTGTGAACTGATAAAGGGATTCTTTCTTGAATCCTAGTGCAGTGTGAATCTGGCAAGAACGAGATCACAAGGTTTGTCATCCTCGCCAAACCATAACAATGTAAGTTTTGGATTTATATTTAATTAGTCATTAAATTCTAGTTGCATTAGAATTGTAAACCTTACGGTCCAAATAGTTTTAATCGGGTCAGTGTTCTACCAAGTTACTTTTGATTTACGTCTTAAGTAAATTGTGGCTAGATGCATAGAAAACCCAACAAATTTTTAGGACCGGTACCCGTTACCTTATATTTAAAATCGAAAAATTAATATAAGATGTAAAACTTAAATATTGATCATTTTTTTGTCATTTTATCTATTAATTTTTGAATAATCAAAATTTATAAACCCTTAAACTCATGATTTCTAATTATTATATCGCTAAAACACTATATTTAGACTAGGTAATGGCTAAATTCATTCAAAATTACATCAAATTTCTAATGTTGTTAAATTTGGGCATTGAATTTCTCATATATATGATATTTTAACAAAAATAGACCGAATAATCGCCGGTTCCGCTTATCTGGCGGTTACCGGTTTCTAAATTTCGAGAACTGGGACCTCTTAAGGCGGTTTCATCATTTTTAGGAACCGGAACCGGCGGTTCTGATTACAATTCCGATTACCCGCTTTTTCTGCTCACCCTTACTCCCATTCAATCTATATATTATTTATATAGGAAAATTTACAAAAGTTAGTCATTTTTAAAATGGTTCTACTCTATATCGACAAATTAACATAGAAGTACAATATTTGGTTACTAGCTGTTATAACGTGATATAAATCATATAATAGGGGTGTTTGGAAATTATTAATTAAAAATAAATTACATATTTTAAAATATATAATCAAATGATCGGTAGTTAGAGAATGTGAATATGAAAACACTTGTTGGTTTTGATTATGTTATTATTTAAAATCGTAATAATTAGATTATCAATCTTTTTGGTATTTTACAAACCTGATTATTTGTTTAGGTAATACTTAAAATGTAATATAAAAATATTAAGTTTTCAAAACTCCATTTTGGATGACTCAAAACACAACTAATAATTTTTTTTTTCCAATTTTTATGCTAAACACCCCATTTAAATTATTTGTGTTTTAAAACGCAATAAACATATAAACAACTTCATATCGCAATCCTAAACACATATAAATCGTTTTCAAGTGTAAATCAAGTTAATGAGTTATGTCGACTAAATTTTATAAACTGATTGTTATTTGAGGGAAAAAAGTAGCCAAATCAGTATGATAAAAAGTCAAAAAAAAATTCCACAGGAAGAGTTCAATATCCATGTTATGCAAGTGTATGTACTATGTGTACACATGCATATATTCTATTACTTATTTGTTAGGGTTTATTCTTACAAGTTTACTTTTGAAGGTTTGTTTTGGTAAATGATAAGGCATAAAACTAATTCCAATGTAAAATTTTGTTTGTAGTCTACCCTAATTGATGAGAAGCAAATGGTCCAAAAAAAAACAAGATGCTAGCTACCAGAACAAGTACAAAATCATATCAAAATTAACACGAAATCAAACAAAATAAAACTCACTCGCAATTTAATCAACTCGTGATATCAAATCACTATACTAATTAAATAAACTAATATACAACAATAATGATACTCAATTCCATGATAAATTAACCATGTACAACAACTAGCAAATCTATATCTTATAGATACAAAAATACAAATACATGATTCAACAACTATATATGTGTGTCTTCACATTCTCTCACTTTTCATAATACACACACACATACATGATACAAATTACAAATAACATTGTCAACATATATCTATAATTGTATGCAACAAAGTGTACGTATACCATCTCTCTATATATATATAAAGCAAAATGTGTGTATAAACATTTAAGGAGTGATACAAGGTAGGGAAAAAAGTTTCCTACAAATTTTGTGTTTTTGTGACTGAAATTAAAGATCTAATCATTCAAAAAACAAAAATGGGAAGAGGGAGAGTTGAATTAAAACGAATTGAAAACAAAATCAACAGGCAAGTTACTTTCGCAAAACGAAGAAATGGATTATTGAAAAAAGCTTACGAGCTTTCAGTTCTTTGTGATGCTGAAGTTGCTTTGATCGTCTTCTCAAATAGGGGGAAATTGTACGAGTTTTGTAGTAGCTCAAGGTAATGTTCGATTTTGGTTGTGTAGATCTAAATATATATATTTAAATTTAAATTATGGAAAAAAGGAAAAAGTAATTTTGTTATTTGATAGTTTGATTTGCTGTTTTCGTGAATGTTTTGGCGTATATGGAACTCCTTGCTGGTAGATCTGCAGGTGGATAACCATGAAAAATGATTTTGCTATATATAATCACTAGTTTCTTCTCTTTTTCTAGCTTTCTATCGCTTTTGATTAATTTTCCGTAAAATTAAATTTGTTTTTTTATCAATTAAAATCGTATATAAAGCTTTTTAGGTTTCTAGCTTGAGCTTGAGCTTTCATTTCATAGCAGAATATTTCTCCTCTCATTATTTTTTTTTTTTATCATTTTGTTAATAAATTTTCTATTTCTACAATTCTAGTTTTGTAATTGATCCTTTGAGCTTCAATCGCTTCAGATTCACGTTTTTCCAGATGTTTTACTTAAATCTAGGGTTTGATTAGATCTTAATCTGATCATTTCCTTTCATCAGTTGTATTTCTAAAAATATATTATGTGTTTTAATTAGCAAGTGTACGTTTAGCGGAATTCGGATTTGTTTTTTGTTTTTTAAATTTGAATATTTTCCTAGAATTGGTTAAATTAAACCTCTAAATTCTAATCTTATGATCAAGCTAGCTAGATTAATTCTTCAATCGGATTTCTTCTTCTGTTTTTCGCATTTGATATCAATAATTTTGACGGCAAATATCTGATTTCAGTTTCATGACTTCATCTACCAAAGTCTTATTTCAGCGTTCAAAGTCTAATCTAGTCAACTTTTTTCTGGTCTAAATTACTTGAAAATACTATGAACTTTTATAGTCTTTTGAAACCTAATTAACACCGACACCACAAAAATATTTTCGTACGAATTTATAGAAGTTGCAAAAAATTTATGAGGTGCTGGTGTTCAAAACTGCAAAAATTAGTAAAAAAACATCACTTAGAAGATTCATCAAAGATGTTTGAATTGATTAGTGATAATAAGGGATTAATTAGGATGCATTGAGAAAATGAATAAATTAGCCCTTGTTTGTTGTTTGAATCTTCAGTTAACTTTTTGTTTATCCCAATTGAGGAAGAACATGCTTCTTATGATTTGATCTCGAATCGAATCTAGGCGAAATTAAGTGTAATCATATATTGTATTAATTTCGAGAAGTCTAATACCAAACACCTTAAATAGGTTAAACAAAAGATTAGCCCTAGAATATTTCATTTATGGTTTTAGCTAGTTAGTTAATTCTTGTTTTATTATCCATTGTGGGATACCAAAGTTATTTGGTTAAACCAAATCTTTTCTTTTGTTTAAGAGAAACATGTATATACATTTGTCACAAAATAGGTATTTTTATTATCACCTAATCTAGTATTTTTCAAATTAATACATACCTACTAGTAATCATTATTGTATTTACAAGTTTTAACACTTCAACACAACGTCAACACTTATAAACCGAATCTAATTGTTCATAGTTTATTGACATAATTATTTGTATAACTTTATTATTTACTATTTTTTTAATAATATTACAACTATACTCTATTTTATTGTGTATATGTTCTTCTAGCAGCATGCTAAAGACACTTGAAAGGTATCAAAAAAGCAACTATGGAGCACCTGAAACAAATGTGTCTGCAAGGGAGGCATTGGTGAGTACTTCACAACTTTAGACAGTTATATGTAATTTTACGTTTATCTTAATAATTAATTGAATATCTACATCTTAAATTATATAAAAAAAAAAAATCAGATCATAATTTTGGTTTTTTATCGGTGGATCAATGTTTGAGCTTTAGATTGATTTATGATATTTATTTCTAACGACAAACAAAAGGTATAAATAGACTAGTAATAAGCTACAACATGCCTTCAATTTACGCGTTGTGTTTTATTAATTGCTTTGAAGGTGGATGAATGGTGAATATAACCACTTGGTGATCAATATTCCTAAAATATAAAAATTAAAGATGATAATTTAGATGGAATTAATTTAATTTGCTAACAAAAACAAATAAAGTTTACTACAAGCATATTATTTTGGTAGATATAGACTTGTTTAAATCCCATGAACAATATGGTTGGATCTCCTTGAAGACATCTTTCCACCTTTTGTACAATGTATAAATACTCGCTTTAATTATAAAGAAATTCATAATATTATTGAATGAATTCTGGAAGTTATACAACTAGCTAGGAGTTCTAGTTTTGATAGGGCGGTCAGCCAAAAGTTCAAATTTTAAGTTGACCATCCACAATAGTAATAACTTGCTTAAAAATGGTTGAGAATCCAGTAAAGCGGTGATAAGAGTGTGGGGCTGGTTTTATTTAGTTCGTGTGTGTATTTTAAAATGTGAGGTCCAAAAATATTAAGCTGAAAGTATATTATTAATATGAGTGTGAATTTGAAAACAAATTAAAGTTTCAGTTTTTTATCACCAGAAAAAGATGTAACTATGTAAGAGTATTTAAGTTGGAGAATGAAAATATGAGGAAATTTTTGTTCTCTTAAACTATGGGTATATATCAAAATTTCTTTCATGAAGTTATATGATGTATTTACGAGTAATCGTGCAAATTATGGATTAAGTTTATTATTATTATTACTATAGCCAATTTAAGACCTAAGTACCCTCAAGGTAGTGTTAGGGTTAGGTTAACGCATGTGCGTATATTATTTACGTATTAATCTATGTATATACATTGTTACTAACACTTTCGATATCTATCTATAGATCAATGTAAACATATCTACTTAGTTAGTGTATTAAAGTAAATATTCACTAGATAACATACGTATAAATTTAAAATGTAAAATTAATATATTTTTAAATAGTTAAAGATTAATCATATATTTTAAAAGGGTTTTGATAATTAGGGCTGTCTCTAAGTGCATTAAAAATGATACAAATGAGTAATTCCTAAAATTCAGGAGTCAGTTATTGATGAATGTACAAATCATTTATGCATGTCTTATGACAGCCCTTAAGGCTGTCATTATCAAAACTCATTTTAAAATATACAAAGTGTTTTATAATGTACATTTAACACATTGTTTACAGGAGTTAAGTAGTCAACAAGAGTATTTGAAACTTAAAGCACGTTACGAAGCACTACAACGATCTCAGAGGTAAAGTTCAAATTAAACTGCACGATATATAAATTTATATAAAATAAATAAATAATTGATGATAGATTTTACACCAAATGACATGAGTATTATTTGAATATTAGGAATCTTTTGGGTGAAGATCTTGGCCCTTTAAGCTGCAAGGAACTCGAGTCACTAGAAAGACAACTCGATACATCTCTAAAGCAGATCAGATCAGTTCGGGTATTTTATTTTTTTATTTATATTTGTAAACTAATGTTATATATATATACAAAACTAATAGAAAATAAATAAAAAATAAAATATCTAGCAAGAAGTCAGAAGTACAACATATACTACATTATTCTGCACCCATGGATTTAGTACCTAAGTAAGAAAATTTCGAAAAATACAGTTTAAATAACCTTTGACTTATTTGACCAGTATTTTTTCTATATATATACATGCAGACTCAATCCATGTTGGATGCACTTACAGATCTTCAGAAAAAGGTAGATAACATTTTCTATGTTTTATAAAAAAAATACAATTTTATATTATTTTGTTTTCTTTTTTGCTTCTATTAATCAAGATTTTTGTTTTTACAGGAGCATGCACTAAATGAAGCAAATAGAACCTTGAAGCAAAGGGTATGTCATTAATTTTCATGTTAATTACAAATATTAGGATGAATAATTAGCACTAATGATATATTAATTCATGGTTGATTTTGAATTAGTTGATGGAAGGAAATCAAGAAAACTCAATTCATTGGCATCCATATGTTGAACAAGAAATCGGTTACAATAGACAACATGATCAACCTCAACATCAAAGCGATGAAGCCTTCTTTCATCCACTCGATTGTGGGCCCACTTTACAAATCGGGTAAGCCCATATACTAGAGTCTGTCTTGAAAAACAATTTTAAAATATTTAAATTATTTTTTTGAATGAATTTAAGGTATCAAACGGATGCATTAGCAGCAGGCACAAGTTCTAATAATTACATGCAAGGATGGTTTCAATGATCATGAAAACAATCCAATAATATAATTTGTGGGCATGGTCTTGTTATTATACTCATAAACAAGCCAATGTGTGTTTAATATCTATTGCAACTTTGAACATATACAAGCATATACATACATATATCCATACATACATACATAGGCATATAAACTTACAAATTAACCACAAATATACAACATATCGATATGCAAATACACATACACATGAACACACCACTTTTTATGTTACAATCATATGGGAAGCGATTTTGAGACCACATAAATTACTATAAACACCACAACCACTGTTTTACAGTACTTGTACAATATGCTTTAAATCTTGTACAGTGTGGTGGGTGAATTAATTTATGTGGTCCCAAAATCACTACCCTAATCATATGGCTAGAATTTAATTTCTACACCACTATTTTTGTATTATACATCACAAAATATAAGTTTTATAACTTATTGTATAACTATACTAAGTACTTGTACTGGTAGATTCATTAAAAGTTGTGGTGTAAAAATCACTCCCTTAATCATATTTATAACATTATAAGTGTCAGGAAATATAGTAATCTCCCATTTCTTAGTCACACTTATATCTGATTTTGATGTAATTAATTTTTAGCTTTTATCTTAGTTTGGATTTGATTTTTATCAATTTTGTTAAGAAAGCGTTAAATTGGATAGAGTGGTGTTCCTACCCAATCATAGACTTGATACTTAATTTGTACTCTTTCTTGATCTAGCATATTGCAAGATTTATATAATGTGAACCCGTTTCGACAACAAAAAAAAAAAGCAGCTTTGTGTCGACTTAATGAAGAAGTGAGTAGTTTTAAGATAGGTGTTCATAAATCACTTGAAATAATGTGTCAAACAAATACAATTGATTAAATCACTATGCGTTGATGATACATCGATCAAAGTGAAAGTAAATTACATAGGTCGAAAATACAATTTTTTTCATATAACGGCCAAGCAAATTGCTATGACATCATTCTATTTGTTTTTTTTTTCTTCAAAACAAAATCAAGTGCACATACATTAAAATTGACACACAATATAAGAAAATTGAGAAAAAAAGTGTTATAGTTGTGTTCTTTCCAGCTTAATCTAGCTAACATAAATATGGACCTTAACAGCAAACAAGAAGAGACAAATGAAACCAAAGTAAAGCAATGTATGCGTCAAAATGGCTGCTCCACTTGTCTGAAAAGTGCCGAACTCAACACAACGCCTATGTCCCGGAAGTTGAAACAACAACCCGGGCGTGAACAATACAAAAAGCACCACCGACACAAAAACCGGGCCCCAATCTAACATTTTGGTTATTTTAACCTAGAAAAAAGTTACACAACAATTTGTTTGTGTGTTTTGTTTGTTGTTTTTAGTGATTTGATGTTTTATTTATATAGGAGAAAAAGAGAGGCATAGACGTTGGTGAGAAGCAAAGGGGTTGGGAGTGGTGGGAGGGAACCTAGTGAATCAAGTTACTTGGATTTTACTGTCAAAGTCTTTCCACGTGATAAGATTTTGTTGTCACAACTAAGTTTTCACTATTTTATATAAAAAGTGAGACACTCATTTACAGTTTATATACATACATTCTGTTCCCGGTATATTTTTCTTTTTTCTTTTCTTTATTTAATGAGTAATGGTATTTAGTCCTATGATTTTGTCATACGCATAGGCATACTTAGATGAAGACATGTGTCAAAATTAAGGGATAATATTAAGAGAGAGAATTAGTGGATTATACATGGGTAAAAATATGAATAGGACAAAATGATATGACTAAATAGCATTTCTCTTATTGTAATATACATGAAACCAATTAATGTTACAAGTAATTGTAGTATAAGTGTATAACCATGTGTATAGATATTGTTTACCTTCTTCAATGAATTATAATTTTAATAATTCACATCTACTGAACACGCACTTCTAATGGTTTAATATGCAGTATATTGATCGGTAATATGACACAATAAATCAACTAAAATTAATACGAGTAAATTGTTATGAAGTTATATCATCACTCCCTTATCATGGTCATAGACTTTATATACTTCCTCCGATTCAAAACAAGTGATACACTTTTTTTAGGTGATTCAAAATGAGTGATACACTTTGAAAAATTACCTTATTTGAAAGAAAAAAAGAGTGGGACCCACACCAACTAACTATTTACATTAACAAAGTGAAATGACTCATTTATCCTTACTTTTACTTTTAAACATCATTAACCTCACTTTATTTAAAAAGTGTAGGACTCATTCCTCACTAACCATCTAATTAATCTAATTTAACCATCATTATAATTTTTTGCCTCAAAAACCGTGAAACCCAAAGTATATTACTTATTTTGAATCGGAGGGAGTATAAAACCAAAAGAAAATTACTTAGATAGTTAGCCATTGACTTTGTTAGTTTAAATTGGTCAAAATCTACAAAGTTTCAAGAAATGATCAAAAATCTCACCGAGATAGGCTCTCGGCTTGCCAACTATTTTTTGTGGGTAAGGGAGAAGTTGACATATCTTGAATTTACATAGCCGAAAACATAAACAATTGAATTTCGGCATGTTGTCATACATTTCAGTGATATTTTTGCATTTTGGCGTGTTTTCATACATTTCGGCTAGGTAAATTGAACACATGTTAGCTTCTCCTTTGCCACAAAAATAAAAACCGAAGCCCAGCCAATTTCAGCGAGATTTGCGATTATTTCTTCAAACTTTGTAGATTCTAACTAATTTGAGCTAACGAAGTGTACTACTGATCATAATGTATCTGCCAAACGGTTTCAAGTTACCTCAATAAACCAAATGTTTGCGAGTCAAAGTCTTATAGGCAAGGTTCTAAAAGGCATCGCCAAAGTGTGAGGCGCGACGTTGATGTTACAAAACAGAACATGGCGGATAGGCTAGGCGTGACGTGAAATAAGGTGTGATAAGATGCGATAAGGCGCGCCTTATGACGAGTTTTTCGTAAGGCGGTTGTGAAAATTGAATTTTTTAAAAAAAATGTTGACATACATAATTATAAATTTGGATGTAACACTTTTTATAAACTTTATATATATAAATTATTATATAAATCAATAGACATATAATTTTTTTAATTTAATATACGTATATATATAAATTGAGTAATGGTATTTAGTCCTATCAATTAAGGGATAACATTGGGAGAGAGAATTAGTGGATTATATATGTCATCTTATCAAGTGGGTAGAACTATGAATATGACTAAATATCATTTCTCATATAAATTATATAGAAAATTTGCTTAGAACCTTGCTTATAGGGAACACTTCTGGTTAAGTATTTGTCGGAGATAACGTTATTAAGGGACACAAATGGGTCGGTCTCTATGTATAAGAATTCTCTCATGGATAGTAGGCTGAGCTCAAATGTATTAATATGTAGGCTTTCTAAGAGTGTCAGATGATATGCTTCCTCAGTTTTATAATATAAATGATGTGAAACGTTTGAAGTAGGTTCATCATTTTTATGAATTTCTAAAGAACAAATATCAACTATTGATCAATAGGAAAATGCTAAAGATTAATCACATATTTTATACATAAAGATGTATTTTGGTCATTTGGCATTTAAAAAAAATTTCGATTTTTCTTATTTTATATTTTTCTAATTTTTTATTTATTTATTATTTTTATTTTTATTTATTTATTATTTTTATTTTTATTTTTTCCTTTAAAAAATAATATTTATTTGATAATTATATGTAGTACTTAATCACATGTGATTTTAGTGTAAAATCACATGTGATTGTATATTTAATAATATTTGATGTTTTAGTTCAATCACATGTGATTCAGTACGCAATCACATGTGATTCAGTATTCAATCACATTATGTGTTATTAATGAGAAAAACTAATTTTAAAAAAAAAATAATAATAAAAAAATAAAAAAAATAATTCTAAAATAAAAAATAAAAAAAATATTTTATTTTTTTAAAATGACCAAAATACCCCTCAATGTATAAAATATGTGATTAATCTTGGCCATTAGATCTTATTGATCAGTGACTGAGATTTGTTACTCGGGACTTTGTAAAAATGATGAACCTCCTTGAACGCAACTCTATAAATGATATACTCCCTCCGTCCCACAAAAAAGTTTACATTTCTCCTTAAAATTTTGTTCCACAAAAAAGTTTACATTTCTCAAATTTGAGAGCCCACCTAATAAAATAATATTATTACCAATCATTCCACTAATAAAACACTTTCTCTCTCTAATCTAACCTTATAATTTAATCAAAAGTATTACAAAGGACCCCACCATTAACTATCTCCTAAAAGATTGTGCACAAATGAAATGTAAACTTTTTTATGGGACGGAGGGAGTACTTCCTATTTTAAGGTGTTTTAAAATAAGTGATACATTTTACATGTTTATTATATTTAGTAAAAAGTAATGAGACTCACAGCCACTAACTATCTCATTTAATATAGTGAAATGACACAGCTGCCTTTATTTTTACATTTAAATATCATTAACTTCACTTTAATCAAAATGCGAGACTCATACTCACTAACTATCTACTTCAATATATTTAACTTTCATCATAATATTTTACCACAATAATTATGAAACATAAAGTGTATCACTTATTTTAATGAATTTTATATGTCAATTATTTTATGGATAGGATGATGAAATAAGAAAATTTAAAACTTCCTCCGATTCAGAATAAGTGATACACTTTGGGTTTCACGATTTTTTAGGCAAAAAATTATAATGATGGTTAAATTAGATTAATGAGATGGTTAGTGGGGAATGGGTCTCATACTTTTTGAATAAAATGTGGTTAATAATGTTTAAAAGTAAAAAGTAAGGGTAAAGATGTCATTTCACTTTGTTAAAGTAGATAGTTAGTGGATGTGGGTCCCACTATTTTTTACCAAATAAAGTAATTTTTCAAAGTGTATCACTTATTTTGAATCACCTCAAAAAGGATAATATATCACTTATTTTGAATCGTAGGAAAATGGAAAAAAATATATTTTTTAAAAATATTAACTACAGTAAAACCTCCATAAATTAATAAGGTTGGGACTAGGATATTTTATTAATTTAGCGAGATATTAATTTATCGATAAATTAATAAATTATTAATTTAAAGATAATATTATTATAGAATCAACTTATCTAATACATATTCAAAATTCGGTTGATGATGATTCAGTTTCTTTGGAACCGGTCACTCGGAAAGAAGCATTGCAAGCGGCAACAACTCTTCACAACTTCTTTTTGCAATACGAGAATACAATGCCTCAACTCTTAAGTGCAATTGGGAGATTTAAAGATGAACTCAATATAGATTTGAAGTTAACAAAAACACAAGTGACTATAGATTCATTTTTTACTTGATAACTCTAGAATTTTATAATTTTATTTTAGTAATTATTAATTTATAGTTTGGTTGGGACTAATATATTACATTAGGATTTCAAAATAATTATTATCTTATTATTTTATAGATTGGGGTCCGATTTTGTACTAGTCCCAAGTTGGGACCGGATAAATTATTAATTTTATCGAAATATTAATTTATCGAGTATTAATTTATGGAAGTTTTACTATATTTGCATTACTTAAAAGGAAAATCCAAGTTGAGTTAGTTAATAGATCGTTTTAATTTTGTTTATTCAATTGTATATCTTTATTATATAATAAAAATAAGGGTTTTGTTAATGACAGCTTTTAGAGCTGTCTCTAACATGCTTAAAATGCTTGTACATTATGATCCTCTGTGGTGGAATTCGGTACCTATTAAGGTTAACATTTTCACTTGGAGGGTAAATCTTGGATAGACTTCCCAAATACGCATCGGCTTGCACGACATGAATGAATTGAACGAACCTCCTTTCTTTTCTTCCGATTCAGAATCACTATCTTCTTCTGTCGAGAGCTTTTCAGCACCAGCTTTGCTACCCGAAGAACTACTCGTCATATGGGAGTTGAACCCATCCCGCTTAGTCTCATTCGTCCGGTCACCCACGATCCGACTCGCACACTTATCCCTATTCTAGATAATCCTCCAAAGATACTGGGGTCGGTTTACATCTAACCGGAACCCTCTCCATCATCACCGCGACATGTCGAAATTCAATTAAAATTTCTCTTCCGGACTTAGAGGAGCTCATCCTCTTCTAGTGTTTACCCTTTTTGTTATAACAACAAGTAGAATTTTTGCCGTGCTTCGCTGCGGTTTTTATTATCTATTTATTTAATTATAGGATTTAGAAAAAAATTAAAAATTAATAATAATATTATGTAATACGAATTTATTGTTTTACTATCGCACATAATTATTAATATTTAACTCATAAAATTTCTAAGGTATCTCATTTAGTTTATGATATTTATATAGTTATATAAGATATTTATATTTATATAATTATATATTAATGTATATATGTTTATCAGTGTAATACAAATAATTACGATCATATGGATTTTTAAGATAATTAGTGATATATTATTAAAAAAAAAATTAGGTAAGTTTATGTAATAAATAAAAAAGCTAGTCGAAATCTTTCATTTAGTATACAAAAATAAATAAATTTGTTAAATGATGTTAAAAGTAAATGACGATTTAGGTGTTAAACGTAAAATATGAATTGTAGAAATTTTAGTAGTTACAATTATGAGCCATAAATTTTTTAGGAGAAAGATGTTATAGTAACTTAAAATAAAGACTACTTTTTTAAATGATGTTACTAATATAAATAATAAAAGCTTAGGATTTATAATAAAAAGTTATAAAACTTTAGGATGAGAAGAGTAAATAATTATGAGCCATTGTAAAAAAAAGAAGGGAAATAAATAAAACAGCAGAGTGGGGATTCGAACTTTGGCATTTTGAGTGGATGGCAAAGGACTTTGCTAAACCATCTACACGTGTTAATAGTTATACCTTGCATACATAGCAATATATATAATAAGAATATGCGTAAGATAGCAAAACTTATTTTACTGTTCATAGCGCAGGTTTAGTGAATGCTAAATGTATATAAGAGTAACTAGGTTAAAACCCGCGCGATGCGGCGGGCTGCAAACTACATATTTCTGGCGATTAAAAGTTTATTGGTTACATATTTTTATAAAGAATACATGTCATAAGCATGAAAACTGTTGATAAAATAAAGGTAAAACAATAAACCTAACTAAGTATAAAATACAGGGAAGAAATATCTATTTATGTGTGTTACTCATCACGTAAAACCTCTCGGTACACCATGTTTGCTGTGTAAACTCCGTCGAGATTAATTTTTTTTGCTTGAGTTACCAATACTTTTGTCGTGTGAATGGCTCACAAAATAGATTCTTTGAGATGAAATAGAGAAGAAAAAAGTCCCATTTTGATAAAACAACTTTGACCATTACAAAAATCATACTAAGTTCAGATCCTGGACTATTTTATAATTTCTTAAAACATTCTTTAATTTGATTTACAAATTGCATATTCTTGATAATCTGAATCAACAAGATTTAAAAACAATGAAATATTAGAAACATGTGAAATTAAATTATGGTTTTCTAAGTGATCAATGATCGATCATTGGACCAGACCAACCTTTTCACTGGACTTAAAATGTATCACTCCTCGTAGTTCCACGGATATTACTCCAATTGTCTGCAAAACCAAAGAGATAATGAGACTGCAGTAGAAAAAATCGATGTAAGATGGTAAAAAAAACGTAAGAAGCTCGTATAATAACTTTAACATTGATGAAACCAAATGTGAATCATTTGGCGATGGTCGAAACATAATTGCAGTATAACATAGTGCTCTCTTAGCACCTGTTTCTGCTCTAGTTGTGCCTAAATAATCCAGCACACAAGCCTCGATATCCTCTTGAGTAAAATCCACAACAGTACAAAAATAATAATAAATAAGTAGAACTTACCTCCATGTTATCACTAACTAACTCGATATCAATGGAAATTCTGTTGTAACTTCAATTTAAGTTCTTCTTCAGACCTAACCACGGGTTAAGGGCACCAACATATGCTCTAAGATAACAATATCCATTGATGCTCCTGTTCCACTGCAAAAAAAAATTGGCATGTTGCATCCCCAAGAGATCAAATATGCATACATACCTATATGTTCGTACAATTGTTTTCTCCAGAAGAATGAGTTGTTGTGCGATTATCTTCTGCAACAATTACAACACATGTGCTAGCAATAGCATCACGGCCAGCTGTAACTACTAAGATGGAATATTCAAGGAGTTTTATTGATGCCTGTAAAAAAACAAAAAAAAAAATCATTGTATTCTTAAAAAATTGAATAATCAAAAATCAGATAATTAAGATTTAGAATCCAAACCTTCACAATAAGATCAATAGCCTTATAAGCTGCATCAACTGGTCCTGTTCCAGTAGGGGAAATATGTTATTTCCCATAATTATCTATTAATTTAACTGTTGCTGTAGATGGTCCTTTAAATTGACTACTATAAAAAAAAACAGAATATCTTACAAAATTGAGATTTAATACCTGTACTTCTCCAAACTTCCAAATAACTTGGGGCTGGAAAACTTCATCTGATACGAATGCGTCTAAATCATCATCGGTAAAAAAATTTCATTTCAGCAACTTGTTTATTAAGCTCCTTCCCATCAATATCATAACCAAACAACAATTGGGGATAAACGATTAATTAGGTTGTAAGGGTTGTTGAAAACTTACCATGGTGAGATCTATTCTTGCTGCGTCAATGGCAGATTTTCAGAATTGATTCCCAATGAAATGACCGGAGGCTAACCCGATTGGAACCAAAGAATACCACAGTTCGATGAAAATCAAAGGATCTAAAGAACTGGCATATCATTTTGCATGAATTTTGTAGAGTGAGACAGATTTTGCTTTAAAAACGGGGAACTCCAATTTTGAAATCAACAAATTACATACCTTTTTTAATCTGTTTTATCTTATCTTCAAGAATTGGGGTTGGATATTGCTTGAACTGATCTTTTATCCCTATAAAGACATGGAGGGAGCTGAACGGTGAAAATATAACGTATGTAGAGGATGCGGTATAATTGTTGAACGGAATTTGAGCGGTAGTTAAAGCTGGGGGCCTTAATTTGGGCATAATAGCTGTCATTGCGCATCCGTTACTTCATCCAAATCAGACTATCGAAGGGGTGAATTAGGGTTCAACGTTTAACAGGGCATATAATTCGGGTTCAACGTTACTTCATCCAAATCCCGTCTCTATGTCACGGGTTAAACCCTAATTAATTTCTTGGGAGGAAACGACGGGATTTGGTCGCCCAAAGAGTGCGTGATTTTAGAAACGGGTTGAAATGGGGGATTGGTTACCGGCTGTGATTTTGGGCGATGATAATATGCTTGTTGCAAGTACTTTTGTGTCTGTACATGTTTTGAAACGGAAGAGTTAATTGGAATGGTAATACATGGTGGGTCAAAGGACCGATAGTATAGGCCTAAAAGGAATACGAAAAGGAAGGAATTAATTAGGTTAGTGGTAATCTAATTGAAAAAGGCGTTACAGGAAGGAATTAATTTAAAAAGGTGTAAAAAGAATGCTAGTATATTCAAGTTATGAAACATTAAGTTGCTTATAGCTTTGTGTAAGCTACCTGTCTTGGGTACCTGCACACCCGGGTTCGAATCTTGGCATCAGCAATTTTAAAATTTTAATTTTAACGTGAAAGGCTTCGTAACCGATCTAATGTTTTGAATATATCGGCTAAAAGGAAGGAATTAATTAGATTAGTGGTATGCTAATTGAAAAACGCGTAACGGGAAGGAAGTAATTTAAAAAGGCGTCAAAGGAATGCTAGTATATTCAGGTTACGAAACATTGTCACCAAAGTTGCTTATAGCTTAGTGGTAAGCTACTTGCCTTGGGTACCTGCCCAACCGGGTTCGAATCTTGGCAGCAGCAGTTTTAAAATTTTAATTTTAACGTGGTTTCGGACATTTATAAAAACGGAAGGGTTGAATTCAGACCTTCCTCTTTTAAAAAGATCAAAACATGACATTTCTCTTAGGGATCGACCCTACCATACATACCCCTTACAGTCTCAAAAGACCAAACATGGACATCCTATGGAAACATATGGTACTACTAGCATAGCTTAAGACTAGGGAGGTCAAACCTACCTAATTCACTTAAACTATAGCTCTGATACAAAGTTGTAACACCTCAATTTTTAAAACCCCTTTTAAATCATTTTAAAACCTTTAAAAAGTTTGCAACATTTTCCATATTGTCCAAAAATACAATTTAACAAAAACCTTTAAAAAGTTTATCAGGGTATTAAAACCGGTGTTACAAAACAATATCATAACCATAAGATAACGGGAGATACCTAAGAGCTCCCGAGCTATAAACATCTCTAGGCCACTTCTATCGCAACCTTCTAAATCTTCAATCCTGAACCTGAGTACATAGCCACAAAACAAAGTAGTACGTGAGACAAAATAGTCTCGTGAGATACATGGGTTTTTCGACCCATTCTCAAAATATTTATAAACAATATAAATTCATATCTTTATTCACTATATAAATCCGTATCTCATATTCTTATTAATTTATTCGTATTTACTAGTAAGTTCACCATAAACTTACCCGTCACATAATCACGTACATGTAAGCTATCCCACAGCTTACTCATTTTATCACATACGCTACGGATCATTCCGAAGCAAACTCCCCCGATGTGGGTTATCATAACAAGATCCTATGGTAATCGGAGTGCCTCCAATCTTACCAAGATCATCAACTCCCCCGTCTCGCGGGTTATCGTAATCCCCTTTTTTATCGGGTTATCATAGCCCCCCTATTGTAGGGTTATCGTTCACATAGATATACTACCCTTGCGCAGGGAGGTACCGCCCCAAGTAGTAATCTCAACTCCCCCATAAATGAGTTATCGTTATCCGGATATTTTCTTTACACACATTGAATTCATCAAAACGGGCTTATGCCCCCACCAATTCATAATCAAACATAAACTAGAATACATTCATTCTAATTATCATTTTATCCTCATTTCTTATTCAACTTCAATATTGACGTTACCAAATCCTTTATTAAATAAAACATGTTCATCATCTATCAAAACCGCGTTACTTTAACTTTACTTGACTAGAATACATATCTAATACTAGTCACTTTATATAAGATTCTCCTAACAATTCAATCATTACTTTTATTAGTATAGTTTACTAATCAATTAATCGATACTTAAAATCGTTGTTATTAGCTTTACTAATACATATTATTAATAAACCAATTATCATACTTTCTTAATCATTATCCTTATTCATACATCTTACTAATAAGGAATCATCAATCAATTTTCATTATTATAATCTCCTTAAAATTATCAATCATTTTAAACATACTTAAATAGTCTATTATTCACATTTTCTTATCTTTTCAATCATATCTTTATTAAAAGTATTTATTAATAAAGACTCATAAAACATCATGGTTTTAAAAATCATTTGCTATGTACCCAGTTTAAAAGTCTCATGTACTCACCTTAGCGATAGCTAACTCCAATTCGTGTTTATCAACACGAATCCATGCTTCCCAACTTGTGGAATATCTCCAATCTTTAAGTTCTTCCAACCTATCAACACAATATATCTTATATCTAGTTACCATCTATAGCTAGACATCATAAACACAACATAAACATCCTCAACCACCAAGTTCATCAAACTTGGTGGAAATCTCAAAATCCTAGATCTTAGATTCGGGTTTCTAAACATAAACTAGCCATGGATTCATGGTATACATGATAATTATGAGTGTTCTACACTCTCCACGCCCAAACCTCAAGACACCATCCATGGTGGGTCTTCTTCTCCACTATTTCCCCCCAAATCAAGCTTACAAACTAGGTAGGAGACAAGAAATACCTTAGATCTTTAAATAGGAGTATAGATCTTCAAGATTCATGATGATTTAACCCAAGATTCACCAAGAATACCTTCTTCTCTCTCAAAAATCGGCTTCGCACTTTGTTGGGGTGAAAAATGAGCAAAACCCTAGTTTTTCCCGTTTTTATATTGTTTCAGCAAAGTTCGCGCCGTGAACTTTTAAAGTTCGCGCCATGAACTCTTGGCACCCACGTTTCTCGCGTCGTGAACTCTTTCATGAACTCTGTCGTGAACTCATCTCATCAGAAACCCAAAGTCTCTGTCGATAGTTCACGGTCGTGAACTAAAGTTCGCGTCGTGAACTCAGTCGTGAACTAGTTCACGCCGTGAACTCGGGCGTGAACTTTTCCAGCAATCTTTGTTTCAGCTTAAACGATGGATTTCACATTGCAAATGATGTCCGATTGACACGAAACCAAATCCCACATTTTTTAAATGATTTATCCTTATTTATCATATTTTTTTACATAATTTATTTGATACAAAATTTCAGGTCGTTACAGTTAACCCATCAAAATCACAAATGTATGATTTCATGGACGGAATGGTTTAAATTTCCTTTGTAATTTGTTTTTTAGTCTAGTTTATTGCTAGACTCTAGTTTATTTATAAAATTTTGGAGGTCTTCGGGAGGTTGATGGCAATGCCGAAGCTCTATCCGTTGCCTTCTTTTTTGCTGTTAAAAAAAATGCTTGTACATTTATTGATTTTATTATGTGAATAAAAGAAAGCAATCCACGTCATCTAATCCACATCATCTTTACCACGTCATAAATCATCTACCAATAAAAGCATTCCAAGTCATCTTAAATTGGCACATACGTTTTGAATTAAAATAGGTTAGAAAGAAAGCCAATTATATTAATTATGTTGTATTTATTGTTATTGAAGCTTTTGTTGTTTCATCTTTTATTATGTAAAGATTTACTTTTTAAAACATCTTATTTGAACTTTTTTTTAGTAGTTTGCAGGAATGAATAATTTTGTCCAAATTGAATAAATGAAAACTAGAACCAAAATAATCATATATTTATATATGGTAATTTCCTATTCAAATTTTGTCATTCTTTCAAAGTTTAGGGGACATTTAGTTGTAGAAATATGTTAAATTTTCTTAGAAAGTTTACAACACAAACTCAAAAATATAAAACGTGTTAAAATTGTACTAGAACTTTACTAAACTCTATTTTTCTGACAGTTTTAAACCTCTAAACATTTATATGAAGAAGCCACAGTCAAACATGATTAAAATGTTGGAAGGACAAATATTGTGATGATAAACAAAATTGCTCCTCACTTTGAAATGTTCAAGTGATGCAACAACCTTGGTATTTTCTTGGTTTATATGCTACTGAAGTTTATATTTTTGTATTTTCGACAAAATAAAAACCTCTATTTTAATATATTAAACTTTTATAAGTCGTCTGTGATTTATCATGGATTATAAGATACTTTTCCTAATAATAAAGTATATGATTAGTGCTACTTTATCCAGGTATTAATGTATTATACGAATCTCAATAATGTATCAATTAATCATTAGTTATTGTTAACTTTTCTTTTAACGGAGTTATTGTTAACTTACACTTGCTCTTTAAAAAAATTTAACATCAACTTGACTTCCTGAATTTAAAGAGAAAATATTAGAATAAACACACCAATTTCAAGTAAAGTTTGGTAGATGTAGACTCAAAGTTTAAAACTGGCGAGCTATTTTATATTTTAAGGATTCTGACTTATATTTTTCCTAGGAATATATAACATTCTTTCAATTTAAGTTATTGGAAATACGTATTATTAGTACTATTTTTACTTTTTTCTAATAGTAAAAAGAGATTTTACGGTATTTAGTTTTTAATTAAAAGTATTGTAAATGCTTTATTATAAAAGAATAGTTATTGACTTGACTTCATAAAATTTGTCAACTAATTTACTTAAAATGGACAAAAACCACCATTTTCATTAGAAAAATTAATTTTTGCTTTCCGCAACCGTGACTCCGTTCCGGCGTTCCTCCCGAGCACCTTCGCCGGACTTTCGCTCTCCACCTTCAATCGTACTTCCTACCAACTCCTCTCGTCCAACCAATATATCTGTAATTATGTGCTTCTGTGCCGATATCGGTCGTCTTCGTTATCTGAAGTCTGTAACCTAAATACCTAATTGCATAGTTAAAGCAGCCATCTAAATTCTCCGGCAGCATCAGATCTCTTTCCGGCGTACTTTACACTTTGCTAGTGTTACAGAACTAATACGAAGTTCCGTAATTCCCGGAGGGTATTACTGAATCAGAATCGATCACTCTTCATTTCAGTCGTGTGCAGAGTATACAAATGATGACGTCAGGTGAGATTTTGATTTTGACTTTGATTTATTAAGTTTGAAGTTTTTCATCATTGTAATAAGCTATTGAATAGATGAATTGTGCTTTTTATAAATTTTCTATTTAAGCTTCGTATAGTTGATTTAGTTTATCCATGATTCAACGGTTCATCTGCTTTCACACATTTTCAATCACACAAAATTATTACAGCGAATTTGTTAATGTAATTGTAATGTTCTGATTAAGCAATCAACGATCTGCTAAAATTAATGGAGAATTTGCCAATGTGACACTGTTGTTGGCTTATGCTGAATTTCATATCAAATTTGAAGTCAGAGATTGTTCATCTTAACACACAAATGGTTCAGTTATCAATTCTGTTATGTTTTAAAAGATGTTAGCAGTTTGTTTCTGTTATTGAATTGAGAGGAAAGTGATCAGGTCCAACTGGTGTATATTGACAAGGGTAATTCGGTAAAACCAATAGGCAGTTACTTGATTGCTAGTTTGTTACTCAAGCAAGCTGTTATTATCTCATGTATGTATAGAACAAACAGTTGCATCATTTCCCTATCTTCAAGCTAGCTACTTATTATAAAATTGTTCCACTACTATCATATAAACTGCAGTTACTCTACATTCCTGAGTCTGAGATTCTGTTAGAGTATATATTGGACTTTAATTGAGTGATTGACTTTTTGTTTAGTTAAGTTAGTTAATAGGTTAGGTAATTGTATATGTCATTTGCAACTTATTAACATAATCAATATAATTTTACTTTTCTCTCTCTAGATCAGATTTTTGTTTCAATTTTCAGGGTATAATATCATGGATCTTGTTCGAGAAGCACAAATTCGGTGGTTAAAACCGGGAGAAGTGCTCTTTATACTACAAAATTATGAAGAAAATCAGCTTACCCATGAACCACCTCAAAAGCCACCCAGTAATGTTCTTAATTTTTACTTTAATGTTCATTTTTTTATTATTTCTGTTATGTTATTAATCAAATTGAATGCAAATACAGGTGGTTCTTTATTTCTGTTTAACAAAAGGGTTCTTCGTTTTTTCCGTAAAGATGGTCATAATTGGAGAAGAAAAAAAGATGGAAGAACCGTTGGGGAAGCACATGAACGCTTAAAGGTTTTTTTCTTCTTTTTTTTCTTTTTCCTTTTGATGCATTTAAATGTGAATTTAATTGACTTTTTGGTTTTTAATTTTGATATCAGGTTGATTATTTATCCATTTTAATATATGTATATGTATATATTTATATAGGTTGGAAATGTTGAAGCTTTAAATTGTTATTATGCACATGGTGAGCTAAATCCAAGCTTTCAAAGGCGTAGTTATTGGATGTTGGATCAGTGAGTATTTTCTAGATTTGAAACATTAATCTAAAAATTTAACTGAAAATTGAAACATTGATCTAAGAATTCTAGATTTGAAAATAAGTTTTGTGCTAATAGACTTATATTTCTTGATCTTATGGTGACAGGGGAATGGATCACATTGTACTTGTTCATTATAGAGATATAACAATGGTAAGACTTTTATTTTCATAAAAATATATTTTTACAAATATCACCATAAGAACTATTTATTTTTTTATTATATTCACCTGCATGCTTAATCCACTTAGATTAAACTTATTATTATATTATTATTATTATTTTTTTTTTTTGCAGAGTGGGCCCAGTTCTGGACCAATTTCATCATTATCTACAGGATCTTCAACTCTAATCCAGGGTTCCAGTTCATATGCTTCTCAATTTACACAATCTGCTGTTAAATTTAATCAATTTCGTGAACCGTATGATAATAGTTCTAGTCCCAGTTCTGCAGAAGTTAGTTCAGATATAGTTACAAAATCCAATGAAACAAGCCCCTTTAGTTTAACAGAAGAGATTAATGGTTCACCTAATTTTGAAATTGATCAAGCGTTGAGAAGGATAGAAGAACAGTTGAGTTTGGATGAAGAAAATTTGAAAGATTTAAGCATATATTATAACGAAAATGAAAATTTAAATGGATTAGGGTTTCCAGTTAATCAGCAAACATATGGCGGGATGCAAGATGGCTTAAATAATTATGCATCTGAACAATATCCAGGTTTGTTTTTTTATTTTATGTATTTATTTATTTATGCAAGATGGGTTGAAATTGACCTCTAGTTTTTAGATATTTTTTACCATGTGTATTTTTACAGCTCTGTTTTTTTTTAAATAATATTTTAAAGCTGAAACACAAACTAACTGCTAAAAGAATTTGTAGGTGGGTATGTTAGAACAGATCAGTACCAACAGCAACCACAGGGTGAACTTTCTGTTACAAATCAACAAGATTCAGTTTGGAATGATGAAATGAAATATAATGGAAATAATACAATAACTGATAATTCACAAAAGAATTTCAGTTACCCTTCAGAAAGAAATGTAAGCAAATATTTACCATCTTCCACTTATTTGCACTTGTTTACAAGAGTAATTTACAAGGATGGTCCTTGAGGTTTACACCAAGTTTCACTTATGGCCTTTTACTTTACAAAATTGCTATGGTAGTCATTTTTTTAGAAACCTTTTGCACCTACAGTCCTTTAGCCTAACGTTCATTAAATTTTTCTGTTAAAAAATTACACTGGTAGTCCTTTAAAATTAATCCAGTACTTTAAAATTACACCGGTAGTCCTTATTTTGTTAGAATCTTTAACGGACGTTAGGCTAAAGAACTGTAGGTGCAAAAGGTTTCCAAAAAAAATGACTAGCGATGTAACTTTTTAAAGGACCATATGTGAAATTTGGGGTAACCCTTATGGAGCATCCTTGTAATTTACTCTATTTATAATGGTAACCCTTTAATTACACAAATGGTCCTTTAAGATGATACCACGTTGCAAGTGTGGTCCTAATCTTTTAATTTCGACAATCTTAGTCCTTTAAGATTACCGATTTTGCACGTTTGGTCCTTTAGGCCAAACGGTGTTAAATTTTCCTGTTAAGTGACCTCATGTGCAATGCACATGAGGGTATTTTTTGTCTTTTCGCACTCCATCTTCTTCCCCACTTCATCTTTTTCCCACAAAACCAAAACCCTAATTTATTCCTTCACAAACCATTTGGTAAGTATCAATAAACAAACCATTTATTCCTTCACAAACCATTTGATTTTTGATAAACTTCCGTCACAAACCATTTCTCCATATTCATCAATTAGGGTTCTTTCTTCTGCTTCTGTCCATTTATGAGGAGGCATCGTTTATATAAAGATTCGATTTTTATACATTTAATGACAAAAAGGAGTCGAACTATAAACCAATTTATTGGTTTTGAAGAAACCTTAATCCATATTTACATCATCTCAGATTAGACGGTGGTCACCGGAATCTTGAATCTTGTCGACGGAATTGCAGGTGGTGGTTGGGTTCATTCAAGTTAGGTTTTAGTAAACAACATCTTTTATAGGTAAGTAGTCCGGCAGCCGTTTCCGACTCACTAGAAACTCCGGCCAGATTGCGTTTTAGATCCGGCAGGTTAGAAGGCTCACCAAGTTGAATCGAGGAAGGATCTCCAGTAACTTGACCATTACGAGTCGAATGAGGCTCGTCCGCCGCCGTATAACCGCCGGGAAGGGCCGCCGCCGCCTGCGACACATTTTGAATCCACGAGGAAACCATGATTTCTGGTGGTTTCCGGCCACGATTTGAGCGTCTGCCTTTCATAATTCAGTATAGGAGATTCCGAGCAAAAGATGGGAAGAAGATCGAGGTGCTTCTCCAGCCAGATTGGCTGAAATCCGGCCAACGCCCAAAACACACACTAAATCGCACCTATATGTGCGTTTTTTAGACGGCGCTCTTCATTCTAATCCATATTTAAGTTGGAACGCAGTATATATAATTTTTAATTTTATGTGAAAAATAAATGGGAAAAGACGAAAGTACCCTCATGTGCATTGCACATGAGGTCACTTAACAGGAAAATTTAACACCGTTTGGCCTAAAGGACCAAACTTGCAAAATCGGTAATCTTAAAGGACTAAGATTGTCGAAATTAAAAGATTAGGACCACACTTGCATTGTGGTATCATCTTAAAGGACCATTTGTGTAATTAACTCTTAATTTTATTATTTAAACAGGGAGTACTTCTACTTCAACCAAAAAGAGATCCAGTAAAAGAAGAACAGAATTACAATCCTGGTTATACTGGTGCAAATAATAATTGTAAGTCTAATCTTTTGAATTTTATCCTGTTTCTCGATTTTATTATTCTAATTTCGATCACCATAAGCATGTGACAGTTTAATTTAAATTAACTTAATTTCCAGCATCTGTATTGTTGCCTAATGAACTTGAAGATTTCAAATTTCCTGCATATACCCCTACAAGAAATTTGTCTCAAAATTATCCAGACTTTTACTCAACTTTGTTTGACCAAGGTCAAAATGGAATGCCTCTTAGTTTGACCATTTCACAAGAGCAGAAATTTACTATTCGTGAAATATCACCTGAATGGGGCTATGCATCTGAGCCAACAAAGGTATGTTAAGTTATATTAATATTTTAGTTATATAACTGTCAATCAAGCATAAAGCTACCAATTATTGCTGAAGCATGATTTTCCTTAGGCTTTTAGAAGTCAAGTTGGTGCTTATAGGATGGTATTATATTATTTTATAATTATTTTTTTAAATATTTATATTTTTTCGTACAGGTACTTATAATCGGTACTTCCACACATAATTTTCCCAAAAAAGAATGGTACTGTATGTTTGGTGAAACTGAAGTCCCCCTTGAAGTTATTCAAGATGGAGTCTTATGTTGTTACACTCCTGTTTGCTTACCTGGCAAAGTCACTCTCTGTGTGACATCTGGCAATCGTCAAACTTGTAGTGAAATCCATGAATTTGAATTTAAAGATAAACCAACTAATTACAAAATATCAAGAAATTCTGAAGAATTACTATTACTCGTGAGGTTTGTGCAAATGCTACTATCTAATCAAGTAAATCAAGAGGACAAAAAGACCAGGACCAGTGTTGACTATTTGACCGGGTCAATGGCGGGTGAAGAGTCATGGGCTCAAGTTATTGAAGCTTTATTAGATGGAAGTTTGGAATCATCAGATGCAACCGAGTGGCTTCTAGAAGAACTTTTGAAAGATAAAGTACAGCAATGGCTTTCTTCTAGATTGCAGGATAAAAATGATGTTTTGTCCAAAAGAGAACAAGGGATAATACATATGGTTTCGGGCTTGGGCTTTGAATGGGCCTTGAATCCGATTTTAATATCTGGAGTTGGTGTAAATTTTCGTGATATTAATGGTTGGACTGCCCTTCATTGGGCTGCTCGATTTGGAAGGTAAATTGCTATTTTTATGTAAGTAAATTACACAAATGGTTCTTTAGGTTTGTATTATATTACATATTTGGTCCTTTAGTTTCATAAATTACAATGATAGTCCTTATTTCTGAAACTATTGACACGTTTGGTCCTTTACCTAAACAGACGTTAACTTTTCCCGTCAAGTATGGTCATGTGTGATGCACGAGGGGTTAATCTGTCCTTTTCCCTTTCCATTCACCAATTTGAAATCTATAAAAACCCGTGTTTGATGGGAAAAGTTAACGTCTGTGTAGGTAAAGGACCAAACGTGTCACTAGTTTCAAAAATAAGACTATCTGTAATTTATGAAACTAAAGGACCAAATATGTAATATGATACAAACCTAAAGGACCATTCGTGTAATTTACTCTTTTTATTATTTAGGGTACTAATTTTTTGTGTATTTTTATGTAAAATTGGTGTGAGTGTGTGTGTGTGTTTCTCGTGAATTAATTTTTATTAAATGTAACAATAGGGAAAAAATGGTAGCTGAACTAGTAGCATCGGGTGCATCAGCTGGAGCAGTAACCGACCCGAGTCAACTCGACCCAACGGGTCAAACACCCGCTTCAATAGCCGCCAAATACGGTCACAAAGGGCTAGCTGGTTACCTTTCAGAAGTCAACTTAACAAGCCACCCATCTTTCCAACTACAACAAACAGAACTTTCCAGAAACAATGCTGATGTGGCAGCAGAACAAGCAGCAATTAACAACAGTATTTCAAATCTAAACCTCACAAATGAATCAGATCTTTGTTTAAAGGATACTTTAGCTGCTGTTAGAAATGTAACACAAGCTGCTGCAAGAATACAGTCAGCATTTAGGGCTCATTCTTTTAGAAAAAGGCAGTTGAAAGAATGTAATAGTGGTGATGAGTTTGGGTTATTCGGGAGTGAAATTGGGGGGATTTCGGTTGCTTCAAAATTGAATTTTAGAAATGGGAATCGTCATACTGCGGCTTTGTCCATTCAGAAAAAGTATCGAGGGTGGAAAGGGAGAAAAGACTTTCTTGCCCTTCGTCAAAAAGTGGTTAAAATTCAGGTTTTTATCTCTCTCTGTATAACTGGTCAAAGTGGTTCAGGTTGGGTTGACCTGAAACACTTTTTGGCCAGATATTGTCAACTTTATAAAGATGTGAATTTAGAAATTTAGTTATAAAACTGAGAAGTAAGTTTTCTCCTTTCTTTGATAATGTTTCCTAAAAATTTCAATCTGAACATGTTTACTATTTTCTAAATGTCCATGAAAACTTTTCTTGAAAAATGACACATTTTTCAGCAATTAAACAACCCCTAATAATTTTAATTACGATATAATTTTTATATAATAATAAGAGTAAAAGGATGGTCCTTGAGGTTTACCCCAAGTTTCACATATGGTTCTTTACTTTAAATAGTTACACTAGCATTCCTTTTTTTTTTTTCGAAACCTTTTGTGTCTACGGTCATTTCTTTAGCCTAACGTCTATTAAATTATTTAACAGAAAAAGGACTACAAGTGTAATTTTTTAACATAAGAATTTAATGAACTTTAGGCTAAAGGAGTGTAGGTGCAAAAGGTTTTTAAAGAAGGACTACGGACTACCTATACTTCTTCCGATTCATAATAAGTGATACACTTTGCGTTTCACGGTTTTTGAGGCAAAAGATTATAATGATAGTTAAATTAGATTAATTGGATGGTTAGTGAGGAATGGGTCCCACAAATTTTGAATAAAGTGGGGTTAATGATATTTAAAAGTAAAAAGTAAGGATAAAGAGGTCATTTCACTTTATTAAAGTAGATAGTTAGTGGGTGTGGTCCCATTATTTTTTGCCAAATAAGGTAATTTTTCAAAGTGTATCATTTATTTTGAATCACTTCAAAAAGTAAAGTATATCACTTACTTTGAATCAGAGGAAGTATAATTTTTTTAACACTAAAAGACCATGGGTAAAATTTAGGGTAAACCTCAGGACCAACTTTGTAATTTACTCTAAAAATAATTTAGGAGGTTTTATGCATATTTTGATAAATAAAAAATAACCCATATTGACCCATTTACAAGTAAATTGGTCAAAATTGCCACCTCGACCTCTAAGCAAATATCCAACTTTTCGAATAAATAATCATGAGGTTTAATGATGTAAAATTACACTTTATGTAACCTTTTGGCCCGTTTGATCCATCCATATGATACGACCTACTGCTCACAATTAAGTCAAGAACAGAATTGAAAACAAATACTTAAGGTTTCTTTCTGTTAGGACTATTTCTGTAATAGATTTTGACCTTTAAGTCCGTTAGTTAACTTTTCCTTTGTTAAGTGGTGAGGAGTATATAATGTTGTATTTTGACTTTGGATGTAAGCTTTCCTCTCATTTGAATGAATTTACTATTTTGAAAGCCTTCCCTCCATCTTCATTCTCTCTCAAGCAAAACACACACAAACACACACTTGAATCTTCTATCTTCTTCAAATCACCATGAATTAGCTTGAATTCAATCACATTAGTTCTTTCAATTGGTATCAGAGCATAAACTCTCTAAGAGTAGATCCAAATTCGTGATGATTGATCCAGATCTGAGTTTTTGATTGAAAAAGTTTTGTTCGTCACTTGAAAATTAATTTGCAAATTTTTCGTTTGGAATTGATGATTTGATTGAAGATTCATGATTCTCCATTGATTCTAAGCACAATAGAATCAAATTTCAGTCCAATCCATCAACAATTGCTCTCAATTTCGTGATTTTTGTGAAAAGTTGAAAAACTCAAAAAGTGTCTGAAAATCGAAGAATTCGAGCTGTGTTGTTATGGATTGAAGAATATTATCGGATCAAAGTGTTAGGAAATCATTTTCGAGCATTTAGGGATTGGAATCATTGAAATTGGTCAAGTATTGAGCGGGATTGGATCAAAATGGTGAGTTTTTGAAGCTGCGAACACGAACAGCTCAAGAACAAGTTCGGCCCGAACACAACACTGTTCTTGGCCCAACTGTTCGGCCCGAACTTGACTGATCTTCGGCCCGAACTTAACAGAACTTCGGCCCGAACTCATCACTGTTCTCGGCTTATCAAAGAGTTCGGCCCAAATATAACTTCGGCCCGAACTTGACAGATCTTCGGCCCAATATAGAAGTTCGGCCCGAACATAATTGAAGTTCGGCCCGAACATAATTGAAGTTCGGCCCAAATTGAAGTTCGGCCCGAACTGTTGCAATCTTCGGCTCAAAAACGTGTAACAAAAGGGGTTATACTAAAACGATCACAACTTTCAGCTCGGGTGTCCGTTTCAAGCCCACGAGTAACCAAATCGAAGCTCGCGACGAAAGCTACAACGTGATAAATGCTGTATGCGGTTTACCCGACTTCTCGGTCCAAAAACCCTTGTTTTGAACACTTTATTTGCGTTTTTGTGATTTTTCGGTAAAATTCCAAACTTTGTGGAGCCCTAATTTTTGATCCGTTTATCGTTTTTGACCAATTCGAAAATCTAGGCCACATTTATAGTATATTTTACCATCTGGAAAAATCAGTTGATCATTTTGGAGATTTTGAATTTTCTCTTCAAAATGACGTCAAAAGATGCTCTTTCGATCGGAACCGATCTCAAACCTCCGGTTTTATACCGAGGTGAATATGCTCAGTGGAAAATACGATTTCTCCATTTTATTAAACATCATGAATTGGCAACTGAAATTCAGGATTCTCTTGAGAATGGGGTGGCTGTGTTTTATGAAGATGTTGTTACTGTTCCAAATGGAGATCCTCCAGTTATTGGTGGTCGGAATCCACTTCCTCCTGCTCGATATAATGCTCAACAAAAACAACGAGCAAAAGCCGATTTATATTCTTTTACATTCATGCTTCAAAGTTTACCAAATGAGATCTACAACAGCTTAGATAGTTTAACAACCGGTAAAGAACTTTGGGATGAAATTCGGAAACAAATGGAGGGTACTGTGCTAGGGAATAAAGCGAAAATGGTTACCACTTTAAATTCCTATCAAACATTTAAAGCTAAACCCGGGGAAGACTTGGAAACTACATATCATCGATATTGTAATTTGTTGAATGATCTCCGTCGAAATCATCTGAAAAAGGAAAATATTGAAATCAACATCAAGTTTATCCACAGTCTACTTCCCGAATGGGCTACTTTTGGTAACAGTGCAATGCAACACAAGGATCTTCATTCGATTGATGTTCATGAACTGTATGAGTATCTACTTCAAAATGCCCCCATGGTACAAGAGATAGTCAAAACGAGACAAGATGCAGCAAACACACAGGATACACTTGCACTGCTTACAAAACAACACAAAATTAATGCATCGGGTAAAATGAAAGAAAAATCTGACGAACTTGCATCAGATTCAGATGAAGATATGGAAAAGGAACTACAACAAGTATTGCAAGCTATGTCTCTTATCTCAAACTATCAGAAAAAATGGTATCCAAAACCCACAAATAACAATCTGAGGTCTTCATCAAACTTCAAGTCTGCTCCATCTACTGCAATTTCTAATGATAAACCAACGATCACACCTTTGGATCCTAAAAGGAAATGCTATAATTGTGGAATTGCTGGTCATTTCTCCTTTGATTGCAAGAAACATAGAGTTCGTGATTCTGAATATTATAAACGGAAGATGTTGATGGCAAAGCAAATCGAAACAGGAAAGGTGTTAATAGCTGAAGATCTCCAGTGGATGGAAGATTCAGATCCTGAGGATGAAGAGCATTCAGCAAATTTATGTTTTATGGCAAGGGAAAATACTGAGATTTCTGATAGATTTAATGAGGAAGCCAACAAGGAAATTGAGGTACTCAACTCTCTCTTATCAAATTCCGATTCAAATTCTGATATATCCACAAATCCTGATACTGATTTTGTCAAAATTCTAACATCTGAACTTGATTCTTTAAAACAAAACTTTTTAATTGAAAAAGATTTAAATATTCAACTTCAAGAACGTTTGAATGATTTAGAAAAAGAACGCGAACAATTTATTCATCATGGTGAACAACTTGCTCATCGTATTAAACAAAATCAAATTATCAAACAAAAGAATCTCGATTTACAAAATCACGTATCAGAATTGAAAATTCAGTATGAAAATGAAATTCAGAATTTGTCTCATATAATTTCTGAAAAAGAAATTGAAATCACCAATCTCCAAAATACACAAAATTCAATGTCAAATGATCAAAAGGATAAATATTACAAGCTGTACGTTGAAGCTTTTCATGATTATCAAATCACAAAAAACTGGTTGGAACGTAAACAAAAGGAATTTGATGATAATGAATCACAGTTTAAATCATTAAACGCACAAATAAAAGAATTATCTGAAACCTTACATGAAAATGACATTAACACATCACGAGAATTAATCAACAAACAAAATGTCATAAATCTAATTCAATATGAAAAAACTCAATTGTCTTCTCACATCAAACACCTCGAAGAACTAATCGCCAAACGAGGACAAACTGATCAGACTATTCACTTGAACAAACCTAAAGATTTCAAATACTTCAATTCAAGAGAAGGACTGGGAGCCAACAATCCAGAATATCTTAAGAAGGCTTGCATTGCGCGTCCAACATTGTATGATTCGAGATACATTCATGTGGATGCCTGGCAGAGTTTCATTCGAATGACAGATGAGGAAGAAGAAGTTGAGATTTTCAACAGGGCCAAAAAGGAGAATGCACAAATTAGTTTCAATTACACTGAACTAAATCAAACATATGAAACTAAAAAGGCAAATTTTCAAAATGATGATTATTTTCCAATCATTAAACCTGAAGAATTTGAGATAAAAGGAAATGCTGTACTTCAACAAAAGATAACACCAAAAATTTATGTTCCTTCTCTCATTCTTGAAAAGAAAATTTGTCAACTTGAAAAGGAAATTGATGAAACTCACAAGGCATGTGACAAAGAAAAATCTGATCTACAAACCAAAATTCATGAATTAGAAGTCAATCTTATCGCCATAAAATCTACTTCAAATCATAATGTTTCTACTTCAAATGTTTCTCAAAAGCCTTTGTCTATCAAATCTAAGATTTCTTCTCTCCAAAATCCAGTTCTGTTAAGACGAGATTCTAATTCATCTGTTTTAAACTTTTCAGGTCGAAATTTAGAATCCACACGAATGAAGACAGTGCATGGGAGAGTCAAAGATGTTGAGCAGTTGAAGAAGTCTAGTTTGAGTAAATCTAGTATGCTTAAGTCCAATGAGCTTAAGAAGTCTAGAGATTCTTCATTTTTAGCTTCTTCTTTTTCTAATTCCAATAAATATAATAACTCAACAAAGTTTATTTCTCCTGCTACACTTTACGGAATTGTGTATGATTCTGCAATGTATCGTCCTGTTAATCATTCTGTTAATGGTGTAAACTTGGTTGTTAAAGTAGATAAAAATGGAAACAAAGTTTATTTTGATAGAAAAACTAATCAACCAATTTCTCAATATGATACACGATGTTTTGTAAGAAAAGATGCTCCATGTGGTCGTCGTCATGATGTACTTCATAAAAATGGTTCAATTATTCATTCTTGCACAATTTGTTATCCAGAACCATGCAAAACCATTTGTGCTAGATCTCAAACACCTCAAACTACACGTTCTTCTCCTACTTCTTCAAAATCAGTTTATCGTGTAGTTTCAACACCTAAATTGTCAAAATCATTCGATCGCAAGGTATCTACACCTAAATCGACAAAATCCGTCTATCGAGTGGTATCAACACCCAAATCGACAAGATCAGTCTATCGCATTGTGTCTTCAACTAATTCGTCAAAATCCGGTTCTACGACTTCTTCTCCAAAACCATCCAAATTTGTTAAATATACATGGATTCAAAATGAACACTCAAACTGGATTTTAAATTCTCCAGACAAATCATTAAAATGGTCTATCAAATCAACAAACACAGAACTGCCTCCTTGCAGTTCCCCGAATCTCTAAATATACACCGCTTTAAATATTCTTCATAAAACATGTATTACTAATCGTGTAGGACCCATATCTGATTGGGTACCTTTTTGTTTTAATTGTTTTATGTAGAATATATGGTATCTTGATTCGGGTTGTTCACGACACATGACCGGAAACAAGACGTTGTTAACAAATTTTAGAGATAAATATTTGGGAACTGTTCGGTTTGGGAATGACCATTTAGCTGCCATCATGGGTATTGGAGATATAATTCGTCAAAATTTGATCATTCGAAATGTGACCTATGTTGAAGATCTTGCTCACAATCTTTTTAGTATTGGTCAATTTTGTGATAAAACATTGGAAGTAAATTTTCGCACCAAGAAATGTGCTGTTTGTACTTATGCAGGCAAAGAACTTCTTACCGGAAAGCGTGAGACAAATCTTTTTATAATTAATCTGAATGACGTGGTCCCTCTTGAAGAAGTATGTTTGTTGTCCACTGCATCATCGGATGAATCCTGGTTATGGCACCGTCGCCTTTCACACCTTAACTTCAAAACCATCAATAAATTGGTAAAAGGTGGTCATGTCTCTGGTCTTCCGGACGTTAAATTTGAAAACGAACATCTATGTTCTTCGTGCGAAATGGGAAAAATGACTAAGAAGTCTCGTAAATCCAAACCAGTTCAAAGTACTTCAAAACCGCTTGAATTACTCCATATGGATTTATGTGGTCCCATGAGCGTTCAATCAATAGGTGGTAAAAAGTATGTCTTGGTGATAGTTGATGATTATTCACGATATACTTGGGTTCATTTCTTACGAACAAAAGATGAAGCAGCCGATATCATTATCGACTTCATTAAGAAAACTCAAACAAATTTGGAGTTAAAGGTTCATACCATTCGTACTGATAATGGAACTGAATTTAAAAACCAAACTTTAGATTCTTTTCTTGCTTCAGTTGGTATAACCCATCAATTTTCCGCTGCCCGAACACCTCAACAAAATGGGGTTGTTGAACGAAGAAATCGTACCTTAGTTGAAGTTGCTCGTACCATGCTTTCATATTCTAAACTCCCATTATCTCTTTGGGCAGAAGCAATAAGTACGGCATGTTTCACTCAAAATCGTTCAATCATCAACAAAGCATACAACAAAACTCCATATGAACTAATCAATAACCGCATTCCTAATGTCAAATTTTTACATATTTTTGGGAGTCGGTGCTTCATCCTGAATGATAAAGAGAAATTGAATAAATTTGATGAAAAAGCTGATGAAGGAATTTTTGTGGGATATTCAAGAGAATCTGCTTCCTATAGAGTATATAATCGGTCAAAACGGACGATTAGAGAAAGTGTAAACGTTAATTTTGATGAGACCTTTCCAATTGACTCACTCACTTCAGAAATCGAATCTCCGTTATCTTCGGCGTCCTCTCCTTCAACATCTGAGAATGATTATGATATCTTGTTTGAACATTTTTATGATGAATATCATAACATTCGACATAAATTACTCGAGGAAGCTGGCGTTTCATTTCCAACTGTAGTTGAAGTTCAATCTATTACTGCGCCTGATATACAGACTTCAAGTTCAACGGATTCTCCTTCTCTTACTTCTACTCATCCACCTAATAATTTTTCTTTGTCACCTTCTGTTTCACAGAATGAAATCCCATCATCTCCGGACGATTCCCCACCAACGGATAATCAATCATCTCCGGTCAATTTGACAACTTCTGGTCAAGCTGCTCCTACTCTAGATCTATCTTTAGTTCCAGCACAACCTCCACCTTTGGTGATTGATTTTTCAAAATTCAATGTTAAGCGTGTTGATCCTTCACCTTCTACATCTAATGTTCAAACTGCAATAATCACTCATCATGTATTCACTGATACTTCAAATCTCAATCCAGGTCAACTACCACTTTCGCATTCTCTTAAATGGTCAAAAGATCATCCTCTTCATCAAATAATCGGTGATCCCACGTCTTCTGTCCAGACTCGTAAATCTACTGCTGAAGAATGTCAATTCACGGCCTTTTTAAGCTCCAATGAACCAAAGAAGGTCAGTGAAGCACTCTCGGACCCAGACTGGATTCTTGCTATGCAAGAAGAAATAAATCAGTTTGAAAGATTAAAAGTTTGGCGTCTTGTTCCAAAACCACCGGGAAAATCTGTAATAGGTACAAAGTGAATTTTCAAAAACAAGAAGGATGAGAATGGGATTGTAGTTCGTAACAAAGCACGTTTAGTTGCTAAAGGGTATGCTCAACAGGAGGGTATTGACTTTGAAGAAACGTTTGCTTCCGTTGCTCGAATAGAAGCCATTCGCATATTTTTAGCATATGCAGCACATAAGAATTTTACTATCTATCAAATGGATGTAAAAACCTCACAAATGAATCAGATCTTTGTTTAAAGGATACTTTAGCTGCTGTTAGAAATGTAACACAAGCTGCTGCAAGAATACAGTCAGCATTTAGGGCTCATTCTTTTAGAAAAAGGCAGTTGAAAGAATGTAATAGTGGTGATGAGTTTGGGTTATTCGGGAGTGAAATTGGGGGGATTTCGGTTGCTTCAAAATTGGATTTTAGAAATGGGAATCGTCATACTGCGGCTTTGTCCATTCAGAAAAAGTATCGAGGGTGGAAAGGGAGAAAAGACTTTCTTGCCCTTCGTCAAAAAGTGGTTAAAATTCAGGTTTTTATCTCTCTTTCTCTCTCTGTATAACTGGTCAAAGTGGTTCAGGTTGGGTTGACCTGAAACACTTTTTGGCCAGATATTGTCAACTTTATAAAGATGTGAATTTAGAAATTTAGTTATAAAACTGAGAAGTAAGTTTTCTCCTTTCTTTGATAATGTTTCCTAAAAATTTCAATCTGAACATGTTTTCTATTTTCTAAATGTCCATGAAAACTTTTCTTGAAAAATGACAAATTTTTCAGCAATTAAACAACCCCTAATAATTTTAATTACGATATAATTTTTATATAATAATAAGAGTAAAAGGATGGTCCTTGAGGTTTACCCCAAGTTTCACATATGGTTCTTTACTTTAAATAGTTACACTAGCATTCCTTTTTTTTTTTTTCCGAAACCTTTTGTGTCTACGGTCATTTCTTTAGCCTAACGTCTATTAAATTATTTAACAGAAAAAGGACTACAAGTGTAATTTTTTAACATAAGAATTTAATGAACTTTAGGCTAAAGGAGTGTAGGTGCAAAAGGTTTTTAAAGAAGGACTACGGACTACCTATACTTCTTCCGATTCATAATAAGTGATACACTTTGCGTTTCACGGTTTTTGAGGCAAAATATTATAATGATAGTTAAATTAGATTAATTGGATGGTTAGTGAGGAATGGTCCCACAAATTTTGAATAAAGTGGGGTTAATGATATTTAAAAGTAAAAAGTAAGGATAAAGAGGTCATTTCACTTTATTAAAGTAGATAGTTAGTGGGTGTGGTCCCATTATTTTTTGCCAAATAAGATAATTTTTCAAAGTGTATCATTTATTTTGAATCACTTCAAAAAGTAAAGTATATCACTTACTTTGAATCAGAGGAAGTATAATTTTTTTAACACTAAAAGACCATGGGTAAAATTTAGGGTAAACCTCAGGACCAACTTTGTAATTTACTCTAAAAATAATTTAGGAGGTTTTATGCATATTTTGATAAATAAAAAATAACCCATATTGACCCATTTACAAGTAAATTGGTCAAAATTGCCACCTCGACCTCTAAGCAAATATCCAACTTTTCGAATAAATAATCATGAGGTTTAATGATGTAAAATTACACTTTATGTAACCTTTTGGCCCGTTTGATCCATCCATATGATACGACCTACTGCTCACAATTAAGTCAAGAACAGAATTGAAAACAAATACTTAAGGTTTCTTTCTGTTAGGACTATTTCTGTAATAGATTTTGACCTTTAAGTCCGTTAGTTAACTTTTCCTTTGTTAAGTGGTGAGGAGTATATAATGTTGTATTTTGACTTTGGATGTAAGCTTTCCTCTCATTTGAATGAATTTACTATTTTGAAAGCCTTCCCTCCATCTTCATTCTCTCTCAAGCAAAACACACACAAACACACACTTGAATCTTCTATCTTCTTCAAATCACCATGAATTAGCTTGAATTCAATCACATTAGTTCTTTCAATTGGTATCAGAGCATAAACTCTCTAAGAGTAGATCCAAATTCGTGATGATTTGATCTAGATCTGAGTTTTTGATTGAAAAAGTTTTGTTCGTCACTTGAAAATTAATTTGCAAATTTTTCGTTTGGAATTGATGATTTGATTGAAGATTCATGATTCTCCATTGATTCTAAGCACAATAGAATCAAATTTCAGTCCAATCCATCAACAATTGCTCTCAATTTCGTGATTTTTGTGAAAAGTTGAAAAACTCAAAAAGTGTCTGAAAATCGAAGAATTCGAGCTGTGTTGTTATGGATTGAAGAATATTATCGGATCAAAGTGTTAGGAAATCATTTTCGAGCATTTAGGGATTGGAATCATTGAAATTGGTCAAGTATTGAGCGAGATTGGATCAAAATGGTGAGTTTTTGAAGCTGCGAACACGAACAGCTCAAGAACAAGTTCGGCCCGAACACAACACTGTTCTTGGCCCAACTGTTCGGCCCGAACTTGACTGATCTTTGGCCCGAACTTAACAGAACTTCGGCCCGAACTCATCACTGTTCTCGGCTTATCAAAGAGTTCGGCCCAAATATAACTTCGGCCCGAACTTGACAGATCTTCGGCCCAATATAGAAGTTCGGCCCGAACATAATAGAAGTTCGGCCCGAACATAATTGAAGTTCGGCCCAAATTGAAGTTCGGCCCGAACTGTTGCAATCTTCGGCTCAAAAACGTGTAACAAAAGGGGTTATACTAAAACGATCATAACTTTCAGCTCGGGTGTCCGTTTCAAGCCCACGAGTAACCAAATCGAAGCTCGCGACGAAAGCTACAACGTGATAAACGCCGTATGCGGATTACCCGACTTCTCGGTCCAAAAACCCTTGTTTTGAACACTTTATTTGCGTTTTTGTGATTTTTCGGTAAAATTCCAAACTTTGTGGAGCCCTAATTTTTGATCCGTTTATCGTTTTTGACCAATTCGAAAATCTAGGCCACATTTATAGTATATTTTACCATCTGGAAAAATCAGTTGATCATTTTGGAGATTTTGAATTTTCTCTTCAAAATGACGTCAAAAGATGCTCTTTCGATCGGAACCGATCTCAAACCTCCGGTTTTATACCGAGGTGAATATGCTCAGTGGAAAATACGATTTCTCCATTTTATTAAACATCATGAATTGGCAACTGAAATTCAGGATTCTCTTGAGAATGGGGTGGCTGTGTTTTATGAAGATGTTGTTACTGTTCCAAATGGAGATCCTCCAGTTATTGGTGGTCGGAATCCACTTCCTCCTGCTCGATATAATGCTCAACAAAAACAACGAGCAAAAGCCGATTTATATTCTTTTACATTCATGCTTCAAAGTTTACCAAATGAGATCTACAACAGCTTAGATAGTTTAACAACCGGTAAAGAACTTTGGGATGAAATTCGGAAACAAATGGAGGGTACTGTGCTAGGGAATAAAGCGAAAATGGTTACCACTTTAAATTCCTATCAAACATTTAAAGCTAAACCCGGGGAAGACTTGGAAACTACATATCATCGATATTGTAATTTGTTGAATGATCTCCGTCGAAATCATCTGAAAAAGGAAAATATTGAAATCAACATCAAGTTTATCCACAGTCTACTTCCCGAATGGGCTACTTTTGGTAACAGTGCAATGCAACACAAGGATCTTCATTCGATTGATGTTCATGAACTGTATGAGTATCTACTTCAAAATGCCCTCATGGTACAAGAGATAGTCAAAACGAGACAAGATGCAGCAAACACACAGGATACACTTGCACTGCTTACAAAACAACACAAAATTAATGCATCGGGTAAAATGAAAGAAAAATCTGACGAACTTGCATCAGATTCAGATGAAGATATGGAAAAGGAACTACAACAAGTATTGCAAGCTATGTCTCTTATCTCAAACTATCAGAAAAAATGGTATCCAAAACCCACAAATAACAATCTGAGGTCTTCATCAAACTTCAAGTCTGCTCCATCTACTGCAATTTCTAATGATAAACCAACGATCACACCTTTGGATCCTAAAAGGAAATGCTATAATTGTGGAATTGCTGGTCATTTCTCCCGTGATTGCAAGAAACATAGAGTTCGTGATTCTGAATATTATAAACGGAAGATGTTGATGGCAAAGCAAATCGAAACAGGAAAGGTGTTAATAGCTGAAGATCTCCAGTGGATGGAAGATTCAGATCCTGAGGATGAAGAGCATTCAGCAAATTTATGTTTTATGGCAAGGGAAAATACTGAGATTTCTGATAGATTTAATGAGGAAGCCAACAAGGAAATTGAGGTACTCAACTCTCTCTTATCAAATTCCGATTCAGATTCTGATATATCCACAAATCCTGATACTGATTTTGTCAAAATTCTAACATCTGAACTTGATTCTTTAAAACAAAACTTTTTAATTGAAAAAGATTTAAATATTCAACTTCAAGAACGTTTGAATGATTTAGAAAAAGAACGCGAACAATTTGTTCATCATGGTGAACAACTTGCTCATCGTATTAAACAAAATCAAATTATCAAACAAAAGAATCTCGATTTACAAAATCACGTATCAGAATTGAAAATTCAGTATGAAAATGAAATTCAGAATTTGTCTCATATAATTTCTGAAAAAGAAATTGAAATCACCAATCTCAAAAATACACAAAATTCAATGTCAAATGATCAAAAGGATAAATATTACAAGCTGTACGTTGAAGCTTTTCATGATTATCAAATCACAAAAAACTGGTTGGAACGTAAACAAAAGGAATTTGATGATAATGAATCACAGTTTAAATCATTAAACGCACAAATAAAAGAATTATCTGAAACCTTACATGAAAATGACATTAACACATCACGAGAATTAATCAACAAACAAAATGTCATAAATCTAATTCAATATGAAAAAACTCAATTGTCTTCTCACATCAAACACCTCGAAGAACTAATCGCCAAACGAGGACAAACTGATCAGACTATTCACTTGAACAAACCTAAAGATTTCAAATACTTCAATTCAAGAGAAGGACTGGGAGCCAACAATCCAGAATATCTTAAGAGGCTTGCATTGCGCGTCCAACATTGTATGATTCGAGATACATTCATGTGGATGCCTGGCAGAGTTTCCTTCGAATGACAGATGAGGAAGAAGAAGTTGAGATTTTCAACAGGGCCAAAAAGGAGAATGCACAAATTAGTTTCAATTACACTGAACTAAATCAAACATATGAAACTAAAAAGGCAAATTTTCAAAATGATGATTATTTTCCAATCATTAAACCTGAAGAATTTGAGATAAAAGGAAATGCTGTACTTCAACAAAAGATAACACCAAAAATTTATGTTCCTTCTCTCATTCTTGAAAAGAAAATTTGTCAACTTGAAAAGGAAATTGATGAAACTCACAAGGCATGTGACAAAGAAAAATCTGATCTACAAACCAAAATTCATGAATTAGAAGTCAATCTTATCGCCATAAAATCTACTTCAAATCATAATGTTTCTACTTCAAATGTTTCTCAAAAGCCTTTGTCTATCAAATCTAAGATTTCTTCTCTCCAAAATCCAGTTCTGTTAAGACGAGATTCTAATTCATCTGTTTTAAACTTTTCAGGTCGAAATTTAGAATCCACACGAATGAAGACAGTGCATGGGAGAGTCAAAGATGTTGAGCAGTTGAAGAAGTCTAGTTTGAGTAAATCTAGTATGCTTAAGTCCAAGGAGCTTAAGAAGTCTAGAGATTCTTCATTTTTAGCTTCTTCTTTTTCTAATTCCAATAAATATAATAACTCAACAAAGTTTATTTCTCCTGCTACACTTTACGGAATTGTGTATGATTCTGCAATGTATCGTCCTGTTAATCATTCTGTTAATGGTGTAAACTTGGTTGTTAAAGTAGATAAAAATGGAAACAAAGTTTATTTTGATAGAAAAACTAATCAACCAATTTCTCAATATGATACACGATGTTTTGTAAGAAAAGATGCTCCATGTGGTCGTCGTCATGATGTACTTCATAAAAATGGTTCAATTATTCATTCTTGCACAATTTGTTATCCAGAACCATGCAAAACCATTTGTGCTAGATCTCAAACACCTCAAACTACACGTTCTTCTCCTACTTCTTCAAAATCAGTTTATCGTGTAGTTTCAACACCTAAATTGTCAAAATCATTCGATCGCAAGGTATCTACACCTAAATCGACAAAATCCGTCTATCGAGTGGTATCAACACCCAAATCGACAAGATCAGTCTATCGCATTGTGTCTTCAACTAATTCGTCAAAATCCGGTTCTACGACTTCTTCTCCAAAACCATCCAAATTTGTTAAATATACATGGATTCAAAATGAACACTCAAACTGGATTTTAAATTCTCCAGACAAATCATTAAAATGGTCTATCAAATCAACAAACACAGAACTGCCTCCTTGCAGTTCCCCGAATCTCTAAATCTACACCGCTTTAAATATTCTTCATAAAACATGTATTACTAATCGTGTAGGACCCATATCTGATTGGGTACCTTTTTGTTTTAATTGTTTTATGTAGAATATATGGTATCTTGATTCGGGTTGTTCACGACACATGACCGGAAACAAGACGTTGTTAACAAATTTTAGAGATAAATATTTGGGAACTGTTCGGTTTGGGAATGACCATTTAGCTGCCATCATGGGTATTGGAGATATAATTCGTCAAAATTTGATCATTCGAAATGTGACCTATGTTGAAGATCTTGCTCACAATCTTTTTAGTATTGGTCAATTTTGTGATAAAACATTGGAAGTAAATTTTCGCACCAAGAAATGTGCTGTTTGTACTTATGCAGGCAAAGAACTTCTTACCGGAAAGCGTGAGACAAATCTTTTTACAATTAATCTGAATGACGTGGTCCCTCTTGAAGAAGTATGTTTGTTGTCCACTGCATCATCGGATGAATCCTGGTTATGGCACCGTCGCCTTTCACACCTTAACTTCAAAACCATCAATAAATTGGTAAAAGGTGGTCATGTCTCTGGTCTTCCGGACGTTAAATTTGAAAACGAACATCTATGTTCTTCGTGCGAAATGGGAAAAATGACTAAGAAGTCTCGTAAATCCAAACCAGTTCAAAGTACTTCAAAACCGCTTGAATTACTCCATATGGATTTATGTGGTCCCATGAGCGTTCAATCAATAGGTGGTAAAAAGTATGTCTTGGTGATAGTTGATGATTATTCACGATATACTTGGGTTCATTTCTTACGAACAAAAGATGAAGCAGCCGATATCATTATCGACTTCATTAAGAAAACTCAAACAAATTTGGAGTTAAAGGTTCATACCATTCGTACTGATAATGGAACTGAATTTAAAAACCAAACTTTAGATTCTTTTCTTGCTTCAGTTGGTATAACCCATCAATTTTCCGCTGCCCGAACACCTCAACAAAATGGGGTTGTTGAACGAAGAAATCGTACCTTAGTTGAAGTTGCTCGTACCATGCTTTCATATTCTAAACTCCCATTATCTCTTTGGGCAGAAGCAATAAGTACGGCATGTTTCACTCAAAATCGTTCAATCATCAACAAAGCATACAACAAAACTCCATATGAACTAATCAATAACCGCATTCCTAATGTCAAATTTTTACATATTTTTGGGAGTCGGTGCTTCATCCTGAATGATAAAGAGAAATTGAATAAATTTGATGAAAAAGCTGATGAAGGAATTTTTGTGGGATATTCAAGAGAATCTGCTTCCTATAGAGTATATAATCGGTCAAAACGGACGATTAGAGAAAGTGTAAACGTTAATTTTGATGAGACCTTTCCAATTGACTCACTCACTTCAGAAATCGAATCTCCGTTATCTTCGGCGTCCTCTCCTTCAACATCTGAGAATGATTATGATATCTTGTTTGAACATTTTTATGATGAATATCATAACATTCGACATAAATTACTCGAGGAAGCTGGCGTTTCATTTCCAACTGTAGTTGAAGTTCAATCTATTACTGCGCCTGATATACAGACTTCAAGTTCAACGGATTCTCCTTCTCTTACTTCTACTCATCCACCTAATAATTTTTCTTTGTCACCTTCTGTTTCACAGAATGAAATCCCATCATCTCCGGACGATTCCCCACCAACGGATAATCAATCATCTCCGGTCAATTTGACAACTTCTGGTCAAGCTGCTCCTACTCTAGATCTATCTTTAGTTCCAGCACAACCTCCACCTTTGGTGATTGATTTTTCAAAATTCAATGTTAAGCGTGTTGATCCTTCACCTTCTACATCTAATGTTCAAACTGCAATAATCACTCATCCTGTATTCACTGATACTTCAAATCTCAATCCAGGTCAACTACCACTTTCGCATTCTCTTAAATGGTCAAAAGATCATCCTCTTCATCAAATAATCGGTGATCCCACGTCTTCTGTCCAGACTCGTAAAGCTACTGCTGAAGAATGTCAATTCACGGCCTTTTTAAGCTCCAATGAACCAAAGAAGGTCAGTGAAGCACTCTCGGACCCAGACTGGATTCTTGCTATGCAAGAAGAAATAAATCAGTTTGAAAGATTAAAAGTTTGGCGTCTTGTTCCAAAACCACCGGGAAAATCTGTAATAGGTACAAAGTGGATTTTCAAAAACAAGAAGGATGAGAATGGGATTGTAGTTCGTAACAAAGCACGTTTAGTTGCTAAAGGGTATGCTCAACAGGAGGGTATTGACTTTGAAGAAACGTTTGCTTCCGTTGCTCGAATAGAAGCCATTCGCATATTTTTAGCATATGCAGCACATAAGAATTTTACTATCTATCAAATGGATGTAAAAACTGCATTTTTAAATGGCATACTTAAAGAAGAAGTGTTCATTCATCAACCCGAAGGTTTTGTAGATCCACACTTGCCTAATCATGTTTATATTCTCGACAAAGCTTTGTATGGTCTGAAACAAGCTCCTCGTGCGTGGTATGATGTCCTATCCAAATTCTTGGTTGATTCTGGTTTTTCAAAAGGTAAAATCGATACAACTCTTTTCATCAAACGCCAAGGGGAAGATATTGTTCTTATTCAAATTTATGTCGATGATATTATCTTTGGTTCTACAAATCCCAAATACTGCAAAAAGTTCTCTGATCTTATGGTTAAACGATTTGAGATGAGTATGATTGGTGAAATGAATTTCTTTCTTGGTCTTCAAGTTCGCCAATTACCTACCGGGATATTCATCAATCAATCCAAATACATAACTGATCTCTTGAAGAAATATCTTATGGATGATTGTAAACCAATTCCGACACCGATGTCACCTGGTTCGAAATTGCATGCTGATCCTGATGGCAAACTTGTTGATATTACAAATTATCGGGGGATGATCGGATCTTTGTTATATCTTACTTCCAGTCGACCAGACATTATGTTCTCAACTTGCATATGTGCTCGGTATCAGGCTGCTCCTAAAGAATCACATCTTCAAGCCGTCAAACGTATATTTCGTTATCTGAAGGGTACTCGAGATCTTGGTCTTTGGTATCCTAAAGACACTTCTTTTGAATTGACTGCATTTTCTGATGCTGACCATGCTGGATGTATGCTGGATCGCAAGAGTACATCTGGAAGTGTCCAATTTCTGGGTGATAAATTGGTGAGCTGGTCTTCACGAAAGCAAAATTGTGTATCTCTTTCAACTGCAGAAGCAGAATATGTTGCTGCTGCAAGCTGCTTATCCCAGGTAATTTGGATGCAATCACAATTAAAAGATTATGGCTTTTCCTACAGCTGTATTCCTTTATATTGTGATTCACGAAGTGCAATTGCAATTTCATGCAATCCAGTTCAACATTCCAAAACTAAACATATCGATCTTCGATATCATTTTATCAAAGACCATGTTGAACTCGGTACTGTGGAATTGTACTTCGTTTCAACTGATTATCAATTAGCTGATTTGTTTACCAAAAGGCTTCAGACGAAAAACGCTTTAATTTTCTTGTGTCTAAGCTTGGTATGCTAAATCTCAAAACTTAAACCGTTTTACTGCTTTATTTTTTTGTTTTTGTTTTTGTTTTTCATTTTTTTTAATAAATAATAAAATGACTTTCAAGTACATCTGCTTGAAACCCGTTCTTAAATGCATTCATTGGTTGAGGGGGAGAATCTTTATTCACTTGTCAAGGGGGAGAAAATTGACATTCGTATGTCAAGGGGGAGCATAACCGCTCTATGATTTTTGAAAAACAACTTTCGAGGGGGAGCATCCTTTATGATCGCTAAATGTTGTTTCAATGCTCCTTTCAAATTTTTTTATAATTATCAATATGGGGTATCAATTTTTGTAATATCCGTAAACGATCTCATTACCAATCTCACTTGTACCTGATTGCATCTGTTTATTACAAATTTTCTTATTCTATCTTGATAATGAATTTTTTTACCTCAAACAGTTTTTCAACCTCCTACAACTTTACACTAACACAAGCTTATCAATGTTGAGTATTAGCTTTTGCAATATTCGTAAACGATCTCTTTACCAGTCTAGGTTGGTACTGATTGCATCTGTTTATTGCAAATTCTCTTATTTCTCATTGCTACCTTTGTGTTCCTTCATTGTTAAAATTCTTTAATTGTAAATCAATTTTTCTCTTCTTACATAAAATTTACATTTTCCAAAATCAATACTCAATTACAAATTTTTTTTAATCACATTGAGTTGTTGACATCACATTCTCATAAATTCTTTATTAATCAGTGATGCTCAACATTCCAAAATTTTTATCTCATTTTGTGCTCACAATGATGTATTCACAACGTAGGATACAAATTTTTGTCATATTCGTAAACAATCTCTTTACTAGTATCGATTAGTAAAGATTGCATCTGTTTATGACAAATTTTTCGTCTCTTGCGTTGTGGCTAAATTTTTTCACAACCCTGATTTTGCACAACATAAATTTTTCATTTTTAAATGACTTATTTGTAACACTCAACACAATTTGCTGTTAAATTCGTCGATTGCTTTACTGATTTCAATCAGTACTGATTGCATCTGTTTTTAACACCATCTTGGATTGATTGTTCTTACTACTTTTTAAACGATTTTTATTCTTAAATGCTCCGGGGAGAAAATATTTTTCATCTTCTCAATACTGCTCAGATTCAATTCTGACTTTCTCCAGTTCTCACACACTCAAAATCGTTTTGAATGCACATTGTTATGTCATTGATCTTTGTATATCCGTCGATCTCTTCTCTACACACGTTCAGAGAAGATTGCATCTTTGTAAGTGGTATACTTCACTGATCTTTGATATAACCAAACAAATTGATTTCTTTTAAATTTCAAATATTTGATTAACAATGTCTCTAATCATCGTGTTTGTCATATCCGTAAACGATCTCTTTACTGCAGTTCTTCGGTAAAGATTGCATCTGTTTATGACTTCACGTGATCATTGACAGTGTTATTCTTCATTTTCAAATATTTTTCTCAAACATTCAATGGATTAAATCAATTTGTCGAGTACTACATGTTTCTGGGTCTCATTCCGATCTTGGCTCTCAATTTTCACCGACACACCATTCCTCTCTCCGTTTCCAACACGCAACTATTCAGCTTTATCATGAGGACCCTGGTCATGATCCTCATGAGAGGGAGAAAAAGAGCAAGGAATAGTTCAAATATCGGATGTATAACTGAAAAACGTCAAAAAGAACCACAAACATCCCATCAAAGAAGAAAATTCATAACACATGTACTCAAATCAACTGCAAAATCAGAAACGTTTTAGATCAAGTGATTAAGAAAAAGAGAAAATGTTAATCAGTGTACTACACAGAAAAACAAGTGAAGAAGAGCAAAACCGAATCATCAACAGAATCTCTCTCCAAAACCTCAACTAACTCAATTCAAAACTTAATCGTACAAATCATTCTTACCAAACCAAACACACACATCTAAAAGCTTAACCGTTCAAATCATTCTTTCTAAAAATCTCAACCACGTATATCACAAGCTTAACCGAATAAATCTTTCTTTCTAAATTCCATAAACAACCATATCCATACAAAAGCTTAACTGTTCAAATCTTATGTTCCATACAAAATACAAATTATCCACATTCATCCAAATCTTAAATGTACATATCATTCTTTCCTACATACAAAACTTACATACATACATATCCAAAACTTTTAACTTTCAAATCATTCGTACACAAGCAAACACACACATCCAAAACTTTAACTGACAAATCATTCAAAAACATTATCATTCTATACTCAATATAATCCTCTACCACAAAATTTCGAAAATAACCTCTCCATTATCTGAAAACCCAGTCAAATCCACACTTAACTGATATTCCATTTCCCAAAGTTTTCAATTCTTTAGTAAATCAGTTATAGGATTTCCTCACTCAAACATTATCAACGAAAAACTTATCCTCTTTGAGTATCTTAAACTTCCAGATTTCTGCAAGTGTTTTGTTCTTGAAATACAGAAAAATATTTTCTTGCCAAAGATAGATGATAACAAGAATCTGAAGTTTGAAGACTGGGATGACATATTAAAGATCAAAAAGGGGGAGATTGTTAGGACTATTTCTGTAATAGATTTTGACCTTTAAGTCCGTTAGTTAACTTTTCCTTTGTTAAGTGGTGAGGAGTATATAATGTTGTATTTTGACTTTGGATGTAAGCTTTCCTCTCATTTGAATGAATTTACTATTTTGAAAGCCTTCCCTCCATCTTCATTCTCTCTCAAGCAAAACACACACAAACACACACTTGAATCTTCTATCTTCTTCAAATCACCATGAATTAGTTTGAATTCAATCACATTAGTTCTTTCACTTTCAAATTGAGTAACTTTTCCCACATTCAAGATGTGAGAAATCAGTCCAAGGTTCAAAGAACACAATAATACATAATTCATATCCTCTCTCTTACCAGCAAGAGGTTTAAATACTACTAAGTAATCCGACACATATCATGGCTGCCAACGTGATCAGTAGTGCTCACACTACTAACAGACTAAAGCAGAAAAGTACAGTAAATAACAATTAATAATTAAGGGTTTTGTTAATGACAGCCCTTAGAGCTGTCTCTAACGTGCATAAAATGCTTGTACATTCATTGATGAAGTAGTGTTCCTAAAATTCAGGGGGCGGTTTTTACCTTCTTATTGACAGCCCTTAGGGCTGTCATTATCATTTTCCAATAATTAAAAGCAACTAGAAACATTGTGATTCTTCTTTGGGAGCCCAACCCGCCAGCCCATTAGGCTTGGGCCTTCTTCCTCCTTCTTTGGTAGACAAGCATTTGTTTCGGCTTATCACCATACTTAGTTTAAAACCTTGTATTTATATTCATTTTTTCATATTTGGCAGGCTCATGTAAGAGGTCATCAAGTAAGAAAAAGCTACCGTGTATTCTGTTGGGCAGTTGGGGTAGTTGAAAAAGTAGTGCTGAGGTGGCGACGAAAGGGAGTAGGCTTACGTGGATTCAAACAAGAATTGGGAGCCATTGATGAAAATGAAGATGAAGATATTGTTAAAGTATTTAGAAAAGAAAAGGTTGATGTTTCTATTGATGAAGCTGTTTCTAGGGTTCTTTCAATGGTTGACTCTCAGCAGGCCCGCCAACAATATCGACGTATGCTTCAAAAATACCGACAAGCTAAGGTTGGCCCGCATTCTATAATTTTCTTTTAATTATCTGATTTTTTTAACAAAAAAATGATTTAGGATGTTTTATGCATTGGTAAGTAAAATACATGACAACCGATTTTCATTTAAACTAGTTTTTATTTATTTATTTGACCCGTTTGACCATTTAGAGATGAAACATAACATGGAATGATTTGTTTATAATTAAATGGGTTGAAATTGGTACCCCACTACCCCTGATGTATGTTGGCTGAATTTTGAGTCTTTTTTAAGCTAAATTTTCAAATTTCAGTGATTTATCATTTTGGTAATAAATTATTACCCGAGTTTGACTTTTTAATTGTGTTATTTGTAATCTAATGACGTTTTTAATGCAGGCTGAACGTGAAGGTCTGGAGGGTGAAATGGCGTCAACTTCTAAAGGTGAGGAAATGAATATGGAAAATGATAATTTAAATTAGTTTATGTAGAAAATATGGTTAATTAGCCAAATTAAATGTTTATGTGCTTAATCATCTGATTCGTCTTTGTATATATACACACGTGGGCTTTGGTTTGCTATGGTATTGCGTATGTATGTTTTGTATATGTAAGTAGCATAATATGATTTGTTTAAGCTCTATTGCTTGCTGATTAAATAGTTTTAAGTTTTGGTTAATTGCCCTGTTAAGATACAATTTTAGCCCCTATGATATGTTATGTTTGTTAATTATATGCAGAGCAGCAGAGGCTTATCATTAATTGAGGGATTTGAGGTGGTACAGGGAATGGGTTGGGTAACAGGTTTTTTTTTTTTTTTTTCCAATTTTAAATTTTTTTATATACCATTATCGTAAAAATGTTTATGAAAAATATACTTTGTCCCACAAAAAACTTCTCATTTCACTTTAAATTTTTGTCCCACAAAAAACTTCTCATTTCACACATTTGATGGCTCCGCATAATATAATATTATTATAACTAAGGACCCACCACAACTATCCACTAACTATTTTTTTCTCTCAAAATCAATCTTATATTTTAATTAAAATTATTACCAATAACCTCACCACTAACTACAATCTTAAAATTTACGCTAAAGTGAAATGGAAAGTTTTTTGTGGGACGGAGGGAGTATTATTTACTACAATAACTTAGAATATTTTTTTTTAATAAATGAGTTAGGAGGTTTTATGCATCTAAGTACGATTTGGGTAACTGTCTACTTTTTTACGTATTTTACTTGTTATCTTTAAAATATTCGTTGAATGGACTCGTTCTTATATAACTAAATGAGACTGTAACTTCTAAATGACAAATCACAAAATCAATTTCGTTGAACATCTTCTGTAACTATCTTTAAAATATCATGAACGATCGTATCAATGCCTAATTCTAGATGCTTTTTCATTTCAAACACGGAATGTTTACATTTTTTCCACACATTATACATTTAAAAAAAATTAACAGCTCAGTTTTTAAACCTGTGACCTTGTTATTAGTAAATGGCTCTAACTACTAAGCTAATATATTAATGTTGATTTTTGTACTTCAATTACATGTATATCAATTAACTTTATTAATCATTAAACTCATATCATTATATTGATCATCATCATATCTCACCACTACCACCCACCACAACTACCTTTCACTCACCACCACAAATCACAATCACTATCGCCGCCACCCACCATTACTACACACCACCGTCACTGCTGTCACCACAACAAATCACTATCACCTGTTAGATTTATTACGGATTTCGAATCACTTGGATCACTGTGAAGTCGTGTTTTCACTATCAGATCAAAGTATTTCGAGGGTACACTCGAAATCTCTAATCGGATAAAATCACAGTGTGATCAAGAACATAGAATATGTGTGTGTTTTTGAGAAATTCGTACCAGAGATCACGACCAAAAACAAGAGATATCCACTCTCTTGAAAACTGACGAAAACCGCTTTGAACTGCCTTTTGGCAGTTGCAAACCGCCCAAAACTACCAAAACCGGGTTGGATCCGGGTCGGATTTTACGGGTCAAAAAAGCGGGTTCAAATCAAGAATTCGGATTTTCTATGCATTTTCTATAAAGGAATATTTTCTATGCTCGACCCCAGCCAGGGGCTCTGCCCTTTGGACCCCGCTAGGGGCGCTGCCCCTTGGACCCCGACCAGGGCGCTGCCCCTTGGAACCCCGTTATCGGGGGCGCTGCCCACGAACCCCCGTTAAGTCAGTGTATTTTAATCATAACAAATTTAAACAAGCATGCACTCCGCACCACCCTTACTTGTTCAATATTTATTATGATTACATTTGGTCAACAAGTTTATCCCATTAGACTTAAATAATATTGGTGATACAAATCACCAACAATCCTCCCCCATTTAAGTGCAATATTGACTAACTTAAGCAACTCATAACAAACAACAAACTGATGCATAAATGAAATGTCGCGACGATTGAATTTCATCTTAGTACATTATACATTCCAAACATTCGAATATTAGGGTGTCACTAAGGATTGAACCCTTAATATACATAGTGAATACATGAAGATAATATACACAACAGTTTATATTCTCATATGTTTCAACTTGACACTTATTTTACTAGCTTGTGTCCTATCCTTCAATAAGCATATCAAAGCTAAGTCCCAAACTTCTTGAAGCAGCTAAACCTCATTCTTATATAGGTAGTTCTTTTACTCTTACACCTGCATATGCAATTTTTCAAAAGAACTATTAAGAAATAACATTTCAACCTCCTTTACTTGCAGTTCTGAACACATACCTTGGGATGATTTTAATAATGTGTTCCAATCTTCTAATATTAAGCTTTCCACATTGAATTCAACATCTAATATCAAATTAGACGGGAATTGGGTATCTTAATATAAAAGATTTTTGGTGGACTTTAAACCCATCCCCACAGCCGCCTTGTGCACAAGATCTCTAGGTAACCCTTTGGTTAGATGATCGGCTAAATTCAACTGAGTTCTAACAAACTCCACCGATATAACATCATTCATGATAAGATCGCGAATCTTACTATGCCTAACACCTAAGTGTCTAGACTTCACATTATACACTTGACTATAAGCCTTAGTCAACGTAGCAGCACTATCACACCTGATAGAAATGGGAGATATCGGTTTGGGCCACAATGGAATCTCATATATCAAATCTCTTAGCCACTCAGCTTCTTTTACCAGCTGCATCCAGGGCTACAAATTCAGATTCCATTGTTGAAGTCGTAATACAAGTTTGCTTCTTAGAAGCCCAACTAATGGCACCTCCTACAAGGAGAAATACCCAACCACTTGTAGAGGAGTGATCCTCCAAGTTGTTAATCCAACTAATGGCACCTCCTCGACCCCAGCCAGGGGCTCTGCCCCTTGGACCCCGCCAGGGGCGCTGCCCCTTGGACCCCAACCAGGGCGCTGCCCCTTGGAACCCCGTTATGGGGGTGGGGTGCTGCCCCCGAACCCCCGTTAAGTCATTGAATTTTAATCATAACAAATTTAAACAAACGTGCACTCCGCACCACTCTTACTTGTTCAATATTTATTAGGATTACATTTGGTCAACAAGTTTATCCCATTACACTTAAATAATATTGGTGATACAAATCACCAACATCACCACTGCAGAATATAGTTGTAAGATATATGTCGCCGCATTGTGGGTACCCTGCTAATTATTAAAGAGAATAAAATGGATTTAAAAAGAAAGAAGAAAGAAGGAAGTAAATGTGTCTCATCAATTGTTGTTAATTGGTTATGGTGGGACTGGCACATTCTGCGGTAGATGTAGAATAGCCCATTGCCGGCCTCTAGAAGCTGGAAAACATCCAATATCAACGCAGCCACAAAAACCAAGATGCGAACGATCCAAGAATTTGTTCTAAAAACAATAAAATAGTTAACTTTATTGAAATAAGCTTCCTTTGAGCAACTTTATCATTTATTTCGGAAAACCTACAGGTTGGACAATCATATTTGTATAGAACTTAATACAACTTTGTACTTGCGTGGTAAAAAACTCTTTAAAATTTCAAATATTTAGAGATCCTATGAGATTCTTGTATCAACCAAAGTTCCAATAGAGTTGGATTTTCAAAATAATGGACCACTTTTTTATTAAAAATGTAGCTTCATATCCAACAAAACCAGTTAGTAACATTTTTTATGGGAATTAATTTGTGTACCACATCTTTTGATACATGCACCACATAATATAAGTAATACTGAAGACTGTACAAACACATGATGCAATGATTGTGGCATATTGATAAATAAGTATGGTGTCACTACCTTTTTTTTATTGGTCTTCGTGTTGCAATTTAATCATTCGATGACATGGCGATGACCAAAGGAACAAACATCACATATAGCCATCTTTAATGATTCAACAGGATACAAAAAATTAAGATGTCGATTAACTTGCCACATCATCATCTATGATATTCCCGAATAACCTAAATGTGACATTGTAATCTTTCAATAACCTAAATATTCCCGAAAACCGTGAACTCTAAAGTGTATCATTTATTTTGAAACGGAGGAAGCATAAGATTAGTTAACAAGTGTAAAAATATGTTTATAATAAATAAATAAAACACATATCCCAAATGTTTTGTTTTACATTTTCCAATCCAACACTTATATCTGAACATTTTTGTAATCAAAACACGTAATGGCTTAGGGCTAAGTTCTTGAATTTAATGAGTGAAAGTAAAAGCATTGTATGCAAAGTTTCATTCAAAGAATAAGGTGATTTTGACACCACATAAACTACTTCATCTACTTCATGCACTACACTTTACAACATCTAAAGCGAACTTTACAAATACTATAAGATAATGATTATGGTGTGATGAGTCATTTTTGTGGTGTCCAAATCAACTCCCAAACAATAAATACATGAGACAACCGATAATTCAAAAGTCAAAAACCAACTCGCATATATAACTATATATCTATATATACAAATTTACCGAGTATTCGAATCAAACTTTTGGTGTCTAAAACCTGAAAATTGTACTTTCATTCGTATATTACTACATACATGTAACTCTATTTATTTTTAATGTTACAAAGATTATATACTTTCACCCACTTGTGGGGATCAACTAATTCAAACTCTAACAACCCAACCTGACTGATATTTTTGAGTAGAAAATGTGACAGTTGACCACAGAAAGTCAACAGACTTCGTTCCATCTTTTCTGAAATAGAGGTAGAAAAACTACATGGATGCAAATGAATTGGTTTGTGCATCAAAACTCGCTCTACAAAACGAACAAATATCCACCAATAAATGACTTTTTTTTTTATATGTACACTATATCGTCACCATATAACTAGCTTCCTGAAATAAAAAGAAAGTTTGTTACAGAATTATGCATAATAAATTCTAGGATAAGTAACATAATAGTATGAACAGAAAATAACGGGTATTTACTAGAAATGAAATTTAAATAATGAAAAGAAATTAGAAAACTTACTCTTGTGAATAATATATATACCCCGTAACCAAACCGCCTAAAACGTGGTTAGTTTTGTAGGGTTTTAGAATTTATAGGAAAAACCGAGAAACTTCTTGATAAAGTTGATTAGCTTCAAATGGTTTAGATACATAACCATCCATTTCAGATTTAAGACATTGTTCATGTGTAGCTTGAATGACGTCAGCAGTCATTGCTAAAATTGGTACTCGCCACTTTGAATTATTTGCATAATCTTGTAATGACAAATTCCCGTGTTTGATACGGTTATTGATGTCGTATTCCATCTCACGAATCTTTTTTGTAGCTTCAAACCTGCAAGCGATTTGAGTTATTTATCAAATTGACCATAATACCCTTCAGTAATAATGATAAAATAGTACTAGTAAAGTAGTAAAGGGTAAATATGTAATTATATTATGCTTACCCGTCCATTTCGGGCATTTGAATATCCATAAAACAAGCATCAAGAGAATGAGGCGGCGTTAACAACGTAATAGCTTTCTTCCCACTGTCGGCGCACACAACTTCCGCCCCATATTTCTTCAAAGCACCCGCCGCCACCCGTAAATTCACATTATTATCATCAACAACTAAAACTTTTCTCCCAATTAATAATTTCGACAAGGATAATTTCGGTATTTCACCATTTCTAACATTATTCTTATTATTATTGCCACCCATTACCCTTTGTAAAGAAGCCGCTAACATGCTTACACGTAAAGGTTTTGTAATCACAGGTGGCGAGGTCGCACCGTTGTTACGGTGGGTCCCACCGATTGAATTCGTTAGAAGAAATATCTTTGGAGGAATCTTGTGATCTAAAGTTCGTAACTTGTAGACGAAAACGGACGAAAAGTTTAAATCTTTTTCCCATTCTTCTTCTTCGATTAATATCACGTGAATTGTTTTAGTCCCGTTGGTCAACATCGAACACGTGTTGGTCAAACTTGACACGATTTCTACTTTCATTCCTAACCGTTGGATGTGATATCTTGATACATCCGCCCGTACGGATCTCGGGTCAACAATTATCGCTTGCATGTTGTAAAACTCCGATTTTGACTCTAACTTTGACTTTGACTTTGATTGACCGTTCATTTGCGGCTCGTTAGGGTTGGAAAAAACGGCGGTGAAGGTAAAAGTTGACCCGATTTTCGGGATACTATCGAACCCGATCTCACCGTTCATCAAGTTGACCAAACATTTAGTGATACTTAAACCGATACCTGTTCCTCCATGTACACGTGTAATTGAGGGACCCACTTGCATGAAAGGTGTAAAGATTTTTGATTGGGCTTCTAAAGGGATCCCTGAGCCCGTATCTTCTACTGATATGATTAAAGTTATGGATTCTGATGGGCCCACTATTTGACCCGTGGGTCGAAACCCGGCCCAACTTCGGTTTCTATCGGCAACGGGTAGTCCGCTTAATGTGTCTTTTGATGATGGGTCGGTTTCTACGCCTATTGATTCTGTAACTTCTTCTAGAAGGTGTACGGTTACAAATATGTGGCCTTTTTCGGTGAACTAGACATTAAAAGGAAATCGGTCAACTAAAAAAATATTAAAAATAAACGAGTAAAATTAGTTAAACCATAATTTGGTCTAATATAAATTTTTAGTTAAAACAGAAATGGATCAAACGGGTTGGAAATCATCAAAACGGTTTCTTTTAATGGATACATCTTAAATAGTTTTATGCCATTATTTTAATTAATATTTTAATAAATATCTTAACATGCTAATTATTCATTAAAAAAAGAAGTTAAAATTGGAGAAAAGTTGACCGGTTTCAACTTGTACCAAAATTACCCATTTTGACCTGTTACCACCCGCCCATTTCCCACATCCATACGGGTCAAAGTGGTAAAATTAGATCGTTATTTTAATAATACTGTTTGTAATTATAGTTAATATATTAATTAAAACTAAAAAATTGTGTGTTACCTTAATAGAGTTACCCATGAGGTTCGTAATTATTTGACGAAATCGCCCTGGATCACCAATTAACGTTTCCGGAACCTTTTCGGATATATAAACCGCCAGCTGTCATTACCCAAAAAGAGAAAAAAAATTCAAATTATAGTCGATTAAACTCATATTTTATCAATAAAACAGTTACCTCAACTCCTTTTTCTTGAGATTTCCCAGAAAATAAGGATAAAACATCATCCAAAATAGCCCGAAGATCAAACCGAACAGCATCGAGTTCAAGTTTTCCAGATTCAATTTTGGCCTGATCAAGAACTGCATTTATTAGTGAAACAAGAGCTTTTCCACTAGCTTGAGCTGTTCTAACATAATCTTGTTGTGTTACATCAAGACTAGTATCCATAACCATATCCAACATCCCTAAGAATAAAAAATAAAAATTAAATAATTATTAATTAAATTACTAGATTTTTTCCCTTATTTTCTTTAAAAAATTAAAAACTTACCAAGAACACCGTTCATTGGCGTTCTAATTTCATGCGAAACGGTAGCGAGGAACTACAGAAAATTAAAAATGTAACGAAAAGATTAGGACTTTAGTTAATTATAATAAAAATATTGGGAAAAATTAAGAATTAAAATTTGGGTGAATTGAAGAAAACCTGCGATTTTGCCAGGTCAGCAGCCTCGGCGCGTTTCTTGAGCTCGGACATTATGTTATATTCATCTTCAACTTTGATTATTCTATTTACAGTTGCATGAAAAATCTGTCCAACAAGCAATGTAATCACAAATATACCAAAAGACGTTGATATTGCTAATATTTGCCATGGTTGTTTTTGTTTAAATCTGCATCAAAAAAACATTAATTAAATATACACATATACATATTTTTGGAAGAGTAAATATCCCTGAGCTTTAACTCAAATTTCACATATGGTGCTTTACTTTGAAAAAATACACTAATAGTCCTTTTTTTGGAAACCTTTTGCACATACAGTCCTTTAGCCTAACGTTTCTTAAATTTAGGAAAATCATACAAATGCAAAGGGTGCTTTAAATTATCAAAAATACATAAATGGTGATTCTAAGCTCAAGGGTAATTTGGGTAAAACATATTTAGTCACCATTAGATCACGATAAAGGTTCCATCTTTATTGCAAGATTTAGTATTTTTTTTCAAAAAAACGGTCAAAACAACTTCAATTATGTGTATATATACGTACATATACATACATGTAAAGAGGGGTAATAATCACCTGCATCGCATCTCATGCTTTCTTGATGGATCACCAAAGTTAAGAGGACTAACATGTTGCAAACCAGTATCCGTTACATTCGACCCATACATACTAATAGGGTTTGATATATTAGTTGTATCAAACACATTTACATAAATTTTCTGTTTGCTTGCAAGTTGTTGAAGTAATTTCTCCACCAATGATTCAATATCAAACACTCCACCAAGATACCTATGTTTGACCAAAAGTCAACTATCAAAACATAACCATTTTTCTAAAAATAAAAAATGAAATAACTACCCACCCGTCAGTTGCTTCGATTCTTTCCTCAGGTGTTGCATTAGACGGTAATTCTCGTTTATAAACTGCAAAAGTCAAAATTACCCCTAAACGGTTTGACTTTATAAGATCCATAGGGGCTGTCAGTACACCTTTTCCTAATGCTCTTGCACGCAACACGTTTTCCCGATCTTCCTATTTAATATTTACACAAAAAATAAAAACAAGATTTTTAAATAATTTTTTTTATAAAAAAATAATAATTATTTAGGGGTTATTTTACATGTAAATCCTTAAATTATCAGATTTTTTCAAGATTCACCCCTAAACATTTGGTTTTTTTTTTTTTTTTTTTTTTTTTTTGTAATATATATGTTTATATATATACCTTGCCGGTTAACATATCAAGAGAAATGACATGAGCAACGGTATCTTGTGCAAAGATGACGGGGGCATATTCTTGTTGAATTGGTGAAGGTTCTAATTCCTCAGGGTTATATTCGTCTTTATCCAATTGGGTCATCTTTTTGATGGTCCAGCCTTGTTGTTTCTCAAATTGTTCTCTTTCTGAATGAAGTACTCTCACTGCATATGCCACCCCACTTGTTAACGGTCTCTCAAAAGCAGTTCTTTCCGTGTATTTTGCAAATGTCTCCTGTTAATTCAACAATTATAAACCCTAATTTAACAATTATTAACACTAATTTAACAATTATATACCCTAATTTAACAATTATAAACCCTAATTTAACAAGATTAACTAAATTGTTTGTTTCCCTTCATAAAGGTATCAAAAAGAAGTCAAAAGATTGGGTAATTAATTGGGTTAAGACTTAAGAACACAATTAAACCGCTACAAGATAGTTAAGTTAATCAGTTGCTTAATTACCATTTAATCTTTGATTAAGGTTTAACCAAATTGCTTATATTTCTTTCCAAAACAAAATAAAAGAAGTCAAAAGATTGAGTAACTGAAAAAACCCAATTGGATTAACAACATAACTAACCACTACTAACAAAAAGTCTCCATATTTTGCTTAATTACGATTTGATCTTTTGATTAAGACGCTAAATTACTCTAATTTGACAACATTAACCAAATTCTTTAAAAAACATAAAAAGTCAAAAGATTGACTAACTGGACAAACCCAATTGGATTAACAACAGAATCAACCACTACAAACAAAAAGTTCCCATTTTTATAGAAAAAACGTGATCAACTGCTTAATTACCATTTTGTAGTTAAGACGCTAATTTGCCCTATTTCAACAAAATAAACCAACTTTTTTCAACAAAAAAAAGCAACAAACCCAATTGGATTAACAACCAAATTAACCACTAAAAACAAACATGTTTGAACTTTTTATACAAAAATAGGGCTGACGTGTACCTGATCAATCGCAGAAGGGTTTTTAGCATGATGAAAAGTTGAGATCAAAATAGCCATAGCTTGAACATGATTCATACTAACATTAAACTGATCTTGAAGCATTCTTGCCCTTTCATCACACATATTTGCTAATGTTTCTTGCCTTTTCTCCAAAGCTTGAGATCTCAAATACCAAAAAGACCAAAAGGACACAATTGTCCCAAATGCAAACCATAAAATCAAAAGCTTTCTCCACCATGTTTTTCCAACTTTTCTTGAAGATGTATAATGATGATGGATCTTTGTCAAGATCTCATGAAATTTATTAGAATTACTAGACTTCATTTGTGTTGATGAATCATTAATGAATGAGATCAGTGATAAAACATAGCATCTAAAGAAGGTGTCCCACTTTTGAACCAAATCCAATCAATTGGATAAAACTCATCCACACAAGGTTAAGTTCTCAAACAGTGTGTTTATATATGAACTGGGTTCCACTTATGACAGTTGGCTTTTCAAGAATAAAAATAAAAAAAGAAAAAGAAAAACTTGTGTCAAATCTTTATAAACCGTCTAATCAATCAAGGATCCAACGATTTTTAAACTCGAAAACAAGTTATGGATGATTCTATCTTATCAAAACCCTAAATTTAGCCGAATACTAGAAACCCAGATGAAGGAATCCAATGATTAAGCAAAAGGGGAGAATCTTTGAAGTTGAAATTAAATGAAAATCAAGAAAATAATAAAACCCTAAATTTAGCCGAATACTAGAAACCCAGATGAAGGAATCCAATGATTAAGCAAAAGGGGAGAATCTTGAAGTTGAAATTAAATGAAAATCAAGAAAATAATAAAACCCCAGATGCGAAAAAGAGGGGTTTAGGGGTGATTAATGAATCGGAGTTTGGTACTAATTATGAGATAAAAACAGAGCAATTATTTGAAGTGTTTGACTTGAGTGAGTAATAATCAATGAATGAACAAGAAAATGATGATAAAAATGGAGAGAGAGAGAGAGAGAGAGAGAGAGAGAGAGAGAGAGAGAGTTGTGAAGAATCTGTTAAAGTGAAGATGAGAAGAATATGGTTGTGAAAATGTACTCTAGCACACCCCATTATCTCTATCCATATACCTCTAAACAATTACAAAGAAGTATTCATTTTGTAATTTATAATAAAAATCAGAAAAAGTATCGTTATATTTACGAAGTTTTGAGAAAAATTAAAACTAGTTCGAAAGTTTATTTAGCTCTAATTTGACTTAAATAGTTAAATCATAATGTCAAAATTTCATCGTTACTTAAATTTTATTCTTATATAGAGTGATAAAAAACTAAAACAAAACGATGCAAGTTCTATTTTGAAGATTATTTTTTTTTTTAAATGCCGTAGAGTTATAAAGCGAATTGTTATTAAAATAAGAAAATTATTTGTGTGATTAATATTATCTAAGTTAGTGTAGTATTAATTAATAAAATATAAATGAAATTATACATTTTCGAGTTTTTAAATCATTTCACCTTCCCGTTCGCTCATTATTATACACAAACTTGTAATTACTTTTTTCTTTAAATCTACTTAACATTCTATTCATTTGATCAAAACAGATACTTAAATCAAATGATAAAATTAAAAAAGAAAACTAGTGGAACACACATGTAAATATTTTATAGGTTGAAAATGAATTAGGAATATTTAACATGAAATAATATAATTATTTTTATTAAGTTGATAAAGAAAATTAGTGGATCACACATATAAATATTTTATAAGTTGGAAATGAATTAGGAATATTTAACATGAAATAATATAATTATTTTTATTTAATTCATAAATATGGTGTGTAAGAGTGGTTGTCGAATTTCAAAGGGTAATATTGTCATTTAACAACATAGGTGTATCAGAAAAACTAAATAACTTTCTAAACGTATTATGAGGTAGTGATGTTCTAGTTATTAACGAGAATTTGATTATAGAGTAATGGTATTTAGGCCTACCATTTACACCTATTTATATGCTTACTCATTAGATTAATACACGTGTCAAAATCAATTAATACTATTAGGAGAGAGAATTAGTGGAATACACATGTCATCCTATCAAGTGAGGAAGCCAATGAGTAGGTTTAAATAGTAGGACTAAATATCATTTATTATATGATCTATACTAGGTTATGACCCGTGAAAAATCACGGGCTGTCAATAAATTTACTGACCGTAATTATATAAAATAACACTTACGAATTATGTATAATTGATATTAGAGGAATGATATTGGTGCCTACCATTTGTGTCTACTCATATGCCTACCTATTTGATGATTACAAATATCAAAATCAACAGATGATATCAAGATATGCATTGGATGAATGTTATATACTTGATGTGGTAGATAATTTTTTAAATTTCATATTCACCAAATCAATTTTTCTCGATTTTCCTCAGATTTTATCTAATCGGTAAAATTTATATTATAATTTAGGGAAACATTCAAGGTAGTTCATAATTTTTGCGTAGTCGCAAAGGATAAATCTCAACCATTGATCAATAAGATTTAATGGTCAAGATTAATCACATATTTTATATATAAGGGGTATTTTGGTTATTTGGAACTTAAAAAAATTGGATTTTTTTATTTTTTTTATTATTTTTTTTATTAATTTTATTTTTCCATTAAAAACAATATTTATTTGATGATTACGTGTAGTAGTTAATCACATGTGATTTCAGTGTAAAAGCACATGTGATTGTATTTGTTGTTTTAGTACAATCACATATAATTTTATACACAATCACATGTGATTCAGTATGCAATCATATTTTTTGTTATTAACAAAAGAAAATAATTTAAAAATAAAATATAATATTAAAAAATAAAAAAATAATAATTCTAAAATATAAATAAAAAATAATTTTTTTTTTAAAAATTACCAAAACACCCTTCCATGTATAACATATGTGATTAATCTTGACCATAACTTATAATTAATCAATGGTTGAGATTTATCTCTTGGAACTACTTAAAAATTAAGGAATATCTTAAATACAACCCTTATAAGTTAATCTCAAATATAAAGCATCCAAATTTAAATGTATAAACATTTTAAAATTAGAAAGTAATCATGAAGATGTAAAGTAAGATTTAAAATTTACTTATGTAACTTAAGAATTACCTGGTTAAAATCAACTTACGTATTTAAAATTAGATACTTTATTAGAGCATTTTCAATGATAGCTTATTCAAAATCTTATTACTATTTGAATAAATTTTTAAATAGATTTTTACCATTAAAACCAGGGGATGACCTAGTATGGTGCACAGGGTTGCACGAGCAACCCCTGAATATTTTTCGAATAGTGTTAAAATAGTGATACAAATTATTAAGTCTTATTGTTAGTGTAGGTGACACCCGTGAGAAGAAAATGTGCAACCGGTGCCACCCTTAATTATCTTCATGTGTGTCCGCTACTGATTGAAACAACGAATACTTATAAAAAGTTACTCTAAGAGCACGAGGTGCGGTAGGGTTATACACTCGTCTAACACCTGTTTTAAAAATTGTTAACTATATGAGGGACACTATAAATAAAACATTGGAGATTAATAAAGGTAAATTAATAAAATAAAATTTGTTAATTTAATAATCCATGTTAGTGTAGGTGACACCCGTGAGAAGAAAATGTGCAACCGGTGCCACCCTTAATTATCTTCATGTGTGTCCGCTACTGATTGAAACAACGAATACTTTTAAAAAGTTACTCTAAGAGCACGAGGTGCGGTAGGGTTATACACTCGTCAAACCCCTGTTTTAAAAATTGTTAACTATATGAGGGACACTATAAAACATTTGAGATTAATAAAGGTAAATTAGTAAAATAAAATTTGTTAATTTAATAATCCGCATAATCATAGTTTAATATTGAATAAAAAACATGTATAATCATAGCTTAATTTGCATATCAACGGGAATTAACCTATATAAATTATAAACCCATTAAAATATATGACTATAATAGTATCATGACCGAATTAATTAACCTTATATGACTATAATAGTCAAAGTATAAAATTAAAAGGCATTAAAAAATTATTAACAGTTGGTTGATCATAAACTTAACAGGTGAGAATAATTCATATTATATAGATGAAACAATATTAACAGGCGTTGAATCAAAATATATGTGAAAAACATATGTTTCATAAAAATTTGCATATAAAATGTATGGTTAATATAGTGAATAACATGCATTGATAAACATAAAGATCTACGGAGCATTAGCATATAACGGTATGCTTCATATAAATATTTAAATAAACATATTGAAAAAAATCTGATTATATATTGATGTGATGTAGAAAAACGGAATTTAAAAACCATGTATAAGAACTACCTTTACTGAGAAGTTGTTGAATACCTTTGCTATATGAATCCTCATACAATGTGTTTATATACTATTAGGTCATAACTTAATATGAAAAGATATTGACAGATTATGAATAACAAAAAAAATACTAAAATCACGGTTGTAAATTTGAAACGAATCTTAATATAAAGGCGTACCTAAAATCTTGGTGGTGATTTAAAAGCAATCGAATATTTTGCAATTTGAAAAGGGAATGCTGCAAAATTTAGGTGTACTTAGAAAGGTAAGAAACTAATCAACTAATTTCTTAATTAATTAAATTAGAATTTGTAAAGGAAAAAATTGGGCGGGAAACTATTAAAATTGGGGTTCTCATGAGCTGCCACGTGTACTTTGAGGGGTTAAAAAGCTGCCATGTGGCTTAAAAAAGCTTGTTTTATTATAATATAAATGTTTTATGTGCTCCTAACCGTACTAACCTTTTTCCGGTTTAGACTCATATCTAATTTCGTTGGAGAAATTTTTGTTTATTACGTGGAAAAACAAATGAATGAATATATTATCATTTTTTTTTTTTCTCTAGATCGTATTTAAATTAGAGGATTTATAAGTTTATAATTATAACTTTTTAGCGACTGTTATGGTTTTAAGGTTAGTATATTGGACATTACCTAAAATAATATTTTTTAGTTGAAAATATTATTTTTCATCGATTGTTCATATTTTTTTTTTCATTAATATATACTTCTATAATTATATAAAATGTAATGTTATAGATATGTTAATTTATAATTATAATGTTTATTAAATTGATCGCATGATCCTCGTATATATACATAAAGAAAATTTATAATCATGATTCCACCCTACAATAATTTGTGTAAAAATGTTGTACCCATGTGAAATTACTAATATACCCTTAGGACAAAACAAAGAAAAGAGCCATGAGGTGATGACGATGTGTGAATGAATGAGTAGTTGAAGATGAGGCCCCATGATGATGGTTACCTCTCAAAAAAGATGCATTAATCTGCCCTATGCAATGTAACACAACTAAAAGGCCCATACGATATGGTAAATGCATCACACTTTCTTCTTGTCAACCCCTTTAATTTATACACGCACAAAGAGATAAATTCTACCTTATATACAATTAGCATTCAATAATTACTGTTCACATAATTTTTTAATAATTTTTAGCTTATGAAGTTATTATATAATTGGCTTACTAGAGGTTTAGATAAAAAAAACTCCCCTGTACCAATGGTAAGGTTGAAGGCGTGGATTGGAAATAGCACGAGGTCGAAACTTGGCATGCACCCACCTTTTGCTATAATTTTTTTATCACTAAGCCTGTAACATACAAATATGAATATTTGTTCAATATAGTCCTTAATTGTTTTATAGTCAAATCCTAACCATTGATAATAATAATTATTGGTCAAGATTAATATATGTAGGGGTATTTTGGTCATTTAACACTTACATAACAAGTAAATTTCTATCTTTTTTGTAACTCCTATAAATATATATAAAAAACTATAAGATTCATAGAACCGCAACGGAGTGCGGGCTTTATAATGCTTGTTCAATACAAACATTAACGATATAGCCAGAAAATACTAGCACGTGCGATCGTTCCCTTTTTGTAACCATTTGACAATTTGGATACGTGTTTACAATTCTGATTGTAGAATATAGGAAAATAAAATAGATATAAATTTTAATCGAGTTATTAATTTTATGGCTCCGCTAGTGCACAGCTAGCCTAGTGTTATTACCTTTTATACTTAGGGATGTTTGATTTACTTTTTATTAGGTTAAGTAAAATGTGATCTCTGATCTGTCTAAGTTAGAATGTTTGCTAGGTATAATTTTCGTCTATTACTAGTTACAAGTTATGAGTTATGACCCAACCTCTGACCTGGTTGGAGAAAAAATGTGGTTGACCCAGTAAGATGTGACTTCTACTTTAATTTGTATGTTATGATTTTTACTTTCATTTAACAATTAACATGTTATGTAAATAAAAAGAAGGATAAACTGGTCATTTTGATTATTCGGAATAGCCAATCAAATGTATATTTAAACAACATGATTTCAGTCAGATAGGAATTTGGTCAGAGCTTATACCCAGAAAGACTTTCTCACTTAGTTGGAGCTAAGTCGGTCAATAATTATCAAAGAGTCTCTTACTTTTTAAAATTGTTTGTATTACACTCTTACTATGTATAAAAAAACTATATTATAGACTGTACTTCTTTGTCTTGAACCTAAACCGGTAGGACTAGTTTAGTACGTTTTTTCAAAGTTCTACATGAAAAGTATGATAACATATATTTGAAAATTTAATGTTGATAATTTATTTGTTTCACAAGTGTTATTAAAAAAGTCATGTACTTTGTTCAAATTACTTTGTTAGTTCAATATGACAAGCATCGATCAACACAAAAATCCAAATATGGATGGAGATCATCATCTTTAAGAAGTTACAATGACAGGGATAGTGAAATTTGGGTGTTTTAGTTCCAAATTATGCCAACGACAAAGAATTGCCATTGACATTGAAAGGGAATAGGTTGCATTTTAAAGAAGAATTCACTAAAGTTTGCAAAAATATCAAATAAATTCTAAAATTGCATATTATAACATTTTACAGAGGTCAATGTTATTATCTAAAATACATATGAATATAATAAGATGTTTATCGTTCTTTTCAAACTCTTTATGAAAGGCGGACGCATACTCTTTGTTATAAATAATTCGAACTTCATATTAACTTCAAAACATCTTCGGTACAAGTGAAGGAGTATTTTCAGTGGCACTTGAGGAATAACTAGGGGTGTTCGTTTGGACGGTTTGGTTTTATCCGAACTAAATAGATGAAATCAAATAAAGTCCGGTTTTTAAAAGTTTAAACCGAACCGTCCAAACTAATTCAAAAACCGAATCAATCCAAACCAAATTACAATTTGGATGGTTTGATTTTGTCCGTTTGGTTTTTCATTAATATATTTCATAAACTACAAAAATATATAACATAAAATAATATTAAGTTCAATAGGTATAATTCCAAAACGATAAACTACTTTATACATAAATACAAGTTTTTAACCAAAGATTCAAAGTACGGTGTCGATACTGCGGGCAGATTAACATATGTCTCTGTTGCTCAATACATGTGGGCGATTCAAGTATCAAATGGGAAGAGTAAAGGGAGGAATCAAGATTAAAGGCAGAACTGATATGTTTAAGGTTACGTGTGGATGGTGGACGTGTGGTCAATGAACTGGTATATATATTACTATTTGGTTTATTTGGACAATCCGGTTTTACAATAGAAACCAAATCCAAACCGAAAACCAAACTATTAATTTGGTTTAAGTCCAAACCGATCTAAAAAAACCAAATAATCAATCCAAACGATCCAATCCAAATTGTCTAATTGGACAATCCAGTTATATCCGAATAGTGAACACCCCTAGGAATAACCCCTTATCAACAAGTGCATTACAAACAAGGATTATACTAATCCGCACGTTGTTGCGGGTTTTAAATTCTACGCTTTTCTTAATTTGAGATTAAGATTCGGTTTTAATTTAAATTCAAATTAAACAAAAAACAATGTAGGCTCGTATATATAATTTCGTTACAACAACAATATAGTTATCATTGTTGTTATGAAATTTCAATAATATTATATGAAATAGTTGAAAATGCATAATCTATAGAACTTTAGGGGTTGTTAAGTTGTAAATAATTTAAAAAAAATAAAATCGGGTTATAATTTGGAGTTTTTTGCCAAAATAATGCAGTATGCATCAAGATTGTACAAATAATGTCATTTTTTGTGGTTTTGCAAAACTAATGCTATCCCCTTGTACTACACCCGGATTCTCAATGTTCCCCAAGCAGCAGACCCGGATCCCCTCCTTTTTCTGTTTTTTCTGCACTTTTTGTACCTTCCTGCACATTTATACTTTCTTGTAGGATCCCCTACCTCTACACCCGGATCCCTTAAGGGTATCCCCTACTCACAGACCCGGATCCCCTTGGGGGAACCCCAACCCGTACGCCCGGAACCCTTGCGCCAAAAAATGTATAAGATATTTTTATTAATTAGATAAAAGGTATTTTAATACATATATGACAACAACCTAAGCACTAATAAGGAAAAGGTACAGTAATATATAGCTGTAGTTGACTAGGTATTAACACAAGAATAACTTAAAATATATAAAAGATGTGATTGATATTCTATTCCTTAATAGTTTTATACCGAAAATCATATCATTTTGAAATCTCCAAAACTTCCACAATAAATAGAAAATGTCCTCCGGGATTTAACTTAATCAACTAGTCAAAAAATAAATAAACCAACGTAGCAACTCTTTATAACATTTCACTAAGATTATACTTTTATAAATAAAAAACATACGTAAGTAAATTAATTGAAGAATTAATAACCTTTAATCAAAACAGTAAATTATGTAAATTAATTAAAGCAAGTTTGTAAATTAAGTTATAGTATAACTCTTAGATTTTGGAGTGTTATATAAGGCGCAAGGGGATCCGAGCGTACGGGTTGGGGTTCCCCCAAGGGGATCCGGGTCTGTGAGTAGGGGATACCCTTAAGGGATCCGAGTGTAGAGGTAGGGGATCCTACAAGAAAGTACAAATATGCAGGAAGGTACAAAAAGTGCAGAAAAAACAGAAAAAAGAGGGGATCCGGGTCTGCTGCTTGGGGAACGTTGGGGATCCGGGTGTAGTACAAGGGGATATCATTAGTTTTGCAAGGCCATAAAAAATGGTATTATTTGTACAATCCTGATGCATACTGCATTATTTTGGCAAAAAAACTCTATAATTTGATAATTGTTTCTTTTTTCAAGTTTAAGGTTTCTAATCGTCAAATACTTCCTCCGTTTCAAAATAAGTGATACACTTTAGAGTTCACGGTTTTTGAGGCAAAATATGATAATGGGGTTAATTAGATTTAATTGAGTAGTTAGTGGATGAAGGGTCCCACATAGGGGTGCCCAAAGGGTTGACCCGCCCCGACTCAAACCCAAACCCGAACCCGATTATGCTAATCGGGTCGGGTCTATTCGGGTTCCATGCATCGAGTTTTTTAAACCCGATCCGACTAACCCGATTCGCTACCGGGTTGGGTTTCGGGTTAGAATTTCTTACCTTTGTCGGGTTCGGATTGACCCGATTAGACCCGATTAAAGTTTCAGTATTTTATTTCTTATAAATATTAAGATATTTTTACTATTAAATCAATTAATTAGCAAATTATATGATAAAGTATTCAATAAAAATCAATTAATAATTATAAGTGTTAAATAAAAACTCATAAAATTCAATATATTAAATAATTTCTTTAATTTTACCAAAAATTTTTAACTTAAGTGTAACCCGACCAACCCGATCAGGTCAACCCGAAACCTGACCAACCCGAACCCGACAAACCCGAATCCTTATCGGGTCGGGTTTCGGGTTATGATTTTTTTAACCTAATGATGTTTAAAAGTAAAAGTTGGGTAAATGTGTCTTTTTACTATATTAAAGGGGATAGTTAGTGGGTGTGAGCCCCATTACTTTTACCAAATATGGTAAATTTTCAAAGTATATCACTTATTTTGAAACATCCCAAAATATAAAGTGTATCACTTATTTTGAACGGAGGAAGTATGATAATTAGTTAGTGTTTAAATATTCAAATTACCTATATAATCTAGGAGCGTATATGTCACGGTTCAACCATTTTGGGTATCAATTATCTATGTTATTGTCATTTATTGAAAAAGAATGTTTGTTTACATATAATCTAGGAGCGTATATGTCACGGTTCAACCATTTTGGGTGAGAAAAACCTTGGATAAAACGGTAGCTTTAGTTTTAGCCTATTTGAAGTTGAAAACTCGATTACCTTCGTTATTACAAGTGGTTAATAATTAATCGATTAGCTATATTCCAAGCAAGATTTATTCATTGCAGATTTTCATTCACTAATTTATAGTAATCAAATAGATAATACTCACTTTGTCCCATAAAAATTTATCATTTCATCCTAAATTTTTGTCCTACAAAAAACTTCTCATTCCTTACCTTTGATGGGCTCCAAACCAATCTTATATTTTAATTAAACTATCACTAATGACCACACCACTAATTATCACCTTAAAATTTATGCAAAAGTGAAATGAGAAGTTTTTTGTGGGACGGTGAGAGTAGTGGTTGTATATTAAATCACATGTGATGTGTTGATAATGGTGATTAAAGGATCTTTTAATCCAATAACTAATATTTATCCATTAAAACTTCATAATATTAAATGACTTCCTTAAATACTAATCTTATTTAACAACATAAAAAAATAACAAAAAATTATAACATCAAACAAGGTACGTGGCAATTGAGTGGTTTTGTACTATGAATGATGTTTGTCGCTGGCGGCATAATGAATCCCCAAAATTTGGTATATCATAAATCGAAATAGATTGATTTATTTTATTTTTAAACTAAGGCAATTACTTTTTGATAAGGGGATGATTTTTATACCACATCTTTTAACCCATCTACCACAATGGATGCTTTAGATGCTTGTACAGTTTGCAGGAATATGTGTACAGTGTGGTAGGGTAATCAAAAAGTGTGGTGCGAAAATTAATTCCCTTTTTGATATCCTTTTGAATTCAATATACATTTTTATATATTAGAAATGTTTTATGAGTATTGAGATCATAAAATGAAATGAAAATTAACTTATAAACCTATAATAAATCATATTTTTAAAGATATTCCAGTTTATAACATGCTCCTCAGGGTAACCGGACTTATACACATAATCAAAGTTTGAAAATATACTCGTATCAAACTTTTGTCATCGCTTTCAATTCCTTGTTCTTAAACATCCAATCCAAACACCCGTTTGATCCTTGTATATTTTATGACGTTGTTATAGACTTATATCGAGTTGATCGAGTTTTAGTTTTGAAAAGTTTTGTCAAATATATACTTGCAACTCGCCCTAAAAGTTGTTACATGAGCTTTAAGAATGTTTCACTTACTTTGTAATTTGTATAGAACTAAAAGTTGTTACCTGAGTCTTATACTATTTACAGTAAAATAGATGCTTCAAAATCATCGGACCAAATTGAACCATAAACTAAGGTTTTTATTTCAAAAATTCATAGTTAAATTTATAGCCTCATTAAAATAACCAAACATAAAGATTAGTTGGGTTTTGTTTTGGTGTGAATTGGACCAGCCAACAATATGGGAATTACTTTGTAGGGTGTTATCCTAACATTTTAGGTGGAAAAAACACATCTTTGGTTCAAACACGATTGTAGAAGGAACACATACGGCCATACCACGACTTGTCAATCAAGTTATTTTACTTCCAATTTACGTATGAGTTTAATACAGCTAATATCAACGTAATTACCTATATAACATTTTACATAGGGAAATACACTATTTATCTATAACTCACTATATATCTATAACTGATACATATTTTTATTTATTTTTTGTGTTTTTTAAATGATATCTTTTCTATTTTATTTTATAAAGTATATGAATACTTTTTAATAAAATGATGTTTTTTAATAAAATAATATTTTTACAATACAATACTTTATTTAAATAAAATAAGGTTTTATGTAATGCTATTGCTATGAATATATTAGTTTATATTTACAATGTGCATCTACTTTAACCCAGCATGAAGCGCCAGCACATTTATTTAAATCTTTGCATGTAAACCAAAATATGTTTTATTTATGACAAAAGCACTTTAATTTTCTTCATTTCTAATAATTTTATGGGAATTGATTTGTTAAAGGCATTTTATATTTATCTAAGGCAAATTAAATTAGCTTGACATTTATACCCTCATAATTATATTTGCCTTCCTTTTTATTAGTTAACCATAATCCCCAAATTAACTCCGTTTATTCATCTCTCTCTAGTCGAGCATGAACACTGCATATCCTTCGCCGATTTCTTCAACGAAAGCAATTCATATTTACTGTCTTACGTGTTATATTATTTAATTGATTTTTTACACCAATATTATTTAATTGATGTAGTTCATAAAATTAATCGCATACATATACTTGCCTTCATATTACATATACATGTTAATTCAATTTGAATTCTAAGTTCAGTGGACATCATATCCTTCGTATAACATATACATGCTAAATTTATTACTATTTTATTAATTTAATAAATTGAATCTTAGTTTTGTAATAACTTTATGGAAAATATCAAGTAATTTAAATGAACATGGCTTTTGAAAAACATATACTACATGTTAATTGAATTGCGTCGTTATATACTTATATGCATATGACTGGAAGTGTGTCGTATATTAGCCGGAATACTAACGAGGCTAGAGATACAGAGATGTAATGACGATGAAGTAATAAACTAATAATAATTAATTGTGCTATTATTGTTAATTAATGAGAAAAAGGGGGAAAATAATTGTGAGGGTATAATTGTTAAATAATATTAATTTGCCTTAGATTAAGTACAATTTACATTGAACAAATCTATTCCCTAATTTTATATGTATTCTAAGAAATGCTCAGTGTCATTTGCTATAGCCTATGTCATACACCTATTATAACGACCGTCATGTTACACTGGCACCGTTGTTATAAGAGAAAGCGGTATGGTGGTGAGGGAGAGGGGGCGCCGGATGCCACCTCACCTCGCCGGCCTCGCCACCACACCGTCCGCTACGTGAGTGAGGCGAGACGCCGGACCATCGACGAGGGCAGCGGACCAATGAGCGAGTGCCACGTGGAGTAGCCGTTGGGAAACGGCTAGATTTCAAAAAAAGTAATTTTTTTTAAATAAACCTTTAACTCTTATAAATACCATCCTTTTTATACAATATTTCCACACAATATTTCTCACCATTTCTCAAACTAAACCTTTTCACACAACATTTTCTACACAACTTTTTGATCAAAATGCGTCGAAATTTGATGGATCCCGGAAGTTATTCATCTGATATCGACGATGAGACAAATATTTTTTTTATGACTCAAGCGCATCAGTACATGCAACGCCAACAAGCTCAACCAACCCGGACTCGCGTGCCAGTCTATCGAGATCGTGAAGATGCCGAGCAACATTTATTGGATGACTACTTTGGTGAGAATCCTAAGTACCATGAGACGGTTTTACAGCGTCGATTTCGTATGAGCAGGAGATTATTCTTAGAAATAATTGAAGGTATTTCTAACTATACTGCTGAACCTCTTCCCTACCATTTTGAATTTTTTAAAGTACGACCGGATGCCACCGGTCTAATGGGTTTTAGTGTTATAATGAAATGCACGTCAGCCATTCTCCAATTGACGTATGGCATAACACCTGATTCACTTGATGAATATTTACAAATTGGTGAACATTGTGCACGTGATTGTCTAAATCATTTTACCAAGTGTATTATAGACTTATATACCGCTGAGTATTTAAGGAAACCCGACATCCATGACGTTCAAAACTTATATACAAAACACGAGAACGCTCATGGGTTTCCTAGAATGCTTGGTAGTATAGATTGTATGCATTGGGAGTGGTCCAACTGTCCAAAAGCATGGCACGGCCAATATGGTAGGGGTGATTAAAAATACCCAACTATAATACTAGAGGCTGTCGCCTCGCAAGATTTGTGGATTTGGCATGCATTTTTTGGGGTTGCGGGTGCCAATAACGACCTCACTGTGTTAAATAACTCACCCTTGTTTGATAACCTTATTGACGATATTGCTCCTTCGGTCCCTTTTGTTGTAAATGAAGTGACTTATCCGAACGGGTATTACCTAGCTGATGGTATTTACCCACAATGGGCAAGCTTTGTCAAATCATTTACTGTTGCACGAGACGAAAAACGTGCTTACTTCAAACGAATACAAGAAAGTGCAAGAAAAGACGTAGAACGTGCATTTGGTGTCTTACAGGGGCGTTGTGGGATTATTCGCCAATCGGCTCGTTCGTGGACTGTCAACAAGCTACGTAGAACTATGTACACATGCATCATATTGCATAACATGATTGTAAAAGATCAAAACTTTGCCATAAGCGATATGAACGAGTTGTATGTTACTCTACAACTTAATTTACAACGTACTTGGATCGAGAGAGCCGAAATACAACGACTGAGATCAAGGGAATTACGTGATAAACGTACACACGAATCACTACAACGAAATATTACGGACCATATTTGGCAACGATATCAAGAAAATCGTATTTAATTTTTGGGAATTTTTTTTAAAAAAATCGATAATTTTTTTTTCCGGTTTTTATTTATTATTCGGTATTTGTATTTTCTAATTTGTAGTTTGTATTTGTTGTTTTAATGAAATATTAAGTTGTTTGAAAAAAGGAAAAGGAAAAAAAAAAGAGGTGGGGCCCAGATAGCTTAAGTGATTGTAGAGGGGGTATTTGCGGGTTTCGAATGTGAAATGTGAAATGGTGATGTGGCGCAGAGATGGCGCAGAGGTGGCTTCCGACCCAATGTGACCACACCTTATGCTCTAAGGGTACTATAGTTGGTCGCTATAGCTATAACGAATTGCCCACGTCAATTACCAATTATGACGTTAGAGATTATTTCTTCAGTGAAATGTTCAAGGTAGTCCATTAATTTTATCTAGTCCCAAAGGACATTTATTAGCCCTTGGATCAAGAAAAATTAATGGTTAAGATCAAGATTCAAAACCACCACCACCACTACAAGCACATGTGCTTCTCCGGCGGCCGGCGGTGGAGGACGGCGTCCGGAGGTGGCCGCCGGCGGTGGTGACCGGTGGTGGTGGTCGTGACTGGAAGCAAATGTGCTTCGTGACTTGTTTTGATTTTTTTCTGTGTAGTGAAGCACATGTGTTTCATAACGTCAAGCACATGTGCTTCGTGATTCAAACACAAATGACTTGCTTGTAAGTTACATTTGTTCAGGAACAAAAACACATGTACTTGGCTTTATGAAGCACATGTGCTTCATAATGATATGTTCGTCACTTGTTTTGATTTTTTTTTCTATGTAGTGAAGCACATGTGTTTCATAACTTTAAGCACATGTGCTTCGTGATTTAAACACAAATGACTTTCTTGTAAGTTACATGTGTTCAGAAATATAAACACATGTGCTTGACTTTATGAAGCACATGTGCTTGGCTTTATGAAGCACATGTGCTTCATAATGATATGTTCGTCACTTGTTTTGATTTTTTTTCCGTGTAGTGAAGCACATGTGTTTCATAACGTCAAGCACATGTGCTTCGTATGCTCCCTTGTGTGTTTAGAAACTCATGTTTTTAGTGACTTGAAGCACATGTGTTTCGTGACCTGAAGCACATGTGCTTCGAAGTAATATGATGTGTTTTAGTGAAGCACATGTGCTTCGATACATCAATACCACCACCACCCCCATTAGCACCAGCACCTTCACTATCAGCCACCACCACCACCGCCGGTCACCGGCGGCGGACGTCGGCAGCCGCCAGCGGACGGCGGCGGCGGACGGCGGCCGGAGGTGGCCGTAGGCGGCGGCCGACGGTGGCTGTAGGTGAGGGATTTGTGTAACACCCCGATACCCGGTCAAGCATTTTTAAGGTTGTCGGTAAGTTTATTTTATTATTATAATTTTATAGAATTTTATTTGATTTATTAGAATTTTTAACCACGGGGTTAAAAATTAGTAAAACTGAGATAGATATATATTAGTATGATTTTTATATATCTGAGTCCACTTTTGAACCAAAGTTCTAAATATACCTTCGTTGTTTGAAACAGAGTTAGTTACATATTTTAAATTAAATATCTACGAACCAGATATATATAATATAATACTGTGTTAAGGGATAATTAGACCCTCAATCATTTGAGTGCACGTGTGTATGTGTGTGGGCATAAACGTGTGTATGTGTGTGGCATAAAAAGGAAGATTGAATTCCATTTTTTTTTCTTCCTGTACGTCGCCCAAGCACCAGAAACATTTCTCTTTGAGTGTCTTCTTGATAAATTTTGTTAATTGCTTCAAGAATCTTCACAAAACAGTTGCTAAATTCGACTTAGTGCAGTATTTGGTAAGTATTATCCTTTGGTTGTTAGGGTTTCTTCTTTCTTGATTTGTCTAAAGGTTAGGGTTCTTGGTGGGTTTTAGGTGAGAACCTAAAACTGATGATTTCTCTAGGATTTTTTGAATTAGTTGTAATTAGTATATGATATTTTACTAGTAGGAACTTTGATTTGGTGATTAATAGAAGGAATCACCATTTTTGGTGATTTGGGTCAAGAACCCTAATTTAATGAATTGAGAAATTTATAAATTTGTGATATTGGTGATTATATAAGGTTGTAAGTAGTGCTATAATTGCAATAGAAACTAGTTATAACCAAGGTTTTAATATACGGAATCGAGCCTCGAGGCGTTTTTCTTTAGCCTCACGAGGCGTAAGCCTCGAGACGAACCGAGGCGTAACATCGAGGCGGAAAAACAAATAATATCTAAAATATTATATAACTCATAAAAAGCAACACAAAGTATTATGCAATCCCAATATTAAGTTTAAAAGGTCATTTATACTCACAAAAAGACCATTTTTTGCAATTTTTTTGTCAAACTCAAGACCCATTCACGATTTTGGATAGATATTGGTCACCCTTTTAGCTTTAAGCAAATCATTCTTTGCAAAAAGTCAAGAAAAGTTAATGGGATTTCAAAAAAATCAGGTAAAAGTCGGGAAAAGTAAGTAAAACAGTCCAAAAAGTTAAAAAAAAAAACCCAACTCAGGTCCTGACCGCCTCGGATCCGCCTCTCACTGCCTCGGCCGCCTCGGACTGCCTCTCACCGCCTCGGACCGCCGAGGCGCACGTTTCAGAAACAGGCTCTGAGGCGCCGCCTCACATACGTTTTTTACCCGCCTCGCCTCGAGGCGCGCCTCAAGGCGTACGCCTCACACGATTTTTAAAACATTGGTTATAACCTTAAATTGATTAGTTGATAGTGTTCGAACAAGAGTTGGTAAATTATGGTTATGTAGGTTGACTTTAAATTGAGTCAAACCTGAATTTGATAATAACTAGATTAATTAATTGATTATATTATGTAGTTGTAAAGTGATGATTAGATTGATTTATATTTTAAAGTGTTTTTAGAAAAGAAATGGGTTTTGACAAGTTTGGGTCAAAATAGTACCCTAAATTGTGTAATTGCAAGTTATTAGTCGAATTTGACTTTGAGTAAGTCAAAGATGTTGTTTGTGCTGTAATTTAAACTTGTAATAAGTGTAATAGTTGCTTTCAAGTTGAGTTTCAAAGTTATACACATTTTGACTTGAAATGATACTAATTCGGTTGTTGTTTCGGTTAGCAGGAAAAGGGAAGGCGAAGACTTAGTGATATAAGACGACTGAGTGGTCATCAATAGTGCCAAGGTGAGTGGAATTATAACCTTTGTACTGTTTAATTGCAATGGTTTAGGTTGCAATTTGCTGGGTTGGTTTTGGAAATTGTTGAGTTGAAAAGTACAGGGTTTTAACCATCTGATGCTGATCGCGACGCGAACTTTATAGGTTCGCGACGCGAACCTGTTGCCGTGAAATCAAAACCAACCAGCGACCCGAAATAGCGAACGCGAAATTTTTAGCGGATGAGATCGCGACGCGATCTCTTAGTCGCGACGCGAATTCTGGCGCGAACAGGGGTTCGCGGACGCGAACTTGCTGTTTGGCTGCAAAACTTGTGTTGAGTTTTACACAGTATTTTCTAATGTTAATTAACTGGCTATGTGTTAATTAATTGATATGTGCACATGGAAAAAGAGTAGAGGACAGTCTGCGTGGGGGGCAGGGCTTTCGTTTACTGTTAGATAACGGTAATTGTACCTTGACATATGTTGTGTGTTTGAAGGAAGCTTTACCATTGCTAATGAGTAAAGGGCTTCCGGTAAGCTGTTGTTAGGCCCACAACAGTTGTAAGGTTCTGCAAAACCGCCGGTCCTTTCGTTATTTGTGAATTAGTGAAAATTGTGAATCGAGTTTGTTGGATTTGACATTATAAAGTGTTATGATTTTAATCACTTAGCTTTGTGCTAATTCCCCTCGATGTTGAATCATTTGCAGGTTTTGGAGATTGTATTTTGGGAGTTTGTGAATAGGAATGGATGACCAAATTATAAAGTTATGTTTTTGGGAGTCGAGCCGAAAGTTTATACCACCGTTTTGTAAATATTAAATTACTTTACTTTTATATCGTCTGTAAATTAATTAGTTTAAACACTTTCGTGATTTGTTTTAAAAAAAAAATGGCATGAAAAATTACGGTGTTACAATTTGGTATCAGAGCATTGGTTTGGCAATGTGTATACATTTAGGTGTACATTTCCAAATCAAGGCTCGAGTTTGGTCAAACATTCCTAGAGTGTGGGGATTAGGAAAGATTGGATAGATGGCGATGTTAGTATGTTAGGTACTAACGAATTTAAAACTAATGTTTTGTGAGATGATGTGTTGATTACAGATATGGCCGATAACGAGCTGAATATCCCTGTGACCCTATCAACGACTGAACCGGGTAATGTTGGAACTTCGGGTAATACAAATGAGAATCGGGAGGATTATATTGTCAGAATGGAAAGTGAAATTCAACATCTTCATAATATTATTGATGAAATGCATCGAAACCAAGCTACTCAAACACCGATTCCAACAACAATGCCTACATTTTCAGTACCAATCCACACTATGCCAACCCAAATTATGTCAACCGTTTCTATGCCACCACCCACAATACCCGAACCATTTTATTTCCAACCTCCGACTCAATCACAAGGTGTTCCTCAGTATACATTCATCCCATATCCAATTTCAACGGGAGTTAAACCTCAATGTACTTATAAACAATTTCTTGATTGTAAACCACCGGAGTACAAAGGTAGCAATGATCCAACAGTGACTTTGAATTGGTTGAGGGAAATGGAAAGGACCTTAGATGCAGCAAACTGTGAGGAAAGAATGAAGGTGAAATATGCTTCTAAAATGTTAAAAGAAAGGGCTATGCAATGGTGGGATGTTTGGTCGAAACATATGTCCCCTGCCGAAGAAGATGCAATTACTTGGAAAGAATTTTATGACAGAGTGTGTGATTATTTTTGTAATGAATTTGAGATGAACAAAATTAGGAAGGAATTTATGAATTTACAAATGAGTGACAGGATATCGGTTGATGAGTTAATCAAGCAGTTCAATGATAAACTCAGATTTGTGAAGCAGTGGGTGCCCGATGAAAAGGCACAGTTACAACATTTTGTGGAAGCATTATTGCCTGACTATAGGGGTATAGTTCGAACAGCAAATACGTTGACTCAGACTTTTAATTTGGCAAGATCTGCGGAAGGTGATCATAAAGCAAAAGAAAGAATGAATCGGGAAATGTTCGCTGTAACACCCCAAAAATCAAAGGAAATTTAAATTTTTTAATTAATAAAACATATTAATTTTCTCAAAGTACAAGTAACTCAAAGGTCCCAATTCATTAATCTAAATATAAAACCGTCTCGTGGTTTAAATGCGGAATAATTAAAGGTTTTGAAAAACAAAACATGTTTGACTCGAAATAAATGTTTTAATCCAAATCCATAAATAATAAAATAGAAACGCAGCTCATAAACCATTGACCTTCCCTTTGCCCTTGCTAGTACCTGTAAAATGGGAGGAGTGATTGGGGTCAGCCACCGCTGAGTGATAATATCAAAATAAACAAGTAATTACAAACAACCCAAGCCACATAAGTGATCCCTAGAGACTCTACTCAATTCTCAATTACTCAAGTTTATTTTCTCAGATTTTAAATTTATATAGCGCGCTTGTGTGACTTGGGACGAGAGATCAACCTCGACCCGCCTTACACAACTCAAGGCTCAACACCTGTACTCTTCGGTGTTGAGTCAAAACGTCTGGCACCAGTACTCTTCGGTGCCAAGACAACTCAAGTATATTATGTTTAATGTTTTAACTCAAGAACTCAAAACTCAGATAACTCAGGCTCCAGATAACTCAAATCACAGATAACTCAAATAAATCACCCAATCAATACTCAAGCTCAATCAACAAGACAATTCACAACACATAGCACAAAATCATGAATCGAAAGTAAGTACAAGTTTATAGTGAGATTACCCACCTCGAATAGACGTAAGCTCCTAAGGAATCCTCGGCACGCACAAGAGTCACAACTCAGCTTCTAAAGGGTCCTACAATGCATCACAAGACTAGGATTAAAACTCGGCTCAAAATTATTTCCAACAGAATTTGACGGCACGCAGCACTCCTACGGAAACAATCATATCTCTGAAACAGTCCACTAGATTTTATTCAAATTCTTACAGTAGCTAAATAATTCAGAGGACTACAATTTGTCAGAAGACTTCGGGACTTGAATCCAAACAGAAGGGGCTTATAACAGACCCACAAGGCAGATTAGCTGAACCGAAACTATTCTGCGATGGTTTCCAAAAATAGCAATAACTTTTAGATGACAAATCAGATGGACGAGACGTCAGCGGAAACGGAAAGAGGACTCGGAAAACTAGCGACCAGCATGGGCCAAAAATCCAGAAACGTATTTTAAGTGTGGTAAAAACGGACTCAAAATCAGATCACACAATCTGACAAAAATTCAGCATATAGTTTTAAAACCCGTTTAGAATCCCGACAACAACCCTTTTATTCCCGAGGCACCCGACTGCCCCGAAACTCATTTTTGAGCTTAGAACATATTTATAAGTAATCTAGTCTTTTCTTTTAAAATCTTTCTCGGTTTAGGAAACTAAGAACCCTACGGTTTCGGTTTCCGTTTATCGGTTAAACAAAACGTTTAGCTATAATCAAGATGGTTTTTACCCAACCTGACACTTATAAATGCAGCCCTTAATTCCGAAACACAGCTCTATCAACCCACGAAAATAACGACTCATAATTTCTTAAAACTAGAATTTCTAAAACCCGAATTTCAACATAATTCAAAACACAATTTGAAGCAAAATCGGACGACCGTAACTTTCCACTCGGTACATCGAATGACACCAAATGTTTACGGCATATAGTATACATAAGACACTACAAACCGTCTTTATAAGGTTTGGCCCGGTTCTGCCCCGAAGGGTCCCGAAACAGGCCCGCCCGCAACAGGCAAATTCGTGCATTATTTCAGCACTGCGGTCAGTTACAAAAGGGGTCGTATCTCACAAAACCGTTAACTCAATTAACTAGCGGCCGACGGCCACGGAAAGGTAAAACAGCGATCTACAAAAGTCTAGAAGACAAGGGGTCCAGAATCTGAACCGAAACGGGTCAAAACTCGACCTGAATAAACGTGACAGAAGCTGTCAAAACTCGGAATGTGCATAACTCAACAATATCGATAAAAACAATCACAGATTAGAAATCGGGAATCAAGGATACGAGAAACATAATGAAAGAGAAGAGGAAGAACATGATGACTACCTGTGATCACGATCTCAATTATGCCCACATGCTTGGTTCCACAACCTCTGCTCGATGAACTTACGGACCAGAATAAAACCATTGAGATGGGGGCTGGACAAACAACAAAAATAAGAAAAAGGGGCACCCACCGATTATAAAAAAAAAAGAAAAAGGAAAGAAAGAAAAGTGAAACACTTATATTTGTCCTCCTTACACCATTACGTCACCATATACAAAATTCTTGGAGGTTCACGTGACATGCTAGGCTGCTTGCTTGATATCTCAATTTGATCCACCTGCACCACCGTCTTCAATATTTGATGCCATCATCCAATCACATTGTAGTTTGCTTCCTCTTAGATTTCTGATCGCTCGCCTCATGATACTAGGGGAATACTACGGCAGCTGAATGAGGGTTTAAGTCCCTCATGATTTTTGTTTAAGACCTTAAACTCTACTAAGGCCCTAGGCCCGAAATTGATTTATGATTGGGCCAAACTCTTCTCTAAACCCGACTGGAAGAAAGCAAAAGAAAAAGGGGGGGAAATGAATTGGCTCGACTCGGGCCTTTGGCTGGCCTCGCCACTAACTCGGGTTTGCTACACACTTAATTAAACTAGCTCGGGATTTCATACGACGCATAATATGATTAATTAACACATAATACTTTTCATTAAAGAACACATTTAACATGCAGATAAAACGTCACGCATAATTAATACATAGACAATGCACGTCGCTAAAAAAATGTAATTTAAATTTGAAAATAAATTAATATTTAATTTACTGAAAATTCAGGACGTTACAACTCAATTCCACTTGAAATAGACTTCGTCCCCGAAGTCATTGCTTGGAAGAACTCAGGGTAGCGATCTCGCATCTCAAATTTAGGCTCGCGGATGATACATATCCTCGATAGAGAAAAAAATATATGATAAGGGTATACAATAAGGAAACTCGTCAGGGTGATCCACTCGATCAGAATAAACTTCGGCTCTTGCTTACACGAATCTTCCATCTCTAACGGCGCAAAATGATTAGGCTCAGAAAGAAATATATATAAAAGAACGAAATGCTCTCCAAGGATCTCGGTTTATCTCTAAAAGAAAAGAAAAAATGTCGATAATGTGTACAAAACAATTCACGATACTCTGCTGAAGGCGTGTTGTTGCTCTCGTAGTCGAACACATTTGTTGCACTCAGCGGTTAATCGTGGCGTTAAATCACCGATTCAACTCCACTTGGAGATTTGTTACGGTTTGTTTTGTGGCGACAGATGATCTCGGCGTGAAACTCGGTCATCCAACTCGTGCTCGATATCACACTCGGCCCTCTTGTGGCGATAAAATTTAGTTTTTATAGGAAACTTTCCGCACAGTTCTAACAAGGTATTAGTTTTACATAATTTACACCAGAATATTTTATTATTATCAATCTCTGCCAAGAATGATGTCTCAAGGTCCTCTCCTCTATGGGACATCAGTTTGTTTTAAAGAAAAATAAATAATTTAGCGGTTCGCACCACTATCAATCACTACACCACAAGTACATCATTCACATAGATGAATTTATCACACAGAAGTCTCATATTCTCAAATATCATACACTGAAGGTGTTCACATAGTAAGCAACTCATGTCTCTTATTCAATTTGCATATACTCAGAATGCACTCATCTCAAATTTATACAACTTTCTTTTAACTCAACGCAAGCTATATTATCAATTTAACTCAAATTTCACTTAATAACTTCTCACAAGTCGCACAAGATGCTCATTTTCTCGCTCCTTGTGATCCCTCGCGCGATCAATTTAATTATCAGACTACTCGAACAACTAATTTCTCTTTTAATTCACGTTATTAGTTGTGTTGTTAACTCGTGTTTAACAATTTCTCGATGACTCTTTTTAATATTGCTCGTTCAACTCATTTTAATGATACTCATCAATTCTCTGAATGATTTTATCATCTAACTCGTTAATTATTTTCTCGCTTTGTTCTCATTTTAATTGTCTCTTGATCAATTTGACTAAAATTTCACTCATTAATCTCATTTATTTTTAAGTCTCAAACGCCTCAATTTAATATTTTCTCTTCGCTTGGTTAATTAATTAACTCGATAATTCTCATGCACTTGATTACTCATCTATTTTCTCGTTCTCAATATAAAGTTTCCTCATTACTTTATATATTTATTGTTTTCTCGATTTAGAAACTCTTAGTGTTTTAATTAAAATTTTATTACTTGATACACTTATATTTTTCTCGTGTGCTCATTTTAATAACTATTATCGGTTTAGTAATTACTCAATAAAGTATAATATTTGATGACATTAAATTTAATAATTTACTCATTGTTCCCCTTAGGTTCAATTTAATATTTGATAGATAATAAAGTAATGTCATTTAGTTCACCTTGAATATTCATTTAACTTAGTTTATTAATTTCTTAAAGTTCGGTAGTTCCTCAGTAATAATAAATTTTCCTCATAATTTATTATGGCGATCTTCTCATGACCGACTCATTGGTAGCATTCTCATTACTCGAATTTCATAATTTCTAATTATTTATATGATTATATATTTGCCACTTTTCATTTGCACCATTACTCTCGATTTATGAATTTCTCACCACTTGATAATTATACCATCACATGAAATTAATTTTTCCCAATTATTCTTATAAATTCTTTAATCACATGCATATATATTACTCAACACAATACTTTGGCTCAACAGTGTTCTCGACTGGATTTAATAATTTCTCATAATAATGTTTTCCTCATTTAGCTCGATTTGGAATAATTCATAATAAATTCTCGTATTTTAATAATCTCTTATCATCTCATTGTATTCTCATTGGAATAGTTTCTCGATTTATTAATCTCAATTAGCTCAATAGTACGAATTTAACAATTCACAACTTTATAATTATTCTCTAGTCGCACTCTTAATACTGGTAGTTTTCCCTTTTACCACCACTCAACTCCACTTGGAGAAAACTCGTCCCCAAGTTTGGAAGTGGCACTCAAAAGTCTCATATTCTATACTCATAGTATTCGTTACGAACACCCCTACTCATTAACTTTTTATCACTTTATAAAAAAAATCATAATGTATTTATTGCCAATGGTTGATGTTAGCTTTCTCATTAAGCTTCTTATGGATTCTCATATTAGGTTTTCCTCAATTATAACTCTTCTCTATCATTGTCTCATTAACAATTATTCATTTTATGATTCCTCATCAGTCAAGCTCGTTACATTTAGTAGCACCACAACTTGCTATTTCGTGTTACACATTCACGATTATTTCTTGATCAAATATGAGTATTAAATTCTCATACCGTGATTGGTATTATTATTACCATATAACAGTTTTATTATTAATTAAAATCCTCATAAATTTGTAGTGAATCTACCTCGTAAATCTTCTTTTGGCACTTAACTCGTCAAATAACTCGTTTTGGGTTTCTCATCTCGCTCAATAACCAATTATATTTATTCAGTAACACTATTTATTAGATCACACCTATTGGTTCAAATTATTAGCTATAAATAAATTTAATTTTTTTTAATTCATAAATGTCCATTAAGACCTTAATTGATTTAATTAATGATTCTCTTATTTGGTTTGTTTCACTATTTTCTCGTAGATTCCTTATGTAGTAAATACGCTATCTCATTCATTAATAATTGACTTTGTTAATTTGAATGTAACGATATCTCCTTGATTAATACATTCAGATTTGTTTATGGGTGATTTTCTTGATTACTCCGTCAAGTGTATTATTGAATACAAACATCTCGTATAAATGATCTTCTCATTTAAATTTGTTTTGGTTCATCGTTTCATTGATTTCCCATAAATTTAACACTGTTCAATAACAGGAATTAGTTTATTCTCAATTGTTTCCACTTGATTTGTTTGGATAACTCTTCTCTAAACCCGACTGGAAGAAAGCAAAAGAAAAAGGGGGGAAAACGAATTGGCTCGGCTCGGGCCTTTGGCTGGCCTCGCCACTAACTCGGGTTTGCTACACACTTAATTAAACTAGCTCGGGATTTCATACGACGCATAATATGATTAATTAACACATAATACTTTTCATTAAAGAACACATTTAACATGCAGATAAAACGTCACGCATAATTAATACATAGACAATGCACGTCGCTAAAAAAATGTAATATAAATTTGAAAATAAATTAATATTTAATTTACTGAAAATTCAGGACGTTACATTCGCAAAGATCTAGATTCGATCAGTCGGGTTCGCAACAAAATAGGAAGTGGCAAGGTAATCAGAGACAAGGTTCTCAAGGGTCAAATGTTAGGAGACCAACTGAAAGTGTTTCTAGTCAGAAATCTCAATGGTGTAACAAATGTAAGTCTTATCATTCTGGGCCGTGTACAACTCAGACAATGAAGTGTATTCGATGTGGGCAGATGGGTCATGAGGTTAAAGATTGTAAGTTTCCTCGTAATGTGTGTTGGAACTGTCAGAAGGAAGGCTATCGGGTAGGTGATTGCCCAACGGGAAAGAGATATGGGTCCGGTTCAGGGTCAGGGTCGGCGGGAGGTTCGTTATCTTCAACGGGCCAAAAGAGAAAGAACCCTCGTCCACCTGAGGGTAGAGCTTTTCAGATGACGGTAGATGATGCTATGTCTACCGATGATGTTATCACCTGTATGTTCTTGATTAATAATATACCTGCACGTGTACTTTTTGATTTCGGTGCTAATCGTTCTTTTATTTCGATAAAATTTTGTGATAAATTGAATTTACCTGTTAAAAATGTGACAACACCATTAGAGACTGAAGTAGCAAATGGTAAGACGGTTCCGATTACAACATCTGTGACCGGGGCACGTATAGATATCGAAGGTGTTCATTTTGAGGTATTCCTTTTAGTAATCCCGATATCCGGCTTTGATGTAGTACTTGGTATGGATTGGCTAAGTATTAGTAGAGCGAATATTAAGTGTCATAAGAAAATAATTTCTTTTCCTTTATCTGACGGGACACGTGTAGTGGCCCGTGGAGAACGAGTCAATTCATCTATTCCATTAATATCTTTTATGAAAGCTAGAAAGGCATTAGTCAAGGGGTGTGAATCATTTTTGGCATATGCAATTGATGCCCGGAAAGAAAAGAAGACAGTTAATGATATCCGGGTGGTATCGGAATACCCGGAAGTGTTTCCTGATGAGTTACCTGGGTTACCTCCCATTCGAGAGGTAGAATTCAAAATTGACCTTATTCCTGGAACTAGTCCGATTGCTCGGGCTCCGTATCGATTGGCGCAATCGGAAATTCGAGAAATGATGACCCAAATTCAAGAACTTCTTGATAAGGGTTTTATCCGGTCAAGTTCCTCACCTTGGGGAGCTCCGGTTTTATTCGTGAAAAAGAAAGATGGTACATTTCGTATGTGTATAGATTACCGGGAATTAAATAAATGAACCGTGAAGAATAAATATCCATTGCCTCGAATAGATGATTTATTTGATCAACTACAAGGTGCTTGTTATTTTTCGAAAATTGATTTACGGTCCGGTTATCATCAAGTACGTGTACATGAAGATGATATTCACAAAATTGCTTTTCGTACCCGATACGGTCATTATGAGTTCCTAGTTATGCCTTTCGGGTTAACAAACGCACCCGCGATATTTATGGATCTTATGAATCGGGTATGTCGATCTTTCTTAAATAAATTTGTCATTGTATTTATAGATGACATATTGATCTATTCTAAAACTGAATCGGATCACGAGGATCATTTAAGGCAAGTTTTGAGTACTTTGAAACGGGAACAATTATATGCTAAATTTTCAAAATGTGAATTTTGGTTACGAGAAGTGCAGTTTTTGGGTCATATTATTTGTGCAGACGGGGTGAAAGTTGATCCAGCAAAGATAACAGCGGTTATGAATTGGAGTGTACCGAAAACACCGTCAGAAATCAAGAGTTTTCTTGGATTGGCGGGTTATTACCGAAGATTTATTAAAGACTTTTCGAAGATTGCCGGTCCATTAACCAAGTTAACAAGAAAGATGTACCGTACCGGTGGAATGAAGAACAAGAGAAGGCGTTCCAAACTTTGAAAGAATTATTATGCCAAGCACCAATTCTCGCGCTACCCGAAGGTTCGGAAGATTTTGTGGTTTATTGTGATGCTTCATACTTGGGTTTAGGGTGTGTATTAATGCAAAGAGATCGGGTGATTGCTTATGTTTCTCGACAGTTGAAGACTCACGAGAAGAATTATCCTACCCATGATTTAGAGCTAGCGGCGGTAATTTTTGTATTAAAACTGTGGAGACACTATTTGTATGGTACCAAATGCATTATTTGTACCGATCACAAAAGTCTACAATATGTGTTTTCGCAAAAAGAATTAAACATGAGACAAAGACGGTGGCTAGAACTTATAAAAGATTATGATTGTGAAATTAAATATCACCCGGGGAAGGCAAATGTAGTTGCGGATGCATTAAGCCGAAAATGATCGTCAAATAATGTTCGGTTTATGAGAATCGAAATTGTATCCGAATTGATAGATCGATTAAAGATTTGTCAACAAGAAGCTTTATTAGATAATAATTTGAAAGCCGAGATCATGACGAAGCGAAAAGATGAATTAGAAGTTGATTCTCGAGGGTTAAAAACCTTTCATACACGGGTTTGGGTGCCGTTGATTGGTGGGTTACGTGATCTTATTATGACGGAGGCGCATAAATCACGGTTATCTATTCATCCAGGTAGTACAAAGATGTATAATGATTTGAAAGTGTTATATTGGTGGCCTACAATGAAGACCGATGTGGCGCAATTTGTAGAAAAATGTCATATTTGTGCTCAAGTTAAAGCCGAGCATCAAAAGCCATACGGGTCTTTGAAACAATTAGAAATTCCCGAGTGGAAATGGGAACATATAACTATGGATTTCGTTACTAAACTTCCTCGTACCCAAAGAAATCATGATATGATTTGGGTAATAGTAGATCGATTGACGAAAAGTGCTCATTTCTTAGCTACAAGTGAAACCGCATCACTTGATAAATTAGCTAAATTATACATTGATGAAATCGTGTCCCGACATGGTATTCCTTTATCGATTGTATCTGATCGAGATTCTCGATTTGTTTCTAATTTTTGGAAAGGATTACAACGGGAATTGGGCACTCGAGTTAATTTGAGTACCGCATATCACCCACAAACCGATGGGCAAACCGAGAGGACGATACAAACTCTCGAAGATATGTTACGAGCATGTGTTTTAGAATATGGTGGATCTTGGGATACACATTTACCGTTGGTGGAATTTGCTTATAATAACTCATATCATTCGAGTATTAAAATGCCACCGTATGGAATGTTATATGGTCGTCGATGTAGAACTCCTAATTGTTGGTTAGAAGCCGGGGAAAAACAATATGTCGGACCCGATATTGTTGAAATGACCGCCAAGAAAGTGAAAATAGTCCGAGAGAAGTTGAAAGCGGCTCGAGATAGACAAAAGATGTATGCGGATCCCCGACGTCGACCGGTTACGTATGAACAAGGTGAGTTAGTATATTTGAAAGTGTCGCCGTGGAAACGCGGAAAGTTAGCACCACGGTATATTGGACCGTTTCCGATACGCCGGGTAGTTAATGATCAAACGGTTGCATTAGATCTTCCTCCGGAATTAGCGGGTATTCATGACACATTTAATGTGTGTTATTTGAAAAAGTGTCACGTTGAAGATGAAAGTCAAGTATTACCGATACGAGATTTGAAAGTTGATATGAAAAAGAGGTTAGTTGAAGAACCTGTTGAGTTATTAGATCGAAAAGTTACTAAGTTACGAAAGAAGCAGATTCCTATGGTGTTGGTAAAGTGGAAACATAGTTTAGGTTCGAATTTAACGTGGGAGACGGAAGAAGATATGAAGAATCGTTATCCGGGTTTATTTGAACGTGTTGAGATTCAGTCCTCGGAATCTCTTTAAGGAGGGGAGATTTGTAACACCCCGATACCCGGTCAAGCATTTTTAAGGTTGTCGGTAAGTTTATTTTATTATTATAATTTTATAGAATTTTATTTGATTTATTAGAATTTTTAACCACGGGGTTAAAAATTAGTAAAACTGAGATAGATATATATTAGTATGATTTTTATATATCTGGGTCCACTTTTGAACCAAAGTTCTAAATATACCTTCGTTGTTTGAAACAGAGTTAGTTAGATATTTTAAATTAAATATCTACGAACCAGATATATATAATATAATACTGTGTTAAGGGATAATTAGACCCTCAATCATTTGAGTGCACGTGTGTATGTGTGTGGGCATAAACGTGTGTATGTGTGTGGCATAAAAAGGAAGATTGAATTCCATTTTTTTTTTCTTCCTGTACGTCGCCCAAGCACCAGAAACATTTCTCTTTGAGTGTCTTCTTGATAAATTTTGTTAATTGCTTCAAGAATCTTCACAAAACAGTTGCTAAATTCGACTTAGTGCAGTATTTGGTAAGTATTATCCTTTGGTTGTTAGGGTTTCTTCTTTCTTGATTTGTCTAAAGGTTAGGGTTCTTGGTGGGTTTTAGGTGAGAACCTAAAACTGATGATTTCTCTAGGATTTTTTGAGTTAGTTGTAATTAGTATATGATATTTTACTAGTAGGAACTTTGATTTGGTGATTAATAGAAGGAATCACCATTTTTGGTGATTTGGGTCAAGAACCCTAATTTAATGAATTGAGAAATTTATAAATTTGTGATATTGGTGATTATATAAGGTTGTAAGTAGTGCTATAATTGCAATAGAAACTAGTTATAACCTTAAATTGATTAGTTGATAGTGTTCGAACAAGAGTTGGTAAATTATGGTTATGTAGGTTGACTTTAAATTGAGTCAAACCTGAATTTGGTAATAACTAGATTAATTAATTGATTATATTATGTAGTTGTAAAGTGATGATTAGATTGATTTATATTTTAAAGTGTTTTTAGAAAAGAAATGGGTTTTGACAAGTTTGGGTCAAAATAGTACCCTAAATTGTGTAATTGCAAGTTATTAGTCGAATTTGACTTTGAGTAAGTCAAAGATGTTGTTTGTGCAGTAATTTAAACTTGTAATAAGTGTAAAAGTTGCTTTCAAGTTGAGTTTCAAATTTATACACATTTTGACTTGAAATGATACTAATTCGGTTGTTGTTTCGGTTAGCAGGAAAAGGGAAGGCGAAGACTCAGTGATATAAGACGACTGAGTGGTCATCAATAGTGCCAAGGTGAGTGGAATTATAACCTTTGTACTGTTTAATTGCAATGGTTTAGGTTGCAATTTGCTGGGTTGGTTTTGGAAATTGTTGAGTTGAAAAGTGCAGGGTTTTAACCATCTGATGCTGATCGCGACGCGAACTTTATAGGTTCGCGACGCGAACCTGTTGCCGTGAAATCAAAACCAAACAGCGATCCGAAATAGCGAACGCGAAATTTTTAGCGGATGAGATCGCGACGCGATCTCTTATTCGCGACGCGAATTCTGGCGCGAACAGGGGTTCGCGACGCGAACTTGCTGTTTGGCTGCAAAACTTGTGTTGAGTTTTACACAGTATTTTCTAATGTTAATTAACTGGCTATGTGTTAATTAATTGATATGTGCACATGGAAAAAGAGTAGAGGACAGTCTGCGTGGGGGGCTGGGCTTTCGTTTACTGTTAGATAACGGTAATTGTACCTTGACATATGTGATGTGTTTGAAGGAAGCTTTACCGTTGCTAATGAGTAAAGGGCTTCCGGTAAGCTGTTGTTAGGCCCACAACAGTTGTAAGGTTCTGCAAAACCGCCGGTCCTTTCGTTATTTGTGAATTAGTGAAAATTGTGAATCGAGTTTGTTGGATTTGACATTATAAAGTGTTATGATTTTAATCACTTAGCTTTGTGCTAATTCCCCTCGATGTTGAATCATTTGCAGGTTTTGGAGATTGTATTTTGGGAGTTTGTGAATAGGAATGGATGACCAAATTATAAAGATATGTTTTTGGGAGTCGAGCCGAAAGTTTATAACACCGTTTTGTAAATATTAAATTACTTTACTTTTATATCGTCTGTAAATTAATTAGTTTAAACGCTTCCGTGATTTGTTTTTGTTTTTTTTTTTAAAATGGCATGAAAAATTACGGTGTTACAATTTGGTATCAGAGCATTGGTTTGGCAATGTGTATACATTTAGGTGTACATTTCCAAATCAAGGCTCGAGTTTGGTCAAACATTCCTAGAGTGTGGGGATTAGGAAAGATTGGATAGATGGGGATGTTAGTATGTTAGGTACTAACGAATTTAAAACTAATGTTTTGTGAGATGATGTGTTGATTACAGATATGGCCGATAACGAGCTGAATATCTCTGTGACCCTATCAATGACTGAACCGGGTAATGTTGGAACTTCGGGTAATACAAATGAGAATCGGGAGGATTATATTGTCAGAATGGAAAGTGAAATTCAACATCTTCATAATATTATTGATGGAATGCATCGAAACCAAGCTACTCAAACACCGATTCCAACAACAATGCCTACATTTTCAGTACCAATCCACACTATGCCAACCCCAATTATGTCAACCGTTTCTATGCCACCACCCACAATACCCGAACCATTTTATTTCCAACCTCCGACTCAATCACAAGGTGTTCCTCAGTATACATTCATCCCATATCCAATTTCAATGGGAGTTAAACCTCAATGTACTTATAAACAATTTCTTGATTGTAAACCACCGGAGTACAAAGGTAGCAATGATCCAACAGTGACTTTGAATTGGTTGAGGGAAATGGAAAGGACCTTAGATGCAGCAAACTGTGAGGAAAGAATGAAGGTGAAATATGCTTCTAAAATGTTAAAAGAAAGGGCTATGCAATGGTGGGATGTTTGGACGAAACATATGTCCCCTGCCGAAGAAGATGCAATTACTTGGAAAGAATTTTATGACAGAGTGTGTGATTATTTTTGTAATGAATTTGAGATGAACAAAATTAGGAAGGAATTTATGAATTTACAAATGAGTGACAGGATATCGGTTGATGAGTTAATCAAGCAGTTCAATGATAAACTCAGATTTGTGAAGCAGTGGGTGCCCGATGAAAAGGCACAGTTACAACATTTTGTGGAAGCATTATTGCCTGACTATAGGGGTATAGTTCGAACAGCAAATACGTTGACTCAGGCTTTTAATTTGGCAAGATCTGCGGAAGGTGATCATAAAGCAAAAGAAAGAATGAATCGGGAAATACGGGGTTCGCAAAGATCTAGATTCGATTAGTCGGGTTCGCAACAAAATAGGAAGTGGCAAGGTAATCAGAGATAAGGTTCTCAAGGGTCAAATGTTAGGAGACCAACTGAAAGTGTTTCTAGTCAGAAATTGTAACGCCCTGAAATTCTAATAATTAAATAATATTAATTTAATCGCCGTATTGAATTTAAAATGAATAATTAGTAGAATAATGAATTATATATTTGATATAGTTAATGATTCTCATTAACGCATTATTTAGACGTTTAACTAGTTGGACACTTTTAATTAATAGTTAAGACGTCTCATATTATTAGACGTTAATTAAATTAGTCATGTTGTGATAATAAAATAAGTATTTAGTATTTACTTTTAATTTCTTTTATTTAAGTGGGTAAATGAATAGTTAGTCGTCTCGTAAAAATTAGACGGCAGTTTTATTAAACGGTTAATATTATGTATATTTTAATTATTTTATATGTTTCGGGTTATGACCCGATTTAATAAGCGAGAGTTGGGCTAGTTAAATTAGCTAGTATTAAATTGTTAGGCCTTGGGCTTAAGGGCTTGGATTTGTTTAAATATTGATATGTAAAAATAAACCCTATTTCCCTAACTCATTTACTCCATTCGGCGCAAGAAGAAGCAGATCACGTTTTGTGATCGGCCCCATATTGTGATTGACGATGGAATATAATTCATTGTGATTGACGGTGAAGGAATTGGAGGGGAGCAGCTCAATGAAAATAGTTAGCAAGTAGGAGGTGGACGTTTGGTGGTGACGGCAAAGAACTACCACACATTCTTTTATTATTTTCCTCTTGATTTTGTTTGATGAGATCATGAGTTAATTCTCAACTAATTATTGGTCTGAATTTACACCTTCGTTCCCCCTTGGCGTCACCTAATTCTCAGCCAAGAAACTATCGTTGTCCGGGTGTTACCGTTTTATCGCGTGTTGGTTCGTAAGGGTATAATTTCTAACCTTTTTTTTTCACATCTTAATTAATCTTTGTTTGTAGAAGGGCTGCAGTTTTTGGGCAGGTTGGGGTCGGACCTGAGTCGGGTTCGGGTGTCGTTTTTCTTGTGTGATATTTTATTGACTTTGTTTCGTTTATCGTTTTGTAGACTATGTTCCGTTTTCCAAGTATTAATCCGAGTCATGTAATAATCTGCTTTGATGCCCCTCGTACTCGGTTTTAGTTGTCATCTGTTTTAGCTGCTGATTCTATAAATTTCAGGAGATGTCGGGTCTCGGGTTGGGTGAAAACCGTTTGTTGAATTGATAGACGTTTTATCGAAAAACTCGGAAACCGAACCTTAGGGTTCTTGGTTTCCTAAACCGAATAGATTTCTTAAATAAATTAACGAGATTTTGTGAATATAAGTTTCTGAGATAAAAAAAATGATTTCGGGGCTGTCGGGTGCCCTCGGATTATACGGGTTGGTATCGGGTTTGTTAAAACGAGTCTTATCACAACTTGGTTTTTGGACAGAATCTGTACATTCTGTTCGGGTCTGTTTTTACTACACTTAAAATATGTTTTTGGATTTTTGGCCCGTGCTGGTCACTTGTTTTCTGAGCTAGCTTTTCAATGCCGCAACCCTCTCGTCAATCCGACTTACAGTTTAAAAGTTATAGCTAATTTAGTATGCTGCTGTTAGGAAAATGACCTGTGCGGCATGCCTGTCTTGCAACACTGTTTTGAAACACTTAGAGTCTGTTTTAGCCAGTGACCGTCTCACAGAGATATGTAGTTCTGATTGTCTACTTTTCATGGTAAAAATATGGGATAAATCTACTGCACAGTTTAAAAGTTATAGCAGTTTCCGTGAGACCGACGGGTGCTGCCAGTTTTCTAAATTGAGTCCTTAGAACGGATTGTAATTCGGGTTTCATTTTTATGCTTTTAGGATCATCTAGGAATAACCGAGCAGCGCCTTAGAGTATTGAGGATCCTTTGGAGCTTATGTTTCTCGAGGTGAGTATTCTCACCGTGTATTCAGTTATAACGATACGTGCATGACTCATATGGTTAACTGTTTTGATCTGTTGTACTTTCTGTGTGTTGATCTGTTATCTGAGTGACTGTTTTGCATACTACTGATCTGAGACGGACGTGCCGAGTATCTGAGCCGGTACCAAGTCATTTTGTGCTACTAAGTGATAGGGCTATCTGTGTGGTTTATGTTAGGAGTTGAAAACATAAAAATAATTAATAAATCTCAGTGGAAATTCTGTGTGGTGGCATGAGTGCCAAATTCTGTATGGGCCCTTGTGGCAAATTCTGTGTGGGCCCTTGTGGCAAATTCTGTGTGGGCCCTTGTGGCATTTTAGTGTAAGGAGAGGCGAGGTTGATCTCTCGACTCGAGTTACACAAGCGCGCTATATAAATTTAAAAGATACAAAAACTGAGAAATTAACTTAGTGGTAAATGATTAGGAGTTCACCTGTGTGCCCTCATGTATTGTATGTTGTAGTTGTTTGCATTTTGAGTTTATTCACTCAGCTTCCCCGCTGACCCAAAAACTCCCTCCCATTTTTCAGGTACTAGCAAAGGAAAGGAGAAGGTGGACGGTTGACTGCTGTATTACTTCTTAGTGCTGATGTGAAACGTTTTTATTATTTCAAAACTCTGAATTTTATTTAAGACATTTCCGCATTAAATACATTTTATATTAAATAATTATTTTGGGGGATTATTTATGGGACCTTTTTGATTATAATTTTGAATTTAAAAATTTTTAAAATCTTGTAAATTTTAGGGTATTACAAGTTGGTATCAGAGCACTGACTTGAGGGATTTGGGTTCGCAGGGGGCGAATTCAAACTCAAGTTGAAATATTTTTTTTGAAAAGAGTAAAACAGTTTCTAAGAGAAGTTTCACATCAAACGTACAGCATGTTACGTCGACTCTCGCTTTTCCTGACGCCGGTAATATTTAAGAGCTTTTATTTATTTGGGAATTTTGTTGAATTATGTGTATTGAGGAATGACAAATATGAGAATTGCTGTTATTATTTTGAGTATAATTCTGATTTAACTCTGAGGGTATTTCGTGACGAGGATCGCTTTTCTGAGTATATTTTCCGTGTGTTATTCTGAGTGCATCTGCGTTATACACGCTAAAAATTATATACATATAATTTTATATAACTTGTGAGATTTTATAATTCTGAGACAATTAACCAAAAGAGTAATAAATGGATATAAACTGTGGATATAAAATCCATAAATTATTTAAATGAGAAATATGCTTGAATAAATGAGGAAGTTATTAGTATTGAAGAGGAGTAATGATTTTAACATTTTCTCAATGTGTCAAATTCATTGAGTAATTATTAAAATCTTAATAATTATATTATCAACTAATTTAAAGAATTTTGAGAAAATGTTAAAATCTTGCTTTTTGGGAAAGCACTTAATAAAAAGAGTTATTGAAACGAGTAAATAAAATATATTATCAACTAATTTAAAAAAATAATAATAAAAAAATTTATGATAGTTTATCAAGTAGAGTAAAGTGAAAATACCGAGAACAATATTTTGTTGTTGTGTTAAAACTTCAGTTGGGTTAAACATGTTTTTTTAAATGTTAAATTATCATTTGAGATTTTATTTAGTAAAATTTTTTTTCGGTTATTCACAAAATTTAGAAATTGTGAAATTTTTTTTTTTTTTTAGAAATTCGGGTGTTATAAAATCTTGGAACAATTAAAAAGGAAAATGCTTTTATAAAGAGATGAAACACGAGTATTGAGGAGAAATTATGCTAGGAAATAATAAACTGAGATTTATTAAATTGAGATCAAATAAGAAAACCTTTAAGGTATGTGATTTAAAAAGTTGAGTATGAAAATCCTTCAATTTTTCTCTATGTGATAAATGAGTTCAATGAAGAACTATTAAATTAACGCAAAGATATTGAATAGACTATAAAAGTTGTTATATTAACTCATCGAGAATTTCCGAGATGAATTAAAAATAAGTTATTCAAACTTATCTTAATCGGTAATTATTAAAAGTGAACTAAGGGGAACTGTCATCATTAATTCGGTGGTGATCTATTTAAAATAAATTAAAAGAGTTTATAAGCTATATTATGTTCTGAGTTTAACTGTTGAAAATATAATAAAATATTTTGGCTGAGTGCGTTTTGCTGAGTGCCTTTTTCCGTGTGCCTTTTGCTGAGTGCATTTCTGAGAATGTTTATAAGATTTTGACTACATGCAACTGAGTGCGAATTTGTATTTTTTTTTTTTGATATGGAAAATATATTATTATTATTATTATTTTCTCTCTGAGTGCGATTTGCTGGTGAACTTAAATGTGGGAAGTTGTAAACTTTGGGATTTACTCGTGACCAAACAGAAAGTAGGTGTCGAAAGTAATAGAGGGCCCCTATTATCGTACACACCGAACTTTTGGTTGGTTATGGGGAGATTTTGAAGGAAACGATGGACCAATGCTTGTTATTGTGAATCTATTTTATGCATGTTATTTGTTTGAGTGAGTATATGTGGTTTATGTTATCATAATAGAGAATTCTAGTGCCAAACTCGAGGACGAGTTTTTCTCCAAGTGGAGTTGAGTAGGGGTATAAAAGGAAATTGTCAAGAAATAATTATCATTAATTATTATTTATAAATATTATGAGCATGATGCTTATGCAAAGATATTTTATTGGTATGAATTTAAAGTGCGAAATCTAGATACATATAATTGATCAAATAAATTATAGGAGTAACTATCAAATCAAGCAGTTGAGAATAATTAAATTTATTTTATGGTAATTATAGAGTTTATAACAAACTGATAAATCGGGATTACTGGAGAAATTAATAAATCAAGTTAGTTGGGTTGAATGAATATCGTGCAAAAGGGAAGTAGTAATACTACAATTATATATAAAATAAGATAGTATACTTATTCTTGTGTGCTTATAATGAGATAATGAAGAATTATTAAATTAAAGTGATGAAAATTTATTAATGAGTTTGATATGAGAAAACAATTACAATGAAATTTTGAAGAAATGAGTTAAAGGAGAAAATTTTTGAATTAACGGGAAGTTTTATTCGAAATTTTAGAGGTATTATAAGATATTTATGAGAAAAATTGTATTGTGAACAATATACTTAGAGTTATTGAATAATATATTTGATTATTAATTATTGAATACTTAATTATCTTTTGAGGTTGTTAATTGGAGTTGATAATGATTTATTAAAACAAGTTCAAATTAGAAAATTTCATGTAGATTGACTATTGAGTAAATTTTTGAGTTATAAGAAGTTTATAAATCGAGTTAAATGAGCAAGTCAATAAAACAAGTTAAAAAGAGAAAGTTTTAATTTGTCGGGAAGTTTTATTAAAAAATTGTAGGTGTTATAAAGTTTTATGAGAAAAATATATTTCGTGAGTAATATATTTTATTTGGAGTTATCGAATAATATTTTTATTTATTAATTTATTGAATATTTAAAATTTTTGAAGTGTTATAAATTTTTATGATAAAATTTTATTTATAAGCAATTATTAAATTGAGTTGAAATTTATATCGTATTAAGAAGAAATTTCTAAAAGACGAGAAAGTACTAAATTAATGAACAATGAGAAAAATCTTTAAATTGGGAATAAAAGGTAATTGCGTATTGAGTAAATGAGAACTAATGGATTGATTCGTAAATTGAGTAACGAGAAATCATTATAAATAAGAGTATGAAATGTAATTGAAGTTTTTAGTGGGTAACATGAAATTTATGAGTAGATATGGTCAAAATAATTAAGAGACATTTTAAATTGTGTAAAATCAGTGAAACGGTCTATTAAAGGATCGTTAAACTAGATGAATGAGAAAACATCTATTAAAATAGTATCGAGAAACCACTAAATGTAATAGAATGAGAACCTATTAAAGGGAATTAAATGACAAGATCGTTAATTTGAGCTATTTAAAGGGTTATCAACATCGGTAATATGCAAACCTAATAGAGTAAGGTAACAATATAATGTTAAAGAAGAGTTATTTTGAGAACCAATAACACGGTTGAGAGAGAGTATATCATTCCAAGTATTATAAGCTGGTAAATTGGAACACGCGAGTAGTAATAAGAATGAGTAAAAATGTGATTTATACCTAATGCTATTACTTGTAAATATTATTACCTTATGAGTTGTTACTAAGTTAGAGTTTTGGGTTTGCTTCTGAGTTAAGATTTATAAGTTTGCTCCTGAGTTATACATTTTTGAGTTATACTCCTGAGATATGTTTTGAGTTTATTTCTGAGTGGGACTTCCGAGTTATATTTCCCGATCATATTTTGGAGTTATATACCTGAGTATATGAGAATTCTGTGTGATATGTACATTCCTTGTGATTTATTTGCATGGTTTTTATATTAAATGATAATGGTGTAAACCGCTAAATTATTTATTATGCTGTTAGCAAACTGTTGACCCATAGAGTAGAGGACCTTCCGAGCCATTTTGGTAGAAAATTGTCGATAATGAAATTTTTACCTGTTGCTAAAATGTGTAAGTGGTCATTTGATGGAGTGTGCGGGAAGAAAATTTTTCCATAAAAACTTGTTATCGTCATGAGGGATCCGAGTGTGATTGTGTAAATGGGTTGAATGACCAAGTTCCACGCCGAGATCATCTAACATCATCAACAGATCCGTATCAAATCTCCAAGTGGAGTTGAATCGGAGATCCAACGCGACACCAAGAGCTGAGTGCAACAACTGTGCCTGACTACGAGAGCAAGAAGACACCTTCAGCAGAGTAGCATGAGTTACTTTGTGTCGTTCTCGATATCCTTCCATCGATAAACCGAGGCCCTTAGAGAGTATTTCGATTCTATTTCGTGTAGCCTTATCTTTTTGCGCCGTTGGGGACGGAAAAGTGTATGAGCAGTTGCAAGATCCAGATTTTATTCTGATCGAGAACGTCACCCTAAAGAGTTTCCTTTCATTCATAACTCTATTTTCTTCCAATCTGAGTATGCATGTTGTGTGCGAGCCTGAGTCTGAGATGCGAGATAGCTACCCTGAGCTTCTTCCGAGCCATGACTTCGAGGACGAAGTCTATTTCAAGTGGAGTTGAGTTGTAACGCCCTGAAATTCTAATAATTAAATAATATTAATTTAATCGCCGTATTGAATTTAAAATGAATAATTAGTAGAATAATGAATTATATATTTGATATAGTTAATGATTCTCATTAACGCATTATTTAGACGTTTAACTAGTTGGACACTTTTAATTAATAGTTAAGACGTCTCATATTATTAGACGTAATTAAATTAGTCATGTTGTGATAATAAAATAAGTATTTAGTATTTACTTTTAATTTCTTTTATTTAAGTGGGTAAATGAATAGTTAGTCGTCTCGTAAAAATTAGACGGCAATTTTATTAAACGGTTAATATTATGTATATTTTAATTATTTTATATGTTTCGGGTTATGACCCGATTTAATAAGCGAGAGTTGGGCTAGTTAAATTAGCTAGTATTAAATTGTTAGGCCTTGGGCTTAAGGGCTTGGATTTGTTTAAATATTGATATGTAAAAATAAACCCTATTTCCCTAACTCATTTACTCCATTCGGCGCAAGAAGAAGCAGATCACGTTTTGTGATCGACCCCATATTGTGATTGACGATGGAATATAATTCATTGTGATTGACGGTGAAGGAATTGGAGGGGAGCAGCTCAATGAAAATAGTTAGCAAGTAGGAGGTGGACGTTTGGTGGTGACGGCAAAGAACTACCACACATTCTTTTATTATTTTCCTCTTGATTTTGTTTGATGAGATCATGAGTTAATTCTCAACTAATTATTGGTCTGAATTTACACCTTCGTTCCCCCTTGGCGTCACCTAATTCTCAGCCAAGAAACTATCGTTGTCCGGGTGTTACCGTTTTATCGCGTGTTGGTTCGTAAGGGTATAATTTCTAACCTTTTTTTTTTCACATCTTAATTAATCTTTGTTTGTAGAAGGGCTGCAGTTTTTGGGCAGGTTGGGGTCGGACCTGAGTCGGGTTCGGGTGTCGTTTTTCTTGTGTGATATTTTATTGACTTTGTTTCGTTTATCGTTTTGTAGACTATGTTCCGTTTTCCAAGTATTAATCCGAGTCATGTAATAATCTGCTTTGATGCCCCTCGTACTCGGTTTTAGTTGTCATCTGTTTTAGCTGCTGATTCTATAAATTTCAGGAGATGTCGGGTCTCGGGTTGGGTGAAAACCGTTTGTTGAATTGATAGACGTTTTATCGAAAAACTCGGAAACCGAACCTTAGGGTTCTTGGTTTCCTAAACCGAATAGATTTCTTAAATAAATTAACGAGATTTTGTGAATATAAGTTTCTGAGATAAAAAAAATGATTTCGGGGCTGTCGGGTGCCCTCGGATTATACGGGTTGGTATCGGGTTTGTTAAAACGAGTCTCATCACAACTTGGTTTTTGGACAGAATCTGTACATTCTGTTCGGGTCTGTTTTTACTACACTTAAAATATGTTTTTGGATTTTTGGCCCGTGCTGGTCACTTGTTTTCTGAGCTAGCTTTTCAATGCCGCAACCCTCTCGTCAATCCGACTTACAGTTTAAAAGTTATAGCTAATTTAGTATGCTGCTGTTAGGAAAATGACCTGTGCGGCATGCCTGTCTTGCAACACTGTTTTGAGACACTTAGAGTCTGTTTTAGCCAGTGACCGTCTCACAGAGATATGTAGTTCTGATTGTCTACTTTTCATGGTAAAAATATGGGATAAATCTACTGCACAGTTTAAAAGTTATAGCAGTTTCCGTGAGACCGACGGGTGCTGCCAGTTTTCTAAATTGAGTCCTTAGAACGGATTGTAATTCGGGTTTCATATTTATGCTTTTAGGATCATCTAGGAATAACCGAGCAGCGCCTTAGAGTATTGAGGATCCTTTGGAGCTTATGTTTCTCGAGGTGAGTATTCTCACCGTGTATTCAGTTATAACGATACGTGCATGACTCATATGGTTAACTGTTTTGATCTGTTGTACTTTCTGTGTGTTGATCTGTTATCTGAGTGACTATTTTGCATACTACTGATCTGAGACGGACGTGCCGAGTATCTGAGCCGGTACCAAGTCATTTTGTGCTACTAAGTGATAGGGGCTATCTGTGTGGTTTATGTCAGGAGTTGAAAACATAAAAATAATTAATAAATCTCAGTGGAAATTCTGTGTGGTGGCCTGAGTGCCAAATTCTGTGTGGGTCCTTGTGGCAAATTCTGTGTGGGCCCTTGTGGCAAATTCTGTGTGGGCCCTTGTGACATTTTAGTGTAAGGAGAGGCGAGGTTGATCTCTCGACTCGAGTTACACAAGCGCGCTATATAAATTTAAAAGATACAAAAACTGAGAAATTAACTTAGTGGTAAATGATTAGGAGTTCACCTGTGTGCCCTCATGTATTGTATGTTGTAGTTGTTTGCATTTTGAGTTTATTCACTCAGCTTCCCCGCTGACCCAAAAACTCCCTCCCATTTTTCAGGTACTAGCAAAGGAAAGGAGAAGGTGGACGGTTGACTGCTGTATTACTTCTTAGTGCTAATGTGAAACATTTTTATTATTTCAAAACTCTGAATTTTATTTAAGACATTTCCGCATTAAATACATTTTATATTAAATAATTATTTTGGGGGATTATTTATGGGACCTTTTTGATTTTAATTTTGAATTTAAAAATTTTAAAAATCTTGTAAATTTTAGGGTATTACAGAAATCTCAAAGGTGTAACTAATGTAAGTCTTATCATTCTGGGCCGTGTACAACTCAGACAATGAAGTGTATTCGATGTGGGCAGATGGGTCATGAGGTTAAAGATTGTAAGTTTCCTCGTAATGTGTGTTGGAACTGTCAGAAGGAAGGCTATCGGGTAGGTGATTGCCCAACGGGAAAGAGATATGGGTCCGGTTCAGGGTCAGGGTCGGCGGGAGGTTCGTTATCTTCAACGGGCCAAAAGAGAAAGAACCCCCTCGTCCACCTGAGGGTAGAGCTTTTCAGATGACGGTAGATGATGCTATGTCTACCGATGATGTTATCACCGGTATGTTCTTGATTAATAATATACCTGCACGTGTACTTTTTGATTCCGGTGCTAATCGTTCTTTTATTTCGATAAAATTTTGTGATAAATTGAATTTACCTGTTAAAAATGTGACAACACCATTAGAGATTGAAGTAGCAAATGGTAAGACGGTTCCGATTACAACATCTGTGACCGGGGCACGTATAGATATCGAAGGTGTTCATTTTGAGGTATTCCTTTTAGTAATGCTGATATCCGGCTTTGATGTAGTACTTGGTATGGATTGGCTAAGTATTAATAGAGCGAATATTAAGTGTCATAAGAAAATAATTTTTTTTCCTTTATCTGACGGGACACGTGTAGTGGCCCGTGGGGAACGAGTCAATTCATCTATTCCATTAATATCTTTTATGAAAGCTAGAAAGGCATTAGTCAAGGGGTGTGAATCATTTTTGGCATATGCAATTGATGCCCGGAAAGAAAAGAAGCCAGTTAATGATATCCGGGTGGTATCGGAATACCCGAAAGTGTTTCCTGATGAGTTACCTGGGTTACCTCCCATTCGAGAGGTAGAATTCAAAATTGACCTTATTCCTGGAACTAGTCCGATTGCTCTGGCTCTGTATCGATTGGCGCAATCGGAAATTCGAGAAATGATGACCCAAATTCAAGAACTTCTTGATAAGGGTTTTATCCGGTCAAGTTCCTCACCTTGGGGAGCTCCGGTTTTATTCGTGAAAAAGAAAGATGGTACATTTCGTATGTGTATAGATTACCGGGAATTAAATAAAAGAACCGTGAAGAATAAATATCCATTGCCTCGAATAGATGATTTATTTGATCAACTACAAGGTGCTTGTTATTTTTCGAAAATTGATTTACGGTCCGGTTATCATCAAGTACGTGTACATGAAGATGATATTCACAAAATTGCTTTTCGTACCCGATACGGTCATTATGAGTTCGTAGTTATGCCTTTCGGGTTAACAAACGCACCCGCGATATTTATGGATCTTATGAATCGGGTATGTCGATCTTTCTTAAATAAATTTGTCATTGTATTTATAGATGACATATTGATCTATTCTAAAACTGAATCGGATCACGAGGATCATTTAAGGCAAGTTTTGAGTACTTTGAAACGGGAACAATTATATGCTAAATTTTCAAAATGTGAATTTTGGTTACGAGAAGTGCAGTTTTTGGGTCATATTATTTGTGCAGACGGGGTGAAAGTTGATCCAGCAAAGATAACAGCGGTTATGAATTGGAGTGTACCGAAAACACCGTCAGAAATCAAGAGTTTTCTTGGATTGGCGGGTTATTACCGAAGATTTATTAAAGACTTTTCGAAGATTGAGGGTCCATTAACCAAGTTAACAAGAAAGATGTACCGTACCGGTGGAATGAAGAACAAGAGAAGGCGTTCCAAACTTTGAAAGAATTATTATGCCAAGCACCAATTCTCGCGCTACCCGAAGGTTCGGAAGATTTTGTGGTTTATTGTGATGCTTCATACTTGGGTTTAGGGTGTGTATTAATGCAAAGAGATCTGGTGATTGCTTATGTTTCTCGACAGTTGAAGACTCACGAGAAGAATTATCCTACCCATGATTTAGAGCTAGCGGCGGTAATTTTTGCATTAAAACTGTGGAGACACTATTTGTATGGTACCAAATGCATTATTTGTACCGATCACAAAAGCCTACAATATGTGTTTTCGCAAAAAGAATTAAACATGAGACAAAGACGGTGGCTAGAACTTATAAAAGATTATGATTGTGAAATTAAATACCACCCGGGGAAGGCAAATGTAGTTGCGGATGCATTAAGCCGAAAATGATCGTCAAATAATGTTCGGTTTATGAGAATCGAAATTGTATCCGAATTGATAGATCGATTAAAGATTTGTCAACAAGAAGCTTTATTAGATAATAATTTGAAAGCCGAGATCATGACGAAGCGAAAAGATGAATTAGAAGTTGATTCTCGAGGGTTAAAAACCTTTCATACACGGGTTTGGGTGCCGTTGATTGGTGGGTTACGTGATCTTATTATGACGGAGGCGCATAAATCACGGTTATCTATTCATCCAGGTAGTACAAAGATGTATAATGATTTGAAAGTGTTATATTGGTGGCCTACAATGAAGACCGATGTGGCGCAATTTGTAGAAAAATGTCATATTTGTGCTCAAGTTAAAGCCGAGCATCAAAAGCCATACGGGTCTTTGAAACAATTAGAAATTCCCGAGTGGAAATGGGAACATATAACTATGGATTTCGTTACTAAACTTCCTCGTACCCAAAGAAATCATGATATGATTTGGGTAATAGTAGATCGATTGACGAAAAGTGCTCATTTCTTAGCTACAAGTGAAACCGCATCACTTGATAAATTAGCTAAATTATACATTGATGAAATCGTGTCTCGACATGGTATTCCTTTATCGATTGTATCTGATCGAGATTCTCGATTTGTTTCTAATTTTTGGAAAGGATTACAACGGGAATTGGGCACTCGAGTTAATTTGAGTACCGCATATCACCCACAAACCGATGGGCAAACCGAGAGGACGATACAAACTCTCGAAGATATGTTACGAGCATGTGTTTTAGAATATGGTGGATCTTGGGATACACATTTACCGTTGGTGGAATTTGCTTATAATAACTCATATCATTCTAGTATTAAAATGCCACCGTATGAAATGTTATATGGTCGTCGATGTAGAACTCCTACTTGTTGGTTAGAAGCCGGGGAAAAACAATATGTCGGACCCGATATTGTTGAAATGACCGCCAAGAAAGTGAAAATAGTCCGAGAGAAGTTGAAAGCGGCTCGAGATAGACAAAAGATGTATGCGGATCCCCGACGTCGACCGGTTACGTATGAACAAGGTGAGTTAGTATATTTGAAAGTGTCGCCGTGGAAACGCGGAAAGTTAGCACCACGGTATATTGGACCGTTTCCGATACGCCGGGTAGTTAATGATCAAACGGTTGCATTAGATCTTCCTCCGGAATTAGCGGGTATTCATGACACATTTAATGTGTGTTATTTGAAAAAGTGTCACGTTGAAGATGAAAGTCAAGTATTACCGATACGAGATTTGAAAGTTGATATGAAAAAGAGGTTAGTTGAAGAACCTGTTGAGTTATTAGATCGAAAAGTTACTAAGTTACGGAAGAAGCAGATTCCTATGGTGTTGGTAAAGTGGAAACATAGTTTAGGTTCGAATTTAACGTGGGAGACGGAAGAAGATATGAAGAATCGTTATCCGGGTTTATTTGAACGTGTTGAGATTCAGTCCTCGGAATCTCTTTAAGGAGGGGAGATTTGTAACACCCCGATACCCGGTCAAGCATTTTTAAGGTTGTCGGTAAGTTTATTTTATTATTATAATTTTAGGGAATTTTATTTGATTTATTAGAATTTTTAACCTCGGAGTTAAAAATTAGTAAAACTGAGATAGATATATATTAGTATGATTTTTATATATCTGGGTCCACTTTTGAACCAAAGTTCTAAATATACCTTCGTTGTTTGAAACAGAGTTAGTTACATATTTTAAATTAAATATCTACGAACAAGATATATATAATATAATACTGTGTTAAGGGATAATTAGACCCTCAATCATTTGAGTGCACGTGTGTATGTGTGTGGGCATAAACGTGTGTATGTGTGTGGCATAAAAAGGAAGATTGAATTCCATTTTTTTTTTCTTCCTGTACGTCGCCCAAGCACCAGAAACATTTCTCTTTGAGTGTCTTCTTGATAAATTTTGTTAATTGCTTCAAGAATCTTCACAAAACAGTTGCTAAATTCGACTTAGTGCAGTATTTGGTAAGTATTATCCTTTGGTTGTTAGGGTTTCTTCTTTCTTGATTTGTCTAAAGGTTAGGGTTCTTGGTGGGTTTTAGGTGAGAACCTAAAACTGATGATTTCTCTAGGATTTTTTGAGTTAGTTGTAATTAGTATATGATATTTTACTAGTAGGAACTTTGATTTGGTGATTAATAGAAGGAATCACCATTTTTGGTGATTTGGGTCAAGAAACCTAATTTAATGAATTGAGAAATTTATAAATTTGTGATATTGGTGATTATATAAGGTTGTAAGTAGTGCTATAATTGCAATAGAAACTAGTTATAACCTTAAATGGATTAGTTGATAGTGTTCGAACAAGAGTTGGTAAATTATGGTTATGTAGGTTGACTTTAAATTGAGTCAAACCTGAATTTGGTAATAACTAGATTAATTAATTGATTATATTATGTAGTTGTAAAGTGATGATTAGATTGATTTATATTTTAAAGTGTTTTTAGAAAAGAAATGGGTTTTGACAAGTTTGGGTCAAAATAGTACCCTAAATTGTGTAATTGCAAGTTATTAGTCGAATTTGACTTTGAGTAAGTCAAAGATGTTGTTTGTGCAGTAATTTAAACTTGTAATAAGTGTAAAAGTTGCTTTCAAGTTGAGTTTCAAATTTATACACATTTTGACTTGAAATGATACTAATTCGGTTGTTGTTTCGGTTAGCAGGAAAAGGGAAGGCGAAGACTCAGTGATATAAGACGACTGAGTGGTCATCAATAGTGCCAAGGTGAGTGGAATTATAACCTTTGTACTGTTTAATTGCAATGGTTTAGGTTGCAATTTGCTGGGTTGGTTTTGGAAATTGTTGAGTTGAAAAGTGCAGGGTTTTAACCATCTGATGCTGATCGCGACGCGAACTTTATAGGTTCGCGACGCGAACCTGTTGCCGTGAAATCAAAACCAAACAGCGACCCGAAATAGCGAACGCGAAATTTTTAGCGGATGAGATCGCGACGCGATCTCTTATTCGCGACGCGAATTCTGGCGCGAACAGGGGTTCGCGACGCGAACTTGCTGTTTGGCTGCAAAACTTGTGTTGAGTTTTACACAGTATTTTCTAATGTTAATTAACTGGCTATGTGTTAATTAATTGATATGTGCACATGGAAAAAGAGTAGAGGACAGTCTGCGTGGGGGGCTGGGCTTTCGTTTACTGTTAGATAACGGTAATTGTACCTTGACATATGTGTTGTGTTTGAAGGAAGCTTTACCGTTGCTAATGAGTAAAGGGCTTCCGGTAAGCTGTTGTTAGGCCCACAACAGTTGTAAGGTTCTGCAAAACCGCCGGTCCTTTCATTATTTGTGAATTAGTGAAAATTGTGAATCGAGTTTGTTGGATTTGACATTATAAAGTGTTATGATTTTAATCACTTAGCTGTGTGCTAATTCCCCTCGATGTTGAATCATTTGCAGGTTTTGGAGATTGTATTTTGGGAGTTTGTGAATAGGAATGGATGACCAAATTATAAAGATATGTTTTTGGAAGTCGAGCCGAAAGTTTATAACACCGTTTTGTAAATATTAAATTACTTTACTTTTATATCGTCTGTAAATTAATTAGTTTAAACGCTTCCGTGATTTGTTTTTTTTTATTTTTTAAAAATGGCATGAAAAATTACGGTGTTACAATTTGATCTTGACCATCTTGATCTAATGGCTAGGATTTGTCCCTTGAACTAGACAAATCCTTTAAACTATCTAGAATACAACTCTATTTCTTCAATATTTGATCTATACAAATTTGAATGTTGAAATGGAGCTGCTATTTTTTAAATATGTGAAAGAAACGTAGTTATATTTGCAATCAAATGAACTTTTTTATTGATATACAAACTTCAAAAATTCAAACACCCAAACGTATTTTATTTTAACTTGCAAACCCCATAGTCAAAAGGTTGCTGATAATCTCATAGTCCCGTATTCAACAAAACACGCATTTTCATTTTATAATACTCCCTAATCCTTTTTTTCCAAGGTGTGATAATTTTTTTTACTAAAAAGTTACGTTTTTCATATTTTTTAAATCAAAATATCCTCTCTTTTTTATTTATTTATTACCAATCAACTATTCTTTTCACACAACTTGTGAATTTAACAACTTTCACTGCTCGAATATTGTTTAAACCCACAAACATTTAAATAAGATCATAGGTATTTGTTTGGTCATGCATATGTTATAAGTGTTATAAATAAAATAGAATAATAAATACTATGTGCATTATAAGGGATAAAATTTTTAAATAATTACGCTCTGCTTAATACGAAATCCGGGAAAGGGTATCGAGAATAAATTTCAAAAAGTTGAAAAGTACATTATTCTCTTTTTAATCGTGTTAAGAATACATTATTCCCTTTAAATAATTCTTTTCCTTAATTTAAATCACTATCATAAAATATTTAAATAATATGGAAGACATTAAAATATTTGTTGGTTGATGTCATCCCAATAGACCTACGGTTTAGTTGACACTCGCCACCCGATCATTGCCATGTGGAGTAATGGAGCATTTGATTGGATTAATTTAAAATTTATGCTTAAATTTAGAATTTTGCAGAAGTTATCTAAATATTAAATGAAAATGGACTTTCCGTGATATTTTTATAATCTCGAAGTTTTTATGATTTTTTTTTCCTTATATAAAATTTGACGAATTTTTTTAGAGTATACAAAGTGAGAGGTTTTAGTTGTCGTTTATGTTAGAACGTTGACATACCACGTTCTAGAGCATCGTCTAAGGAAAGAAGTAATTGTGCAATCAAAATTTTTTTGTTTCTTTTTATTTCCAAAACGCATGCTATTGTTTTTTGCGTTGTTTTCTTTGTAATTTTAAAAGTTTGCTCACTACGATTTTTATCAATAACATTTTTACTAAAAACATTTCAAAAGTAATATTATCACTCCTCTTATTCTTATGTTTATATGTTGCTAATTTCGATGAATAAACAGTTTTCATGATGTTAAAAGATTTACAGTCTAGCAATATACTCCCTCCGTCCCACAAAAAAGTTCCCATTTGTGTGTGGCACAAGTTTTTAGGTGATAGTTAGTGGTGGGGTAATTTGTAATAAATTTGATTAAAATATAAAGTTGGTTTGGAGAGAGAAAGATAATTAGTGGATATAAATGGTTGGGCACTTAGTAATAATAATATTTTATTATGTGGGACCTATCAAATATGAGAAATGGGAACTTTTTTGTCGGACAAAAATTTTGAGAGAAATGGAAACTTTTTCGTGGGACGGAGGGAGTAACTTATAATACGTGTTAAATCCTGTCATTGATAAAATGGTATATGCGTTTGAAAAAAATAACCATTTTCATGATGGGGCGGGTAGGGCCCATGACAAACCACTATATATGACGGCAATTAATCCACGTGGGAAATGTTATTTAAATATAAATTGTGTGTTTTTTTTAACTTAATAATCTTTACTAAAACATCCCGCCTAACTTGTGCTTACTTTTACATTACGTGTTGAAGCTCAAATAGTACTATTATATTTATATGAATCGAGTAATAAAAGAGGGCAAGTATATGTCCTTATCAACTCACTATCATTTTATTTCCACTCAATAACTTTAACTTTTTTAGTTATAGTTTCAACGTTCAAGTTTAAACTCGGATATAATTATTCAAATTGAGTTTTATCTAATTCGTGCTTAAGTTAAAACACAATAAATGGGTTGAAAATATATAACGAGTCGCCCTTGAAGTTTTAATGATGCAAACAATTTGCTATTAAGTTTTTTGAGAAACGGTATTAGTGTTTAATATCTATCTTATGATTAGAAATACTTCATCCGATTCAAAATAATTCAAAATAAGTGATACACTTTTCTTTTTAGATGATTCAAAATAAGTGATACACCTTGAAAAATTACTTTATTTGGCCAAAAATAATGGAACCCACACCCACTAACTATCTACTTTAACAAAGTGAAATGCTTATTTTTACTTTTAAACATCATTAACCCCACTTTATTCAAAAAATATGAGATCCATTTCCCACTAACCATCAATTTAATCTAATGTAATCATCATTATAATCTTTTGCATCAAAAATCATGAAACTCAAATTGTATCACTTATTTTAAATATGAGGATGTAACATAAATAAACACATATAATATGCATTAATAACATTTCTCCATAAGTTTATCTGTTGTCATAATTTAATTTTCTGAAGCAATCTCACTTTAATACATGCATGGAGCAATATAGTTTTCCTTCCTTTTTTATAAGGAAAGTTATTAACTCGGGTTTTTGATCCGTTGGTTTAGTTTTTATTCCACGTGTTCTAAAAAATACTACTTCGTATATTCTGTATTCCACGTTTTCGCGGAGTTATAAAATTTCCCATCCTGATATATTTATTTTTGTGCGCATAAATAATTGAACAATATACATGTTGGGTATTGGTTTACTGCCACGTGTCACATTTAGCTTTAGTTTCCATGTAAAAATTATTTGTGCTAATTCGTACGGAACAAATTTATTCAAAATGATAATGATGCTCTTAATGTGAGGAATTAAATGTAAAATGTGTTAAAAGTAAAAGAAGTGCATAATTGTCATTTGAGATGAATTTATCTCTGTATGAATAAAAATTACTCGATACGAATGAGCTCATTTTTTTAAACATGTATTTATAATCTACACCTAAATAACATGTAGTAAGAATTACAAAGAAATTTTTTACTACATAACATTGATGCTTTCTTATTATTATTTGTAGCAATAATTATCATGTAAAACTTATTATCATGCGAACATAATATTAGTAAGAATGAAACACGACAAAATAATCAAAATTGATGCTTAAAATGTAGATTTTGCAACTATTTTTCTGAATAGGTGGTATGTAATAAATACTCTTACGTCCCACAAAAAACTTCTCATTTCATTTTAAACTTTTATCCTACAAAAAACTTCTTATTTCATACATTTGATGAGCTCCACATAATAAAATATTATTATTACTAAGGACCTCACTACTAACTATCCACTAACTATCTTTCTCTCTCCAAATTAATCTTATATTTTAATCAAAATTATTACCAATGACCCCACAACTAACTATCATCTTAAAACTTATGCCAAAGTGAAATGAGAAGTTTTTTGTGGGATGGAGGGAGTAATATGGTAGTTATATTAAACCAAAGTTATAAGGGTTAGTCAACTAGTTTAGTAATCAACTTAATTAATTCAAAATATAATGCTCACTCATTATCAATGGGAATTGATTTGTTTAAGGTAAATTTTAATTCATTTAAGAAAAATTAAAGTTATTTGACATTTATACCCTCAAAATTATTTTACTTCTTTTTATTAAAAACCCTTATCCCACAATTGATATAGGGTTTATTAGTTCGTAACTTCGTATCCCTCTTTATCACTTATAGGTGGCAGCATCTCACAATCTGTGACAATTAATTTAATTAACACGTTTATGACTTATATGAATCTCATGTTTCTTTTGAATTAATTGATAGCTTCAAAAAAATTATTCAAAACTAAAATTGTTAGAGAAATTTTTTTTTTGAACAGCAAGAAAAGGTATAACGGCAACGAGCTTCGGCATTGCCATCACCCGCACCGAAGATACCAGGAATCAAATATTAATTCTTATTGGAACAATTTTAACCCAAGGCATGTCAGTATCCGGTGGTGGGCCCGACATAGAAGCCTCAAACGCATGTCTTGCCGACGCAACAGTAAACATTCCATCCTTCTCGAGTGCCCACGTCCAAGTATTCTGTCCGGTATGACTATTCTGCAAAACCTGAAACCAAGAATCAAGTGGAATATTAAATTTATTAAGATGATCACGAACCTTTACGATGTTATTCCAGACCCCCGAGAATTTACTAGCCGGTATATTATCATGCGATATATTATGAATTGCCTTAATAGTGTTTTTCCAAAGAGTATTATCTTCTCGTTTCAGCCTCCACCACCATTTTGATAACAATGCAAGATTTTGAGCTTTAAGGCTGGGTACATTTAGACCTCCCGATTTTAATGGTTCATAAATTTTCTTCCACCTAATCCAACTAATTTTAATCTCGCAAAACTCCATTGGTTGATTGGACAACGGAAATCAATAGCTAGAGCATGCCAACAATAATATAATTAGACTGGGAATGACAATCAATACTATCAACTAATTGAATCTATATAATGGCGTCATATACGTAAATGTAAATCAAATCCATGTTACATGTGAGGCATAAAGCAGGGGCAATGAGGCGATAACGGTGGTAAAGGTACACTCAGTGTCGTGGTTAGAGAGGAATGGTGAGATTAATGAATAATTAATTGAGGGATTAGGGTTAAGTTGAAAGAAAGGGTAAAAAAAAGTTAGGAGGGTATAATTGTCAAACATTTTAATTAACCTTAGATGAATTAAAATTTGCCTTAGACAAACAATTCCCATTATCAATAGGTTATAATTGATGTTTAAATTTTTTACCGGTATTCACAGTCAACCAAAACATCATTAACAGCTGCCAAACCATCATTACCTAACAACCATCACTGTCCTTCATCGTGCTCCGCCAACCTACTTAATAATGTTTAACCGGACAAATTTAACTCGGCAAACTGATTGAACAGGTTTCTAAGTTGTGGCCGATTCAATATAAAAACCAATTTTTTTTAACCGTGATTAAAACATGTCTTAAGGAAACCATCAGTCCTTGGACATATTTTCCATCAAAGTTTTTTTATGCATAAGGGGAAAAATAAGCAATACCTACTAAATAAATTACAATAAATTGTAGTAATGAAATGTTTTTAAATTTTTAGTTGATAGTTGAGAACGTGGCAAGTGGTAGGAGGAGAAGCACTTTGGAGCGATTTCTGATTCCCCCTAAACCCCCACTAAGTAATATATAATTAACAAGGATCTTGTAGATAATGTGTCATTTGGTATTGATATTTGATGTAAGATATTGCTGATTACCTATATGTCATGAGTTTATATCTTGATGTGAAAAAATTAGAGTAGATTAAGTATTGTTAAAAAAAACAAAGATCTTTTAATTAATGTTTGATTACATCACTAGATTTGTGTTCTAGGTAGTCCAAAAGTTTTGTAGAGTTCAAAGGGATAGATCTTAGTCATTTGATCAAAATGGTCAAGATCAAATCCGTTATCCACAGACACCTCCTGCCGCCGCCGACCATAGCCGGCCGCCGCCTCCAGCCACCTCCGGCCTCCGACCACCGCCGATCACTGCCGTCCGCCGCCGCCGGCCTCCGGTGGCCGGCGGCGGCCGACGGTGGTGTGGCTGACAATGGTGGTGGGGGTGGTGGTGGTATTAATGTATTGAAACCATGTGATTCACTAAAAACAGGGGTTCCGAAATACAGACGAGCATATTACTTCGAATCATTTGTGTTTCAAGTCACGAAACACATGTGATTCACTAAAAACAATAGTTTCTAAAAACAAGGGAGCATACGAACTTCGAATCACGCACATGTGTTTCAAGTCACGAAACACATGTGATTTACTAAAAACAGGGGTTCCAAAATACAGATGAGCATGTTACTTCGAATCACATGTGTTCCAAGTCACGAAACACATGTGATTCACTAAAAATGGAGTTTCTAAATACGGGGGAGTGTACGAACTACGAATCACATGTGTTTCCAAAAGGTGAAACACATGTGATTTACTAAAAACAGAGGTTTCAAAATACAGATGAGCATATTAATTCGAATCACATGTGTTTCAACTTACAAAACACATGTGATTCACTAAAAATTGAATACACAACCACCACCGCCGGTCAGCACCACCGACCGCCGGCCGCCACCTCCGGCCACCGCTTTCCGCCGCTGGCCGGCGGCCGGTGGTGGTGGGGTATTGATGTATTGAATCACATGTGTTGGTAGTGGTGGTGGTGGTTTGAATGTTGATCTTAACCTTTGACTTATATTGATCTAAAGGCCAATATTATCTCTTGAGACTTTATAAAATTCATACTTTTTTTTTTTGAACATCTAGTTAGAAGTTAGTGCTTCGAGCCTAGACAGTGACATCGACAAGGGGCAGTATGCCTTCCCTCGAACCTTCCACTTTTTTGTCCACGATGGGACTTGAACCCATGACCAATAGATCATGGGCAACACCTTAAATCTTCCTTAGATACCACTAGGCTACAAGCCTTGGGTTATAAAATTCTTACTACCTAGAAGAAACCACCACATCACTATGACTTTAGAGACCAAAAAACTTATAAGTGTTTAGAATAAATAGTCTCTCATGTTTTTCCTTGTCGTGCATTTTTTTGTCATAAGCATGAACACAATCATTATTCTAAAGGTTATTGAGTAAAATAATAAAAAGCATGTACAAAGTCAAGACTCTTGAGCTCTATCCGCTCCAAAAATGAAGACAATTGAATGGCGTTCTATACTTATAACACACATATCACGTTCATATGTCACCCATTTAGCGATATATATTGACAATGTCGTACCTTTTGGTAACGTCTTATTTTAAACAAGATATAACATACGACAAAACTAATTAACCAATTAAGAAAAGGACAAAAATAGACATTGAAAAATGATATGATGTCAATTTTTGTGATGGTGGCAATAATGGAAAAGGGTAAGTAGTTATATTTATTTCTTATAAATTTATATACGGGCCAAACATGAAAGCAACTGCCCATCTTCAAGCTAAGTACATCTTGCTTTTAATAAAGGGGATTACTTGTAGCTAGGGGTGAGCAGAAAAAGAGGGTAACCGGAATCGGAATCGGAACTGTCTCGGAACCGGAGGTTCTGGACCCGGAACCTGCTAAGAGGATCCGGTTCCCAAAATCATGGAACCGCCTTAAGAGGTTCCGGTTTTCAAAATTAAGGAACCTGGAACTGGTGGATACCCTGGAACCGGCGGTTATACGGTATATTTTTATTAAAATATATAATATATAATATATTACACATGATTAAATTAAATAGATTTTTGATTTATCTAAATGTAAAATACTAGTCCAAATAAAAATATAAATTGATCTTACTCGTTATAATTTAGTCAGAAATTGGGTGATAGTGAGACATTCACTCGTCGTGAGGTCTTATCTTTGTGACTGACATTTACATTTACTATGTTTTTGTCATTTATATTCACTTATTTATATTTTGAACAATATTTGTAATCGTCGAAATATATATAAAATCGTTAAACGATATTTGTAATCATTAGTTTGTGTGATTTATTGTCTTGTTTATTCAGTAAGTAATATTAATTTTTTTTGGAATTTAGATACAGGGTAACCGGAACCTGCCCTGTAACCAGTGGTTCCGGTTCCGAAAATTTAGGAACCTGTCTTCCAGGTTCCGGTTCTGGTTCCTATATCTCAGGAACCTGCGGTTCCGGTTCTGGTTCCGGTTCCAGTCAGAACCGGCGGGTACCCTGTTATGCTCACCCCGTACTTGTAGCATCATCAATATGACAAAAACCCTAAAATTGTCATTTTCAAATTATTGGTCATGGGCTATAAGCGGTTCAAAGAAAGATAGATAACAAATACTACCTCCGTATCAAAATAAGTGATACATTTGAAGAATTGCGGTTTTTGAGGCAAGTGATACATTTGAAGAATTGCGGTTTTCCGGTTCTGGTTCCGGTTCCAGTCAGAACCGGCGGGTACCCTGTTATGCTCACCCGTACTTGTAGCATCATCAATATGACAAAAACCCTAAAATTGTCATTTTCAAATTATTGGTCATGGGCTATAAGCGGTTCAAAGAAAGATAGATAACAAATACTACCTCCGTATCAAAATAAGTGATACATTTGAAGAATTGCGGTTTTTGAGGCAAAAGATTAAAAAGTGGTTTAAATTAGATTAAAGTGGATAGTTAGTAGATAATGGGTCTCACTTCTTTGGAATGTAGTGATATTAATGATGTTTAAAAGTAAAAGTAAGGGTAAAAGAGTAATTTCACTTTATTCAAGTAGATAGTTAGTGGAGAATGGGTCCCACTTTTTTACCAAATAAGATAAGTTTTGGAAGTATATCACTTATTGGTTCCACCCCTAAATAGAAAGTGTATCACTTATTTTGATACGGAGGTAGTATATAGATAAACAAAGCCAAAGTTTACTTGTGGCCGGGATGGTATTAAACTAATAATCTAATTATATCTCATGTTTATATCGTTTCTTAAATATTTTATTTAGAGTATTTAATTGAATTTCAAATCTCATACAAGTATATCGACAAGCTAACGTGTACTAGAACGACATCTTGTCGTGTAGAATAGGGATCCATACATACGAAAATGATTGTCACAAGTTTCCTTCCATAAGTATATTTGACATAAGTTTCACATACTGATCTTAGATAGGCGTGTATTGCAGTTTTTTCAGGTTGGATTGAGTACAGGTTTAAAATTTATTTATTTTTGTATATCATAACTTTGATAATCTATTTAGCTATGATCATCTTCTATTCCAAAATAAAAAATGTTTGAGATCTATTTATTGAATTCTTAAAGGGTATTCCTATTTAATACAGAATCCTCCGCGGTATTCGATCTTTGCTCGTGATGTAAGCCATCTAACCGTTTTCTGTGACATTTTCTGAATTATTGAAGATATGTTTTTTTTGGAAACGAATTATTGAAGATATGTTAGTAGCAAATATTAAATTCATTTAACGGGCCATTGAGTTTACAATCTGAGTTCCGTGTAGGAGACTTGAACTTTAAATTTTGGGCTAAGGTGTAAATTAAAAACTAAAAATGTCCATGTGTTGGGCCTTAAGTATAATTGCTACTTTGCTAGTACAACCTCTCTATTTTAGTATTTAAATAAAAAATTCGTTTTTCACAGAAGTCTAATTTGATCAATTGTATTTTAAACACATAAAATCATCAAGCTCTAAAAGCCGTTATTCTACTACTTAATTTACGTAGTACCCTACTAAGGCTATAAAGCATGATGTAAAAAGCAAGAAAACACACCTATGGTAGAGGAATTTCTTTATATTTGGTGGAGCTCCTCCATATTTGAATGAGTGTGATGGGTATTTCCTTCAAAGTGGTATGGTGTGGTTGCTTAGGTGACGTCTGTTGTGACAAAACTTTTGGTGTGGCCGATGGTGCACATACCACATGTCTAAATAGTAGGCATGTAAACGAATCGAACGTTCAACGAACCGTTCGGCAGCAGTTCGTTTATGTTCGTTCGTTTAGCTAAACAAACGAACACGAACAAGATTTTGTGTTTGTTTAGTTAAACAAACGAACAGGAACAAAGGCACGTTCGTTCGTTTGTTTATGTTTGTTTGTTAGTGTTCGTTTGTATTCGTGTTCGTTTAATATTGAATTAAATATAAAATATTATTCATAATATTGATTAATTATAGTTAAAATAAAAAATGTAGATACATAAAACCCTTAGGTGGCGTTTGGTTCGTTGGAATCCCCTGGAATTACTGGGAATTGGAATCTAATTCCAGAGCTTTCCTGCGTTTGGTTCACTATTTTCAGGATGGAATTGGAATCCAGTGCACCAAAACTTTCCTTCAGTTGAGGGAATTCAGATTCCTTCCGACTACCAGACCTGTCCTTCACCTGATCGAGTATTAATTGGATTTCCGGTTTATAGGGTCGGGTTATAACCAAACCAAATAACTCAACCAACCCGATTCAAGTTCGGGTTATAATCGGGTATGTTATTTGGGTTTCGGGTGCACAAAAAACTCGAACTGTAACCGGACCCGAAAACCGAACCGGCCAAACCCGGTTTTGACCCAAACCGGTTCGGTTTTTTTAAACCGGTTTTTTGGACCGGGTTCAACGTTCGGTTTCTAACCGGTTACCCTTCCCGAACGTTGAACCCGGTCCAAACCGGTTATTCCGAACCCAAAACCGGTTTCTAACCGGCTATAACCCGAAAAAAAACCCGGAAAAATATAACATGATTTTAAAAACCCACAATAAAAACCGTTAAACCCGACCTAAATGGCCCGAAAGTTTAGACCGAACAACACCCCTAGGTGGTTGTGGAGTGATAGAACTACATTTAAATTTCAATTCCTAATGACCCAACCAAACACAAAAGGCAAGGAATTGGATTCAAATTCAAATTCCTTGAAATTCCAATTCCATCCAAGATTCCAATTCCATCGGAAAACATTCCGTGAACCAAACGGCCCCTTAGGTTTAGACTTTCTCGTTCAATTTATTTAGAAACCTACAATCCTTGATCTCCATTACTTGTTTAGAATTAACAATCTTGGGTTGTTCGTATTTTCATTTATGCAACTTATGTTTCTGATATCCTTAAGGTGGTTTTGGAAATGGTAGAAACATGTTTTCCTGCATTTTGTTTGTTTGTGTTCGTTTATGTTTGTTTATATTCGTTTGTGCACGATTGTGTTTGTTTATGTTCGTTTATGTACGTTTGTGTTCGTTTGTGTTTGTTTTATGTTTATTTATGTTCGTTTGTGTTCGTTTATGTTTGTTAGCCTCGTTCACGAACCGTTCGTGAATGATATTGGCGGATTTATACATATTTAAATCCGCAAATATTATATAATTTAGGCTTGTTTTGTATGAATAATTATTTATGCCTAAATGTATGTTATATGTGAAATGCAGGTCATAATTCCAAAGTAGACAAGAAATGAACTAAATATGCGTTAAAAGGAAGAATTTTAAAAACACAGAAGGTCGTGATCGGTTAGACCGTGAAAGAAACTAATTTGATGAATTTAACAAATGAGATCTCATATTCTTTATACACAATTGGAAGTTGGATACTGGTAAAATAACATCCGACTTAAGTTTATTTGGATTAAAGACGTAGCATTCTAAGCTTAAAAACCACATACGAATTAAAGGAAATTGGGCCACAAAGCCGAGAATTAAGAAACAGCGGCCCATGAACATCTTAAAATACTCGGCCCAATATTGGAGAACACAAGGCCAACGTGACGAATCTTGGGCCGGCAATTAAAAAGAAAAGAGAGGTCGGCCATATGCTTTGAAGAAAAAGAAGACCATACACGAGTGGGGCCCACCTGCTCAATGTTTGGAAAATTAAGAGCATCTCCGATGGAAGCTTTTTACAAAGCTTTTTACCTATTGTATAGGTCATTTAAGGGGTTATGACCTTCTAGTAAAAAGTTTTTCCTCTAAAAGCTTATTACTGGCTAAGTCATTCACTACACACAAAAAGCTTTATCAAAGACTTTTTTGAAAGCTTATTTATAAAAATTGAGTGGAAAGTCTATGTGACAATTTTAATAAGTCTTTGCAAAGTTGATTGGGAAGTCCAATGGCAAAAAGAGGGGGATTCATTAGCTCGTTATTTAGTACGAATTAGTGAAATGACAGAATCCATAAAAATTATTCAACAGGCTCTAGAAGGAATTCGGGGGGGCCTTATGAAAATTTAGTAACGCGCTCTATTTTGTTTTGACAAATAAGCAACTATTGAGATGCTCTAATTAAGGCTAGTGGGTATGGGCACCACATGTGGTGGTGCCCTTTTTCGCCACATCATCGCCACCTCATACACCACACCACCACCACACCACATCATTTGGTGGAAATACCCACCACACCACACCACACCATTTTATTTTCCAACTCATCATTTCATTTCCATTTATTTTTCACACAAATAATATTTTATATAATTTAAAATTACATTACATTAAATAAAATTAAAATGACAATACTTTAAATTAAAATGAAAATACTAGAAATTAAAAATTACAATAATTAAAATAAATTATTACTCTTCATCGTCTTCATCGTCGGCGTCTTCATCGTCGGCATGTGCATTGTTGTAGAGATGGTCCGCCAAGTCCTGTCGAAGTCGTCCGTGTGTTGTTTCGTCTCGAATGTCGACAACCCTGTTCAAATACTCTGCACTTCCCGGTACATACAAAGCATGTCGGGGACCGTCCGGCACATATGGAGAAATCATCCGACCAGTATCTTCGATGTAACGACCCGAATTTTTGTAAATAAATAAATTGTACAAAAATATGTTAAATAAGGATAATTCGTTTAAAGAACGTAGGAATTGGTTTCGTGTCGTTTGGACACCGTACGAGAAAGTTATGGGCGAAACCGGGTCGAACCAAGGATCAAAAAGTGCAGTCTGGGCTACTATGGGAGTTCGCGGCGCGAAGTCTTGGTCGCGATCGTGAACTCGGTCCAGCGAGTTGGGCCAATCGACGCGAAGTAGTTCCCGACCCGGTAACGATCGCGAACTATGCGTGCAAGAAAAAGTTCGCGTCGCGAACTATTGATAGCGATCGCGAACTTTCGCGACACCAGCATTAAATTCGGGAAAACTCATTTATTACACATTTCAAAACCCTAGTTTTTCCCCTTCTTGTGTGTGAACGATTTTTGAGTGTAAGGTGTCGTTTGGAGCTCAATCTTCATCAAATCTTGGTGATTCTTACTCCTCATTGAAGAACAAAGGTAAATCTTCAAACCTCTTGTGTTATAAGTCTTAGAATTGAGTATGGAAGCTTGAATCATAAACCCTAGTTATGGATTTGTTCATGAATGGTTAAATGGAAGTGAAATAACTTAGATCTATGGTATTTTGTCAAGGAAAACGTGGTCATGTTTTGGATACACGAAAATGTGGTGACTTATGAACTTAGGGTTTGGTGATTTTGGGGAAAATGGTGCTAGTAGTTAGCTAGCCATGGATTATGTAGTTAGTATTAATAAATGATGCAAACCATTGTATTGGTTTTGATAATAGGTTACCGGTTGGTGGATTTGAGGCATTCAAATCTTGAGAAGTGATATTGGTGTTCAAGGAACACAACATTGGATAAGCTTGGCTAAGGTGAGTACATGTGACTTTTAAACTGGGTACATAGCTAGTAAATGTTTTTATGACCTAATGATTTGTCGAGTCTTTAAGTAATTTAGTCATTTATGTGATTTATGATGAATTGCTTGTTTGATAACGAAATGATTGATTTATTGAGAAATGATGGAGCTATAAGCTCATAACGATAAAAGATAAGTAATGATGATGATGATGATGATGATGATGTCCCTAGGGCCGTAGTAGATTGGAGGCATTCCGGTTACTACGGTACCTTAAGGTTAGTGGTAGATCGGAGGCATTCCGATTACCCAATACCTATGAGTCCCGGTAGATTGGAGGCATTCCGATTACCGTGGAAATGATGGTCTTGATAGATTGGAGGCATTCCGATTATCTTGACATTGGCCAATGATGAAAGTGATAAAGTGACCCAAAACAAACTTAGTAATATTATTTTAAGATTTAATGATATTATTTGACTATTTGTTTATCGGGTCTAAAACCCATGCATCTCACGAGGCAATTTTGTCTCACGTACTATGTTTGTGTTTTTGCTATGTACTCAGGTTCGGGATCGAAGATCTAGGAGGCCCGTTTAGAAGAGGCCTTGTTGAGATTAGCTCGGTGTTGATGATTAGAGTCCTTATCCTATGGTTAAGATATAATTTGTAACACCGTTTTTGTAAACTCTGATAATCTCGAACAAGAAACCTTTTCGTTTTTGTAAAACTGGTATTTGATGTTGATACAATATTATGTATTTTTGAATTAAATGGTATTTAAATGTTGTTTTGAAAATTGAGGTGTTACAACTTGGTATCAGAGCTATAGTTTAAGTGAACTAGGTTGAGTTGACCATCCTAGACTTAAACTGAGCTAGTAGGACCGTAGGTTGCATAGGATACTTGTGAAATGGCTATTGAGACCTTAAGTGTAGGTTCAATAGGGTTGACCTTGGAGGATTAGGTCATGTTTGGTTTTGGGACGGTCAATGTTACCGTTACTTTGATAAATTGACTTCTAAATGATTAATGTCTTATTATAGCAAAATGGTGAGAACTAGAAGTACAAGAGGCCCACTTGATCAAGGGCAAGATTCGAACAACATTGTCGAACCGGTGTTTGGTCCTCCACCTCGGGAAGGGGAGGAAAATTCGGGTGTTGAAAGGAATACTCACACCCCGGTCACCGTAGAACACCTCCAAACTATGTTCAATCAAATGAGGGACATAGTGAACGAGGATGTGAACCGACTTCTCAATGAGCATAGGGCACGTGAAAGGCGGGAGGAATCTCCACCCCGCACAAAGAGCAAGTCAAGTAGTGTTGCTCAAACTGAGAAATCATCAACGGAAGAAGATGAAAGTGAGCCCGAGCCGAGGGAAAGGAAGGGGTGCACGTATAAGAACTTTATGGCCTTTAAGCCCGATAACTACTATGGTAGCTCCGAACCGAAAGTCACGATCCGTTGGATCCGTGAAACTGAACAAGTCCTTGAAGCTAGTAAATGCAAGGAAGGTGATATGGTAATCTATGTTTCTCGCTTGTTGAAGGATGAGGCCCTCGTGTGGTGGGACACCATGTATGAAACGTTGGGAAAAAGGGCGGTGTACAAGATGACTTGGGATGAGTTTGTGAAGCGGTTAAAGGCAAAGTTTTGCCCCGAGAGGAACTTGGAGAAACTTCAAGAGGAGTTTGTGCATTTGAAGAAAGGAAGTTTGAGCGTCGATGAGTACACTAAAAAGTTCACGGGATTAATCCCGTTTGTGATCAAATTGTATCCGGATGAGAGATCCCGGATTGTTCGTTATGCTAATGGACTCCCGTGGGAGTATGAATTGGAGGTTAAAAGGGCCGCCACACTCGATGAAGCTATCGGTGCGGCGAGAAATGTTGAAGAGGTTGGCCAAAGAAGAATCAACGAGAGGCCGAAGTTTGAAAAGTTTGAGAAGAGGAAGTTTGAGGGGAGCTCGGGTTCGGTGAAGAAGGGAAAGTTCACTCCGACCTTCTCTAAACAATCGAGTGTGGGTGCTTGTAAGAAGTGTGGCAAAGACCACAAGGGAGAATGTTTGGTGGACTCAAAGTCGTGTTTCAAGTGTGGAAGGCCGGGACATTTGGCAAGGGATTGCCGGGTCAAACCGTTGGATGAAATTGAGTGCTATTCGTGCCATGAAAAAGGGCACTATAGCAATGCATGCCCGAAGAAGGGAAGTGAGACCATGGTGTCGACCGCTCAAAAGAAAGCGGAGCCGACAAAGGTCAAGGGACGGTCCTTCCAACTTACCCGAGAAGAAGCCAAGGAGGCCCACGATGTCGTTTCAGGTACCCTACTCGTAAATTCTATTCCCGCCCGGATCTTATTTGACTCGGGTGCTACTTATTCGTTTGTGTCACATGATTTTGTTGTGATGTTGAATGTGCCATTAGAACTTCTTGATGAAATTTATGATATAGAAATTGCGGATGGTAAAACCTCCATAGTTCAACATATGTGTCGGAATTGTGAATTGGAAATAGATGGGAGAAAGTTTAAGGTGAATTTATTACCCATGGAAATTGCGGGTTTTGATATAGTTATAGGTATGGATTGGTTGGGTGAGAATCAAGCAAAGATTTTATGTGGGAAGAAGATAGTCTCGATAAGGACTCCCGACAATGAAAAAGTTTATGTGTATGGTGAGAGACGACACCATTTGCCATGTCTTATGACCGCGGTTAAAGCTAGGAAATGTTTAGCCAAAGGATGTTCGTCCTTTTTAGCTTATGTGTTAGATGGAAGGAAAGAGAAGAAGTCGGTGGAAAATGTAAAGGTGATTCGGGATTTTCCCGAGGTATTCCCCGACGATTTACCGGGATTGCCACCGGAGAGGCAAGTAGAATTCCGTATTGATTTAGTTCCGGGAGCAACACCGATAGCTCGTGCCCCATACCGTTTGGCTCCCACCGAAATGCGGGAATTGATGTCCCAATTGCAAGAGTTACTCGACAAAGGATTTATTCGTCCAAGTTCATCTCCATGGGGTGCACCCGTGTTGTTTGTTAAGAAGAAAGACGGTTCAATGAGAATGTGCATCGACTACCGAGAGTTGAATAAGATGACTATAAAGAACCGGTACCCATTGCCTAGAATCGACGACTTGTTCGATCAACTTCAAGGTGCCGACTATTTCTCGAAGATCGATTTGAGATCGGGTTACCATCAAGTTCGAGTGAAAGAAGGAGATACCGAGAAGACGGCGTTTCGTACACGATATGGGCATTACGAGTTTTTGGTGATGCCGTTTGGGTTGACTAATGCACCGGCCATTTTTATGGATCTTATGAATCGGGTTTGCAAACCATTCCTCGACAAGTTTCTTATCGTATTTATTGACGATATTCTTATCTATTCAAAAACCGAAGAAGAACACGAGAGTCATCTAAGACAAACATTAGAAGTCCTACAACGAGAGAAATTGTATGCTAAGTTTTCTAAGTGTGAATTTTGGATTCGGGAAGTCCAATTCCTTGGTCATGTCGTGTCCCGAGAAGGAATCAAAGTTGACCCGTCAAAGATTGAAGCGGTTATGAAGTGGGAACCGCCACGAACTCCAACCGAAGTGAGAAGTTTTCTCGGCCTTGCCGGATATTACCGTCGATTCATTCAAGACTTTTCTCGAGTGGCGACACCACTCACATTGTTGACCCGAAAGAGTAGTGAGTTCGTGTGGGGAGAAAGGCAAGAAAGAGCATTCGCCACATTGAAAGAAAAATTGTGTAACGCCCCGGTTCTCACGTTACCCGAAGGGATGGAAGACTTCGTCGTGTATAGTGATGCTTCACATAAAGGTTTGGGTTGTGTTTTGATGCAGCGGGGGAAAGTGATTGCCTACGCCTCGAGACAACTAAAGAATGCGGAAGAAAGGTACACGACTCACGATTTGGAATTGGCGGCGATAGTATTTGCTTTAAAGTTATGGAGACACTACTTATATGGTACAAGGTGTACGTTGTATACGGATCACAAAAGTCTTCAATACGTTTTCACTCAAAAAGACCTAAATATGAGGCAAAGGAGATGGATCGAATTGATACAAGATTATGATTGTGAAATTGTCTACCATGCGGGAAAGGCCAACGTGGTAGCCGACGCCTTGAGCCGAAAGGTGTATGAAAAGCCGATTAAAGGAAAGCTAACACGTATTGAAGTAGTCTCGAGTATAGTAGAACGAATCAAGAATGCCCAACGGGAGGTGATGGAAAAAGATGAGTTAAGGCAAGAACGATTGGGGAAGAACCAACATTTTATAGAAAACAAGCAAGGGTTGAAAACCGTCGGTGGTCGAATTTGGGTTCCCAAGTTCGGGGGTACCCGAAAGGAGTTACTAAATGATGTTCATAAGTCTAAGTATTCGATCCACCCGGGAAGTACAAAAACGTATCAAGATATGAAGAAGATGTATTGGTGGCCCGGGATGAAGGCAAGAGTGGCAAAGTATATTTCTAAGTGTGCCACGTGTGCACAAGTAAAAGCCGAGCATCAAGTACCTTACGGGGTAGCTCAATCGTTGCAAATCCCGGCCGGAAAATGGGATGATATAACAATGGATTTCATTGTTGGATTGCCAAAGACGAGCAAGAACCACGACGCCATTTGGGTCATTGTTGACCGGTTGACCAAAAGTGCATTATTCTTGGCGATTCGAGAAACCATGCCACTTGAGAAGTTGGCAAAGTTGTATGTTGATGAAGTAGTAAGACTTCATGGAGTCCCGTTGTCGATTGTGTCCGATAGAGACGCGAGGTTTACCTCGAGATTTTGGAGATCGTTGCAAGAGGAGTTGGGAACGAAGCTGCGGTTGAGTACGGCTTATCACCCGCAAACCGATGGTCAAAGTGAGAGAACCATTCAAACGGTTGAAGATATGCTAAGATCGTGTGTGCTAGATTTTGGAGGTAAATGGGACGAACATTTACCGTTAGTAGAGTTTTCCTACAACAATAGTTATCAATCGACCGTTAAAATGCCGCCTTATGAGGCGTTGTATGGAAGAAAATGTAGAACCCCCTCGTGTTGGCTCGAAGCCGGTGAGACGAAACTCACGGGTCCCGAAATTGTTAAGTTGACCAATGAAAAGATTGGGATAATCCAAACAAATATGAAAATAGCCCAAGATCGACAAAGAAGCTACTCGGGTTTGAAAAAGAGACCGTATGATTTGAATGTTGGAGACATGGTGATGTTGAAAGTATCGCCTTGGAAAGGCGTAATGCGGTTTGGTAAGAAAGACAAATTGAGCCCAAGGTATGTTGGCCCATTTAAGATTTTGAAACGGGTCGGTGTGCAAGCTTTCAAGTTAGAACTCCCACCCGAACTTCAAGGTGTTCACGATACATTTCATGTAAGCTATTTGAAGAAGTTCGTGGGTGAAGTTGAAAATATAATTCCATTGCAAGAATTGCGGGTTGATGCCCCGAACCGATTGATTGAGGAACCCGAAGCCATACTAGAGTCGAAAACCAAGAAACTTCGGAATAAAGAAATTGAATTGGTGTTGGTCAAGTGGAAGCATTCGCTTGGGCCGAACTTGACTTGGGAAGTCAAGGACGAGATTCGGAAAAGGTACCCGAATTTCGTGAACTATGATGAGATTCCGAGGACGGAATCTCCTTAAGGGGTGGATAGTTGTAACGACCCGAATTTTTGTAAATAAATAAATTGTACAAAAATATGTTAAATAAGGATAATTCGTTTAAAGAACGTAGGAATTGGTTTCGTGTCGTTTGGACACCGTACGAGAAAGTTATGGGCGAAACCGGGTCGAACCAAGGATCAAAAAGTGCAGCCTGGGCTACTATGGGAGTTCGCGGCGCGAAGTCTTGGTCGCGATCGTGAACTCGGTCCAGCGAGTTGGGCCAATCGACGCGAAGTAGTTCCCGACCCGGTAACGATCGCGAACTATGCGTGCAAGAAAAAGTTCGCGTCGCGAACTATTGATAGCGATCGCGAACTTTCGCGACACCAGCATTAAATTCGGGAAAACTCATTTATTACACATTTCAAAACCCTAGTTTTTCCCCTTCTTGTGTGTGAACGATTTTTGAGTGTAAGGTGTCGTTTGGAGCTCAATCTTCATCAAATCTTGGTGATTCTTACTCCTCATTGAAGAACAAAGGTAAATCTTCAAACCTCTTGTGTTATAAGTCTTAGAATTGAGTATGGAAGCTTGAATCATAAACCCTAGTTATGGATTTGTTCATGAATGGTTAAATGGAAGTGAAATAACTTAGATCTATGGTATTTTGTCAAGGAAAACGTGGTCATGTTTTGGATACACGAAAATGTGGTGACTTATGAACTTAGGGTTTGGTGATTTTGGGGAAAATGGTGCTAGTAGTTAGCTAGCCATGGATTATGTAGTTAGTATTGATAAATGATGCAAACCATTGTATTGGTTTTGATAATAGGTTACCGGTTGGTGGATTTGAGGCATTCAAATCTTGAGAAGTGATATTGGTGTTCAAGGAACACAACATTGGATAAGCTTGGCTAAGGTGAGTACATGTGACTTTTAAACTGGGTACATAGCTAGTAAATGTTTTTATGACCTAATGATTTGTCGAGTCTTTAAGTAATTTAGTCATTTATGTGATTTATGATGAATTGCTTGTTTGATAACGAAATGATTGATTTATTGAGAAATGATGGAGCTATAAGCTCATAACGATAAAAGATAAGTAATGATGATGATGATGATGATGATGATGTCCCTAGGGCCGTAGTAGATTGGAGGCATTCCGGTTACTACGGTACCTTAAGGTTAGTGGTAGATCGGAGGCATTCCGATTACCCAATACCTATGAGTCCCGGTAGATTGGAGGCATTCCGATTACCGTGGAAATGATGGTCTTGATAGATTGGAGGCATTCCGATTATCTTGACATTGGCCAATGATGAAAGTGATAAAGTGACCCAAAACAAACTTAGTAATATTATTTTAAGATTTAATGATATTATTTGACTATTTGTTTATCGGGTCTAAAACCCATGCATCTCACGAGGCAATTTTGTCTCACGTACTATGTTTGTGTTTTTGCTATGTACTCAGGTTCGGGATCGAAGATCTAGGAGGCCCGTTTAGAAGAGGCCTTGTTGAGATTAGCTCGGTGTTGATGATTAGAGTCCTTATCCTATGGTTAAGATATAATTTGTAACACCGTTTTTGTAAACTCTGATAATCTCGAACAAGAAACCTTTTCGTTTTTGTAAAACTGGTATTTGATGTTGATACAATATTATGTATTTTTGAATTAAATGGTATTTAAATGTTGTTTTGAAAATTGAGGTGTTACATTCGACAACCATGTTATGCATTATAACACATGCATACAAAATATATCTTAATCTTTCAAGGTCATATGAACGGGCCGCGTGTTTGACAATGTGCCACTTCCACTTTAAAACTCCAAAAGCCCGTTCCACATCCTTACGTGCGGATTCTTGTTTTTTGGTAAACAAGACCTCTTTTTGGATCAACTGGATGTCGGTAGGCTTTGACAAACGTCGCATGACGAGGATATATACCATCGGTAAGGTAATAACCGAATCTATATGGACTGCCATTCACCGTAAAAGGAGCATCGGGTGCCTTTCCTGATAACAAGTCGTTGAATATTGGTGACTGATCAAGCACGTTAATATCATTATTAGAACCCGCAACCCCAAAGTAAGCATGCCAAAACCATAAATCTTGGGAAGCAACAGCTTCTAATATCAATGACGGTACTCCATGATGTCCACCGGTGTACTCACCTCTCCACGCTTGTGGACAGTTCCTCCAATCCCAGTGCATACAATCAATGCTACCAAGCATTCCAGGAAAACCATGTCTCTCTTCGTGTGCCTCATATAATTTTTGAACATCGGTTACTGTTGGTTTTCGCAAATAAACAGGTCCGAATATTTCCAAAACCCATTCTGAAAATCTATACATACTTTCCCTAGCAGTTCTTTCAGACATGCGTAGGTACTCGTCAAGAGAATCAGGGGATGACCCGTAAGCCATAGATCGAATTGCTGCAGTGCATTTTTGCAAAGCAGTGAATCCCCGCCTACCTCTAGCATCATATTTCAATTGAAAAAAAGGATACCTGTTTTCTAATGCGGTACATATGCGCATAAATAGATTTCTGGACAGACGAAACCTTCGTTGGAAATTGTTGTCGTCATAAACAGGATCATCCGCAAAATAATCTCGATATAGCATGTCGTGTCCAGCTTCTCGATTTCTATTTAGCTTCGCGGTTCTAGTGTCAAAGACTTCTTCATTTTCATCGGAGGATATATCATCGAGGAGTTCTGAGTATATTGTTAGCATAAACGCGTCATCGTCGTCAGATGATGAACCAAGATAATTCATTATTTGTGAGTTGGGGTATTTTGGTAGAGTTATGGTGTGTTTTGGAAGTGTTTTGGTAGTGTTTTAGTAGTGTTTTGGTAGTGTGTTTATATAGGAAATAAATAAATTAAATAAATAAATAATTTTTTTTTTAAAAATCCCTAACGGCTAAAAATATAGCCGTTCAACGGCTATTTACTTGCAACCACCGTTCCACCACGCCCATTCTCCGCCGTGCTTCGTCCCACCGTTCCACCACGCCAACCCCCCACGCCGTTGGAGGGGGCGGTGTTCGCTGCTCTCGCCACGCCGTGGCTTCTCCACATCAGCTCCCACGCCGGTGGGCGTAGACCCATACCGGCTGGCCTAAGTATTACATTTCAATTAATTGGAGATGTACATGTACCACATGCAGCCCACGTGAGATTTTTAAAAAAGCCACATTCAATTAATTAAATAGGGGGCAGACGGCAGAAATAAACCCCAGCCGTTTTGGGGGACAATTGAGACGGACGAAACTCGGACGAAGGAGAAGAATCACCAAGAGTTCTTACATCTAGTATTATTTGATTTGATCCTTGTTTAATTTAAACAATGTTTTCAAGTTTTTATTTTTATGCAATGTTTGATTTATCTAACATATCTATGTGCTAGACTTTTATATTCACTATGATTGTATGAACTCTAGATTTTAAGTTTGGTTTATCATTAGGATTGTGTTTTTAAGTATTTGAAAATTTATTATTTATAACGACGAACCTTTTAATTAAACTTTTAATCTTCGCATATTTAATTTGTTTGTTATTGAATTGTTAGATATTGACAGCATCATAACTCTTTAGTAATTCCTCCTACTTTTCATCTCGGTGACGTAGTAGGCGACTCACCAGAAATAGGGATCTGAGACCATATACCGATAACCTAGGCGAGACTAAAAGACTAACCCTTAGAGAAGAAATTCCTAGGATTAGAAGGTGGCGGAAATCCGAGCCCCAGTTATATTTAGTAAACCGAAGTGTGACCATAATATGGTTCTTGAGAGAAGAAATTCCTATGAACCATATTACGTTGTAGGGAGTAGAGAGAAATCTAGCTTCCTAACTTCTAGAATATTATATTAGTCGGGACTTAACCAACCAAACCTACGTTTAAAGGGATTCAATCATAGTGAATATTTTCTCCAACTAATTAGAGTTTACCAAATTTCGTCTTTTTAATTAAAGTTAATTTATTTTAGTTCAATTTAATTATTAGTTTTAAATAAATTAAAAAAACCCTTTTTATTAATTATTAGTTTTAGCTTAATTCACTTAGTTCTAGTCTCACGAGTCAGCTTAACTGTTCCCTCTGGAGATGAATTCCTGAAATATTTACCTGGACTATATTGCACACGATTAGGTCATACTTGCCTACAAGTGTGGTAATCTAGAATATGCGTATTTAGGACATTTAATTTATAACTAGATTTAGCACATCAGTGTAACACCCAAAATTTCACAAAAATTTAAAACTTTTTGAGTACAAGATTTTAATAAAAAGGTGACTTAAATAAATCCTAAATAAAATGTTTTAACATTTAAAACGTAATTAATGCGGAAAAAGGTTTTAAATAAAATTTAAGTTAAAAATAATAAATGATGTTCCACATCAGCACTCGAGAGATACAGCTGTCAACCGTCCACCTTCTCTTTTCTTCCGCTAGAACCTGAAACAGTGGGAGAAAATATGGGTCAGCTGGGAAGCAGAGTGAATAATCTTAAAATGTAAACAATTAAAACATACAACACATGAGGCACATCGGTGTACTCCTACTCAGAATCTACTCAGTTATTTACTCGGATTTATTGCTCAGATTTTATTACTCAGATTTAATTTATATAGCGCGCTTGTGTGATTCAGGTCGATCGCCCCTCCTCATACCTCAGATAGGCGTAAGCCAAAACTCAAACGTGAGGTGATCCCAAAACTCAGACGGGAGGTGATCCCAAAATAGGCATATAGCCAAAACTCAGATGTGTGTTATTATGTTTTTATCTCTTTAACATAATTATCTCAGATGCCCTAGCAGGTAATAGCACATAATGACCTTGCGCCGAGCTCAGATACCCGGGTACAATGTCTCAGATCAATAATAAATAAACAAAACATATGCTCAGATACTCAAATGCTCAGATAACAGATTACACTCAGATAGCAAACATGGTTCAAATAATATAACACATAAGTCATGCATGTAAAACGTTAAAACTGAATACACGGTGAGAATACTCACCTCGAGAAACGTAAGCTCCAAAGGGTTCCCGACAATCAAAGGTACATCAGGTTATCTCTTAGACGATCCTAAAACATAAAACGAAACCCTGAATTAAAATCCGACACAAGGACTTATTTTAGAAAAGCTGGCAGCACCCGTCGGTCTCACGGAAGCTGCCATAACTCCTAAACGGTTCATTAGATTTTTCCCATATATTTACTGCAGAAACTAGATAACCAGAACTACAAATCACTGTGGGACGGTCACTGGCCAAATCAGAATCTAAGGGTCTCAAAATGGTGTCACAAGACAGGCATGTTGCACAGGTCAAGCTCCTAACAGTAGTAGATGAAAACGGGAATAACTTTTTAACCGTAAACCGGATTGACGAAAGGTTTGCGGAATTAGAAAGCTAACTCAGAAAACTAGGTCATATCGCGGGTCAAAAATCCAAAAGGTTATTTTAAGCAGGTCTAAAACAGTTGAGAACATAAGGCAGAATCTGATAGAAAAAGTTTGATGTAAAAGCTTGATTTAGTTAATCCGACCCATTACCGAAAAAACCCGAACACTTATAATTTGATACCCGACTGTTTGAAAATATTATACTTCCTCCGATACAAAATAAGTGATACATTTTGGGTTTCAGGGTTTTTGAGGCAAAAAATTATAATGATGGTTAAATTAAATTAATTGGATGGTTAGTGTGGAATGGGTCCCACACCTTTTGAATAAAGTAAGGTTAATGATGTTTAAAAGTAAAAAGTAAGGATAAAGAGGTAATTTCACTATGTTAAAGTAGATAGTTAGTGGGTATGGGTCTCATTTTATTTGCCAAATAAGGAAACTTTTCAAAGTGTATCAATTATTTTGAATCACCCCAAAAAGAAAAGTGTATCACTTATTTTGAATCAGAGGAAGTATAATCAAATTATGAATGGTTTTATAAAACTTGATGGTAAAAGTTACCCGATTGGGAAACCAAGAACCCTACGGGTTTGGTTTCCCCCTTTGGTTATAAATTCTCGATTTTATAAAAATGATTAAACCAATTGAACCCAACCCACCGACACAACCCGAGGCTCGGCCATGGATACTCGGTCCACAGATTTCAGCTCGGAAAAATAGCGATAATCTATGCTAATCTAACTAGTTGGGACTTAAACCAAAATGGGACAGCAACAACCATACAATCAAAACCCGAACCCAACTTAGGCTCGGTACCAATCCATTTGAATCACAACCCTGTTAAACCCCTACACGAAATAGATTATACTCCACAGATTAATATGCACTAATCAAAACACGGGAGAAAGAGTTCAAGGTATACCGATTCAAGCAACACCTAGGACTCGGGAATGTTCACTCGATCTCCACACCTTCGAACCTTCAAACTCGCCAACACTTCAGAACTTGATCTTCGCCTAGTCCCGGAATAAAATCCAACGAAAATAGAAACGGAAATGGACGGGTCAAGAAAACTACCAAAACGTTTGCTCCGGCTCGATCCAATGCTCGAGCACACCTGATCACCACACTCTGCTGTTTGGTACACTTAATCACAACACCGAGAATGTTGGAAATAGTGTCCAACACATCAAATAAACCGGTATTACGGTTCGGGTATTTTAGAGTCCTATTCGGGTTGCCCTCGAGGAATCAACGAACACGAGAATTAACGAGATATTTTATTAATAGTTTAATTAAATAAGAATCGGGCTTAACGGGTTTAACTGGTTAATGGGTTATTAACTAGTTAATTGTTTCGGGCTTGGAATTAGTTCGGATCGGGCTTAAGTGGTGACGGGCTTGGCCTAATTAGAGTTTGACTCTAATTAGGATTGGTGCACTATATATAGAGGGTTATGGGGTTTAACCTAATACACTCTTGCTTGCTCCCTTGTACCGTCGGCCGTACACCACCACCGCCGACCGACTGCCGCCGCTGCCCGCCTAGCGCCGCCGTCGAACCGCCGACCGCCGCTGCTGCCCCCGCTGCCGCCGTGCGCCGCCGCCACTACCGAAATTGTTTTCGGTTTTGGGGTTCTCGTTTTCTCAAAGTGCTTTATACTACCTAGTGGTATATCATCCTGTTCGTGATAAACCTTGGGTGTGAAACGATAGAGGGATTCTTTCTTGAATCCTAGGCATAGTGTGATAACCTGGCAAGAACAAGATCACAAGGTTTGTCTCCTGCGCCAAACCACAACGAAGTAAGTATTTGAATTACCTATTTAATTAGTTATTAAATAAATTCTAGTTGCATTAGAATTGTAAACCTAACGGTCCAAATAGTTTTTCTAAATCGGGTCAATGTTCTATCAAGTTAATTGTGATTTCCGCCTCAAGTAAAGTGTGACTAGATGCATAGAAAACCCAACAGTGGTATCAGAGCGCCATTGGTTTAAAAGTCTAATTGTGCTAGACGAAAATTTGAAATCCATAAAATTATTTTAATGATTTTCGGTAATACCGAAAATTGTTTTTGGGTATTTCGAAAATTAGAAAATACATCAAAATTGTTTTTAATTAATTTCGGTAATATTAAAAATTGTTTTTAATTAGTTCTGAAAATTCGGAAATATTATTTAATAATATAAAAACGTTTTTTTATTAAATAATTAAATTAAGATAATTACAAAAGTTGGGAATTATCTAGAATTTAAACCAAAAGATTTTATCAAATCTAGATATTATTTAAAAGTTTATATAAATATATTTAAATTAATATTTAAATAAAAATAATCATATTTATGGGTATATATTTTTCGGAATATATATTTCCATAAATAAACGATTTGGCAAATCTAGTTTATTATTTAAAAGGTTTTATATATGGATAAAATTTAAAAAGTTTAAACTTGGGATATATTAGATATATCCGAATATTTTAGAAAGATTTTAAAAGGAGATAAGATATATCCGAATATTAAAACTAAAAGGATATTTTAAATATGGATATAGATATATCCGAAAATTGTTTTCGGTATATATCTATATATATTTAAATATTTTTTCGTAAATTTTAGATATTTAAAAGGGATTGGATTTTCGAATCTTTTATTATTTATCTTATTTACTTATAATTGTGTATAATAGAATTAATGGAATATATTAATTATATATTATATACTAATTAAAAGTTTAATTTAGAATATATATATATATTAATTTCGAAATTCCTGTATATATTAAATATGATTTGATATTCTTCCCTTATATACATATATAATATTATGTAATAATAGTTTATTAAATATTATGTATAATATAGTTTCAATAATAATTAAAATGTCGTGTCTTCGTGTGTTTAATAGAATTAATTAAACTATATAGAGCTTTAGTAAATGAAATTAAAATGTTTTAATTGTCATAGAATATAATTATATAATAGTTTATATATATTATAACTAAAGTTAAATACATTGTCACTTATGTCATTAGTAGGCTCACCCATAGTATAGGGCATATAAAGGATGAAAAGGAAGAGATATAGATCTCTAAACGGGGTTGCGTTTTTAACAAGCCTTGCGCTGATCTTCCCCGCCGCTTCCCTTGTCTTAGAATGGAGCTACCGAACGGGCATAATAGGATGATGTCAAGATTAAAAGTATAATCATATAATTAAACAAATCTTCCCGTTTAATATAAATGTGAACATCGTGTGCTTCCATAGGATGACACGCGCCCACACTATAGTCTGATTAACTAACTCGTGTGGTTAACCGGTACGTTAATTATGAGATTATTTTGTGAGTGAAAAGATTCTCGCGATACCCAAGCGAACTTGAGCCGGGAATCTACGTGGGTGTCTTATGGTTGTTTCACCTTCTGATATATGATCCACGACATCCTGTCATATAGATTAGAAAGAGCATTGATTCGAGATTAACATGCCATTCTCATAAGAGAATGAATCTCAAAGAAATAGGGATTTCATAAGATTGAAATTGACAATAGTTTGCCTACAACACGAAATTATTCGGTGTGAAATACGACATCCCTCTTCACATCAAATAACTAGTGGTTGTATCCTAGACTTATGAATAAAGATTGGGAAAATTATTGTAAGGATTATTAATGAATACACTAACAAAGAAATTGTTTCTATTGTAGATGTCTTTCAAGAACAATAACAATGTCCCACTTCCCCCACCATCTCCACTTCCGATTGTACTCGCACTACCACATCGACAAAAGTCATCTCTCAATAAGGTTTCATCTCGAAATAGCATTGGAGACCTTGACTATGTGGACTATCTGGGTAATACTCGTGCTGCTCATGAAAACATGAAACTCATCAAGAAATGCAAAATGTAAGATGGAGAATCTATATGTAGCTTCATCGAAAAGATGAGAGTATACATAAACAACTCAGAAAGTTTGGGTTTACCTATCTCTAATGAGTTAGCTATTGATATGATCTTACACAAGCTAACTCCAGAGTATTCTTCGTTCGTATCAGATTACGACAAGAATAAGAGAGAGAGACCACGATCATAGACTTGTTCAAGGAATTAAAAGTTGTTGAAGAAGACTTGTTAACTACTTGCGACTGTGATTTTGAAACTCCAGTCTTGAGCATTGAGTCTAATGATGCTGAAAGAGGTGAACCTTCTCGTCCTAAGAGGAAAAGGAAAGCTACAGTGGGACATCCCCAACGAAAGCTTAAGAAGAAGAGAACCTCTTCACTAGCACCTAAAGATTCTATATGCTTCCATTACAATGAGGTGGGTCATTGGAAGAGAAATTGTCCAAAGTACCTTGATGATTTGAGAAATCATAGGATCCAACAGTCTGGAGTCCTAGGTACGTTTATGATTGAACTCCATAATACTTCTATGTCTAATTCTTGGGTTCTAGATACAGGGTGTGGTACTCACATTTGCACTGATATGCAGGGACTTAAGAACAGTAGGAAGTTGAAGCATGTAGAGCTTAATCTGATCATGGGAAACAGAGTTTCGGCCGCTGTCACCAAGATAGGAGATTACGAGCTCATGCTTAGCAGTGGACGTTCTGTCATTTTATTAGATGTTTGTTTTTCGCCATGTATGGCACGCAACATTATTTTCTTTACACATTGTTTAAGGATGGTTTTAATTTCGTTTTTGATAATGACAATGGTTCTATTTTGGTTTATAAAAATGATGTGCTTTATTTTAAAGTTATTCCTTGTGCTGGTATATATGAAAATGTTGGTTGCGTAAACAACAGAATTCTAATATTGAATGTTGATTCATCCAAAGGTGTGTTGGATAAGTCATGTCTATGGCACTGTCGCTTAGGACATATAAACAAGAAACGCATAGCTAAACTCCAAAAGGATGGAGTGTTAGAATCATTTGACTTAAAATCAGATGATGTGTGTGAATCTTGTTTACTTGGCAAGATGACAAAGGTGCCATTCACAGGGTCATGTGAAAGAGGCAGAGACTTGTTAGATCTCATACATACTGATGTATGTGGAACATTCACGTCTAACACTAGACATGGTGAACGATACATCGTCACGTTTACTGATGATTTCAGTAGATATGGTTATGTTTATTTGATTAAACATAAGTCTGATACTTTTGAAACGTTCAAAGAATATCAGAAAGAAGTAGAGAATCAACTGGGCAAGAAGATTAATATGCTGCGTTCTGACAGGGGCGGAGAGTATCTTAGTCAAGAGTTTATTGACTATCTAAAGAGTTGTGGAATATTATCTCAACTCTCTCCTCCACGAACTCCACAACTTAATGGGGTGTCGGAAAGGAGAAATCGAACCTTGTTAGACATGGTGCGGTCAATGATGAGTCGATCAACACTTCCAGTGAGTTTCTGGGGATATGCCTTAGAGACTGCAACACATATCGTAAACCTTGTACCAACTAAGAAGGTTGCCAAAACTCCCTCTAAAATGTGGACAGGGAATCCTCCTTCCCTCAAACATTTGAAAGTCTGGGGTTGTGAAGTTTATGTAAGACATGAATCTCACGACAAGCTAGATAACAAATCAGAGAAGTACTACTTCATTGGCTACCCACGGCAATCTTTTGGATATCGGTTTTACAACCCGAAAGAGAACAAAGTGTTCGTATCTCGAAGAGGATTCTTCCTCGAAAGAGAGCTATTATCCAAAGAAGACAGTGGGAGCAAAATTGGTCTTGAAGAGTGTCAAGAGTCAATCAATGAAGATGTAGTGGCACCTATAGTTGACACTAGCACTCAACCAGAGGAGGTAACTCCTACCGTTCCACGTAGATCCTCTAGAACTGTTCGCCATCCTGATCATTTTGGTTATTATTATGATTACCATATTGCTTAAGGTGATGCATCAAGTAGTAACAGTTTACCGGTTGATGATGTTGAGCCATCAAGTTATAAGGAAGCTATGGAAGGCCCTGAGGCCGAAAAGTGGAAAAGGGCTATGGAGAGTGAGATTCAGTCCATGTATGACAATCAAGTATGGCACTTGATTGAGGCTTCTCCCGGCATTAAAACCGTTAGGTGCAAGTGGATTTTCAAGAACAAGATAGACATGGATGAGAATGTGCACACCTACAGGGCTAGGTTGGTTGCAAAAGGTTATACTCAAACTCATAGGATTGATTATGATGAAACCTTTTCACCAGTAGCCAAGATAAAGTATATCAGAATATTACTTGCCATAACTGCATTTCATGACTCTGAAATTTGGCAGATGGATGTTAAAACCGCCTTTCTCAACGGAAGACTTACTAAGGATGTCAGTATGGCACAGCCAGAAGGTTTTATCAACAAGAAATACCCTGATAGAGTGTGCAAGCTTGAAAAATCAATCTATGGATTGAAACAAGCCTCTCGTAGCTGGAATCTTTACTTCCATGAGAAAGTCAAGGAGTTTGGTTTCTCTAGAAGTGAAGATGAGTCCTGCGTTTACATCAAAGCTAGTGGGAGCGTTGTAGTCTTTCTAGTACTGTATGTGGATGACATACTCTTTATTGGAAATCATATTCCTACACTGCAAGATGTGAAGTCTTGGTTGGGAAAATGTTTCGCAATGAAGGATCTAGGAGATGCAGCGTACATACTCGGTATAAAGATATACATGGATAAAGAAAAACGTCTAATAGGATTGAGCCAGAGTATATATTTGGATAAAGTACTTAAACATTTTAGTATGGTTGATTCCAAGAAAGGGTATCTACCCATGAATCATGGCATAACATTGTCTAAGAGTCAATGTCCCAGTACTGAACTAGAACTGGAAAAGATGAGTCGAGTCCCCTACGCCTCGGCGATTGGATCGATCATGTATGCCATGATATGTACTCGTCCGGATGTCTCATATGCTTTGAGTATGGTGAGTTGGTTCCAGGAAAACCATGGCAATGATCATTGTACTACGGTGAAAACGATTCTCAAGTACCTAAGGAGAACAAAGTATATGTTCTTAGTGTATGGTGGGAAAGACGAACTTGTTGTGGAAGGTTATTGTGAAGCGAGTTTCCAAACGGATAGAGATGACTCATGCTCACAATCTGGGTGTGTGTTCTTGTTAAATGGAGGAGCTGTCACTTGGAAGAGTTCCAAGCAGAAGACAGTCGCTGACTCTAATTGTGAGTCTGAGTATATTGCTGCTAGTGAGGCAGCAAAAGAGGCCACTTGGTTAAAGAATTTCATTAGTGATCTTGGTGTCGTAACAAGCATCAAGGACCCACTGAAAATCTTTTGTGACAATGAAGGTGCAGTCGCTTTGACTAAAGAATCCAAAGATCAGAGTCGAACCAGGCATATACTCAGAAAGTATCACTATGTGAGAAAGCGTGTTGAGGAAGGAGACATCATAGTGACTAGATTATCGTCAGAAAATAACCCGGCTGATCCTTTCATAAAAGCACTAAGTCGTGCCAAGCATGATGATCATGCGAGGGCGATAGGAATTAGATTTCATAGTGACTTATCATAAAGTGTTATTCATTTGAAATTGTAGTGAAAATTAAAAGCGTATGAATTGATGATTTATTTATGGAGATTAAATAATATTCAAGTGTTCTATCATTCATATAGTATTTAATTATTACATTTCAACTTTTTGCATGTTTAGAACCTATTCCAAAGTAATCTAAGAGATTACTTAAACGTCCACAGTCAATCGTTCTCATGGGAATGAGAACTGAATTAAGATGTCATGGGAGAGTTAGTAGATGGTTCAAAAGGATGAACATTGCATGAAGATTGTTGCTACTCTCATGAGCATTTAAAAGGAGTATTTAAATGTTGTACTAACCCACGCTCAGAGAATTACCCCATGGACTTCATCATGGGTAATAGTGAGGCGATAATATCGTATGAGTCTTCAAACCAAGATGCATCATTCCTTAATATGATTTCGTGATGCATTGGTCTAACTCCAACGCTATTCGTAACTGGTAGCTATACAAATTAGTTCCATGTATCATGTGATGACTATGAAAAAGATGGTGTAGTTGAGGTTTATTCGTTCCCTCTGATCAAAGTGATAGACGAGATATCTATGGGCCCCCTGTTGATTTGATGTGACACTGAAGTACCTACGCAGGTCATGACTAAATTGAAAGTTCAATTAAGTAGTCAAAAGGTCATCATAAATCTCGAATCAGGAAACATAATCGTAACTAGAGTGATTGACAAGTCCATGTCACTAGTTATGTGATATCGTGTATGAAGGGTTTCATTGATACTGATTGACCACTTGGGGTCAACCTCCTAGTAACTTGGTTCGAACCACACTGACCAAGAACATGAACTTGTTCTTGACTGGTTAAACCAACTAGCTAGTTTAATCCCTAAAAGCGGAACTAAGATTAAACTTAATCCTTAAACCCTGAAGGATTGGGATCTTGGAAATCTAGATTAGATTAACAATGAAAGAAACCTTGTACGAAAAACTCGAACACCCACATACCCTTGTGGTATTCGAAGGCCAACCTAGGGTTCTTGGTGGTCGACTTCGAACAAGAGGAGAAGGAGGAAAAAGGTTTTCCAAAACATACCTGAATCTTGCTTACGTTAGTCCACTGATGATGAACACGACGAGCGACCTTCTAGTTGATCCTTGTAATGATCGTGATCTTCAAAGACACGAAGAACACGAATAATGAAGAACACAAGAACTTGTGTTCTTGATGGTGTTCGGCCGAAGCCAAGGAGGGAGAGGATAGGGTTTTCGTGTGGTGTGTTAAGGGAATGATCAAGGAATAAATGAAGTCTTAAGCCTTCTATATATAATAGAGTAAGTTTCATTTAAGTCCTTCTAGTTTAATTAAGATTAATCTCTTAATTAAACTTATCTCTTACACTTTAAACCCTTATTATCTCTTATACTTTAAATCCTTATAGTTTTACTATTTATTATTGTCCCACTTAATTATTAAATGTCTAGTATTACACACTAATATATTTCGTGTATATATAAATATATATATGAAATATACAATTTGTATTAATACTTTTAATAATTAATTATATAATAACCTTTATATAATTTACACAATAATATTATCCAATTACCATATGATTTAATTACTTTAAATCATATTATGGATAATCTATAATTAACACATTGTATATTTACTCAACTAGTAAATGTACAAATGCTTGTATTAATTAGTTGGATAAACTAATCTAGTAATAAGTCAAACTTGACTTAATACTTAATTTGATTCATAAATGACTATTATGAATCAATCCTCTTCCAAGTATCATTACATATCTTACTCGTATTACATGCACTCACCGGTGTGACCCTTAAGTGTTTCGTAGACATGGATGTATCATCATAGGTTGACTAACTGTGCACATAAATCCTTCAGACTCCCACTTGTGCAAGTTTGTAACCTTTGTCTTAATGATACGAGCTACAGTGGCCTTCTAGATAGGCATGTAGGTAACCAACCCTATAAAAACAGCTTATGTAACCCTGGTATAGTTTTGTGAAAAACTTTTAATAACTTCTCCTAGTAAAGAACACTCAGTCTTTACTTCTTGGGTAACGTTGTTAGGTTCATCCCTTGCAGCACGATATTTATGATAACAAATACGAGCATGGCAAAAAATATCAATTCCTGTATTCGAAATCATTTAATGACTTCTTGATTCAAACTGTTGTGATAAACGACAAAGAACAAATCAGTTCGTTTGGGCATGGCCATGCACTTTCCAGTTATCTCATCATGTTAAAGGACCTATAAATATCTCTACTAAAAAGGAGGTGCAATTACCATCTTGTTATATTTCGATTCAAAACACAAATTCCTTTGTACCCAGTAAAGCCTCGTATGACAACCATATTTCAGAATTGTCTAAGATGAACCAAAGCACATTAGTCATTGTATCCCAAACCAAATACCTCAGGCTTCAGGACAATCCTAGTGAATAATACTTTTGAACTTTTCAACCATGAAGTACTATCACGGTGGTCAATCCAATATTTGGTTTACACAAAACTTGTGTAGCTATCTTCGGAGAACTTCGAATCTACCACTAAATACCGCGATGACGTCAACGTCCCATCAACGTTCCCACCAAGACGAGTAGTCACGGATTTATATCTTTTGAATAAAGAGACTTTTATTCATGGATACTGTAAAACATACAAAGTCTGAATAGCAATGATACTAACTCATGTATTATTCCTCACTGGACATAGATACCGAATTATTACTGGATCATTACTTATTCCTTTTGCTCGTGTAGATTACTTAATGACTTTTACAACCTTAATTGTAACTTTATTACCAAACCAGTCATTTCTATTAAACTAAAGACATATGACGAGTATTTGAAAAATACTATTTCTTTTGCCTTTGCTAGATTTTGTTCTTGCAACATTCTATAACATATTCTAGTCTTGCCTTTTATGCAATTCGGTAAACATAGAAGGATTGGAAAGTAACTCCTTAGTTTCTTGAATTTATAAAATTCGCCTTGTAACTAAAGCCTCTTTTAGTCACTTGATTTGTAGATATATCATTACTAGTTAAAGAAATTTCACTAAATGATTATGTTATCCACTGGAGTGTGAACAACCTATTAGATATGCAATAATTAATCGCAAGACTCGTGATCACGCTATTAGGTTTGCAATAATCTAACTAACGATTATTTATTATTTCTCTTAACTCTTTGGCTAACGAATTGCTAAAACCTTGTTGTTAATATCCTAACTAACTTAATATATTCATTAGTACCTCTAATGAATATGTTAGTCATAGATCCCACTAAATTTTATGGAAATAAGCATCACTTAAACTACTACTTTTGACCTAGTCAAAACTTATAGTTTAACCCTTTAAGAATTAATCAATTATCAAAGTCATCATTTGAATTTGCGAATATACAACATTCCTTTTGAAGGGAATCATGACTTTCATTGATTAGTGTATCTAACAAGTATGAAACACTTAAAACGATACTTCCAATTCTTAAGTGTATTAGTATCTTTTAAGAATCTTATTTAATGCCAAAGTCATTTCTTGGATTTCTCAAATATCCATTATGAAGGGATTCATTGTAACTGATTGACCACTTGGGTCAACCTCTTAGTATACTTGGTTCGAACCATACTGACAAGAACATGAACTTGTTCTTGCCGGTTAAACCAACTAGCTAGTTTAATCCCTAAAAGCGGAACTGAGATTAAACTTAATCCTTAAACCCTAAAGGATTATGGGATGTTGGAAATCTAAACTAGATTAACAAGAAAGAAACCTTGTACGAAAAACTCGAACACACAAACATACTTGTGGTGTTCGTCGACTAACCAAGAACCCTAGGGTTCTTGGTTCGATTTCGTCCAAGGGGAAAGAATTGAAAAAGGGTTTTTCCAATTCATACCTTAGATTGGTCAAGATAGATCCACCAGTGATAAACACAACGAGAAGCCCTCTAGATAAGCTCTTGTAATGAAACTTGTTCTTCAAAACTTGAAGAACACGTAGAACGAACGAAGAACACGAAGAACACAAGGCTTGTGTTCTTGGGATGTGTTTCGGCCGAATCTAGGGAGGAGGAAGCCAAAAATTCGTGGCTTAGGGTATGGGGTGGAAGGAATAAAGTGAAGCCTAGATCTTCTATTTATAATGGAAGATCTTTCACTTAAGTCCTTCTAATTTAATTAAGAAACGTTTCTTAATTAAACTTTTCATTTTACACTTCCAACCCTTATAGTTTATATAGTTATTATTATTCCACTCAATTATTAAATGTCTAGTATTATATACTTATATATTTCGGTATTATATATACACGAAATATATACTTTGTATTTTATACTTTTAATAATTAATTATATAATAAACCTTATATAATTTAGACAATAATATTATCCAATTTACCATATGATTTAATAGCTTTAAATCATATTATGGATAATCTATAAATAACACATTGTATATTTACTCAACTAGTAAATGTACAAATACTTGTATTAATTAGTTAGATAAACTAATCTAGTAATAAGTCGAACTTAACTTAATACTTAACTGATTCATAAATGACTATTATGAATCATTCCTCTTCTAAGTATCATTACATATCTTTCTCGTATTACATGCACTCACCGATGTGACCCTTGAGTGTCCTATAGACATGGACGTGACATCATAGGTTGACTAACTGTGCACATAAATCCATCAGATTCCCACTTGTGCAAGTTCGTAACCTTAGCTTGATGACACTAGTCCTGCAGCGGCCCTCTAGCAGGCAATACAGGATAACCAAGCCATAGAAACTCTTATACCCAGGTATTGTTTAGAAAAACATATTAATAGCGTCGTCTAGTAAAGAACACTCTGTCGTTACTTCTTGGGTAACGTGTTAGGTTTATCCCTTAAATCACGATATTTGTGATAACGAATACGAGCATGGTAGAAATTATCAACTCCTGTACTCCAAATCATTTCTTGACCTCTTGATTTAAAACTGTGTGATAACGACAAAGAACAGATCAGTTCGTTGAGCACGGCCGTGCATTTTCAGTTTATCATCATGTCAAGGGACCCATAAATATCTCTCCTAAAAAGGAGGTGCAATTTCCATCTTGTTATATTTCGATTCAAAATACAAATTCCTCTGTACCCAGTAAAGCCTCGTATGACAACCATATTTCAGAATTGTTTAAGACGAACCAAAGCACATTAGTCATTGTATCCCAAACCAAATACCTCAGGCTTAAGGACAATCCTAGTGAATAATACTTTTGAACTTTTCAACCACGAAGTATTATCACAGTGGTCAATCCAATATTCGTCGAGCTCCAACAGAATATCACCGATATTTGGTTTACACAAAAACTTGTGTAGCTATCTTTGAAGAACTTCGAATCTACCACCAAATATCGCGATGACGTTAACGTCCCATCAAGGTTCCCACCAAGACGAGTAGTCACGGATTTATATCTTTTGAATAAAATAACTTTTATTCATGGATATTCTTAAAACATACAAAGTCTGAATAACAATGATACTAATTCATGTATCATTCCTAACTGGACCAAGATATTGAATTATTACTAGATCATTACTTATTCCTTTTGTTCGTGTTGATTACCTAATAACTTTTACAACCTTAATTGTAACTTTATCACTGAACTAGTCATTTCTATTAAACTAAAGACATAAGACGAGTATTTGAAAAATACTATTTCTTTTGCCTTTGCTAGATTTTGTTCTTGCAACATTCTAGAACATGTTCTAGTCTTTCCCTTTTATGCAATTCGGCAAACATAGGAGGATTGGAAAGTGACTCCTTAGTTTCTTGAATTCATAAAATTCGCCTTGTAACTAAAGCCTCTTTTAGTCACTTGATTTGTAGATATATCATTACTAGATAAAGAAATTTCCTTAAATGATTAACTTATTCACTGGAGTGTGAATATCCTATTAGATTTGCAATAATTAATCACAAGACTTGTGACCACGCTATTAGGCTTGCAATAATCTAATCAATGATCATTTATCATTTCTCTTAACTCTTTGGCTAACGACTTGGTAATATCTTGTTGTTAATATCCTAACTAACTTACTATATTCATTAGTACCTCTAATGAATATGTTAGTCATAGCTCCCACTAAATTTTATGGAAATAAGCATCACTTAAACTACCACTTTTGACCTAGTCAAAACTTATAGTTTAACCCTTTAAGAATTAATCAATTATCAAAGTCATCCTTTTGATATGCGAATATCCAGCATTCCTTTGAAGGGAATCATAACTTTCATTGATTATTGTATCTAACAAGTATAAGACACTTGAAACGATACTTCCAATTCTTAAGTGTATTAGTATCTTTTAAGAATCTCATTTAATGCCAAAGTCATTTCTTGGATTTCTTAAATATCCATTATTCCTATTAGGGAATTATGACTTGATCAAATGTTGTATTTATTACAAGTATAAAAAACTTGCAATAATACCTTTTAATTCTTAAATTCTTTAATATAGTTTGTCCCTTTTAAGAGTTCATTTAATGTCTAAGTCATTTTCCTTGGATTATACGAATATCCAATTATTCCTATTAGGGAATTATGACTTCATTAAATTCCTTTATCACAAGTATGAAAGACTTGTAATAATACTCTTTAAAGTGTATCTTGATTATATCAAATATAATCATACTATATTAACACTAATACTTTAAAACTTACTATCATAAGTAACCATTACTTAAGATGTTTTAAATAAGTTCAATATACCTTGAACTTTATGCTTTCCATAAAAACTTTTAAATACTTTCATTTGAAAAACTTTCTAATTACTAGCATCTAAGTAATTTGAGCTTCTAAGATATTCACACAACAATCAAACAAATATAAACAATGAGATCATTATTAAGTCAATACTTAACTTTATAATCTAGTCATAAAACTTGACTAGTATAATCAACACACATGCACACACAATATAATTTAACCATGGATTCAACGATATACCAAAATTTATCATAAAAATAGAAAATGTAATTTTGTTCAAAACAACTTAAAAACGAAAATTGTTTTACTGAATTCATACGAAAAAATACTGAATTAAAACGTGGTGCTTGTGGGATCATTACCTCATGTTAGTCCATCTCACTTTTCATCATCTCATGCAATAAACGATTGCTAAAGTTGAGCTACTCGTAATAACTTTTACAAGTAGGAAAATGAGTATCTAGAAGTTGGTCAAGTCAACTGAGTAGCAAGCATGGTCTCCTACCCTTTGACCCTCGCCACAACCAAGACACCATTTCTCGGTCCTTGCCTTGTTTGGCTTTACCTTCTTGACCTTTTGTTTGACTCTATTACCCTTGGGCACGTTTTGGCTGAGATCGGTTTTACCCTTTCCCTTTCCACTGCGCCTCTTTCTCTTCTTCACTACCATCATCAATTACCACAAGATCATTCTTAAACTTGGTCCCCAAACTCAACTCATTAGTCTTGAGCATGGAATGTAGCTCATCAATGGATTGCTCCATGTTATGCATGTTGTAGTTGACTATATAAGGCTTATAGTCATCTGACAACGAGTTGAGTATCATTTCTGTTGCTAACTGCAACGGTACTGGGTGTCCTAGTCTTTTTAAGACGATTCATGTGCTCTTTCATTTTTCATGACGTGAGCACTTACTGATGATCCCTTAACCATCTTGCAAGAGTTGAACATTCTACAAGCGTAATATGCTTGTACTGGTTCATCTCTAGCATTCGTGTCAGGGGCATTTATCATTACTCTTTCTAGGACATTTCCTTTTCTCTCATGCCTAAGCATAATCCGAAGATCACGCTTCCAATTGAGAAATATTGACCCAGTCAATTCGTCCTTTTCTAGAAACAAGCGTAGTGATAGATTATTGGTACGCGTCGTTTTGGTTGTTGCTGCCGTCTACAAATCAAACCCAGTTTTATAAGTAATCATCAACAAACATTCTCTAAAATATATTATAAACCCATAATTAATATTTTAGGCCTAGGATCCATATATCACATTCTCGCCGCAAGGTTTGGGCACTTCCCGACGAGACATGCTGTTTCTGGTAGGTAACATCCTTACCAATCGTAGCAAGACTTGATACGATTCCTAGGGGTCGTAGAATCTATAAACTTTTAACTTACTACAACTTTGCACAATTTAATTGCACATTTCTAAGTTGCAATAAAGTCTAGTATGTTTATTCTACTCAAGTACTTTTTGGGCCTAGACTCCTGATTATCACCAAAGTAGATCAGACCATCTAAGACAGTGCGATGTTCTGCGCCGGGACTCCCGATTATCACAGAACCCTACGCACCCTAACACTCGCAATGATTTGAATCCATATTTAAGGTTCTTTCTCCTTACAATATGAATATCGTTGAACAAGTGAGGTGTTCCATTAGGTGATAGTACTTCGATCTAAGATTTTCTTGGGTTTGTTTAAGTCTTTAAACTAAACTTAAACCTTATTCCAATCTTAATCCTTTAAAATGTGTGACTTGTGAATTCAAGATTTCTACAAGACGCCTTTTTAAATCTTAAGAACTTTTTTCTTTAAAACTTATAGTTTCAAAAGGTTTGCGCGATTTATATGTATACCTAAAACGAGGTGTACAAGACGTTTTACTAGGTTTTGTGAAAAACCTTTTTTTCTATAAAACTTGCTCGTTTTATTTTCTTTGAAAAACATGAACCTTATGTTAAACTTTAAAGTGTGAATTTTAATCCCTTTATGATTCATAAACTTGAATCATAATCCTAGTTTAACACACCTTGTTTTTCACTTGTTTAATAATAAAACTAAACAATTATTTTAACTTTATTAAATTCACCAAAACTATGTCCTAAGGACATCTTTATAAACTTTGCGATTTTCTTATGTAGCTCCCACTAACTCCAACAACCATGATGGAACTTGAGTAAACACAATCACCGGTCTATCCTTGGTGAAACTAATAAACTTATTATATAAAGACTATATATAATAATTCTTAGTTTGTTTAAACCTTTCTTACATTTAACTTGAACTAGTTAAATATAGGTTCTTAAATTTCCTATGTTATTTTACCCTTGATCATTAATCTAGTATTTTACGTAACTCGTAATATACTTGTATAAATAACTAGTTATAATTACTTACAACTTTATACAATCTAATTATAATATTTATAACTTTTGTATCATCTAATTATAATATAACTTCGTTTGTACAATTTCTAGTTGTTTACAACTTTGTACATTCTAGTTCAAATTATAACTTAATACAAATTTCTAGTTACTTAATATTATAACTATGATCAAAATAACATTTAATTTAATTGTTCCATTTAATCTTGTATTATATATATATATATATATATATATATATAATTTATTTCTTTAAAAACTTATAACATTCTTAGTAAGAATATTACACCTAATTTGTACATTTGTATTTTAACTTAGACTAATTAAAATACGTACAAACTATTTTATCTTTTAAAATCACTTTTAAATAATTTTAAAAAAACCGAAATTATATATAATAATATAAATACATCTTGTTAATTTTAAGACTTTAAAATTAACACTTCTCTTTTATCCTTAATTAAATTTAATTAATTAAACCCTTATCTTGTTCTTGATCAATTAAAACCTAGTTTTAATTTACTTGATCAATAACGCCCTTTTAGTTAAAGATTAATCCTAATCGATCCTATTTAAACAATTATTAAACTTTGTTACAATTCTAGGATAGATTATAACTTTAATAATTTTATTTAAACTTATTTAATTTAAATCTTCTAAACAAAAACTTTGTCTAGATCTCTAGATTTAAAGAACTAGTTTTAATAAACTCATTAAAACAATAATCAAACCTTATTAAACATAAACTTGTTTAATTTTCTAGATTATGTTCTTGATTAATCCTATTAACCAATTAAACTAACCTAGTTTAATGTTCTTGGTCCTAGGTTGAATCTTGGGTTTCGAAAATTTTCCTTAAGCCTAGGAAACTTCTCCACCAATTAAACTAAACTAGTTTAATCAAACTTGGTGTCCAAGTATCCTTATGATTTTTGAAATCTTGGGAGAAAAAGGAAAGGATCCTTTTTGACCAATTAAACTAAAACTTAGTTTAACATACTTGGTCCTAGATTTTGAAGATCAAAGTAAAAAGGAAAGAATACTTTTGACCAAAATTTTTGACATTCTTGATCCTAGGGTTCTTAGAATTTTCGAAATTACTAGTGTTAGGGAAAGAAGCCTTTTGACCAATTAAACTAAACTTGTCTAATGTTCTTGGTCCTATGGTTCTTTTTCTAGATCTCGAAATTACTAGGGTTTAGAATCCTTGTGGCCAATTAAACAAAACGGTTTAACATTCTTGGTCTAGGGTTCTTTACCCTCATTCAAAATCTATGAGGAAGAAAAAGAAGAAGGAACGGAAAAAATAAAAAAAACTTGGAAATTAAACAAACAAAAACTTTGTTATTCTTGTTTAGATTTCTAAACCAACGCTCTGATACCACTGAAGGGTTTCATTGTAACTGATTGACCACTTGGGTCAACCTCTTAGTATACTTGGTTCGAACCATACTGACAAGAACATGAACTTGTTCTTGCCGGTTAAACCAACTAGCTAGTTTAATCTCTAAAAGCGGAACTGAGATTAAACTTAATCCTTAAACCCTAAAGGATTATGGGATGTTGGAAATCTAAACTAGATTAACAAGAAAGAAACCTTGTACGAAAAACTCGAACACACACACATACTTGTGGTGTTCGTCGACTAACCAAGAACCCAAGGGTTCTTGGTTCGATTTCGTCCAAGGGGAAAGAAGGGAAAAAGGGTTTTTCCAATTCATACCTTAGATTGCTCAAGATAGATCCACCAGTGATAAACACAACGAGAAGCCCTCTAGATAAGCTCTTGTAATGAAACTTGTTCTTCAAGACTTGAAGAACACGAAGAACGAACGAATAACACGAAGAACACAAGGCTTGTGTTCTTAGGATGTGTTTCGGCCGAATCTAGGGAGGAGGAAGCCAACAATTCGTGGCTTAGGGTATGGGGTGGAAGGAATAAAGTGAAGCCTATATCTTCTATTTATAATGGAAGATCTTTTACTTAAGTCCTTCTAATTTAATTAAGAAACGTTTCTTAATTAAACTTTTCCTTTTACACTTCCAACCCTTATAGTTTATCTAGTTATTATTATTCCACTTAATTATTAAATGTCTAGTATTATATACTTATATATTTCGGTATTATATATACACGAAATATATTATACTTTTAATAATTAATTATATAATAAACCTTATATAATTTAGACAATAATATTATCCAATTTACCATATGATTTAATAGCTTTAAATCATATTATGAATAATCTATAATTAACACATTGTATATTTACTCAACTAGTAAATGTACAAATACTAGTATTAATTAGTTAGATAAACTAATCTAGTAATAAGTCGAACTTAACTTAATACTTAACTGATTCATAGATGACTATTATGAATCATTCCACTTTTAAGTATCATTACATATCTTTCTCGTATTACATGCACTCACCGATGTGACCCTTGAGTGTCCTATAGACATGGACGTGACATTATAGGTTTAACTGTGCACATAAATCCATCACATTATTCCTATTATGGAATTATGACTTGATTAAATATTGTATTTATTACAAGTATAAAAGACTTGCAATAATACCTTTTAATTCTTAAAGTCTTTAATATAGTTTGTCCCTTTTAAGAGTTCATTTAATGTATAAGTCATTTTAATTGGATTATACGAATATCCAATTATTTCTATTAAGGAATTATGACTTCATTAAATTTCTTTATCACAAGTATGAAAGACTTGTAATAATACTCTTTAAAGTATATCTTGATTATATCCAATATAATCATACTATATTAACACTAATACTTTAAAACTTACTATCATAAGTAACCATTACTTAAGATGTTTTAAATAAGTTCAATGTACCTTGAAGTTTATGCTTTCCATAAAAACTCTTAAATACTTTCATTAGAAAAACTTTCTAATTACTAGTATCTAAGTAATTTGAGCTTCTAAGATATTCACACAACAATCAAACATATATAAACAATGAGATCATTATTAAGTCAATACTTGACTTTATAATCTAGTTATAAAACTTGACTAGTATAATCAACACACATGCACACACAATATAATTCAACCATGGATTCAACGATAAACTTAAAGTACCAAAATTTATCATAAAAATAGAAAATGTAATTTTGTTCAAAACAACTTAAAAACGAAAATTGTTTTACTGAATTCATACGAAAAATACTGAATTAAAACGTGGTGCTTGTGGGATCATTATCTCATGTTAGTCCATCTCACTTTTCATCATCTCATGCAATAAACGATTGCTAAAGTTGAGTTACTCGTAATAACTTTTACAGGTATGTATAGGAGTATCTAGAAGTTGGTCAGGTCAACTGAGTAGCAAGCATGGCCTCTTACCCTTTGACCCTCGCCACAACCAAGTCACCGTTTCTCGGTCCTTGTCTTGTTTGGCTTTACCTTCTTGACCTTTTGTTTGACTCTATTACCCTTGGGCACGTTTTGGCTGAGATCGGTTTTACCCTTTCCCTTTCCACTGCGCCTCTTTCTCTTTTTCACTACAATCATCAGTTACTATGAGATCATTCTTAAACTTGGTCCCTAAATCAACTCAGTAGTCTTGAGCACGGAATGTAGCTCAACAATGGATTGCTCCATGTTATGCATGTTGTAGTTAACTACATAAGACTTATAGTCATCTAACAACGAGTTGAGTATCATTACTGTTGCTAACTGCAACGGTACTGGCATCCTAGGCATTCAACATGATCCATGTGCTCTTTCATTTTCATGACGTGAGAACTTACTGATGATCCCTTAACCATATTGCAAGAGTCGAACACTCTACAAGCGTAATATGCTTGTACTGGTTCATTTCTAGCATTCGCGTCAGGGGAATTTAGCATTGCTCTTTCTAGGACATTTCCTTTTCTCTCATGCCAAAGCATAATCCGAAGATCACGCTTCCAATTGAGAAATATTGACCCAGTCAATTCGTCCTTTTCTAGAAACAAGCGTAGTGAGAGATTATTGGTACGTGTCGTTTTGGTTGTTGCTGCCGTCTACAAATCAAACCCAGTTTAATAAGTAATCATGAACAAACATCTTCTAAAATATATTATAAAACCATAATTAATATTTTAGGCCTAGGATCCATATATCACATTCTCGCCGCAAGGTTTGGGCACTTCCCGACGAGACATGCTGTTTCTGTTAGGTAACATCCTTACTAATCGTATCAAGACTTAACACGATTCCTAGGGGTCGTAGAATCTTTAGACTTATAACTTATTACAACTTTGTACAATCTAGTTGTACATTTCTAAGTTAGTAATAAAGTCTAGTATGTTTATTCTACTCAAGTACTTTTTGGGCCGAGACTCCCGATTATCACCAAAGTAGATCAGACCATCTAAGACAGTGCGATGCTCTGTGCCGGGACTCCCGAGTATCACAGATCCTTACGCACCCTAACACTCGCAATGATTTGAATCCATATCTAAGGTTCTTTATCCTTACAATATGAATATCGTTTAACAAGTGAGGTGTTCCATTAGGTAGATAGTACTTAGATCTAAGATTTTCTTGGGTTTGTTTAAGTCTTGAACTAAACTTAAACCTTTATTCCAATCTTAATCCTTGTTTAAAAAAGTGTGACCTGTGAATTCAAGAATTCAACAAGACACCTTTTAAATCTTAAGAACTTTTCTTAAAACTTATAGTTTCAAGAATTGCGCGACTTATATGTATACCTAAAACGAGGTGTACAAAACGTTTTACTAGGTTTTTGGAAAAAACATTTTCTAGAATAAAACTTACTTGTTTTATCTTTCTTGAAAAGCTTTAAAACTTATGTTAAACTTTTAATTCTTTTACGATTCATAATCTTGAATCATAAATCTAGTTTAACACGCCTAGTTTTTCACATGTTTAATAATGAAATTAAACATTTGTTTTGACTTACTAGATTCGACCAAAATTTATGTCTTGACGACATATTTATAAACTTTGTGATTTTCTTGTGTAGCTCCCACTAGCTCCAACAACCATGATGGAACTTAAGCAAACACAATCACCGGTCTATACTTGGTGAAACTAATAACCTTATTATGATTATATAATAATTCTTAGTTTGTTTAAACTTTTCTTACATTTAACTTGAACTAGTTAAATATAGGTTATAAAGTTTTCTTGTTATTTATTCCTTGATCATTAATCTAGTATCTTACATGACTTGTAAAATACTTATATTATACTTGTATAATTATCTACTTATAATAACTTACAACTTTATACACCTTATAATAATAATACATATAACTTTGTATATTTCTAGTTTGTCATATAATTTCAACTTGTACAATTTCTAGTTATAATGAAATCATAACTTTGTACTTTCTAGTTTTAATTATATAATCAACTTATACAATAACTAGTTATATTATTAACCTTTAAGATCAAAATTAACATTACCTTTTAATGTTCCATTTAATCTTGTATTTAATATATGAATATATATTTCCTTTTAAAATAAACTTGTAACATTCTTATAAGAATATTACATCTAATTTATACGTATTTATTTTAACTTAATCTAATTAAAATACGTATAAACTACTTTATTTATTAAAATTCATTTTACCTTTTTAAACATTTAAAAAACCGAAATTATATATATATATATATATATATATATATATATATATATATATATATATATATATATATATATATATATATATATATATATATATATATATATATATATATATATATATAAATAAATAAATACATCTTGTTAATTTCTTGAACTAAAAATTAACACTTCTTTTAATTCTCATTAATTAGTTAAACCCTAATCTTGTTCTTGATCAATCAAAACTAGGGTTTTGACTTTCTTGATCAAAAACATTATTTATCAAAAATGAATTATAATCAATCCTATTTAAACAATAAACTTTGTTTAAATTATAAGATAGATTATAATCCTAATAAATTTATTTAAACTTTTTAATTTAAACCTTATAGACAATAAACTTTATCTAGATTTCTAGGTTTAAAGAACTAGTCTTAATAAATCTATTAAAAATAATAATTAAACCTATTAAACATAAACTTGTTTAATTATCTAGGTCTTAGATTATCATCTTAATTAATTCTTTTAAACAATTAAACTCAAACTAGTTTAATGTTCTAGGGTTCTTTAAGGTTTCGAAATTCTTAACACTAAGAAACTTTTTCACCAATTAAACTAAGCTAGTTTAATAAAATACTTGGTGTCCAAGTTTCCTCCTAGATTTCAAATTCTAAAGGGATTAGGAAAGAATACCTTTGACCAATTAAACAAATCTTGTTTAACATACTTGGTCCTAAAGATCTTCCTAGATCTCGAACACCTTGGGGAAAAAGGAAAGAATCCTTTTGATCAATTAAACAAATCTTGTTTAACACACTTGATCCTAGGGTTCTTCCTTGTACACGAAAATTCTAGGGTTTAGAAAAGAAGCCTTTTGATCAATTAAACTAAACTAGTTTAATATTCTTGATCCTAGGGTTCTTTACAATTTTTGAAATTTCTAGGGTTTTCTAGAATACTTTTGACCAATTAAACTTAACTAGTTTAACATGCTTGGTCCTAGGGTTCTTTACCCTTTTCGAAAATTAAGGAGAAGAGAAAGAAGTTGGAACAAAAAAAACTTTAATAAAAAATTTAAACAAACAAAACTTTGTTAATCTAGTTTATATCTCTAAACCAACGCTCTGATACCACTGAAGGGTTTCATTGATACTGATTGACCACTTGGGTCAACCTCCTAGTCACTTGGATCGAACCACACTGACCAATAACATGAACTTGTTCTTGACCGGTTAAACCAACTAGCTAGTTTAATCACTAAAAGCGGAACTGAGATTAAACTTAATCCTTAAACCCTAAAGGATTGAGATCTTGGAAATCTAGATTATATTAACAATGAAAGAAACCTTGTATGAAAAACTCGAACACCCACATACCCTTGTGGTATTTGACGGCCAACCTAGGGTTCTTGGTGGTCGATTTCGAACAAGAGGAGAAGGAGGAAAAAGGTTTTCCAAAACATACCTTAATCTTGCTTAAGTTAGTCCACTGATGATGAACACGACGAGCGACCTTCTAGTTGATCCTTGTAATGATCTTGATCTTCAAAGACTAGAAGAACACGAAGAACACGAAGAACGAAGAACACAAGAACTTGTTTTCTTGGTGGTGTTCGGCCGAAGCCAAGGAGGGAGAGGCTAGGGTTTTCGTGTGGTGTGTTAAGGGAATGATCAAGGAATAAATGAAGTCTTAAGCCTTCTATATATAATAGAATAAGTTTCATTTAAATCCTTCTAGTTTAATTAAGATTAATCTCTTAATTAAACTTATCTCTTACACTTTAAACCCTTATAGTTTTACTAGTTATTATTGTCCCACTTAATTATTAAATGTCTAGTATTACACTAATATATTTCGTGTATATATAAATATATATATGAAATATATACCTTGTATTAATACTTTTAATAATTAATTATATAATAACCTTTATATAATTTACACAATAATATTATCCAATTACCGTATGATTTAATTACTTTAAATCATATTATGGATAATCTATAATTAACACATTGTATATTTACTCAACTAGTAAATGTACAAATGCTTGTATTAATTAGTTAGATAAACTAATCTAGTAATAAGTCAAACTTGACTTAATACTTAATTTGATTCATAAATGACTATTATGAATCAATCCTCTTCCAAGTATCATTACATATCTTACTCGTATTACATGCACTCACCGGTGTGACCCTTAAGTGTTTCGTAGGCATGGATGTATCATCATAGGTTGACTAACTGTGCATATAAATCCTTCAGTGTAACGAAGGACATATGATCACTTATCATAGGACTGTTTCTGATAGTTCAAAGTTCAGCAGCTGCACATGCTATGCACACTCTAAAGGATACACTTACGCATACCGTTTATAGTTGATGAGATGTCCAAGTGGGAGACTGTTAGAAATAGTCTCCAACACATCAAATAAACCGGTATTACGGTTCGGGTATTATAGAGTCCTATTCGGGTTGCCCTCGAGGAATCAACGAACACGAGAATTAACGAGATATTTAATTAATAGTTTAATTAAATAAGAATCGGGCTTAACGGGTTTAACTGGTTAATGGGTTATTAACTAGTTAATTGTTTCGGGCTTGGCATTAGTTCGGATCGGGCTTAAGTGGTGACGGGGTTGGCCTAATTAGTGTTTGACTCTAATTAGGATTGGTGCACTATATATAGAGGGTTAAGGGGTTTAACTGTAACACCCAAAAATTTACAAGAATTTAAAAATTTTCGAGCACAAGATTTTAAATAAAAAGGTCCCAATAACTTGAATAATTAAATCCCAATAATAATATTTTCATTTAAAAATATATTTAATGCGGAAATAGTTAAAATAAAATAAAGTGTTTTAAAATATTAAATGCTGTCCACATCAGTAATGAAAAGATACAGCGGTCAACCGTCCACTTTCTCCTTTCCTTTGATGGTACCTGAAACAATGTGGGGGAAAGTTTGGGTCAGCTGGGAAGCTGAGTGAATAATCTCAAAATGCACACAATTAAAACATACAACACATGAGGGCACATCGGTGTACTCCTAATCAGAATCTACTCGGTTAATTACTCAGATTTATTTCTCGGATTTTATTACTCAGATTTTAATTTATATAGCGCGCTTGTGTGATTTGGGACGAGAGATCAACCTCGCCCCTCCTCACACCTCAGATAGGCATAAGCCAAAAACTCAGACGGGAGTGATCCCAAAACTCAGACGGGAATAATCCCAAAACTCAGACGGGAGGTGATCCCAGGCATATAGCCAAAAACTCAGATGTGTGTTATTATGTTTTATTATCTCTTTAACATAATTATCTCAGATGCCCTAGCAAGTAGTAGCACAGGATGACCCTGTGCCGAGCTCGGTTACCCAGGCACAATGTCTCAGATTAAAATAAATCAACAGCTGCTCAGATACTCAGATAGCATGTCAAACTCAGATAACAAATCAAACTCAGATAGCGGATCAAACTCAGATAACAGCTCAAGCTCAGATAACAATTATGGTGCAAGAAATGTAACACATAAGTCATGCATGTACAACGTTAAAACTGAATACACGGTGAGAATACTCACCTCGAGAAATGTAAGCTCCAAAGGATTCCCGACAGTCAAAGGTACAGCACGTTATCTCCTAGGCGGTCCTAAAACCAAAAAAACGAAACCCTGAATTAAAATTCTACCCGAGAGCTTATTTCAGAAAGCTGGCAGTATCCGTCAGTCTCACGGAAACTGCCATAACTCCTAAACGGCTCATTAGATTTTTCCCATCTTTTTTACCACAGAAACTAGACCCAGAATACTACAAAACACTCTCAAGTGGCTTCTTCCCAAAATCGGACTCTAAGGGCCTCAAAACAGGCTCACCAAACAGCATAGCTGCACAGGTAGAAATGTTCACAGCAGCGTATTAAAATGGTCATAACTTTTAAACGGTAACTCAGATCGACGAGCCGTCCGCGGCAACGGAAAGAGGACTCAGAAAACTAGAGGCCATCACGAGCCAAAAACCGAGAAACGTATATAAATGTGTTAAAAATGGACTTAAACATCGCGAGCAGAATCTGTCATAATTTCAGTTTGGTGTTTAAAACTCTTTTTAAAACCCGACATCAATCCGTATGTTCCCGAGGCACCCGACATTCCTGAAATTCACATTTAACCTCAGAAACATGTTCATTACAAATCCCACCTTTTATTAAAAATGTTTCGCGGTTTAGGAAACCAAGAACCCTACGGGTTCGGTTTCCGGTTTTTCTACTATTAAAACGCTTAGCCAAAATGACGACGGTTTTACCCAACCCGACACTTATAGAATTATTGACCAACGATGACAGAAATCAGCAACAAATATAAATGGTACCAAAACAGTTTGTAAAAGACTCGGTTTGAATGTTTGGAAAGAAAACTAGGATCGAGCAACCGACAAACTCAACAAGCATATCCAAGACAACGTTTCAACATATAAAACCACAAACCCGAGCCCTCAATGACTCGGTTCTTTCCTGCCATAAATTCTAACAATTCACAGATGCCTACGACATGCTGCAACGATCACAAAATAACGAGTGAAGGAACAATATAAACGAATAGGTTGAAGGGTTTCAAGGACTACCGAATACGGATGCTCTTGGCTCGCAACAGGAAGCTCGGTGATGGATTGCACTTCCTCGATCACGACTCGCAAAGAACTAATCACAGCGATTGAAGTCACACGGAGTTAATCACTGCTCGGTTATAATACCCCTTCTCGAACACAGCCTCGAGCAAACAACAACACTCGATAATGATTCTACTTGGCGATCAAACTGCTCGATCACGACTGGATTTTCGAATGGAGACTAGAATACGGGGAAGGCTCTGCTCGATCGCACACCCCGGCGACGAATAACTCGAGAATGGTCTGAAGTATTCCCCTAAGGACTCTCTTCCTGCTCCTAGCTGATTGACGAACCAATTGGGGATGTGAGAAAGCTGCTGACGAAATGGAAGGGAACAAATGGAGGGTTTAGGTCAATTTCTAGTTTAAGTATTTACCCTCTTGTCCCTAGGCCCTTGACTAATATCGGGCCTCACTAGATCAATAATTCCAGCCCACAATCCTTCTACCTACTCACTTTATTTCGGAACTTCAAGGAGGACAATTGACGGAAACCATGAACTGGATACAGCCGACATGAAGGAAAACGTCTAGGGATTTTAGGGGTTTAAGGTCAAACATATTAATTTTCCAAGCCCAAAGATATGAAAGCCCGAGGCCTTGGCCTACGGCCGGCCCGACTCAAAAGAATATTACTAACTCTTATGATTAACTAAGCGGTCCAAACTTGAGACGAACTATTTAATTACCTTTAACAAATACGAACGTCAACTAAATTATAAAGTGACCAAATGATTAAACGTCTATAAAATTAAGTCCAATTACCTATATAACGTCTGATAACGTAGTGACTAATAATTAATGACATAACCCGGGACGCGCCCACACTCGTAAATAAATAATAAAGTCACGTGCTCATTAAAATCGAACCGACTAACTACTGGTCGGTCAAATAATATAAATTAATTATAAATAGTAAAATGTGATTAAAATATTATTATTTAATTAATACAAATTTCAGGGCGTTACAACTCAACTCCACTTGAATCAGACTTCGTCCCCGAAGTCATTGCTCGGAAGTAACTCAGGGTGGCGGTTTAGCATCGCACACTCAGGCTCGCCAACGATACACATTCTCATATAGGAACAAAAATGATAGGGCTAAGAAGGAAAATGAAACACCTTAAGGTGAGCCACTCGATCATCATGAACTCCGGCGCTTGCTCACACAATTCTTCTGTCTCTGACTGCGCAAAATGTTAAGGTTATAAGAAACAAAATCGGAAGGCTCTCTAAGGATCTCGGTCTGCCGATAAAAAGATGTCGATAATAAGCACAAAATAAATCGTAATACTCTGCTGAAGGCGTCTTCTTGCTCTCGTAGTCGAACACAGTTGCTGAACCAGCGGTTAACGTTGTGTTGAATCTCCGATTCAACTCCACTTGGAATTTGCTACGGATTTGTTGATGATGTTAGATGATCCCGACGTGGTACTCGGTCATCCAATCCGTACTCACTACTACACCCGACTCTCTCATGGCGTTAGGGATAAAGTTTATGGGAAATTCCTTCTCGCACAGTTCAAACAACCAATCGCGATACCCGTTAGCAATCTATATCCCTAATGGCTCAGAAAGGTCCTCTACGCTATGGGACAATGGTTTATTGAAGGCATAAGAACAGATGAGTGGGTCCCCCTACTGACAAATATCACAAAAGCAGGTGCATTATTCACGCATAAATCTCAAATACTCAGATAATTCACACCGAAGTTGTATTCACACATTAAGCAGCTCATGTATTTTACTCAGGAATATATCTTAGAAGTATAACCTAGAGATCTGACTCAGAATTAAACCCAGGATATAGCTTAGGAATATAACTCAGAAATGCAACTCATAATGTAACGATATTTACTTGTAATAGCATTAGATATAAATCACATTTTACTCATTCTTAATACTCCTCGCGTGTTCCAGTTTACTAACCTATAATACTTGGACTGATAATTTATCTCTCAATTCGCGTTATTGTTTCTCAAAATAACTCTTATATTGTTACCTTCTATTAGGTTTGCATATTACTCATTTGATAACCCTCTAATTAGCTCAAATTAACGATCTTGTCATGTAATTCTTTTTAATAGGTTCTCATTCCACTATATTTAGTGATTTCTCGGTAATATTTTAATAACAGTTTTCTCATTCACCCCGTCTTTAACTATCACTAATAATCTGTTTCACTGATTTAACACAAATTTGAATGCCTCTTGATTAATATCATTGAATGTTTACTAAAATTTAATGGTTTTCATTTATTGCTTCATGCTTAACAATTCTCAATTTAAAGGTTCTCTTGTTGTTCGTTAATTTAATATTTTCTCATCTTTTAGAAATTCATCTTGATTCCATATAACTTTAAGTTCACTTGACCTATTCCTCATTTACTCGATTTAATAATTACTCTCAATTCAATAATTTAATAATCGTAAAATATATACTCAATCCAATAATTTCATTCGATAATTCTCCTTAACTCAAAATTAATAATTACTCATATATAAAAATTTCTCCTTACTTCGATCTATTAACTTGCCGTTAATTTAACTTTTCTCTTTTAACCTATTTTAATAATTTATTCATTTAACTCAATTTGGATAATTTATTACTAACTCAAATTAACGTCCTCAGTTAACCCATTTCATTATTTGCTCGCAACTTCATTGTGGCGATTTCTCATATTCAATTCATTAATAAATTCTCATAAACTAAATCTTGATAATTCTCTTTAGCTCATTATAACCACATAGAATTAAGTATGCTTATCTTATTTTGTATATAATCATAGTATTTACTATTTCTCTTTTACACAATTGCACTCAACCAAATTAACTCGATTTCTTAATATCTCCATTAATCTCGATTTACCAATTTTATAAACTTGATAGTTACATCATAAAATTAATTCAATTATTCTCACTTTGCTCTATTTGGTAGTTACTCTTATAGATTTTCAAATCAAGTATATGTGTTTAGATTTCATACTTTAAAAAAATCCTCATCTAGAAGATCTCTCTACATAAGCATCATGCTCATAATAATTGTAAATAATACATAATAATTATTATTTTATTTTTGGAAATTTCTCTTTTTACCCCTACTCAACTCCACTTGGAGAAAAACTCGTCCTTGAGTTTGGAACTAGCATCCTCTACCAAATAAAACAAACAAACATGTAATCACTCAAGCAATTAGGATACACATACTGATTTCACAATTACAAGCATTGGTCCATCGTTCCCCTCAAAATCACCCCATAACCAACCAAAAGTCCTGTGTGTACGGTAATAGGGGCCCTCTATTACTTTCGACACCTACTTCTGTTTGGTCACGAGTCAATTCCAAAGTTTTACAACTTCCCACAAATAAATCCACCAACAATTCACACTCAGAAGAAGGGAATTTTAATCACACTCAGGAGAAAGGAAGTTTATTTTCAATATCTGCTAAATACAGATATGCACTCAACAATGCATACTCAAAATCTCATAAACATTACTCAGAAAATTATGCGTACATTTAGTCTCGTACGCGATATTCGGATAACTCAGATTCATAGAAATATTTCCACTTAGTTACTTTCACAATATAGATTTCATTTTAAACTTTTTATTTGGATATGTAATGTATCATTCCTCGTAAATATGATTTACATCCTCTTCTCAATTATATTAAATTTATTGTAATTTGTGAGCGTGTCGATTAATACTCTTTCGACCGGAGTTCTCAGTTATTGTGTTCCTCCTTTAACTTGATTCAATTATGGCTCTTTTAATCTCGATTAATGATTACTCTTTGTTTCATCAAGATTACCACATATACAATTTTCTCTTCAATCCATTATATAGAGTGTTACACAAATTTAGAGTTACCTATTAATGTATCTTTTAATTATTTAAACTTGGTTTAACAACTTCTCATTTTATTATCTCATTAAACGGAATTCTCAAAAATTTAATTCGATATTTTTCTCGTTTAGCTCCAATGTAATTATTTTTCATTTTCTTGAATTAATAATTTCTCCTTACGTAACTTGGTAAACCCTCATTTAAATTTTTATTAATCTCTGGTTTACTTAGCTTCGATAACTCTTTCTATAAAGTGTTTTCTCCGAAATGAAAACTTTTAATATTCTCCGAGTTCCAAAATTTATTACTTCTCTTTAATATTAGGAACTTCTCCGTTTCTCAATTACTCAAGCATGTTTCTCATTTGATAATTTATGAATTTTATATTATAAATTGGTATTCATTTATCACACTTTTGATTAAAATTTCTCAGAATTATAAAATCTCATTTCAACTCTATTAGGTGTTCCTCTAAATTGGAAACTTTTATTATTCTTATTAAAATTTATAATTCCTCTAGTATGCGTATTTGTATATGCATAAATATATTAAGCACTGGGAATTAAAACTAGAATTTTACTCAGAATTATGCTCTAAATTATACTCAGAATTATCAAACCTTGCATTCGTATATCTATATATACATAATATTTAGTCGTACCATTCATATGTAATTTTCGTATGTTAATATAACTTTTAGGGTTTATGTCGCAGATGTAATCAGAAACAACACTCGGAAAAATATACTTAGAAAATAAACACAAAAATCTCAGACTACTCTACTCATCCATACTCAGAATACAACATACATCTCAGATAAAAAAAAAATATTAAATATTACCAGCAATGGGAAAAGCGAGAGATCGACGTGACATGTTGTATGCTTGATGTGGAAACTTTACTCAGAAAATATTTTGCTCAATTCACGTTTTAAAACTCGAGACTCAAACTTGAGATTGAATCCACCCCTTGTGAATCCAAATCCCTCAAGTCAGAGCTCTGATACCAACTTGTAACACCCAAAAATTTACAAGAATTTAAAAATTTTCGAGCACAAGATTTTAAATAAAAAGGTCCCAATAACTTGAATAATTAAATCCCAATAATAATATTTTCATTTAAAAATATATTTAATGCGGAAATAGTTAAAATAAAATAAAGTGTTTTAAAATATTAAATGCTGTCCACATCAGTAATGAAAAGATACAGCGGTCAACCGTCCACTTTCTCCTTTCCTTTGCTGGTACCTGAAACAATGTGGGGGAAAGTTTGGGTCAGCTGGGAAGCTGAGTGAATAATCTCAAAATGCACACAATTAAAACATACAACACATGAGGGCACATCGGTGTACTCCTAATCAGAATCTACTCGGTTAATTACTCAGATTTATTTCTCGGATTTTATTACTCAGATTTTAATTTATATAGCGCGCTTGTGTGATTTGGGACGAGAGATCAACCTCGCCCCTCCTCACACCTCAGATAGGCATAAGCCAAAAACTCAGACGGGAGTGATCCCAAAACTAAGACGGGAATAATCCCAAAACTCAGACGGGAGGTGATCCCAGGCATATAGCCAAAAACTCAGATGTGTGTTATTATGTTTTATTATCTCTTTAACATAATTATCTCAGATGCCCTAGCAAGTAGTAGCACAGAATGACCCTGTGCCGAGCTCGGTTACCCAGGCACAATGTCTCAGATTAAAATAAATCAACAGCTGCTCAGATACTCAGATAGCATGTCAAACTCAGATAACAAATCAAACTCAGATAGCGGATCAAACTCAGATAACAGCTCAAGCTCAGATAACAATTATGGTGCAAGAAATGTAACAGATAAGTCATGCATGTACAACGTTAAAACTGAATACACGGTGAGAATACTCACCTCGAGAAATGTAAGCTCCAAAGGATTCCCGACAGTCAAAGGTACAGCACGTTATCTCCTAGGCGGTCCTAAAACCAAAAAAACGAAACCCTGAATTAAAATTCTAACCGAGAGCTTATTTCAGAAAGCTGGCAGTATCCGTCAGTCTCACGGAAACTGCCATAACTCCTAAACGGCTCATTAGATATTTCCCATCTTTGTACCACAGAAACTAGACTCAGAATGCTACAAAACACTCTCAAGTGGCTTCTTCCCAAAATCGGACTCTAAGGGCCTCAAAACAGGCTCACCAAACAGCATAGCTGCACAGGTAGAAATGTTCACAGCAGCGTATTAAAATGGTCATAACTTTTAAACGGTAACTCAGATCGACGAGCCTTCCGCTGCAACGGAAAGAGGACTCAGAAAACTAGAGGCCATCACGGGCCAAAAACCCAGAAACGTATTTTAAATGTGCTAAAAATGGACTTAAACATGGCGAACAGAATCTGTCATAATTTCAGTTTGGTGTTTAAAACTCTTTTTAAAACCCGACATCAATCCGTATGTTCCCGAGGCACCCGACATTCCTGAAATTCACATTTAACCTCAGAAACATGTTCATTACAAATCCCACCTTTTATTAAAAATGTTTCGCGGTTTAGGAAACCAAGAACCCTACGGGTTCGGTTTCCGGTTTTTCTACTATTAAAACGCTTAGCCAAAATGACGACGGTTTTACCCAACCCGACACTTATAGAATTATTGACCAACGATGACAGAAATCAGCAACAAATATAAATGGTACCAAAACAGTTTGTAAAAGACTCGGTTTGAATGTTTGGAAAGAAAACTAGGATCGAGCAACCGACAAACTCAACAAGCATATCCAAGACAACGTTTCAACATATAAAACCACAAACCCGAGCCCTCAATGACTCGGTTCTTTCCTGCCATAAATTCTAACAATTCACAGATGCCTACGACATGCTGCAACGATCACAAAATAACGAGTGAAGGAACAATATAAACGAATAGGTTGAAGGGTTTCAAGGACTACCGAATACGGATGCTCTTGGCTCGCAACATGAAGCTCGGTGATGGATTGCACTTCCTCGATCACGACTCGCAAAGAACTAATCACAGCGATTGAAGTCACACGGAGTTAATCACTGCTCGGTTATAATACCCCTTCTCGAACACAGCCTCGAGCAAACAACAACACTCGATAATGATTCTACTTGGCGATCAAACTGCTCGATCACGACTGGATTTTCGAATGGAGACTAGAATACGGGGAAGGCTCTGCTCGATCGCACACCCCGGCGACGAATAACTCGAGAATGGTCTGAAGTATTCCCCTAAGGACTCTCTTCCTGCTCCTAGCTGATTGACGAACCAATTGGGGATGTGAGAAAGCTGCTGACGAAATGGAAGGGAACAAATGGAGGGTTTAGGTCAATTTCTAGTTTAAGTATTTACCCTCTTGTCCCTAGGCCCTTGACTAATATCGGGCCTCACTAGATCAATAATTCCAGCCCACAATCCTTCTACCTACTCACTTTATTTCGGAACTTCAAGGAGGACAATTGACGGAAACCATGAACTGGATACAGCCGACATGAAGGAAAACGTCTAGGGATTTTAGGGGTTTAAGGTCAAACATATTAATTTTCCAAGCCCAAAGATATGAAAGCCCGAGGCCTTGGCCTACGGCCGGCCCGACTCAAAAGAATATTACTAACTCTTATGATTAACTAAGCGGTCCAAACTTGAGACGAACTATTTAATTACCTTTAACAAATACGAACGTCAACTAAATTATAAAGTGACCAAATGATTAAACGTCTATAAAATTAAGTCCAATTACCTATATAACGTCTGATAACGTAGTGACTAATAATTAATGACATAACCCGGGACGCGCCCACACTCGTAAATAAATAATAAAGTCACGTGCTCATTAAAATCGAACCGACTAACTACTGGTCGGTCAAATAATATAAATTAATTATAAATAGTAAAATGTGATTAAAATATTATTATTTAATTAATACAAATTTCAGGGCGTTACATTAATCTAATACACTCTTGCTTGCTCCCTTGTACCGCTGTCCGTACACCACCACCGCTGACCGACTACCGCCGCTGCCCGCCTAGCGCCGCCGTCCGCCGCTGCTGCCCCGCCGCTCCACCGTGCGCCGCCGCCACTACCGAAATTGTTTTCGGTTTTGGGGTTCTCGTTTTCTCAAGGTGCTTTATACTACCTAGTGGTATATCGTCCTGTTCGTGATAAACCTTGGGTGTGAAACGATAGAGGGATTCTTTCTTGAATCCTAGGCATAGTGTGATAACCTGGAAAGAACATGATCACAAGGTTTTGCCTCCTTCGCCAAACCACAACGAAGTAAGTATTGAAATTACCTATTTAATTAGTTATTAAATAAATTCTAGTTGCATTAAAATTGTAAACCTAACGGTTCAAATAGTTTTTCTAAATCGGGTCAATGTTCTATCAAGTTACTTTGTGTAAAATTATGTGATACTAATGATAACCCACAGATTTTATAGTAAAACTAATATCATATTATTATTTTAGAAGTTTAGCCTCTTTGAAACTAATTTTGTTTAAAATGTCATTAATAATAATAGTATAAATATAAATATGAATATAAAATTTAAATATTAATAATAGTTAAAAAAAACTATCATAATTATATAGAAATTCGTTAATTATATAAGAAATTTAAAAGTTTTAATGGTAAGTTGCTTTTTTTTTAGAAATATACATATAAAATTTTGAGTTAGAGTTAAATAAAATGAAAGTAAAATTAAAAAAAAAAGTAAAAGTATTAAGGGAAAGACCATCTTGGCAGACATCAAATATGTAAGGAAAAAGAGAACTAAAGTCTAAAATGACAGTTGATATAAAGAAATAAAATATTAAGCAGTTAGGTACTATTCATGTAGTTTGTAAATGTATATATACTAATGTGGGCCGTTACAAAAGGACTTAATTGAAATTAAATGTAGATAAGTTTATTAATTATTAAAAGAGTATCAATAATTCCATGTAGTTGAGATACCGCATGAACTTTGTAAACGCAATGTCACGTGTTCAATTATGTGGCTTGTGTTTTATTTTGAGCTTGAAAAATTAAAAATTTCCGGAAATAGTAAGACACGATTAAAAACTGCCACTTTGATAAATGTCCCGAATACTTTACTAGATGTAATAGATAAGGTGATCATGTAATCCATAATATAAATTAAATTTCACAAAAAATACTTTTAAAATGTTGTATTATGAAAGAGTGAAAACAAAGTTTGATTAATTTATATGAAACAATTTTCAAACTTTGTTATAACGAGGATTTTGGGCCCGCGATTCGCGGCAGTTTGCAAAAATATAAATTATATTTATAAACTAACATGTTATCAATTTAATTATGGTAACTTGGACAATTATTGTCTTAATTAACCTTTAAAAGATATGCAAACAGATTGAATTGGTTTGTAAATTTACTTAATCTATACATTACAATAATATAAAATAATTTGGATTAACTTCATTCTCTAAATTTAAATTACACAAAAATAATTTCAAATAATAAAATAAATCAAATAAAAGATATAATAAAAAACTATTGTTATTGTATAAAAAATATCATTTAAACACTATAAAAATAGTAATGATAGAATCACCTGAAACGTCAAAATCAAAAGACAGCAACAAACAACTCAAAAACGGCTTAAATGTAAAAAAAAAAAATAATAATAAAAAATATTATTCATCAACTATTATGAATAGTAAAAACATTTGATAAATGTTATATAGGTAATTTTATGAAGTTAACCTTCAAAGTTAACTATGGTTGGGTGACATTTAAAGTTGGGTTAAATTAGGGTATGAAAATTGAAAGGGTATCTTATATTTATGACAATTGGGCAATTCTTTTTGAGGATTTTGGGTGAGGAAAAAGTGGCAAAAACACAAAGTATTTCATTCCAGTGATGGAGGCTTATCGATGATGTCCTGCTGCTAATTCAAAATCATCACCGATTTCCTCTTTCGGTCCGTTCTTCAATCTCATTTTTAATGTTTGCATGTCGACTATTTTGCTAATTTTGATTCAATTGCTAGAATTAGGGTTTCTGTGATCTCAATTGTTAACGCTATGATCGATGATTTACGAACTTAAAACGGTGTTTTAAATCTCCATAGATCAACGATTAAACCCTACTTTCATCTAATTTTGTAAGCGGTTTATGAATTTTACTGTTTCTCAACACTGGATTCATAGATTGTGTATATATCGAACTTATGATTAATCTATCAATTTTATTATCTGTGAAGGATTTAGGCAGATTTTGAATGCATTAAATCGAAGGTTTGCAATCTGATTCTGAGTTAATTTATTGCAAAATTTGAACATTTTTTTCCTTGAATAAAATGAGCCATTAAATTGAAGCTACCAAACACCTATAGATTCTGAAATGTATATGATTATGTTTGGGGCTCTTTAACCACTGAATCCTAAATCCAATTCAATTTAATTTCATAGAATATTCTTATTTGGTTGTATTTTAAACATTTTCATATTACATTATATAATTATAGTTTAGTGATCGTATGTATCTCATGATTCTAAATTAGCACAAATTATATTACTTTGAAGGTTGAATGAAGACACCCAAAAGGGGACAGAGTAGCTTAGCTGCCTAATCTTTCTGCTGACGTGGCATAAAACGTTATTCATTAATTGGAAAAAAAACTAATTAAAAAAATGGAATGCAATCGAGATGAAGCCAAAAGAGCGAAAGAAATCGCTGAAAATAAAATTTCAAAAAAAGATATGCACGGGGCGAAAAAATTTGCACTAAAAGCCCAAACTTTATATCCCGATCTTGATGGTATTTCACAACTTTTAGCGACTTTAGATATTTATATTGCTGCTGAAAATAAAATAAATAACGAATCAGATTTTTATGGTATTCTTGGTGTAAATTCATCAGCTGATGATGACACTGTTAGAAAAAATTACCGAAAATTAGCGTTATTTCTTCATCCGGATAAAAATAAATCTATAGGTGCAGATGGTGCATTTAAATATATTTCAGAAGCATGGAGTTGTTTATCTGATAAAACAAAAAGATCACAATATGATCAAAGAAGAAATGTTAAAAACGGGGGCCCACCGGGAGCACCGCCACCTGGACAGAACGGTTTTTACAATTTCACGAAAAGTACAAGTTCTAAAGCTAAAGGTACAACTAGTACTACTGCAAGTACGGGAGAAAAACAAAAGATTCATAATACGTTTTGGACCGTTTGTCACGGGTGTAAAATGCAGTATGAATATTTAAGAGTTTATTTACATCAAAATCTTTTGTGTCCAAATTGTCATGAACCGTTTTTAGCAATGGAGACTGCTGCACCGAATACTAAAGTTTCTACTAAAGGTTTTAAGAGTCAGAAAGTCAAAAGGCAAAAGTCAACAAGTCAAACCACGGGGTTTCAGTGGGGTCAAGCTTCTTCGGCTGACGCTGCAACTGTGGTCCAACGGACTTATGAAAAAGTCAAAAGAGAGAGAGAAGAAGCTCAAGCTGCTATTAAAAGAGAAGAAGCTTTGAAAAGGAAAAAACAACTTAAAAAAGGTTATAATCTTTCGTCTTGTCGTAATTTAAATTCCGTTAAATTAAAACCGGAAGAAATTGATTTGATGAGAGTTGACCCGAGTGTTGATATCCGTGATCAACTCATTAATAAGGCGAGAAATGAAATTAGAAAAAAATTGAATGAGTTGAGGTCAAAAGATTTAGTCAACCCTAAAAAGGAAAATGAAAAAGGAAAAGATTTGTCAACCGGCGATTTAAAAAAGAATGATAACGAGCCGTTTGTGATCGATGTAACGGATTCTGATTTTTATAATTTTAGTCTGGAAAAACACGAGACGTGTTTTAAAGAAGGCCAAATATGGGCTGCATATGATGATGATGATGGGATGCCACGTCAGCATGCCATGATCCGTAAAGTCAACTTGGTTGACCCGTTTAAAGTCAAGATATGCTGGCTTACTTCCATAACCGAAAACGAACCGGATTTATTTTCTTCATTCCCAAAACCGTTCGGTGAGTTTAAAACAGGAAAACACGAGACTATTTCCGTCCCTGATTTATTTTCACATAAAGTTAATTTTACTAAATTAGAAGATGGGATTTTACAAATTTACCCTCGGGTAGGTGACGTTTGGGCTTTATATAGAAACTGGTCTCCCGAATGGAATGACGAAACATTAAATGAAACAAAACATAAATATGAAATCATTCAAATTGACGAGTTTGATGAAGAAACGGGTTTTACAGTTACTCAACTTGTGAAAGTTGCGGGTTTTAAGACGGTTTTTCACAGGTGGATAAACCCAAAAGAAGCAAGGGTAATTCCGGAAAATGAAATATTTCGGTTTTCTCATCAAATACCGTTTCGTTTGTTGACCGGTCAAGAATCTACAAATTCTCCAAAAGGTTGTTATGAGCTGGATCCTGCAGCTACACCTGATGAATTTCTTCAATTTATAGCTGTAGAACAGGATTCAGAAAACATGGATGATGTTTTGGTCAACAATTTTGGTTTGACCGATGATCACGAGCCGGCAGTTTCAGCAGATGTTAAGGAAGTAGAGGGTGTCTAGAGTTGACTTTCTTGACCGTAATTTGCAATAATCAATAGGCGAAGAAATTGTTGTAGTTATGAGTAAAAGGATGTGAGGTGAGTGTGCATTATGGAGTTGGACGCTGTGCATAAATAGTTTGTCCATCGGCATGTTTATACTGGATATATAGTCCTTTTTAGAAGAGAACTTACATGTTTTATTTTATTTTAATTTGTCATTGTGCCTGAAGTAGTGTAACATTGTTAATTTTGACTTCATGATTTGAGTCAAAATTTGATGAATTGTTATTATAGGCTTATTTAATTTGATTATGACATTTATTTATTGTTTTTTGACCCCTTCATTTCATGCATCTAGTTTTGCAACTAGTAGTTATTGTTGTGTTTTGATTGTGTTTTTTTAGAAGTGGTAAATGAGTTATTTTTTTTTTTTAATTAAAGAAAGCATTCCCATTTATAACGGCTCTCCGCCGAACTTGCTCATGACGTACGTGATTTAATAGTTGTCATGGCTGTTTTCGAACGTTTCCTGACTCTTTGGTAAATATTTTGGTAATGTGTTACATAATTGATCATTATATTTTAGCCCTAAGATAGAAGATCATTTCAGTAGTGTGTTATATAATTGATCATAATTTTTTAGCCCAAGGTATAATAAATGTGTTATGATTAATAAACTTTATTATTAGAGTACTATCTTAATTTTTTGCTTAATTAAACGATTAGCGGGTTTTATGTACTTTAAATACAGTTTGGGGGCTACTCTTAATCCATTTAGTTAATGGTAAAATTTAACACAAATTGACCATATCTGCTAAGGAGTTGGGAAACTACTCGAATTTAGGCATAAAGCGTCGTAAATATTACGCGTGTGTGTCAGTGTGTCACTACAAAGATGATTAAAATAACGTTACATATACATAACATTACATTACACAAATAGTCCGCTTTTATAGAAGAGTTTTGATAATAACAGTCCTTAAAGCTGTCATTAAGTGTATAAAAATGTCTACATTTACTAAAATTCAGGAGTTGGTTACATATGAATGTACAGCGCTCAGCATTCAGCATTCAGTACGTTTGTTTAGCGCCTCTTAATGAACTATATGCTGAATGGGACAGAGAAAAACTGATGAATCATTCTTTCTTAGAACATATGCTGAATCATTAAGCAATCCGAATATTTATAAAATAATTTGTCACATTCAAAACAAGTTTTATACAAGACCTCTTAATCATTCAGATCGTAAAATCATTCAGCGCTTAATCATTTTATTCCTATCAAACAGCAGGCTTAGCACTAAGCCTCAGCAGTCAAACACGGATGAGCTGCCTCAACATGGCCATCAGTTCTACATGCAACAACATTTACATATTACATCCTCCTTCTTCTTCATGATAATCATCCCTCCGCCATCATCACCATCATACCCCACCTTTCTACCTCTATATCTAGATGTTGTATCTATCTGTGTGCGGGGGTTTTGTTATTCTGTTTTCTTCTCTCTCATGAAAGAGGGGAAATGAATTGGGTGGTGATAAATGCATCACAAGTTTAATGTATATACCTGATAATTGCTCTTGTAATTTGAAATCCAATAAAATCTCTGGTTAATATACCAGTATATTAATATGGGTTTTGATAATGACAGCTCTAAGGGCTGTCACTAGACACACATGAAATACTTGTACATCAATCTATAACTACCTCCTGAATCTTAGGAACTCTCCCCCCCAATGGAAAAATGTACAACCTTAATGCATCTAATGACAGCCCTTAGGGCTGTCATTATCAAAACCCTATTAATATTAATTAAAAATATCTAACTAATTCCCGAGAATTAAGAATGGGCGGGAAAACGAAACTTTAGGATCTATAATGATGCCAAGTGTCACAGTAGAGGTCTAAGAAGGTGCCAAATGGCCTTCTAAACCTTCTTTTATTATAGTAGTAGAGTAGATATATCTCTTTCTAATAATTTGAAGTTTCTGATTTTGAAATTTTGCTTCATAAATTTACAAAAATTACGTAACTCCTATGTGTGAATTGATTCCATTTAATACTTTCAAGTAAATTTAACAATTATCGAGTCTTTCTTTGACATGTGATTTTCTTTTGTACTTAAAGAAAGTGAAAGGCCACAAAAATTGAAACATAAAATATAGGACTTCATATATAATTGGATATACGTATGTGTATAAAATGCCAATGGTTACCTCAAAGGTATTCAAGCGTTGCCACTTGAGCCAATAATGGTTTGGTGAAATCATTTATGTAATGAAGGAGGATTATCGAATTTCATCTTTATATACTACTATATATTTTATCTTCATGGAATCATGGTGGTATTTTAACCAAGTTGATACACATTTGTTGTTTTTTTATCCTCATTCATAACCCAGCTCAACCCAAACACTTTACTCCCCATCGGCAACCTAAACCACATCCTAATTTTTATTAAATAAATGCATTATAGAAAATACACCCAAATGTAAAAAAAAAAACATGATTACTAACCACATATACATATGGATATAATAAAATATTAGTTAAGGAGGGTCTTCCATTTCAATCCAAGGAATACCTTTGAAATAATCATATTTGATGGATGATTAACGTAGGGGTTTTCTATTAGAACACACCTTATGTCTATTAGAATACACCATAACTCATTAAATTAGCTAATGATTACTAATACCCCTAATTTATTACAAACTAATGATTACTAATCATAATTAATAATAATTACTTATTTTATTATTTTATAAACCATATCATACTAACTTAATTTATTTTGTATTTACTAATTTATAGAGACTTTATTTTATAATTTATAATAATGATAATAACACATTATAAATAAGTAGATATGACAAGTTTTATTTAAAAACTTATATGAAAAGGTTTCATTAATAATCATCTAAATTGATACGGCTTTGATTGGAAGGTTTTTTTGTGAACAGTAAAAAGAAGGCACCGGATCGAACTTCGACAATGTCATCACCCGCCCGGAGACCTCCAAAACTTTATTAAAACAAACGTGAGTCTAGCAAAATGCTAGACAAAGAGGAACTATATAAGAGGACAACACAACCAATCCACCCAAGAAACCTTGAAATGATTTCATTGAGTGCACCAAACGAACGAAAAAGACTTAATGTTATCAACTATAAAAAAGCAATTAGGATTACAAATAATTTTGCTGGGTGTACCAAAGAAACCTTCAAATGATTTCGTTTTGTGTCTCATATTTATTATCCACTACAAAAAAGCACACAGTTTATTAATAATACTATGTCACAATCAAATTTTCTCTTTTCCATTTAATTTTTTTTTATTGGTTGAAATTTAGAAAAGACGGTTTTTATGGGACAAACTAAAATAGTAGACAATAAAAATGGTTTGGAGGGAAGACTTGCAGTGGTTTTACTTTAGAAAAATAAAAATATGACATAATAATAAATTGTGTTTGTGGAATGGGAAACATGACTCAACAATCTCTATCCTAGGAAATAAGCATGACAAATCCACCTTACTCCTAACCTCATCCTAAAACGTACAAACTCACATGCCAAATTCCTAAATATATGCCCTAATTCTCACTTTTTTCATAATTACCCCTTAATGATAAATCATGGAAAAAACCACACCAAATTTAACAAAAGAAGATGATAAAGAAATCATTTTCCAAAGTCGATACCCATCCGTTCCAATTCCCGACAACCTTACGTTGCCCGAATCTATACTCAAAGATGTCGAATTGTATGCCGATCATGTGGCATTCATTGATGCAGCCACCAAAGGTCATACACTCATGGTGAAGTTGTTAGGGATGTTAGAAGGTTTTCTAAGGGATTGAGGTCTCTTGGTTTGAGAAGGGGACATGTTGTGGTTGTTATACTTCCCAAGTTCCCAGAATTGTGGAGTATGAAGTTGTGGCTCTAGGTATAATGGCGGTTGGTTGTGTATTTTCGGGTGCAAACCCATCGAGCCATTCGTCTGAGATCAAGAAACAAATTGACTAAGTCAAAGCTAAATTGATTGTAACCAATGAACGCACTAAGGTAATTTTAATTAGAAGAATAACTCGTAGTTTGTTGATCGCAATTAAAGGTGACAAATTCGACCAATTTAGACCAATTTAGATATGAGTCAAATGGGTTGAAATCACGAGTGACAATTCATACACCGGAGACTTACGAGGAATTTCAAAGAAGATTTCGTCAAGTAGAAGTTCAAGAGGTAAAAAATAGTGTATTTACCGATTGGACCCAATTCAAATAGGGCCGTAATTTATCTTAACTAAAAGTTACTAGCTAAAATAAAATAATAATAAAAGTAAAACAAGATGATAGTCTATCCGGCCATTTCGAATCCGATCCGATCAAGTATGCTTCATTCCGGTTTCAAATCGGTTTTGGATCACGAACCAGTTTTTTTGGCCACCTCTACTTACCAACGTTGCAACCGGTTGATATGAATTTTAACATGGCACCCACAACATAAACACTTATCATACTTATCGTATATTATTATTGTATATAGCATATTTTAGACGATCTAATTTGTAATAAACTTTATATTCTTGATATGGTATGTATTAGTGACCTTAAGATTTATTGTTAATGTGGCAGCTATAAAAATTATCACGTTATCAATTCACTTGTTATAGGAGTTCAGATATATGAAACCTGAATTGGAAAGTTACATTTATGACATCGTATGAAAATATGCTAGATAAAATAACTAAAAATATATATGACAAATATTGAATGGGTTTATGTAAGGTTGCCTGATGAAGAAGCAGGAGAAATTCCAGGGGCAAATGTGGTAATGAGCAAAGATTCGAAAGAAAGTGAAGAATATATAATGAAGTATCACTACAAGAAAAATTACAAGAAAAAGAAGCTATAGTGAGGAAAAAAGTCCTTACCAAAAGTTCAAAAGTCCTCACTAAAGGTTAACATTGAGGACATATCCTCACCTTAAAGTCCTCACTATAGCCCCGACGCAATATATGTATTGTGAGGACAATATTTTTCTATAGTGAGGACATCTGACTACTATAAAATAAATTGAAAAGAAATTGATATTAGATCCGGTAAGGACATTCCTCACCATAGATAATTTTATTATACATATATATTTACCTATAGTGAGGACATACTCTCACCATACATAATTATACATAATTGTAATACAGAGAGATATAATTATCGGTAAATATACGGTGTATAATACAATAATATATCGTAAGGACATGTCCTCACTATAGGTAAATAATATAGTATAATACAATTATCTATGGTGAGGATATGTTCTCACAATCGGTAAATATATTAGTATTATATAATTTGATATGGTGAGGACATGTCCTCACAGTAGGCTAATTTTCTTTTTGTAGTACATTTTGTATTTGCTATTTCCAGCTTATTTTCTGGGCTGTTTTACCTATTTTCTGCAGGCAAATTTTCAAACAGAATCAATAACATCAACAACCACATCATCATTAACAACATAATCAACAACAAAATCCTTAACAATATATATCATTAATAATACAAAAATATCCTAATGGTATAACAAAAAACAACTATTAGTGCAATAATACTTAACAGATTATATAGTTTCATAATTAAAAAACCTATTCTTCAACACTCATCCTCGTTGCCATCATCGTTCCTATTTACTTCTTCAAACTTCTTCAAACTGAATATGATCCTACAAAATGAGCATAACATGTTTGATTGTAATATAAATACAAATAAACGTATTACCAATATATAAACAAAAAAAACTCAATAAATATATTAAGTCAAATTAGTGTTATTTACCAACATATATTTAATTCAATCGGATTCATCACTAGAATAAGTATGTGTAACAATTTCATCATCAGAAGTATCTCCATGAAGATCATCGTTGGCTGCATCATCAACAAAATAATCATCATCTTCGTGGGCAAGAGTAGGAATATCTTCAATTTCGGTTGCTTCACCTATACTCAAAGTAGTATAAGCGAGATCATCCAAATTAGCAGACAATGCAAGATCATTTGAATTATTGTCATGTATAACATATTCTTCAATAACTTCTGCAATTATATCCTTGTCCCAGATCTTTCGATGATTCACCTCTTGAATGACCTTCCAATAGTCTTGACTTTTAGACGGGTCTTGAAGGTAAAAAACTTGATTTACTTGTGTTGCGAGAATATATTGATCTTCTTTATACCATTCATTATGAGTTGAAATACTCGTTATGTTATTCTTTGTGACACGACGTTGGTTATCGGTTCTGAACCATTTACATCGAAACAACACAACCTTACAACCATTTAAATAGATTAGCTCGAGAATTTCTTCAAGCATACCATAATACATATTTCCTTTAGGGCTAGGAGTTGAAACTCCACTATTTTGAGTTGTACATCTTGTATCACGGCTGTGAACCACAAACCTCACACCATTAACTATGCAAGCGGTGTAAGTGCTTGCAAACATTGGTCCATTAGCCAAGGCATGTAATTCAAGACTACAACGTGATTTGTCGACTACTCGCAACTGATTGGCCTATGAAAACGACAAAATATACCAGACTGAGTAGTAGTCGTTATTTTATTTTAATTAAAATATATACAATGAATTTACCTTATTTCTAAACCAGCTAGGAAATGTTGTTTGTGAATCATTCCCGGGCATGGTAGTCGTAAATTCACTGTAAATTTTATTGATATTAGTATAAGCATAAAAAAAACTGTGAAACATATAAAAACACTTACGTCGTGTATACATCGATCTCAGGACTGTTGTATACATCGATCTCAGGACTGTTGTTAAGTACAAACCATTCTACTTTCGTTCGAAGTACGCGATTTAGCTCTTTAAGTACACCTTTACTAATTGGTGTGCATATAGATTGAAACACGTGCAACTCACAAGTTAGAAATGAAGCATCTTCATTTCTGTCTGGTCGATTAAATCTAGTCGATACATCTCGAAGATACATCGAACAGAAAGTTAAAGCTTCTTCTGCAACATACCCCTCTGCTATAGAACCTTCAGGCCTAGCTTTATTTCTGACGTAATTTTTTAACTTCTTCATGTATCTTTCAAATGGATACATCCACCTCATGTAAACAATACACTTTGATGTGTATTGTTTGTTTGTCTGCGTTTGAGGTGTAGGGCTAAAACAAAATGAAAGTGATAAGGGCTAATTAAGGGTACAAGGAACAAGAACATTAGGTTGCACATTGTGCTTTTACACTTGTACACTCATCTAACAAAGTACTTTGTAGACAATATTAGAAAATATATGTACATGGCTATTTTTTCAAGAAAATTAAATTAAAATTTTGTTTGTTCTTAATAATAATCAAAATTTAGTTTTAATTGATTTATTTTTAATATATATTTTGTATCGTATGTGTAAATTTATTCAAATCTTTAAACTTTTACATAAAAATATTTAAATGTAAGATAAATATATACATTAATTTAATAAACAATATAAAAAATTATTTTAAAACACATTCTAGTTACATACCAACCAAACAAATAAATTCTAACTCTAAGGTTTTTACAATAGAAACCAATCGATAATGTAAAAATTCTTTTCTTTCTCTTGAATTCCAACGAAGTGTATCATATAATGAATTATTACAACTAGGGTTGACATACAATCAATTGTTACAACCAGGGTTGACCAACGAAGTGTACAATACAATGAACTGTTACAACCACGGTTGACATACAATCAATTGTTCCAACCAGGGTTGGCCAACGAAGTGTACATGCTATGAAACTCTTACGTACAACCACGGTTGACATATAATCAACTGTTACAACCAGGGTTGACCAACGAAGTGTATCATACAATGAACTGTAACAACCAGGGTTGCCATACAATCAACTGTTACAACAAGGGTTGACCAACAAAGTGTATCATACAATGAAATGTTACAACCAGGGTTGACATAACCACAGTTGACATATAATCAACTATTACAACCAGGGTTGACCAACGAAGTGTATTATACAATGAACTGTAACAACCAGGGTTGCCATACAATCAAATGTTACAACAAGGGTTGACCAACAAAGTGTATCATACAATGAAATGTTACAACCAGGGTTGACATACAATCAACTCTTACAACCAGGGTTGACCAACAAAGTATATCATGCAATGAACTGCTACAACCATGGTTACAACCAAGGTTGACCAACGAAGTGTATCATACAATGAATTGTTACAACCAGGGTTGACATACAATCAACTATTACAACAGGGTTGACTAACGAAGTGTATCATATAGTGAACTGTTACAACTATCGTTGACATACAATCAACTGTTACAACCAGGGTTGACCAACAAAGTATATCATAGAATGAAAGGGTTGACCGATGAAGTGTATCATAACTATTTGATATATGCCGACTCAAATATAGTTATTTGATTGTATGTCACTTTTGACTTCTTTTTACTAAACGTAGAATAGTCATTGTAATTAGAAATGTTTATGAATTAATATCTCCCATGTTGATCATAATCGACCATTTCCAAACACTCGTCACTTTATGTCTCTAGTTAATTAACTGTTATTATAATCAACTGTTATAATCACCGTTATAAAAATTAAATTATTCGGACTTTGTAGGAAAATTAAAAAAATTAAACCGTATTTTATTTGGTACGAAAGCTCAAAACTCAAAATTGAAATACAAGAAAACCTACAGTGCGGCCACAAGTAACCCGCAATTTTATTTGTTTTGGAGGGAAATTATTTGTTTTAGAGGGGAATTTTTTTTTAAAACTATTTAGTTTTCGTTACGAAAATCAAAAATTAAAATTGAAATACAAGATAAACTTATGGTGAGGACATGTCCTTACTAAAAGTGACCCGCGGTTTTATTTGTCTTTTTTAAACTTATTTCGTTTTTGGTTGGAAAAATCAAAAATTAAAACTGAAATACAAGAAAAACTTTTGGTGTGGACATGTCCTCACGAAAAATAACCCGCGATTTTATTTTATTTCGGAGGGAAATTAAAATTCTTTTAAATCTTATTTAATTTGGTACGTAAAATTAAAAATAAAATGAAAATATAAAAGAAACATATGCTGAGGACATGTCCTCTCTAAAAGGTTGGTCAAAGTATAAAAGTTAATCAAGTCAGTTATTCTGAATCGGTTAAATTATGTTGGGGAAAGAAAAATCAAAAATAAAATCTAAAAAACCTATTATGAGGACATGTCCTCACAATATAATAAGTCAAACTATGTTTTCAATAAAGTTATATGATTTTGTCTTTTAATGACTTATGGTGAGGATATTTAGTCCTCACTAAAAGTTTTGGTGACCATAGGTCTTTTTTCTTGTAGTGTATGTAGCTAATAATGTAGCACGATACAAGAAGGTGAGGGTACTTCATTTTGTTGACAATAATACCGAAATCACCCTTGGGCAAGATCATGAGGAGGCTTGTTAAAGAGAAGATGTTGGAGAATATTACCAAATCTGCTACACGATAAGTTAAGACCAAAGTACAACCTCTGATGTAGGAATAATCATTTTTTTTATTTCCTTGAGTTATTATTAGTATATATACAACCTCTGCTACACTATAAGTTTGACTCAGCATATTTTGCTTAATCTAATTATTCTCCCACTCATTTTTTAATTCTCCTACTTATTTGTGTATTATACAAAGTGCTTTTCATATTTGCTTGCAGAAAATGAGACAATGGATCTGACTTCAATAGCTGTTTATGAAATTTGGGAATGTATATCATCCAACGTTTCAACATTTGAAGACAAACAAGCAAAGGGTATGCTTAATACTTAATATAATGCCCTTTTAATCCAGTTATTACTTTTTGCTTCATATATGTATGGAAATTTATGAAGAAGAGTGATCGGTTACTAACCAATTCATCTGAATCGACGGTTCTCATATATTTTTATAGCCCTAATTATATGTGCCGATAGCAATAATCAATATAATGTCCGGTTAATTCATTTATTTTTTTGTTACAGATATGTAGGGAAATTAATGAAGAAGACGTTTTGGATGATAAATTCTCTGTGTTTGGGAACATTATTAGCTGGGTATTTTGTTGATTATTTTTCATTGTGTTTGGGAACATTGTCAGAAGTCGTTTTGAAGGATGATTCTCGCTGAAATACACAAATGTAGGTTAAACTTAATCCTGTTTCAAAACATAAATTAACGCCTTGATAATTTGTTGATTAATATGGATAACCTTTCAGGGTTCTAATTTGTATGATACGAATATTGACGATAATGTAAGTAAAGATGAGTTGCGAGAATACTTTAGTCAATGTGGTAAAATTGATGGTTAATGAATAGTAGATTAGGAAGGGGTTTGGATTTGTGTGTTTTACTTGAATGTTTTTGTATAATTCTTATCTCATATACGGTAAACATCATACTTTGAGTAAATTGGAGCTCAATCCCATGTGACCAGATTGATTCTGTATTCAAGGTATAAGTCTTCCTCATTTATTTTGTTTTTTAGTTTAATAATTTATTTTTTATTTTAATTTGCAGGCTGTTGAATTGTGGTTAGTGGACAAAGGAGTAGTTCCCTCTTGGTGGAAGTATTCTGTGTTCATCATAAGTATGATTTTTAGTAAGCTCGGATTCGGTCCCCCAAAAAACACTTATAGTCCATTTTTAGAAATAATATTCATAAATATTTAAGTAGATAAGACTTTCCATTAGCGGTTAAAAATTGCATGTATGCATAAAAATTACACGGATTAGCGACTTTCAAATGTCGTGGCCCGTTCTCTTTGTTGTTAAGTAAGTATTTGGGGCAACACATTTTACCCGTTTGAGATTTACCCATGTAACCGAGACTGACCAAGTAAACAGGTCAAAATTTTGCCCCAAATAATAATTGTGTTTATTGAATATATTTTGATTTATTGCATGCAACTAGAGGTGTGTTCGGTTCCGGAACCGGCAAACCCGAAGACGGAAACACATGCATAATCGAGGACGGAGCACCATACAGATTTACTGGTTCCGATTGGATTGGGCCAGAATCGGTAAAACAGGAAACTTGCATTTGACAACAATTTCACAATTAATCTATGTATTGCAGAAAATTCACAGCAACAACAGTTCATAGCAATTCACAACAAGCTTTCATTTGACATTAAAAATTGACCTCAAGAATTGACACGGAAATTTATATGTATGAGTCACCTCATGATCGTATGACTGCATTTGGGTCGGGTCGGTTCCAGTTCCGTTTCGAGTTTGAGTTTTAAGGTTTTATGTACATATCTACATATGACTGATATTGTAATATGATGATATATTGTATATTTGGTTAATCTAGACATATGATGAATTTAAAGTAATTCAAGTATCTTTTTATTGATTATATTTGGATTTGTAAAATATAATTAAATTTACCCTAACTATTAAAAACATAGTAGTTATAATAAGTATGGATTGTATGTCGTTGATCAAGAGTTAAGAGCAAGAAAAGATTGAAGATTATTTGTTGCGACAAATATGACAATTACTTGTGTAGGCACAACAATAGGTATGATTTAAGTTTTGTTCACCACTGATTTTGGGTTTTTGTTATCGTGAATAGTTTTACATCGAGTTATAGTTTTTGTTTGCCTGATTTCTTGTTAAACAACGAACAAATCCAGGGTTGTAACTGGGGTTTTTGATTCAATTTAATGAATAGAATACTAGGGTTTTCACGAATTAGGGTTTTTGTTACTGCGATTTAGGGTTTTATTTTTTGCGATTTTGGGTTTTGTCAGTTCACGATTTATGGTTTTTTTTTCCGATTTAGGGTTTTTGTTACTGCGATTTAGGGTTTTGTTTTTTTTGCGATTTTTGTGTTTTGTCAGTCTTCTCGAGTTAGGTTTTTTTTTCTGATTTAGGGTTTATTTTTTCGATTTAGGGTTAATAATATTAGGTATTCTTTGGGGGATTATTCGATATAGGGTTATTATAGGGTTTCGATCATGTGTTTAAACACAAAAGGATATCTCAGTCTAGTTTTGTATTATTTGAGGGTAATAATTTTTGTTAAATTGTGAATTGTAATTTATAAATATGACATTTTTTATTTCATTGGTGTTCTGTTCATCAATATAGCAATTAAAAAGGGGAAAAAACGAGTGAAGGATAAGGAAATGGCGAAGAACGGTGAACAGTCTGGTAAATGATTAATTTATTTTTTTACATGTAAGTCATTAAAGAATATGTTCATTAATGAAAGTGTTGGTAATGCAATATTTGTTTGGTTGTTGTGCACACAGGAAATCTTCAGATGGAAGGAGAAACTCATTCATCGGGTATCCCCGTTACCGGAGAAGTAGAAAAATTTGCAGAAACAAACGAACAAGAAAACCAAAGTGCACCAATAGTTCGGTGGTGGACAAAAAACCTAGGTATATTATTGTCGCTTGTATAGCTATATTTGTACATTTAAAAAGTTAGTATATAATATTGTTTGGATGAAAATCAGCTGCTAGATTACAACCTGGAGTTGAAACACAAAAGAAAGGACAAAGTTCTGGAAGTGATAAGGGTAAGTCTAAGTATAAAAAACAGAAATTTAGTACTTTATGGACTATTAATGGTTCATTTTGTTGTATAGTTAATGCAAATGAAAATGTTGGTGAAAAAGAACCGGTTACAAGTGAACAAGAAAGGGTACGTAAAGGAAAAATGAAGAGAACTGAGTTAGTAGATGAAGAAGACAGCGACTTTGAAGTTCAACAACCGAGCAAAAGCACAAAAAGGTCAAACACAAGTAAAAAATCTGAGAAAGTGAATAAACAGAAAAACAATACAACAAAAGGTAATACTGATATCGGACACATAAAGGTGCGGTCGTCGCCAAAACCTCTGTTTACTGCAATTCGTTCAATGAATAAAAATCAAAAAGATTGCCTAGAGAGACTAGGATTCGGGTCCTTTATGAATTTTAACATAGATACCTTACCGTGGCATCTTGGGTTCTACGTTGTTGATAACTTCGATGATAAAAAAATGTTGATAAAGCTGAAAAGGGGAAGTATAAAATTAACAAAGAAATCCGTGTTTGATATATTAGGAATACCTTTAGGGGGTAGAACTTTTGATCAACTTGAAAAGAAAAAACGAAAGGATAAAACGGTTGTTATGTGGAGAAACCAATTTGATTCTGCTGATATTGCAAAGAATGAAGTAATGAACAGAATCGTTACTAGTGAAGTTGCGGACTGGTATTTTGTTCTTAATTTTCTGGTTTTATTTACAAATACAATGGGACAAACCAAACAGAGAGGAAAGTGTGACATAGATATACTGCGTTATTTCTCAAGTGAAGAAGATTTAAAAAGAATTGATTGGTGCGATTATATTTACAAATGTGCAAAAGGCTGTAAAGATGACTGGAAAAGAGACAATAAAAATAGCTATTTTGCAGGGCCAATAACATTACTAATGGTATGTAGTATATTTACACTCCAAACATGCGTAAATTTAACTATAGTGAACATGTTTCTAACAGATGAACAGATTTATTTGAGTTGAAAATGGTGAACAATTTTGTAACTGATGAACAGTTTTATAAAATGTATCCATTTTTTTAATTTGTATTTGTATGACTAAAATCTTTGTTTGTATGTTGTAGTTATTGTACGTTGATGGAACAGAATAGAGCGAAGGGAATGTTAGTAGAAGGAGGCCGGTTATTAGAAATTGGAGTACCGAATTACTCAAAGAACGTGAAAAGGTTGGTAGTTTTGATGAAGCTATTATTTGTAAACCATATGTCGCACCATCTGATAGTGATGATGAGAGTAATGATGAAAGTATGAATTCTGAAGAGGAAACTGAGGGGGAAGTTCCAGTTAACAATGAACAGGGCCAAAAAACCGAGGAGGTAACATTTAAATATTTTGAATAAGAAAACACTATTAAAGAAGATATGTAGTATTATAGATTGAATGTAATGTAACAGGTGTACATGGAACGTTTGGGACGAATGTTCAACAATTTGGTTGAATATAGCAAGGAATTGTTCAACACCTCAACAGAAGCTAGTTTGGCTTTTGAAAAGAACGAACATTTTGGAATATGGAATGATAAAGCAGGAAAGATATATGACAAACTGAAAGACATGAACGAAAAACTGAATGGTAAGGATGAAGAATCTGGTTAAATTAGGGAAGATTTTCTTTTGATTATCAATTAAACATGTAATAATTAAATACTTCTGTAATAATTAGTAAGTTAGGTATCGTTGGTGGAAACGTGGACATGATGAGATTAAGGAATCTTTGGAATTACCGCAGGTAGCACCGTTTTATAAAACGGTAAATTTTGTATATGTATGTTAATCTGCTTAAAAGTGTAGTTTGTTTTTTCAGCTGCGAATGGTGTGATATATATGTTTAGTGTTTATAACCACGATTAGTCAGTAGTGAACAAACAATAAGATTATGCGGTATTGAACAAACCATGAGATTGTTCAATAGTTAACACTAATATATTATGTATGTTTTGTTTATAAAAATTAGGTAATGAAGAGAGGGGTGATGCTTACCATGAAAACGTTACAGAAACCCCGTTAGGTGATACTTATCATACACCAAAAGATGGTAGAAATTTTGGAACCCCAATAGAAGTGTCACCGGCGACTTATAAGGCTATAGAAGAAGCGATGGACAAAGCAATGGAAGTCCACACAAGTGAGAAAGCACGTAATAACAAAGGTGTTTCTAACGCGTCGAAGATACCAGTGGAATATGTGTCACAAGCTACTTATATGGCTCAAGAACACGCAATGGAAACAGCAACGAAATGCAAGACGGGAGTGCATGTCAATGTTAAAGACCCAGATTTACCAAGCTTTAGTCTTGGTTTAACACAAGAATTTGAAAAATTAGAGAATAGTGATTTTAATTTACCAACTAAAGAAGGGGGAAAAGGTGTTACGAATAATGTGGGTCAACAACAAAATGTGGATGCGAGTATACCAAACAATGTTATTCTCACAAGAAGATCAAAACGACAAGTGAACATAGCTGAACCGCTTCGTTCTCCGTTTGCACAAAGAGTGGTTGATTTGAACACAAAAATTACCGCACAGGAAAAAAAGGTGCTTAACTACATCTCGAATAGGACACCAAACAAGTTGTAAGTGAACAAACATAAAGTTTTTGCGTTTCCAAATATTTAATTAAATCAAGTAAATTGTGTTGTTTAATGAGATTAATATTTTCAGGAATGTTTTATTTGCGACTAAGGGCAATGTTTCAATGAACGAAGAATGTATAGACACTCTTGCAACAACATCTCCAATTTATGGAAATGTGTTGGCAGCATGGTCGGCATTGCTAAACTATGATGAGGGTATTCGATCACCAGATTCACCATCTCGATTGTTTCTTCCGGTTTTTACCGGACATGTAAATGTTAACGTTTTTTTTTAAGTATGACTACGAAGTGTGTCGTTTATATGACACTAATGAACGTATTAACTGCAGGGTATTATGAACATTGATGACCGAGTAAAGTGGCTTACAAATTGTTTCGGACTCTTGATGAATCAAAATTCACAAATAATGAAGCTAAGGACAGTCGACATGGTACATTTATTAATTTTTGTTATTAAACCTCATTTCTAATACATTTTCAGAAACCCTATGCAAACAGTAAAATTTGTTCACTGGGGAACGGAATGCAAAACGAGTTAAGAATGGAAAATTTATGATAGTTTTTTATTTCAGGTCTTAATTCCAGTTATGTGTAGATCTTATTATTACCTAATTTGCTTTGACATAAAAAACGGATCAGTTGACATAATTGACAGCGCGGTTGACATGCGAGCGCTAGATATGAAGTATAAGGGATTACCAAACAACGTTGTAAGTGAAAAAAAACTATGTTTGTATATAAACATATAAATAATGGATCTCATAATACATTTTTTTTCGTAGCACAAGGCTTTTGTACGTTATATGAAGTTTGTTGACCATCCTAAAGCTAATATGATGGAAAATGCAATACCCGAAGTTGTAACTGTAAGTTGGGTGACAGAGGGAGGCAATGTAGATGAATGTATTTTCTTAATGAGACATATGGAGACATATATGGGCGGTGGGTCAGGAAATTGGAGTTGTGGACTGGAAGTTGGGGTGCGACGTCAAAAAACATTGATGAAGAGTTTAAGGGAAAAATATGTTTTAAAGATGTTGCTGTCCGAACATAACATGTTACGTAACACGGTGGTGCGGAATGCTGAAGATGCAATGAAAAGAGTTGGAAAATGAACATTCAAATTTTTGCCTTCTTATGACATGGTTATTTTTTAGTGAGACTGATAAGACACGATTTCATTTTTGTTACTTTTTAATTTTGTTTTTTAGTTTTCAAATGACATTGGATTGAAGGGTTTTAGATTTTTTTTAATGAGTTTTAGCTGAAGTATGGATGTTGTATTCAGTTAAAGATAGTTATCAACAACTGGTGAACAAAAAAGTGTATCACTAGTGCAGGAAAATAAGGGTTGATAGAAACCTTGATAATAAACAATAATATTACTCACTATTAATACTGGTTGAAATTAAAAAATTTAAACAAAGACAACAAAAAGTGTGAAACAATAATACTTTTTATGGTGACATATACAAATAATAACATTTTTTCATTGGTGGACGAAATTCAGAATGTGTGAACCTAAAAAGGTTATGATATTATAATGTGTTCAAGGGTCAGTGAAAAAAAAAACAAAGTGTTTGAACATTACGAATGGCATTGGATTGAAGGGTTTTAGAATTTATTTATGAGTTGGAGCTGAAGTGTTGTTGTAGTAGTCATTTAACGATAGTGTTCAACATTGAACGTTTGGGGATTTGAATTTGTTCAAGTGTGTAGCTGTGATTAAAATTGTTTGTTATTAAGTAATAAAAAATACAGAAGCACTCATGCATTGTCATAAAACAATATAGAAGTAACCAACAAAAAGATTGAAACATTAAAACAATGAGTTTGAACATTAAGAATTCACCAGTGAACAAAACAAATAAAATATAAAAATATAGTGTTAAACAAAAAGCATTTTGACATCATTTCTTTTGGCGCTTTGATGATGATGCTACTTGGGTATTTGGCCCTGGGCATGTTCGCGAGTTGTGACCGACTCCTAAACAAACATGACAATGGTTGGGATTTTTTCTTGCCTTTTCTTTGGCTTTCTCACCAGCACCTCTCAATCTCTTATTCGTACCACATCCTTTATTTCTAATACCGGTAGGAACACTCATAGTGGCATTTGTAGGCACAACAAGTCCTGTTACTTGTGTAAAATCTGATTCTTTGTTTGAATTTTGATCGCCTTCATCAGCTTCAATTTTTTTAAACTCACTAGTGATTTCATTTATCTTATTAAGATATTCATCTAGCGTTTCCGGAGATGAACGAAATCGAACAATACATGCTTCAATTGCTTTCACTGCTTTGACGGCTTTTGGGTTCGAACAATCTTTTTCCATTCCATATCGATATCCACCTTGTTGTAAATCACGAGGCATTAAATTAGACTTCCATCGCCTCAAAATGTATTTCTCAGGTATCTGATTTATGTGTAAGCTGTTGAAAACGCAGAAAACATGACGACATAAGTAACCTAGCCTCTCAAACAGATTACAGCTACATACTATACTGGCTTCATCTTCATTGTACTTTACCTGCGATACAATTATAATCATTAATAAAATATAGTGAACAAAAAAAAAAGTAACTGTATAATATGGATGTGTGTTAGATAGAACCTTGAATTCACCAACAAACTTATCTTTAGCTGCATAATGATTAATGATAAAAACTCCAGGTCCTCCATCAGACCCCGTTGGCTTAACTGAACATGAAAACAAACCTTTAACTATTTCTTTTTGTAACTTCCAAAAAATTGTCCTCGTGTATATAGATGCAGCATGCAGCTCAATAGGAAGACGAGTCTCCATTTTCGGTTTCGTTGTGGTGTCTGTATGGTCATAACCGTGTTGATGGTACCTTTGTTTATCCATTGCAGCCTCAAAACATAACATAAACTGGACCAAGGAATCACCGCTACATGACACGGTACGAAACATTGAATTCGAGCTTTCTGATCTAGAAGTTGTTTTCATCAAATCACTTAATGGTATGTGTTTAAAAAAAGAAGGAATCCAATTATCCCGAATCTGGTACATGTCATCCAACCACTTGTTTTTATGCAATGAAAATTTAGATATTAGCTCATTCCATCGCCTCTCAAACGTTTTTGTGCCTATGTTAACATTCCACACAAGCTTGTGCAAACGTCGCCTGATCTCTGTATTTACTTCGTTAACACCGATAACCTATATCAAATATTTTAAGTGTTATAATGTTTATTGATGAATGAACCTTTATAATTAAAGGTGTACAGAAAGACGATCTATAAATTGGTTCCTGGTTAAAGTTGTTCATTGCTGAACATAATTGTAAAACAAACAGGACAGTTGTGATACACTAAAATAGATTACCTTTTTAGGTAGTTTGTTCATTATATGCCACATACAAAATATGTGGTGACATTCGGTAAAAACAGTTGGAACAGCTTGTTTCATCGACGGATCTTGGTCTGTGAGCACAAGCTTCGGTTGCTTGACATGCGCCTTCAGGAAAGACTTTAACAACCAAATATATGATGCAACGGTCTCGTTTTTTAGAAGCCCAGCACCGAATATAACAGACTTGTAGTGATTGTCGACACCAGTGAAAGGGACAAAAACCATTCTATACCTGGCATTAAACAAATAAAAAACATGATTAACATTTTGTATAAAAATGTTAATTAAACAGTAAACATTAGGTGATTACTTGTTGGTGCGGAACGTTGCATCAAAAGACAAAACATGGCCAAACTCGATGTAGTTAAACTTGGATACTTCATCAGCCCAGAAAAGGCCGGCAATTTCGTTATTATCACACATGTATTCAAAAGAAAAATTAGGGGCATGCAATTTTCTGTTCGTAAGCATGTCAACTACCATTTGGACATCTTTATCACCTATGACATTGTTCATGTCTCGCCTATAATTTCTATAGTCATTCTCAGTGACACATAGGTTATCATACCCACCTTTTAACGATGCTTGTAACCTATGGGCAACTGAAGGACCAATATTCATAATCGATGCTCGATGTAGCAAAACTTTGTCCTCATATGTTAATTGTCTCCTATGGCGAGAGAAATCATCGTTGACATGGCTGTCTAGAGGATGGTTATGTGTCTCGGTAAATTCATACAATATATATGAAGATGTGCCACTTACCAACTTAAACTTTACCCCAGCCGCACAACCCGTGACACTAATATTAGACCTACGACGTTTGACAACATCAACGTCCACCTGTAGAGTGTCGATTCGTTTTTCCTTTCTTGGTCCACCTGCTTTATTACACAGAAAGTACCTAACTACGATCTCATTACGGTTGTTCATTTTGGTTGTTGATTTACGGGTACCAAACCCAGCATTGGAAGCATATTCGATATACATGTTTTCTGCTTCACGAAGAGAATTAAATACGGTATCTAACACTGGCTTGGCGTCTTCCGGGACGTCTGGAACCCAATACTTTGAACCGTGTGGAGATAGAACATTATTAGTACTTTGTGCCTCACTTTCATAATCTGCTTTATCACCTAAATATGACGAACATTTTCAAAATTAGTATATAAATTACTTATTAGCAGAAAAAATAGGTAATTCACATTTAAATATTAAATTAAGGTTCTTCAACAGGAACTTTTTGTTCATTGTAGAATGAAAATATATAAAAATAATTGAAGTTCTGAATAGAAAACGAATCTATGAACAAACATAATTAGCAAATAAGTCATAACTGAAACTCCAAAAAATACACTAATTAACATAAAATATTGTGAAAAACATTAAACATACTTGAAGAAAAATACTCACTGGGGTCACAAAAATCATTTAGAGCGGAATTGTTTTGATTCGTCGGAGAACAACTAAAACTATAATCTTTTGAATGTTCAGTTGATGTCGACATGTTCTTGAATTCGCAAATCTCTGAAACGACGAATATACAAACTATGTTAAACGAAAAATTTTAATGATTACGAGATGAGGTATTTTTTGTTACCGCAAAAAATAATATCGGTGGTAGGAACGTATCGTCGTCTGCTTTGTTGAGATCGAAAATGGTGAGATCGGTAATATTAGGGTTGAGGATTAGGATCGTGTGCAAGAGTGAGGAAGACGTGAGAAGATTGCAGGGATAATTCCTAATAATTAGGATAAGTAGTTAAGAGAATTAATTGGATATTCGGTTACCATATTTAATTAAAATTAATTAAATTACAAAATCATTCAATGACGATCCTACCCTCATCCGCATTTTTTAAATTAAATTAAATCCTATGGCCAAGATTGGTTCTTGCAGTTCTCGCAATAACTTTGGTTCTCGCATGAACGCTCACTTATATATATATATATATATATATATATATATATATATATATATATATATATATATATATATATATATATATATATATATATATATATATATATATATATAAGTGGGTTCATGCGAGAACACTCATTTTTGCGAGAACTGCGAGAACTAATTAAGGCCATTAGATTATATGATCAACGGTTGAAATAATCGATGTCATTTTCGTAAATATATGAAAATAAAAGGATTAAGAGTTAAGTGCAAAAGGGTAAAATGGTCACTAAATTACAATCTAATAAAGGAAAATCTAAATAACTAATTTCATTTTAAACGCACACAACAGCCGTCTCTACTACTTCCTCTCTCTTTCATTCACAATTCTCTCTCTAGCTTCTTCCATGCCTTTCATTTGCAAACCACCGCCGCCCTAATCGGTTAGACCACCACCTCCCTCATCCGCTCACCACCAACGCCATCGCCACACATCGTAACTGTTGCACGAACACCGGGTATGTGTGTGTGTTTCTCTGTGAGAAAAAGAAGAGGAAAATGGGGACGGTGGCGGCGACGGGAGCGAGAGCCGCGATCTCTTTTCTGCAACCATAAACAAAATTCGATCTACAAATTCAACTTCGATATTGAAATTCATCGGTTGCCAGATCTAGGGTTGCAAGCCCTCACAACCGCCGCCCTTTCGCTAGATCTACAATAACCAGAGACGTTAAAAACAAAGGTTGAACCAGCGGTTAAGGACCATAATCGTTGGAGGCGTAGATGATCAGAGGGTGACAAAGATGAGAGAAAAAGAACTCCGGCGAAGTCGGCGCCGGAAAATTTAGGGTTCCGCCCGGCAGAGGCAGTTGCATAATTATTCGTATAAACTTTGCAGTGGCCGGAAATGATGCAATTTCTATACATATTTAGCAGAAAATGGATTTATTTGTCCGATCAAGTTACTGGATTTAATTTTTTTTTTTTTGTTAATTCAATTCTCGATTTTAGATAATCTAGTATAATACACCATTTCTTGACTGATTTTACAAATCACCCTCAAAATTGAGAACATTGATGAACAGGTTAAATATGTTAATTTAATTCTGTTTCAGATCTGTTCTGCATCAGTTTTTAATTTCAGATTTGTATTAGTCTAAGGTTTCAGTTCATAATTTGTAACTTTGTTCATTCGTTCATCATTGAATACATTAAATAAGGTTAATAAAATCCCCTGTCAGACTTATTCATTATGTTCATTATGTTCATTATGTATATTGTAGATTTGTTCATTAGTAAATCTGTAAATTTTGCAAATTGAACACATTATTATTATGCTGAACATGTTAAATATGGTAAAAAAAATATTAGTTATTTTTATGCGTTCATCAATGAACACATACGAATAGCGAAAAAAATTACAAATTACAAAATTCGGATCCTAAAAAATAGGATTGAGGTTAAAAATGATTTAATTTAATTAAGGAAACTAGATTTAATAAAAAGATTTTAGTGTTAAAAAGACTACAATACCCTTTAGATTAAAAAATGTAATTAAACAAAATGATTGGCTAGAAAGTGGTTCTCGCGGTTCTCGCAATTTTAGTGGTTCCCGCATGAACCGCTCTATATATATATATATATATATATATATATATATATATATATATATATATATATATATATATATATATATATCTTATACCTATAAGTAGGTCTGGCAATGGAGCGGGTTTGGAGCGGATCAACCTTAATCCAAACCCGTTTAACAAATTTCAAATGATGATCCAAACCCGATCCGAGATCCGCAGGGTCTTGAAAAATCGAACCCATACCCTTATCCACCGAATCAGCGGATATCCGACCCTTTTACCCGACCCATTTACCGTACACGATTCTTGATTTTAATTTGTAAAATACTCCCTCCGTCCCACAAAAAACTTCCTATTTCATCCTAAACTTTTGTCCCACAAAAAACTTCTCATTTCAATAAAATACTATTATTACTAAGGACCCCACCACTAACTATCCACTAACTATCTTTCTCTCTCCAAATCAATCTTATATTTTAATCAAAATTATTATCAATTACCCCACCACTAAATATCACCTTAAAACTTGTGCCCATATCAAATGAGAAGTTTTTTGTGGGACGGAGGGAGTAGTTGTCAATTTGACTATTTTATATATGAGTTTTGCAAATATAAACCTTAAGGCATACTATAAGAAATATTAAATATATATTTTGCCCTTATATTACATCTTAATTTTCCTCATGTTTCAATTTTAGCAAGAGCATATTTGATATAACACATAAAACTAATAATTCATTAATGTCAAATTACGTTAGTTAAGGAAAATTTAGCTCATTAAATGCATGTTAACATATGTCACAATATACAAAAGCTTTTTATATATAATTTTGGTAGTTTTTAACTCTTAATTTCTAATAGTTTTAAAGGACAACAATTATATAAACCATAGATATGTAAAGTATAAATTATTATTTTCTATATTTAAATGCGGGGCGGGTTATAAACGGATCGGATCGGCATTGATCCATACCCGACCCTTTTAGTAAAAGGTTTAACGGGTACGGGTCGTTAATGGGTAAACGAATCACAAACTATGATCCAAACTCATTTAATTCATGCGGGTTCGGATCGGATCAGGGTCAAAACCCGCTCTATTACCAGGTCTACCTATAAGAAAGCAAACAGAATTGTAAGCCACTTCGATGACCAGCTTTGGTGGTCCAATCAGAAATTAGCTCCACCTCCTCCATATATTCCTCCTCTTTTTCTTAATTTCAACTTGATTTTCTTTCTTTTCAAATCAAAGAAGCTTTCAAATTATGGAATCTATAAAATCATTCCACCATCTTCAACTAAGAAAACCGTAATTACTAACTTGAACCGTTCTCTTGCTGGAAACCCTAATTCATCACCTACATTCACTACTCGACAACAATAGAGATCGGAGCCCTAATTCATCACCTAAGTTCGTATGTGGTTCTGATACGATACGGATCCAGGTCATATTTATGTAAGTTCGTAACTCTTTCAAACTTTTTTCGATTATATGTTTAAATAAATAGAAAACGTGTTGGCCGATTGAATGATTTTTCATGTTAATTGTACTATGCAGACAATTGATCACGTTGATTAGATCTGATTTGCTGTGTGTTTTAGCTTTAGATGTTTCGTAATTCAACTTGTATGAACTTAAATTTGGTTACAACATGATGGGTATTTTGATATATAGATATGCTTGAAATTGAATAATTTTTTTGGTTACCTTCTCATTCGGAGTATTGAGTAATAGTCATTTTGTTTAAACAATTAAAATTATGATATAATTTGGTTAAATGTTTCAAATTTAGATGTTGATTATTATGGTAACTCTTAGTGAAGCTCAAATGGCACCTTATGCTGCTGTAATGGCTGCTGCACAAGCCATTGTTGCTGCTCAAGCTCTCCAAGCTCATGCTAATTCAAATGCACAAGCACAATCTTTAACAGATACTGCTGGTATGCAAACAATTTCATTATGCTAAAGACGCAGGCAACATAACATTTATTTTTTTCCAGCAGATAAGGCAAAAAAGACAGCTGATACTCCAAAATATAAAACTCCACAAGTTAGCAACCTAAGCCCACTACTAACCCAAAAACAATTCTTCAGTTTTTGCGGGACAGTTATCGAGGGCAGTATAACTGATTCGAAACACTTTGCATACATTTCTGTTTTAGGCGGACAATTAAATGTTGAAATGGGAAAAACATTACCTCAAAAACCTGATTCCGGTTCATCTTCTTTACCAATGGTTAATCAACAAACTGCTGCAATGCAACAAATGTAGTTTCAACAAGCGTTACTGATGCAACAAACTATGATTGCACAACAAGCGGATAATCGAGCTGCAACTTTGAAAAATGGAACTAAATTGGCTGCTGATAGAGCCTCTGAAATTAGTATGAAGTTAAAAGCTAAAAGGGGTATTTGGAGATGATGATGAATTTATAGTTGCCCCTATTGAGATTGATCCATGATCTGCATGCCTTTTTTTCAAAAAAAAAAAAAGATTACTTCAAAATTAGGGAATTTTAAGTGTGTGAATCATGGGATTAATCTACATCACTTGATTGATTAGTTTTTAGCTGTGATTAGCTTGTTGATTTCGCTTACAATTGATATTTGAGTCTGCTAATGCTTACCAGAAGGTCTAAATTGTCAGGCCAGAGTAGAAGTGGTAGGGTTGCAAGTAACATCTAAACTTTCCTTTGAACCTTATTAATTGATCAATTCTTACTATTTTGTCATTCTATATTCACTGGTCATTCTTATGTATATGTTAGATTATCATTCTTACTCTTTTGTCATTTTGTGTATGTTTAAAGCATCAAATAAATGTTGTTGAAAATCTGAAAGCATATTTAAGTTGGACTGCTGGGATTATGGTTAAATATATTGTATTAATGTGTGATTATTTGGCTTTTTTTCTCTTTAGCTTGCTTAGTTATGAGGGACTTGAGGTTATTAATCCCGAGGGATGAACATAAGATTCTGAGGTTGAAGCACAGAGAGGAAGATGGAAGGAAGAGGTACAACATTTATACTTTAATAATTTTCACAATCTCACCATGTTTCTCCATTTTAGTTACCTATAACATGCTCCTTGCATTGGATGTTTTTCATCGATTTCATACAATTCTCATCATATCACGGTTTACTGCTTTTGATCATACACTTTATACACACGCCTGGATTTACATTAATGGAGAAAACATAATTTGATTTGGATGATATAGGAAAAACTACAACTTTTTTTATTTTTTGCATTACTTTAACATTTTTTACATTACTGAAGGTCAATGCAGAAGTATGTTGGTGCTGATCCATGATATGTAATATTTGGAACAATTTTATCCATATTTCTTCATATTTAAGGTTAATTTTTGAACCTTGCGTTTGTAAAGATATAATAATAATTATAATATAAACTTTTAAAATTATAAAAAGGGTAGAATCAGGATTTTATTTTTTAACTGTGTGAATTCTAGATGTTGTCACAACTGGCAGGTTCTACGCTTTCATTCATCTAAAAGATTGTATACTCATAATTATTATGGATATTGCTCATGAAATTGAAATTATTTCAATTTATATTGTATACTGTACTATTGCTCATATTTATTATGTTCGAATGGCATTTTATAGGGAACCCATCCAACAAAAACTATCAGTGAAGTTAGTGGTACGGGGAGAAAACCATGGCATCAAAAGGGTACTGGTTGAGCAAGACATGCAACATTGCATTGCCCTAGGTAATTTATTGTGTCATTTATCGTCTTTTGGTAATAACTTGAGTTAGTGTTTAACCGTTATAGTTTCATGTTTTTGACGTGTTAGCCCTCTAGAAAAGGGTAAAATTGTTACAAATGTCAAGGGAAAACCATCGAGGAAAAGAATAAAATAGGGGCTAAAATGAAATTTTTCAATATTAACTTGTGAAATTTAAGGGAATTGCTTTTTGGAAAATTGAAGGGATTAATCATACAAATTATTTTTTAGGGTTAAAAAGGAAAATTGGTGAAATTTAGGGTTAAAAATATAATTAACCCTTAACTTTTTAATTGAAAGTAGATTCTACTTGGTTTTTGTTACGCAGGAGGAAATGCAAAAACATTGATGTTTGCTCATGTTGGTACAGAAAGTGATTCATATAGCGAAACATTTAGTATGTTGAAATTTGCTTAACAACGAGACTCAAATGTTGAGTCAGAGCCCATTTACCAAAACCAGCAACTTCTATGATGATTGGAGAAACTCCACTAAAAACACGAAGATTAAGATCTTTAATTATTAAAGTATGCATTATATGAAAATTTTACCTAATCATAGCATTGTACTTTGAACTCCTTTTGATGATCATGTTATTCTTATGCTTAGCTTAGCTTTTGTTGTACACGTTGGCCTTTTTTTTATTATAGCATATTAACAAAACAAAGTGAAAGGTTGTACGCACTTTAAACACATTTTGTGCAACTTTTGATCCATTTAGCCATTTGATACGTTTGACTTAATGCACCAAATCATAACATTATATTTTGAACTTCTTCCATTATCATGTCATTTCAACGCTCGACTTTCATTATAGACGTGGGTCGTGCTTAGCACGGCCCAAAGCCATTCTAGTATATATATATATATATATATATATATATATATATATATATATATATATATATATAATATACTTCTATCTTATCTTTTATCTATATAGTAAAAGAAGATTTTTTGTCACATAGATAATGTCATGTCATAATAGCACATCATCTTTTAAGCCATGTCAACATGCCACATGTGATCAAACTAACCACGTCATCTTTTACTCCCATGATAATCCACTTATGAGTTTAATATTGAAATCCGTAATTATCTTTGTTTTCAAAACTACAAAAAGTTTGAAATTTTTTGAAGTATTGTTCTCCATGTGGCAATCTAGATTATTTATTTATTAATTTATAATGGGTTTAATGAAAGTGGTGATTCAATTTTTATGTAGATAAAAGTTGTCAAAATTTTATATCCGGACATGTTCTTTAGATTTGTTATTTACTAGCATTGTAGCAATTATACTTCCTCCTTTTCAAAATAAATTATACACTTGAGGTTTCATATTTTAAGGTTTTACGTTTTTAGAGATAAAAGATTATAATGAATATTAAATTAAATTAAATCGGATAGTTTGTTAATGATGAGTCCCACATATTTTGATTAAATTGAGTTTAATAATGTTTAAAATTATAAGTAAGAGTTAATAAGTTATTTCACTTTATTAAAATAGATCGTTTGTGGTATGAGTTCTACTACTTTTTACCAAATAAAATAAATTTTAAAGTGTATCACTTATTTTGAAACAAAGAAGTATTAAATATGAAAGAATTAGCATCCCAATTATTGGATTCATTATATAAGGTATTGTAAATGTAAGTTACAATTATATAACATTTGGGCTGAAATCTTACATGCTTTATAATTTATAGAAAAATAATTTTCTTTTACATATTTTTATGCTAATTTTTCTTAGAGAGTGTTTAGATTTAATTTTGGAATTCCTTATTTGGTAAGTGTTTGGATTTAATAAAAGAATGTTTTTTTGCCACTAGATAATGTGAATAGCACATCATGTGCCACGTACGCATTCATCATCCCTTAACCCTAACAAGCCCCACAGCCACCGATCAATTGTAACCCTAATCAACAATTGAAAAAGCCGTTCAATTCTCACAGTCACCAATTAATTGAAACCCTAATCAACAAGTCATCAATTCCTAAATAGCGTTTGTACTGTGTGCTCTTGAAGATCTCGAATATAGGAAGAAATCTTCCTGGTTGCATCCCCTGATTTACCCCTAAAAATCGATTTTTACAATTATTACCCAAATTTCAACCTCAAAATGCTTTCATTAGCACATGCCACCTCCAATCTCTCTACCCACTCGCCTCTCAACGACAATTAACGAGACCATTTGCTTTTGATTTTGATTTTAATTTCAATTAAGGTTTCTAATTTTTCGGTGGTTTTTCATGTATTCAATTGGTTTTTGGTTGTCCATTAGAACTCGGCTACTGATTATGTTTATAACACCTCAACTTCAATTCAAAGCCTCAGCATGTGGTGGTCCAATGATAATTACTTTCTTTCTCACTCTCTGCACGTGCATGCTTCTGTCGTTGTCTATATGATATTAATCGGCTCTTTGTAATTAATTATTCAGGTGAAGAATCCACTTAAACAGAATTAAATCACTAATTATATAGACTTTGGTTTTGAGCTGCTCTTAGTACGCAATATGAAAATACAGTCTATCCTAATATGCTTAACAAATTGAATCTATCCGTATTTCTTGTTGATCAAAAGGGAACTAATAATGTCTAAGATGCCACTTTTAATATTACTGCACTCACCAATTGCCAATAAAAACGTCTTGGTAAAGGTTGGTTACAATATATATATATATATATATATATATATATATATATATATATGTATATATATATATATATATGTATATATATATATATATATATATATATATATATATATATATATATATATATATATATATATATATATATATATATATATATATATATATATCATGACGTTTTTTTGAAGTGAAAGTCTGGTCTTTTGGCATTTTACATGTATGGGCAGTCGAAGAGTGGTACAAATCTCAGTTGGCTTCATTATCTTCATTTTGATTATTGGTTAGTTGTTTGTAGAGATGACAAAATGGGCGGGTCAGGCTCAAAACGGGTCAGGTTGAGCAAAACACTTTGTCCAAAGTTGTAGTTAATGTGTTTTTATTGTTTCAACAACAATTTAAAAATGTTGAATAAAAATGGTTTAGGTGGTTACTTTCGACTTTAGTTGATTATTGACCAGTTCAATCAGCTTAATGGCAAAATGAACAGGGTAGGCAATGGGGTTCACGTAATAGCAATAATCTAATTTTTGGTAAATGAGTGAATAGTTGGATGTTGCCTATTACATTGATTATTAAAAGGGCTGAATTTGACACATGACAAAACAATTTAAAAAACCAAATTGGTTACAATATGCAGGTAAATTTGGAACAATTTTTTCTTCAATTCCAGCACCAATCATTGCTGCTTTGTGTTGCCTTTTTTTGCTTACGTCGGTACGTATATTTTCAAATTCACCAACTTATTATTGTTTTTTTTCTTGCATTTGTAAATTATTTATATTTTTCCTTCGTGTTTCTCTAGATTCAGTTGGTCTGAGCTACCTATAGTTCTGCAATTTCAACAGTTTTAGAACAAAATTTATTTTGGGATTTTTCGATATTTGTGGGGTTGTACGTGCCCCAATTTTTGATGAGTATGAGTCTATTAATGGTTACGGCCTGTCCCATTTATGAAATATTGCTAAAATTTTAAAGGTTGCAATTTTGACCAGTCTACTTATGTTTGCACCTTTTAATATTTTTATTGTGGGAAATTTGTAGTTCAACAATATGGTGAACGTTCCGTTCTCATAAGAAGCATTTTTTCTGGAATTTTGGCATTTTTTTTGGATAACATGATTCACAAAAAAGATGGTCATATATGGAAAGATCATGGTAAACATTGGTGCCGACAAATTACACTCTTTCAAAACCAATCCAGGAAGTGAAGAATTTTATTCATTGCCTTTTAATCTCAACAAATATTTTCCCTCTGTGTGCAATCAAAATCAAAAGATTGTTATTAAAGTTGTCATTGTCGCAAAATGTGTTTCCTGTGGTTTTTTAACTATGGTTATTGTATAATGTTAGTTACTGTATAATGTTTGAGTTAATATGTAATTATGTAATTGTTTATCAATTTAGATCTAAAAGTTTAAAATTTTCAATGAATAAAATATTCTTAAGAAAGTAAAAGATTACGAAAAAATTTATAAGCCGCCTGTGATTCATCACGGGTTATAGGCTAGTTATAATTATACAACAATTATTATATTATTAATTTATGTTATATACAAATATATTATTTTTTTCTTTCATCCTTTTTATCTTTTCTTTAACTAGCTATTTTTTTACTTCTCTTTCTCTTCAACTATACAACATAATAATTTAAATGTTCAACTGTCGTATATTATTAACTTCGTGGGGATATGTGTTTTCTTAATTTTAATTACCAATTAAATCTTCAATATTTTGTAATTGATAATATTTTTTTCTAAATGTTAGATAATCAATTTTATACATATGAACATGATTCAGTAGTACTTTTTCAGATTACTTGACATGCATTTCGTTATATATTTGAGAGTTATGTTATCTAAAATGTTTTAAAAATGAAATATATTTGAACTTTTATTTTATTTTTAACATAAAACAATATTTTGGATGTCGTATGAATATTCACGCAACATCGCGCGGGGTAGATCATAATAGTTCACTAGTATTATGCAATGCTTTCTTAAGAAAAAATATAGTAGACTCCTTTAATAGAACATAAAATAATTTTTTTTTCTTAAACTAGTAAGTTTTTACCCGTGCGATACCGCTTAACATTTTTATATAATACCCAAAAAACTGTTTTATTAATATTCATTTAACACCCAAAAAATTATTTTATATTAAAGCAAAATATGAGTTCGAAAATATTTCATTTCCCAGATGTTTATGATCCTTAATTTCAAATAAATGTACTAATTTTATACTCCCTCCGTCCCACAAAAAACTTTACATTTCTCATGAGCACAATATTTTAGGAGATAGTTAGTGGTGGGCCATTTGTAATACTTTTGATTAAAATATAAGGGTAGATTGGAGAGAGAAAGTGTTTTATTGGTTGAATGATTGATAATATTATTATTTTATTAGGTGGGCCTCCCAAATTTGAGAAATGTAAACTTTTTTGTGGGACAAAATTTGAAGGAGAAATGTAAAGTTTTTTGTGGGACGGAGGGAGTATTTAATTAAATTTATATAAAAAATAAAACATAGGTTCTAAGATATTATACAAAAAGATAGAACCCCTTAAGGCCACAAAGGCTCACTCCTGTCGACTTTGGGTCACTGCAAAACGCGTGGTCGCCCAGCAAGTTGAAACCCAAATTACTAAAATATAGTTACATGACACCACCGTGAGCGCAATAGAACATAGGTTCTAAGATATTATACAAAAAGATAGAACCCCTTAAGGCCACAAAGGCTCACTCCTGCCGACTTTGGGTCACTGCAAAACGCGTGGTCGCCCAGCAAGTTGAAACCCAAATTACTAAAATATAGTTACATGACACCACCGTGAGCGCAATAGCCTGCTACTCAATTTATAATTCAAGCAATGTTTTGTTGTGATGATGAGTGCACCTGACTGCTTATTCAATATTTCTGAAAACTTGGTTACTATGGTTTAGAAGTTAATTAACACTATGAAAATTATCATTACATAGGTTATGGGATATGAGCACATGTACATTTATATAATTCCAAACGAGGTTCGTTACATGAATAATGAGACACACTGACCTTACATATCCTCTAAAATGATATATTCTGTTACAAGTTTTAAACAATTTAAAATGAAACTAACTACTTGTTGATCTAGTCCTACAGAGAAACAAAATGTACAACCACAAACTTGAACATAATAAGATCGAAAAGCAGACCTAGCTAAAAATAGATAACCGGTCCAATGTAGCTCGGTTTAGTCCTATTCACCGAAAAACTGAAGCTCGAAACAGACCTAGCTAAAAAAAAGAATCTCTAGGGAAATCAAAAAAGCAAGAAGCTTTTAGACACAACATATGAGGACTTTACGGCCCAACATACTTAATAAAACGACATGAAACAAAATATACTCTCCATAGAACAATTACCGATAACATGGTGTGAAGGGACACAAATGCAAAGTAAATAAAAAGACAGAATCCATACAGACCAACAATAACAATTTAATTTGGATACAAATTGACGACACAAACCATAAAGCAACTTTTGACTGCAGCAACATTACGACCATGACATTGACCGACTGCTTGACCTTCTCAAACGTTACTCACTGGAACAGTAGACAAATGCAAATTAATAACGTTACTCTTTTTTTTTTTCTTTTTTTTTTTTAATTATGACTTCAAAAATATAAACAAAATACTAATCTAAATATGTGAATGAGGACTTTGTATACTTGTATGTACTACAAAATAGACTTCAGGAGACCTTCAACCTGTTCGGTCAATACAATATACTTTAGGGCTTTTGGCGTGTTTTAGTATTTATAACCTTTTATTGTGAATTTTGGTAATTACAAGTTTTCATTGAAATTTTTTCCCTTCCTCCCTACCTATGTGGTTATTATTTTTACCACTATAAGTAGGCTAGCTTAAGAACTTGTAATAACAAAAATGAGCTTCAAAAGGTTATATTTACCAAAACAGACCACTGCCTAAAGTATATCATTGTTTTATGACATTTGCCATATAAAAAACCAAATTAAACAAGGACTATAAACAAATGAGAAAGAGGGGAGGTTGAAGGGCATGGTCAACGTATGCTTTGACTTCACAATCACAAGCAAATAATAACATAAACATTTTAAGCAACAAGATTTTAATCCAACTAAATATACCACAAAACAGACCTGATCAGTTTCTTGTAAAGGAGACTTTTGGGATTCGGTTGGTTTCTCAGCACCACAGTTCTGTCGGTTGCATTTTGTTCTAAATGCGTAGTTTATGTTGTTACATTGATCACATTTCCAGCTACCCTCACGCATTTCTGGTTCTGCAAATTAAATTTAATATATTAATATTATCCATAAAAAACTAGCAAAATAGATAAATCAACTTACTGGAACTCTTGCCTGCCTGTGCCTGTGGAGCCTAAAAATTCAAAGAAAAAAGTTTCTCACCATCAGTCACAAAATGGTCAAATATTATCAGAAAGTCAACATGGTCAAAGTTCTTTTTTGGAAGTTAGGGCTCCCGTTTGGTTACGCAAAACAGTTTTCGTTTTCTATGAAAAGTTTTCTAGGAAAAGGAAATGGTTTTCATTTTCAATTTTTCATGAAGATTTTTGAAAACGCATTTGGTTCAAAACATTGAGTTTTCATTTTCCAATTTTGGAAAACTAGAAAACTTGTTTGGTTGTATATTTTCCACATGTTTTCATTTTCTAATTTTTGTTAGGATAAGTTTATGTATTTAAAATAAGTTTATGTAAGTGTGTGTGTGTGTGTGGGCTATTACACTTCTGACCGATAAACGGAAGCTTCAAACTTTATTGTAAGTAATTAACCTGAATTCACAAAGCTATGAGTTCAGATTTTTGGAATCACAAAGTTAACTAAATTCACCAGGGTTTTACTCACTTTTTGATTGTGGTCATTAACTGACTGAGATTATGAGTTCAGATTTATGTATGGCTACTTTCATTATTCCCGTATCGCACCGAGTATTAATTATCGTCACTTGATAATTATAATTGCGTAAGACGTTTCATACTTTGTTTTTCGTATTGTTTAGTTAGGTTGAGTTAGTGTATCATTATAAATTATAAATGTATATCTTTGATTTTTATTTATAATTATGTTGAGTCACCAACTCCGTAAATTGTACAGTTCTAACTGTATGAGACACAAACGAACATGTGTATGAATAATAATGGTGTCTACTACCTACACATAATATTAGGGTTTCTGCTAGACTTAAATGTTAAAATAAATGTGATAAATGTTCTACCTTGAATTTAGGCCACAATTAATGTCGGGTAAAATACCAATTTTGATGGTTGTCACAGTTTGTGTGTGTGTGAGTGAGTGAGTGAGTGAGTGTGTGTGTGTGTGTGTGTGTGTGTTGGGGATGGGGTGGAGTGGAGTGGAGAGTGGATATGTGTATATTTTAGAAAATTTTGGAAATGGAAAAGTATGGAAAACAATAAAAATCACTTTTCCAAAGTTTTCCAAATCCTTCACAAATTTGATAAATAGAAAATTTTCATTTTCCTGGAAAAATTTGGAAAACTCATGGAACCAAATGCGTTTTCTAAAATTTTTGTTTTCTTGGAACAATTTTCCAAAAAAGTAGAAAATTTTCCGTAACCAAACGGAGCCTAGAGGTTTCTCATTAAAAATGCATAGTAGCTGGTTACCTTTTATGCAATTTTCCAGCTACATTAGAGAAAGAAAGTCAACATGGTCAAAGTTGTTAGTACCTGAGATCCTGGCTTAGGAGTATTACACTTCCTCATGTTACAAATTGTTCTAAACGAGAAATTCACATTTCCACATTTCGGGCAATCCCAGTCATTGTCACCTTTTCCACCTAAAAAAGAATTAAAAAAAAAAAAGAATTATTCACTGAATAAATTAAATCCTCCATGATGTTTATCTAACAGTAAAAGTCAAACAAATTAGTCAATGTTGATGCATACCTTTCTTTGAGTCCCTCTCCTCAGGATAATATCCAGGTAGAGGTCCCTATTCAGTTTCAAGGTTCAAAACAATCAATTTATAATGAAGTAACAAAAATACAATATCTTTTTATTTTATTTTAACAATTAATTATAATCGGGCCAGAAAGCAGAATATACCATAGAAGCATGACCCATGGGTAAGGCCAACCCAAAACGTTCCATCAGTTGAGGTAACCCATACATGCCACCTGGACAAACAGATATAAAATGGGTAATTTTGTACCATGGGTCGGGTCGGGTTATTCATTTGTAATAATAATTAACATAATCCATAGTACCTAGCATGGATCCACCAGAGTAAGGTGGTGGAGCAGAAAGCTGCACGGGTCGATACGGGCTGCCCCCACGGGCTCCATAATTGCAATAAGCGGGCCCCACATCATAAGGAGGCATGGTTGACCCGTTAAACAAAGATGGACCATAAGGTGGTACACCAATATACATTGATGAGGGTGCACCCGGACTAACATAGGGAGCAGCAGCAGAGTAACCTTGTTGGGTCTGCATTGGTTTTGGAGCAGATTTCTGCAATATAAATGTAAATTAATTTAATTATTAAATCTTAAAAGAAACAGACTGTGGAACTCACGAAATTATGATCAGCAGGTCTAGGTTGTGTGCAATTGCGCATATTGCAAGTTGTTCTGAATGAGAAATTGACATTTCCACAACTTGGGCAGGTCCAGTCATCTTCTCTACGACCACCTGAAATCATAAATATTCCATAATTAATACAAAATAAGCCATCAAAAGGCAGAACATGTCTATAATTTCAAACTATATGTACCAAAAGTTTATATTTACATATGATACATATATAAGGTAAGAAAATGCTCAAAAATTAGTGCCAAATAAGTTTATAAGATATGCTCCCTGTTTCCTGTAACTAAACCTTCTGATTTTAATTTTAACGTAGCATTTTAATTAATCAACATTAAAGAGTTTTTGATTATAAGTTGTGTTTCCTTTGTCGCCGAAGCAATTCCTTCCTAATAATTTCTGAATTAAGCTAAAAGTGACTCCAATTCACATAGTCAACCAAAGATAAACAACAATATAAACCAAAAAATTCCGAACAAAAATCGAGACAAACAGATACAATAACAATTGAGCATACCATCAGTTCTAGCACGTTTTGACGCGGAGGAGTTTCTGTTTTCAACCTGTAACAACATAAACACAAAATAATCGATTCATGTAATACAGCTACTAAAGATGATAATCGGAATACAAAAACCTAATTATTTCTAATTCAATTTACGAGAAATTGAATACAGATCGAAGAGAATGATATACCGATTACAATTTCAGATCTAATTAAGAAAGGAGTAATGAATTTGAGGATTTAGGCTGAGAAATTACCTGCGACATGGCGATGGCGATAGCGATCGTAAAAATTAGTTGAATTTGCTGTGAAGAACAGACGATAGAGAAAAAGGGAGATTGAGTGATGAGAGAGCATAAAATGTACATAGTTCAAATCGGTTGCATTAGGCCAGTAATGTTACGGCCCAATTAAAACAAGTAGCCCAGTTTAATCTCCTTAGTTTTTTAAAACTTGAACGAAATGTTTCCTTTTTATAAATTTAGGGATTTAATCATAAAAAAAGAGTAACCGTTTCTATAAGTTTAAAATTTGATCATGCATAGATTTTTTATCTCCAACTCGGTAAGTAAGATTCCATATTCTCTCACTTTCCGTTTACGGATGATGGTATTATTTTGGAAATACAACAATGATAAATAATACCGACAAAAGTGATGTATAAAAGAGGTGATATATAGAAATTTATAAATTATGTCTCTACTCGGAGGTTAGAAAGACTGCCCGTGGTATGAGGGAAGTGAGATGTATTATTTTGAAAGAATGGTCGTTTTAAAATGCTCAAAATCTCGTTAATTCACATTCATTGATAATTGATACACGTGTACTCTTATATCATTACCTTATAATACAATCTCCATACAAAAAGGACTGTTCATTAAGAAACCAAAAGTCCGTTCCGTTTAAAAAGTCCATTCCGTTTTTAAAAAGTCCATTCCATTTAAATTATTGAAAAATGGTTATCAGAAGGAAATGTTGGCAGGGTATCACGTGGGGGAAGTACACTATCTCATTTTTGTAGACTATGGAGAATAAATAAAGTTCTCTTATAAATAAAACCACATTTTAATTACAAAAGAAAAAAAATAGTGAAAATATATGATTTGATAAATAATGGTGAGGAACCGTAACCAAACAAATAAATTCTATCATTGACTCTTAATCGTAACCAACCAAATAAATGGAAAAAAAAAATTCCCGCAGTGAGACGCGGGTTTCACTACCCTTGTTAATATAACAAAAGAGTAAAGATGAACAGTAACATGCACCAGTATTTTATTTTTTTTAAACTCAATCCACTATTATTAACTTTTAAAACTTTCTTATTTACAATATAATAATATTAGTTTCAAGCCAGGTTTGAATTGAAAATAGTTATATTTTATCATTTTTAATACTTTTTTTTATAGAAAGTTAGTTTCAAAAGAGTTTTTTATTTTCAAAGTAAAAGATTATATGATTTTATATTATAAAGTTTTTGAATTGACATGAGATCCACATACATAATAACTAAAGATAAAAATAACTTGAATACAATTAGCAAAATAACAAAAGTCACGCATATAGATATACGTTGTATAACTAAAAGATATACTAATATAAATCACCTTTTAAGTGTGATATGAAAATCCATGATAGTTTGTAATCATAAAATAAAATGCATGTGTTACCAAAGATTGACGATTCCCAATTGAAGTGGATGACAAAATGTATAATATCCTCAAAGATTTTAACATTTTAGCTAAAGATAAATATAAACATTCATTAATTTGGGAAATTAATTAGCATGAAATGAAAAAAAAAAAAAAAAAAAAAAACATATCTAGATTAAAATCGAAACAAAATAACAACATAATGTAACAAAACAAAGTCTACGCGATCTCAAACCATGCATAAAATAAACACTAAACAAGTTTTTAAAACACAACAATGAACCGTGCACAATATAACAATAATGTGCCACACGATAACTACGTCTAAAGATAAACAAATCAACGTTACGACACATAGGCCTAATATTTAGGCATGAAAAACACTTGTTGAAGACACTGCTAATAAGAAAACTATAGGAATCAAGATAGATCCTACAAACATGGGTGCATCATACTTAATCGCATGTGATCCCAATGGGGTATTAGTAGACGTTGATGATGGTAGTCCTCCGGATGTTGTTACGATTGTAGCATTGTTTGTGAAAATCGCAGCATCGGGTGAATTTGATGGCAATTTTAATAGTTCTGTAATAATAAAGAAATATCAGATATCAAAATGAATCAACAACAACGATATTAAATCCCTTCAAATGAGAATATGAGAGAGGTAAAATGTAGACGGTGATACATCTACTTAGAGTTAGAAAAATTGCTTACAAGAAGAGCTATGACTAAATTTCAAAATGAATATCGACTCTATATAATTATTTTGTAATGAAATGCCATTATAGATGCTAATTTAGTACATATTTATTTTCCACGTAGTAATAAAACTAAATTGTTATAGTAGCCACAAATTGAGGTCCAACTTATGTTCAGTTGAAGTGTAGGGACATGTATATCAGTATATGATGTACAACAATATATTTATATTCTATCAACAAATTGATGCATCAAATGACATTAAATTACGATATAAATGTAGCTATAGTTGCCTGATACTATTGGAACAAATGTCATTTTGTCTTTATGATACACAACTACTACAATATCACATCATTGATATCATTTTTATTATTTCAAAACTAATATACTGAAGTTTCAAATAAAAACTTATGGTGTTCCTATTTGGGTAGTACGTATGCACACAGTACATGTATACGTATGTACAAACATACATGCATATATATTTACACACATAAAGTTTTACTCATTTACGAAACTTAATATAGCTCGTTAAAAATAAGAGTAAGAAAAAGAGATTAATTACTTGGGCAATCTGTAATGCTGGCGTTAACGATCTTACAAGCCGACGGCAACTGAAGTAACCGACTTTCTTGAATCTTCATCTTTTGCAACATCGGATTAGTACCGTTATGAATTTGTTGTATTATAAAACACAAACAAGCCGGATTACTATCTTTCATTTCCTTAACAGAATCACAACATTTTTGTTGTGGGGACGCCTCTTTTCCCGTTGCAAATGCAACACAAGTCATCACCGCCGTTAGCTTTGACGCGCACTGCTCCGCTAGTGGCTGTTCTGCCGCCTTAACGCCACCGCACAGTGCCACCATGAAAACCACCATCAAAGTATAGCTTTTGCACCACATTTTGTAGACCTTTTTGTGTGTGATTTGTTTGTGTTAATTTGTGGATTATGTATAGAAATGGAGAGTGAGATGTGGTTAATGAGAGGTTGTTATAGGAAGTTAATGGTGGTGCCAGAAAGTTGGTTGGTGGTATTTATATCGATTTTAATTCATGCTATTATTGTTGTCTTTAATAAAATAAAACCGATTAATGCATATTTCTAATAAAAATAAGGATCAAATTATAAGCCTAGAGAATTTATGTTTTTCTTTAAATTTAATTACTATTATAAATAAAATTTAAGGTAAGTCGCAATATGGGTAAAAAAAACTAGTAATAAATATGATAATTCATTTTTACATTATAATTTGTAACTTATGCATCATACAATATAAGTTTTACAACTAATTGTACAAGCATGTTAAGTAATAGTAGTGGTATATGCAACAAAAGTTGTGGTGTAAAAATTATACCCTAATAAATATAGGGTTTTGCTAATTACAGCTCTTACTCCTTTAGGGTTATGGTTAAAGATAATAATGTACAAGTGGTTAAGCATAACTATATTGAGTTGGTTAGTGAAATTTACGAGGTTAGTTTTTTCATGATTAATGTTCAGTAAGTTTAAAATTTAATTTTTTTTATGATTAATTTTTTTATATAATTACCTTAAAAACTATAATGGTTAAAGATAATAATGTACAAGTGGTTAAGCTGAGTTGGTTAGTAAAATTCGTGAGGTTAGTTTTTTTATGATTAATGTTCGGTACGTAAGTTTAAAATTTAATTATTTTATGATTGATTTTTTTATAATTGCCTTAAGAACTATAGTTTTTTTTAGGGAGCTGATTCGTACAGAGCAATTTTTATCAACGCAGAGCAATTTTTTATCAAATGACAAGCATGCCCTTAATGAAAGGGATGGAATGAAATATATGATAAAAGGAAAGTAAGGACATAATTGTCTATTAATATAAAATTGCTCTGTATGGATAATAATTGCTCTGTACGAATCAGCTCCTTTTTTTTATGAACATTCATTTTATGGAACTAGGTATACCTAGATTTAGGGTTCTAAAACGCGTGTTATGGCGGCGCCCATATTACGAAATAGACTATGATGGCTGTTTTAGATAAGGCGCAATAAGACATGATAAGGTGCACCTTATGACGAGTTTTTTAAAGTTGACTATGAAAATTGAATTTTTTTTTAAACTTCGAAATTTCTCACAAGCATGAGAACATTATGAAAGTACAACAGTTCTACACTTTTATACATACAGTTTTTTTTCAAAGAGAAGTATATATGTGCACTTTTATACAATTTTAAAGAGAAATTTGCATGTCACAAGCATGAGAAAATTATGGAAGTACAACAGTTCTATACTTTTATACATACATTTTTTTTCAAAGAGAAGTATTTTACAAAAAGAACTTCATCCGATCATCGCTCCTCATATCACTATATACTGCTCGAACCTATAAAAAAATACGAATTTTTACACCTCATCAAGATTTTTGTTCTCACGAAGCACTATAATTGCAAGAAGAACGTTATCATGATTTACGAAACACCTAATAATTGTACGTAATATGCAAGAAATATACTCGAAAATAAACAAGAACGAAAAACATATGATTTGACTTTTAAACGAGGTGGCAATTTGGTTATCTTGAATCTTGTGGCAAAAAGGGAAAACTTGTCATACAAGTTGGAGTAAAAACGGGCTGGGTTGAGCGGCCCAAATCACTTCTTGTTCAATGTTTAACTATTACTCCCATTCTGACAAGGGCTTCACGGTATGGTAGAAGGGAAACACCCTAGGCCCGTGTAAAATGACCGAAAATTGACTGTAACTGCAGAACCGGATCGGAACGGACCTAACCGAGCTACATGTTCTCGATTCTAATTCTTATGCAAAATTGGTTCTCGGGTCCAAACGGTTTGGTTCCGAGTGGTTCGGTTTGGTCCAAAATAAAAAAAAGACGAAGAAATTAGCTCGGTTCTCGGTTCGGTTCTGGCCGGTTCTTGGTTCGGTTCCGAGCATCATTGTTTGGTCCTCAGTCCGGCCAAAACTATTTTTTCGGTTCTCGTATCTAGTCAGTTCGGTCCAGTTCAGTCTGGTTTTTGGACCGTGCACATGCTTAAAACACCTCCTGGTTTAGTTGTGTGTGGTTGCATGGCGTGGTCTGGTCTCAGCCACAGTCCACATGGACCATGGCATTTTGCGTGAGTTTTTGTTGTTTTGGTGGGGTACCATTCACTTGTTAGTGGATGTGATGTTGTGCTGGTGTTTCCTGTAAAATAACGTGATGTGGTTGTTTAATTGACATCTAATTTGTCAAAAAAAACTAGTGTTACTAGTGGTACCCTTACTATAAGACTTTTATTAATGATCACTGAATAATCGATCTACGTTGTATTCATGTGTATATATAATCAAAGGATACAACTAACTTTACAAAAGATAAGTATGTATAACAAACTATATGATAAATTAAAGGTAACTGTATATCCTAGATAATAGGATCGGCTCTATCACCCCCCCCCCCCCCCCCCCGAGTGCGCGCGCGCGCGCAAGCTAAGCGGGGGAGGTCCAACACGAAGCTTGGTTCTGAATTCTTCAAAGAGCGGACGAGGTAGACTTTTAGTAAATGTATCTGCGAGCTGAAGATGTGTAGGAACAAATTGAGTTAGTAGTTTCCCTGATGTAACTAGTTCCCGAACAAAATGATAGTCGATGTCTATATGTTTTGCACGTTTGTGAGAGATAGGATGTTGACTGAGAAAGAAAGCACTTTTATTGTCACACAAAATTGTAGGACGAGATGGCGGCAAAACATGTAGCTCTCGAAGTAGATGAGTTATCTAAATGATTCAGCTGCAGTATTAGCCATAGCTCGATATTCAGATTCACAGCTAGAGCGAGAAACTGTAGGTTGTTTCTTTGCACTCCAAGAAACTAGATTACCACACAAAAAAATTGAATATCCATAAGTTGATCGTCGTGTTTCAATACATCTTGCCCAGTCTGCATCAGAGTAGCCAAGAACATATGGAGATGGTGAGTGAGAAAATGTAACGCCGTATGATATAGTTCCTTTAACATACCGTAGGGTACGTTTAACAACCTGGAAATGATCATTGGTTGGCGCATGAAGGATATGACTGACTTGATTTACAGAGTATGACAAGTCTGGACGAGTGATGGTATGATACTGTAGTGCGCCAACTAACGAACGATACAATGTTGGATCTGAAAAAGGAGTTCCATGGGTGGTAAAATAGGTGGCAGTAGACATTGGTGTACTGAATGGCTTGGAGTCAAGTAATTTAGCTCTAGTTAGAATATCATTGGCGTACTTCGATTGCTAAGAAAAAGTCCCGTTTTGGTGTAGCAAACTTCTAAGCCAAGGGTGTAATTTAACCTCCCTAGATCACTAATCGAAAACTCCTTGTTGAGGCGGGTAATAAAGCTTTTTATAGTTGGTTTATGATTACCGGTAAGAATTATGTCATATACATACACCAATAGATAAATGACACAAGTGTTTTGTTTAAAAACAAATGACGATGGGTCAGCTCTACTACAAGTGAATCAGAGAGTAAGTAAAAACGTACTGAGACGTTGAAACCATGCACGTGGTGCTTGTTTAAGCCATATAATGCCTTTTTAGATGACATACATGGTTTGGAAATCATTGATTAATAAAACCGGATGGTTGTTCCATGTAAATTAACGGTATCATTAAGAGTACCATTTAGAAATGCGTTTTTAACATCTAATTGATGAAGATCCCATTTGTGAAGAATGGCAAGTGATAGAACGATACGAATGGTGGATGCTTTGACAACCAGACAAAAAGTAGCATTATAATCAAGGCCCGGAATTTGTATAAAACCTTGTGCAACAAGCCTTGCTTTAAAACAGTCGATTGTTCCATCAGCATGAAATTTCGTACGGAACACCCATTTAGAGCCAACAATATTTGCGTTTTTAGGACGAGGCATAAGAGTCCATGTTTCATTTCGATGTAACGCATGTATTTCATCAGTCATGGCGGCGAACCACTTTGGATTTTTAGCCGCCGATTTAAACCCACGTGGTTCTTTATTTACGAATAATGCCTAATGTAATGGTGATGATGATAGATGGGTTAAGTTTGCCTTATGACGTGGTGGTTTAATTGTTCTAGCACGAGTGCGGGTGATCATAGGATGGTTTGATGCGGTAGTTGAGGATTCTGTGGTGGTAGTGGGTGGTATATCGAGTGGTAAGGTTAATGGAATTGGTAAGAGTTGCGGAATAGTAGGGCCATGTTTGGGAAAGCTTATTTAGGGTAATTTTCGAGCTTAATAAGCTTAAAAGCCCCGTAAATAAGCTTTCCCAAACATGCCCTAGGTGAGGCAGTGGGATTGGTATTATTTTGTGGTGTCTGGTCATGACATAGGCGGCATGGGGATTTTGTAGGTTTGGTAGTGGAATGTATAATTGGATCAGTAGTGGGTTAGGTGTCGATGTGGTCATAAGCAATTCATCACAATAAGTTGAATATAATAATTGAGCAGATTCAACAGAGGATGTTATACCTGTGAACGGAAAATTTGTCTCATCGAATTGAGCATGAAATAATAATTGGGCTAAAGCCGTAACATCAATTTCCCTTTCTACACCAACAACCTCAAACCGAAAGTCAACATTCAGAAAACTTATTAAAAATCCACCACCGACGTACTCCTAAAAACACAATATTTTTAGTTTTTTCTCTTATAGGTGATGACAGTGCTCAGATATTAAAGACAATGCACCCACTGATCATGACTTTCATGGCTGGTTGAACCAAATTAAAAAAATTATTATTTCCTCTCCCTAAATTCACCATCACTAGCATCTAAAGTCCTCTATCACAAGAAACTTGATTATGATTATAGAATTTTAGTTTGTTAGATGCTAGAGAAGGTGAACATGGGGGAGGAAACAATAAATTTCATGGGTTGTAAACACCACTAATTTGGTTCAGCTGTCTATAAAAACCATGGTCGGTGCATTATATCTGAGCACGTCGAGAAGTAACCAAATATATTATCTTTAGTAGTTAAAGATGGAATTTTAGTAAGCTTTTTTGATTGTTGAATATGGGATTTAAGGTTGTTTGTGTTGAATGGATTGGCATTACAACTTTAGCCCAAGGTGAATTCGGTTTACAAATGAATACAATAGTTGAGATAATTAAAGGTGATGTGTATGAGAATATCAAGAAGAAAAGACGTCACTTTATGATGTGATAATGGTTGATATTGATTTTGCAAATTCCTATCGAAGTACGTGTGCTCCATTATGAGAATTTGTTAAGGAATATATTATGATATCTGCTCGAAATATTTTAATAATGGAAGGAATCTCGATAATTAATGTCATTTCTCCTGATTTTGTATTTTCGGTCGTTTAAAAAGCATGTTAAAAGAAATCTTTTCAAAAATTTATAAAATTTCAGATACGTGATGATAAGAGAGTTTATTATAGTTGGTTGTAAAGCTAGAAAAAATAAGATGATGAAAGTGGTCCTAAAAAATATGAAGAAAACAAATTTCTTGCAAAAACTACATCTAGGGAGTCTTTTAGACTCTATCTTGGAGATATGAGGTAAAATTATAATTCTCTTTTAAATGCAACTATATGATAGACGTGATAATTAATTGTTCCAGAGAGTGGAAATCTATGGTTGATAATTGATATATAGATTGCCATTTTCTTGGAGGTTTTGTCAACTTAATTTAGGATGATGTTTGGTTTTATTTAATATTTTTATTTTTATTGGTTTAGTTGATTTTGTTGGGAATGATTCTAGATTGACTGTTTGATATGTAGATTGACCACAATGTTTATATTTTTTATTAGACTAGAAGATATACATAATATTGTAAATATTTGAATAGATTTGTTCATATCCTTTCCGTAGAGATAGGATCTTGTATACTATATAATAGAGTGAGAATAATTGCCTGCCTTCTCATTAATTTACACCTCATTATATAGTATACAAGATCCTATCTCTATGGAAAGGATATGGACAAATCTATTCAAATATTTACAATATTATGTATATCTTCTAGTCTAATAGTTTTCAATGTTTGATCTTAACGATTTTCATTTTGCTAAAAGACATTATTGTAGTAGTTGAAGGGATACTAATGTTTGTTTAGCCGTCCCAACGGTTTATCTCAAAAAAGAACTTGTTGATGATTTAGGATTTGTGAAATGTCAAGCCTAAATTCAGCGAAAAAATTGAAGAAGGAGAATTGGAAAATTAAATAATAACGTTCATAGATATTAAACATGCATTGATGCTAAGATACAACAAAGAGCTGTTGAGTATTTTGCATTGAATAGCTGAAATGCCCTAATTTCCAAAACTTGAGGTATGTTAAGGGTTAATAATTTATACCTTATATGCTAATTACACTCCTGATGATGTTAATCTGTTATTGGTTTTGGTGTATTCAACATTAATTACATATAAGTTCAAGACATTGAAGCTGATACATCAGAATTAAGTGCTATCAAATTGCGGGCCCAACAACAAGCTTCTAATGCTCTAGTTTTGAATAAAGAGATATTATATGTTGTATGTATGCATTTAAAATATACTTTATCCCATTTTTAACTCTTTTTTACTTAATTTGCAATCCCGACTCTGTTGAATCTACAAAAGTTTTACCTTTACTCAGGCACATTATACCCGAAAATCTCACCTTTTGGTAGGTGTTTTTAACTAAAATTTGTTTAACTCGCAAATAGAAAGATAAAGAGAACCTGTTCTGTAGAAACAACATGAACGGGTCCGATGTTCACCGATACATATTTCCCTCCAGATGACACTCTCTTCGTCACATGGCCCTGTTGTTAAGTTATGAACGGGCGAATGTGGGTTATGTTTTATCTCAAACATGTAAAATAAATATGATAATAACTACTTGAAGGAAACAAATCAAAACAACTCGAAACTTGCTAGTATATTTTTACTGCATAAAACCTCATAAATATATATTTATAAAAAAGTTAGATTAATAGAGTAACAAGATAATTGTTGTAATTATATTTGACACATTTATTACTCATAAAAAATTTATAAATCTTGGATAAAATTTGTTGCCCGACCGCCGACCGGTCTCGGGCAAAAAGCACCCGTTTTGATCTGAATTTGAAAGCCCGTTTTGCCAATCTACTTAGAGCAAGCTATAGTTTACCATGTACCTGTGGGACAGGATGTTGAATAACTGATTCCACAGCAAGTACCATAGATTTCACAAAATCATCACCTCCAAGGCCAATTGCTGTAAACCGTCGAACACTTGGGTAAGTGTTTACCTGCGATGTTAATACATATATAAAAGCGGTTATTTCTTGAAAATATTATTTAAAAATATCAAATACCAATAGATATAAGATATATGTAAACTAGATTACTTAACCAACAAATTGGAATTCTTGGTGGTAAAATTATTAAGGCTTCTTTAATTCTTTTACAAGAACAGAGTTTATTTTGGCTTTTGAGTGAATATTATTAGAACTCCCTCCGTCCCTAAATAAAGTTCCCATTTCTCCTGGGCACATATTTTTGGGAGATAGTTAGTGGTGGGGTATTTGGTATTATTTTTGATTAAAATGTAAGGTTTGATTGGAGAGAGAAAGTGTTTTAGGAGATAGTTAGTGGTGAAAGTATTGATAATTATATTATTATATTAAGTGAGGCCCTTGAGTTTGAGAAATGAGAACTTTATTTATGGACAAAATTTGGAGGAGAAATGAGAACTTTATTTAGGGACGGAGGGAGTATTAACTTAATTATAATATTGGTTGAGCTAGCCATATGGCAATAGCCTAGTGATAAAAATGTTTAAAATAATCTTTTAGAGGTCATTCGATCTATTCACTAGTTAAACATTTACTGAATATCAATATTTCATCTTAACGTAGCATAACTAGTTTGGGAAGAGTTGTTACTATCGAGTAAAATTTTAAAAAGAAAACAGTAACAATAAAATACCTTTTGATCAAGAGTGAGCCACTCTCCAGTCGAATGATCAATCAATGTACTTCCAAAAACCGTATTTGTGGCTTGCCCGACATTTCTTTCGGTCTTTGAAGTGTCTAAAATTAGACTCAATAGTTAGTATCAACATGTTTCTAAATACTCATGCCTAATTCTATTGCAATTGCTAGCTAAATTCCGCCAATGGTCATATAATAGAAATATATTTTTTGTTTTTGTCTCATTTTTGCACTTTTAGATTTTGATCCATTTTGTTGATTATAAGATTTGAATATACATATTTTCTTAATACCAATTACCAAATTAGCTCGTTTTAAACATATTATCATCAAAACAGGCCGGAAAAACATATAACTTTAAAAAAAAACGTACCCAAGAAATTAGGGTTACATATTAGTACCTGATATAGCCTCAAGATCAACTTCTTGAGCCGATTCCTTTATATTCTCATTAACTATTGACGATATATTTTCATCACGAAGGGAATTTGGGTTATTAATTCGTCTTCCCGAGCAATAATCTCTAACTCTAGTAACAATTCTATATCTACATATCAAATTCGAAACAGAATTCCCAAATTTCTGCCCGCTTGAAAATAATGGAAAAGAAGAGCGATTAATTGATGTCCGCCATGATTCCGTTAGAACCACTGTTTCAATTATTGCATTACGGGCCATTTTTATTCAATTTTTCTAAAATATTTGAATTCTGATTGAAGTTTTTCCAACAGTTTATGCTGATTTTCGCGCCAAAGAATGGAGGAGAGACTTTTAAGGAAGTTTGTTTAAAAGACAGATTTGCCCTTTATTACATCTACAGGGTAAATTTGTAAATATGCAGCAGAAGTCGGAGATTCTCAATTTCCGGCCAGATATAAAAGAAGATTTGCTTGTTGAAGATAAACCCTAATTTCTTTCTGTTCGATTCAAACATAATTATACATCAAATGTACGGATCCGATAGCGTAAACGAAGATTCAGAGCGAACGGCCTTTCGAAAAACTGAAAAGAAGTACAAGATATACTATGATTCGAATTCAAAATCATCAAAACAGTAAGGAATTCGTTCATTAATCTGTTTCTGTGCTATTATGTACTCTCAATTTTAAGTTATTAAGTTAATTTGTTGTATTGAATTGTTTAAAATATTAGGAAGAAGCAACTGAGGCCAGTAGATTTATCGGAGGTTATCGATTTTAAATCTATTTCAGAATCATTTGCTAGAAACGGTGATCTTCCGATTGGAGTTTCGAAGCTTCAATGTCAGTTTGAAAATCCTGTTTTCTGCTTGGATAATTGCCCTGGTATGCTGATAATTTCTCCTGATTTCGTAACTTGTACTTGAGTTTCAATAAGGGATTATTGCACCCAAATAAAGCTAATTTTCATCATATTGCCAATTTATGTAATGAACTGTTATTCCGTTACAGAAACAACTCATTAGCTAATCAATTTTTGAAATAAGCTGACGTGGCACACTGTTGTGTTCTTGAGTGTAGGTTTCTATTTCATCCCTGCAGCATTGAATATTGATGAACAATGCAGATGGATTAAGGAAAGTTTATCAAGTTTCCCTCAGCCACCAAACAGAACCAATCACAATGCTGTTTATGGATCCATACATGATCTATTTAATGCTGCAAAAGATAAACGAGTGTTAATTAAAGATGAGAAGATACCTGATAACAATGATAATGTTTGTAGTCATAAGTGGGCTTGTTCTGAAGAACTTGATACATTGTTAAATGGGAATAATTGTAAATCGATATCAGCATCTGTTTTGTTAAGGAAGTTGAGATGGAGTACTCTAGGTCTGCAGTTTGACTGGTCAAAGGTAAAAAAATAATAATAAATCTTTTCTTGTTCTTGTTAATTAACTAACAAACTTTCCAACAAATTTTCTATTCATGTAGAGGAGCTATAATATTTCCCTCCCTCACAAAAAAATTCCGGATGAACTTTGTAAATTAGCTAATAAAATGGCAGCTTTTGCAATGCCAGCTGGCGAAGAATTTCATCCAGAAGCTGCAATTGTTAATTATTTTGGTTCAGGTATTATTTCCTCATATTTCTAAATCCTTACTAATTGTGAATGGTATTCGATTTACAGTCTCAAATCGTTTATATAGATAATTAAAACTAATTATCTAATGGTTGTCTAGAATTACCTAATTACCCGTTATTTTAACCTAATTGTGAGAAATTTGTCTGTCCTTTATTCACAAAAATACTTTTTTTTTTAATCTGCTAATTCCTTAAATTGTCAAATTTTCCAAACACTCTCATATCTGATCAGTAAAACTTTAAACTCCAGTAAAAAATAATAGTAAAATAAAATAAATAAATCGTGGTAGTATTCTAATTGTTTCTTAGGTGATATGTTGGGTGGTCACCTTGATGACATGGAAGCAGATTGGAGCAAACCTATTGTAAGCATGAGGTCGGTCTCCGGTTATATTACATCATCAATTTTGTCTTTTTCATATATATTTGACCTAACATTGACTTTTTTTCTACTTTTTTATTTTTTAATTTAAGTTTGGGATGCAAAGCTATTTTTCTTCTCGGAGGAAAATCCAGAAATGATCAACCATTAGCTATGTTCCTCCGTAGTGGCGACATTGTATTAATGTCTGGGGAAGCAAGGGAACGTTTTCATGGTCAGTAATCTGAAACAATAAAACTTACATAATTATTAACGTGTCAAATATAATTACAAAAAGTTATATTATTTCAGTAATAATCTTTATTTTTAATATATATGTAAAATGATTTAAGACATTTTTGTCTGTTGTGCAGGCGTGCCTCGAATTTTCACGGATACGGAAAATGCAGATATTGGGGCTTTGGAAAAGCAGCTCTCAGATGAAGATGATATTTGTTACTTGGACTACATTAGAACATCCAGAATTAACATTAATATTAGACAAGTTTTTTAATTTTATTTTAATTAACTGAAATTGATATGAACATCTTTACGTAAGATGGCGTAGATCTTGTTAAAATTTGGCATGGGGGTTACATGGTTTCAAGGTCCTGTTGTTCTCTCAGTCTTGTACTTGATATTCTTTATATGACTAAATTTTGTGTTGAAATTAGTTACTAATATATTTGCAAAATTAGGTAATGTTTCATAAGAATTTTTGTATAATAAGTGTCGGTAGTCAATATGGTTCTTTTTTATTTTAAATTTTGGCATGGAGGTAGTATTTGAATATGTTAAATACTTAAATGTTAATTATGAAATTTTGAACCATCGTTCTTATTTAAATTAGCATGGTATTAAGCTTTCATTTCGTTATATAAATTACTTAAACTGAATTAGTAGATGTTAATTTTGTTTCTTTTTAAAAGAGTAATCCTCTTTATAATGGATTCTTCCGAGGTGGCAAAACTTTCCTCATAATATATCTGATTTAACAGTTGTCGTGATTGTTTCTGAATATTCATTTGACCATCACCAGATGATTTAGTACATATTAATTGGCATGGATAAACAGTTTTCACATTTTATTTGTTCGTATTATATGTAATTTCACAAATCTTGTATGAGTAATATAAGGTATTAAAGAAAATTACTATACGCATTGTAATTAGTTATAGTAAAGGAGTATATTTTCATGGAATGTGTAGGGTTATCATTAATATCAAATTTTGAATATTTAATATATTAAGATTGTAAAACTAAATGCTTTATATACGAGTTGAAATATTTAAATGCTAGAAGCAAAAAATTCGGTTTGATTTTTTTTATGTAAATATTTAACAGGTTAACCTAGAAATGTTCGAAAATAATTACAACAATAGTCAGATCGCATTATTTTGAACATAGCTCAATCACCTTAAGAAATCCATTATAAATAACAATAGTCTTGAACATAGCTCAATCACCTTAAGAAATCCATTATAAATAAAAGGGTTTTTCTAACATGTGCCCCTAGGCACATGTTATGATACATTAATGAACTTTAATCTTCTAAAAAAATCACAAAAATCATTTAATATATTTCCTAAATCCCTTCAAATTTGACTTTATTAGTGTTTATTACTACACTTTTAAAAACTTTGGACTTCCTTAATGCTCCGGGGCACATGTTAGAAAAACCCTAAATAAAAATACCTTAAAAAACTTAAATTATAGAATTTGTACAAAATACATAACATTATTTAAAGTCAAAATAGACATTCTCAGTTGTTCATTAGTCGATTTTCGTTCTTACCTATCTCACGGTTATCATAATTACTTGACCGACCAACCAACCAACGAACTCAGCCATCCGATCACCAGAAAATCGAAAAAAGATCCAAAACAATACAAGAGGACGAGAAATATTCACAAGCAAAACCACCAAAACAATCCTCTTAAAAACACACACTAAATTCCAAAAAAAAAAAAAAGACACGATTTCACGTGTACATATTCACAACCACTTCATTTCTCCTAATTCGTAAAAACTCAAATTATCCTGACTACAAAAACAAAAACAAAAAATATTCTCAACTCAATTTAATTATCCCAAGTCTTGAATATTCAAAATGGGTCCGATTGTGTTAACGAGTCTTAGCATGTTAGCCGGAGCGGCCCTTTTGAAGTCGGTTATGGACCAGAATTCCATGATGGGTCCCGGGTCGGATCGGTTCCCAAAGTGTTCTCGTTGCAACGGCACCGGCAGAGTGAGCTGTCTTTGTAACCGGTGGTCTGACGGTGACCGTGGCTGCGGCACGTGTGCAGGTTCAGGCCGGATGGTGTGTAGTAGCTGTGGTGGCACAGGAACCGGTCGTCCTCTTCCGGTTCAGATATCAGTTCGTCCTCCGAACCGGTCGTATTAAAAGGGGCAAGTTAATTTGGTGGCGGTGAATGGTAATGTAATCTTTTGAATATACATACTTTTTTAGAAAATTCAGATGTATAATATTACTTTGATATCTCAGTTATATAAATGATGTGATATTTAATAACTAGAATTAGAATTTGATTATACCAAATGGTCTTTGCTCTGAGACTATTTGAATTAGTTGTAGCTTTTGCTCTGTGTGTAAGCTAACTATGAAAAGGCTGTGAATTCAAATATCATTTAGAAAATATAAGATATTTTCTAGTTATTAAATATCACATAGGAGAAAATCCCTAATAAGTAGTTCAAATCATTTTATCGTCCGTCTCATTTTTATTATCCATGTTTTCTTTTTTAAATGTCGCAAAATAACTGTTCACTTGAAAATTCAACCAATCAAAAAACACTTAGGTGTAAAGATAAAATTCTATTGGTTGCACAGTGTAATAAATGCACTTTTCTTAAACTGTATGATATTCAAATGTGGACAATAATTTTGGGACGGAGGGAGTATATATTATGGGAAAAGTGAGTTTGTGGTTGTCACATATCTTAGCTTAGGTGTGGAACCACACAAAACTACATAATTTTTGTTAAAAAAACAAACTTATAGCTTATTGCTCATCACATAAACGCATTAGTATATCAAATCCGTCTAAAACTCATCACTTATCTTAATCTTAATTATGTTTTTTTTGTTGAAATGGTGTTTCAAATTTCATTTTTCTTGAAATGGTGCTTATATTGAACGCATGTGCATGTTTATATATAGTTTTTTTAGGGAAATGATTTTAATACCACATAAATTACTTCACTCACAACATTGTACAATATTTAAAGCATGTTATACAAGTATTGTAAAACAGTAGTTGTGGTGTGTAGAGTACTTTATGTGGTCCCAAAATCATCTCCCTTTTTTTTTATTGTGCAAGTGTATAAATATCGTGGGAAAGTGACAAGACTTTCGTAAAAAAATAACTCACTTGAGTTTTTTTAACTAAAATTTCCACACCTAAGTTTAGATACGTGACAACCACACTCACTATCCCCATATATTATTTATGTTAGTTGTAGTTTTTGATTTTCTAAAAAAAATACAATTGACAATTAGTTGTAAAAATAACTTGGGATAATTTCATATACGTCCTTACAAACTTCCAATATTACGCATATATCTTTCCAAACCTCATTATAATGTTTATATTCTTCTAAAATCTCAGAATTCTCACATATATCTTTTTACGTAATTTAATAATATTTAAATCTTTTAAAATTTAGAAAACATAAATCCTAATCTGAATTATTGGCAAATAAGCCTAAATACCCTTGACGGAATCAAATGTACTTGTCGAGTTTGGCAACAAAATAGCATTGATGAAAGAAAAAATCTTTGACCTTTAAGTGTATTTAGAGCATTTTACAGTTAATTAGGATTAGGATTTAAGTTTTTTAGGTTTTAAAAGATTTAAATATTATAACTTAGGTAAAAAGATATATGTGAGAATTTTGAGATTCTGAAATGATATATACGTAATAATCAAGTTTGTAAGGATATATACGTAATATTGAAAGTTTGCAAAGATATATATGAAATTATCCCTAATAACTTTGATGAAGTTGCATGTTTAATAAGTTCTAATTATGTAAATAATTTTAGATTATCCTTCGACAACTAGTCTTTGATTCAACTATGTTTAAGTAGGCAAATGGGCTTATCTTCCGTGTATAACCAAAACTATTTTCTAAGATTCTTTGGGCTCCATGCGGACATCACACAATCTAATCTGAGCAATGAGTTACCTTAAAACAACCAAATGCAGACCTTTCAAATATAAGGAAGAAAGTAAAACAACTAAAAAAATACATAGCCAGATCTGCATATATGACACCATATATGCACTAGGAGATAACTAATTTGTCGTATAAAATATAAAAGATCTATAATATTAAACTAGTTGTAGTACGTACATTTTGAAGAAAAAACCGTGTTACGGCAATGAATTATCTGATTGAAAGTTACCACTATATGGTACACGTATACTTTCATACTATATAAGGTTATATAATTTTTTTGTTTTGGACAACAATGAAAAGGCAAGGGCAAAGCTTCGACTCTGTCATCAACAGACCATTAGAAAGCCGAAATAGAATAAAACACTAGCGAGAAGATAAGAAGGATACAAAGGTCAAAAATGAGATGGAAAACTACACTAATCTAACCATTTATTAGCTAAATTACATTCTCAGTCTATTTTTAATCCAAAAACAAGAAAAATCGTGATTTTAGAAGACACCACCTGATCTTTCTATCGAACCAAATTGGATATAAGATTGTGTAAATATAATTAGAAAATAAAAGATCAAAGGGCCTTTGGCCTAGCGGTATGGTGTTTGCCTCACAACCTTAAGGTTGAGGGTTCAAGTCACATCGTAGACATAGGTGGAAAATTATGTGTAGATCCTAATTTGACGCTAAAAAAAATTAGAAAATAAAAGAGTTGAATCATTGAGGTTTGTAAATGAGTAGTAGGAACATGCCCAACTGTTTGATTATGTTTTTTTTTTTCTTCACAATTATAAGGTTGGAAATGAAAAGGCTATGGTACCAATGGGTTGCCTTGATCTTGTCTCTGCTTTTTTTGTATAGGCAACACAATAATTAACCTAACTTCATATAATTACTTCACTTTTATTCCATCAATCTAGCTATATGTACCTATACATACATGACAAAATCTAGTAAATATAATCTGATATCATAACTTTTTTTATTCTGCATCTTGTTTTTAAAAGGCTAAATTATCTTTATCTAAACTATATTATAAAGTATTTACCCATTCCATAATTAGCAAGGCTGAAAATTCAGCCAACACACCTACTAATTATGGAATTGAACCTTTTGGAAGGAAAAAAGAAAACTTTGCTAGGTTTCAAACCCACGACCTCCCATTCAAATAATAATGACAATACCACCTGGCCATGACTTCGGCTGCATTGTTCTTCCTAAATAACGTATATGTTTAAAAACATATTTTGTTTATCCCCCAACGTATTTTGTTATATGTGGTTATGATTTGTTCAGAAACGTATGTGGTTATGATTTATCCATTTTTTTCATTAGGGAGCAGTAAGGTGCAGCATTAGGTTTATTAATATTTGAATTTCGTTTTGTTTGAACATGAGCAACTAAAGAGCAGAATATCGTGTTTTAAATTAACCAATTTCAGGTATGTCTTCTCTCAAATAGTATTTGTTTCCATTATATTCTTTAAATTTTGGTTCTGTTTTGCTGATTTGATATGATGTAATCATAATTTGTATGTTCACACATTTGAGTATGGGTCAACCTGGACAACGTGTTCAAATTGTTAAAAAATAAATAACAAATGGGTCAATCTGGTCACCTTGTGTTGGGTGAGTTTGAACTTTGAAACAATTTATTTCATTAAATATTTTTTATATTTGTATTTATTGTATGAATTTGCAGGCAACAATATTTGTCAGAATCGTCAACATGACGGCCTGCTGATCTTTTATGTTCATTTACAACAACTAAAAGTGTTATGAACAATTTACATGATGGTTTCGCAGAAGTAAAAATGGTGTCGGCAAATTGTTACAGCCACCATCATGAACATGATCACGGTTACCATCGCGAGCTTGATCATGATCACAGGTGCTGTTTGTTTTTTGACAAAAGGTCTTCCTGAGGTCTTTTGTCTTCGCGGCGCAGACCACGCGCAGAAAAAGTCTAGCGCAGATGTTTGTTTTTCGGAAGCCCGCAGACCTTATATTGTCTGCCTAAGGTCTTCCCCAGGAAGACTTGGGCATTAGCTTCTTGGGTCTTCCAAACTTAAAAAAAAATCTCTAAACTTAATTAATATTATTATTATTATATTAATATATTATTATATTAATATTTATTATTATTACGTTAATATATAATATTATTATATTAATTATTCTTATTATTATATTAATTAATATTATTATTATATATTAATTAATATTATTATATTAATATATTTTATTATTATGTTAATATATAATATTATTATATTAATTATTATTATTATTTTATTAATTAATATTATTATTATTATTATATATTAATTAATATTATTATTATTATTATATATTAATTAATATTATTATATTAATATATAATATTATTATATTAATTAATATTATTATATTATTAGATAATAATATATATTATTAAATTTAAATTATATATATTATTATATTTAAATATATTTAAATTATCTATTATTATATTTAAATTATATATATTACTATTATATATAAATATAATATAATATTAATAAATTAACTAATTTTATTAATATATTAATTAATACTATTATTACTATATTAATTATACTATTATTATATTAATGTATAATATTATTATCCTAATTACTATTTCAGTTTATTTAAGCAGTCTGCAGGTGTTAAAAAACAAACAACAGTTTTCTTGCAGATGGCAGACCTTTGGTCCATGTTAGAAGCTGCATCAGTTGGCAGATGTGGTCCGCAGACAGCAGATCTTTTTGCTCTGAAAAAACAAACAGCACCACAATCATCATGAAACGAGTATGAAGTTTCTCTTAATTCGAATGAGATTTTTTTTACATACATATGGTGAATTAGTTTTAAAAGGGGGTATTATGATTATATGTTTTGTATTGAATCTGCAGGTCATCATTTGTGGGGGAAAATGGGAAGGTGTACCATAGCCATGATGGTCTCGAACCAGACTCACACAAACTCATTTACTTGCCTGGATTTTTTAACAAAAGAGCACCTAACTTGCCTGGATTAATAGAGGAAGTGAATGTCATTTTACTACCGGTGATAAGGGAAGTTGAGTGGTGCTAAATTACATGGTTAGAGAGCAATAATAAGATGAATGAGCAATTAAATTGTGGGGTTAGGGTTAATTTGTAATAAGAAGGGTAAAAGTAATCAGGATGGTATAATTGTCAAATAATTTTAATTTGCTTTGGATGTATTAAAACTTGCCTTGAACAGATTAATTATCTATTAGTTTGGATCACATTAGCTAGTAATTGTATTTTTTGTCAATTAAGTCAAACATAATTAAAAGATAAGACTTTGTATATCTTTGATCAATTTCTTAATCTATTAATTTAACATACATGATCAACAAATTCTTATTTATGTGTAGTCGATTAAAAAGTATGACTAGAGCTACGTTTTGGTTTATTTCACAATAACACAAGCAATGTAAATACAACACAAAGTTGATTCTTTGATAGTAATATTTTTAGTGGTTTGTTCAAGGAGGTCCAATAATATTATGAAGTCCCAAGGAATAAGTGTGGGCCCTTGGATCAAGAAGATCAATGGTCCAGATTATATCCTCATTTAAAAGATATTTTTGTGCGTAGGGGTATATCCGTCATTTTACGTTTGAAATAACCCCTATCAATTTGTCACTTCTCCTTTTTCAGCTCCCCTGAAACCATCTCTTCAACATTCTCTCTCTCTCAAAACACCTCTCGAAAACCCTTTGATTTTTCCGGCGATTCTTCAATCTTCTTTCTCTCTTGCACAGTATCATTCGAAGAAAAACTTCTCCAATTGTTTCAATGTCTGATTTACGATCTTCTCATTCTCCAAATGCGTCAGGTGAAAAATCCAACAATACCGAACAACTTCCAGGTAATTTTTAACTTGTTTTTTTTATTATTATTAGTTTTTTTTATTGTTTTTACATAAATAGTTGTTCATTTATTGTGTTTTTGTATATTTCGACTTTTCTAGGTTTTGTATTTGATAATCTGTCGATTTTACTGTTTTTGTTAGTAAATCACAGCTCTCTGGTGTTTTTTAGTTGTAAATCACATGTGATTTTATTGTGTTCACATGTGACTTGTAGTGTGTTATTTTTTTTATGTTAACTATGTTTTTAAAACCACATGCGATTGTTATCATAATCTCACCTAATCACATTCAAATAATGCACAACTTACAATCACGTGTGATTGATAAGCTAAATCACATTTGTTTAGGTGAGACCATGAGTACAATCACATGTGACTGTTATCAGAATCTTAACTAATCACACCCAAATAATGCATAGCTTATAATCACATGTGATTGATAAGCTAAATCACACGTGTTTAGTTGAGATTCTTAGTACAATTACATGTGATTTTAGTTTAACTATTTCCTATTTTGATTAGTTGTCATACCTTGCTTCTTTGTTTTAATAGGTTGTGATTTTGACTTTGGTGATATTGACCTTGATTGACAATCACATGTGATTCTTATATAAAATTGAGTTTTTTCATAAAACATGATACTCAATACACATAACAAAATCACGTGTGATTTCATTAACAATCACATGTGATTTTGTTATGTAAAATAGAGTTTTTAATAAAACAGGGAGTCTATATACATAACAAAATCACATGTGATTTCATTAACAATCACATGTGCTTAAATATAAATAATTTATATTTTTAAAAAATTTACCTTATTTTATTTGGTTTTTGACATTTAAATCTATTGCAAGTTTTCTTCCCTATTTTTAATGGAGCTCATTTCTGTACATTGGTTTTTGACAATAGAAGTGATCCATCATATCTAATTATTGATAACCGAATGGGGGGGAATTTTAATGGCAAATACAAAAGAATATGTAGCATTATTGTAAGTTTTATATCAATCTTCATATGTTTTTTTGTAAAATTATTATGTTTTTTTAATAAACATTTTTTTGTAGCAATATTGTTTCTCAAAGCATTTAAAAAAGAAGAAACATCGAGTTGCTGATGCTATCTCAAAGTTATCTGTTAGGAAAATGAAAATGCCATAGTGTTCAGATCAAAATTATATTGATTGTGGTGTGTTTGTGATGTTGCACATGGAGTTATTTACTGGCCAATCTGACAATTCATGGGACACAGGGATGCCCAATGATCCTTCTCAATAGCAGATGATTCTTAACAAGCTAAGGATGCGTTTTGCATGCAAGATTTTAACTCATGATAAAATTTTGCAAAAACAATGTTTGTTTTGAAACAATTTGTACTTAAGGCATTTGATATTATGCCACAGTGTGTTCCTTTTGTATGTTTTTAACAATGTTGTACTTAATGCATCGTAAATAAAAATCACATGTGATTTAACTTATGCTCACTTTTGATTCTTTTTTATATTAATGTATAGAATGCTAAAATCACATGTGAACTAATAGTAAATCACATGTTATTGTTTTCTTTATGTTCATTTCCAGTCACATGTTCATTTATAATCACATGTGATTTTTGTTATGTATATAGACTCCTCTTTTTTATGAAATAACTCTGTTTTACTTAACAGAATCACATGTGATTGTTAATAAAATCACATGTGATTTAACACTTGGTAACATGTTCTGTTTTTAGGCACTAGATGTTTACTTTCCAATCACATGTGATTTTGTTATGTATATAGACTCCTCTGTTTTATGCAATAACTATGTTTTACTTAACAGAATCACATGTGATTGTTAATAAAATCACATGTGATTTAATACTAAGTAACATGTTCTATTTTTGTGCACTTGATTTTTACTTTCCAGTCACATGTGATAACTCTGTTTTACTTAATAAAATCGCATGTGATTCCAATCACACTTCATGTTTACTGTTTTTGTGTTCTTGATGTTTACTTTTTTAATCACATGTGATTTTTATTTACAATCAAATGTTATTGATTCTATATACATGTGATGGTTCTGTATTACAAATTTCTAAAACATTTTATTCAAATATAGGGTTTTTAAAGTGTTACAAATTATCTTAATCAAGCAAAAAAAAAAAAAAAAAAAAAATCAAAATAAAAAATACTAAGTGTAAGATTTATTTCAGTCTTTGTTCACAGTGGCTTCAGAATTCGCAATATCATGTTGTTCTTTTTGTTTTTTTTTTCCTTTCTTGATATTTTTCACATGTCCTACTATTGTGATGTGTCCCTGAACATTTTCTGCATTTTATTTTCCTCATGTTGGCTTCTTTAATTCCCGTTTCTTTACCACTCATTAAAAGTTTTTCTCTTCCACATCCTTTGTATTTCCCTATATCTGGATTTTGTATATCAACTCTAACAGGCTTTGGAACCCCATACATTTTCCCTATAATATCATTTTTTTTGTTTTTTAAAGGTGGTTTTGGCATATCATTTTCAACTTCAATCTTCATCACTTTAAGTTTTTCTAGCAACGCTTTTAGCTTTTCCTCATTAGGGCTAACTAGATGCATGCAATCATAAAAAATAGAAGTCATTTCGTAAGCAAATCACTTGTGATTTGTTATATAGTAAACTCCTTTGTTTTACGCAAAAAAATCACATGTGATTCGCTTATCGATCTCACCTAAGCGCATTCAATTAACGCACAACTTGTAATCACATGTGATTCGTAAGCAAGTCACTTGTGATTTGTTATCTAATAAACTTCTCTGACTTACACAAAAAAATCACATGTGATTCGTTTATCGATCTCACCTGAGCGCATTCAGTTAACGCACAACTTGCAATCAGATGTGATTCGTAAGTAAATCACTTGTGATTTGTTATCTAATAAACTCCCATGTCTAATGCAAAAAAATCACATGTGATTCGCTTATCGATCTCACATGAGCGCATTCAATTAACGCACAACCTGCAATCACATGTGATACGTAAGCGAATCACTTGTGATTTGTTATCTAGTAAACTCCCATGTTTTACGCAAAAAAAATCACATGTGATTCTCTTATCGATCTCATCCGAGCGCATTGAATTCACACACAACTTACAATCACATGCGATTCGTTAACGAATCACTTGTGATTTGTTATCTAGTAAACTTGAATTAATTTTTTTTACCTGAATCATCGATTTTTTTTCTTGAGTAAATTACACAGAAGGTCCCTGTGGTTTGCCACTTATTACAGCCACTGGTCTTCGTTTATTACACTGGAAGTCCATGGTGTATTCGATTTGTTACACCCAACGTCCCTCTGTCAAACAGACGTCAAAAAATTCCGTTAAATGACCCATGTGCACCTCACATGATGGGCAAGATCGTAATTTCCCTTCTCCTTTTAAAGGGTAAATTACACGGAAGGTCCCTATGGTTTGCTACTTATTACAATCACAGTCCCTGAACTTCGTTTATTACACTGGAAGTCCATGGTGTGTTCAATTTGTTACACCCAATGTCCCTCTGTCAAACGGACGTCTAAAAGGTCTGTTAAGTGATCCATGTGCACATGACATGATGTGAACAAGGGTAATTCTCCTTCCCCCCTAAAACGTATCTTCCCCAATTTACATCAACCGTCCCTTCACTTATTCCCTCCCTTCTTTCCGTCTCTTCTCTCCACTCTATTTGTTCTTCAAAAAACCCTTCTTTTCAAACAATGACGGGCCAATCGAGCAGTAAAAGAGGTACAGAGCATTACAATTGTGCCCATCATGTGACGTGCACATGGGTCACTTAACAGATCTTTTAGACGTCCGTTTGTCATAGGGACGTCGAGTGTAACAAATTATGTAACACCGCATTTTTTTTAAAAGGTAATTAAGTATTAGTCTAAGTACGGAAGCATCTAGTTAGTTAAGTTTACAAAACGTGGTCCCACAAAATATTACAACCAAAGTTATTTAAAAGACGGTATTACAAGACACGACTCATTTTACAAAACATAAATTAAGCATGGTCAAACTTCCCGTCCAAGCCCGACCCCTTTCAAGCCATCCAACCTGAAATGTGTCAATAAGGGAGGGATTAGCACAAAAGCTAAGTGAATGAATTCCTAACACTATCAACTACACTAGCAACTACACTGGTCACTTAAACACGGAAGTTATAAAACATCTCCGGTTGGGTAATCACTTTTTGAGAGGATCGGCGGCTTTGCGGGCCTTAAACCATGGTCGGCCAAAACCACGGTAACCGATAGCGTTTCGTATCCAACACCCGGGCAACTCCCTCCCCTTAACCATGCAACAAATACAGGTAAGGTCGGATACCCGATTAGTCGATACCCGATGCCCAGCCGTTCTCCTTCCGACACTGACCTCATCCCGAATGGTGCACCTAGTCATGTATGGTATTCCCTAACACTAGGCATACATAACAAGTCAACTAGCTACGAAAGACACCGCGAAAAAACGTCAAAACTGAGTTCCCAATCGCGAACTCTAGTTCGCGATCGCGAACTAGGGTTCGCGTCGGGAACTCAATCGTGAACTACTTCGCGACGACCAACAAATTTCTCTGGACCGACTTCGCGATCGCGAACTAAGTTCGCGTCGCGAACTCTCTTCATCTGGCGATTTTCTGCATTTTTCACCATCAAGACAATACCAAATGAAATAACCGAAACCCGAGTTGTAGGTCGAATCCACTCACCTTTCAACCTTCGATTCCTTAACTCAGTGAGCTAGTATCACTGAGTGTCCTTCCCGGTTCCTGTCAACAACATACCGATTTAGTGATAAACCACCGAATCGTCAAAATCATCAATTTCAACATCTAACTACATAAGACTCATAAAATGCACATTTTATGACATTTACAACTAGCACAAATACTTCATCAATACATTTGACCATTTTGACCATTTATCAAGTATTCACAACTAGTTGACCCAAACGGGCCAAAAACCCGAATATGATCCAAACACTTCCACATTTCCATTAACTAGCAATTTAATCTTTAAACTAGCAATTCACAATCATCTAACAATTCCACCAAGATCATAACCATCACAAATCCAAATATGATACTTCCAAGATCACTAGTTAACCATTTTGACAAAATCATCCAAACACTAGTTAAACTACTTCACCAATTGATCAATACTAGGTTTTTAACATCCATAACTTAACAAACATGATTTCTCAACCTAATAAACAATTCTATCCAATCATAACTCAAGAAATCCAAGATTTGTCAAAACCCACCTTCAACTTCCACCATTAATGGAGGTTGAATGTGATTTTCACCAAATCTTGTATTCCTTCAACAATCAACCATACAAAAGATGTAAAAGCTTACATAATCACATAAAACAACATCCATTTCAAGATTCAACCACAAATCAACAAGTTACCTAAACCCTAGTTCAAGTTCAAGCTCAAGAACAACATAAACAAGTAGAGGAGAGAGTGTAGCTTACTTCTAGACTTCTTTTACACCAACACTAGTGAAATTTTCGGACCAAGGATGAAGATTTAACCCCAAAAGCTCAAGAAAAAGTATTGGATTTCTAGAGAGAGAGAGACAATGGAATAGTGAGAAAGATGGATAATGTTGTTTGAACAAATAAGACAAAGAAGAAAAAGGAGGGTGTCTCCCTCCCTCTCTCTTGACCGGCCAACACAAGGGGGGTGGGACCCCTTTGTGGCTTTTATTTTAATTATCAGTATATGTCTGAAAAGTCCCTTTCGAAATTAATTTATTTAAAATAGTAAACGGACTCCAATTTTAAAAACGAAAATATTTCTGGAAACGATATTTAACAAGGAATCCGAATATATAAAAATCACGTTTTCATTTCAAATAAATCACAAGTCGGGTATTTTAACCCCTTGGTTAAAATACCGCAACGGACAGCAGGCTAATTAAATTAACTAAGCATTTAATCAGATAATCATTCAATAAGATACCTTAAGGTCAATAAACTACTAGGCCGGGTTTTGGGATGTTACAAATTAAACACATCGGGGACTTATTATTGTATTTACGTTGTATCCCCCAATTTTAGTTATTGTTTTAATTTTTTTTCTATTTGGACCGGTTTTTACGTTGTAGCTCATGTACTTGGTTCACCCTTTTTCGAGTCATTTGCCAAAATAATGTTGTTTCCATGAGTTTTGCACATATAATGCTGTTTTTTGAGTCATTGCAAAAATAATGCTATCCACTATTTGTGATCCCGGATCCCCCATAATTCCCTACCCCAAATCCCGGATACTGTCCTTTTTCTGTTTTCGTACTGTTTTTTTGGAACTGCTTGTACTTTCTGACGACACTACAATCCCCTTTCTTTAAACCCGGATCCCCTAGGGGTATCCCCTTTCTCTAATCCCGGATCCCCTAGGGGTATTTATTTATCTTTTTATCAAGTTCGCATCTTTCCGATACTTGGATTTGCATCAATCGCTGCTTTTATTTATTTATCTTTTGGGGATTTATTGTCCGTAAGATACAAAAATGAGATCAATTTGAGTTTTGTGGAGAGAAATGGGAGAAAGGGGATCCGGGATCTGAGAAAGGGGACACCCCTAGGGGATCCGGGTTTAGAGAAAGGGTATTGTAGTGTCGTCAGAAAGTACAAACAGTTCTAAAAAACAGTACAAAAAACAGAAAAATGACAGTATCCGGGATTTGGGGTAGGGGATTATGGGAGATCCGGGATCACAAATGGGGGATAACATTATTTTTGCAATGACTCAAAAAACAGCATTATATGTGCAAAACTCATGGAAACAACATTATTTTAGCAAATGACTCCCCTTTTTCCGGTATAATATATTTCTTGCTTATCCAAAAAAACAAAGAACATATTTTTTATATTAAGCTAAAACCCAAAACTTTTACATACTTTCCCCCAAAATGCCTAACTAGTGAAATATATACGCATAATTATCTATGTTCATATGATAAAACGTTTTCCGGAATTATAAATAGTGAAATATATATGCATAATTATATATGTTCATATGATAAAATGCATAATTAGAGGCATGTATGAAATTTGAAAAGAGAGCAGGTAAAAGAATCACATGATTTGGTAACATGTTTGTTAAGGTTAGATGCCGACCAAGCATCAGGATGTTGGTTTTATCATAACTTTAATTTCATAAAAAAGTTATGATTAATAAGAACTAGTTTATACCTCGTGATAAATTACGGACGGCTTATAATAATTTCATGATATTTGTTCCAAAAAACTTTATATGCGTGACGACAATAAAATTAAGAACACAGTATTTTGACGATAATTGCACATCACATTTTATCATATAAAGTGTAGACAAAATTTATAATAAAATACATGTTGTTTACAAACATTTTTAAATCTTTTGTAAAACTTCAAGGTAAATAGAATTTTGGGTAAAAATCCTTCTTAATGTAGGCATAAATCATATTTGACTATAAAAAATTAATTAATATATAAATATATATAAGCAATACGGATGGTGATCATTTAAAAGTCTGATTAAAAAGAGATTAATTGAAAGTTTAATACGTTTACGTTTTGTCTATTCTTTAGGCCACAAGTTTATTCTTGAAATTGTTGAATTTCCACAACCTAATCACTCTTAACACATTCCTTAACATTTCCGGTCAATTCGTTGATAAAATATATTTTAGAAGACATTGTCAACAAATCGTAAAAAGTTAGGACTTTCAAATCAAAGAGATTTGTTTTTTATTTAATTATACTAAATATGTATAAAAAATGTTTATAAATTTAAAGAAAAAAATATTCAACCACTTATTAAGTTTAAAAAATGTCAAGTTTTGATATATATTATAAAAGTCTTATAAAGAATAAAGATAAATCAATTTCTTAAAAAATAGAATATTTATTATGACCGCCTTAGGAAATTGATTACTTTTTTTTAATTAAGATATATATGCAATTGTTTTAATAAATAACAAATACGTTTTTTAAATTAGTTTATAATTTTTTATTATATATTGAAAAAAATAAATATGTTTTAGGAAATCATATTTATTTTAAACTTTAAGTTTATGATAAAAAATTCAAATCATATTTATCTTAAATGGTAGTTATCTTAAATGATGGTATGTGGATTAGGTTTATCTCAAAAGGATGATGTGAAATACTTTCATTGGTGGATGATTAATGACGTGGCAAAGATGACGTGATAAATGTGACATGTATTAGTTGACGCGCTTTCTTTTATTATAGATAGATATAGATATAATTTATAATGATGCATGTATAATAATGCTTGCGTAAATTACCTAATATGTCTTTTAGCAAATAACAGGCCAAATATGTCGCTCTTTAGGGCGGCCTTCATTCTGTTATTCAATTTAGTTTATAACGTTTTAATAAAACTTAGGATTTTGGTTTTGGGCGGCTTCTTCACGTAGTCCTTAATAAAACTTTTGATTGTAAAAAAAACTTATCTGAAAGTATTGTTTGGATATTTAGTTTTTGTGATACGGATACGGAGGCATAAGACTATCAGTATAATAATTAATAAATATTGTAACCTTACATAAATAATATATGTATTATTGACATAAAATGATAAAATCGATATTAATACAGGGGTATAATAACTGAAACGTCATAATCCGAAGTACATTTTTTATTGATTACCTTTTATATATTTTTGAGTAAATTACACGGAAGGTCCCTGTGGTTTGCCACTTATTACAGTCACAGTCTCTTGTCTTCGTTTATTACACTGGAAGTCCCTGGTGTATTCAATCTGTTACACCCGACGTCCCTCTGTCAAACAGAACGTCAAAAAATTCCGTTAAGTGGCCCATGTGCACCTCACATGATGGGCAAATTCGTAATTTTCCTTCTCCCTTTAAAGAATAAATTACACGGAAGGTCCCTGTGGTTTGCCACTTATTGCATCCACAGTCCCTGAACTTCATTTATTACACTGGAAGTCCCTTGTGTGTTCAATTTGTTACACTCGACGTCCCTATGTCAAACGGACGTCTAAATGACCTGTTAAGCGACCCATGTGCACGTCACATGATGGGCACGATAGTAATGCTCTGTAAATAAGTGATCATGAAGTTCGGTAAGAAGAATTTTCAAAAAAATCATAAATACACAAAACACATACCGTACTATTCATTGCAGTTGTCTTCTTCATTATTCGTACCTCTTTCACTGCTCGATTGGCCCGCCATTGTTAGAAAAGAAGGGTTTTTTGAACAACAAATAGAGTTGAGAGAAGAGAGGGAAATATGAGAGGGAATAAGTGAAGAGACGGCTGGTGTAAACTGGGGAAGACACGTTTGAGGGGGAAGGAGAATTACCATCATGTCAGGTGTAAGACCTTTTAGACGTCCGTTTGACAGAGGGACATCGGGTGTAACAAATTGAACACATCAGGGACTTCTAGTGTAATAAACGAAGTTCAGGGACTGTGGCTGTAATAAGTAGCAAACCACAGGGACCTTCCGTGTAATTTACTCTTTGAAAGGAGAAGGGAAATTACGAATTTGCCCATCATGTGAGGTGCACATGGGTCATTTAACGGAATTTTTTGACGTCCGTTTGACAGAGGGACGTCGGGTGTAACAAATTGAATACACCAAGGACTTCCAGTGTAATAAACGAAGACCAGGGACTGTGGCTGTAATAAGTGACAAACCACAGGGACCTTCCGTAATTTACTCTATATTTTTCAAATCAAGTGAAATGGATTTGGTGTAAAGTTTAGTGTATACAATAGAACGTAATTTATATTAGTGTAAGCATATTTTATTTTGGTTTATTTCATTACATAATTTTGATGTAAGTGTTTATGTATACATTAAAGATGCTCTGATAGATATGTATAACCATACAATAATAATTTGTAATTTGATAAAATATATCCACGATGTTATGATTGTATTTGAGTTGTACACATGCATTAAAAACAATTTTTTAAGCAATATTTATAATATGAAATTCAAACAAGATAATATTGAGCTACTTAATAATCAAATGTAATTTTATTTTTAGTCAATGCATATGACTATGTCATTTTATTCTCACATTTTATATTAATGTCAAACCATTTAACTTGTTAACTCTTCATGCTTTTATAGCTTGCAACAACCCTCCACGTTATTTTAAAACTTGTTTTAACCCCTTTTTATTTCATCAATGTTTAATACTAACTTAATTAAGTTAGTGGGCACTATTATTTTTCTCACGTCAAACATAAGATTAAAACTAACATATTATCAATATATTAAAAATTATAAAATACAAAATTATTTTGACTTTCCAGAAGCTGTTACATCAAGGAGCCGTTCGGATCAAAACTAAGAAATAATTAAACCTGAGTCATACGCATGCACGCCAATTTAAAGATCGTGAATTTCTTATTTATATTTAAAAAATGCGAAATTATCACAAGATTTACATAAATATAATACAGTAAGCTACTAGCTTCTTAATCTGGGAACAATTAATTAAAAATTAGATGGAAGAAGTTTTTAGTTGGACTACAAACGACGTAGTATATGTTAAAACAATAATAAAAAGATAACTTACTAAAAAGTACCAAATGAGTAAATAATGTAATAGTGACCCTAGTGTATATACATTGTTAGTCTCTTTGTAATTAATTATAAAAATATTAAAGCTTTAAAAACTAACAATGTTAAAGTGAACGTTTTTATAATCAATTTATAAATGTCTTCTAAGCTAAAATGAAAACTTAGCTAATTAAAGTAGTTTTCTTTGAACGGCTATCTAGTTTAGTTAAGTGGTATGAGTATATAAGCAGACAATATGCTTTCCTCCAAACCATGTTTTAGAGGAATGAACCACATCTATATTTCAGTATGTAAAAAACCCTTAACAAGATTTGAATCTGAAATCTTATGAATAGAAACACCCAAAATTACTCCTGGTTGCATATTTTATTGTTCAAATACATGAAGTATTCTCCACAACAGCAATACAAAATGTTATATGTATCGAGTTTGTATAAATGTTGACTATCGTTTAAAGATGTAAAATAGTTAAAGGAAAAAAAATACCATTTAATCTAATACCATATAAAATAGTGTAACTCAAACTATTAACATGATAAAATAGATGAAGATCACCTAATATGTAAAAAAGAAAAGATATATATAGAAAAAAGATATTGTGTGAAATGTGTTGAGCAATATCCCATGCCATGCTCCCATCGCTTCTCCCTAATTCCCTTTCATGGTTCGTTACGCTAAATTTTCACTAATCCCCATTTCTCTTAAATTTCCACCTGCAAATTTGATTCTTTTTTAAGGAATAACTATTAATTAATATTCCCTTTATTTTACGTTACTTAATTGGGATGTCTATGAACTACCTGTACTCTAAATAAGCAGTAATAAATTAAATTAAATGCATATTCTTCAAAATAATAAGTTTTCTATAGTGGATGGTAAACTAGTCCGACTAGTTGGGTTTGACACAGTAATATTTATTGATTATTCTTATGAACTACATAAATGTAGGGGTGAGCATGATCCATAAAACGAATCTAACCGAAACCGATATTAATGAATTTTCAAAATCGAAAACCGAACCAATTATATGCTTTCGGTTTTAAGAAAAACAACAAAAAAAAAAAAACGAAAAGAATATCATAATCGAACCTTTTTATTGAAAAAAACCCGAAACCGATCGGTTTACACTTCTTAAAAACAGAAGTTTTGAATTTGGGGCTTTGTTAGAGTTAAAATTGCTCTAAACAGCCTATACTCACCGCTAAGTCTCGATGCTATGTGATATAATTTAAAAAACATATTGTATTTCACATATTGTTTAGAAAAATAAAATAAAACCGAAGAGAAAGGGACAACAGTAGTTAGAGGCAGAGGTACTCTGCCACTATCGACCCCAATATATACTTGACCAGGAGCAAAAACATATACTTCGTATTTTATTTAATCTATTATTTTTGGCATCCATAGAATTATCTACTTAGGGTTAGTAACCGCCCTTCAGCGATTCCCAACCAAAGAAAGTGATAGAAAACGATAATTCCATGGATCGTTCAATTTCAAAATCAGTGGTATTCAACTAAAACTCACATGTTTATCATACCATTAAAATGCATAATTAATCTTTCCTCATCTTAATTACTAGTTCATAACATATTATTAATCACGGTTGTAGACTATATAAAGAAATTTTAACAATCGTGCTTGCAACTTTATTAGAAATAACTAATAAAAAGATATTTAAAATTGCTTATATAAAAGTACTCTAGAGTAAATTACAAAGATGATCTGCTTGCTCAAAATTACAAAAATTATCCTTCTATTTTGTTTATTATACGGATGGTCATGGACCATCTTACTTTTGCTTTCAAAACGGGATGTCCGTCTATTTGACCCGTTAGCTCACCTCACACGTCGAACTTTAAAAACCTTATTATTACAAGTGAAATGGTGAAATTATCCTTCATGTCCTACAAACGTGAGGTAAGCTAACATGGCAAATAGATGGACACTTGTAAGGACCATATTTTAAAAACGACCATTTTCAACATCATATACAACAAACCTTTCATATTAACTCAAAATACTTCCTCCGATTCAAAATAAGTGATACACTTTTGGTTTCACGGTTTTTGAGGCAAAAGATTATAATGATGGATAAATTAGATTAATTGGATGGTTAGTTGGAATGGGCCCCACACTTTTTGAATAAAGTGGAGTTAATATTGTTTAAAAGTAAAAAGTAAGGGTAAGGGGGTCATTTTACTTTGTTAAAGTAGATAGTTAGTGGGTGAGGGTCCCACTTTTTTTTTTTTGTCAAATAAGGTAATTTTTCAAAGTGTATCACTTATTTTGAATCACCCCAAAAAGAAAAGTGTATCACTTATTTTGAATCGGAGGAAGTACAAGTTTTCAGAACGACTAAACCACAAAACATACATACCAAAAGACTAATATACTATACCGGATACAAACCAACTAACCATCCCAAAACATAAATGTACAAAATACTACAAGTCTATACCAAAAGAGAAGCTCTTCCAAAGCTTCAAGCTAACCAATTTCAATAATCTACTCACACTTGCTCTTGCCTTTATCTTTTCCTGAAAATGGTGACAACTAAACGGGTAAGCTATAAAAGCTTAGTGAGTTCCACAATGTATAATGTTATACTAAATAATTGTATAAAAAAATACAATCAAACAAACGAATGTCAACAAGTCAAAGAACCGGGTTATCACAACAACATCATACGAAGAATACCGGGTCAACAACGATCAAGTACAATTCCGGATTCCAACAAAGTGTGTCATTCCCCCTTAGGCCATTAGGGAATGAGGCCGATGATGGTGACCATGGCACCCCTAAATGAGTCCATGATCCAGCTTCACCACCACGGTCCATACCGCTCCTCCGCCAGGTACTCCCGCGTCCACCGCCCGACATATTACACGAAGTAATACTCGAACCACCATGGGTCCTTACGAAATGAAATATCACTCAAGGCATTCCACTCAAATGGGTCAAGCAAGGATAAGGTTTGTCAAAAGGATCTCAATGTTCTAAGCAACCGAATCAATTCTCGAGGATGTCAATTGATACAAGTGCCAACTATCTATATTGCACATATATATATAATTAAAAGTATACACATTGCACATAGTGAACTCACCTGGGATCAAGCAATTGCCAACACGAGCCAAGAACTTCTTTAATCACAATTTCAATGCCACCGGTCAATGTAATCACCACAATCTCCCAATTAATTACCTATCACAATTATACACATCTCATTCAATATCCTAATCCATAATCACAACTAGTATAAACCCTAGTCACCAATGTCCCCCAAATTGATGATGAACCAAACCCTAGACCACCAATTCATCTAAAATTTGTGCATAATCACTTGTTAACTACAAATCTCATAGCTAGATACATGTTATGTTAACATACAACCTCAATCTCAGTTACATAACTCAAACCCTAACTAGGGTTCTTGACCTACCAACTATATACTTCAAGTTCTACACATGCATGATGAAAGGGATGATGAATTACCTTAGTATCAACACAATTGATGAAAATCCCTTTATTTCTAGCTGAGATTTGCCCAAGAACACCTAAAATCACCCAAAATCGTCAACACCCGTCGAGAGAGAATTTTAGAGAAGAGCTGGGCTAAAATGGGGGAAAATCCCGTTTTTATGCCTGCCAGCACAAGATAGCGCCGCTATCTTTCCAAGATAGCACCGCTATCTCAACCCCGCGCTAAATAGCGCCGCTATCTCCAAATTTTTCGCGTTTTACCCTTTGCTATTGCGGTCTACTGTTCCTAATACCGAATTATTTACCAAGTAATATATAACTTAACAATTAAAATACTCAATTCAAAACACGTATGTTACAGCACCGGAAGGAGAACACTTCTGGAGAGAAAAATTATGAACTTTGAGGATCATTTCTCGCAAAACCGAACCGAAAACCGAACCAAACTAAAATCGAGAACATGTAATCGGTTCGGTTTTAAAAATTTATTATTTTCGGTTTCAGTTCAATTAGTTTCGGTTCATTCGGTTTCGGTTCGGTTCAATCCTTGGATATGGATGAATATTTGGCATAAAAAACCCGAACCGAACCACCGAAAACATTTAATGGGTTCGATTTCGATTTTGAAAATTCATCATTTTCAACTTCAGTTTCAATTCGATTTCTACACCGACTCACCCCTATAATGTGGATGGAAGATTTCTGTAATTACGAACATAACCAGAATAACTTTTTTTTACTTCAAAAGTTATGATGGTTTGACAGAAATCATGTATTAATAGTGAATTACTTAGTTACCATTCAAAATATCGCGAGAATTTGTGAACTTTCTTAATTTGTGAAATGATATATATGATTAATAATATTATACTTGTATGTAGGTTTTTTAATTGCTTTTTACTTGATGAATTTTTTTGGTCCGCTAAAATATTACCATACCAACGAAGCAAAGATATGGATGCCACCCAGTTCTAATCTCTGAATCTTATCTCGTTTCTTGGCTCCTACCCATCTTTCAATAAAGTCGAATTATATGTAAAGTTTTAAAATTGAATTCATCCTCAAATTTGTAATCTATAAAAACAAATATGTACAAATATAAATATAAATATGCATATACAAATACGAATGTATACAAAAAATGCAATGTCGATGAAGCGTGACTGTCAAGATCGATTAACCAAAACAGTTAATAAACACAATGATCTACTCAACAATAGAAGTTACAGCGGATTAACACTATGTTGATTTAATCAAGAATAATAAACTGTAAATAATATAAGAATTATTAAGAACACAGTTATCACAAAAAGCTTCAATGTATATTGATTGATCGAATACAATACACACGTATGTTTACAATTCATAAGGAACTATATATAATAGTCCTTGAAGCCTAACTATTTACCCTAGTTATTCGAGGATACGATTACAATTTGAATTACAAAAGATACGATATTCTAAACAAACTTTCCTAAGATCTCGAACTCGATATACTCCATAAATAACATCATCAGTATCAACTTTGATCGAGCAGTAGTAAATGTGATCATCAGTAGTAAACACGAGATTAGTAGTAACTTCTGTAATCAGTAGTAAATGTGATCATCAAGTTTCTTTTCTTTTCTTTTCTTCTTCTTCCTTTGCTCTTCGTTCATCTCCTTCTTTTTCTCTTAAAGCTTTCAGTCTTCTTTGTTCATCCACATATGCTTTATTCTTATTAAACAATTGTCTGTATTTTTCTGTATACATATTTGGATCATTTGGTCTTACAAAAGCACAGCAAATGATTTGATACAGAGTCTTTGGTGAGTGATTGTAGTCTCTTTCAATTAAATACAACTCACATCTTCTGTTAGTTCTTTCAAAGAAGTACATATTCACTGTAGGAAGTACATTCCAAGCAAAGAGATTATCTTCACTTTCAATCTTTTCTTTATACTTTTCTGGATGGAATGCAGCATCAAACATCTCAGTTAAGTATCCAGCTCCAGAGTTTTTCCACCTTTTATTTTTCATTCTCGGTTTTCCAATTTCCAACATAGTTAGAACATCACTTCTGTTGAAAGAAAATATCATAGGTTTCCATGCTTTAAATTTCTGAACACTCTTGTCAGCTCTAATGATCTCATGGATTCCTTGATTTTCTCTCCGGTTAATAATAGGGTTGTCTTGTTGGATTGGTTGTGGATCATCTATGATTTGGGGAGTTTGTTTGAGTTTCTTTGTAGTTGAATCATCATCTTCTGTATGTTTCCTTTTCTTTGAACCTTTCTCTGAAGATTCACCAACTACAGTCTTTCTGTTTAATACAATCTTGCGATCAATTTTGATTATATTTGAAGGTTTGACTGGTTGTACATCTTCATTTAATTGTCTCTTTTTCTCATTAGAGTATCTTTCAACTAATGTAATAACCTTCATTCTTCCAAAAGATTTTGCATTGTGACCTCTTGACTTAAGGAATTCAACCATCATTCTTTTCTCTTCATCAAATGGTTGAGGCATGTCAATTTTGCATCTTTTACATTCATTAATTTCATTTTCAAGAAGTTGCAGTCTTTCTTCTTCAAATTTCCTTATTTTATCAAGTTCCTTTTGTTGTTCTTCTATGACAGATTTATCTACTTCTTGAATTGCTTCAACTATGGGTTGTTCTTCTGGTTGAAGAGCCTTTACCTTATCCTTTTCCTTTTCAGCTTTTCTTTTGTTTTCAAGTGCAAGAGTTTTGGCACATTTTCTGTGATACCTCATTCTCTTGACTTTCCAATGTGATTGTTTCAAGGATCTGACTAAATTCATCTTGTTCACCATATAATGACCAAGAGCTCTATGTGGATAGTCATCATCAAAATTTTCTTTTCCTTTACCTATGCACTGAGGTGGAGGTGTATACTTCATATCTGGTACCTCATTTATTTGTATTTTTGGTGCAAAGGTCTTTATTTTCTTTAATTCTAATATTTTTGGATGGGGAGGTAATTCACATTCATCTACCTCTTCCCAGTTCACATTTGCATCAAAATCTGGGATAATGATTTCAGTTGGTGCTGTTGTTGTGGTTACTACTGATGAATCAGTAATAACTGGTACTTCTGTTGTTGTTGTTACAGATTCAGTAGTAACCAATGTAGTTACTACTGGTATTAAGTTTAGAATGTTAAAGGGTCTGTAGAGTACCATTTGTAGATTAGAGGGGTCTGTTACTGGTGAAGGAGTTATTACTGATGTTGCTTCTTGTGTTTCTTCTTTAGTTGGATCAGTAATAATCACTTCAGTTGTTTGGATGACTTCAGTAGTATCCATGGGATCAGTAGTACCCATGACTTCAGTAGCAATTTGAGAAGGTACTTGTTCTGCTGTTGGGGATTGTTGTGCAGACACAAATATATCTTCCATACTTTTGACTCCTCTGTCAAAGTCATCATTACTTTGACCTGTTTCACCATGAGCTTCTTTGAGATTTAAGAGGGAGGCTGCTGCTGCTGCAATTGATGTATCAATCATTCCTTGAATTGTATCTTTCTCCCCCTTAGTGATCTCAACCTGTTGTGGATCACTAATATCAACCTTCTTCTTCAATTTTCTGATTATTGAAGTTTGTCTATGAAGCCTTTGATCCATTCTTTGCATTCGTCGGTTCAGAACATTGATGTAATGCTTCATATAGCTCATGGTTCTACCTTGATTGTTGATGAGTGTATGGCAGTTTTGTACAGTGGTTTCAAGGTTTTCCATCATATCCATCAATTCAGATTGTTGCATACTACCCTCAGTCCTTCTAGGAACATCATCGGGTTGAGTTGGTACATTGGTTTGAAGGTTTTCCATCCTTTCCGTCAAATCAATAGGTTCCATTCTTCCCTCATCACTGCTTGGTGATTCATTGGGAGTTTTAGATACTCTCTTCTTCCTAGAAGAAGCAGTAGTATCTCCCCTTGTGGTTTCTTGGCACCGGGGTCCTTTGAGTGCTTCCTCAAATGATTCGTCACTCAAAGTTGCCGAGGTCTGGGTCCTTATTATGTTCTCACTAGCCTGTGCACCAACCTTTGGTACATCAGTAGTGAGAGCCCTTTCCTCATGACTTCTCTCCTCCTTGGAAGTCAACTCTTGGAGTCTGGGGTCTGACTCAATTGGTCGCCTGGTGTCCTTTTTGGAAGTTCTCTTCCTTTTATATTTGGAGATAATTGTTTGGCTTTTGGTTAAGTTAACCAAAGTGTGAAGAGTAGCACTCTGAGGTTCTGTTACATGTTCCCGGGACACATTCAGGACATCTTGAGGTGAGGATGTTTGAGTGGCTATTGGTGATTGTATTTGGGCTGCAATATTTAGTGATGGAGTGGGTTGGGGTTCAATGGGGTGACTTGAACCTTCTCCAGTTGGGGGTTGATCATGGATCATATTTGGAAACAATGGTGTTATATTACCAGAAAATTTGAATAACCTTCTCATATTTGAAAAAACCTTTTTGTTGAGAGAAGGTGCATAGTAAATTTCTTTTGGTTTAGAGAGATCTGGGATCTCACAATTTAAAATATGTGCAATAAATCTGGGATACATTAAAAATTTAGAGGATGATAGATTCCCAATCATACCATCAAAAATCATTTTTGAAAAATTGAATACTTGGTCTGCGCTCAAGCAAACAACAGCAGATGCTATTGATTTGTTGAACTCATTCCAAGTACTCTTTTTAGGAGAGATGCAGTATTGAATAGTATGAACTAGAAATTTCCATTGGGGAGAAAGAAGCCCTTTTTGAAAAGTAATAATGTTTTGCTTACCTTCATACCCCATTTTTATTAAATTTTCAACAAGCTCTTCCTTAGAGAGTAGAGATATACCTGATTCATCATGAAGTTGTAGATGTTGTCTTATAGTTTGTTCTGTTATAAAAATTGTTTTTCCATCTACTATTGATTTGATTTTTGATATTTCCCCTTCTTGATATGTTCTGCAGATTCCCAAAATTGAACAATATGTCTCTCATAGATTGTAGGTTGGATTGTGAGAGCATATTTAATTGATGATTGTTTCAAAAACATCACAATTTCTCTAAAATCTTTGGTTCCATCTGGGTTCTTTAGGAATGCAATCATGTTGTGAAATTCACAATATTGAAGATCTGTTTGAACCGCAAATGGTTTGATCATAGCCATTGTTTACTTGAGTGAGAGAGAAAATTGAGAGTGTGTTCCTTGTTTAACTTGATTGATTGAATTATGAGTTGTTACTGCCTTTTAGGGTTTCAATCGAGATTGCCGACTTAGGGGTTTATCGTGGGTTTTAGCAGATCGAGGTTTGGATAATGTAAGATTAACCGACTTCTGTTATTTAGTTTTCGAAATTAACCTGCAAAAAGTCAGAAATACCCTTTGAATCATAGCATAACGGCTATTTTCATGGGGTTAGTTTGGTAAATCTATCGTTTTTAAGAGTAAACTGCCGATCAGTAGTAACTAAGTATCAGTAATAACAAACGTCAGTAGTAATTGAGACTTGAATGTTTAAAGGCTGATCAGTAGTAACTAACAACGACAATCAGTAATAAATGAATAACCAGTAGTAAATTTTTAATAACTTTATTAATATTATACAAAAACTTTACATATGGGATTTTATGAGATTTTAATTTATAAAAATCATTCCAATACTGTTAACTAAAAAGTTAAACCTTCCTACATCAAAAGCTTTTGTAAAAAGATCTGCTAGTTGATTATCAGTATGAATTTTAACCACTTTAATTAATTTCTTTTCATTACAATCTCTTATGATATGAAATCTGATTTCAATATGTTTAGTTTTTGAGTGTTTTACTGGGTTGTTCACTATACTGATTGCACTTTGATTATCTATAAAGATAGGAGTTTTGAGAATAGACATACCAAAGTCCATAAGTTGATTTTTAATCCATAGCACTTGAGCACAACATGCAGATGCAGCTACATACTCTGCTTCTGCAGAAGATGTTGAAACATTTGTTTGCTTCTTGCATTGCCATGACACAAGTCTTGATCCAAAGAATTGACATCCACCAGTAGTTGACTTTCTATCCAAGCATTCACCAGCATAGTCACTATCTGTGTATACTGTAAGTTCAAAAGGTGAATCATGTGGATACCAAAGACCTAGTGATGGTTTTCCTTTCAAGTATCTAAAAATTCTTTTGACTGCTTGCAAGTGCAGTTCCTTTGGTTTTGCTTGATACCTGGCACACACACAAACACTATACATAATATCAGGTCTAGATGCAGTTAAATACATTAAAGAACCTATCATTGATCTATATAAGTGTTCATCTACATCCTCCCCCTCAATGTCAGGATGTAGGTGTTTATGTGTTTCCATAGGAGTGCTTGCACTTTTGCAGTCTTTCATTGCAAATTTCTCTAGTATGTCCTTGACATATTTTGATTAATTGATCAAAATACCATCTGGTTTTTGATTGACTTGGAGTCCAAGAAAGAATTTCATTGGACCCATTGAGCTCATCTTGAATTTGATCTGCATAAGTTCTTCAAATTCTTTGCACAGTTGATTATTTGTTGATCCAAAGATGATATCATCTACGTATATTTGAACAAGTAGTATGTCATCTTTGACCTTTTTGGTGAATAGGGTTTTGTCAATGGCACCTCTTTGAAAATTGTTCTTTAACAGATATGATGATAATGTGTCATACCAAGCTCTTGGTGCCTGATGTAGGCCATAAAGAGCTTTATCTAATTTGAACACATAATCATCATGTTCAGGATCTTCAAATCCTGGAGGTTGACAAACATACACTTCTTCTTCTATTTTTCCATATAGAAATGCACTCTTTACATCCATTTGATAGACTTTGAACCTTTTGAATGATGCATATGCCAAGAATATTCTGATTGCTTCAATCCTTGATACAGGAGCATATACTTCATCATAATCTATTCCTTCTTCTTGAGTGTATCCCTGAGCTACAAGTCTTGCTTTATTTTTGATCACTATTCCTCTTTCATCTTTCTTATTTCTGAAGATCCATCTGGTTCCAATGGCTCTTTTTCCTTTTGGAAGAGGTACTAGTGTCCAAACAGCTTGTAATTTGAACTGAAGAAGTTCTTCTTGCATTGCTTCAATCCAATTTGAATCTTTCATTGCTTGTTGGATCTTTTTAGGTTCATCCTGTGATAGAAAACATGCAAACAAACATTCATTAGATATTAGACTTATATTGCAAGAGTTGTTGTTTAAACTTGAATTAAATTTGCTTCTTGTCTTCATATTTGAGTTGACATCACTTAGAACAAGGTCTAAAGGATGATTCTTTTGAGCTCTTGAGTTGGAGGTTTTGTCAACAACTAATTGACTGTCAAGATTTGATTCATTGGATTCAGGAACTTGAGCATCTGTCAAGTTTTCTTCTTGAGTTTCTGAATCTTCTTGTTCTTCTTCATTGATACTGTTGTTAATAGTATCATTGTTGAGATCAAGTGTTTGAGAGTTATTACTGGTATCAGTATCATTTCTTGCAGCATCATCATTTAGGGTTTCTGAGTTGATACTGGTGTTAGTATCATTTCTTGTTTCTTCAAGATTTTGATTTTCTGAGTTGTTACTGACACTAGTATTCTCTGTATTATCAGAGTTGTTACCGTCCTTAGTATTTACTGTAGGATCAGTATTAACAATGATATATTGCAGAGAGTTTTGACTTCCATTTAGTGATGATGATCCTTCTTTAGTTGGTTGATTAGTTGAGTCACCTGCATTAAAGTTAAAACTAAAATGAAGAGATTTTGTTAGTGTGTCAATATTAAACAACCAATCTGGACCATTTCCTCTTTCATTAGAAAGATTTTCATTAAAGGATACATCAGCACTTTCTTCAATAATCCTTAATCTTTTTTTGAATACTCTGTATGCTTTGCTTTGAGTAGAGTATCCTACAAAGATTCCATCATCTGCTTTGCAGTCAAACTTACCAATTTGTTCTCGTGTAATTAAGATAGTACATGGACAACCAAATGATTTTAAAAAGCTTATTGCAGGTTTTCTTTTGTTGAAAAGTTCATATGGTGTCTTGAAAAGTGGCTTGACTATTAAAATTCTGTTTTGCACATAACATGCAGTATTGACCGCTTCAGCCCAAAAGGTTATTGGTAATTCAGCATCTGCAAGCATGGATCTTGCTGCTTCAATGATTGTTCTATTTCTTCTTTCAGCTACACCATTTTGTTGAGGAGTTCTAGGAGAGTTATACTGCCTGTCTATACCTTTAAGATCAGAAAAAGAGATTAGATTTTCATTTTTAAATTCTGTGCCATTGTCACATCTAATGGCTTTCACTTTGAGATCTCTTGTATTTTCCAGTTTGATTATTAGGTTCTTGATGATTTCACTTGTTTCATCTTTAGTCCTGAGAAAGAATACACAAGTAAATCTAGAAAAATCATCAGTAATAACTAGACAATATTGCTTCTTTCCAATACTCATTTCATTTGTTGGACCAAATAAATCCATGTGAAGTAGCTGCAAAGGGTTAGAAAAAGAGTTGATTAATTTGGACTTATGAGATGTCTTGTGCTGCTTACCTTTTAGGCATGCAACACAATGATGATCACACATGAATTGTTTTTGTGGAAGACCAATTACTAAATTCTTTTTGACCAAATTATTCATGTTTTTAAAGTTTGTGTGACACATCCTTCTATGCCATAATTCTGATTCATTTGTGTTTGCCTTGGATATAAAGCAGTTAATTTCATTTGGAGAAATGATTTCTCCCCCTATATCCAGGCAATACACATTATTTCTCCTTGGTGTTCTCAACACAACATATTTTTCATCTAAAATAAAGTCAGGAGAAAGAATGATGCACTCTGTATCTGTAAAAAGAATTTTGTTCTTTTTATCACATACTTGTGAGACACTAACCAGATTGTATTGAAGTTCAGCAACATAAAATACATTATCAAATGTAATCTTACCATTGGATACAATACCTTTACCAGTGATACGACCACCTTTAGGATTTTCACCAAAAGCAACATAACCACCATCATATTGTTCAAAGTTTCTGAGAATTTGTAGATTCCCAGTCATGTGCCTAGAGCATCTACTGTCAATATGCCATGTATTCACCTGGATGTTCTGCACAAAAGAAGATTAAATTAATTCTTTTTGGGAACCCAAGCTTGTTTTGTCTTGGGTTCATCTTTTTTAATGAAGAATGTACTATGAGTGGTTTGATTGATACTGCTCTTTGGTGTTACTACATATTTCTGTTTTGGTGCCCATTTGCTTTGCTTTGATTTGGTTACTACTGATGGATCAGTAGTAACTCTGTGAAAGTATTTTTTGTACTTATCAGTAGTATTTGTGTAGTTATATCTTACTGCATTGTATCTTGGATACTGATCAGTAGGATATCTTTGCTGGTTTCTTTTTGTGGTTGTATGTGTTGGGTGATTGTAGTAATTACCAAGTCTTCTTTTCTTTTCAAAATTTTGATTTGTTTTAGGATTTCCATATCTGATATTTTGAACAAATCTTTTGGCTGACCTGCCAAACTTAGGAATTTCATCTTGTGGAGGTTTGGACTGTTGTTTTAAATTTAATTCTTTTAATTTTTGTTCTTTTATTTTTAATTTGTTTTCCTTAAATTCCTTGAATTCTTTGTAATTTATTGGATTGAAGTGACAATCCTTTGCTATATGGTTTACTTTATTGCAAATTAGACATTTAGGTTTGGTTGATTTTAAGGATTCTGGTTTTCTTTGTTCTTTTAACCGATTCAAGTTTCTTTGATTTCCCATTTTTAAAATAGTTGGAATATTTTCAGAATTGTATTTTGGAGATTCTTGACTTTGTGTAGTGTGAAAACTTGTATCATCAGATTTAATAGTGTTTTCTTCATCAGATGAATCATTACTTGTTTCAGTTTGACTTTCTAACTTTAATTCATCTAAGATTCTTTCTGAACTAGACTTAAGTGGAGGAATAAAATTTGTTGGGGGTGGGACAGCATGATAACCAACACCATGAACAACTTTTTCAGTTGATTGATTGCTTGTTAATTCATCAATTATTTTAGAACTTCTTTCAAATTTCTTAATTGTTAGTTTATTTTGTTCTAATTCTAATTGACATTCTTATAATTTGGTTATAGCTTCTTTTGCTTTTGATTCAGCATATTCTTTATCATATACAGCTTGTAATAGCTCATCTTTAAGTTTTTGATCTGTTATTTGATAAATTTTAACTTGATTTTCTAAATCAGCTATAACACCATTAAATTCTATTCTTCTTTTTCTGTTTTTAATTAAATCTTCATTGATTTCTTTTGTTTCTTTTTCCAGAGATTTAAATAATTTAATATCATTCAGGAGAGCATGGTTTAGGATTTACCTCAGATTTGGATTCAGAGAAGACCACGAGAGCTTGATTTTGAGCATGTTCTTCAGCTTGAAAGCTCCAATCATATCCTAGTCCTTCTTGGGATACAAGTGCAGATGAGTTTGTCCTTTTATCTTTGTTAGGACATTCTCTTGCAAAGTGACCAAGATTGCTACAGTTGTAGCACTTAACTTTAGTTTTGTCAAAACCTGCCCTGTCACCTTTGTTGAAGCTCAAGCTTGATCTACCAGTTCTTTTAGAAACTTCTTTGTTCTGAAACTGAGCATAGCCATCTGCCATTTGATATCCATCTCTTCAAGATCATCAGGATTGATTTGCTCCAAATCTTCACTCATTAGTGCAGTATGCACATGACTAGTTGTCACACCCCGCCAAAAATGAGTTTTACTTCATTTAAAATGTTTTGCGGAAGAACGAAGGTGTAACGTTCATGACAACATAACAAAAATTAAGTAAACAAACAACCACGCATTAACGAAAGATAAAGATTTGTTTCACTTTCCAAAAGTAGAAAGTTTCCAAAAATAGTAAGTTTCCTAAAATAGAAATTGTTTGAAATGAAATGATTGTTCGTAAACTTAATGTTTTAATCATGGCTCACGATAATCCCAATGCTCATATCCTCCAAACCCCACTGCACCTAATTACCTGGAAAAACATAAATAGTAAAAGGGTCAACAATAATGTTGAGTGAATCCACAGGGTTAATGTTGTATGAAAAGTAAAGTAAAGTGTTTTGCTACTCAAAATGTTTGTTATGAAAATGGTTTATGACTGAAAATGTATAAGGTTCAACAATCTCATGATATGAGAAATAAATATGAAAAGTGAAGTGTAATTGTAGAATATCTACAATTACTAGTTATGTTTATGAAAATGTGTTGAACAAGTTGTTATGTTTGACATCGCATGAACTGTTATCCCCAACAGGTAGCTAGTCTATTGAGTTAATATACCAACCCCTAAGTCCACAATCAACACTTCAACTCCAGTATGTTGTTATTTTATGGATATACACTCCCGAAAGATGTCTTGGATAAACCAATTAATGATCAAATAATGTTGGGAGGATGAGTCAGCCAATAGTACTATCTGCATATCCATGGTCTAGATCCACTAGCTAATGATTGCTGGTAACCTTAGTCCGGTATAATAATTGTTTGTCATGCCAATGCGATAATGAAAATGTAAAGATGTTGTTGTACAGTCATAGTAAAACAGTAGCAGTTGTGTTTATGTTTTCCACCCCAAAGTTTATAAAAACAGTAAAAGAGTAAAAGGGGTCTGTGGACTCACCTGGCAAAGCTTAGCGACAAGTACTTAAGACAGAGGAATCCTTTGGAGACTCCTAGCTTCCTAAATAATTTAACTAATGATTAGACTAAGCTAACACAGGCGATTCTATATACGATATAAGTTAAACATTATGTATTTCATGTTATGTTTTATGTTTTGTGACATCGAATGAATTTGGGTTATTGGACCTTAATAGGTCGAAATGAAATGAAATGAAATGAAATGGACTTCGAAATGAAATGAAATGAAATGGGCTTGGGTTAGGCTTATTGGGCCTAGATTGGGCCTATTGGGCCTAATGGGCTTAATGGGCTTAATGGGCCACTAGGTTGGGCCACTTGGGCCTCTTATTGGGCTTGGGTCCACTTAGATTGGGCCATGAATTGGGCTTGGCCCAATTGGGTTCGGTTTGGTTGGGTATGGGCCAAAGGTTTGGGCTTTGGTCCAAATGGGCTTGGATACTAATGGGCCAACTAAGGTTTGGGCCCGATGGACTAAAGTAGATCGATATGGGCCAAGTACGGGCCTTGGCCCGATTGGATATTCGGGTTTGGGTTGATCGGTTTGGGTCAAGATCCGGCCTTGACCCGGTTTGACTTATTGGTCAACATTGGTCAAAATTGGTCAACAGAAGTCAACACTTGGATTCTAGATTTCGGCTAGGGTTGAAGGTATACTATAATTTGGTCAACCAAAGTCAACGATGGTCAATCTAGCTATCAAATGGTCAAATAGTCAATCATGGAAGTCAATTAGGGTTAGGGTTTGATGAGCTCGGCTAGGGTTTGACCTAGGGTTGGCCGAATGGCCAAAACCCTACGGGTTTGTGTTCTAGGTTCGGCTAGATCGGTTCTAGAGTTCGGGTTTTGGTACTTGGTGATCATAGATCGAGCCTAGGGTTCTAGATCTAGGGTTTTAGCATGCACATGGCGAGATCTAGGGTTCTAAGTACGGATCTAGCAACAAAATCAAGTGATACACACTCACAAGCATTCGATCGAGTGTAAGCATGCAAGCATGCTACGGGTTCATAAGCAAGGGACGTATACCGAGACCATATGGCCTTAGCCATGGTCTCGGGTTCGAGTTTAGGGACAAATCAAACCAGAGGCAAAAATAGGGTTGAAAGGGTTAAGTGTGCTTATATAGTGTAGGTTTAGGGTTGAGATGATAGTGTTTGAGTCAACCAAGGACTCTTTCAAATTTGAGATGGATAAGGATATCAAAGGGGAAGATAAGATCAAGAGAAAACAACACATGGCCAACACCCTTAAGGTGTTTCGGCCGTGTAGAGGGTCACGAGCATGTGCATGGCCGGCCACTTAGGTGGTCGGTCATGGTTTGATGTCATTCGAGTCACGTTCATTTAAATCGTTACGTTTATTGTTTAACCGGTAAACTTGTCGTTTTAGAAATGATTTAGCTCAAAGTGTGTCACCATAAGAAAGTAATAATGTTGTGTTGACTAAAATAGTCAAACACTAATGTATGGTGTAAAAATATGTATGTTTGTTGTGTGTTAGGAATGCCAAAAATGAAATGTCTAAAAATAGAAACTTTCTAAATAAGGAAAGTTCTAGAAATGAAATGAAGTTACATACCAGAAATATCGAGTTGTCACATTCTCCCCTGGTTGAAGAAATTTCGCCCCGAAATTTAAGACGAAGCACGAACAGGAGAGACAACGAGAAAAAGATGAGGATATTTCTTTCGCATCTGGTCCTCACGTTCCCACGTGAATTCAGGACCTCTTTTGGAGTTCCATCTGACTTTAACAATTTTGATCTTGCTTCTTCGCAACTTTTGCTCTTTCCAGTCAGATATCTCGATTGGTTCCTCAGTGAAATGGAGTTTGTCGTCGATGATAATTTCTTCAGTAGAGACGATGAGCGAAGGATCGTGAATAAACTTCTTTAGATTAGAAACATGAAATGTGTTGTGAACATTGCTGAGCTCATTAGGAAGACGAAGGCGATATGCAACAGCACCGATTCTTTCAAGAATCTCAAATGGTCCAACATAACAAGGACTGAGCTTTCCTTTCTTACCAAAACGTACAACTCCTTTCCAAGGTGCTACTTTTAGCAAAACATGGTCGCCAACGGCGAACTCTAAAGGCTTTCGACGATTATCAGCGTAACTCTTTTGTCGATCTCTGGCAGCCTTGATACGATCTTTGATCTTAAAAATCTTGTCAGTCGTTTCTTGTAGAATCTCAGGACCAGTAATCTGACGATCACCAATTTCAATCCAACAAAGTGGCGAACGACACTTTCTTCCATGCAGGGCTTCAAACGGTGCGGCCTTAATATTTGTATGATAACTATTATTATACGAGAACTCAGCTAAAGGGAGATGAGAATCCCAACTTCCACCAAAATCAATAACACATGCTCTCAGCATGTCTTCCAAAGTTTGAATTGTTCTTTCAGTCTGACCATCTGTTTGGGGATGATAGGCAGTACTCATATCGAGGCGAGTACCGAGAGATTTTTGCAATGATTGCCAAAAACGAGATGTAAAGCGACTATCACGATCAGAGATGATCGCGACTGGCACACCATGCCGAGATACAACTTCCTTTAAATAAATTCTTGTTAACTTTTCCATTTGGTCAGTTTCTTTAATAGGAATGAAGTGAGCTGATTTGGTCAATCGATCAACAATTACCCAAATTGTATCATGACCATTAGATGTTCGAGGCAATTTAGTTATAAAATCCATAGAGATTTCTTCCCATTTCCATTCAGGGATCTCTGGCTGTTGTAGAAGACCGGAAGGCTTCTGATTCTCTGCTTTCACTCTAGCACAAGTTAAACATTTGCTGACATAAACTGCGATTTCTTTCTTCATATTTGGCCACCAATATAACTCTTTGACATCTTTATACATCTTGTCGGCACCAGGATGAATAGAATATTTGGATCGATGAGCTTCATTCAAGATGACGTTGCGAACACTTCCAAGATTAGGAACCCATAAACGATTCATGAAATAAAGCGTTCCGTCCACCTTTGCTTCTAACTGCTTCTCCATACCACGCAAAGCTTCACTTTTGATGTTCTCTACCTTCAAGGCTTCAGTTTGGAATTCTTGAACTTGGGAAGATAGATTAGAACGAACAGAGATTGGAAGGGCTTGAACACGATGAGGTTTAGGTTGCTCTTTCCGACTTAAGGCATCAGCTACCACATTAGCCTTACCAGGATGATACTTAATTTCACATTCATAGTCGTTCATCAACTCTATCCACCTACGCTGCCTCATGTTGAGATCTTTCTGATTGAAGATATGTTGTAAACTCTTGTGATCGGTGAATATTGTGCACTTGGTACCGTAGAGGTAATGTCTCCAAATCTTCAACGCGGATATAACTGCACCCAACTCAAGATCATGAGTTGTATAATTCTTCTCGTGGTTCTTCAGTTGTCGAGAGGCATAGGCGATCACTTTGTCATGTTACATCAATACACAACCTAGCCCTTGGGGCGAAGCATCACAGTACACCACAAAATTATCGGTTCCTTAAGGGAGAGATAGAATAGGAGCAGAACATAATTTAGATTTTAGAGATTGGAAGGCTGATTCTTGCTTTTCACCCCAGACAAATTTCTCATCCTTATGTGTTAACACCGTTAAATCCTTTGCAATCTTCGAGAAATTTTCTATGAATCTTCTGTAATAACCAGCAAGACCAAGGAATTGTCTTACCTCAGTTGGGGTCTTTGGAGCTTCCCAATTCTTTATAGCTTCTATCTTTGCAGGATCCACGTGAATACCTTCTTCGTTGATAATATGACCCAGAAATTGGACTTCACGCAACCAAAATTCACACTTGGACAACTTGGCGTACAACTTCTCTTTCTCCAACAACTCAAGAATAATTCTTAAGTGCTCTTCATGCTCTTCTCTCGAATGCGAATAGATAAGGATATCATCTATGAAGACGATAACGAATTTATCGAGATATTGCTTGCACACTCTGTTCATGAGATCCATAAACACAGCAGGTGCATTGGTCAAACCAAATGGCATTACCAAAAATTCATAACGACCATAGCGAGTTCTAAAAGCAGTTTTGGGCACATCTTCATCATGGACTTTAACTGATGGTAACCAGAACGAAGATCGATTTTGGAATAGAAACTCGATCCTTGGAGTTGATCGAATAGATCATCAATACGGGGAAGAGGATATCGATTTTTAATTGTTACTTTGTTCAATTCACGATAGTCAATGCACATTCTCATTGAACCATCTTTCTTTTTAACGAAGAGGACCGGAGCTCCCTAAGGCGATAAACTTGGTCGAATGAAACCAAGATCAAGAAGTTCTTGTAATTGCGATGAAAGTTCTTGCATTTCAGACGGTGCAAGACGATAAGGAGAACGCGCGATAGGTGCGGCTCCTGGAATCAAATCAATGCGAAATTCAACTTGTCTCTGAGGCGGCAGTCCAGGCAATTCACTAGGAAATACACCAGGAAATTCACGAACAATAGGAATGTCCTCAATCTTACGATCTTTGGACTTTGTGTCAACGACATGAGCAAGAAAGGCTTGGCATCCTTTACAAAGATATTTTTGAGCTTTCATAGAAGTTATGATTTTTATGTTTTTGTTTCTTTGTTCACATTGAATTATTAAAGTTTCTGTTTTGGATAAGGGAATTCGGATTTGTTTAGTGTACCATATTATTTCAGCACGGTTTTTAGACAACCAATCCATCCCTATGACGATATCAAAACTACCTAACTCTACAGGCACAAGGTCTATATTAAAAGTGTGATCATCTAGGTCAAGCTTACAACCTTTAAAAACTTCACTAGACCTAACAACTTTGCCATTTGCTAACTCGATTTCATAATTCACTTTCAAACGATCAGGATTTAGATTTAAGAAACTTTTAAAGTCGGTCGATACGAAACTCAAGTCGGCTCCCGAGTCAAATAAAATAGAAGCAAAATGATTGTTGACGATAAACGTACCAGTGACGGTATCAGGATTTTCACGAGCTTCCTGAGCATTCATAACAAATGCACGACCACGACCATTTTGACGATCATTGTTGTTGGCATTGCGATTGTTGTTGTGATTGTTGTTACGATTGCCATTGTTGTTGTTGCCATTCTGGTTGTTGTTGTTCTGAAGTTTAGGGCAACGATTACGATAATGGTTAGGATCACCACACTCGTAGCAGACAGGATTCTTAGGAGGATTGTTGGACGAACACTTTCTGAAATTATGACCCCAGCGGTCACACTTGAAGCACTTCACACACTGACCACCATGATGCCAGTTACATCTGCTACACAGAGGCTTGCTCCCAGCATAAGACTTAGATTCTGAATTAGACTGATTGTTGTTCTGAGTAGAGGCTGCATAATTCTTAGTCTTTTGATATTTGTTCCCTTTGTGATCACGCTTGTTGTCGTAGGAACGCTTTCCATTTTCATTGCTCACATTATCAGTAGATTTGCTAGACACCACTAGCTTGTCTTTGAACAATCCACTTCTCATTGCATCATCAGTCAACCTTGTTGCACGATTCACAACATCTTCAAATGTTGTCGGTTCAGAAGCAATAACATGAGTACGAATAAGATCATGAAGACCTTGAAGATACTTTTCAATACGCTTGAATTCAGGAGAAACCATATGAGGAACGAGACGAGCGAGTTCTTGAAACTTAGTTGTGTAGGTAACAATATCAGATCCAACCATGGACAGATTCCATAGTTCCACTTCAACTTTTTGTAGCTCTCTCCTTGGACAAAACTTCTGAGTTAACTGATCCTTGAACGTATCCCAAGTCATAACATCAACAGTTGCACGACCTAAGACTTGCACTTGAGAATTCCACCAGGGCAATGCTTCCTTGGACAACGTACTAGCAGCAAACTTCGTCATATTCTCAGGGGCACATTGAATGACACTGAAAATGGATTCCACCTTCTCAATCCAGTGGATGATAGCAATAGCACCTTCAGATCCAGAGTAGGTCGGAGGATGACAGGACGTAAAGGTCTTATAGGATTGACCTTGACGATTGGGATCTGAAGTTTAAACAAATAAGGAAAGAAAATGAACAATGGGTTAAAATGAAATGGAAATAAATGAATCTTCTTTCATGGAGTCGTATAGTATACCGTTGTTTCCCACATTAGATGCACCAGCGGCATTTCCTCTTGCAGCGTTCATTTGAGCCATTGCTTCAGCGATTCGGCGTTCCACCATTTGTTCGACATTGATGAATTGCTGATACCAATAATATGATAAGAAATTAAGAAGTGAATACTGTAGGAGGACTATAAGGAAAATATACACTTATAATAAGGATCGAAGAATAGACATACAATTGACGTAATAGTAGTAGTAGACGTAGATATAACTAGTCGTAATTATAGTAGTAGCAGTAGAGACGTATAGAAAATACAATTTATAAGAACAATAGAAATTACTAAAATATCACTTTATTAAACACATTCCTAATACATAATAGTTTTAAAAACTTGGCGCATACGCCAATACTAAAAACAAAAATACTAAAATAGCTAAACATAAAATCTTATAATAGTAAATAGAAAACGAATATAGACGATATGTAGATGACTAATCATCTTCTTCTGGCTCAGAGTCTTCCATAGGCTCTGACTCTTCTTCTGGTTCTTCCTCTGGTTCTGATTCTTCTTTGGGCTCAGAGTCTTCTTCAGGCTCTGATTCTGATATCACTTCTGGCTCTGGTTCTCGACGTCGTGGAGTTCTTGGAGCAACATCACGCTTGGGTTTAGCAGGCGAACATAGATAAATAAGACCGCCCTCACGCTTACGATAGACAATAGGACGCTGACCACGAGCTGGAGTAGGAGGACCATTAGGAATAATAGGAAAGGGAAGTCTTCTTAGGCGATGATGCCATGGGACAACAGAAGGTTGTACTACTGCTGGCACTGGAGCAACAGGCACTGGGACTACTGGGACAGCAGCACCACGATCACTATCGGAATCAGATGAAATATCGAGGACACTAGCAGGCGACATTCTACTAAACACGACGCATAAGAATTTATTAGATTATGACATTTTAAGGCTCGCTGACGAATACTAACTATAACACTAAGGCAATACTAACTAAGGCAAATGTTCTAAACTAAGAACAATGGAACTTCAGGATATGAGACTGAGCGTGCCATGATTATTTTGATTTTATAAAAGTGTTTGTTTTTCCCAAAAATCTTTGGTAGTTATAGACTAGGCTTGCTAATTCACTATAACTTAAGCTCTGATACCACTCTGTCACACCCCGCCAAAAATGAGTTTTACTTCATTTAAAATATTTTGCGGAAGAACGAAGGTGTAACGTTCATGACAACATAGCAAAAATTAAGTAAACAAACAACCACACATTAACGAAAGATAAAGATTTGTTTCACTTTCCAAAAGTAGAAAGTTTCCAAAAATAGTAAGTTTCCTAAAATAGAAATTGTTTGAAATGAAATGATTGTTCGTAAACTTAATGTTTTAATCATGGCTCACGATAATCCCAATGCTTATATCCTCCAAACCCCACTGCACCTAATTACCTGGAAAAACATAAATAGTAAAAGGGTCAACAATAATGTTGAGTGAATCCACAGGGTTAATGTTGTATGAAAAGTAAAGTAAAGTGTTTTGCTACTCAAAATGTTTGTTATGAAAATGGTTTATGACTGAAAATGTATAAGGTTCAACAATCTCATGATATGAGAAATAAATATGAAAAGTGAAGTGTAATTGTAGAATATCTACAATTACTAGTTATGTTTATGAAAATGTGTTGAACAAGTTGTTATGTTTGACATCGCATGAACTGTTATCCCCAACAGGTAGCTAGTCTATTGAGTTAATATACCAACCCCTAAGTCCACAATCAACACTTCAACTCCAGTATGTTGTTATTTTATGGATATACACTCCCGAAAGATGTCTTGGATAAACCAAGTAATGATCAAATAATGTTGGGAGGATGAGTGTCAGCCAATAGTACTATCTGCATATCCATGGTCTAGATCCACTAGCTAATGATTGCTGGTAACCTTAGTCCGGTATAATAATTGTTTGTCATGCCAATGCGATAATGAAAATGTAAAGATGTTGTTGTACAGTCATAGTAAAACAGTAGCAGTTGTGTTTATGTTTTCCACCCCAAAGTTTATAAAAACAGTAAAAGAGTAAAAGGGGTCTGTGGACTCACCTGGCAAAGCTTAGCGACAAGTACTTAAGACAGAGGAATCCTTTGGAGACTCCTAGCTTCCTAAATAATTTAACTAATGATTAGACTAAGCTAACACAGGCGATTCTATATACGATATAAGTTAAACATTATGTATTTCATGTTATGTTTTATGTTTTGTGACATCGAATGAATTTGGGTTATTGGACCTTAATAGGTCGAAATGAAATGAAATGAAATGAAATGGACTTCGAAATGAAATGAAATGAAATGGGCTTGGGTTAGGCTTATTGGGCCTAGATTGGGCCTATTGGGCCTAATGGGCTTAATGGGCTTAATGGGCCACTAGGTTGGGCCACTTGGGCCTCTTATTGGGCTTGGGTCCACTTAGATTGGGCCATGAATTGGGCTTGGCCCAATTGGGTTCGGTTTGGTTGGGTATGGGCCAAAGGTTTGGGCTTTGGTCCAAATGGGCTTGGATACTAATGGGCCAACTAAGGTTTGGGCCCGATGGACTAAAGTAGATCGATATGGGCCAAGTACGGGCCTTGGCCCGATTGGATATTCGGGTTTGGGTTGATCGGTTTGGGTCAAGATCCGGCCTTGACCCGGTTTGACTTATTGGTCAACATTGGTCAAAATTGGTCAACAGAAGTCAACACTTGGATTCTAGATTTCGGCTAGGGTTGAAGGTATACTATAATTTGGTCAACCAAAGTCAACGATGGTCAATCTAGCTATCAAATGGTCAAATAGTCAATCATGGAAGTCAATTAGGGTTAGGGTTTGATGAGCTCGGCTAGGGATTGACCTAGGGTTGGCCGAATGGCCAAAACCCTACGGGTTTGTGTTCTAGGTTCGGCTAGATCGGTTCTAGACTTCGGGTTTTGGTACTTGGTGATCATAGATCGAGCCTAGGGTTCTAGATCTAGGGTTTTAGCATGCACATGGCGAGATCTAGGGTTCTAAGTACGGATCTAGCAACAAAATCAAGTGATACACACTTACAAGCATTCGATCGAGTGTAAGCATGCAAGCATGCTACGGGTTCATAAGCAAGGGACGTATACCGAGACCATATGGCCTTGGCCATGGTCTCGGGTTCGAGTTTAGGGACAAATCAAACCAGAAAACAAACAAAACAAGGAAGGGATTCGGTTTACCTAGCTTGGATCGAACGAACAAGTGGAGATGCTCGAGCTTGCTTGGAATCGGACGAAGGTGATGATGGTGGTGTTGCTTGCGGTTTCCGAAATCAAGAGAGGCAAAAATAGGGTTGAAAGGGTTAAGTGTGTAACGACCCGAATTTGTAAATAAATAAATTGTATAAAAATATGATAATTATGGATAAATCATATAAAATACGTGGGAATTGGTTTCGTGTCGTTTGGGCACCGTACGAGAAAGTTACGGGCGAAACCGGGTCGAGACAAGTTGGAAAAAGTGCAGCCTTGCTGCCATCAGGAGTTCGCGACGCGAACTATAAGTTCCCGATCGGGAACTTGCTCCAGGGAGTTTGGCTATGTGTCGCTAAGTAGTTCGCGACTAGATAGCGATCGCTAAGTATGCGTGTAGAAGGAGAGTTCGCGACGCGAACTATGGTCGCGCCGTGAACTTGTGTCTGGCAGCATTAAAGTCGGGATTTGGCTCATTTATTGCCAAGTGAAACCCTAGTTTTTCTCTCTTCGAACTTGTGAACGATTTTGGGTGTCAAGCATCATTTGGAGTCGATTTCTTCATCAAATCTTGTGATTCTTCACTCCTAGTTGAAGATTTAAGGTATATCTTCAATCCTTTGTAGTTGTAGCTTTAGATCTATGGGTTTAGAAGCTTGGGGTTGAAACCCTAGTTCTTGGGGTTATAGATTATGGTGATATAAATGTTGTATACACTTAATAGATGGTATATTAACAAGGGAATCAAGTGTATGGTTAAGATTTGTAAGAATCTTAAGGGTTGGTTAAACCTAGGGTTTGGTAATCATCATATTTGGGGGAAATGGATTGATGTGTGTTATCTAGAGGTAGATGAACACATTGATAGTAGATTGTGATGTTGATCATTGTATGATCATTGTTTAGGCTTTCGGTGACATCTTGGAAAGTCGGTGAAATTGTGAAGCAAGAGCTTTGGTGTCAAGAACACAGTTGGAGCATCTTTATTGCTAAGGTGAGTACGTGTGGAATTTACTGAGTACATAGCCCTGTTAAATATTTTCATTACTTGTGTTATGGTCTATTTGCTTAATTGTGTAGACTAGTAGTTGATAGTTAGTTATACCTATGATAGTATTGAACTAACTTGATGATGATGAAAGTGCTAGCAAAGAGCTAGATTTGCATAACCATAGGGTTATGATGAGATTGAGATGATGTGATGATACGGGCTACTCCCGATCATGAGTTGTGGATTGAGGGGCAGTTGGGCGTATTCCCATCGACTCTTCCACGTTAGTTATGCGATGTCACGGGATACTCCCGGTCATGAGGTGTGGAGTGAGGGGCAGTTGGGTGAATTCCCATGTGAATTCCCATCGACTCATCCACGTTAGTTATGCGATGTCACGGGATACTCCCGGTCATGAGGTGTGGAGTGAGGGGCAGTTGGGGTGAATTCCCATCGAATCATCCACGTTAGTTGTGATTGCTAGGTAAGCAAAGTTGTTAGAGTCACACTAAGGTGACTAGACTGGATGGTTGGATATATATGTGTATATTGATTGGTTATATGAAATGTGACATTCATTTTATTATCGGGTCTAAACCCATGTAGCTCACGAGACGTTTTGTCTCACGTACTCCTTGTTTTGTTTTGCTATATACTCAGGTTCGGGATCGAAGGTTTAGGTACGCATGGATAGAGATGCGGGGCCTAGAATAGAAGAACTTTAGATTGGATTTATGCTTAGCTTTGGTTTTGATCTATTTTGTAACACCAAACTTTATACTCTGATTTTCATACCAAAGGTTTTTGTAAATCCCTATTTTGGAATAGTTCTTCTATTTATGAAAAATGTTTTATTTTGGGCAAATGTTTTGTGTTTAAAATATGAGGTGTTACAAAGTGTGCTTATATAGTGTAGGATTAGGGTTGAGATGATAGTGTTTGAGTCAACCAAGGACTCTTTCAAATTTGAGATGGATAAGGATATCAAAGGGGAAGATAAGATCAAGAGAAAACAACACATGGCCAACACCCTTAAGGTGTTTCGGCCGTGTAGAGGGTCACGAGCATGTGCATGGCCGGCCACTTAGGTGGTCGGTCATGGTTTGATGTCATTCGAGTCACGTTCATTTAAATCGTTACATTTATTGTTTAACCGGTAAACTTGTCGTTTTAGAAATGATTTAGCTCAAAGTGTGTCACCATAAGAAAGTAATAATGTTGTGTTGACTAAAATAGTCAAACACTAATGTATGGTGTAAAAATATGTATGTTTGTTGTGTGTTAGGAATGCCAAAAATGAAATGTCTAAAAATAGTAACTTTCTAAATAAGGAAAGTTCTAGAAATGAAATGAAGTTACATACCAGAAATATCGAGTTGTCACACTAGTAAAGAAGGATTCTCTAGCAAGATCTTCTGATTCTTTTGGTTTTCCAGTTGTAGCATCTTGAGTTGTACCTGCAGTGGATACAAAAGCAACATTGTTTAAATTTAAACTTGGAGATTTCTGACTTACCTCAGATTCGAACACTCTTAAGTCATTGTAGAGTTCATCAAGCTCCTTTTCTTCTAAGGCATCACCTTGTCTATATACTACAGTGTACATAGACCATTCTTCACTTAGAGATCTGAGAAACTTTCTATTGACATCATCTTTGTCTGGTTGATGTAACACCGCAAAATTTAGGAAGCGTTTTTTTTTTTTAAATGCCCGAAGGCGATTAGGTTATCCTCTAGGTTAGTTTAGCGGAAGCATAAAGATAATAATAAGTTTAGGTTTAGGTTTACAAACCAATGTCCCAAAATAAACTTCAAACATTAATTATTTAAACGGTGTCACTTAAACGACATGGCTCCTTTTTAAAACATATCAACTGAGCTTGGTCAATCATCCCGTCCAAAGCACCGATCACCTGAAAAGATTCAACGAGGGAGGGATTAGCACAAAGCTAAGTGAATGAATATAATCTACAAATTCTGTGAAGCCCAACAAGCTGGCATAGACATCTCTACTATCTAAAAGCCACCTAACCACGTATCACTGTTCACTAGAACACGGAAGTTATAAAACATCTCCGGTTCGGTCATCACTTAAACCCGGAAGTTTAGATAAACATCTCCGGTTGGGTCATCGCTGGAACACGGAAGTTTACAAAACATCTCCGGTTCGTTCAAGAAGATCGGGGTCCTGCCGGAGCCTTAAACCATGGTCGGCCAAACCACGGTAACCGATAGCGGTTCGTGACCAACACCCGGGCAACTCCCTCCCCTTGACCATGCAACAAATACAGGTAAGGTCGGATACCCTTTAGTCGACACCCATTGCCCAGCGCACTGACTTCTCAAACCTCGGTCACCAAGTCAAACCGAGTTGTAGCTACCCGTCAAGCCAAGTCTCTTCACCTATGTGCACAAGGTCATGTATGGTATTCCCTAACACTAGGCATACATAACAAGTAGACCAGCTACGAAAAACACCGCGAAAAACGTCACAACTGAGTTCCCAATCGCGAACTCCAGTTCGCGATCGCGAACTATTGTTCGCGTCGGGAACTCGTATCGCGATCTAGTTCGCGACGACCAACCAAATCCACTGGAGCTACTTCGCGATCGCTAAGTGGAGTTCGCGACGCGAACTCCCCTTATCTGGTATGTTCCTGCAATTTTCTTCAAGGTATGCAAATACCAACCAATTTAAACCAAACACAAGTTGGAGGTTAAATCCACTCACCGAAACCTTCCACTTGTCGAACTCAGAGGTCTAATGCTTCTGAGTCACGATCCCGATTCCTGTACACCAAAGGAATACCGAATTAGTATATAATTCCACCAAATTATAAACAATGTTAAATATACATTTAACACTAACACTTGCACTAGCCAAACACTTAAACCATCATAAGAACATGTCATGACCATCTACACTTACATAGCAAGTCAACTAGTCATTTGCAAGTAATACATTCAAACGGGTCAAACCGGGTTATTAAACAATAATACCTCCTATTATTGAAAACATAACATCAACTCGCAATTCACCAAATGTTACCAATAGCATTGCTAATCACATAATACTAACCAAATACTTACATCTTCACAATCCAAGTTATTTTAAGTCATTTTACCACTAAATGGCCCACACGGGTCAAAAGCCCGAATATGACTATAACACTTCCAATTTCCATCAAATAGCACAAATTCTCTATAACTAACAAGTCATGAACATGTAACAATTCATCGAGTTCAAAGTTACCAACAATCCATGTATTTTACTTCCAATTTACTAGTTAATCATTTTTAACTAAAAACATCCAAACACAACTGCAAATGCTATAATCTACCATTTAGCAAATCATAACTAATTAATCAATCTAACAAGTTCATAGCTATCACAACCCAACTATTTTACTTCAAAATCATAAGTTATAACTTTTGACCCAAATCATCCAAACACTAGCTATCAAATCTCACCAAAACTTGACATAATCCAATACAAACATATTTGACATATTATCACTTCCTACATATTAATTTAGTCCACATTAACATTAAAACCCATATTAAGTCAAGTTAGAAGCATAAACCAAAACCACACAATTGATACACCCACCCACACACACACACACACACACACGAACACACACACACACACACACACGAACACACACACACTCACACATGTGTACATTGTGCTAAAAAGGTTGTACCTTGTGCTAAAATACTTGTACCCAAACAACAAAACATGTCAAACCTTACATAAACACTTAACATACCATTTAACACCATAATCACCAACAAAATCTCAAGAACACATAAACCCTAATTTATTAACTATCATGGAATCGAAAATAAACACAAATAGGTCGAATCTTACCTCAAGAGCTTTCCAAAAACGGGTTTAGATTTAAGATTGGTCAAGAAACAAGCACAAGATCTTCAAGATAACCTCAAGAACAATGAAGATGGTGGTGGTTTAGAGAGAGGGAGAGAGAGACGGTAGAGAGAGAGTGAGATGGAGTGAATGACCAAAAAGATGGGCAAGCCCCCCTCTAGGGGCCGGTCAAGGGAGGGGTGGGACCCACTTTTGTTTTTTTTTTTTTTTCCATTTTTAACAAATACAATACAAAAGTCCCTTTCGTAGTTAATTTATTTAAAATACCAAACGGGCTCCAATTTTAAAAACGAAAGCATTTCTGGAGACGATATTAAAAGGAGAATCCAAGGATATAAATATCACATTTTCATTTAAACATTTCAGAAAACAGATATTTTAATCCCTTGATTAAAATATCGCAAAAGGACAAAAGGTCAAACAATTCATTTAACACTTAATCAATTTATTCCACATATGGTCAAATAGATATTTTCAAATATCAAAATATACCTAAAACATCTAGGCCAGTTTTAGGATGTTACAACTCTACCCTCCTTAAAGAGGATTCCGTCCCCGGAATCCCACAACAATATTCATTTAGCACGTATTTATCACAGAAAGTTTACGACACTATTCCAATCACTTTCACGTATACATGCTCAAATAAAATTTCATTCAATTTGTCATACACTTCATAGTATATTTAGCACTTCCAACTTTTCATATTATGTTCCCGCAAAACATCGTCATTTCAATTAACAATCTCTTCATTTCTGTAGTCTACACTTACTCCAAATAATCTCATTACTCATATGGCATTTACCTTAAAACATCCAATCAATTCATTTCATTTTCTCGATACACAAATTCAAACATCTCGATAAACAAATATCAACTACCATTCATGGTTGAGTTAGAATTCCTCATGACATACAAGCGATCCACATGCATAAGTTTAAGAATTATCTTACACCAAGTCACAACAATTAACCCAAGTCTCAATTATCTACTCATTTCATTCTTTATTCTAACGAAAATTACAATCATGCACAGTTTTACTCGTTAAACGACCCATAATTTTAAGAATTTCCAATAAAATTTCCAGTCTTAATCAATTAATTCTCAAAAATACACTTCCAAAACACAAAGTCACATCAATTTTTCGCATACTAAGCACAAACTGGTCAAAATCAAGCAATTCATCGTGACACTATCAAGGTCCTTAGTTAACGATACTTCTAACAATCATCAACTATTATGCATAATCAACCACATTACAAGTATGGCAAAATTTTACAAAGTCAAGTTGCACGTTTTGACAAAACTAGTCACAGTTTACACAAGTCAAGGCTACCCCACATATCTCATTACAATACAAGTAGCAACAACTTTTATACCCAATTAGTCATACCTATGACCTAACAGATCAAAACAAGTTTTTATTATCCAAAAATTGTTTTATTACATCCATAACATGTTAAAGTATTTAACAAAACCAACTTATACAATTAACAACAATTATCATCATAATCAAGGTCTAGCAACTAAATGCATCCAATCAAGACTTGACACTAATTACCTTTAACGGGTCAACCTTTAGAAATTTATCATGACGATTTCAAACATACGATTCACAGTTCATTAACATGTCAAACTCATGTGATGACTAATAAGCATTTTCAATTACATGTCAACTTTTACTTAGACTACAAGTCAATCAATCACAATTCAACTAGTCCTTAACTCTTACTTATTAACATCCAAATAACATGATACTTTTCGTCAACTCAATTCACAATTAAGTATAAACCACCTTTATTGCAATCAATAAGACATCATCATCACCTTGAGAAATTTCAAAATTACCAATTCAAACTATGATCAATTTTATTAACATATATCATTTCTATACAATCATTTAAATCTAAACACTAGATCTAAGTATAAATCACATTTTCAAACTCTTCTCAAATAATTTCATAATCAATGTAAATCATTTAACGGTCTCTTTTATCTTCAATTATTACTATCACAAGTCATTTCAAAAGATCTACACATACAGTTCATTAGTCACTTTTCAGAATCCAAATTCAACATAGAAAACCAATCAGGTTTGCATCAAAACATTTCAGGTCATTCCAACATTTTAATTACAAGCACCACATTTCCACAGTTACAATAGTTACTATTATACTCAACTTGATCCATGGTCACATACGTTGTGACCGAAACTGACATACAACCGATTCTCTTCGCTTCTCCTAAAGTGAAGGAACAAACAAACAGTCACAATCAACATGTCATCAATTTGCACAATATGAAAACAAGCAACTTTAACCACCAAGACACTATATGTGTCCCGACAAACCAGAAAAGATTCAATCTTCTATAACATTTATTCATAACTTTAATTAGCTAGACTGATCCACACATCATGTCAATCTAAACTTAGTCCAAGTTTCTACAAGAGGAACATGTAAACATACATCACTTATATCTACAAAACTCCTGACACATAAGATGTATCCCAAATCAACAAGCAGTCACTTATTCCGATTCAAGTGCTATATAACACCACGGGTAAGCAGTTCAGTTCATCACAACATTTCACAAGTCTTAACTAAGCAATCTTCTCAATTAACAATTCTACATAAACACAAGTATTGAGTTTATAAAAACATACCCGAGCTGTCACGGTCAGTGACGTCAGAACTCTTTCTTTTCCTTTCTACCATTGATGAAGATTCCCCGACCACCACCGCACTTGACCCAGAATTCGCTTTTTTTTCAAAGGACATTTACTCTTTTCATGTCCCTCACTTTGACAATTCCAACACACAAACTGTGGAAACTCACAATCCTTACCCTCGTGCCCATATTGGCCACATCCAATGCACTTCATGGTCTGGGCTGTGCACGTCCCCGAATGAGCGGACTTACATTTACGGCACCATGGGTTCTTCTGACCTAATCTACGAACAGTCTGTTTACGACTCATGTTTCCCGGTGGTTTATAGGCACCTTGGTACCCTAACTCTAGCTGTGACGGGATTCCCAAGTGGGGTATTGGTAAAGTCCCGGAGGTGGTAGTGGATGATTTATCTGAGGTGGATAGGATTGGTTCATCTGTGGCGGAAATGGATAATTTGCTAGTGGTTGTGTTGACGGGAGAGTAAGAAGCAATGGGGCGAGGATCGAGGGTGTCATTCCCTTGATTAGCCGTTGTTGTTGTTGTACCTGATTTCTCAACTCTTGCACTTCGTTTTCCAACGCCTTTATATGTGCTTCCCGGTCAGTCTCCACAGTGTTACTTGAGGTAGCAACTTTTTCTGGGGTCAAGGGGGTCGGGTTCTCTTTATCTGCCATATCTGTAGCAAAACACAACATCTCACGAAAGCTTAGTTTAAATCGTTAGTAACTACATACTAACTATAAACTAACTTCATTCACATTTGCTCTAATCCCACTCGTCCGGAATGCTTGACCAAACTTGAGCCACGATTTGGGAATGGAACACCAACCCCGTGTATCCATCGCCAAACCGAAGCTCTGATACCAAGTTGTAACACCGCAAAATTTAGGAAGCGTTTTTTTTTTAAATGCCCGAAGGCGATTAGGTTATCCTCTAGGTTAGTTTAGCGGAAGCATAAAGATAATAATAAGTTTAGGTTTAGGTTTACAAACCAATGTCCCAAAATAAACTTCAAACATTAATTATTTAAACGGTGTCACTTAAACGACATGGCTCCTTTTTAAAACATATCAACTGAGCTTGGTCAATCATCCCGTCCAAAGCACCGATCACCTGAAAGGATTCAACGAGGGAGGGATTAGCACAAAGCTAAGTGAATGAATATAATCTACAAATTCTGTGAAGCCCAACAAGCTGGCATAGACATCTCTACTATCTAAAAGCCACCTAACCACGTATCACTGTTCACTAGAACACGGAAGTTATAAAACATCTCCGGTTCGGTCATCACTTAAACCCGGAAGTTTAGATAAACATCTCCGGTTGGGTCATCGCTGGAACACGGAAGTTTACAAAACATCTCCGGTTCGTTCAAGAAGATCGGGGTCCTGCCGGAGCCTTAAACCATGGTCGGCCAAACCACGGTAACCGATAGCGGTTCGTGACCAACACCCGGGCAACTCCCTCCCCTTGACCATGCAACAAATACAGGTAAGGTCGGATACCCTTTAGTCGACACCCATTGCCCAGCGCACTGACTTCTCAAACCTCGGTCACCAAGTCAAACCGAGTTGTAGCTACCCGTCAAGCCAAGTCTCTTCACCTATGTGCACAAGGTCATGTATGGTATTCCCTAACACTAGGCATACATAACAAGTAGACCAGCTACGAAAAACACCGCGAAAAACGTCACAACTGAGTTCCCAATCGCGAACTCCAGTTCGCGATCGCGAACTATTGTTCGCGTCGGGAACTCGTATCGCGATCTAGTTCGCGACGACCAACCAAATCCACTGGAGCTACTTCGCGATCGCTAAGTGGAGTTCGCGACGCGAACTCCCCTTATCTGGTATGTTCCTGCAATTTTCTTCAAGGTATGCAAATACCAACCAATTTAAACCAAACACAAGTTGGAGGTTAAATCCACTCACCGAAACCTTCCACTTGTCGAACTCAGAGGTCTAATGCTTCTGAGTCACGATCCCGATTCCTGTACACCAAAGGAATACCGAATTAGTATATAATTCCACCAAATTATAAACAATGTTAAATATACATTTAACACTAACACTTGCACTAGCCAAACACTTAAACCATCATAAGAACATGTCATGACCATCTACACTTACATAGCAAGTCAACTAGTCATTTGCAAGTAATACATTCAAACGGGTCAAACCGGGTTATTAAACAATAATACCTCCTATTATTGAAAACATAACATCAACTCGCAATTCACCAAATGTTACCAATAGCTTTGCTAATCACATAATACTAACCAAATACTTACATCTTCACAATCCAAGTTATTTTAAGTCATTTTACCACTAAATGGCCCACACGGGTCAAAAGCCCGAATATGACTATAACACTTCCAATTTCCATCAAATAGCACAAATTCTCTATAACTAACAAGTCATGAACATGTAACAATTCATCGAGTTCAAAGTTACCAACAATCCATGTATTTTACTTCCAATTTACTAGTTAATCATTTTTAACTAAAAACATCCAAACACAACTGCAAATGCTATAATCTACCATTTAGCAAATCATAACTAATTAATCAATCTAACAAGTTCATAGCTATCACAACCCAACTATTTTACTTCAAAATCATAAGTTATAACTTTTGACCCAAATCATCCAAACACTAGCTATCAAATCTCACCAAAACTTGACATAATCCAATACAAACATATTTGACATATTATCACTTCCTACATATTAATTTAGTCCACATTAACATTAAAACCCATATTAAGTCAAGTTAGAAGCATAAACCAAAACCACACAATTGATACACCCACACACACACACACACACACACACACGAACACACACACACACACACACGAACACACACACACACTCACACATGTGTACATTGTGCTAAAAAGGTTGTACCTTGTGCTAAAATACTTGTACCCAAACAACAAAACATGTCAAACCTTACATAAACACTTAACATACCATTTAACACCATAATCACCAACAAAATCTCAAGAACACATAAACCCTAATTTATTAACTATTATGGAATCGAAAATAAACACATATAGGTCGAAGCTTACCTCAAGAGCTTTCCAAAAACGGGTTTAGATTTAAGATTGGTCAAGAAACAATCACAAGATCTTCAAGATAACCTCAAGAACAATGAAGATGGTGGTGGTTTAGAGAGAGGGAGAGAGAGACGGTAGAGAGAGAGTGAGATGGAGTGAATGACCAAAAAGATGGGCAAGCGCCCCTCTAGGGGCCGGTCAAGGGAGGGGTGGGACCCACTTTTGTTTTTTTTTTTCCATTTTTAACAAATACAATACAAAAGTCCCTTTCGTAGTTAATTTATTTAAAATACCAAACGGGCTCCAATTTTAAAAACGAAAGCATTTCTGGAGACGATATTAAAAGGAGAATCCAAGGATATAAATATCACATTTTCATTTAAACATTTCAGAAAACAGATATTTTAATCCCTTGATTAAAATATCGCAAAAGGACAAAAGGTCAAACAATTCATTTAACACTTAATCAATTTATTCCACATATGGTCAAATAGATATTTTCAAATATCAAAATATACCTAAAACATCTAGGCCAGTTTTAGGATGTTACAGTTGAACTCCAACTAGGTTGAGTTCACCAATAAGTTTATTGAATCTATCAAAAACTTGTGACAAAGATTCATTCTTTTGTCCTTTAAAGTTTTCAAACTCTTGTTTTAGCACTGATTTCATGTTTCTTTTTGTGCTTTTAGTACCAACAAACCTTTTCTCCAGGGCTTGCCATAGCAGTTTTGCATCATCAAATTCAACAAATAAGTGTTGATAGTCGTTAGGAATTGCAAGTAATAAGGTACTTAGAGCTTTTAGTTCAATTCCTATGTCCTTCTTTTCTTTATCACACTTGATTTTGTCGGATTCAGTAGTTGTGCTAGTTGTGGCAACTGGAATGGTTTTATTGCCTTCAAGCACAACTTCCCACATGGTGTAATCAGTAATAAGCATGTATTGCTTAATTCTATTTTTCCACATCCCAAAGTTGTTGGGAGTGAGGATGGGGATTTTGTTTGCTTGTGTGCTTTCATTATTGTCAGACATGATGAAAACGTGGTTTGTGAAAGTATTGAAAACTTTTGTGAGTTCTTGATTCGTAGATCTTAGAGTACAAAGCTCTGATACCACTTGTCAAGATCGATTAACCAAAACAGTTAATAAACACAATGATCTACTCAACAATAGAAGTTACAGCGGATTAACACTATGTTGATTTAATCAAGAATAATAAACTGTAAATAATATAAGAATTATTAAGAACACAGTTATCACAAAAAGCTTCAATGTATATTGATTGATCGAATACAATACACACGTATGTTTACAATTCATAAGGAACTATATATAATAGTTCTTGAAGCCTAACTATTTACCCTAGTTATTCTAGGATACGATTACAATTTGAATTACAAAAGATACGATATTCTAAACAAACTTTCCTAAGATCTCGAACTCGATATACTCCATAAATAACATCATCAGTATCAACTTTGATCGAGCAGTAGTAAATGTGATCATCAGTAGTAAACACGAGATCAGTAATATCTTCTGTAATCAGTATCAACTCCTTAGCAGCATTAAGGTTGTTGATCAGTAGTATCTGCATATCAGTTAACAAGCATGTAAATCAGTAATAACTTGTTTTTATCCCAACAGTGACGTACAATATTTGATCATGAGTTTGAGATTTGTAAGAAACTAGTTGATTTCTACCCGCGCGATGCCGCCGAGATTTTCATATATTATCCAAAATATTTTTTACTGATATTTATACAATACTTAAAATATTATTTTATATTAAGAAAACGAAATATATGTTCCAATATATTTTTCCATAACATAACTTCAAATAAATATACTAATTTTTATATTAATTGTCATCTTATAATAAAATAATAAAATGTGGGTGCAGAGATATTTTATACTTCATCTGTTTCATAATAAGTGATACATTTGGGGGTTCATGCTTTTTTGAGGCAAAACATTATAACGAATGTTAGATTACATTAAATTAAATAGTTAGCGTGTGATCAGTTTCACACATTTTGATTAAAGTGAGTTTAATGATTTTTAAAATTAAAATTAATGATAAATAAGTGCATTACATTAAATACGATAGTTAATAAGTGTGAGTCCTTTTATTTTTTTTACCAAATAAAGTAACTTTTCAAAGTATTTTACTTATTTTAAAGCACCTTAGAATAAAAAGTGTATCACTTATTTTGAAACGGAGGAAGTATAATTTTAAAAACCATTTAATTTTTTTTAAACTAGCAATTTATAAAAGTTTAAGGACTATTTTAAAATTTTAGAAAGGAGGAAAACGAAAATTATTTTGGAAAAGACAAAATTGCTTCCATTTTTCCTAAGGATAAAAATGTAAATCTACTTCCTATGGTAAATGTATAATACTTCGTACATAGATAATTCGTGACGTGGTAAATGTACAATATATAGATAATTCGTGACGTGGTACATGTTCAATTTTTCTAAATTACATATATAGTCCGTATGGTAAATGTAACACCTCAATTTTTCAAAACAATTTAAACTTAAAAATAATTAAAGTTTACAACAAAATCCATAACATCCAAAATATGGTTTAAACAAAAACATTTGGAATGAGTAACAAGTGCCAAAACCGATGCTACAATAATATCAAATCTAAAGCCTAAGGGAATTAAATAAGTACACCGAGCTTAATCATCTAATGCTATAACTACGGGCCACCTAATCCTTAGCTCCCGAACCTGAGTACATAGACATAAAAGAAATACGTAGTACGTGAGACAAAATTGTCTCGTGAGAAACATGAGTTTTAGACCCGGTTATAAATATTTGCAATAAAATAATATTTAAATAAATATCACATTGCACATAAGTCAAACATAATCTCGAGCTTGCCCGAAGCTCACACATACGCGACGGGTCATCCCGAAGCAAACTCCCCCGATGTGGGTTATTATCAGAAGATCTCATGATAATTGGGGTTCTCCCAAACTTACCGAGATCATCACTCCCCCGTCTCGCGGGTTATCGTAATCCCCCTTTTTATCGGGTTATCATAGTCCCCCTAATGTCGGGTTATCGTTCACTTAGATATATATACTACCCTTGCGCAGGGAGGTACCGCTCCAAGTAGTAATCTCAACTCCCCCACGAGTGAGTTATCATTTCTGGAAATTTGACTAACACATAATTGGTCCATCAAACATGAGCCTTAGCTCCATTTCAATCATCATTTCATCATACCAATATCACAATTCATTTCATAACATATAAGCAATTCAATCAATTTCTTTATCAAAATCATTTATTCAATAATGACTCTTTCAATCACTTTAATCATAAAAATCGTTTTACTATGTACTCAGAAAAGATCACATGTACTCACCTTAGCAATGATTATCCAAAATTGTGTTTAACAACACAATGCTTACTCCCAAATCAAATGAATACTTCAAATCTTTAGGTCTTCGTGACCTAACATCAAAACCATCACAATAACTAGTTATTATCCATAACTAATCACTGATGAATCCATAAATACATCCTTAACCACCAAGTTCACCAAACTTGGTGGAATCTCAAACCCTAGTTCTAATTTTCCATCAATAAAACCCAGATCCAACTTGTACACAATGCTTACAAGCTTACAATGAGTGTTTTACACTCATGTTTGGTCATCTTCCCCAAAGATGACATGGTAGGTTGTCCAAACCACCATTGTTACCCAAGAAAAGCTTGAAATCAAGGTAGAAGATGATAATAATCAATAATCCTTACCTTTGGTGTTTAAATCTTCAAGGATGATGAAGATTCAAGCTCTAGACCACCAAAAATCGGCCAAAGTGCTCCAATTTTGGCTGGTAGGGTTGTAGGGTTGTAAGTGAGACTAAACCCTTGTCTAAAAACGAGTTTATATAGTCGAGACATGGCTCTCATCGAGCTCCCGTTGAGCTCCCATCGCGAGGTTGCGCAGCCTCGACTTATATACATGCCTGCGCATTCTCCCACCGAGCTCCCATCGCGACCCAGCACGAAAATCGTCCCACCGACCTTCTGAATTCCCCGTTCCTTCCTCGTGCCCAGCTCCCATCGCGAGGGCTGCATGTCTAGGCTAATCTTTTGATCTCCAAACTTGTTTCTAACCAAATCTTGTCCCGTTTTTTTTATTATTTCGAGTCCCAAATAGTCAAACACTCAATATAATACGACGGTAAACATATTCTAACATAAATAACTTAATCCGTATAAATCCCGATTAAATAATACAAATACGAATATAAAAATTACGGTTTACAGTAAAATATTTGTTCTTTAACTTATGTATATATAAGACTTATTATGTTCGAACCTTACACATTATATACACATGAGGGTGTCTTTGAGTATGTGCATGAGATGCGGCCACATATGACTCATGTTTTAGAGGGGGCCTTATATGTAGAAAAATATTAGAAAGCCTAATTTTTTATATAAATTTTATATTTAAGAGTCTATTTTTATCTATTCGTAGGCATTTAGAATCTATAGGATACATGTATGTATGTGTACCTATGAATTAAAATTAAAATTATAGATAAAATTTTAACTTAACAATTAAATTAGTTTGTGGTGGGGAAAGAGGGTGGGGTGAATCATAGGGAAGCTCACTTGCCATGCACGTAAAGGTGAATTATATAATATACAAGACATGCCTCGTACGCAGGAGGCACAAAGCAACACCACTCTTTGCTTAAACGGCCAAACAGTCTCAAATTTACTATATTAACCTAACATATCCCCTTATGCATCATGTTTAAGGTAATCATACAATTTACTCGGTAAAGCAACATATATGGGACCGTATAAACTGTATACATGCACATCGTATTTGTTTACACCACTAACACTAACTCTATTTAAATTACTTTTAAAAATCTTATTTTATTTAAAAAATATTGAGCTCGACTCGGCATATTTAAACTGCTAAGACTATTTAAATTAATTAAAAAAATCGTTTGAATTTTAGTTGGGGCGAAAGTTATTAGATAAATCCAATGTTTTAAAACCCGGATTTTGAATCAGACCGGCCGACGTCTAAAAAATGGTCGAACCGGTCGGACCGGTTGAACCGGATTACATAAAAAGTCCAAAAATATACAATACAACCATTATAACAAATCCAAAAATTATTTCCCAACAAAATTAAATAACGTTAAGTTCCATATGTATCAAAAATTATAATAAACACTTAATAATCAACTAGAAATTTGATGTTTAAAACTTCATTGCTTAAATCAATTTCTTATAAAGCTAATTAGTTGATGGAAATATCTTGTTATTTGTAATTTATTTCGATGTAGACAGAAATACTGAAACAAAAATCACTGTTCGAACTAACAAATATATGATTCATTGTTTGAACTAGCATATAAACACACAAAAAGAGAACACTACAAAGGTATTAACTCTATCTCATTTTTACATACACTGCTCGAACTAACATACATTCACTGGGGATTACATACTTTATATTTATATAGATATAAACTAACAAGGTTCCCACATTGCCCAAAACATCTATTACAAATAAATTTCCTCCACTATAATAGAAAAAATATTTTCCATAAGACTAATTGTCCCACATTGGTCCAAGAACATTTCTTGGCTCCTTTAGTTGCTTTATAAAAGCTAGATAGGGGAGTAATTTTTAAGTTAAGTCAGAATCCGGCCCAAAGCTTGAATACCCGCCGGGTCAAAAGGCCAGTTCAACCCGGTTTTAACATAAACCGGCCGGTTCAATCCGGTTCATAACTTGGGTATTAACCCGCCTCGTTCGGCCCGGCAAAACATGTGATTCCGGTCCGACCCGGTCTGGCCGGCCGGTCCGACCCGGTCGGACCGGCCGGTCCGACCCGGTCGCGAAAACATTGGATAAATCATAAAAGCAAAGGAGGGGGTACGTGGGGGCAAATAAATAAGTACTCTAAACAAATTTAAAAAAAATAAACAAACAAACAAACACGCGTGCGATGGATGGCGTGAGTGAGAGAGGCAAAAAAGTAAAGTTTGCATGATAACATGCATCATCCATGGTACCATGTCAAAGACTGGTCAACTAACCTTTTATCCGTCAACCCTTTTACTCTCATGTTTCCTAGTTTTTTTGTAAAGTAATATTTATATTATAAATGGTGGATAAAAAGTTAATAAAATGTGCTTTCCTCCGTTTCAAAATAAGTGATACAAATCAGCTTGCATATTTTTTTAGACAAAAGATTGTAATGAAAGTTAAATTAGATTAAATTTGATAGTTGGTGAGTGAGGGATCCTACATATTATGATTAAAGTAAGTTTAATGATATTTAAAAGTAAAAGTAAGGGTAAATGAGTACTTTCACTTTATTAAAGGAGATAATTAGTGGGTATGAGTCCCACTATATTTTACCAAATAAGGAAAGTTTTAAAGTATATAACTTATTTTGAAACACACAAAAATAGAAAACATAGCACTTATTTTGAAATGGACGAAGTATATATCACTGTATTTTAAAATCATGCAAATAAATAATTATTAATTAGAGAACGATGTAACTCCTTTCCGTTATTATTATCAAAACTCTTTTATTATATACATTTAAGTCATAGAGTTGCGTTAGGTCTATCAATTTTATGAAGACCCGAGGAACAAATCCCAACCATTGATCAATAAGATCTAGTGAGATTAATCACATATTTTATACATTGAGGGGTATTTTGGTCATTTTAAAAAACAATTTTTTTTATTTTTTATTTTAGAATTATATATTTTTTTATTTTTTTATTAAAAAAATTAATATTTTTTCATTAATAACACATAATGTGATTGCATATTGAATCACATGTGATTGCGTACTGAATCACATGTGATTGAACTAAAACATCAAATGTGATTAAATATTTTACACTAAAATCACATGTGATTAAGTCTACACGTAATTATCAAATAAATATAAGTTTTTAATGAAATTTTTTTTAAAAAAAATAAATAAAAAAAACCAAAATTTTTTTAAGTGTCAAATGACAAAAATACCCCCTTCATGTATAAACTATGTGATTAATGTTAACCTTTAGATTTTATAAATCAATGATTGAGATTTATTCCTCAGGAATTCGTATAAAAGATAGACCTCCTTAAACGTTTCTCTTAAGTCATAAACAATTGTCTCATACTTCTTAGATATAGTTTTTGAAAAGATATGTAGAAATAGGAGATATTTATAACCAAAAACGATCTTTTAGTCTCTAAGAAAAAAGATTGTATAATTCCTATTAGCTATGCACACTACATTTATTTCTTATATAACATTATATAAGTCTTATAACAAACTATATTATTATACCTGATCATTATAAGTTTGATGAATAAATTTATATTGTACACTTTATTATTGATATTATTTTAGGTTAAAAGAGGTATTGAAGGAAACATAGGGTAGTAGAGGTCTAATGTAGTCAACGGCATGTTAATTAAGTACTCCGTCCGTCCCATAAAAAAATTTATATTTTATTTGGGTACAATCTTTTAGAAGATAGTGATGAGATCATTTGTAATACCTTTGATTAAAATATAAAGTTAGATTTGAGAGAGAAAATACCAAATGGCTAATGGCCTAGTGGTAAAGATGTTTGCTTCCAACCTTGAGGTTGAGGGTTCAAGTACCATAGTGGGCATAGGTGGATTTATGAGTAGATTAGGTTGCTGTTAAAAAAAAAAGATTGGAGAGAGAATGTGTTTTATTGGTAGAATAATTGGTAATATTATTATTTTATTAGGTAGACCCTAAAATTTGAGAAATGTAAACTTTTTTGTGGATAAAATTTTAAGAAGAAATGTAAACTCTTTTGTGGGACGGAATAGTATGAAATAGTAATATCAAATATTAAAATAAGTAAAAAATGAAAATGGAAGGTGGCTTGCATTGTACACGTCGCTCGGCTCCAGGTGAAGATTGAAGAATGGTGAAATGAATCACGTGCGCCGGCGTGTGCCCGTATCTCACATTCCTAATCCTAAGGAACTCATGCAATACCCCTTAAGCAACATCCTCTGTCCCTTCTTTATACTCTTTCCATGTCTCTCAGACTCTCAGTGTATAAAATAGTACTCCCTCCGTCCCACAAAAAAGTTCCCATTTCTAACAAAACTTTTGTCCCACAAAAAAGTTTCCATTTCTCACATTTGATGGGCTCCACATAATAAAATATTATTATTCTTAAGGACCCCACTACTAATATCCACTAACTATCATTCTCTCTCCAATCAAACCTTATATTTTAATCAAAATTAATACCAATGACCCCACCACTAACTACCACCTAAAAACTTGTGTCAAGATGAAATGGGAACTTTTTTGTGGGACGGAGGGAGTAATTATTTAATGGTTGTTTTCAAAGTGTGATAATTTTAAATTATTTACCTATTAAGTGTTTAATTGGGGTGTATTCGAAACACGATTACTTCCTATTAATATTTTGTATTTATGTTATCAGTTATTTGATTAACACAAGTAGGAATGAGCAATCGATCCGCCGTACCGAACCGACCCGAAGGACCAGACCGGACAGGACTAGGACCGGACTTGTATGCGCATGAACGGTCCGGTCTTTGGCCCTTATTTTATATGTTTTTGGTCTTTGTGCCCGTCTTTAATTCAATTAAATTTTAGTTCATTTGAATACTTTGGGTTAAATATCTTGGTTTTAGTTGTTTTGGTTTTATTGATTTTAAATTTTGATTGTGATGGTGATTTTGAATTACAGTTGTGATGTTCCTTTGGTGATTTTGAATTACAGTTGTGATGTTCCCTTTTGTATTTATCATCGACAAAAAAAAAAATATGTGGATCTTGTAACTTGATTTTCTAGTTCGGTCCGATCTGGTCATAAACCGAAACCCGGTGATAAAAAATTGGTTCGGGACCGGACCGCTATTCTTCCTGTTGGTCCGGTCTTTGGTCCTTGCTTTCGACATATTTTTGGTCCGAGTCAAAACCCGGTCCGGGCCAAACGCTCCCCCCTAAACACAAGTATTCAACTAAAAATAATAAGATTAGGAAAGAAAATTAATAAATTCTACATGTTAGTCATTTTATGAGTATAATAAGTAGTAAGATTTAATATAAATTAATATAATTTTTCTTTCAAATATACATTGTAACACCTCAATTTTAAAAACAATATTTAAATAACATTTCATCCCAAAATGCGTATCAATGTCTCACAGTATCGGTGTCAAATACCAGCTTTACAAAAACAAAAGGTTTCTTTTTCAAGATTAAAAGAGCTTACAAAAATTGGTGTTACAAGTTATATTGTAGCCATAGGATAAGATATCTAACTACAAACACCAAGCCAATCTCGACAAGTCTTTGTCTAGCGGTACCTCCTAGATCTTCGATCCCGAACCTGAGTACATAGCAAAAACACAAACATAATACGTGAGACAGAATTGCCTCGTGAGATACATGGGTTTAGACCCAACAATTCAAGTAGTCACATATTGTAAATTTCAATAAAGTAACTTTAATAAATCATAACGGGTCACTTCTGTAACACCTCAAATTTTTACAATAAAACCTTTGCCCAAAATACATCTTTTATAAACAGAAGAACGGTTCCAAATTACGGATTTACAAAAACCTATGGTATGAAATAAGAGTATAAAGTTTTGGTGTTACATTATATATCAAAACCAAAACGAAGTATAATTCCACTCTAGTGTTCTTCTTCTCTAGGCCCCGTACGTCTCCAATCCTACGCACCTACACCTTCGATCCAGAACCCGAGTACATAGCAAACCAAACAACGAGTACGTGAGACAAGAAAGTTTCGTGAGCTACATGGGGTTTAGACCCTAATAATATCAAGCATCACAATATATATATATATATATATATATATATATATATATATATATATATATATATATATATATATATATATATATATATATATATATATATATATATATATATATATATATATATATATATATATATATATATATATATATATAGTGCCCGATTCAGCGCAGAACCATTTAAAGCTACAGAACCGCAGAACCATCCTAACATCCAATGAGCTGTAAATTTTCATACACGCTGTAACCATCCTAACATCCAATGTTACCAATTTTTTATACAAATAATATATAAATATATTTATATATTATGTGTACATTTATATATATAAATATTTATATATTTATATATTTATATATTATGTGTATAAAAAATTGAAAACATTGAATGTATAAATGTGTTAAAGCGTGTATGAAAATGCAAATTAATGTATAACATAGAAAACATTGGATATTAGGATGGTTCTGCACCTTTAAACGGTTCTGCGCTGAATCGGACCCTATATATATATATATATATATATATATATATATATATATATATATATATATATATATATATATATATATGGTTGAATTAGTTTCAGAACCATTTAAGGCTACAGAACCAGCAGAACTCAATCTAAACCATTGATTTTTGAAATGAAATGATCATGGAAGACACATTAATGTATTTGATGAGGGACCCCCAAATATTGGTTTGCATGGATGTCATTCATGCATGTATACATATATGTATATGTTTCATGTATGTTTACATAAGTGTTATCTATACATATATGTATACATGCATGAATGACATCCATGCAAACCAATATTTGGGAGTCCCTCATCAAATACATTAATGTGTCTTCCATGATCATTTCATTTCAAAAATCAATGGTTTAGATTGAGTTCTGCTGGTTCTGTAGCCTTAATTGGTTCTGATTCTAATTCTACACTATATATATATATATATATATATATATATATATATATATATATATATATATATATATATATATATATATATATATATATAGAAGTGGGATCCGGTGAGGACTTTAAAACCGGTGAATACTCGCGAGGAAACCACTAAAAAATTTCAAAAAATTCCGAAAAAAATATATATAACTCCTCATGATTATTACTACATTCGACAAAAAAAAATTGAAAAAAAAATTATGATCCACTTTTTTTTATGGATCATAATAATGATCCATATTTTTTTGTGGATCATTATTATGATCTATTTTTTTTTTGGGATCATTTTTGAATTTTTTTTTTGGATCTTATAGGCTGCGATTTTGATATTTAAAATAGAAATTTTTTTGAAAAAAGTTTGTTTTGGATCATTTTTAGAGTTTTTTTTGAAGTCCTCGCAGTCCTCACCGGGAAAAGAGTCCTCACCGAATCCGGACTCTATATATATATATATATATATATATATATATATATATATATATATATATATATATATATATATATATATATATATATATATATATAACTCCCCATGATTATTACTACATTTGACAAAAAAAAAAAATTTAAAAAAAAAATTATGATCCACTTTTTTTTGTGGATCATAATAATGATCCATATTTTTTTTGTGGATCATTATTATGATCCTTTTTTTTTGATCATTTTTGAAATTTTTTATTTTTTTTTTTGGATCTTATAGGCTGCGATTTTTAAGTTTAAAAAAGAAATTTTTTTGAAAAAAGTTTGTTTTGAATCATTTTTAGGGTTTTTTTTGGAGTCCTCGCAGTCCTCACCGGAAAAGAGTCCTCACCGGATCCAGACCCTATATATATATATATATATATATATATATATATATATATATATATATATATATATATATATATATATATATATATATATATATATATATATATAGGAAAACCTTGTAGGATTCACATGGCGGAACTTGAATCCAACATACCGGATCTCTACTAGTCAATGAGATCACAAGAAGAAAAAGATGAAGAACATTACCTTTAGATTGCTAAAGAATGATCCACCTCTACTGCATCACCTGAACACGCTGCAAGATCGCGTTGTACCAACAAAGTATCACACAAGAACTTGTGTGTGTGTGTTCTTCGTCGAACACCAAACCGAAACCCCAAGGGGTTGTTTGTTCGAGTTCGGCCGAGAGAGGGAGGGAGGGGATTAGGGTTTTGAGTGTGTAATGTGATTAACTTAAAACCCTTGTCCCTTAGTCCTTATTTATAAGGAACTAAGTTACCTTTAGGTCCTTGGAGTTTAATTAGCGATTGCTAGTCAGCTTTCATTTTATTAAAAAAAAATGGTAGGGACTGAGGCTCTGAAGGCTTTACAACTTTCTTCAATTAGGGAATAGCGCAGATGGATCAATCACGCGGTTATGCAGCGTCCTCCAACTCGCTGTTAATTAATTAAACCCTTGGACTTTTACTAGTTAATTAATTAACTATTAATTAACTATCCGTTAAATATTTAACTTAATATTTAACTTTCCTCTTAAATAATAATTAACTTATTATTATTTATTCTCTTCTTTATAATTAACTTAACTAGTTAATTATTCCACACAAATTACTTTATTCGGTTGTCCACTATTGGGTGTGTAGTGGTGTGACCCTTTAGTGCCTTATAACATTGGACACGGTGACCCGTGTACTTATCTGTGCACATAAATCCTTCAGACTCCCACTTGTGCAAGTTAAGTATCACTTACTGATCATCGTTGGCCTATAGGGGTCCCTAGCCAGACATTTAGGATAACCACGTTATAAGAACTCTTACATCCAGAGATAATATTCATAAAATGAATAACACTAACAGATTTTTCTTAATTTGAGTAATAGACATGGAGCAGGGATCTTGTTCTATATACTCGAATTTTCTCAACACTGATTTCGACTTTCTGCAGTAACGCATTACCGAATGATCTAATCATTCTCCGAGCGCGGCCACGCATTTCAGTAGTCTTAATCGTCAAGCGGCCATGAAATATATCTTCTAGTTAAAGAAGGTGCAAATTCCATCTTGACAATTTGCGTTATCTTGCCCACGACTTCTGCTGTCTTAGTCAGGTTCCTTATGATCACCCTTTTACGGTGTGACGTTAGATAAATGCTAAAGATAAGAAGTTGTCGCGTCTCAAACCAAATGTCTCAGGTCAGAGGACATCTACTCGAAATTACTCATGCTTGGGCTCCATGAAGTAATCTCGATCTTTTGGTCACGTCTAATGTTTAGCAAACTCTGTAAACATCTACGAATATTTATTTTAACAACACTTGTTTCTCTATTCAATAACTATGAATAGATAAATATTCATAATGGTATTAACTCATTAATATAGCTCCCACTAAATTCAAGCAACCACAGACATTTAGATACTCAAAACTTTGTGTATCAAGGATAGGTTTAAAACATGTTAAGAATAGACAATGTGAAAATATTACGTAAAACCTCCTATTTCAATCCCACGAAATGTTATTACATAATGTATCGATTTCGAACATGTTTATGAATCATAATAAAAAATTACTAGCTACCAATATCTAGGTACTGCATGCCTATAGGGTGCGCATGCTTCTCATGCTTTGGTCCAGCTAGTGGTTTTGTCAACGGGTCAGCAACGTTGTCATCCGTTGGTATTCTCTTGATTATAATATCACCCTCTCTAACATACTCACGTATGAGGTGATATTTTCAGCGTACATGCCGGGTCTTTTGATGCTCTCTTGGCTCAACAGCTTGCGCTATTATTCCAATATTGTCACAGAATATTTCGATGGGTCTAGAGATACTGGCAATAACTCTAAGATCCTCGATAAAATTCTTAAGCCACATGGCTTCCTTTCCAGCATCATTTGAGGCAATGTACTCAGCCTCTGTAGTCGAATCTGCTATCGTATCTTGTTTCTGACTCTTCCAAGATATAGCTCCTCCGTTTAGTGTGAATACAACTCCCGATTGTGATTTGTAATCGTCTCTGTCGGTTTGAAAGCTTGCATCTGTGTAACCAGTTACACACAATTCTCTCATCGAACCTCCAACGATCAAGAACATTTCTTTCATCCTTCTCATATACTTGAGAATGTTCTTGACATCCACCCAATGGGCCTCACCAGGATTCTTTTGATATCTGCTCGTAAGACTTATGGAGTAAGCAATATCGGGCCTAGTACATAACATGGCATACATTATTGATCCAATTGCCGAAGCATATGGTGCCAAACTCATCCTAGCTAGTTCCTTGCTAGATGTAGGACTCTGAGCTTTGCTCAGTGTAATGCCATGTGTCATTGGAATGAGACCTCTCTTGGAATCACTCATATTGAATCTCTTCAGTACTTTGTCAATGTATGTAATTTGACTAAGTCCAATAAGCCGCCTAGATCTATCTCTGTAGATCTTTATACCAGTATAAACACGGCTTCTCCCAAGTCTTTCATCTGGAAACATTTGCCTAACCAGGATTTTACTCCTTGTAATGCTGGTATATCATTTCCTATGAGCAGTTTTTCATCAACATACAAGACTAGGAAGATTACTATGCTCCCACTGAATTTTGTGTAGACACACGCCTTGAACTCACTCTTGACAAAACCAAATTCTTTGATTCTTTTGTCAAAGTGTAAGTTCTAACTTCTAGATGCTTGCTTCAATCCATAAATGGATTTTTGCAATTTGCATACTTTATCAGGATTCTTTGGATCAGTAAAACCATCCGGTTGTATCATGAATACGTCCTCATTCAACTCCCCGTTAAGGAAGGCTGTTTTAACATCCATTTGCCATATCTCATAGTCGTAATATGTTTATATGGCCATAAGAATTCTAATAGACTTAAGCATAGCGACTGGCGAGTAGGTTTCAGAATAATCCACACCATGTGTTTGCGTGAAACCCTTCACGACAAGTCGTGCTTTGTAAGTTTGCACTTTCCCATCCATGTCAGTTTTCTTCTTGAAAACCCACTTGCATCCAACAGCACGTGACTGTGGTGGCAAGTCTGATAACACCCAAACTTGGTTGTCATACATGGATTGCATCTCTGCTTCCATAGCCTCGAGCCATCTTTTAGACTCCATGCCATCAGCAGCCTCGCTGTAGGTCAACGGTTCTATTAGAATTCCATCATCTTCATTGATCATGAATCCAAGATACCTAACTGGTTCTTGGCGTGGTCTACTGGACCTACGAGGGTTGCGTGTTTCTTCTTCCTCAACCGGTGGGTCTGGTTGGGAATCAACAATTCTTTGTTGAACTAATGGTTCGACAGAAGTCATAGGTGGATCTTCGTTCTCTTCAATTTCTTGAAGTTCTATTTCTTTTCTTGTAGTTTCAGTTCCTAGAAACTTCTCCTCTAAGAAGACACATTTCCGAGCAACAAAAACTTTTTTGTCTTCTTGATGATAGAAATAATATCCTAAGGTTTCCCTTGGATATCCAACGAAGATGCACTTATCTGACTTGGGGTTTAGTTTGTCTGTGAAGTTACGTCTAACGTATGCTTCACAACCCCAAATCTTGAGAAAAGACAATGTTGGCTTTCTCCCCGTCCAGTGCTCGAACGGAGTCTCTTCTACTGACTTGATCGGAACCCTATTCAGTGTGAATGCTGCAGTCTCGAGTGCATGTCCCCAAAATGATAGTGGTAGTGGGGCGCGACACATCATTGAACGTACCATGTCTAACAAGGTGCGATTTCTCCTTTCTGATACACCATTCATCTGAGGTGTATACGGAGGTGTGAGTTGTGAAACAATCCCACATTCCTTCAAATGATCGTTGAACTCTTGGCTCAAATATTCGCCTCCTCGGTCCGACCGAAGTGACTTTATTTTCTTGCCCAGTTGGTTTTCTACTTCCCTCAGATATTCTTTGAACTTGTCAAAGCTTTCAGACTTTAGTCTCATAAGAAAGACATAACCATACCTACTGAGGTCGTCAGTGAAGGTAATGAAGTAGCGGTATCCAACTCTGGCTTCTGGAGTAAAGGGTCCACACACATCAGTGTGTATAATTCCTAACAACTCGCCCGCCCTTTCATTGAAATGGTTGAAAGGGTATTTTGTCATTTTACCAGATAAACATGATTCGCATATGATTCCAAATCAAATGGCTCTAGAATTCCATCATCGTGGAGCTTCTTAATGCGAGTCTCGTTTATATGACCTAAATGACAATGCCGAAGATAAGTTTGATTCAAGTTACTCTTGGATCTTTTACTTATATGATAAACGTCTCGTTCTATGTTATTTAGATTTAACGTTAATAGACCATTATGAGAATTTGCTTTAAAATATAAAATGTCATCTTTTAAACAAGAAATCGTTTTTTCATGAAACTCATAATAAAAACCACTGTCTATAAGTAAATCAAATGAAATAACATTTTTAATAAGTCTAGGAACATAATAGCAATCTTTAAGTTCCAAGACTCTTCCTGAAGGCAACTTGAGAAGATATGTTCCTACGGCTTCGGCTCCAACCTTTGAACCTTCGCCTACTCGTAGTTCAACATCTCCTCGTCCCAGCCTCCTGTTCTTCTTAAATCCCTGCAAGTGATTGCAAATGTGATGACCACATCCGGTATCCAATACCCAGGATTCACTAGAAGTAACGAGACAATCAATCATAAAGATACCTGAATCACTGAAAAATTCAGTGTCGAACAGTCCCACATCGGACGTGTGCTCACAAATATCCTTGCTGCCACAAGTTGGGCAACACAAATCAGCAAAGTCTCTTAACAATCATCGAACTCAACCATCTGAACCTCAGGAAGTGGTTCTTCCTCTAGCCTTTGAACATCGCGAATACATAAGAGAATCTCGTGTAGTCCTGCAACGGTCAAATCAAAACTCCCAACCAAACGTACTACCTTGTTCTGATAGTATTGAGTGAGGGATCCAAACAAGAATAGAATATGTTCATGTTAATTTGATGTGCCAGTAACTTGGGTGAGACAATCTAGCAACCTTCTTATGTTAATAATGAAGGATTTATGTGCACAGTTAGTCAACCTATGATGATACATCCATGCCTACGAAACACTTAAGGGTCACACCGGTGAGTGCATGTAATACGAGTAAGATATGTAATGATACTTAAGAGGAATGATTCATAATAAGTCATTTATGAATCATATTAAGTATTAAGTCAAGTTTGACTTATTACTAGATTAGTTTACTAACTAATTGATACAAATATTTGTACATTTACTAGTTGAGTAAATATACAATGTGTTAATTATAGATTATCCATAATATGATTTAAAGCCATTAAATCATATAGTGTTTGGATAATATTATTGTTTAGATTATATAAAGTTTATTATATAATCAATTATTAAAAGTATAAATACAAGAATATATTTCGTATATATGGGTACCGAAATATTAAGTGTATAATACTAGACATTTAATAATTAAGTGTAACAATAATAACTAGATAAACTACAAGGGTTTAATGTGTAAAAGATAAGTTTAATTAAGAGATTGATCTTAATTAAACTAGAAGGGCCCTTAGTGAAAGTCCTTCTATTATAAATAGAAGGCTTGGGGTTCCCTTATTGTGTTACACCTCATTGCCGAAAACCCTAGCCTCTATCTCTTGAGTTTCGGCCGAAACACACACACATGAACACAAGCCTTGTGTTCTTCGTGTTCTTCGTGTTATTCGTTCGTTCTTCGTATTCTTCAAGTCTTGAAGATTCGAAGATCACTACAAGGATCAACTAGAAGGTCACTCGTCGTGTTCATCACCAGTGGACTTTCTTAAGCAAACAACAAGGTATGTTTTGAGAAAACCCTTTTCTCCCTTCTCCTCTCTTGGCCGAATTCGACACCAAGAACCCTAGGGTTCTTGGTTGGCCGTCGAATACCACAAGGGTATGTGGGTGTTCGAGTTTTTCATACAAGGTTTCTTTCATTGTTAATCTAATCTAGATCTCCAAGATCCCAATCCTTTAGGGTTTAAGGATTAAGTTTAATCCCACTTCCGCTTCTAGGGATTAAATTAGCTAGATGGTTTAACCGGTCAAGAACAAGTTCATGTTCTTGGTCAGTGTGGTTCGAACCAAGTAATCTAGGAGGTTGACCCAACTGGTCAATCAGTGTCAATGAAACCCTTCAGTGGTATCAGAGCGTTGGTTTAGAGATCTAAACTAGATTAACAAAGTTTGTTTGTTTATTTTTATTAAAGTTTTTTTTGTTCCATTTTTTTCTTCTTCTTCTTAACTCACGAAAAAGGGTAAGAACCCTAGGACCAAGCATGTTAAACTAGTTAAGTTTAATTGGTCAAAAGGATTCTATAAAAACCCTAGAAATTTCGTGTAAGGCAAAGAACCTTAGGATCAAGTATGTTAAACAAGATTTGTTTAACTGATCAAAAGGCTTCTTTCCCTAACCATAGCAATTTCCGAAAATTGTAGAACCCTAGGATCAAGATTGTCAAAAATTTTGATCAAGAGGATTCTTTCCTTAATTATTAGATCTTCAAAATCTAGGATCAAGTACGTTAAACCAAGTTTTGGTTTAATTGATCAAAAAGGATTCTTTCATTTTTCCTCAAGATTTTCGTGATCAAGGAGGTTCCTTTGACACCAAGTTTGTTAAATTAGCTTAGTTTAATTGGTGGAAAAGTTTCCTATGCTTTAAGGATTTTTCGAAAAACCCTAGACATAATCTAGGACTAAGAACATTAAACTAGTTTGAGTTTAATTGTTTAAAAGAATTAATTAGGATAATAATCTAAAACCTAGATAATTAAACAAGTTCATGTTTAATAGGTTTAATTATTATTTTAGTAGATTTATTAAAACTAGTTCTTTAAACCTAGAAATCTGGACAAAGTTTATTGTCTATAAGGTTTAAATTAAAAAGTTTAAATAAATTTATTAGGGTTATAATGTATCTTAGAATTTAAACAAAGTTTATTGTTAAAATAGGATTGATTAGAATTAATCTTTTAATAAATAATATCTTTGATCAAGAAAGTCAAAACCCTAGTTTTGATGGATCAAAGACAAGATTATGGTTTAACTAAATTAATGAGCATTAAAAGAAGTGTTAATTTTTAATTCAAGAAATTAACAAGATGTATATATATATATATATATATATATATATATATATATATATATATATATATATATATATATATATATATATATATATATATATATATATATATATATTATATTTCGGATTTTTAAATATTTAAAAAGGATAAAATGAATTTTAATAAATAAAGTAGTTTATACGTATTTTAATTAGATTAAGTTAAAATACATACGTATAAATTAGATGTAATATTCTTGTTCGAATGTTACAAGTTTATTTTAAAAGTAAATATATATGTATATATATCAAATACAAGATTAAATGAAACATTAAAAGATAATGTTATTTTGATCTTAAAGGCTAAATAATATTACTAGATATTGTATAAGTTGATTATATAATTAAGACTAGAATGTACAAAGTTATGATTTCATTATAACTAGAAATTGTACAAGTTGAGATTATATGATGAACTAGAAATATACAAAGTTATATATTATTATTATAAGCAATGGCAGTACCAAGGGGTGGGCAGGGTGGGCATCTGCCCACCCCAAATTTTTTCCAATTAGTATAAATTTTTTAGAGGTCGGTTCATTTTTTCGTTTGGTTCATCCAAATATACATAATATATGAGCGATAGCTAATACACCTCATATATTAGCTCAGTGGCTAACTCATGTATCTTAAAACATATAACATTTAGTTTAAATCCCTTCCATAAACATATATATTTTTTAAAATTTCTTTTTTTTTCTTTCCCATTTTAATGTTTCTTTTACTCTATCTCCTATTAAAAGTTTCTTTTTTTTATTCATTTTTCCTAGGTTTATTTCATTTATTCGATCACAAATATATTTAAACCAGTGACATATTAGTCCACAACATCTATATATGAACACTTTAAAAACTTACTTGAACTTTATAATAAAACTACGAATATGAGTTAAAAATATAAACTGTGTATACGAAATCTATCATTATAAAAAATTGTAACCTATTTTTTATATTACTAAATTTTAGAATTTTTATTTTCAACTTAACTAACGCGTGAATTTTAATTTTGACTAATTTAGTTTACGTTTAGACTTTGTTCAAACTAAAACTAATTTGATTTGTTTTACAATTTGACTTTAAATAAAACTTCAATAAAAAAACTTGACTTGCACTCCAAAATTTTGCCCACCTTTAAAAATTTGTCTGGTGCCGCCCCTGATTATAAGGTGTATAAAGTTATAAGTTATTATAACTAGATAATTATACAAGTATAATATAAGTATTTTACAAGTCATGTAAGATACTAGATTAATGATCAATAGTTAAATAACAAGATAACTTTAGAACCTATATTTAACTAGTCCAAGTTAAATGTAAGAAAGGTTTAAACAAACTAAGGATTATTATATATAGTCTTTATATAATAGATTTATTAGTTTCACCAAGTATAGACCGGTGATTGTGTTTGCTCAAGTTCCATCATGGTTGTTGGAGCTAGTGGGAGCTACACAAGAAAAATCACAAAGTTTATGAATGTGTCGCCAAGACATAAGTTTTGGTCGAATCTAATAAGTCAAAACAAATGTTTAATTTCATTATTAAACATGTGAAAAACTAGGTATGTTAAACTAGATTTATGATTCAAGTTTATGAATCGTAAAAGAATTAAAAGTTTAAACATAAGTATTAAAGTTTTTCAAGAAAAATAAAACAAGTAAGTTTTTATTCTAGATATGGTTTTTCCCAAAACCTAGTAAAACGTTTTGTAAACCTCGTTTTAGGTATACATTTAAAACGCGCAAATTCTTGAAACTGTAAGTTTTAAAGAAAAGTTCTTTAGGTTTAAAAAAAGGTGTCTTGTTGAATTCTTGAATTCACAAGTCACATATTTTAAACAAGGATTAAGATTGGAATAAGGTTTAAGTTTAGTTTAAGACTTAAACAAACCCAAGAAAATCTTAGATCTAAGTACTATCCACCTAATGGAACACCTTACTTGTTCAACGATATTCATATTGTAAGGATAAAGAACCTTAGATATGGATTCAAATCATTGCGAGTGTTAGGGTGCGTAAGGTTCTGTGATAATCGGGAGTCCCGGCGCAGAACATCGCACTGTCTTAGATGGTTTGATCTACTTTGGTGATAATCGGGAGTCCCAGCCCAAAAAGTACTTGAGTAGAATAAACATACTAGACTTTATTACTAACTTAGAAATGTACAATTAGATTGTACAAGGTTGTAATAAGTTATAAGTCTAAAGATTCTATGACCCCTAGGAATCGTGTCAAGTGTTGATACGATCAGTAAGGATGTTACCTACCAGAAATAGCATGTCTCGTCGGGAAGTGCCCAAACCTTACAGCGAGAATGTAATATATGGATCCTAGGCCTAAAATATTAATTATGAGTTTATAATATATTTTAGAGAATGTTTATTGATCATTACTAATTAAACTAGGTTTGATTTTTGTAATAAGTTATAAGTCTAAAGATTCTACGACCCCTAGGAATCGTGTCAAGTCTTGATACGATCAGTAAGGATGTTACCTACCAGAAATAGCATGTCTCGTCCGGAAGTGCCCAAACCTTGCGGCGAGAATGTAATATATGGATCATAGGCCTAAAATATTAATTATGAGTTTAAAATATATTTTAGAGAATGTTTATTGATGATTACTAATTAAACTGGGTTTGATTTGTAGATGGCAGCAACAAACACAACGATAACTTACAACAAACTCTCGCGACGTTTCTTTCTAGGAAAGAAAGAAATGACTGGGTCAAATTTCCTCAATTGGAGACGTGATTTTAAAATCATGCTCAGACAAGAGAGGGATAGGATTGACCGTGAAAGAAACGTGTTGAAAGCTCCTGCCGAGGATGCAAAGAATGAACCAACACAAGCATTTTACGCTTGTAGGTCACTCATTTCTTGCAAGATGGCTAAGGGAGCATCAGTAGGTGCACACGTCATGAGAAAGAAAGTGCACATTGATCACCTCTCTAGACTTGGTCATCACGTACCATTGCAGTTAGCAAATGACACTGTACTGAACTCATTGTCAGATGACTACAAAGTCTTTGTAGCCAACTACAGCAAACGTAATATGGATAATTCCATTCCCGAGCTACGATCCATGCTCGAGGCTGTTGAGTTGAATATTAAGACCAATTCTAAAAGGAGTCACACAACTGATGATAGCGATGAAGAAGGGCATGATGGTAAAGGAAAGGGTAAAACCAATCCTAGCCAAGAAGTGCCAAATGGTAAAGGTGTCAAACATAAGGTCAAGAAGGTTAAGCCTAACACGACGAGGACCGAGAATCGGTGCTTCAAGTGTGGTGAGGCTGGGCATTGGAAAAGAAATAGTCCAAAGAGTGCAAGTGGTGGTGGAGGAAATGCAAGTTCCTCAGGTAACACAACCACACTTCTTAATCACTATTAAGATACTTGTAAAGTACATTACGAGTAATCTAAATTTTGCAATCGTTTATTGCAGGAGGAGATGGAAAGTGATAATGACCGGCATAAGATGGTGATGATCCCACAAGCACCAAGTTCTTATGATTCAGTAGTTTATGGATTCAGAAAAACAATTTCAATTTCTGTTGGATATTTTTTATTTTTTGTTAAAACAAGTTTTTCTTTGTTTTTTTTAATAAGAATCCATGGTTGAATTATATTATGTGCGTGCATGTGTGATAATTACACTAGTCAAGTTTTATGACTAGATTGTAAGTCAAGTTTTGATTTACTTTATATTTCATGTTTTATACTTGTTTGGTTGTTGTATGATAAATAATGTCTTAGAAGCTCAATACTTAGATACTAGAAATTAGAAGTTTTTCTTATAAAGTATTTAAGAGTTTTTATGGAAAAAATAAAGTTCAAAGTACATTGAACTTATTTAAAACATCTTAAGTAATGGTTACTTATGATAGTACGTTTTAAATATTAGTATTAATATAGTATGATTATATTGGATATAATCAAGATAGACTTTAAAGAGTATTATTACAAGTCTTTTATACTTGTAATGAAGGAATTTAATGAAGTCATAATTTTTATACTTGTAATAATACTCTTTAAAGTCTATCTTGATTATATCCTATATAATCATACTATATTAACATTAATACTTTAAAACTTACTATCATAAGTAACCATTACTTAAGATGTTTTAAATAAGTTCAGTGTACCTTGAACTTCATGCTTTCCATAAAAACTCTTAAATACTTTCATTAGAAAAACTTTCTAATTACTAGCATCTAAGTAATTTGAGCTTCTAAGATATTCACACAACAATCAAACAAATATAAACAATGAGATCATTATTAAGTCAATACTTGACTTTATAATCTAGTCATAAAACTTGACTAGTATAATCAACACACACGCACACACAATATAATTCAACCATGGATTCAACGATAAACTTAAAATACCAAAATTTATCATAAAAATAGAAAATGTAATTTTGTTCAAAACAACTTAAAAACGAAAATTGTTTTACTGAATCCATACGAAAAAATACTGAATAAAAACGTGGTGCTTGTGGGATCATTATCTCATGTTAGTCCATCTCACTTTTCATCATCTCATGCAATAAACGATTGCTAAAGTTGAGTACTCGTAATAACTTTTACAAGTAGGAAAGGAGTATCTAGAAGTTGGTCAAGTCAACTGAGTAGCAAGCATGGCCTCCTACCCTTTGACCCTCGCCACAACCAAGACATCGTTTCTCGATCCTTGTTTTGTTTGGCTTTACCTTCTTGACCTTTTGTTTGACTCTATTACGCTTGGGCACGTTTTGGCTGAGATCGGTTTTACCCTTCCCTTTCCACTGCGACTCTTTCTCTTTTTCATTACCATCATCAATTACTATGAGATCATTCTTAAACTTGGTCCCCAAACTCAACTTATTAGTCTTGAGCATGGAATGTAGCTCATCAATGGATTGCTCCATGTTATGCATGTTGTAGTTGACTACATAAGGCTTATAGTCATCTGACAACGAGTTGAGTATCATTACTGTTGCTAATTGCAACGGTACTGGGTGTCCTAGTCATTCAACATGATCCATGTGCTCTTTCACTTTCATGACGTGAGCACTTACTGATGATCCCTTAACCATATTGCAAGAGTTGAACACTCTACAAGCGTAATATGCTTGTCCTGGTTCATCTCTAGCATTCGTGGCAAGGTCAATTAGTATTGCTCTTTCTAGGACAATTCTTTTCTCTCATGCCTAAGCATAATCCGAAGATCACGCTTCCAATTGAGAAACTTTGACCTAGTCAATTTGTCCTTTTCTAGAAACAAGCGTAGTGAGAGATTATTGGTACGTGTCATTTTGGTTGTTGCTGCCGTCTACAAATCAAACCCAGTTTAATAAGTAATCATCAACAAACATTCTCTAAAATATATTATAAACCCATAATTTATATTTTAGGCCTAGGATCCATATATCACATTCTCGCCGCAAGGTTTGGGCACTTCCCGACGAGACATGCTGTTTCTCGTAGGTAACATCCTTACCGATCGTATCAAGACTTGACACGATTCCTAGGGGTCGTAGAATCTTTAGACTTATAACTTATTACAACATTGTACGAATTTAATCATACATTTCTAAGTTGCAATAAAGTCTAGTATGTTTATTCTACTCAAGTACTTTTTGGGTCCGGACTCCCGATTATCACCAAAGTAGATCAGACCATCTAAGACAGTGCGATGTTCTGCGCCGGGACTCCCGATTATCACAGAACCCTACGCACCCCAACACTCGCAATGATTTGAATCCATATCTAAGGTTCTTTCTCCTTACAATATGAATATCGTTTAACAAGTGAGGTGTTCCATTAGATGGATAGTACTTAGATCTAAGATTTTCTTGGGTTTGTTTAAGTCTTAAACTAAACTTAAACCTTATTCCAATCTTAATCTTTTAAAATGTGTGACTTGTATACTCAAGAATTCTACAAGACACCTTTTTAAATCTTAGGAACCTTTTTCTTTAAAACTTATAGTTTCAAAAGGTTTGCGCGATTTATATGTATACCTAAAATGAGGTGTACAATACGTTTTACTAGGTTTTCTGAAAAACCTTTTTTTTATAAAACTTGCTCGTTTTATTTTCTTTGAGAAACACGAACCATATGTTAAACTTTAAAATGTGAATTTTAATCACTTTATGATTCATAAACTTGAATCGTAATCCTACTTTAACACACCTTGTTTTTCACTTGTTTAATAATAAAATTAAACACTTATTTTAACTTCATTAAATTCACCAAAACTATGTCCTAAGGACATCTTTATAAACTTTGCGATTTTATTGTGTAGCTCCCACTAACTCCAACAACCATGATGGAACTTGAGTAAACACAATCACCGGTCTATCCTTGGTGAAACTAACAAACTTATTATATAAAGACTATATATAATAATTCTTAGTTTGTTTAAACCTTTCTTACATTTAACTCAAACTAGTTAAATATAGGTTCTTAAATTTCCTATGTTATTTTACCCTTGATCATTAATCTAGTATTTTACGTAACTCGTAATATACTTGTATAAATAACTAGTTATAATTACTTACAACTTTATACAATCTAATTATAATATTTATAACTTTTGTATCATCTAATTATAATATAACTTCGTTTGTACAATTTCTAGTTGTTTACAACTTTGTACATTCTAGTTTACATTATAACTTAGTACAAATTTCTAGTTACTTAATATTTTAAGTATGATCAAAATAACATTTATTTTAATTGATCCATTTAATCTTGTATTATATATATATATAATTTATTTCTTTTAAAAACTTATAACATTCTTAGTAAGAATATTACACCTAATTTGTACATTTGTATTTTAACTTAGACTAATTAAAATACGTACAAACTATTTTATCTTTTAAAATCACTTTTAAATAATTTGGAAAAAATCCGAAAATTATATATAATATAATATAAATACATCTTGTTAATTTTAAGACTTTAAATTAACACTTCTCTTTTATCCTTAATTAAATTTAATTAATTAAACCCTTATCTTGTTCTTGATCGATTAAAACCAAGTATTAATTTTCTTGATCAATAACATCTCTTAGTTATAGATTAATCCTAATCAATCCTATTCAAACAATTATTAAACTTTGTTTAAATTCTAGGATAGATTATAACTTTAATAGATTTATTTAAACTTATTAATTTAAACCTTTATAGACAATAAAACTTTGTCTAGATTTCTAGGTTTAAAGAACTAGTTTTAATAAACTCATTAAAACAATAATCAAACCTTATTAAACATAAACTTGTTTAATTTTCTAGGTTCTAGATTATGTTCTTGATTAATCCTACTAACCAATTAAACTAAACTAGTTTAATGTTCTTGGTCATAGGTTATTCTAGGGTTTCGAAATTCCTTATGCCTAAGAAACTTTTCCACCAATTAAACTAAACTAGTTTAATCAAACTTGGTGTCCAAGTTTCCTCCATGATTCACGAAATCTTGGGAGAAAAGGAAAGAATCCTTTTTTTTTACCAATTAAACTAAAACTTAGTTTAACATACTTGGTCCTAGATTTTGAAGATCAAGTAATAAGGAAAGAATCCTTTTGACCAAAATTTTTGACATTCTTGATCCTAGGGTTCTTGTAATTTTTGAAATTACTAGGGTTAGTGAAAGAAGCCTTTTGACCAATTAAACTAAAATAGTTTAATGTTCTTGGTCCTAGGGTTCTTTCTAGATCTCGAAATTACTAGGGTTTAGAATCCTTATGACCAATTAAACTAAACGGTTTAACATTCTTGGTCTAGGGTTCTTTACCCTTTTCGAAATCTACAAGGAAGAAAAAGAAGAAGAAACAAAAAAATAAAAAAAACTTGGAAATTAAACAAACAAAAACTTTGTTATTCTTGTTTAGATTTTTAAACCAACGCTCTGATACCACTGAAGGGTTTCATTGTAACTGATTAACCACTTGGGTCAACCTCCTAGTATACTTGGTTCGAACCATACTGACAAGAACATGAACTTGTTCTTGCCGGTTAAACCAATTAGCTAGTTTAATCCCTAAAAGCGGAACTGAGATTAAACTTAATCCTTAAACCCTAAAGGATTATGCGATGTTTGAAATCTAAACTAGATTAACAAGAAAGAAACCTTGTACGAAAAATTCGAACACACACAAGCTTGTGTGTGTTTGTCGAACACTGACCAAGAACCCTAGGGTTCTTGGTTCGTCGACTTCGAACAAGAGGGATGGGGAAAAAGGGTTTTCCAAATCATACCTTAACTGCTTAAGATTAGTCCACCAGTGATGAGCAAGACAAGAAACCTTCTAGCCGGTTCTTGCAACGATCCTTGAATAAATCGATCAATCTTCGAAGAACACGAAGAACGAACGAAGAACACTTGAAGAACACCAAGCTTGGTGTTCTTCCTTGTTTTGGCCGATTCTAAGGGGTGGGAAGGAGGGAATTTTCGTGGGTGTAGCAAGGGGTGGAAAAAGGTTGCCTAAGCCTCTTATTTATAATAGAATAAGTTGCACTTTAGGTCCTTCTAGTTTAATTAAGCTTAATCTCTTAATTAAACTTTCCCTTTCTTTGTTTCTAACCCTTATAGTTTAACTATTTATTATTATTGCATTTAACTATTAAATATCTAGTATCATACACTTTATATATTTCGGTATTATACATACACGAAATATATACTTGTATTTATACTTTTAATAATTAATTATATAATAACCTTCATATAATTTATACAATAATATTATCCAATTACCATATGATTTAATTGCTTTAAATCATATTATGGATAATCTATAATTAACACATTGTATATTTACTCAACTAGTAAATGTACAAATACTTGCATTAATTAGTCAGTTAAGCTAATCTAGTAATAAGTTAATCTTAACTTAATACTTAACTGATTTATAATGACTATTATAAATCATTCCTCTCCAAGTATCATTGCATAATAACTACTCGTATTACATGCACTCACCGGTGTGACCCTTAAGTGTTTCGTAGGCATGGACGTGTCATCATAGGTTGACTAACTGTGCACATAAATCCATCAGACTCCCACTTGTGCAAGTTTGTAACCTTAACTTGATGGCACTAGCCTGCAGCGGCCCCTAGACAGGCAATACAGGATAACCAACCCCATAGAAACAGCTTTGTAACCCAGGTATAGTTTTTGAAAAACTCTTTTAATAGCGTCGCCTAGTAAGGAACACTCTGTCTTTACTTCTTGGGTAACGTGTTAGGTTTATCCCTTGCAGCACGATATTTGTGATAACGAATACGAGCATGGTAGAAATTATCAACTCCTGTACTCGAAATCATTTCTTGACCTCTTGATTTAAAACTGTGTGATAACGACAAAGAACAAATCAGTTCGTTGAGCACGGCCGTGCATTTTCAGTTTTATCATCATGTCAAGGACAAAGAACAAATCAGTTCGACAATAATATCTAACTAATTTGACATACCAGAAATCTACACAAGTAATCAAATAAACTCAACACACGTAAATGAAATGTATTTCCATGGCTATGTACGCAGTAAAGTCCACACGTACTCACCTTAGCAAATCTTGCTCCAAATATGTCCTCAAACACAATCCATTCTTCCCAACGAGTTAACCCCTTTTCAAGACTTCACCAAAATCCCTATTATACAATCACAACTTGTTCAACAACATAAACTACTAATAATAAACCCTTTTATCACTAGATGCCCTTTTATAACATTTTCCCCCAATTTTGGTGACTTCTAAAACCCTAGGTTTTTACCAATCTTATGATTCTTACAAATCTTAAGCATACACTTGTTTCCTTTGTTAAAATACCATTTATTAAGTGTATACAACGTTTATTTCACCATTTAAGGAAAACCCAAGAACTAGGATTTGAGATCCAAACTTTTACTTCCATGGATCTAAGGCTACAACTACAAAGGAGTGAAGATTTACCTTTAATCATCCACTAGGAGTGAAATATCACAAGATTTGGTGAAGAAATCAACCTCAAACAACACTTTGCACTCAAACTCATTCACACACTTGTTGGGAGAGTTTCTAGGGTTTGTGATGGCATTAAATGGACAAAATCCCGCATTTAAGACCTGATCTGCAACTTACGCGCCGCCATCCTCTGAATCGCATCGGTATCTGCTACTCCGTGTTAATTCGCGCCGGTAGTTCGCGTCGCGATCTCCAACGCGATCCCAAAATCGCATTCGTCCCCAACGCTATTTCGGCTCGCTGTCCCAACGTTGCACAAGATAGGGCCGCTATCTCCCAGATAGCGCCGCTATCTATACCTGGTGGCTTAGGCTGCACTTTTTGATGTCCTTTTCGACCCGGTTTCGACTTTATCAACATAATACACATATCAAACGATATCCAAATGACACGAAACCAATTCCCACGTATTTTAAATGATTTATCTTTATTTATCATATTTTTACATAATTTATTTAATACAAAATTTTGGTTCGTTACAACTATCTACCCCTTAAGAATATTCCGTCCTCAGAATCTCATCGTAGTTCACAAAGTCCGGTTACCTTTTTCGAATCTCGTATTTGACCTCCCAAGTCAAATTTGGTCCAAGGGAATGTTTCCACTTCACCAATACCAACTCTATCTCTTTATTCCGAAGCTTCTTGGTCTTTGTCTCTAGTATAGCCTCGGGCTCTTCAATTAACCGATTCGGGGAATCAACCTGCAACTCTTGCAATGGAATAATATTTTCCACTTCCCCAATAAACTTCTTCAAACAACTCACGTGAAAGGTGTCATGCACACCTTGAAGCTCGGGTGGAAGTTCCAACTTAAATGCTTGAAGACCAATTCGCTTTAAGATCTTGAACAGTCCGACATATCTCGGACTCAACTTCCCTTTCTTTCTAAACTGCATTACACCTTTCCAAGGTGACACTTTCAACATTGCCATATCCCCGACATCTAAGTCGTATGGTCGTTTTTCAAACCCGAGTAGCTTCGTTGTCTATCTTGAGCGGCTTTCATGTTGGCTTGTATCACACCAATCTTTTCATTTGTTATCTTCACAATCTCGGGACCCGTGACCTTTGTCTCTCCCGCTTCAAGCCAACAAGATGGAGTTCTACACTTTCTCCCATATAATGCCTCATAAGGCGGCATTCTGATACTAGAATGATAACTATTATTGTATGAGAACTCGACTAACGGTATATGTTCATCCCATTTACCCCCAAAATCCAATACACACGATCTCAACATATATTCAACCGTTTGAATTGTTCGTTCACTTTGACCTTTGGTTTGCGGATGATAAGTGTGGGGTTTCACAACACTGATCGACCCATTGGGTCAACCTCCTAGTACACTTGGTTCGACCATAACTGATAAGAACATGAACTTGTTCATACCGATTGAACCAACTAGCTAGTTTAATCCCTAACACGGAACTGAAATTAAACTTAATCCTTAAACCCTAAAGGATTGGGGATGTTTGAAATCTAGACTAGATTAACAAGAAAAGAAGCTTGTACGAAAAACTTGAACACACACACAGCTTGTGTGTATTCGACGAACCAACCAAGAACCCTAGGGTTCTTGTTCGTCCGTTCGCACCAAGGGGGAAGGGAAAAAAAGGGTTTTCCAAGTCATACCTTAACTGCTTAAGTTAGTCCGCTGGTGATGATGCACAACAAGGAACCTTCTAGTCGGTCCAGCAATGATCTTCGATCTTCAAGACTTGAAGAACACGAAGAACGAAGGAAGAACACGAAGAACACAAGCTTGTGTTCTTGGGGTTGTGTTCGGCCGAAACCAAGGGGAGGAGGGGGAAGGATTTCGTGGGCTTGTAAGGGGTTTTAGGGTTACCCTAAGCCTCTTATTTATAGTTAAATAAGTTGCACTTTTGGACCCTCTGGTTTAATTAAGATTAATTCTTTAATTAAACTTTCCTTTTTACGTGTCCTTCCCTTATAATTTAACTAGTTATTATTGTTGCACTTAACTATTAAATGTCGAGTATTACACACTTATATATTTCAGTATTATATATATACACGAAATATATACTTTGTATTTATACTTTTAATAATTAATTATATAATAAACTTTATATAATTTAGACAATAATATTATCCAAAAACTATATGATTTAATAGCTTTAAATCATATTATGGATAATCTATAATTAACACATTATATATTTACTCAACTAGTAAATGTACAAATACTTGTATTAATTAGTTAGTTAAACTAATCTAGTAATAAGTTAAACCTAACTTAATAGTTAACTGATTTATAACGAATATTTCCTCTCCAAGCATCATTGCAAATCTTACTTGTATTACATGCACTCACCAGCGTGACCCTTAAGTGTTTCGTAGACATGGACGTGTCACCATAGGTTGACTAAATATGCACATAATTCCAACAATAAGTCGTGCTCAACTGCAACTTTGTACCCAAATCTTCTTGCAACGATCTCCAAAATCTCGAGGTAAACCTCGCATCTCTATCGGATACAATCGACAACGGAACCCCGTGGAGTCGAACCACCTCATCAACATATAACTTAGCCCACCTCTAAAGTGGCAAGGTTTCCCGAATGGGTAGAAATAACGCACTCTTGGCCAACCGGTCTACTATAACCCAAATGGCATCATGCTGTCATAGCCAAGGTAACTGGAATGCCTCCAATCTACCAAGACTCATAGGTATTGGGTAACTATAATGCCTCCAATCTAGCACAAACCTTAAGGAACTATGATAACTAAAATGCCTCTAATCAATCACAGCCCTGGGACATCATCATCAATATGTCAATCGTCTTTCCTCATTTATCTTCATGAGCCTTTAGCTCCATCAATTCTCAAACATATATCAATTCATCATTACATAAACAATTCATACACAAATAATCAATTTACTCAAGGACACGATAAAACATTTAACAGTAAACATTACTAACTATGTACTCAGTTTAAAAGTTCACATGTACTCACGTTAGCCAAGCTTACTCCAAAATGTGTCTCTCGAACACAATCTTACTTCCCATGACTTGAAAACCTCAAGTCCTTCAATCCAAGCCCTAATGTCAAAACCATTACAATTTTTAACAACAAACATCACCATTAACTACATACTCTATCACTAGTTAGCTACTAGCACCATTTTTCCCAATCTTTGGTAACTTAGGAAAACCTAGGTTTTCATAGATCTTAAGATCTTCATAAATCCATGTTATGAACATGTTTCCCTTGTTAAAATATTGTAGATCTAAGTTATATAACGTCCATTTTGATATTTATGGTAAACCCTCCAACTAGGGTTTGCAAACCTTAACATTTACCCCAAATCTAACATCTACATCTAGCATGAGTAGATATATACCTTAATCTCCAATAAGGGAGTAAAAATCCACAAGATTTGGTGTAGAAATCAGCTCCAAAGGCTCTTGTACACTCAAAAATCGCACACACACTTGGGGAAATCTAGGGTTTGAAATGAGGAGGAATGTCTGATTTCAGCTTCTTATGGTGTGCCTCTGCCACAAATATCGCCGCTAACGAAGAAATCACGCCGCTAAGTCGGTCCCTGCGTTAAATCGCGTCTACAGATCGCGTCACGATCTTCATCGCGATCCTGAGATCGCGTTCCCAACAAAGATAGTGTCAGGATCGATTAACTATAAACAAGTTAATAAACACCTTAGATCTAATTGATGATAGAAGTTGCAGCGGATCAACACTATATCAATATATTAAGAACAATGAACTGTAAATAATATGCAAAAGTATTAAGAACACAGTTTCACAAAAAGCTTCAATGTATATTATTGAGTTAACAATACACACGTACGTTTACAATTCGTAAGGAACTATTTATAATAGTCCTTGAAGCTAAACTATTTACCCTAGTTATTCTAGGACTTGATTTACATCGAATAATAAACGATATACATTGATTTACATTCTATAACTATCTCTACGAAGATCTCGGACTTGATATTCTTCAAAAACGCGTTGTCAGTAGTAAAACTCATCACCAGTAGTAAATATGTAACATCAGTAGTAAGTCTGGTGATCAGTAGTAAGTCCAGATACATCGTCAGTAGTAACTACAAATGATCAGTAGTATCTTCAATCTTTGCATGATCAGTAGTAACTTAGTTATAGTATCATCAGTATCAACTTCTCAGTATTAATCAATTCTGCCCCATCAGTACTAAGTGATCAGTACTAACTGCAGCATCAGTAATAAGTTGATCTGTGTTTTGCTCCAACAATCTCCCCCTAAACTTATTGATCATCTTTTAATCAATCAAGTTTCTTTTGTTCCTCTTGTTCTTTTCTTCTTTTCTCAAGAGTTCTTTGATTCTGTTGAAGCCTTTGTTCAATAATATACCTGTTGTTCCTCTTTGTAAAATAATTCAGTTTGTTTTGGAACATAACAGCATCATAGGGTTTCATCAAAGTATTTATGAATATCTGATACATAGTCTTCTCAGAATGTGGATATTCTTTCTCATATAAGTACAATTCACACACTTTGCCTGATTTCTCAAAGAAGTACATATTGGCAGAAGGAATGACATTCCAAGCATACACATTACCTGGATTTGTAAATTGTTCTGGATAATTGTCTGGATAAAATGCAGCATCAATCATCTTTGTTAAATATCCAGCACCAGACTCTTTCCATGATTTCTTTGTCATTCTAGGTTTTCCAATAATCAGAAGTTTGATTACATCACTTCTAGAACATGATCTGATTAAAGGTAACCATCATGTGAATCTCTGTACAACTTTGTCTTCCCTTATGACCTCTATGACATTGTTCTGCATCACTCTACAGTTAATAATTTGATTATTCTGTAATGGAGCAACTGGCATTTCAAGAACAGGTATAATTTGTTTTGACTTCTTCTTAGAGCTTTGTTCTTGATCAACAGATTTTCTTTTCTTAGATTGGGGAGTTGAAGTATCACCAACAGTTGAAACACTACCAGCCTTGAGTAAATTTAAGCTGATTGGGATTAAAGTTTTGGCTTTCTTTGATTCTTCAGCTTCTTGTTCAGCCAAGTCTTTCTTCTTAGCAGTGCAGTATTTTTCAATGATAGTCATCATCTTCATTCTTCCTAATGACTTTGCACTAATCCCTTTTGTTTTTAAATATTCAATCATGTTGGCCTTCTGTTCAAACATATCATCAGGTAGATCACCTTTTGTTCTTTTACATTCTGCTACAAGATATTCAAGACAGTTTAGATGTTCTTCTTCTACTTTTCTAAGCCTTTTGAATTCTGCTTCTTGGGCTTCTATCTGAACATCTTTAATTTGAACAGGTGTTTGAACAGGAATTTCTATTTTATCCTTCTTTTGTTCAAGAGCTTGATACTTAGCTACCTTTTCCCAGTATCTCTTATACTTCACCTTCCATTTATCCTGTTTGTCAGCACTAACAAGATTTATCTTGTTTACCATGTAATGACCAAGAGCTCTGTTAGGGTAATCTTCATCATATATTTCTTTACCCTTTCCAATATGTGCTGAAGGTGGAGGTGGAATATATTTCATGTCTGGCACTCCACTTATTATTACAGAGGGAGAAAATGATCTAATTTCATCTTGTTGAAGTATTTTTGGATGTGGAGGAAGTGAGCACTCATCAACCTCAAACCAATTCACATTATCATCAATGTCAGGTATGATAAGTGGTTGATCAGGTGTTGGTGGTTTGGTAATGATGACATGTCTCTCTCTTTCAATTAGTTCTGGAAAATGTAGTTCTTCCTCTTCAGTAGTAACCAGAGTAGTTACTACTGGTGTAACTTCAGGAATTACTACTGATAGGGCATCAGTAGTATTTGCTGCTTTTACTTCCTCTTCTTCATTTACTACTGCTATAATGTCAGTAGTAGGAGTTACTACTGGTGTTTCTTTTTCAGCTTGTTCTTTAGTAGGAGCAGTAGTAATTGGCTCTTCTTCTGTAACCATCATCTCTGGGCCTTCATCAACTTCTGTTTCTTTTAAATTTAAGAGGGAGGATGCTGCTGCTGCAATAGATTCATCAATCATTGTCTGTATGTTATCCTTCTCCCCCTTAGTGAGCTCAACTGGTGGAGCCTCACTATCATCAATCTTTTTCTTCAATATTCTGATGAGTTTGGTTTGTTGATGAAGCCTACGCTCATAGAATCTCATTCTTCTGTTGATGGTGTTTACATGCCTTTTCATGGCAGCCATTGTTTTCCATTGGTTAGTTAAGTATTCAAGACAATTTTGTACTGTGGATTCAAGAGAATCCACTTTATCCGTCAATTGAGTGATTTTAATACTGCCCTCACTCCATCTAGCAAGATCATCGGGCTTACTAACAGGTACATTGGTTTTAAGGTTTTCCTTCCTTTCCATCAATTCCACAGATCTGCCCTCATCACTGCTTGGTGATTCATTGGGTCTTTTAGACATTCTCTTCTTCCTAGAAGAAGCAGAGATGTCCCCCCTTGTGGTTTCTTGGCACCGGGGTCCTTTAAGTAATTCCTCAAAAGAGTCATCACTTAAAGTTGCCGAGGTTTGGGTCTTAGTGATGTTTTCACTATCCTGTGCACCCACCTTTGGGGCATCAGTAGTGAAAGCCCTCCCCTCATGTCCTCTCTCCTCCTTGGAGGACAACTCTTTGAGCCTGGGGTGTGACTCGATTTGTCCCCTGGTGTCCTTTAAAGATTTCTTTCTTTTATAGAGTGTGGAAATATTTTTGGTTTTATCTGGTAGGTCTTCCACAGAGTGAAGAGTAGCACTCTGCAGATTTATATCAAGTTCCTGGGACACATTCAGGACTTCTAAGTGAGTGGGTGATTGAGTGGCTATATGGGGTGGTGTTTGGGCTGTATGTGGGGGTGATGGAGTGGGTTGAGGTTCAATTTGGGATATATCTTTGTTTGAACCCTCTCCAATAGGTGTGTGATCTTTGATCATATTAGGAAACAGAGGGGTTTCCTTGCCCGAAAATTTAAATTGTTTTCTCATATTTGAGAAAACTTTCTTGTTCAACTCTGGAATTATGAAAATATTTTTGGGAGTTGACAAGTTTTGTAATTCAATGTTAATTATATGTTGGATAAATCTGGGATACATTAAAAATTTTGAAGAGTTAAGATTTCCCAACATACCTTCAAAAATCATATTAGAAAAATTGAATACTTGGTCTGTGCATAGACAGACAACAGCAGATGCTATTGATCTGTTAAACTCATTCCAAGTACTCCTTTTTGGAGAAATACAATGCTGAATAGTATGGACAAGAAATTTCCATTGTGGGGAGAGAAGACCCTTTTGAAAAGTGACTATGTTTAGTCTTCCCTCATATCCCATTTTGTTTAAAATTTCAGCAATGAATTCCTTAGGAAGAGTAGTCATACCTGAATCATCGTGTAGTTGAAGATGTTGTCGAATAGATTGTTCGGTGATGGTGATCGTTTTTCCATCCACAGATGATTTGATCATTGGTACAGTTGCACCCTCCGTTCTTTCAGCATTGGTCCAGAAATCCACCAAGTGCTGTTGGTATGCCTTCGGTTTCACCGTTAGAGCGAATCGTATGTAGGAATTTTTTAAGAAGTGTACGATTGGTCTGAAATCCTTTGTTCCGTCTGGATTGCGTAGAAAGGCACACATGTTGTGGAACTCTGAGTATTTGAGATCGGTTTGAACATTGAGAGATTGTAGAGTTGCCATTTGTCAGAGATTTGAGAGAAAAATTTTAAGAATTTTAAGACTGAAGATGAGTTTTTGATCGAAAGCTAGGGTTTATCGAGAGGTTTTAGCAAATCGAAGTGAAGATAATGCTAAACTAATCGTCTGCCGCCTTTTATATCTTTCGATTTATCCTGCAAAACTACTAAAATAGCCTTCGAATCATAACATAACGGTTATTTTCATGGGGGTTAGTTTGGTAATTGTGTTTCTGAAAGACCAGTAGTAATTAAGATATCAGTAGTAAAACGTCAGTAGTATTTACTAACATCAGTAATGACTAAGGATTTTGACATCAGTAGTAACTATAGACATCAGTAGTAACCATTAACACACAAGACCAGTAGTATATGTGAATACCAGTAGTACTGACTTACCAGTAGTATTTGTGTAAACCTAATATGCACCAGTAGTAATGAACTACCAGTAGTATTTTGTGTATACACTTTCATACCAGTAATGCAGATATACCAGTAGTAAAACACTTAAAACACTTAAGTAAATAAATAATATTTTACAACACTAACTTTAGACATGATTTTACGTGAGATTTTAAGTTATTAAAATCATTCCAATACTGCTAACCAAGAAGTTGAATCTTCCTACATCAAATGCTTTTGTAAAAAGATCTGCTAATTGATTATCAGTATGGATTTTAACTACTTTGATTAATTTCTTTTCATTACAATCTCTTATAAAGTGAAATCTTATTTCTATGTGTTTAGTTTTTGAATGTTTTACTGGATTATTCACAATACTAATAGCACTTTGATTATCAATAAAAATAGGAGTTTTAAGGATAGAGATACCAAAGTCTAGAAGCTGATTTTGAATCCATAGTACTTGAGCACAGCAAGCAGATGCAGCTACATATTCTGCTTCAGCAGTAGATGTTGATACATTTGTTTGCTTCTTACATTGCCATGACACCAGTCTTGATCCAAAGAATTGACATCCACCAGTAGTGGACTTTCTGTCTTGACATTCACCTCCATAGTCACTATCTGTATAGGCTATGAGTTCAAATGGTGAATCATGTGGATACCATAGACCTAGTGATGGTTTGTCTTTCAAGTATCTGAATATTCTTTTAACAGCCTGTAAGTGTAGTTCTTTGGGTCTTGCTTGATATCTTGCACACACACAAACACTATACATAATGTCAGGTCTTGATGCAGTTAAGTACATTAAAGAGCCTATCATTGATCTATATAAGTGTTCATCTACATCCTCCCCCTCAACATCAGGATGTAGGTGTTTGTGTGTTTCCATTGGTGTACTAGCACTTTTACTGTCTTTCAAGTCAAATTTTTCCAAGATGTCTTTGACATATTTTGATTGATTTATCAAAATACCATCAGTTCTTTGATTGACTTGGAGTCCAAGGAAGAAGTTCATTGGACCCATGGAGCTCATCTTGAATTTAATTTGCATCAGTTCTTCAAATTCTTTGCATAATAAATCATTGGTTGAGCCAAAGATGATATCATCTACATAAATTTGTACCAGTAGAATATCATTTTTGACTTTCTTTGTGAACAAAGTTTTGTCAATGGCTCCTCTTTTAAAGTTGTTCTTCAATAGGTATGATGATAATGTGTCATACCATGCTCTTGGTGCCTGATGTAGGCCATATAGAGCTTTATCTAATTTGAACACATAATCACCATGTTTTGGATCTTCAAAACCTGGAGGTTGGCAAACATAGACCTCTTCTTCAATTTTCCCGTATAGGAAAGCACTCTTGACATCCATTTGATAGACTTTGAATTTCTTGAATGAAGCATATGCTAGAAATATTCTTATGGCTTCAATTCTAGCAACAGGAGCATATACTTCATCATAGTCTATTCCTTCTTCTTGAGTGTATCCTTGGGCTACAAGTCTGGCTTTATTCTTGATTACTATACCTCTTTCATCTTTCTTGTTTCTGAATATCCATCTTGTTCCAATGGCTCTTTTTCCTTTGGGTAGAGGTACAAGTGTCCAAACAGCTTGTAATTTAAATTGAAGGAGTTCTTCTTGCATTGCCTCAATCCAGTTTGAGTCCTTCATTGCTTGTTGGATCTTCTTTGGTTCTTCCTGAGACAGAAAGCATTCATACATACATTCATTAGCAATTAAACTTATATTACACATATTTGCAGTTAAGCTTTTGTTTAATTTGCTTCTTGTTTGTAATGGTGAGTTGACATCACTTAGAACAAGGTCTAATGGATGGTTCTTTTGAGTCCTTGTAGTTGTAGCTTTATCAACCACTAGTTGATTTTCAAGATTGGAATCATTTGTCTCAGGTAGTTGTTCTTCTGGAGATCCTTCATTGTCATTGATATTTGGTTCATCATCTTCTTGGTCAGAGTTACTACTGCTATTATTATCTTCATTGAGATCAGTAGAGTTGTTGTTGTTACTGGTATCAGTAGTATCTTGAGAATCTAGGTTAATGTTGGGACCAGTAGTATTTTGAGTACTATTACTGGTATCAGTAGTATTTGAATTACTACTGTCCTCATTCTCAGAGTTACTACTGGTTCCAGAACTTGAGTTATTACTGACATCAGTATTAACTACTGGAGCAGTATTAACTACAATGTATCTCATTTCCTCTTGACCAGTATTAACTGATGATGTTCCTTCCTTTTGATTGTGACAATTTGAATTACCTACATTGAAATTCATATTAGAATTAAAGGATTTGGTTAGATTGTCTATGTCAAATAGCCAATCTGGACCATTTCCTTGTTCATTAGGTACATTTTCATTAAAGGATACATTGATGCTTTCTTCAATTATCCTTAGTCTTTTATTGAATACTCTGTATGATTTGCTTTGAGTAGAGTATCCCACAAAGATTCCATCATCAGCTTTGCAGTCAAATTTACCAATTTGTTCTCTTGTAATTAAAATAGTACAAGGACAACCAAATGATTTTAAGAAACTTATAGAAGGTTTTCTTTTATTAAACAGTTCATATGGTGTTTTAAAATGTGGCTTCACTATTAATACTCTGTTCTGAACATAACAAGCAGTATTAACAGCTTCTGCCCAAAAAGTGATTGGTAATTTTGAGTCTGCAAGCATTGATCTTGCTGCTTCAATGATGGTTCTATTTCTTCTTTCAGCTACACCATTTTGTTGTGGAGTTCTAGGTGAGCTGTATTGCCTGTCAATACCTTTAAGATCACAAAAGTTAATTAAGTTAGCATTTTTAAATTCTGTGCCATTATCACATCTTATGGCTTTCACTTTTTGATCAGATGTGTTTTCCAGTTTGACAATTAAGTTCTTTATGAGTTCACTTGTTTCATCCTTTGTCCTGAGAAAGAAAACCCATGTATATCTGGAAAAGTCATCAGTAATAACAAGACAATATTGTTTCTTTCCAATACTCATTACATTTGTTGGTCCAAAAAGGTCCATATGTAAGAGCTGTAAGGGAACAGAAATAGAGTTAACAATTTTGGACTTATGAGAAGTTTTGTGTTGTTTACCTTTTAGGCATGCAACACAGTGATGATCACACATGAATTGTTTTTGAGGTAGTCCAATGACCAGATTTCTTTTTACTAAATTATTCATGTTTTTAAAATTTGTGTGACACATCCTTCTGTGCCATAGTTCTGATTCAGTGGTGTTTGCCTTGGATATAAAACAGTTGACCTCATTTGTAGAAATGAGTTCTCCCCCTATATCTAGGCAATACACATTGTTTCTCCTAGGAGTTCTTAAAACAACATATTTTTCATCTAAAATAAAATCAGGAGAAAGAATGATGCACTCAATGTCTGTGAACAGAATCTTGTTCTTTTTATCACAAACTTGAGACACACTGACAAGATTGTATTTTAGTTCAGCTACATAAAATACATCATCAAAGGTAATTTTTCCATTAGTAACAGTACCTTTACCTGTAATCTTACCTCCCTGGGGATTCTCACCAAATGCCACATATCCTCCATCAAATGATTTGAAATCTTTAAGAATTTGCAGATTTCCAGTCATGTGCCTTGAGCATCCACTATCAATATGCCATGTTCTTCCTTTTTCTGGGATCTGAATGCTCTGCACAAGTGAGTAAAGGATTAGTTAAGTTTGGGAACCCAAGCTTTACATGTCTTGGGTTCATCCTTTGAGAAATAAGCTTTAGGGGTTTTAACTTTAAAGACTTTTGGTACCCATACTTGTTTATTACTGGTGTTTTGTTTTACTACTGTCCTTTTGGAGTTATTACTGGTGTGAGAATTTCCTACTGATCTTGGTTTATACCTATTTTTTTTAGCTTTTGAATACTTTACTACTGATGGACCAGTAGTATTTGGGTACTTACCATGTTTAGAATGACCAGTAGTGTTTTTAGAGTTACCACCAGTAGTATTTTTGAAAGTTGTTTTGGGAGCAGTAGTATTTTTGAAATTAGGGTTTTTACCAGTAGTATTCTTGTATTGGTACCATACAGCATTATAATGAGGGTTAATACCAGTAGTAAATTTGTTAGAGTTTCTACTGGTGTTGGAAAATTTAAAATATTGTTTATTTTGATTGGATTTTTCATTGTTCTTGAAGTAATTGCTGTTCTTTGGGCTGCCAACTCTTCTGTTTTGCACAAACCTTGGTGCACTTCTTCCAAATCTTGGAGTTTCAACAATTGGATTTTTAATTTTATTTACTACTGAAGGACCAGTAGTAACTTTTAACTTTTGAGTTTTTGATCCTTGTTTAAAAATTTTAAATTCTTTTAATTCTTTGCAGTTTATTGGATTGAAGTGACAATCCTTTGCTAAATGGTTCATTTTATTGCATATAACACATCTTAATTTCTTATTTTTAGCACCTTCAGGTATTCTTTGGTCTAAGAGTTGTTTTTTATTTCTTTCATTCCCCCTTGTTAAAATTTTTGGTACATTATCTGCATTATATTTGGGAGATTCATTTGGACTTTGAGCTGTGTGAAAACTTGTATCAATTGATTTTGGTGATTCACTTTGAGATATTGTAAATTCAATTGATTGCTCGTCATCAGAAGAATCATTTGATTCAGATGTTTCAGTATTAGATTCAGTTTGATTTTCAGTTTTTAATTCATTAATTATTCTTTCTGAACTGTTTTTAAGTGGAGGAATGAATTTATGTGGAGGTGGTACAGCATGATATCCCACCCCATGAACAACCTTTTCTGTAGTTTGATTATTAGTTAATTCATCTACAATTTTAGTGCTTCTTTCAAACTTTTTAATTGTTAATTTATTTTGTTCAATTTCAAGCTGACATTCTTCTAAATTACTTGTTAGTTCTTTATTTTTTGTTTCATAGAACTCTTTCTCATCCACAGCTTGAAGCAATTCTTCCTTGATCCGTTGATCAATCATCTTGTACACCTTTATTTGATGTTCTTGATCAGCAATCACACTATCAAACTCATGATTTCTTCTGACTGCTTTTGCTAAATCTTCATTTAATTTAGTGTTTTCCTTTTCTAAGTTTTTAACAATTTTAGCACATTCAGAAGTACAAGGTTTAGGTTTTACCTCAGTTTTGTTGTCAGTAAAGGCCATGAGAGCTTGATTTTGAGTATGCTCTTCTGCTTGGAAGCTCCAGTCATAGCCTTGTCCTTGTTGTGATACAAGGGCAGTTGATTTTGATCTTTTGTCTGGCTGAGGACATTCTTTTGCAAAGTGACCAAGGTTGTTACAGTTGTAACATTTGACTTTAGTTTTGTCAAATCCAGCTTTGTCACCTTTGTTGAAGTTGAGGCTTGTCCTACCAGTTCTCTTTAAGAATCTTTTTGTCCTCAGACTCAGTATTGCCATCTGCCATTTAAGATCCATCTCCTCAAGATCATCTGGGTTCAATTGTTCCAAGTCATCACTAATCAATGCAGTATGCACATGACTAGTGAAGAAAGATTCTCTTGCAGCATCTTCAGAATCTGCAGCCTTTCCTATAGAGGTTTCCTGACCTTGACCTGTACTAGAGACAAATGCAGCATTATTAGAAGAAATAGAAGGGTTCTTTTGATTTACCTCAGTTTCAAATACTCTGAGATCATTATAGAGTTCATCCAACTCCTTTTCTTCTAGAGCATCTCTTTGTCTATATACCACTGTATACATGGCCCATTATTCACTAAGAGATCTTAGGAACTTCATGTTGACATCTTCTTGATCCATCTTAACCCCAACCTGGTTAAGTTCACCAATTAGTTTGTTGAATCTGTCAAACACTTGAGTGAGTGTTTCATTGGGTTTTCCTTTGAAGTTTTCAAAGTCTTGTTTGAGAACAGACTTCATATTCCTCTTGGTGCTCTTTGTCCCAACGAATCTTTTCTCCAGTGCTTCCCATAGTATTTTTGCATCATCATATTCAACAAAGAGATGTTGATAATCGTTAGGAATGGCCAGTAATAGAGTGCTTAGAGTTTTGAGTTCGATGCCCTTGTCCTTCTTTTCCTTCTCACATTTAAGTTTGTCTGCCTCAGTTGCAGAGCTGCTTGCTTGACCAGGACCAGTTTTGTTTCCTTCAAGGACAACTTCCCACATAGAATAATCTGTAATAAGCATGTATTGCTTAATACGATTTTTCCACATCCCAAAGTTGTTGGGTGTGAGTATAGGAATTTTGTTGGCCTGAGTGCTTTCATTATTATCAGTCATGATTAATAATGTGTGTTTTAAAGATTAAAACTTTTTGTTGTTCTTAACAAATAGTAGATCTAGAACCAATATGCTCTGATACCACTTGTCAGGATCGATTAACTATAAACAAGTTAATAAACACCTTAGATCTAATTGATGATAGAAGTTGCAGCGGATCAACACTATATCAATATATTAAGAACAATGAACTGTAAATAATATGCAAAAGTATTAAGAACACAGTTTCACAAAAAGCTTCAATGTATATTATTGAGTTAACAATACACACGTACGTTTACAATTCGTAAGGAACTATTTATAATAGTCCTTGAAGCTAAACTATTTACCCTAGTTATTCTAGGACTTGATTTACATCGAATAATAAACGATATACATTGATTTACATTCTATAACTATCTCTACGAAGATCTCGGACTTGATATTCTTCAAAAACGCGTTGTCAGTAGTAAAACTCATCACCAGTAGTAAATATGTAACATCAGTAGTAAGTCTGGTGATCAGTAGTAAGTCCAGATACATCGTCAGTAGTAACTACAAATGATCAGTAGTATCTTCAATCTTTGCATGATCAGTAGTAACTTAGTTATAGTATCATCAGTATCAACTTCTCAGTATTAATCAATTCTGCCCCATCAGTACTAAGTGATCAGTACTAACTGCAGCATCAGTAATAAGTTGATCTGTGTTTTGCTCCAACAGATAGCGTTTGTGAAAATGGCTTGATGTTCGAGTTTGGCAGAGATAGCGCCGCTATCTAGTCTGGGCAGCCCCTTTTCGCCTTTCCTTCGTTATCCTTTACCAATTTCGACCCACATTCGATACCAATGATTACCATGACTTATAATTTCCATCAATATCCATATTTAGCTATTATATTACTAATGCACGACATATAAATAGGCACACAATTTATTTATTCAACGAAAAACTTCACTTAAAATTATTTAAAAATTCGGGTCGTTACATACATCCAAACACATTAATAGAAAGACTCTTAAGATTAAGGAAATGCGTTAAAACTTTATTTAAGGTGTATGCAAATATATATCTAATGTTATAAGTCAAGTTACCAATTTTTTAGTGTCGTTTTAATGTATTTATGAATTGTTTGAAAAATTAGGAATGATAAAATCTTCTCGGATTGTGTTCGGTTCAAGAAAGGTTTGGCGTTCATCCAGTTTTATACCCATGCTTATTTCTGGTAAATGAATCGGGCAAAGACCTGAAAATTGGACATCGTGTGTTTGGCTTACCGACGCTTTGACTTGTTTCTCATATAGGTGTCGATGTTTTGTTTATGTCTTTTGGCTTATTTATTGTGTTTGTTTTTCTTGGAAGATAAGTGATGTGATTTTGTTACTATTTTTTTGCTAGCTCTTTCACATAGTCCGTGGGTGTCTTTGGAGGAGATGACACTATTGTTTAAACTCTCTCTTAAAGTTCCTCTTTTACTGTTATAAAATATAACTATGCTTCCACAAAAAAAAAAGTACATTTACATAAAATAAAATAATATTATGAGAAAATATTGAAACAAACTCCACAACGAAAAAAGATTTCTAAGGTTGTGCCGTGCGGGCAATGAGGCACGTCGTGGTTGCTTATGTGGCTCCCTCTTCCACGCCATGGGAGTAAGGAAACACCGCCCCCACCATGCCGTGGGGGTTTTCCGTGAGTGCAGGGTGCCACAGCCCCTGATCCTTTGCGAGCATTGTGTTTCTGATTTGTTGGGCCCTCCTTCACATGGTGTGCGGTAGTGTGATGAGTATTTCTACAAAGTAGTGTAGTGTGGTTGCTTTGAAGACATTTGATATGACAAAAATTTTAATGTGATTGGTGGTACTCATACTCACCGGTATAAGTAAATTGTCATGCACCCAACAACAAAAAAATGATTTTAAGTAAATTGTCATGCACCCAACAAGTGTAGTCTAGTCTTATTTGTTATTGCTGATTTATAGTAGTAGGTTCTATGAATAAAATTTGAGTAATTTAGGAGCGGTTAAAAAAAATTGTCATGCAATTTTGTTGCGAGTAACATGGAGATCGATTGGGGAGATATCTAGACATGATGAGTGCACCTCCACCAAGGCGGCTGCAGCACCGTCAACTGCCGTCCACCGCCACCTAACACGCGCCACCTTGCCATAATAAACAAACAACCAAAGCCGGCTAACAAATCCTCCGTCACCATTAGTTTGACTTACATTATACCGTACGTACGCATGCTTTCTGCCTTTCCCTCTACTACACTACAATTTCTTACGTGGCAAACGCATGCGAATGCCACACATTTGCTGACTCAGAACAAACCCATCCACGTGTCATTTGAAGATAGAAGCCGTGTAGGTGTCGGAGGGATCAACCCACCTGTCTCCTTATATCCTGACAATATGTAGAACCCACTTTCTCTCTTCTGCCCCACTTTGTCGTTATTTTTCACTTCTCTCCACTTTTGAGTTAAAACTAGCAAACAAGCTAAATATAAGCATCTTATACTTTGGATCTATGCGAAACGAAACACTTTTTAAGAGGACCCAAATACTCTTTTCAATTAATTTAAACTTTTTACTTTTATTCTTCACAAGATAGTTGTAATGACTATACGGGTATTAGTTTATATTAGGAGTGTTAATTATATTAAAATAGATTTAGTGCCATTTAAAAAAAATTAGTTTTTATTTTTGCTTTAAATAGGCTCAAAAAAGTATATGTGTGTTTATGTGTCTTTAGTTTATTAATTTAATTTCGAAATATTTCATACGTCTCAAATTTATGGTTTATTAGCTTATTTAAGTGAAGAAAAAAATCAAAATTTAAAATTTTATTATACGGAGTACCATTTTATTTACCGTACCTGCCCATTTATTATACCTTTTTATTGGTTGTACTCTTGGGTTGTATAAGTTAGTTATTACATAATTGGTAGTTAATATATAATATTTTAGTATTGAAATCAGGATTTTGCTAACTAATGTCTCAAGGAAATGATTAAGGATAACTTGAGTGTTTAAAAAATTTATACTAATTACAAAAAAACTAACTCCAAAAATCACTAAGAACCTAGGAGTAGTTATACATAACGTAAACCGTTTTAATAGTTAACCACTGCCCTAAAGCAATGTTTAGCATAACCTTAAAATTAAGGTTAATATACAATATTTTAGTACTAAAATTATTGTTATTAGAAACCAATACAAAAATATTTTAGTTTTCTAAATATAGTTATAGTTAAAAGATCGAGGTCTAACTGTTTGGACTTTGGAGGTTTCAGGGTGCTAATGAAGTAATAGTTTAGGATGAGGAGAAGGTAGCTGGGCATGTGAAGTAAATTAAGAATCTTGAAATGTACTCCAAGGAAAATTATAATGGTGGTACTGGTAATAGTAATTGTAATAGTTGGGGGGGGGGGGGGGGGGGGTGGGGTGGGGGCAAAATTGTAAAGAAAGGAACATATCGATGGATTGAAAATAAATTTACCAAAAATTAAGTAAGGGGTAGGTTTACTTGGTTGAATCACACACTTTCACTTTGCCCTCTTTTGAAAGCTTTCATGACTGTTAGACAAAGCCATTACTTAACATGCATCCATGCATACATTTTTCTTTCTTTTTTACTCCTCAGTTCCAAAATCCCAAAATAGATAACCACCCATTTAGGTTTTATCTTTAAAAGAATAAGGTGATTATAGTTTTGAAACTTGTTGCTAATAAGAAGTTGCATAATTTGAAATTGACATAGAAGTTAAATTGACCTATTTATGTGCAAATAATAGAGAGCCCGATAAGACGTACAAGTTTGAAGTGTGACCGTCACTTGATTTGGATGACATGGTTTAAAACTACAAACGACACCCTATAAATCACAAAAAAGTTTAACTGTTATTCGAAATAAAAAGTTAATTAATATTATGCAAAATTTTCAAGTATTTTCCTTTTTTTTATTTTGTAAATTGTGATTGGTAGAGGGTATTTTTTGTAGGTCTCAAATGGGTGTTATAAAAATATAAACCCAGAGATACTAATTTTAAGATGATAAATTATTGGAAAAATATGATAAATTATAAATCATTTAAAATACGTGGGATTTGGTTTTGTGTCAATCGGACATCGTTTGCTATGTGAAATCCATCGTTTAAGCCGAAACAAGGGTTGCTGAAAAAGTTCACGATCAGTTCACGGCGGGAACTTTTGTTCACGGCGAGTTCACGGCGCGAACTTTAGTTCACGACTGTAAACTATCAACATATATTTTTGGGCTTCTGATGCGAGGAGTTCACGACGAGTTCACGGCGCGAACTTTGCCGAAACAGGGATAGTCAGGGATAGTCAAATTTGTGATTGGTTGACTTTTGGACAAAGATGGACTTTGACTCTCGTTTTAAATGACTAGTGAATGATGAGAGTTAATGTATCGATTGCATGTATGTGAGAAGGTTAATAGAATAGTTGAAAGAGTTATAGTCGGATTAGGCGACTTTGACCCATTTGGGTGTTCCGAGTTGAATTTGGGAATCGAGCATGTAATTTTTGATGGATCATAATTTGAAGGTCGATTATGAAGGAAATAGTGGCTAATGAAACTTTTAGAGAGTAAGGAAATTGTTAAAGTGTGGTTGACTTTGTGCTTAAGTCAAAGAATAAACAATGTTGTAGTATGTTGAATTGGTCGAAGCTAGGCCTTGACTTTCGTTTTGATTGATTAGCTAATTGTAATGATTGGGGATTATCGTTTCTATGTGTATAAAAGGATTGGTTGAATGATTGAAAATGTTATGGTCAAATCATGCAATTTTGACTTGTTCGGGTAGTATGAGCTTAAGATTGATTTTTGACCCGTTAATTTGGGCCTAACGGGGTAAAGGGAGTCCTTAAATGTATTTTGTCATCGGATTGTAATTGGAAAAGTTCGGTTGTAATAAATATAAGAGAGTATGAACGGAAGACGCTAATGGATGCTTAGTCGGAAGTCTTCGAGTTGATTCCAAGTACGGAATCCTTTTAAGGGGTAGATAGTTGTAACGACCCGAAAATTTTGTATCGAGTAAATTATGGGAAAAATATAATAAATAAGGATAAATAATTTAAAATACGTGGGATTTGGTTTCGTGTCAATCGGACATCGTTTGCTATGTGAAATCCATCGTTTAAGCCGAAACAAGGGTTGCTGAAAAAGTTCACGATCAGTTCACGGCGGGAACTTTTGTTCACGGCGAGTTCACGGAGCGAACTTTAGTTCACGACCGTGAACTATCAACGGAGATTTTTGGGTTTCTGATGCGAGGAGTTCACGACGTGAACTTTGCTGAAACAGAATAAAATTGGGATTTCAGCCATTGATGCTCATTTTTCACCCATCACTCTCTCTCTAGAAAGTTTATGCATATTTTCAGTGGAAGGAGTGCTTTGTAGCCGATTTTGACCTCAGATCTTGTGTAGGAATACTCCTAATGGCTGATTCAAGGTATATCTTCATCTCTTAACTTGTTTTTAGTGTAGATTTGGGAAGATTGATTTGGGTTATAAACACTAACTTTTGGGGTTTTCATGGATGATGAAATAGAGTGTGTAGAACACTTAGCTATGGTGTTTAGACATGGGAAACATGTTTTTAACTTAGATCTATACTAGTTAAGAGATTTGTGGAATCTAGGGGTTCAACAATGTCACCAAATTTGGGGGAAATGTTGATATTGGTAACTTGTCAATAATATTGGCTAAGTATGTTAATGGAGGGTGTAAAACACCCATGGAAAGTATATGAACCTTGTGTTCATGTTGGATTTGTGAATTGTTAGGTTTACCTTAATTCAGGGTTTTGAGATTTCCACCAAGTTTGGGGAACTTGGTGGTTAAGGGTATTTTGATGATTTAAATGGTGTCTAGTTATAGATGATAACTAGAAATATGTTGATTATGTTGATAGGTTGCAAGAACCTAAAAGTTGGAGATATTCCAAAGGTGGGAGCAAGGATTCGGGTTGATAAATGCGATTTGGATTTAGCTATCGATAAGGTGAGTACATGAAACTTTTAAACTGGCTACATAGCAAAGAGTTTTTTAAATATGTATGATATTTTTATGAGTCTTTATTAATAAGTATTTTGATAAAGATAGTGACTGAAAATATAAAAAATTAGGTATAAAGTGATACTAGAATATGTCTAGTATTATTGATGATTTGTGAAGGTAAATATGATAAAATAAAGTAATTATTGAATCATTATTAACGAGCCGTAATAATATATAATGATTGAAGGAATGGATTATGAGTCTTTATTAGTGAAAATATATTGGTAAAGCAATTGGCAATGATTTTATAGTAATGAGTATGTATTGGTAAATTATACTAATAAAAGTGACAAATGAATTGCTAAGAAAATGAATATGGTATGACTGTATTATAGTCAAATAAAAGATAAAAGTATTATGATACCGATGAATAAGAAATGTATCTTATGAAATAAGTAAGTATGGACCTCCTAGAGTTCAAAGTTGTAGAGGTACATTTGGTTTGCTTGTGATCGAGTCCATGTGACTAAATATATATGTTCACGCTATGGTGAACTTGTATGTAATAGAGATAGATGGTGGTGACGCGGGGGATCCCCGGTCACCGACGATAGCTAACTAGCTTATATGATGATTGATGAGATAGCCGAAGGTTTTGACTGGAAAAACTAATGAGTTATAGTGAGAATGTGATGTTGTGATGATGCGGGGATCCCCGGTCATGAGGTGTGGAATGAGGGGCAGTTAGGTGAATTCTCATCGACTCATTTCACGTTAGGTGATGTGACAATGCGGGGGATCCCGGTCATTGTGTAGGTGTGGAGTGAGGGGCAGTTGGGTGGATTCCCATCGACTCATCCACGGTAGTAGTCTTGCTAACTGGAGGTATTCCGGAGAGTCAGGCAGGTAACGGTAGATTGGGTGATTCCCTCTTGCCGTTATCTTGAAGCTTATTAATGCGGGTAATCCCCGGTGAATAAGTTAATGTGTTTCTAGTTAGTTCGGGGTAACCCGATAACTAGATATGATTGCTAGGAGAGCAAGATCGATAGGGTCACAATAGGGTGACTAGATGGTATTGTTGTAGTATATATATATATATATATATGTTTTATATATTTATGTAATGTTTATTATCACTGGGGTCTAAAACTCATGCATCTCACGAGATTATTTTGTCTCACGTACTACGTTTTTTTTGTGTGGTTATGTACTTAGGTACATGTTTGAGGTGATAGAATGTCGAATTAGAAGTGGCCTAGAGATGTTTAGCTCGAGAGCTCGTATGTAGATCACGTTTGCCTATGGTTTTGACATAATTGGTGACACCGTATTTTTATATACTCTGATAAAGATTTTAAAATTTTTGTTAAACTGTATTTTGGACAACATGATAAATGTTGATAAAAATGTATTTTATTATTTTAAACAATGTTTTAAAAATACGGGTGTTACAGTGTTCATATCTTGCGCTCTAATGGTGGTTGTTATCATTTTCTTATTTAATTAACACACTTGAATTAAGAGCTTTATAAGTATAACATGGGTTATGCTCAAGTTTTCACTTTTCATCAACAATTATGATATCTCAGTTTATAAAGATTATGATTTAACTGTAATTATTCAGTGGCTTTACTTTACATTGTTATCATATCCCTAGAAATTATGACTAAATCTGCGGTTAGCAAAATAATATTTATCAAAATGACAATATATTTCTGAATAAAGACTTATGCGAGTCTATATGATACTCCCTCCATCACGAATTAAGTTATCCACCTTACTATTTTAGTTTGTTCCAAATTAAATGTTGCTTGAAATTACAATCAATCATATGAATTCTAAGTAGGTAAATTTGAGATTTTATTAGTAGATTTTTTTTTTTTGAACGGCAAGTTGACATATTAGTAGATAATGCAATAATTCATTTTCTTAAAACTGTTTGCCTTTTAACTAGTAGATAATTAATTGTGACGGAGAGAGTAATAAACATTTTGAAGACAATAGTATTTTTAACTCGTTAAACACATCTAACCGATTTATTTTATTATTATTTTATATATTTTATCATTTAATTCATTAATAATATTATGCAGATGAATAATTACATATTTAAAATATAAGTAGTTGATTTTTTTTAATAGCGGAACACATACATCATCCATTCTACTTGTAATTCTATATCATATTGTTCACAATGTGAATTAAACATATGATCACATGCCAAAGAGTTACATCTTTCAATAACTTATACCATTAAATTACAAACCTTCTAATACATACAAGTGGTTGATAGTATATATTGTGTTAAAGGGGTCGGTTATAACGAATTGTTTAGGATAGATATATTGGGAAATGGCAAAAATGTAGTTTGACTTCGTTTCTTTTCTTGTGATGACTACAAGTGTTTCAATGTTTGTAGGTTGCTTCTTTCATTCCCCCAAATCTTTGGTACTACCCATGCAAGGTGGATGGAACAAATAGAATCTCTTGGTATGTACGTAGAGAACTTTAATTTTTTAACGGCTCTTTTTTATTGTTTTAAACGGTAAGTTAGTAAGTTAGTGATTCGACATATGTAGTGACATCCAAACGAGGTAGTATGCATTACTCGAATATATCTCCTCTTTTGGGGAATTAACCCCACCACTTTTTCTCTCCTAAAGAATGCCCCCAACAAATCTTGAACCCAAGACCTATTGAAGGCAAACTCCCCAAGGCAACCCTTGGTGGCCAATTGATCTAGACCAATTGGATTTTTCGGCTCTTAAATGTAGCAAAACACATAACTTAAAATCATCATTATATAGGTCATAGACAGCACTAATAGTAGACTATAAACTTATGTACGTAAATAATTTTATATCTACATACTATGAACATCAAAACATTGAATTTTCATTTACTTTTTTTTAATAATAATAAAAAGATAAGTCAAATGTTAAAGTTTTAGCAAAGTCATCAACCGATCAATACAAAACGAACTAAAATAGAACTGTAAACTCTAGCAAGAAGCTAGAAATATACTCCGTATTAAAATAATCTTGCCGTCCATTTACGAAATATAGTGGCCTTAATAACCAAGCTATTCAAAAAGATAAAAATAGTATAAATTTTGGGGCTTTAATTTGAGCAATATCAACTCCTCGAGAGATGATAAAGGGGAGGTGGGGGTCGGGTCATCTTTATATTTGTGAAAGGAAAGGATATTACACAATTTCATCAACACTCTTCTTCACCATTGCTTCCATATCCAACTTACTTCTTCTTTATTTCCTTTTAATTCTATTTCTTTAAATATAAAGTTTGTCTTTTTTATGCTGACATGGACAAATAAGATTTCACCACATGGCACCTCATCCTACAATTGGAAAATATCTTCTACTTGAAGCAATCACCCGTTGATCACGACTTTTCAAGCAAATATTCATGCACGTACCCTGACTTAACTTTTCTTCCACAATTCCAAACCTTTTTTTTATTTATATATTTTTTCTCTTTAATAAATACTTCTAAATATTACTTACCTTTTCATTCACTTAATAATAAAACTAAAGGGTTTGTAACCTTGTAGTATAATATATTGTATGGTCTTCCCCCATTGATTTGTGTTCATGGATTCAAAATGGGCTTTGAATAATATAGTGTAAATTTATACTTCATCTGAATTAAAATAAGTGGTACACTTTCCTTTTTGAGGTGATTCAATATAAGTGATACGCTTAGAAAAATTTTCTTATTTGGTAAAAAATAGTGGGACAAACACCCACTAATTATCTATTTTAATATAATGAAATGATCATTTTACCCTTACTTTTTACTTTTAAACATTATTAACCTCAATTTATTCAAAAAGTGTAAGACCCAATCACACTAACCATCTTATTAATCTAATTTAATTATCATTATAATTTTTTAAATCAAAAACCGTAAAAGTAACAATGAATAAGTTATTTTGAATCGGAGGAAGTAAGTAGTTCACTGGGTGTATTTTGATGTTGAAAAATGCTTAATTTAAAAAAAAAAAATAGTGAAATAACTTACTGTCTGAAGATTAGTTCTTCAGATTGTGAGTGGTTGAGAACCTGATACGTTCAGATTCTCATCACTTGGCTACGATATCTGAACTAAAGAAGAAGCAACGATCAATTCCCCGTGCGATATCAGAGAGTGATCAAAAGTTCAGATAGTCATAGTAGGTTCAGCTTACACTTGACAATAACGCTGAGTCTTGAAGACAAATGCTTCTCTGAGTCAAAATCTTAGTGAAGGTCACTGAAGCTAGCCCAGTACCTGAAGAACCATGAGTACCTGAAACATCTCTTAGTGTCTGAAGCTTTAGTGACACAGAAAGACACCGGTATTACACAAGATCGTGAGTCGCCGACAAAAGGAAATCTTATGCAAAACTTCTAGAAGATCTCGGCGATCACAAGACGATAGAAAGTATTGTCAGAATTCCGTTAGTTATGCGCGTCACATGAAATATCCTTAGTACCAACCGAATTCTTTCACATGGAATAATTCGTACATCCAAATTGTTAAAGTCTAAGTTGTGTTTTATGTTGAGGGATTCTAAACCAAACTATACATTCAAATGTGTTGTAGATATAATGCAACAAATGATCCAACTTATTCAATGTTACTTGCTATTAAAAAAAAGAGACATAGTTTATTAAAAACAATGAGGTTACACAAAAAAATAATGACCGTTAACATGTCTTAGTCATCATGTAAAACCTCTCGATACACCACGTTTGATGTGTAAACTCCGTCGAGTTTAATTTTGTTCGTTGGATTAACTAATACTTTCGTCATGTGCTGTGAATTTCCTCTTGACAACGCAACATAAAGTTGTCCATGTGAGAAAACCAATTCCGGAAGATATACACCAACATTCGGAATTGTCTGTCCTTGAGCTTTGTTGATTGTCATAGCAAAACTAAGCCGAACCGGAAACTATTTTCTTTTCAATCTGAAAGGAAACATGTCGGATTCAGAGGGAGAAAGAGGGATTCTTGGCAAAATACCCTTTTGCCAGCATGCTATCCAACAATTATTTCTGCATCAATTATGTTTGGCTCAAACTTTCTGCATATAAGTCTTTGACCATTACATAATCCATGCGAGGGATAGATGTTCCGTAAAAGTATAATTGGACACCCAATTATTAGTCGCAGAACATGAGGGGGCAAACAACTGACATTAAGGGAGTTTAAAAATTCCATATGATAGAAGTTGTTTCTGTCGTCTTCTGCTTCATCGAAACTGTAATAGATTTTCTCTTGTCCACAAGTCAGAGCAGGCATATGCCACACGTGAATACCCCCCGAAGCTACCGGCAGAACACCTGGTAGAGAGACCCAATCTTGGGTGAAATAAATACCGCGACTTCGGTCTTTTTCAATAAAATCATCACGGAGATTCGTCAATCAATTCTTTCTTCTGGAAATGACTAAAAAGAGCAGGGCTTGTCCGGGGCAAGGGATGCAGGTATGAAAGATGAAGCTTGAAAGCGTTCGCCCACTTCAGAGTCTTCGCCTTTAGATAACAAAAAGTGTCCGCCCCTTAGGTCGCCAAACTACAACGAGAGTTTCGCCTTTTGAAGCGCCAGTCGCGTAGGGCGACCGGGCCAGGCCGCGCGATAGCTGCCTTTGGCTCTACTCTAATTGGCAACGAGACATTTGATTGATTCCTAACCTATGGGCTCGGTTTTTTCCAGGGAATCCCCAACGATCATAACCATTTGAAAAGATACACACTATTCCGTCTTTTCTATCAAATCGATCATAACCACTACCTACATTCCATGAAATTGTGCACCACAAATAGGAGCTAATAAAAAGAACCGAGATCCCATAGAAAGACATCACAATCCCTTGTGGAAAAAAAACTATTTGCTGATGAACATTCCCGTTCTATAGGTAGCACTGCCCCTATTAGAGAAGGGTGAGGGCCCACGGGTGATATCACCAGGGTATTAGAAAAGATTGTCTTAAAGGAAATCTTCGACCGAGAACCGTTTATGAGGGGAGTAGTGACCCCTCATAAGCTTGCTATACCTCCTTAAAGTCTTTCTTTTAATCGGATGGAAGTAAATTCCCTGACACTAAGAATGAAATATCTCCTACGGTAAATCTTAAACTATCATTTCCCTTTCTTTGTTTCAAGCTTTCAACCTCTCTTCCCCTCTTGAGTTGCGTTGAGGCAATCATTCATACAGTGAAAGAGTCTTCCTCTAGTCTTGCTTTGGCACCTATTTGTGATCAACTTTTCATTAAGCTCGTCCACATGCTCGTTTTTGGTTGATAAGATTTACCTAGAAATGATATAATATGACGAATTTCCATTAACACGCAAAGAAGGAAAGATCGCATTGATCAAATCTTCTTTAGATCGACCCACATCATTGTGTGGAATGGTCATACCATCTGGGATGCGACATTATACTGTTAATGGTTTCCTTTGGTAGGCGTTCAACCAAAGTATGCCACCAATTCATAGCACGACCGGTTAGTTTACGGGTTGCATACATCACCCTAAATTTGTCTTCACAACCACATGCATCCAAGGTTCTATCCATCTCCCTCAACCAATTCATTGTGACATTAGGATCTCTACTACCACTAAATTCAGGGGGTTTACAATAAAGGAATTGTTTAAAGGTACAAGATGGTTTCATGAATTGGTATGGTTGGTTCGGGAATTGATATATTGGTATACCTTGACTAGAATTAACATAAAAGTATTGTGGTTATGACATCATGGGTTGAGGTTCCGTTGAGGTTGACATATATGGAGTTGTCATGGTAAAGGCCGGGGTTGTGGGAAATTGCATTGTCGAGGCGGTTAATGTAGCGTTGGACATGGGAGGGAAATTTGGTGTTTTGGTATTTTGGTTTTGGTTCATGCCATCAACAATACTTTGGAGATGCTCTAACCGACTTTCCATTCTCAAAATGTAATCTTCCCTTTCCGCATTTACATCCCTAGATGTACCAATGACTTTCGGTTCGGGGTTTGTTGGGGTTATCAACGGGATGGGATCGGTATCGGCCATTATCTGTAACAAACACAACATCTCACGAACCGTTAGTTTAAACCGTTAGTATCTACCATACTAACTCCTACCAAACCACAGTTCATATTCACTTAAGTAATCCCACCACTTAAGGAAGTTTGACCAACTCGAGCCAAGATTTGGGAATGGTACATGTAACATCCCGAGACCCGGCCTAGTATTTTATTACTTTCGGTAAATAATATTTTAGTGTTTATTATTTTATATTATTTTAGTTGAATTATTTGAATTAATTGTATTTTTACCATGTGGTTAAAAATTAGCAAATACTGAGATATTTAAATATTAAAATGATTTTTATATATTTGGGTTCACTTCTGAACCGGGGTTCTAAATATATCTTCGTTGTTAAATTTGGAGTTAGTTAGGTCTAACTTAATTATCTGCGAACCTAATATCCTGTACTGTGTTTTAATGAAAAATACATGTGTGGGATAGGGGTGTGTACGTGTTATGTTGTGGGCAAGTGTTAAGTTGGTCTTTTTCTTCCCTCTTTTCTTTCCCAGTCGACACACACACACACACATGCACTTCTTGAAGTTTTTGGCCAAATTGAAGATTGTTGCTTGTTGATCTTGTCTTCTCTTAGTGATTTTCGGATTCTAGAAGCAAATCTAAGTAAGTTCTCTTCCTCCTTGAGCTAGGGTTCATGTTCTTGAGCTTTGTTGAAATAGGGTTCTTGAGTTAAGTGGGTTTTATGAATTTCTTGATGAATCTTGTTTGTAATCTTGAATTGATGCTTGATTTGGTGTTTATTTGTGTTCTTGCAAGTATTACATGAATTGTTGTTAGTTATAGCTCATTTGGTGAAGTTTTCATGAAGCTCCATCAATGGTGGTCTTGGGGAAGAAGATGGAGATCTTCCCTAAATTGGTGAAATGTGAATCTTGTTGTTCTTAAGGTGTTATTATGTTAAATTATGCATGTGAGATTTATAATTGTTAGTTATAAGGATGACTAGTTAGCTATTGTGAAAATGCCTAAAGAATGGTAGTATTTGGCTAAATGGAAATTTAGTCATAACTAGCTAAATTTGTAGATTGTTGACTTTGGTCAAACCTGGGAGTTGACTTTAGTCTTGTGTGACTTGTAAACTTTAATTGTCAATTTCATGTCATTTATATGCTAGTTGTCTAGTTGGGAAGTATAATCATGTTGGTTTAGGGCCTTGACCCGTTTGTTTGACAATTGGTGCAATTTGACCTAAATAGGGTCAAAGTTGGTGAAACTTGCTATTGGATGCAAATAATTTGTTAGTATGTAATTTTGATGTTGATCAAGTAGGATATCCCATTGGAAGGTGTTGTGTAGATTCCCGATTCATTATTCTTGTTTTGACCCGTTTGGGCCTAAGGTGCAATTTGGCCAATTAGCATAACGAATTGACTTGATGAAGTGTTAGACTTTAGTATTGGTTATGTGTAAAAATGCAAGTAATTGGTTGTAAGTAGTTGTTGCAAGATGTGGTCTTAAGCTTATATTACTTGTTACACAATTGATGATTTCGGGTAACTAATTCGGTATTCATTTTGTACAGGAAAAGGGAAGGAGCCTCAGTGATATAAGATTACTGAGCTCGGTACTAAAAGGAAGCCAAGGTGAGTGGATTTAACCTTCCTTCTTGTGTAATTTGCAAAAATTATGGAATGGTAGAGTTACATGAGAAATTGCAGGATTTTGGCTGATCTGGGGAGATAGCTGCTATCTTTAAGATAGCGGCGCTATCTTGGCTGGTTTGCAAACAGAAACTCGAAATAGCGGATGCTATCTCAAAATAGCGGCGCTATCTTAGATAGCGGCGCTATTTTGGCTAATTTTTGGGAAAATGCATTTTTTTGACATTTTTTTTGATTTTCAGTTGTGCCATTAATTGTGGGATTGTTAATGGTAGTATGTGCACATGTTTTCTAGAGGTTAGCTATGAGTGGGTTTTGGCTAGGCTTCGTTACTATTGGATGGGGTGCTCGGACTCCTACGAATGTGTTCCGTCAGGGATGAGTACCGTGCTAATAGTAAAGTGGCCATCGGTAAACTGTTGTTCGGCCAACAACAGTTGTAGGTACCTTGCAAGTCCGCCGATACTCTCATAACGTCCAATTGCTTGTGGAAGTTTGGACGGGTTTCCAGATTGATTTCTCTTGTCTTTAATTTGTTGTGGTTATGCAAATTGATTGTTATTTCTATTCACTTAGCTTTGTGCTAATCCCTCATTTGTTGACTCTTTTCAGGTTGTGGATTTAGCTTGACTAGAGTCGGGACATGGAAGTCTGACCGTACTCTGATTTTGTAAACCGGGTCGAGCCTGTTTTAGTAACACCTATAAATGTTTTATAATATTTGGTTAATATGTAAATGGCCTTTATGATGTGTAATAATTAGGATTTAGAGTTTTCTCAAATCGCTTCCGTATGCATTTTAAAAAAACAAAATGGCTCTAGGATTGCGGTGTTACAATTTGGTATCAGAGCCTCGGTTTGGCGATGGTTGCACATTTAGGTGTACCATTCCCAAATCTTGGCTCGAGTTGGTCAAACTTCCTTAACATTGTAGTGGATTAGTAGAGTGAATATGAATTGTGGTTTAGTAATAGTTAGTATGTTAGGTACTAACGGATTAAACTAAGAGTTCGTGAGATGTTGTGTTGTTACAGGTATGGCCGATAACGATCCCAACCCGTTGGTAAACCCGTCGAACCCCGAAACGGAAATCATTGGTATGTCTAGAGATGCAAATGCAGATAGAGAAGATTATATTATAAGAATGGAAAGTCGATTGGAACATCTCCAAAATCTTGTTGATAATATGAACCAGAATCAAAATAACCAAACACCAAACTTCCCTCCCGTGTTTACTCCAACAATGTCCGTCCCTACCATGCAAATTCCCACAACTCCCGCCTTTACCATGACTGTTCCCCTAATGTCAACCACATCCGAACCCCATCCTATAATGTCACAACCACAATACTATTATGTTAACCCAAGCCAAGGTTTACCTCAATATCAATTCACAAATCAACCTTATCCATTCGGTATGAAACCGAATTGTACTTTCAAACACTTTTTAGACTGTAAACCCCCTGAATTTAGTGGAAGTAGGGATCCCAATGTCACTATGAACTGGTTAAGGGAAATGGAGAGAACCTTAGATGCTTGCGGGTGTGATGACCAACACCGGGTGATGTATGCCACACGAAAGTTAGTAGGTGGTGCTATGAATTGGTGGGATACCTTGATTGAGCACTTACCCAAAGAAGTTAAAAACAGTATAACATGGGATCAATTTAGAGAACAAGTGTGTAAGCGTTATTGTAATTCGTTCGAGATGGATAGAATTCGATCTGAATTCTTAAATTTGCGGATGACAGAGGGAATGATGGTAGATGATTTGATCGAGCAGTTCAATGAAAAATTAAGATTTGTACAACAGTGGGTGCCTGACGAGTCTTCAAAAATAAAACATTTTATCGGAGCTTTACGACCCGAATACCGAACTACAGCGAGGTTCGCAACCACTTTGTCACAGGCCTTCGATTTGGCCAAAACAGTAGAAGGTGATTTGAATACTCGAGATTGGGTGATCAGGGATAGGTCAGAGTATCAAAATTTTAAGTCTGCACAATCGGACTCCAAAAAGAATAAGAAAGGGCAGGGAAATCAAAATCATGGAAACTCGAATCATATACAGTCAGGAGGAAGTTCGGGTCAGAAGGCACAATGGTGTGCTAGGTGCAGATCTTCTCACGCAGGTGGTTGTACAACTCAGACTATGCGATGTGTCAAGTGTGGTCAGTTCGGGCACGAGTGGAATGATTGTAGGTTCCCGCGAAGTGTATGTTGGAATTGTCAGAAAGAGGGTCACAGGGTCGGTGATTGTCCTTCAGAGAGGAAAGTGGGTTCAGGGTCGGGGTTGACAACTGGGTCGTTATCTTCAACAGGCCAAAAGAGAAAGAATCACCCTCCACCCGAGGGTAGGTCATTTCAGATGATTGTGGAAGATACTACCTCTAATGATGATGATATCACGGGTATGTTTTTGATAAACTATTTACCTATATGTATGTTAATTGTATTGAAACAAATTGCTTATTTGTGATTATGAATTATGTGATGAACTGAAATTGTTTTGATAAATGATTGTTGTAATCGTACGTTAATGTGATGCCTATAGTTGATTTGATATAATCTTAGGCATAGACTAATTAGTCTTGTGTAGAATTGCTAATTAATTTAAGAAAATTTAATTATTTGTCGTGACCTATCAAGTCACATGTAGTGACTTGTTAAGTGTAAGCCGAAACTATTTGACTATTATGAGTGAATTGAATTTTGCATTTGCTATGGATGTTGAAATTAGTAGACAATATATAAATATTTGGATAATTTTTGAATTGCCTGAAATATTATTTGAAGAATTTACCTAAATTTCCATCTATGCCAAATGCGAAAACTGAAAACTGACACAAGGAACCAAGTTTATTTGACCATTGTAATTTGGATTATGAAATTTTTTAAGATAAATTTTAAAATACTGAGATTGGACACAATTATCTGATAAGATAGATGAGAACTTAGAACTTGAAAGGCGTATTTTAAAAAAAAAAAAAATTAATGGATTATGACCGTATATTTGCTAGCGAAAATCCAAGATTGTGAATTTGGAGAAAAAAAAAACTACATATAATATTTAGTTAATGCGAGTTGAAATAATTGCTGAGTTAGTGGATATTAAAATAGAGACAAAGATTATATTTTATTAATGATTTTGAGAATATAGACAATGTAAAGAATCAACTACATTAAAATTTGTCAACAAAAAAAATATATATACTTATATATAAATGTTGAGTCCAAGTTGAGGAAATACTTATGTTATGTTTGTTTGTATGTGTTGAGATTCCGGGGACGGAATCTCCCTAAGGAGGGGAGATTTGTAACATCCCGAGACCCGGCCTAGTATTTTATTACTTTCGGTAAATAATATTTTAGTGTCTATTATTTTATATTATTTTAGTTGAATTATTTGAATTAATTGTATTTTTACCATGTGGTTAAAAATTAGCAAATATTGAGATATTTAAATATTAAAATGATTTTTATATATTTGGGTTCACTTCTGAACCGGGGTTCTAAATATATCTTCGTTGTTAAATTTGGAGTTAGTTAGGTCTAACTTAATTATCTGCGAACCTAATATCCTGTACTGTGTTTTAATGAAAAATACATGTGTGGGATAGGGGTGTGTACGTGTTATGTTGTGGGCAAGTGTTAAGTTGGTCTTTTTCTTCCCTCTTTTCTTTCCCAGTCGACACACACACACACACATGCACTTCTTGAAGTTTTTGGCCAAATTGAAGATTGTTGCTTGTTGATCTTGTCTTCTCTTAGTGATTTTCGGATTCTAGAAGCAAATCTAAGTAAGTTCTCTTCCTCCTTGAGCTAGGGTTCATGTTCTTGAGCTTTGTTGAAATAGGGTTCTTGAGTTAAGTGGGTTTTATGAATTTCTTGATGAATCTTGTTTGTAATCTTGAATTGATGCTTGATTTGGTGTTTATTTGTGTTCTTGCAAGTATTACATGAATTGTTGTTAGTTATAGCTCATTTGGTGAAGCTTTCATGAAGCTCCATCAATGGTGGTCTTGGGGAAGAAGATGGAGATCTTCCCTAAATTGGTGAAATGTGAATCTTGTTGTTCTTAAGGTGTTATTATGTTAAATTATGCGTGTGAGATTTATAATTGTTAGTTATAAGGATGACTAGTTAGTTATTGTGAAAATGCCTAAAGAATGGTAGTGTTTGGCTAAATGGAAATTTAGTCATAACTAGCTAAATTTGTAGATTGTTGACTTTGGTCAAACCTGGGAGTTGACTTTAGTCTTGTGTGACTTGTAAACTTTAATTGTCAATTTCATGTCATTTATATGCTAGTTGTCTAGTTGGGAAGTATAATCATGTTGGTTTAGGGCCTTGACCCGTTTGTTTGACAATTGGTGCAATTTGACCTAAATAGGGTCAAAGTTGGTGAAACTTGCTATTGGATGCAAATAATTTGTTAGTATGTAATTTTGATGTTGATCAAGTAGGATATCCCATTGGAAGGTGTTGTGTAGATTCCCGATTCATTATTCTTGTTTTGACCCGTTTGGGCCTAAGGTGCAATTTGGCCAATTGGCATAATGAATTGACTTGATGAAGTGTTAGACTTTAGTATTGGTTATGTGTAAAAATGCAAGTAATTGGTTGTAAGTAGTTGTTGCAAGATGTGGTCTTAAGCTTATATTACTTGTTACACAATTGATGATTTCGGGTAACTAATTCGGTATTCATTTTGTACAGGAAAAGGGAAGGAGCCTCAGTGATATAAGATTACTGAGCTCGGTACTAAAAGGAAGCCAAGGTGAGTGGATTTAACCTTCCTTCTTGTGTAATTTGCAAAAATTATGGAATGGTAGAGTTACATGAGAAATTGCAGGATTTTGGCTGATCTGGGGAGATAGCTGCTATCTTTAAGATAGCGGCGCTATCTTGGCTGGTTTGCAAACAGAAACTCGAAATAGCGGATGCTATCTCAAAATAGCGGCGCTATCTTAGATAGCGGCGCTATTTTGGCTAATTTTTGGGAAAATGCATTTTTTGACATTTTTTTTTGATTTTCAGTTGTGCCATTAATTGTGGGATTGTTAATGGTAGTATGTGCACATGTTTTCTAGAGGTTAGCTATGAGTGGGTTTTGGCTAGGCTTCGTTACTATTGGATGGGGTGCTCGGACTCCTACGAATGTGTTCCGTCAGGGGTGAGTACCGTGCTAATAGTAAAGTGGCCATCGGTAAACTGTTGTTCGGCCAACAACAGTTGTAGGTACCTTGCAAGTCCGCCGATACTCTCATAACGTCCAATTGCTTGTGGAAGTTTGGACGGGTTTCCAGATTGATTTCTCTTGTCTTTAATTTGTTGTGGTTATGCAAATTGATTGTTATTTCTATTCACTTAGCTTTGTGCTAATCCCTCATTTGTTGACTCTTTTCAGGTTGTGGATTTAGCTTGACTAGAGTCAGGTTTTGGAAGTCTAACCGTACTCTGATTTTGTAAACCGGGTCGAGCCTGTTTTAGTAACACCTATAAATGTTTTATAATATTTGGTTAATATGTAAATGGCCTTCATGATGTGTAATAATTAGGATTTAGAGTTTTCTCAAATCGCTTCCGTATGCATTTTAAAAAAAAAATGGCTCTAGGATTGCGGTGTTACAGTACACCTAAATGTGCAACCATCGCCAAACCGAGACTTTGATAACAATTTGTAACACCACAATCTTAGAGCCATTATTTAAAAAAAAATATGCATACGGAAGTGATTTAAGAAAAATACCATAAATCCTAATTATTACACATCATAAAAACCATTTACATATTAAACAAATATATATATATATATATAACATTTAAAGGTGTTACTGAAAACGGGCTCGACTCGGTTTACAAAATCAGAGTACGGTCAGACTTCCAAAACCTGACTCTAGTCAGGCCAAATCCACAACCTCAAAAGAGTCAACAAATGAGGGATTAGCACAAAGCTAACTGAATAGAAATAACTATCAATTTGCATAACCACAACAAATTAGAAACAAAGAGAAATCAATCTGGAAACCCATCCAAGCTTCCACAAGCAATTGGACGTTATGAGAGTATCGGCGGTCTGGCACAAAACCTACAACTGTTATTGGCCGAACAATAGTTTACCGATGGCTACTTTACTATTGGAATGGTAGTCCCCCCCTGACGGAACACATTCGTAGGAGTCCGAGCACCCCATCCAATAGTAACGAAGCCTAGCCAAAACCCACTATAGCTAATCTCTAGAAAACATGTGCACATACTACCATTAACAATCCCACAATTAATGGTACCACTGGAAAATTATTAAAAACCAAGAAATTTAAAATTTTCCCAAAACCAGCCAATATAGCGCCGCTATCCGAGATAGCTTCGCTATCTTCCAGAAGATAGCGTCGCTATCTAAAGATAGCATCGGTATCCTCCAGAAAATAGCGTCCGCTATCTCAAGTCCAAACGCTATTTCAGGTTTCTGTATAATTTTCCAAAAACGTTAACAAGATAGCGCCGCTATCTACAGATAGCGTCGCTATCTTCCCCAGACAGACAAAAATCCTGCAATTTCTCTTATGAACTCCACCATTTCAACATTTATGTACATTACACAAAGAAGAAGGTTAAATCCACTCACCTTAGCTTCCTTTTAGTACCGAGCTCAGTAATCTTATATCACTGAGGCTCTTTCCTTTTTCCTGTACAAAATGAATACCAAATTAGTTACCCGAAATCATCAATTATGTAACAAGTAATATAAGTTTAAGGCCACATCTTTGTAACAACAACTGACAACTAATTACTTGTACTTCCACACATAGCAATTACTAAAGTCTAAAACTTCATCAAGTCAATTCATTATGCATTTTGACCAAATTACACCTTAGGGCCAAACGGGTCAAAAACGAGAATAATGAGTCGGAAATATATACAACACCTTCCAATGAGTTATACTTACTACTTAACATCAAAATCACATAACCAACATGTTACTTGCATCCACTTGCAAGTTTAATCACTTTGACCTTACTTAATTAGGTCAAATTGCACAATTTGACAACCAAACGGGTCAAGACCCACAATTAACATAATCAAACTTACATTCACCCAACTAACATATAAGTGACATAAAATTGATAATTAAAGTTTACAAGTCACACAAGGCTAAAGTCAACTAGCAGGTTTGACCAAAGTCAACAATTCCATAAATTAGCTAGTTTATTACCAAATTTCTTGCTTAGCCAAACACTACCAATAATTTGTCAATTCATCAACAAGATAGCTAGCAAGTTCTACATTATCAATTATCATTCTAGCATGCATACTTGACCTAACCAAACTTCAAGAACATCAAGATACACATTTCATCAAATTGGGGAAAAATCCATCTTCTTCCCAAGAACACCATTGATGAAGCTTTTATGGAAGCTTCACCAAGTGAGCTACAACTAACAATTCAACACATATAACTTGCAAGAACTCAAATTAACACCAAATCATGCATCAATTTTGGATTTCAAACCAGATTTGACAAGAACTTCATAAAACCCAACTAACACATGAACCCTAGTTCATCCAAGCTCAAGAACATGAACCCTAGCTTAAGAAGGAAGAAGACTTACCTAATCTAGCTTCTAATTTACAAAAATCACAAAAAGAAGGCAAGATCTTCAAGCAACAATCATAAATTTAGGGAGAAAAGCTCAAGAGTGTTGTGTGTGTGTGTGTGTGTGTCGACTGGCAAAGGAGAAAGGGAAAGAGAGACCAAGTTTGACATCTGCCCTTCAACTAACACACGTACCCCCTCCCCCAAACACAGATAATTTCATTTAAACACAGTACAGAATATTAGGTTCGGATAAATAAGTTAGACTTAACTAACTCCAATTTTAACAACGAAGATATTTTTAGAACCCCGGTTTAGGAGTGAACCCAAATATGTAAAAATCATTTTAACATTTAAATATCTCAGTTTTACTAATTTTTAACCCCATGGTTAAAATACAATTAATTCAAATAAATCAATAAAATCATATAAAATAATAAACAATAAGATATTACTTACCAAAAGTAATAAAATATTCTAGGTCGGGTCTCGGGATGTTACAGGCTAGGTTTAGGGTTTTGATCTAGGGTTTCAGTTTTCACCTAGATACGAGTCAACATGGGTCAAACGGTCAACTAGGGTTTGAACTAGGGTTCGATTAGGGTTTCGAGTCAATGATGGTTTCGGTTTTGAAGCATGTATGGTTCGGCTAGGGTTTGGTGTCATGGGTCATGGGTTGAACAAGGGAAGTTCGACTAGGGTTTGGTTTATCGGATCAATATTAACAATACGAGGCTAGGGTTTCCTAGGGTTTATCAATGACAACAAATCTAGGGTTTCATAATACGACAACAGATCTAGGGTTTAGATAATACGAATAATGAATCAAACGAACACTAGACGAATAAACAAACAATGGTATACGACACACACACGCATACGTACATATGCATGCATGCATGCATGCGTCGGAGGTAGTGGCTAACCGAGACCGTTTTGCCTTAGGCCATGGTCTCGGCTTTGAATCATACACCGAAACAAAGAAGAACAAAGGAGATCAGGTATTACCTTGCTATCTACAAATAAACGAGATAAAAAACGAACGTAAGAGGGTTGCGGATTGCTTGGTGTCGAACTCGAGATGGTATGGTGCTAGGGTTCGGCCGATTGGGGGTGATGAAAAGAGTCTGGATAGTATAAGAGTTTGAATCCAATTCGAATTGGTTTGGATCAAGGAAGAGATAAGGATAACAATAACAAGATAAGGCCAACACCACAAGGGGTGTTTCGGCCGAATGGTGGTCACGAGAGGGGGAGGGGGTGGGCTACTAGGTGGTCGGTCAAATGGTCAAGGTGTCGGTTTTCAAGAAATGTTCGGTACGAGTCACGTTTATTTAACTATGTTTGGTTATTGTGTATATAATATAAAATTAATATTTTTAGAAATGTTTTAGTTCAAGAGTGTCACCATAAATAAAATAAAATGTTGTGTTGATTAAAATAGTCAAACACTGATGCATGGTGAAAATATATGTTTTTGTTGTGTGTTTGGATGCCAGAAATAGAAATGTTTAAAAATGAAACTTTCCAAATAAAGAAAGTTTATAATTGAAATGAAGTTACATACCAGAAATATCGAGTTGTCACAGTTATGTCTTTCTTATGAGACTCAAGTCTGAAAGCTTTGACAAGTTCAAAGAGTATCAGAAGGAAGTAGAAAACCAACTGGGAAAGAAAATAAAGTTTCTCCTGTCTGACCGGGGAGGCGAATATTTGAGCCAGGAGTTCAACAATCATTGGAAAGAATGTGGGATTGTTTCACAAATACACCTCAGATGAATGGCGTATCAGAAAAGAGGAATCGCAAATTGTTAGATATGGTACGTTCTATGATGTGTCGCGCTCCTTTACCACTATCGTTTTGGGGGCATGCACTCGAGACAGCAGCATTCACGCTCAAATAGGGTTCCGACCAAGTCGGTAGAAAATACTTCGTTCGAGCACTGGACGGGTAAAAAGCAAATATTGTCTTTTCTCAAGATTTGGGGTTGTGAGGCGTATGTTAGACGAACATTCACAAACACACTCAATCCAAAATCAAACAAGTGTATCTTCGTTGGATATCCAAGGGAAACCTTATGATACTATTTATATCATCAAGAAGACAACAAAGTTTATGTTGCTTGGAAGGGTGTCTTCTTAGAGGAGAAGTTTCTAGGGACAGAAACTCCGAGAAAAGAAATAGAGCTTCAAGAAATTGAAGAAAATGAAGATGCACCTACGACTACAGGCGAACCAGTGGTTCAACAAAGAATTGTTGACCCTCAACCAGAACCACCGGTTGAGGAAGAGGAAACACGAAATCCTCGTAGGTCTAGTAGACCACGTCAAGAACCAGATATGTATCCTTGATTCCTTATCGATGAAGACAATGGAAATCTACTAAAGCCATTAACCTATAGAGAGGCTGTCGATGACGTAGAGTCTGAAAAATGGCTCGAAGCTATGGAGGCAGAGATGCAATCCATGTATGACAACCAAGTTTGGGTGTTATCAGACTTGCCACCACAGTCAAAAGCTGTTGTTTGCAAGTAGTTTTCAAGAAGAAAACGGATATGGATGGGAAAGTGCATACTTACAGAGCACAACTAGTTGTGAAGGGTTTCACGCAAACACACGGTGTTGATTATTCTAAAACCTACTCGCCAGTCGCAATGCTTAAGTCTATTAGAATTCTTTTGGCCATATCCGCATATTACGACTATGAGATTTGGCATATGGATGTTAAAACCACTTTCCTTAATGGGGAGTTGAAAGAGGACGTATTCAAGATATAATCGGATGATTTTATTGATCCAAAGAATCCTTAAAAAGTATGCAAAGAATCAAAGAATTTGGTTTTTTCAAGAGTGAGTTCGAGGCTTGTGTTTACTCAAAATTCGGTGGGAGCATAGTAATCTTCCTAGTCTTGTATGTAGACGACATACTGCTCATAGGGAATGATATACCAGCATTACAAGGAGTAAAATTCTAGTTAGGTAAATGTTTCTAGATGAAAGACTTGGGAAAAGCCACGTATATAGCGGGTGTTGGATTTATGGGCACAGTCAAGTACACGTGTCAACGTGTCCAATATTATAAGACACTAAAGGGTCACACCACTACACACCCAATAATGGACAACCGAATAAAGTAAGTTGTGTGGAATAATTAACTAGTTAAGTTAATTATAAAGAAGAGAATAAATAATAATAAGTTAATTATTATTTAAGAGGAAGATTAAATATTAAGTTAAATATTTAACGGACAGTTAATTAATAGACAATTAATTAACTAGTGTAAGTCCAAGGGTTTAAAGTGTTAATAGGAAGTTTAATTATGTGATTAAACATAATTAAACTCCAAGTACTTAATGGTAACTTAATCCCTTATAAATAAGGGACTGAGGTTAAGGTTTAAGGGTTACACATTACAACACCACAAAACCATAATCTCTCCTATCCACTCTTCTCACGGCCGAAACCAAGAAAGCCCAAGGGGTTTCGGTTTGTGTTCGTCGTCTGTGGCACACACACACACAAGTCTTTGTGTGTTGCTTTGTTGGTACAACGCGGTCTTGCAGCGTGTTCAGGTGGTGCAGTAGAGGTGGATCATTCTTTAGCAATCCAAGAGGTATTGTTCTTATTCTAACAATCTTTTTGTTCTTGTGATCCCATTGTTTCGTAGAGATCAAGTATGTAAGATTCAAGTTCCGCCATGTGAATCCTACAAGGTTTTCCTACAGTGGTATCAGAGCTTTCTACTAGTCTCAATGGGATTCAGTTGAGTTTCTTTTTTTTTTCTAGAAAAGAACCCTAGAAATTTCGAACCAAGCATGTGTTTTTCAAGTTTTGAATGAGCATTGGATTGAATACGGTTTTAGATAAAAAGAAATTAGGTTTCTTTTTTTTTCCTCCTTGTTTTATGGTATATATATATATATATATATATATATGTATATATATAGGGTTGAATTAGTTTCAGAACCAATTAAGGCTACAGCACCAGCAGAACTCAATCTAAACCATTGATTTTTGAAATGAAATGATCATGGAAGACATATTAATGTATTTGATGAGGGACCCCCAAATATTGGTTTGCATGGATGTCATTCATGCATGTATACATATATGTATATGTTTTCATGTATGTATACATAAGTGTTATCTATACATATATGTATACATGCATGAATGACATCCATGCAAACCAATATTTGGGGGTCCCTCATCAAATACATTAATGTGTCTTCCATGATCATTTCATTTCAAAAATCAATGGTTTAGATTGAGTTCTGCTGGTTCTGTAGCCTTAATTGGTTCTGATTCTAATTCTACACTATATATATATATATATATATATATATATATATATATATATATATATATATATATATATATATATATATATATATATAAAGTTTTTTTTGTCCTAAAAAGAAACCTACTAATTTTGATCCAAGAAAATTGTTGAAAGTTGTAACGCCCTAAAAATAAATAAATATGTAATTGAACTATTCACGTTTTTATTAAATAAATGAGGCAATATTTATCTAATTATAGGATTATGTGTTATGTGCTTATGGGTATTTAAATTGAGTATTTAAACACGCGGTGTTCCGTTTGAAGACAAGAGTACCATTTAGTTCGCGCTTGATTAGTCACGTGGACTAATTAATAATAACTAGACTGTTACTTGTTGGTGCAGAAATTAATAATGAGATTTATTAATTTGACGTTATTAAATCCCGAGGTCGGCCGATAGGCCAAGACCTTAATCTAATTTCCTTAGTGTCATTCTTGTCCATTACTTCAGTCGCACACAAGTCAAATAAAGCCCACAAATCACTAAATTTTTCTACCTATTAAAGTGTAATTTCGTTTTCTTTTATCTCGGGGGAAATACGATCGGGAGAACCTTTTTCCTATGGGTCCCTAGTCAAATTCGGTTGGCAAATGGCCCGAGATTGTATTGCTTCTATGGCCTGAGTTCTAGAATATATATTCCCTTGCTAAAACCTAAAATCCACTCCATTTATCCTCAACCACACCTACCGACATCCACTGTTCTCTCTCTCTCGTTTGCTGTGACAACTCGATATTTCTGGTATGTAACTTCATTTCACTTCTAGAACTTTCCTTATTTAGAAAGTTTCTATTTTTAGACATTTCTATTTCTGGCGTCCTAATACACAACAAACATACATATTTTTACACCATGCATCAGTGTTTGATTATTTTAGTCAACACAACATTATTATTTTCTTATGGTGACACATATGAGCTTAAATCATTTCTAAAACGATAAGTTTCTCGATAAAACAATAAACGTATTTAATTTAATATAACGCGACTCGAATGAACTAAACTACTAAACCGATACTCGAACCTAGACCGACCACCATTGTGGCCGGCCTACCCCTACTCGTGACCATCATTATGGCCGAAGCACCCTTGTGGGGTTGGCCATGTGCCAAATTTGTTTTTCCTATCCATCTCACTTGATCTCTATCCCTATCCAATTTAAAAGAGTTCTAATCCTAGTATGACACCTCCATCTAAACCCTAATCCATATTATATAAATACCTACATTTGGCCAATAATTGAACCCATTTATTCCCCTAGAAGCCGTCGGCCACACCACCACAACACCCTTCGTCCGTTTCCGATCGCAAGCAACCCCAAGCATTTTCCTTCGTTTCTTGATCGTTTGATCCAAGGTATGAACCCCAAAACCCTTGTTTCTTCTTGCTTAATCCTTGTGAATCTACTGTTTTGAACCCGAGACCATGGCCCTTGTAACATCCCGAGACCCGGCCTAGATTTTTTTAAATTACTTTCGGTAAGTAATTCTTTTTGTTTATTATTTTTATATGATTTATGTGATTTAATTGGATTCTAGCATATTTTAACCAAGGGGTTAAAATTAGATTTAATTATTTTAATTGAGCATAAAATTGATAAAATTGCATTTTATTAAACTTTGAATTACAGTTCTGAAAATATCTTCGTTATTAAAATCTGAATTGCATAAGTATTTTTAAATAAATAAAACGCGACCTAGACTTTCAGTATTACACTGTGTTTAAGCAATTGTTGGCTGAGTTGGGGTGAGGGCACGTGTCCTAAGAGGTGTCAAAATTCCTCTTCCCTTTTCTTTCCTCTGCATACTTCGACACACACACACATCAAAAGAGATTTGTTGGTTTTTCTTACTTTGAATCATTCTTGCTTGAATCTTCTCTCCTTTTAACTGTGATTTCGAAATTGGGTCAAGATCAAGGTTAGAAATACTTCTTGGTTGCTAGGGTTCATGTTTTTGCAAGTAAAATTAGGGTTCTTGAGTTTTTATGGGTATTTCTTCAATTTTGTGTTAAATTGTTGAACTCTTGGGCTTTAGGTGATGTTTATGTTTTATTTTTATGTGCTTATGTGTTGATGCAGCTGAAGCATTGATTTGGTGTTCATTTCACCAAGCTCCATCAATGGAGTTTTGGGGAAGATGACCTAAAAACCAAAAAATTGAGAAAATGATGATTTTAGGTATTCATGAAGTAATCTTAGCTTAAGTATTTGTAGGTGATCAATTATAACATGAATTTGGTGCTTAATGGCTTGTTTATACTTGGTGTTTGGCTAATTATCTAGAAATGGCTATAACTAGCTAGTTGTGCATTGTTGACTTTTCTGGTCAACTTAGGGAGTTGTCTTGATCGAAAATCAGATGCCAAATGATTGTGGGTGATTCTAATATTATAAATATGAGAAATTTGATTAGTTGTTGGTATTGTTAGTTTGTTTGGATTTTGACCCGTTTGGCCCAATCTAGACCCATTAGGCCCAATCTAGACCCATTAGGCCCAATCCATTTCATTTCGTATCATTTCATTTTAAAACTCATTTCATATCATTTCATTTCGAGAACCATTTCATTTCATGTCATTTCATTTTGGAACCCATTTCATTTCATTTTATAAAACCCAATGCATTTCATTTCATTTCATTTTATTAATCCAAGTTCATTTGATGTCACGAAACATATAACATAACATTTAAAGTATATCATATTTATAAAATCGCCTGTGTTAGCTTAGTCTAATTAGAAAGTCATATTGTTTAGGAAGCTAGGAGCCTTTGAGGGATCCTCTGTCCTAACCGTTGCTAAGCTTAGCCCAGGTGAGTCCACAGACCCCTTTACTCTTTTAACTGTTTTATAAACTTTAGGGTGGAAAACATAAACACAACTGCTACTGATTTACTATGACTGTACAACATCTATACCTTTTCATTATCGCATTGGCATGACAAACAATTATTATACCGGACTAAGGTTGCCAGCAATCATTAACTAGTGGATCTAAACTATGGATATGCAGATAGTACTATTGGCTGACACTCATCCTTCCATCGAACGTTAGATCATTACTTGGTTTATCTAAGACATCTCCGGGAGTGTATATCCATAAATATGAGAAATTTGATTAGTTGTTGGTATTGTTAGTTTGTTTGGATTTTGACCCGTTTGGGCCTAAATAACTAGAATCGGTCAAGAATGTGTGTTTTGGTGCAATACTTGAATTGTGGGGCTTACAATATGGTTTTGTTATATTTAGACTTATGGTTAAAAAGGTTTATAGACTTATGCAAGTTTTGGATAATTTATGAATCTTGTATTTTAAGTATTTCGGTTGATTTGGTTACTAACTCGGTTGCATTATTATTACAGGCAAAGGCAAGGGAACTCAGTAATTAGAATACTGAGTTTTCAGGATCGGATTGCTAGCTAAGGTGAGTGGATTTAGCCTTCAAACTTTAGATGGGCAATTTGGTTAGAAATTGGTCAATTTGGTAAAAAGGTGCAGGATTTGGTATCTGGGAAAGTTCACGAGGCGAACTTGGGTTCGCGATCGTGAACTCGAGACAGGCATTTGGGGATTGGGTCGTGAAGAAGTTCACGGATCATGAACTCAAGTTCACGACGCGAACTTGAGTTCGCGAACGTGAACTTTCTTGGGTGCAGTTTTCTTGGCTGCTATTGTTATTGCAAGCCCATACTTTGGTTTAATTAATAACGGTAGTTAATTAAGTGCACATTTGGGGAAGAGGTCAGTAATTGGAACATTCTACTGAGCAGAGGTTTACTATTGACAAGGTGTACCGCCCTTAGAAGCACTGGATGTTCTAAGGGGGTACACACTGTCTTTGAGTAAAGGGCTATCGGTTATCATTGTTCGGCCAACAATGATTTAAGGATTCGGCAGAACCCCGTTACTCTTCAAAATTAACTAATTGGGATAATAAGACTTATCATTCGGTTGTTTTTATTCTATTGGTTTATTTCATTCACTTAGCTGTTAGCTAATCCCCACCTCGTTGACCTTTTGCAGGTTTATCTTTTGGGCGGGTCAAGGGGTGTTTTAGGAATGGTTGACCGACACTCTGATTTTGATATTATGATAACCGAGCCGCCGGTTGTCTAAATACTTTTGATATTTTGGATAATTGTTGTAAAAGGCCCGTTTATTAATATCTGTTAGATGTTAACTACTTTACTTTAATTATTTCTACGCTTCCGTTAGTTTTAAAAAAAAAAAAAAAAAAATCGGGTTTAGTTTTTGCGGTGTTACAATTTGGTATCAGAGCTTTGGTTTGGCAATGTGTGCACATTTAGGTGTAACATTCCCAAATCTTGGCTCGAGTTTGGTCAAACATTCCTAGATTCGGGTTTGGGATTAGTGAGTGAACTTTAGGGTGATAGTAGTTAGTGTGTAGGTACTAACGAATTACACTAATTGTTCGTGAGATGTTGTGATTGTCACAGGTATGGCAGATAATGATAATACAAACCACCCGAACCCACCGAACAATGACGCCGGGAATGATCAACCATCGGGAAGTAATCCAGTAATCAATGAGGAGTACGTCCACTCGTTGGAAGGTCAACTTCAAGACCTCAGAAATATTGTTAGAGAATACGAACAAAATCATACCTACTCAATACCAACTCCACCCGTGAATACCACCACACAACCTCCTACCAACATGCCACCCCCAATGTTTAACTATCAATATCCACCACAAGGATATTATCCTTACCCATACCCCGGATATCCACCACCACCACCACCTCAGAAACAACCTTGCACATATAAACAATTTCTTGATTGTAAGCCATCAGAATATGGTGGAAGTACGGACCCGAGTGTTACCTTAAACTGGCTAATGGAGATGTCTAGGGCCCTGGACGCATGTAATTGTGATGATGACCGACGAGTAATGTACGCCTCTCGAAGATTAATAGGTGATGCAATGCATTGGTGGGGTACTATAACCGCAAATTTCTCAGCCGCTCAATTAGCTTCAATTACATGGAGCCAATTTTATGAACAAGTTTGTGCTCAATATTGTAATTCATTCGAGATGAATAAGATAAGGAGAGATTTTATGGGGTTGAAAATGGATGAAAGAATGACTGTGGATGAACTGATAAGACAATTTAATGGAAAATTACGATTTGTGCAACAATGGGTGCCTGACGAGCAAGCTCAATTACAACATTTTATCGATGCATTGTTACCAAAATATCGAGGGTCTGTTAGGCATGCGAATACTCTAACCCAAGCATTTTCTTTGGCGAAGTCGGCAGAAAGTGATTTTAAAGCAAGTGATCAAATGGGTAGGGAAAGAACGGGGTTCCATAAGTCAAATTCAACCCAATCAGGCTCTCAACATAGCCGGAAATGGCAGGGTAATCAAAAGCAAGGTAATTCGAGTCGCAAAAGCACGGGTTTTACATCGAATCAAAGAGCACCTTGGTGTTCCCGGTGCAAGTCATCACATTTTGGACCATGTACACTTCAAACTTTGAGGTGTGCACGATGTGGTCAATACAAACATGAAGCAAAAGACTGTAACTTCCCCGGGAATGTATGCTGGAATTGTCATAAAGAGGGTCACCGAGCGGGAGAATGTCCTACGGCTAGGAAGACGGGTGCGGGTTCTGGATCGGGTGGGGCATCATTATCGACCACGAGCCATAAAAGAAAGACTCACCCTCCACCTGAGGGTAGAGCATTTCGGATGACAGTCGAGGAGGCCACCACAACCGATGATGTAATTACCGGTATGTTCCTAATCAATTCGGTTCCTGCTCGTGTATTGTTTGATTCTGGAGCAAATCGCTCTTTTATTTCTATAACTTTCTGTGGCAAATTGAAATTACCTATGAATGTGATAACTACCCCATTAGAAATAGAAGTAGATGATGGAAATTTGGTTTCGGTCACAACATCTGTGTCCGGGGCACGCATAGATATCGATGGTGTGCAATTTGTGACCTTTCTATTATTAATGCCAATATCTAGCTTCGATGTTGTCCTTGGTATGGATTGGCTTAGTAAAAATAGGGCTAATATTAAATGTGATAAAAAGATAATTTCTTTTCCTTTGCCCGACGGGACACATGTAGTGGCCCGCGGTGACCGTGTGAATTCTTCTTTTCCAATTATATCATTTATGAAGGCCAGAAAATCTTTGGTCAAAGGGTGTGAGTCTTTCCTTGCTTATGCTATTGATGTCCGAAAAGAAAAAAAAGACAATTGGTGACATCCGGGTGGTATCGGAATACCCGGAGGTCTTTCCTGATGATTTGCCTGGGTTACCTCCCATTCGGGAGGTAGAATTCAAAATTGACTTAATTCCGAGAGCCAGTCCCGTAGCTCGAACTCCATACCGTTTGGCTCCTTCCGAAATCCGTGAAATGATGTCTCAGATTCAAGAATTATTAGATAAGGGTTTCATTCGATCGAGTTCCTCTCCATGGGGAGCTCCGGTATTATTTGTAAAGAAGAAAGACGGTACTCTCCGTATGTGTATAGATTACCGGGAGTTAAACAAAAGAACCATAAAGAACAAGTACCCACTCCCGAGAATAGATGATTTGTTTGATCAGTTGCAAGGGGCTTCATACTTCTCTAAAATCGATTTGAGATCCGGGTACCATCAAGTTCGAGTTCAAGAAAGTGATATTCCGAAAACCGCCTTTAGAACTCGATATGGTCATTACGAGTTTTTGGTTATGCCATTCGGGTTGACAAATGCTCCCGCCATTTTCATGGATTTAATGAACCGGGTATGTAGACCATTCCTTGATCAATTCGTTATTGTATTTATAGATGATATTTTGATTTACTCAAAATCTGAGTTAGATCATGAGCAACATTTAAGACAGGTTTTGGAGACTTTGAAACGTGAGCAATTATATGCCAAATTCTCTAAATGTGAATTTTGGCTTCGGGAAGTGCAATTTTTGGGGCATGTAATCTGTTCAGAGGGGGTTAAGGTTGATCCGGCCAAAATAACTGCAGTGATGAATTGGAGTTCCCCGAAAACACCGTCAGAGATTAAACGTTTTCTGGGGTTGGCGGGGTATTACCGTAGATTTATTCAAAATTTCTCTAAGATTGCTAGTCCGTTAACGGAATTGACACGTAAAGATGTACCTTACCGATGGGGCGACGATCAAGAAACGGCATTTCAAACTTTAAAGCAACTTTTGTGTCAGGCTCCAATACTTACCTTGCCCGATGGGTCTGACGACTTTATTGTGTATTGTGATGCATCATTCGCAGGCCTAGGTTGCGTCTTAATGCAGAGGGATCGGGTTATCGCTTATGCCTCGAGACAGTTAAAAACTCACGAAAAGAATTTCCCGACTCATGATTTGGAATTAGCAGCCGTTATTTTTGCATTGAAACTATGGAGACATTACCTCTATGGCACCAAATGTGTTATATGCACCGATCACAAGAGTCTTCAGTATATTTTCACACAAAAAGAATTGAATATGAGGCAGCGAAGGTGGTTAGAGTTGATCAAAGATTATGATTGTGAAATTCGTTATCACCCAGGTAAGGCGAATGTGGTAGCCGATGCTTTGAGTCGAAAGGGTACTTCAGAAAAGATCCAATTTATGCGTATGGAAATTGTTTCGGATTTGGTAAGTCGAATTCGAAAATGCCAACTTGAGGCATTGGGTAATGAGCATTTAAAATCGGAAGTTATGAGTAAAAGAAAAGATGAGTTAGTTGAGGACAATCGGGGGTTAAAATTGTATAAGTCTCGTGTTTGGGTACCACTACTCGGGGGACTACGGGAATTGATTTTGACGGAGACGCATAAATCTCGATTGTCGGTCCATCCGGGTAGTACAAAAATGTATAACGACTTAACGGTGTTATATTGGTGGCCTACTATGAAAACCGACGTTGCTCAATTTGTTGAAAAGTGTCAGATTTGCGCGCAAGTCAAGGCCGAGCATCAGAAACCGTATGGGTCGTTGAAACAGTTAGAAATACCCGAATGGAAATGGGAAAATATAACCATGGATTTCGTCACAAAACTTCCCCGTACTCAGAAAAATCACGATATGATTTGGGTGATAGTTGATCGATTAACTAAAAGTGCTCACTTTTTGGCCACAAGAGAAACCGCGTCCCTCGATCAACTAGCTAAATTATATATTGATGAGATAATTTCTAGTCATGGCATTCCATTATCGATTGTGTCGGATCGAGATCCTCGTTTTGTTTCTAATTTTTGGAAGAGCTTACAAAGAGAATTGGGTACACGAGTTAATCTAAGCACCGCGTATCATCCGCAAACAGATGGCCAGACAGAAAGAACGATTCAGACCTTAGAAGATATGCTTCGGGCGTGTGTGTTAGAATATGGTTGTTCTTGGGATTCTCACTTACCGTTAATTGAATTTGCCTACAACAATACGTATCACTCAAGTATTGAGATGCCACCTTATGAAATGTTGTATGGTCGTCGTTGTCGTACCCCCACTTGTTGGTTGGAAGCAGGCGAAAAACAGTTTGCGGGCCCGGATATAGTTCAATTGACGGCCGAAAAAGTGGCCATTGCCCGAGAAAAATTGAAAGCGGCCCGAGATGGTCAGAAAATGTATGCGGATCCGAGACGTAGACCGGTAACTTTTGAAGAAAATGAGATGGTGTATTTAAAAGTCTCGCCTTGGAAGGGAATTACTCGGTTTGGGAAACGTGGTAAATTAGCTCCAAGATACATTGGCCCGTTTCGTATCAGTCGGGTCGTTAATGATCAATCAGTGACTTTAGAACTACCACCGGAATTGTCCGGTATTCATGATACTTTTAATGTTTGTTATTTGAGAAAATGCAAAGTGGAAGACGAATCTCAAATCTTGCCGGTTCGAGAGTTGAAAGTTGATACAAGGAAAAGGTTGATAGAAGAGCCGGTTGAATTATTGGATAGAAAGGTAACAAAGTTGAGGAAGAAGCAGATTCCTATGGTTTTGGTCAAATGGAAACATAGTTTAGGTTCTAATCTAACGTGGGAAACCGAGGCTGAAATGAAAGATCGTTATCCGAATTTATTCGAGAAAAGTGAGATTTCGGGGACGGAATCTCTTTAAGGGGGAGAGATTTGTAACATCCCGAGACCCGGCCTAGATTTTTTTAAATTACTTTCGGTAAGTAATTCTTTTTGTTTATTATTTTTATATGATTTATGTGATTTAATTGGATTCTAGCATATTTTAACCAAGGGGTTAAAATTAGATTTAATTATTTTAATTGAGCATACAATTGATAAAATTGCATTTTATTAAACTTTGAATTACAGTTCTGAAAATATCTTCGTTATTAAAATCTGAATTGCATAAGTATTTTTAAATAAATAAAACGCGACCTAGACTTTCAGTATTACACTGTGTTTAAGCAATTGTTGGCTGAGTTGGGGTGAGGGCACGTGTCCTAAGAGGTGTCAAAATTCCTCTTCCCTTTTCTTTCCTCTGCATACTTCGACACACACACACACATCAAAAGAGATTTGTTGGTTTTTCTTACTTTGAATCGTTCTTGCTTGAATCTTCTCTCCTTTTAACTGTGATTTCGAAATTGGGTCAAGATCAAGGTTAGAAATACTTCTTGGTTGCTAGGGTTCATGTTTTTGCAAGTAAAATTAGGGTTCTTGAGTTTTTATGGGTATTTCTTCAATTTTGTGTTAAATTGTTGAACTCTTGGGCTTTAGGTGATGTTTATGTTTGATTTTTATGTGCTTATGTGTTGATGCAGCTGAAGCATTGACTTGGTTCATTTCACCAAGCTCCATCAATGGAGTTTTGGGGAAGATGACCTAAAAACCAAAAAATTGAGAAAATGATGATTTTAGGTATTCATGAAGTAATCTTAGCTTAAGTATTTGTAGGTGATCAATTATAACATGAATTTGGTGCTTAATGGCTTGTTTATACTTGGTGTTTGGCTAATTATCTAGAAATGGCTATAACTAGCTAGTTGTGCATTGTTGACTTTTCTGGTCAACTTAGGGAGTTGTCTTGATCGAAAATCAGATGCCAAATGATTGTGGGTGATTCTAATATTATAAATATGAGAAATTTGATTAGTTGTTGGTATTGTTAGTTTGTTTGGATTTTGACCCGTTTGGGCCTAAATAACTAGAATCGGTCAAGAATGTGTGTTTTGGTGCAATACTTGAATTGTGGGGCTTACAATATGGTTTTGTTATATTTAGACTTATGGTTAAAAAGGTTTATAGACTTATGCAAGTTTTGGATAATTTATGAATCTTGTATTTTAAGTATTTCGGTTGATTTGGTTACTAACTCGGTTGCATTATTATTACAGGAAAAGGCAAGGGAACTCAGTAATTAGAATACTGAGTTTTCAGGATCGGATTGCTAGCTAAGGTGAGTGGATTTAGCCTTCAAACTTTAGATGGGCAATTTGGTTAGAAATTGGTCAATTTGGTAAAAAGGTGCAGGATTTGGTATCTGGGAAAGTTCACGACGCGAACTTGGGTTCGCGATCGTGAACTCGAGACAGGCATTTGGGGATTGGGTCGTGAAGAAGTTCACGGATCGTGAACTCAAGTTCACGACGCGAACTTGAGTTCGCGAACGTGAACTTTCTTGGGTGCAGTTTTCTTGGCTGCAATTGTTATTGCAAGCCCATACTTTGGTTTAATTAATAACGGTAGTTAATTAAGTGCACATTTGGGGAAGAGGTCAGTAATTGGAACATTCTACTGAGCAGAGGTTTACTATTGACAAGGTGTACCGCCCTTAGAAGCACTGGATGTTCTAAGGGGGTACACACTGTCTTTGAGTAAAGGGCTATCGGTTATCATTGTTCGGCCAACAATGATTTAAGGATTCGGCAGAACCCCGTTACTCTTCAAAATTAACTAACTGGGATAATAAGACTTATCATTCGGTTGTTTTTATTGTATTGGTTTATTTCATTCACTTAGCTGTTAGCTAATCCCCACCTCGTTGACCTTTTGCAGGTTTATCTTTTGGGCGGGTCAAGGGGTGTTTTAGGAATGGTTGACCGACACTCTGATTTTGATATTATAATAACCGAGCCGCCGGTTGTCTAAACACTTTTGATATTTTGGATAATTGTTGTAAAAGGCCCGTTTATTAATATCTGTTAGATGTTAACTACTTTACTTTAATTATTTCTACGCTTCCATTAGTTTTAAAAAAAAAAAAAATTCGGGTTTAGTTTTTGCGGTGTTACAGCCCTAGGCCATATGGTCTCGGTTAGCCAAGAAAGTCCGAACATACAAGCATGTATGCGACCGTATGCATTGTGGGTGAGTTTATTGCTTGAGTTGTTGCTAGATCCGTTACCTAGAACCCTAGATCTCGACTTTGATATGCTAAAACCCTAGATCTAGAACCCTAGATTCGAACCCTAACCAATCTAGACACCAAACTCGAACCATATTCGATCTAGACCAAACTAGAACCAAAACCGAAGGGTTTCGGCCTAGCCGGCCAACCCTAACCGAATTACTCTACAAACCGAGCCTAGTTTGACCTAGACTGATCATGTTTGACTTTGGTTGACCTAATTGTATCTTAGCCTAAACCCTAGCCTAAATCTAGAGTTTTTAAGTTGACTTTTGTTGACTTTCATTGACCAATTTTGACCCATAAGTCAAACCGGGTCAAGGCCGGATCTTGACCCAAACCGTGGACCCAAACCTGAATACCCAATCGGGCCAAGGCCCGTACTTGGCCCATATCGATCTACCTTGGTCCATCGGGCCCAAACTTTAGTTGGCCCATTAGTATCCAAGCCCATTTGGACCAAAGCCCAAACCTTTGGCCCACTTATACCCAAACCGAACCCATTGGGCCCAAGCCCAATCCTTGGCCCAACTCTATTGGACCCAAGCCCAATATGAGGCCCAAGTGGCCCAACCAAGTGGCCCATTAGGACCAATCTAGGCCCATTAGGCCCAATCCATTTCATTTCGTATAATATCATTTTAAAACTCATTTCATATCATTTCATTTCGAGAACCATTTCATTTCATGTCATTTCATTTTGGAACCCATTTCATTTCATTTTATAAAACCCAATGCATTTCATTTCATTTCATTTTATTAATCCAAGTTCATTTGATGTCATGAAACATATAACATAACATTTAAAGTATATCATATTTATAAAATCGCCTGTGTTAGCTTAGTCTAATTAGAAAGTCATATTGTTTAGGAAGCTAGGAGCCTTTGAGGGATCCTCTGTCCTAACCGTTGCTAAGCTTAGCCCAGGTGAGTCCACAGACCCCTTTACTCTTTTAACTGTTTTATAAACTTTAGGGTGGAAAACATAAACACAACTGCTACTGATATTCTATGACTGTACAACATCTATACCTTTTCATTATCGCATTGGCATGACAAACAATTATTATACCGGACTAAGGTTGCCAGCAATCATTAACTAGTGGATCTAAACTATGGATATGCATATAGTACTATTGGGTGACACTCTTCCTTCCATCGAACGTTAGATCATTACTTGGTTTATCCAAGACATCTCCGGGAGTGTATATCCATAAAAGAACGATAACATAATGGAGTTGAAGTGTTGATTGTGGACTTAGGGGTTGGTATATTAACTCAATAGACTAGCTACCTGTTGGGGATAACAGTTCATGCGATGTCAAACATAACAATTTGTTCAACACATTTTCATAAACATAACACGTAGTTGTAGATATTCTACAACTACACTAAACATTTCATACTTATTACTCATATCATATGAGTGTTGAACTTTATACTTTTCAGTCATAAACCATTTTCACAACAAACATTTTGAGTAGCAAAACGCTTTACTTTACTTTACTTTACTTTACTTACTCTAACCCTGTGGATTTACTCAACATTTTTGTTGACCCTTTTACTATTTATGTTTTCCAGGTAATTAGGTGCAGTGGATTGGAGGATATGAGCATTGGGATTGTCGTGAGCCATGATTAAAATATTAAGTTTACGAACAATCATTTCTTTTCAAAATAATTTCTATTTTAGGAAACATACTATTTTTGGAAACTTTCTACTTTTGGAAAGCGTACCTACGACAAAAAGCGTGATCACAAAGGAAACAAGTATCAAAGGACTAAGAATTATGCTGCCTCTAATCAGAACAATAATCAGTCTAATTCAGATTCTAAGTCTTATGCTGGAAGCAAGCCCATGTGCAACAAGTGTAACTGGCATCATGATGGTCAGTGTGAGAAGTGCTTCAAGTGTGACCGCTGGGGTCATAATTTCATAAAGTGTTCGTCCAACAATCCTCCTAAGAATCCTGTCTGTTACGAGTGTGGTGATCCTAACCACTATCATAATCGTTTCCCTAAGCTTCAGAACAACAACAACAATCAGAATGGCAACAACAACAACAATGGCAATCGTAATAATAATCGCAACAACAATCGCAATGCCAACAACAACAATGATCGTCAGAATGGTCGTGGTTGTGCATTTGTCATGAATGCTCAGGAAGCTCGTGAAAATCCTGATACCGTTACTGGTACGTTTATCGTCAACAATCATTTTGCTTCTATTTTATTTGACTCGGGAGCCGACTTGAGTTTCGTATCGACCGACTTTAAAAGTTTCTTAAATTTGAATCCTGATCGTTTGAAAGTTAATTATGAAGTCGAGTTAGCGAATGGTAAAATTGTTAGGTCTAGTGAACTTTTTAAAGGTTGTAAGCTTGACCTAGATGATCACATTTTCGATATAGACCTTGTGCCTGTAGAACTAGGTAGTTTTGATATCGTCATAGGGATGGATTGGTTTTCTAAAAACCGTGCTAAAATAAAATGCTACACCAAACAAATCCGAATTCCCTTATCCAAAACAGAAACCTTAATTATTCAAGGTGAACAAAGAAACAAAAACATAAAAATCATAAATTCTATGAAAGCTCAAAAATATCTTCGTAAAGGATGCCAAGCCTTTCTTGCTCATGTCGTTGACACGAAGTCCAAAGATCGTAAGATTGAGGACATTCCTATTGTTCGTGAATTTCTTGGCGTATTTCCTAGCGAATTGCCTGGACTGCCGCCTCAGAGACAAGTCGAATTTCGTATTGATCTGATTCCAGGAGCCGCACCTATTGCGCGTTCTCCTTATCGTCTTGCACCGTCTGAAATGCAAGAACTTTCATCGCAATTGCAAGAACTTCTTGATCTTGGTTTCATTCGACCGAGTTTCTCGCCCTGGGGAGCTCCGGTCCTCTTCGTTAAAAAGAAAGATGGTTCAATGAGAATGTGCATTGACTATCGTGAATTGAACAAAGTAACAATTAAAAATCGATATCCTCTTCCCCGTATTGATGACCTATTCGATCAACTCCAAGGATCGAGTTTCTATTCCAAATTCGACCTTCGTTCAGGTTACCATCAGTTAAAAGTTCGTGATGAAGATGTGCCCAAAACTGCTTTCAGAACTTGCTATGGTCATTACGAATTCTTGGTAATGCCATTTGGTTTAACCAATGCACCTGCTGTGTTTATGGATCTCATGAACAGAGTGTGCAAGCAATATCTCGATAAATTCGTCATCGTCTTCATAGATGATATTCTTATCTATTCGCGTTCGAGAGAAGAGCACGAAGAGCACTTAAGAATCATTCTTGAGTTGTTGGAGAAGGAGAAGTTGTACGCCAAGTTGTCCAAGTGTGAATTCTGGTTGCGTTAAGTCCAATTTCTGGGTCATATTATCAACAAAGAAGGTATTCACGTCGATCCTGCATAGATAGAAGCTATAAAGAATTGGGAAGCTCCAAAGACCCCAACTGAAGTAAGACAATTCATTGGTCTTGCCGGTTACTATAGAAGATTCATAGAAAATTTCTCGAAGATTGCAAAGGATTTAACGGTGTTAACACATAAAGATGAGAAATTTGTCTGGGGTGAAAAGCAAGAATCAGCCTTCCAGTCTCTTAAATCTAAATTATGTTCTGCTCCTATTCTATCTCTCCCTGAAGGAATCGATAATTTCGTGGTGTACTGTGATGCTTCGCACCAAGGGCTAGGTTGTGTATTGATGCAACATGACAAAGTGATCGCCTATGCCTCTCGACAACTGAAGAACCACGAGAAGAATTATACAACTCATGATCTTGAGTTGGGTGCCGTTGTATTTGCATTGAAGATTTGGAGACATTGCCTTTACGGTACCAAGTGCACAATATTCACCGATCACAAGAGTTTGAAACATATCTTCAATCAGAAAGAGCTTAATATGAGACAGCGTAGATGGGTAGAATTGATGAATGATTACGACTGTGAGAGCTGATGCCTTAAGTCAAAAAGAGCAACCTAAACCTCGACGTGTTCGAGCCCTTCCAATCTCTGTTCATTCTAATCTATCTTCCCAAGTTCATGAATTCCAAACTGAAGCCTTGAAGGTAGAGAACATCAAAAGTGAAGCTTTGCGTGGTATGGAGAAGCAGTTAGAAGCAAAGGTGGATGGAACTCTTTATTTCATGGATCGTTTATGGGTTCCTAACCTTGGAAGTGTTCGCGACGTCATCTTGAATGAAGCTCACCGATCCAAATATTCTATTCATCCTGGTGCTGACAAGATGTATAAAGATGTCAAAGAATTATATTGGTGGCCAAGCATGAAGAAAGAAATCGTGATTTATGTCAGCAAATGTTTAACTTGTGCCAGAGTGAAAGCAGAGAATCAGAAGCCTTCCGGTCTACTACAACAGCCAGAGATCCCTGAATGGAAATGGGAAGAAATCTCTATGGATTTCATAACTAAATTGCCTCGTACGTCTAATGGTCATGACACAATTTGGGTAGTTGTTGATCGACTGACCAAATCAGCTCATTTCATTCCTATTAAAGAAACTGATCAAATGGAGAAGTTAACAAAAATTTACTTGAAAGAAATCGTATCTCGGCATGGTGTGCCAGTCGCGATCATCTCTTATCGTGATAGTCGTTTTACATCTCGTTTTTGGCAATCATTGCAAAAATCTTTCGGTACTCGCCTCGATATGAGTACTGCCTATCATCCCCAAACAGATGGTCAGACTTAAAGAACAATTCAAACTTTGGAAGACATGCTGAGAGCATGTGTTATTGATTTTGGTGGAAGTTGGGATTCTCTCTCCCTTTAGCTGAGTTCTCGTATAATAATAGTTATCATACAACTATTAAGGCCGCACCGTTTGAAGCCCTGTATGGAAGAAAGTGTCATTCGCCACTTTGTTGGATTGAAATTGGTGATCGTCAGATTACTGGTCCTGAGATTCTACAAGAAACGGCTGACAAGATTTTCAAGATCAAAGATCGTATCAAGGCTGCCAGAGATCGACAAAAGAGTTATGCTGATAATCATCGAAAGCCTTTAGAGTTCGCTGTTGGCGACCACGTTTTGCTAAAAGTAGCACCTTGGAAAGGTGTTGTACGTTTTGGCAAGAAAGGAAAGCTCTGTCCTCGTTATGTTGGACCATTCGAGATTCCTGAAAGAATCGGTGCAGTTGCTTATCGCCTCCGTCTTCCTAAAGAGCTCAGCAATGTTCATAACACTTTTCATGTGTCCAACTTGAAGAAGTTTATTCATGATCCTTCGCTTATTGTTCCTGCTGAGGAAATTATCATTGACGACAAGCTCCATTTCACTGAGGAACCAATCGAGATATCTGACTGGAAAGAGCAAGATCAAAATCGTTAAGGTCGGATGGAACTCCAAAAGATGTCCTGAATTCACGTGGGAACGTGAGGACCAAATGCGAAAGAAATATCCTCATCTATTTCTCGTTGTCTCTCCTGTTCATGCTTCGTCTTAAATTTCGGGACGAAATTTCTTCAACCAGGGGAGAATGTGACAACTCGATATTTCTGGTATGTAACTTCATTTCACTTCTAGAACTTTCCTTATTTAGAAAGTTTCTATTTTTAGACATTTCTATTTCTGGCATCCTAATATACAACAAACATACATATTTTTACACCATGCATCAGTGTTTGATTATTTTAGTCAACACAACATTATTATTTTCTTATGGTGACACATATGAGCTTAAATCATTTCTAAAACGATAAGTTTCTCGATAAAACAATTAACGTATTTAATTTAATATAACGCGACTCGAATGAACTAAACTACTAAACCGATACTCGAACCTAGACCGACCACCATTGTGGTCGGCCTACCCCTACTCGTGACCATCATTATGGCCGAAACACCCTTGTGGGGTTGGCCATGTGCCAAATTTGTTGTTCCTATCCATCTCACTTGATCTCTATCCCTATCCAATTTAAAAGAGTTCTAATCCTAGTATGACACCTCCATCTAAACCATAATCCCTATTATATAAATACCTACATTTGGCCAATAATTGAACCCATTTATTCCCCTAGAAGCCGTCGGCCACACCACCACAACACCCTTCGTCCGTTTCCGATCGCAAGCAACCCCAAGCATTTTCCTTTGTTTCTTGATCTTTTGATCCAAGGTATGAACCCCAAAACCCTTGTTTCTTCTTGCTTAATCCTTGTTAATCTACTGTTTTGAACCCGAGACCATGGCCCTAGGCCATATGGTCTCGGTTAGCCAAGAAAGTCCGAACATACAAGCATGTATGCGACTGTATGCATTGTGGGTGAGTTTATTGCTTGAGTTGTTGCTAGATCCGTTACCTAGAACCCTAGATCTCGACTTTGATATGCTAAAACCCTATATCTAGAACCCTAGATTCGAACCCTAACCAATCTAGACACCAAACTCGAACCATATTCGATCTAGACCGAACTAGAACCAAAATCGAAGGGTTTCGGCCTAGCCGGCCAACCCTAACCGAATTACTCTACAAACCGAGCCTAGTTTGACCTAGATTGATCATGTTTGACTTTGGTTGACCTAATTGTATCTTAGCCTAAACCCTAGCCTAAATCTAGAGTTTTTAAGTTGACTTTTGTTGACTTTCATTGACCAACTTTGACCCATAAGTGGACCCAAACCCGAATACCCAATCGGGCCAAGGCCTGTACTTGGCCTATATCGATCTACCTTGGTCCATCGGGCCCAAACTTTAGTTGGCCCATTAGTATCCAAGCCCATTTGGACCAAAGTCCAAACCTTTGGCCCACTTATACCCAAACCGAACCCATTGGGCCCAAGCCCAATCCTTGGCCCAACTCTATTGGACCCAAGCCCAATATGAGGCCAAAGTGGCCCAAACAAGTGGCCCATTAGGCCCAATCTAGACCCATTAGGCCCAATCCATTTCATTTCGTATCATTTCATTTTAAAACTCATTTCATATCATTTCATTTCGAGAACCATTTCATTTCATGTCATTTCATTTTGGAACCCATTTCATTTCATTTTATAAAACCCAATGCATTTCATTTCATTTCATTTTATTAATCCAAGTTCATTCGATGTCACGAAACATATAACATAACATTTGAAGTATATCATATTTATAGAATCGCCTGTGTTAGCTTAGTCTAATTAGAAAGTCATATTGTTTAGGAAGCTAGGAGCCTTTGAGGGATCCTCTGTCCTAACCGTTGCTAAGCTTAGCCCAGATGAGTCCACAGACCCCTTTACTCTTTTAACTGTTTTATAAACTTTGGGGTGGAAAACATAAACACAACTGCTACTGATTTACTATGACTGTACAACATCTATACCTTTTCATTATCGCATTGGCATGACAAACAATTATTATACCGGACTAAGGTTGCCAGCAATCATTAACTAGTAGATCTAGACCATGGATATGCAGATAGTACTATTGGCTGACACTCATCCTCCCATCGAACGTTAGATCATTACTTGGTTTATCCAAGACATCTCCGGGAGTGTATATCCATAAAAGAACGATAACATAATGGAGTTGAAGTGTTGATTGTGGACTTAGGGGTTGGTATATTAACTCAATAGACTAGCTACCTGTTGGGGATAACAGTTCATGCGATGTCAAACATAACAATTTGTTCAACACATTTTCATAAACATAACACGTAGTTGTAGATATTCTACAACTACACTAAACATTTCATACTTATTACTCATATCATATGAGTGTTGAACTTTATACTTTTCAGTCATAAACCATTTTCACAACAAACATTTTGAGTAGCAAAACGCTTTACTTTACTTTACTTTACTTTACTTTACTTTACTTTACTTTACTTACTCTAACCCTGTGGATTCACTCAACATTTTTGTTGACCCTTTTACTATTTATGTTTTCCAGGTAATTAGGTGCAGTGGATTGGAGGATATGAGCATTGGGATTGTCGTGAGCCATGATTAAAACATTAAGTTTACGAACAATCATTTTATTTCAAAACAATTTCTATTTTAGGAAACATACTATTTTTGGAAACTTTCTACTTTTGGAAAGTGAAACAATCTTCTATTTTTCGTTATTGTGTGGTTGTTTGTTTACTTAATTTTTTCTATGTTGTCATGAACGTTACACCCTTGTTCTTCCGCAAAACATTTTAAATGAAGTAAAACTCATTTTTGGCGAGGTGTGACATTTGCGCAGAGAAATCCCAGCCCTCATTGGGTGTTCGACGGCTGCAGGGAATCAAGACACCATCGAGCAGGTATAAAACATAAGTTTTGTTCTTCGGTTATTCTTTTGCTTCTTCCATTCATGTCCCCGAGTAATCTTTGTGTTTTTGTATTCTGGGTCAACGTGGGAACGAGCAGAACGCACGTGCACAGCTGTGAAGGAAACCAGACTTTGATGTGATCGAGCAGATCGTGTGTTAATCAAGGGGATTCCGGTAATATTTCTTTCTTTTGATTAATCCTTGTTCCACTCGGGTGCTGATGATCCCATAAGTTGCTTTGGTCTATCGGGTTTGAGCAGGAAGATCAAGATCGAGAAGTCCTTGAGCAGAGCCGATCGCGTTGGTTCTTCCCATTCAGAATCGAGGATGTATCAAGCCAAAAGTTGGAGTGTGGTGTCGGGTTTGAGCAGCCAAGATTGAATCTGTTTCGGGTCTTATAGCTTCAAACAATTGGGGGCAGTGACTATCGAGTGTTGTTCGGGTTCACCGAGCCGTGGTGTTCGAGCAAGAAATTCATCGGTGGTAATTCCTTTTTTTTCCTTTTTCTTTTCCTCGTTTTTTTCACGTCTTCGATTTATTGACATTTTTCTGAGCTATTTTGATTCGGGAATAGGGCTGCGAGACTCGAGATTGTTCCCGAGCCATTTTGTTGATGCTATTGCTGAATGATTGTGATGGCAATTGTGTTCGGTTCTGGGCAATACGGTGAGCTGATCGTGATGAGTGTTCTATTTCCCGAGATTGTTAAACCATTGTTCCGTCAAACCGTTTTCTCAACTTAATTGTTTTCTTACGTCTTGTAGGTGAAGGGTTTAATGGATCGAGTATGTGATATGTTGGTCTTGTTTTGATAAAGTCTTTCATTAACTAAAACCAGTTTACACATCGAGTCTAGTATGAAACTGTTTTAGTGCCATTCGTAATTGTCTCGGGTTGTAGTCGGTTTTTAATCACTGAATTTCGAGGATGTCGGGAAGTAAAACGGGTTTTTGCAACAGGCTGAATTTTTGGGCAGATTATGTGCTATATGGTATGAATTGTCTTGTTGATTGAGCTTGAGTATTGATTGTGCGATTTATCCGAGTTATCTGTGATATGAGTTATCTGGGTTCTGAGTTCTTGAGTTAAAACATTAAACATAATTATACTTGACTTGACACCGAAGAGCACTGGTGTCAGATGTTTGTCTTGGCACCGAAGAGTACTTGTGCCAGACGTTTTGACTCAACACCGAAAAGTACAGGTGTTGAGCCTTGAGTTGGTGTGAGGCGGGTCGAGGTTGATCTCTCGGCCCAAGTCCCACTAGCGCGCTATATAAATTAAAATCCGAGTAATAAAATCTGAGAAATAAATTTGAGTAATTGAGAATTGAGTAGAGTCTTTAGGAATCACTTATGTGACTTGAGTTGTTGGTATTTATTTGTTTATTTTGATATTATTCACTCAGCGGTGGCTGACCCCAAACACTCCCCTCATTTTGCAGGTACTAGCAGGGCTAAGAGAAGGTCAATGGTTGATGAGCTGCGTTTCAGTTTCATGTTTTGGATTTGGAGTTATGTTGTCGAGTCAAACGATTTTTAAAAACATATTTATCATTCCGCATTCAAATCCTTTTATTTATTCCGCATTTAAAACCATGAGACGGTTTTTTTTTTTTAATGAGATGGGACCGTTTGTTTACTTGTACTTTTGGGGAAAATGTTTTATTTTACTTATTAAAAATTTTTAAATTTACCCTGATTTTTGGGATGTTTCAAAAGTTTTTGAATAATTGGATTGAATAGGTTTCAAGATAAAAAGAATTAGGTTTCTTTTCTTTTCTTTTTTTGTCTAGTAAAAAACCTAGAAAAATTAGTCCAAGTAAATAATCCACCAAGATTTGTTAGATCATTGGACAAATTAGGCTTTAGACAAAATAAAGAAAGTTGTGTTATTCTTAGTATTAGAATAACACACTATATTTATTTGTTATTATCATTTATACTGAAAATTTAATAATAAAAAAAACGGAATAGGGTTCGGCCGAACCAAGCAAGACCAAGCCACGATCGAAACTTTGGTTCGACCAAATGGAAAGACCGGGCGAACCGGACCAAGTCTTGGTTCGGACTTTTCGTTTTGTGATTTCAGTTTATTCGCTCGTTATGTTTTTGGTTCAGTGTCATTTACCCAAGGCACATTTTCGCGCATAATGGGTATGTGGGATCAAATCGGGCGTCAAACTTATTTGACGTATTTTATTAATTTTCGAAAATAATGAAAAGCTAATAACATTTAAATTAAAATGATTTTAATAGTTCTTTAAAATCAAGATAATCATTAAATTAAGGGGGGAAATTGAAATCAGTATTTTATGGGTAATTTTATAATTATCAGTTTTAATTTTCATTTAAGATGACATAACCCAAAATTCGTGGCATTGCATTTATTTAAATATTTCGAATTTATTTAAACATTTTTTCTAGAAATTATTTTATTATTCTATTAAATATACAAAAACACAATACTAAGTATTTGGGGTTATGACATAGCAATTTTAACTAATTGCATTTATTTTATTTCTTTAAATCTTTTTTTTTTGAAATAAAAGGTGGTGATTATAAACAGTTAGTTTTTAAAACCAAGGTTTTAATAAAACATGGATTTTATAAAAGTACATTCATAAAACCAAGTTTTAAATTGTAATGGCCATATAAACAGTTAGTTTATAAAACCAAGTTTTAAAAGGTAAAATTAAAAGTGGAATTTATAAACAAGTTCACGTTTATAAAAATCCAAGCAATTTTTCAAAAGTTTTAAAAACTGGCTAAAGTTTTCGAACAAAGGGAAATCCTTTTTAGAAAATCTTAGATTATAGTGCAACCCACCTAATGGAACACCTCACTTGTTAAACGATATTCACATTGTAAGGAGAAAGAACCTTAGATGTGGATTCAAATCATTGCGAGTGTTAGGGTGCGTAGGGTCTTGTGATAATCGGGAGTCCCGGCGCAAGGCATCGCACTGTCTTAGGTGGTACGATCTAATTTGGTGATAATCGGGAGTCCCGTCCCAAAATGCACTAGAGGGATTAAAACAAATGTACAAGTTTGATATCCCAAACATCTAGGTATCGTTTCTAGTCTAAGAGGCGATCGGTATGGCTATACCTACCAGAAATAGCGTGCCTCTAATGGGAAGTGCCCAAACCTTGCATTAGAGGGCGTGAAATATGGATCCTAGTCTAATTATTATTCTTAAAAGGTAATAATATTAGAAGTTATTTATTTATATAATCACACTAACCGTTTGTTTTTTTTTCATATAGATATCTGTATCGTCAGAAATTCTGTTTTACTCACCAATAGAATCGCGAAGGCTCATTACTGGAAAATGGAAGCTTACTGGTCCAAATTACAAGATTTGGAAGGTGCATTTTAGGAACTTCCTAAAGGCACAGAATTTACTGTACATGGTTGACGAAGTTCCCAAGGGACAACCAGGACAAGATGCCCAGTATGATGAGCTTGATGCTTATTATCAGGTGCTGTCCGATGAATCACAAGTTATGTCGATTCTAGTTCTTACATCATTATCAGAGATCACTGATAATCTTCGTAAGAAACCATGTTATGAGTTTGTTCTTCAGGAGGTGTTTAAGGAAAGTACAGAGGACAGTAAGCAAATCATTTTGCAAGAAATCTTGTCAAAGAAAATGCAAGAAGATAAACCACTGAGTGACCATCTTAGTGACATAAGAAGGTTACTAGATTGTCTCACCCAAGTTACTGGTACATCAAACCAACATGAACAAATTATGTTCTTGTTTGGATCCCACACTCAATACTATCAGGATAAGGTGAAGGGTTTCATAACACTGATTAACCACTTGGGTCAACCTCCTAGTATGCTTGGTTCGACCATACTGACAAGAACATGACTCTTGCGGTTTAACAAACTAGCTGATTTAATCCTTAAAGCGGAACTGAGATTAAATATCTTACTCGTATTACATGCACTCACCGGTGTGACCCTTAAGTGTTTCGTAGGCATGAATATATCATCATAGGTTGACTAACTGTGCACATAAATCCTTCAGACTCCCACTTGTGCAAGTTCGTAACCTTTGTCTTAATGATACGAGCTACAGTGGCCTTCTAGACGGGCATGTAGGTAACCAACCCCATAAAAATAGCTTATGTAACCCTGGTATAGTTTTGTGAAAAAACTTTTTAATAGCGTCTCCTAGTAAAGAACACTCTGTCTTTACTTCTTTGGTAACGTTGTTAGGCTCATCCCTTGCAGCACGATATTTGTGATAACGAATACGAGCATGGTAGAAATTATCAACTCCTGTATTCGAAATCATTTCATGACTTCTTGATTCAAACTGTTGTGATAAACGACAAAAAACAAATCAGTTCGTTTGGGCATGGCCATGCACTTTCCAGTGATCTCATCATGTCAAAGGACCCATAAATATCTCTCCTAAAAAGGAGGTGCAATTACCATCTTGTTATATTTCGATTCAAAATACAATTTCCTTTGTACCCAGTAAAGCCTCGTATGACAACCATATTTCAGAATTGTCTAAGACGAACCAAAGGACATTAGTCATTGTATCCTAAACCAAATACCTCAGGCTTAAGGACAATCCTAGTGAATAATACTTTTGAACTTTTCAACCACGAAGTATTATCACAGTGGTCAATCCAATATTCGTCGAGCTCCAACAGAATATCACCGATATTTGGTTAACACAAGAACTTGTGTAGCTATCTTCAAAGAAATTCGAATCTACCACCAAATACCGCGATGACGTTAACATCCCATCAAGGTTCCCACCAAGATGAGTAGTCACGGATTTATATCATTTTGAATAAAAAAGACTTTTATTCATTGATATTGTAAAACATACAAAGTCTGAATAATAATGATACTAACTCATGTATTATTCCTCACTGGACATAGATACTGAATTATTACTGGATCATTACTTATTCTTTGCGTTTGTGTTGATTGCTCAATGACTCTTTAATTGTAACTTTTATCACTAATTACAATTAGCCATTCCTATTCAACTAAAGACATAAGACGAGTATTTTAAGAATACTGTTACTTTTGTCTTTGCTAGATATTGTTCGTGCAACACTTAGAACATATTCTAGTCTTTCCTTTTTATATGATTCGGTAAACATAGGAGGATTGGAAAATTACTCCTTTAGTTTCTTGAATCTATAAAACTTGCCTTGTAACTAAATCTCTTTTAGCTACTTGATTTGTTGTAGAAATTCTTACTAGTTAAAGAAATTTCCTTAAATGATTAACTTGTTCACTGGAATGTGAACATCCTATTAGATATGCAATAATTAATCACAAGACTTGTGATCACGCTATTAGGTTTGCAATAATCTAATCAATGATCATTTATTTCTCTTAACTGTTTGGCTAACGACTTGGTAATTCTTTGTTGTTAATGTCCAAACTAACTCACTATATTCATTAGTACCTTTAATGAATATGTTAGTCATATTTCCCACTAAATTTTATGGAAATAAGTATCACTTAAACTACTACTTTTGACCTAGTCAAAACTTATGATTTAACCCTTTAAGAATTAATCAATTATCAAAGTCATCCTTTGGATTTGCGAATATCCAACATTCCTTTTAAGGGAATCATGACTTTCATTGAATACTGTATCTCACAAGTATAAGACACTTGAAACGATACTTCCAATTCTTAAACATATTAGTATTCTTTTAAGAATCTTATTAGTCATTTCTTGGATTTCTTAAATATCCATTATTTCTATTAGGGAATTATGACTTGATTAAATATTGTATTTATTACAAGTATAAAAGACTTGCAACAATAGCTTTTAATTCTTAAATACTTTAATATAGTTTGTCCCTTTTAAGAGTTCATTTAATGTCTAAGTCACTACACTCTGATTTTACGAATCCAATTATTTCTATTAAGGAATTATGACTTCATTAAATTCCTTTATCACAAGTATAAAAGACTTGTAATAATACTCTTTAAAGTCTATCTTGACTATATCCAATATAATCATACTATATTAATACTAATATTTAAAACGTACTATCATAAGTAATTTAATACTTAAGATGTTTTAACTAGGTTCGATAACTTTTGAACCTTATGCTTCCATAAAACCTCTTAAATACTTTAGAAGAAACTTCTAATTTCTAGTATCTAAGTATTTAAGCTATCTAAGACATTACTCATACAACAATCAAACAAGTATAAAACATGAAATATAAAGTAAATCAAAAATTGACTTACAATCTAGTCATCAACCATGACTATTGTAACTGTCACACATGCACACATAACATAATATAATTCAACCATGGATTCTTATTAAAACCAAAGAAAAACTTGTTTTAACATAAAATAAAAATTATCCAACAAAAATGAAATTGTTTTACTGTATCCATAAAATACTGAATTATAAAATCTTGGTGCTCGTGGGATCATCACCATCTCATGCCGGTAATCATCACTTTCCATCTCCTCCTGCAATAAATGATTGCAAAAGTTAGATTACTCGTAATGTACTTTACAAGTATTTTAAAGTGATTAAGAAGTGTGGTTGTGTTACCTAAGGAACTTGCGTTTCCTCCACCACCATTTGCACCCTTTGGACAATTTCTTTTCCAATGCCTAGCCTCACCACACTTGAAGCACCGATTCTCGGTCCTCGTTGTGTTAGGCTTAACCTTCTTGACCTTATTTTTGACACCTTTACCATTTGGCACTCCTTGGTTAGGATTGGTTTTACCCTTTCCTTTACCACCATGCCCTTTTCTCTTCTTGCCACCACCACTGCCATTACTGATCATTAGAACATCTTTAAATTTGGTCCCAAAACTCAATTCAGCTGTCTTGAGCATGGAATGTAGCTCAGCAATGGATTTCTCCATATTATGCATATTGTAGTTGACCACAAAAGGCTTGTAGTCATCAGACAATGAATTGAGTATAGTGTCTGTTGCCATTTGCAATGGTATGGGGTGACCAAGTCTAGCAAGGTGATCCATGTGCCCTTTCATTTTCATGATGTGGGCACTCACCGGTGTTCCTTTGACCATCTTGCAAGAGTTGAAGGCTCGATTGATGTCGAACCTCTCAGTGCGAGCTTGCTCTTGAAATGAATCCCTAAGTTGATGGATCATCTCAAATGCAGGCACATCCATAAGTCCCGCTTGTAACTCAAGACTCATAGTGGCGAGCATTAGACAAATCACATCGAGTGCATCACTGACATGTTTATCATAAGCTTGCCTCGTTCAGCTCTAGCATTAGCGACAGGGACATTAGGTACTGCTCTTTCCAAGACATACCACTTTCTCTCATGCCTGAGCATAATGCGAAGATTGCGCTCCCAATTAAGAAAGTGTGACCCAGTCAACTTGTCTTTTTCGAGGATTGAGCGAAGTGAGAGATTGTTGGTACTTGTCGTTGTGGTTGTTGCTGCCATCTACAAATCAAACCCAGTTTAATTAGTAATCATCAATAAAAATTTTCTAAAATATATTATAAACCCATAATTAATATTTTAGGACTAGGATACATATATGACATTCTCGCCGCAAGGTTTGGGCACTTCCCGACGAGACATGCTATTTCATGTAGGTAACATCCTTACCGATCGTATCAAGACTTGACACGATTCCTAGGGGTCGTAGAATCTTTAGACTTATAACTTATTACAACTTTGTACAATCTAATTGTACATTTCTAAGTTATTAATAAAGTCTAGTATGTTTATTCTACTCAAGCACTTTTTGGGCCGGGACTCCCGATTATCACCAAAGTAGATCAGACCATCTAAGACAGTGCGATGCTCTGCTCCGGGACTCCAGATTATCACAGAACCTTACGCACCCTAACACTCGCAATGATTTGAATCCATATCTAAGGTTCTTTATCCTTACAATATGAATATCGTTGAGCAAGTGAGGTGTTCCATTAGGTGGATAGTACTTAGATCTAAGATTTTCTTAGGTTTGTTTAAGTCTTAAACTAAACTCAAACCTTTATTTCAATCTTAATCCTTGTTTAAAATGTGTGACTTGTGAATTCAAGAATTCTACAAGACATCTTTTTATATCTTAAGAACTTTTCTTTAAAACTTATAGTTTCCAGAATTGTGCGACTTATATGTATACCTAAAACGAGGTGTACAAAACGTTTTACTAGGTTTGGTGAAAAACCTTACCTAGAATAAAACTTACTTGTTTTATCTTTACAAAACTTAAAAACTTATGTTAAACTTTTAATTCTTTTACAATTCATAAACTTGAATCATAAATCTAGTTTAACACACCTAGTTTTTCACATGTTTAATAATGAAATTAAACATTTGTCTTGACTTACTAGATTCGACCAAAACTTATGTCTTGTCGACACACTTATAAACTTTTTGACTTTCTTGTGTAGCTCCCACAAGCTCCAACAACCATGATAAAACTTAAGCAAACATAATCACCGGTCTATACTTGGTGAAACTAATAACCTTAATATATAAAGACTATATACAATAATTCTTAGTTTGTTTAATCCTTTCTTACATTTAACTTGAACTAGTTAAATATAGGTTGTAAAGTTCTCTTGTTATTTAACCTTGATCATTAATCTAGTATCTTACATGACTTGTAAAATACTTATATTATACTTGTATAATTATCTAGTTATAATAACTTATAACTTTATACATCTTATAATAATAATAATATATAACTTTGTATATTTCTAGTTCATCATATAATCTCAACTTGTACAATTTCTAGTTATAATGAAATCATAACTTTGTACTTTCTAGTTTTAATTATATTATAACTTATACAACAACTAGTTATACTATTATCCTTTAAGATCAAAATAACATTACCTTTTAATGTTCCATTTAATCTTGTATTTTTTAATATATGTACATATAATTACTTTTAAAATAAACTTGTAACATTCTAATAAGAATATTACGTCTAATTTATACGTATGTATTTTAACTTGAACTAATTAAAAATACGTATAAACGACTTTATTTATTAAAATTCATTTTACCTTTTTAAAATATTAAAAAAACTGAAATTATATATATATATATATATATATATATATATATATATATATATATATATATATATATATATATATATATATATATATATATATATAAATAAATACATCTTGTTAATTTTAGAACAAAAAATTAACACTTCTTTAAATCTTATTAATTAGTCAAACCCTAATCTTGTTCTTTGATCAATCAAAACTAGGTTTTTTACTTTCTTAATCAAAAACATTGTTTTATTAAAAGATTAATTCTAATCAATCCTATTTAAAAATTAAACTTTGTTTAAATTCTAAGATAGATTATAACTTTAATAAATTTATTTAAACTTTTTAATTTAAACCTTATAGACAATAAACTTTGTCTAGACTTCTAGGTTTAAAGAACTAATTTTGATAAATCTATTAAAATAATAATTAAACCTATTAAACATAAACTTGTTTAATTATCTAGGTCTTAGATTATCATCTTAATTAATTCTTTTAAATTATTAAACTATACTAGTTTAACGTTTTTGGTCCTAGATTACATTTAGGGTTTTTGAAAATTTCCCCAAGTCTAGGAAACTTTTCCACCAATTAAACTAAGCTAGTTTAACAAACTTGGTGTCCAAGGAACCTACTAGATCTCGAAATCTTTGAGGAAAAAGGAAAGAATCATTTTTGACCAATATATTAAACCAAAACTTGGTTTAACATACTTAGTCCTATATTTTGAAGATCAAATAAATAAGGAAAGAATCCTTTTTGTTAAGGCAAAAAGCCTTGCCCCTTTGGATCTTAAGATAACAAAACAACCTAGACTAGCTTTGATTTATTTGTAGAATAATATAGCTAAGTTTAGGTCTGATACTGAGTGATCAGTATTGGAACTCAGTATCAGTACTCAGTATCAGATAGTGATACTGAGTACAAGGACTGAGTAGAAGGGCTGAGTTACCATATGTAACGGACTAAGATCAAATCCCTTGATATTAGTCATTTTCCTATTTTAGTCCTTCGGTTACTCCTTTGCTCATTATGTAAGATCTCTATATCATTATAAATAGAGATCATCTTGCAAAGGAGAAACCACTAATTCACTTTACACTTTCATACCTTTTGTAATTGATCAGTGGTCTTGTTATTCCGCAACAAGCCACACTTAGTGGAATTATACATTTGACTCATATCTTGTTCTTATACAATATTTGTCTTAGAGTTATAATTAACCAATCAATTAACCAACTAAACCAGGGTGTTGTGACCTAACAACTGGTATCAGAGCAGGCTAAATAAACTCTTATTTAGTCGATCTATAACCCTGGCAGCCATTCCTTATACTTATCCTTCACTTACTCCAAAATCAAAAATGTCTACCATTGTTGCACCAATTATGTCTGGAAAGGGAGTACCCATCTTTGATGGTAAAGACTTCCATCAATGGAAGCTAAAAGCTCAGTGGTATCTCGAATCCATTCATCATGAAATGCTCACTGTGCTAAATGATGGTCCTATCATCCCACAAACTGTGGAACCCGTTGCTGCTACTGATGATGCTCCTGAGAGCATAAGGACAGTTCCAAAACTGAAACACACCTGGACTGATACTGACCGTCAGTTATTCAGCCTAGACTCAAGAGCAAAGGGAGTGATTGGTAATGCGGTTACCAAAGAAATACTTAATGCAATTATGAAATTGCCAACAGCAAAGGCTATGTGGGATAGCCTATCAGTCACCTATGAAGGCACAGCAAAGGTGAAGTTGCAAAGATAAAGCAACATGAGAAGGAAATATGAAAACTTCTTCTCAACTCCTAATGAAGACATCACCACTCTCTATAATAGGTTCAATACTGTTATCCATGATTTAATCAGTGTAGGCATTGTGAAAGAGGAAGGAGAGCTTGTTCAAAAGTTCCTGGATAGTCTTCCTCAACAATTTCTTGACATGACAAACTCTGTCAATGCTGCTAACAACATTGAGTCATACACTCTTCAAACTTTGTATGGTCTAATGTTGAATCATGAGGAGAATAATGATGCAAGACTGATCAACTGGAAGAAAACTGACAAGTCTTCCACTGGCATGGCTCTAGTTGTGCAACAGGCCTATACTGTGACTAAGCCAGATGAACCAGAAGTTGATCTAGCTGATGCTGAGACAGAAGAGCTTGAAACTCAAATGGCTCTTATGTCTATGAAGCTGGATTAGTTGAAGAAGAAGAGGCTTGGAGTTAGCTCTTCTAATGCTGACCCAAGATCAGGTCTTTGCTATAGGTGTGGAAAGCCTGGACATATTGCTGCAAATTGTCATACCAAGTCTTCTGAGACTGACCAAAATGAAAAAATTGCATACCGAGCAAAGAGGTATAGAGACAAGTATGTCAAACTGAAGAACTGGAGCAAGGGCAAGAGGGCAGAAGGGAATGGAGCACCTCATCAAGCACTATACTCTGAAGCTTGGATGGATGAGGACATAAGTGATGATGAGGAAGAGATTGAGAATAAAGCCTTTATGGCTTTCACTGAAGATGATTTGAAGAGCTCCTTTGAAAAGGATATCAAAGAGGCTGAGAGGATGAGTGTTCATACTGATTGGGATTCCACTCAGTTGTACATGGTAAGTTCCTTTCAAACTTATTCAGTGAATGAAAAAACTAAGATTTTTGAGTATATGATTGTTGATCTTAAAACTTATGTACAAAAAGAAAAAGCTTTAAAATTAACAATTCAAGAACTTGAAAGGGTAAATAATGAAAACTTAGATAAATTAGCAAAGTATAAAGATTTAGAACTAAACCTTTCAGATTTAAAGGACATTAACCAAAGATTAGCTGATAAAGCTCACTTACACAAACTTGAAAAAGAAAAATTTGAAAAACAGTGTAAATCTTGGGGAAATGCTTCAATAAAATTAAATAAATGTTTATATCAACAATTTCCAGAAAATGTGAGGGCTGCACTTGGTGTTGATCCTCAATTTAAAAATAGGAATAACTTTGCTGATTTATTTGAAGAATTTTCTAATATGAACCCTATTAAATTTCTAAAAGCTAAAACGTTTTGTGAAGTTGGATGTCAAACCGAGTCAGATGATGAGGAAAATGAAATTTTAGAAAAACCTATTGGTCCCTCCATCTGCTCAAAGTGCTATACTGAGCTACAAGAACCCAGTATTGAATTTTCTATAAAAGAAATTTCTGATACTGAGCTTCCAATAGATCAGTATGACACTTCTGCTGTTCCACCTTTTGAATTATTATTTAATACAACAACTTTTGAATTATATAATGATAATAAGACAACTTCTATCTCCAATGTTTCATCTAATACAAAAGTTGCAGGAACAGAAACATCATATACTGAGAAATCTAAAGAACCTGTTAAAGTTGTTTCTTCATAACATGATAAACAAAAAACAACTTCAACCTGGTCCACAGTTGGTAGAAACAAGAAGTCTTACACTAATAAAATTAGAAAGACTTCTATGCCAAATAAAAAGAAGCAATCAGATCCACCACCCTTTAAACCAGTAAAACAAAATGTTAAAACACCTATTAAAAATGACAAAAATAACATTTTAAAAACACTTGGTGATCAGGTCAAATCTTTAAGTAAACAATTTGCAAAACTTGTTCATACTGATCTACCAAAAGTGCAACATTTTTCTAAAATACCTTATGAAAATATGTTTAGAAATAGACCTAGAAAATGTTATAGGTGTCATCATACTGGTCATAAGGGAGATGAATGCTGGACTGATCTCTCAAGTCCTAGGTACTCAGTACCAAAGAAAAGGAGAGAAACTAAGTCAGTATCACCAAAGGAAATCTCAAAAGTTTTCACCGAAGTGATACTGACCTCTCCACATAAAGAGATCAAGTCAAAATATATTTATCCCACCAAAGGTCCCATTCAAAAATGGGTTCCTAAAAAGAACTAACTCATATTTTGTGTCTTGTGCAGGGTGACAGAAAATGGTATTTAGATAGTGGCTGCTCAAGACACATGACAGGCAGTATGGAATACCTTCTCAATTATACTCCAGAGAAGGGTCCTTCTGTTAAGTTTGGAGATGACTCGGTGGGAAAACAAGAGGTTATGGTGTGATCAAGGCAGGCAACATAACTTTTAAAAGAGTTGCCTATGTAGAGGGTCTTAAACACAATCTGCTCAGTATCAGCCAGATGTGTGATGATGACAATGAAGCTCGATTCAGGAAGGTTGCAGGAATCATCTACAATGATAAAGGCCAGCCTGTACTCATTGCTAGAAGATAAAAAGATGTATATGTGGTCAACCTATCTGAAATAGACCCAACTATTCGAGTATGCCTGCTTTCTAAAGTCAAGCCAGAATTGCATTGGCTATGGCATAAGAAACTCTCTCACATCAACTTTAGAAATATCAACGAGCTCAGTATGAAGAAACTGGTGAGAGGGTTGCCCACTATTACTTATTCAAAAGATAAGTTATGCTCAGCATGTGAAATGGGCAAGCAGAAGAAGAGTTCATTCAAGTCCAAAGTCAATCATTCCATTAATGAACCTCTTACTATGATACATATGGATCTTTTTGGCCCCATCAGCACCCCATCTTTGGCCAAAAAGATCTATACTCTAGTCTTGGTTGATGAATTTTCAAGATATACTTGGGTCATCTTCCTCAAGACTAAGTCAGATGCAACAACAGAAATCATTGCCTTTATAAAAAGAGAGGAACTTCAAAAAGGCAACAAGGTCAAGCAACTTAGAAGTGACCATGGTACTGAGTTTAAGAACTCAGTACTAGCAGATTTCTGTGAAGAAAAAGGAATCATTCAAAACTTCTCTGCAGCCTACACACCACAACAAAATGGTGTTGTAGAAAGAAAGAATAGAACACTGATTGAAGCTGCAAGAACTTTATTATGCCATGCTGGACTGACACTGAGTTTCTGGGCTGAAGCTGTAAACTGTGCAAACTTCACTCAGAATAGAGCCACTATAGTCCAAAGACATCTGAAGACTCCATATGAGTTATACAATGGCAAGATTCCTAATGTGGAATACTTCCACATCTTTGGGAGTAAATGCTTTGTACTCAGTACAAAACAAAATCTCAACAAATTTGCTCCCAAAGCAAATGAAGGTGTGTTCATGGGCTACTCTCCACACTCTAAAGCCTTCAGAGTGTACATCATCTCAACTAAGATGATTGTAGAATCCATTCATGTCACATTTGATGAAGATCAGAATGAGCATTCTACCTCAGCAAGTGAAGACATAAGTGGCATAGATATCCTATGCAATCCAGAAAACTCCATTGCTGAAGAGCCCAAGTTTCATCCACACTTTATTCCCGATAAGTTTAATGAAACTGATCAAGTTCAAACTCAGTATCACTCAACTGCGACTAATACTGAGGTTCCCATAACAGAGGACCTCCATACTGAGTTTCCAACTAATGATCTGAACCACTATACCTATGAAGAAGGTGAAACATCCAACACTTCACAAGAATCCACATCAACTCTGCAAAATGAAGATGAACAGCAACCTGCACTGTCTAATACTGACCAGAATTCCACTCAGTATCAGACACAAGACACACCAAATCAACAAGATATTGTTGATCCTATTTCAAATGCTCCTCTAGGAAATAATTAAAGGGAACACAGAGACCATCCACATTCAAACATTATTGGTCCTATTGAAGAAGGTGTCCAAACAAGAAGAAAATTAGAGTTTCCACCCCAAGCAACTGCAAATTTTTGTTTCTTCTCAAGTTTTCTATCTACCATTGAACCAAAGAAAGCTGATGAAGCTTTATTAGATGAAGATTGGGTAGAGGCTATGCAAGAAGAGCTCACAGAGTTTGAGAGAAACAAAGTTTGGAACTTAGTACCACCTCCTACTGGCAAAACTATTATTGGTACTAAGTGGGTGTTCAGAAACAAGATGGACAAGGATGGTGTTGTCATCAGAAACAAAGCAAGGTTAGTTGCTCAAGGTTACAGGCAAGAAGAAGGCATTGCCTATGATGAAACTTTTGCACCAGTAGCAAGAATTGAAGCTATTAGGTTGTATCTTGCATATGCATCCTTTAAGAATTTCAAGTTTATCAGATGGATGTCAAAAGTGCTTTTCTAAATGGAAAACTACAAGAAGAAGTTTATGTTAAACAACCTCCAGGTTTTGTTGATCCTAAATTTCCTAATTATGTTTTCAAGCTTGATAAAGCTCTATATGGGCTCAAACAAGCTCCAAGAGCCTGGTATGACACCCTGTCTGAGTACCTCATTGAAAATAAATTTACAAGAGGTAAAATTGATAAAACATTATTTTCCAAACGGAAAGGTTCTGACATCTTACTCATTCAGATATATGTAGATGATATTATCTTCGGCTCCACTGACAAGTCAATGTGTGACTGGTTTGCTAAGATAATGTCAACTCAGTATCAGATGAGTATGATGGGAGAACTTACTTACTTTCTTGGTTTACAAGTTGAACAAAAGCCTGATGGCACTTTTATAAATCAAAGTAAGTATGTGCATGACATGTTAAAGAAATACAAATTTGAAAATTTATCTTCCATGCACACTCCTATGGGTACTCAGGATAAGATAAGTAAGGATGAAACTGGTAAACCAGTATGTCAATCCACATACCGAGGTATGATTGGCTCCTTACTTTACTTAACTGCTAGCAGGCCTGATATCATGTTTGCAACATGTTTGTGTGCTCGGTATCAGGCTGATCCTAGAGAATCACACATGAAAGCAGTTAAGCGCATCTTTAGATATCTTACAGGTACTCCTAACCTGGGTCTTTGGTATCCCAAAGACTCAAACTTTGACCTTGAAGGGTACACAGATGCAGATTTTGCAGGTTGTAGATTGGACAGAAAGAGCACAAGTGGAGGATGTCAATTCCTAGGTGGAAGACTAGTTGGTTGGTCATCCAAGAAGCAAAATTCGGTAGCAACTTCCACAGTAGAAGCAGAATATGTTGCTGCAGGAAGTTGTTGTGCTCAATTGTTATGGATGCAGTATCCACTCTTAGACTATGGGTTCAACTTTCATAAGACTCCCATTCATTGTGATAACAAGAGTGCTATTGCTATCACAGAGAACCCAGTCTATCACTCCAAAACCAAGCACATTGATATCAGACACCACTTTATTCGAGATAATGTGGAAAAAGGTAAGGTTGAGGTAGATTATGTACCAACAGATGAACAATTGGCCGATGTGTTTACTAAACCTCTTCCTGAGGAAAGGTTTATGTATTTACTAGGGCAATTAGGTATGTTGAATCCTTAATCTTTCTTAATTTTCTTTAAAACTGAACGCTTAGTATCACTCCTGTTGATACTGACCACTCAGTATCACTAGTCTGTTATCATCAAAATTTAAAATTTTTATTTTTTTATTAATTTCAAGAGTAAATTAATTGTTTTTATTATTTTTTTAAATTTTTAATAATTAATTTTTTTTTAACTCAGTATTGGGGTATGACGGCTCTTACACCGAGCTTAATCCTCATACTGCTCAACGGTAACCTTTCTTAATAGGAAAGTTACCGTTGGCAGAGGATAAGGCAGTCAAATCAGCCGTTTTTACTTCCCAATACCTTAATTATCTTTCACTCACCTATAAATAACCGTTTTTTTACTTCAAATATCTTTTAACAGTTATTTCATTCTTTTATTTTAAATTCTCTCTGCGATTAACGATTTCACTTTCTATTAGCAAGCAAAAACTCTTAAATCAAAATCCCAGATGGCGAATTACACTTTCGTTGCTCCAGAGGTTGAATCGGAAATCAAATTCCGAAATGATGAACTGCCCAGGTTTGCAAGGAACAACATAACAGCAAACTTCAATATTCCTCAAGCCTGGGTATGCCAATAATTCACAAACATTGTGACTTTTATGAAGAATTGCACAATTGCTCGTGCACTGACCCTGTCTCCTCGAGCAATTTACCCAGAAATGCTATGCGAGTTTTGGTACTCTGCTACACTCGATTCTCCAGATATGATTGCTGGGTGGGTAATTAGAGATCAAAGAAGGGCATTTGTTTCTACTGCCATCATTCGTGAAGCACTGAGACTTCCCGCCCACGCTCAGTATGATCCATTCGTTGATAGAACAGAGGCACGCTCAGTTTTACCATTTTTGGGGCGAAGAGGAAAAACGGGCACAATCAAAAGAAACGAATTTGGTCCTATGTGGGGTATTCTCATTACAACAATAATTCGGTGTATGACCCACAAGACGGGTGCTTTGGACCAAATAAATGAATTTGGGATGCAAATAGTACATGCCTTGTACTATGGAAGAAACATTGATTATGCACGGCTCATTTTCAATGAATTAGCTGCTCTGGTTCGGGCTAACACAAGGGAATGCAATGTCCCTTTCTGTATATTTTTATCACTCATCTTTCAACACTCAATGCCCACACATACTTATGATGAGTTTCACAGTCCAAGGGTTGATCTTCCTCCTCTTAGTGAGAAGATTTTCTTTTACAGGCCAAGACAAGGAGAGCCTCTTCTAAGTCCTTCTATGTGGGCCATTGTTCAAGAACATATAAATGATGCAGAGGACATGTCTGATACTGAGTCAGACAATGATGATGGTGATGATAATGATGATAATAGTGGTAATGGAGCACAGGCCGGTCAAGATATTGAGATGCAGGATGTTCCACAAGTTCAAGAACCGACTCAACAACATATCTCTCCACCTGCACAGGATCCTGATGCTCCTCATATTGAAACAGTTTTTGATACTGAGTCATCCGAAGACACACCTCTGGTCCTTCAAAGAAGAAGAAGGAATCTTTCCCCTATCATTATGGGAAACTTATCATCTGAGGAGGTGCAGCCTGCAAATGTTCCATCATTAACTGCATCTCTTCAAGCCCAAAGCTTAGTTGCAGCCACCGCTGACCTTCCAGGTCCAGAACTAATTCCAACAGCTCAACCAATTGAGGAACCTCATGTTCCTCTTGATGTGGAGATTCAATATGAGCAAATTACACTGGAAGGTGCTCAGTAAAACAGAGAGGTCGGTATTGAAGATATTGGTGCTACAAATCCACAATCACATGATCCTGCACCGACCTCTGCAGATGCTAGAAGGGAATCTGACAGAGTCTCAGGTATGAATTTCTAAAAAGCCCTTAAACTTATATATATATATTTCATTCCCAAATAGAGACTAAGTATTGGCCAGTACCAACTCAATACTGACCAAAGTCTCACACGATCTTTCAAATATATATCCTTTTATGGCCAACATAGCTAGCCCACTGCTGCTATGCAAAATTCATATACTGAGCACACAATTGATCATTGTCAGTCTACAGTTGTCTCATCTTAACGAGACAACAGTGGTTGATGTCACACTGACACCCACTGGTGCTGCTTGAATCATGTCCAACTTATTTTTGAGTTGGATAGAATGATTCAAGAAATGATCACAAACCCTTAAGCCACAAAATCCAAAAATTTTTCCATGGGGTTTAGCCACATTTCTGTTATCACTCTAATACCGAGTGATAAACATTGAAAATAACAAGAAGCACATCCCAGGCTTCGAATACCCAAACCCAAACCTTTTAGTAAATGTGACTTATCCTATACTGAGCTACTTAAATTTACACACTCACTTTTACTAAAATCTTCTTACACATGCTATGCACAAGTCCACAATATTTCTTCATAAACCAGATGAAATACAGACTTCACAAACTCTGTTTATATGATTATAGAATTAAACAACACCACAATTCTATTTGATAAACCTTTCTTTCTAACCGGTTTTATATTTTTGTTTCTTTAGCACCATCTGTGCAGGGCATTCAGGCATCACAGGCTGCAGGAGACCAAGTGACTCTGCAAGCAATCATGCAGCAAATTCTGGCCATCCAACATACTCAAAATATAATACTGGCCAGAATGGACACGATGAGTAGTGATATTGACTCAATAAAACAGTCAGTCTCACTACTTCAACAACCACATCAGCCTCCACAAACTCCACCATTTTCACATGGTGACCACAATGAAGAAGGAGAAGGAGGTGCTGGTGATACTGATGCTGCAACTGAGCCCACGCCCTCCCCTACTCTTGAAGAACCTGAAGGGGACATGGGTGGTGATACTGATCCTCTTCCCTCCCCATCAAATGATAACAAAAAGGGGGAGAAGAGACAAAGAGATACTGAGGTTGATCAAACTGAGCCATCTGCTCAGGGGGAGAAAAGAAGACGATTGAATGAAGATCAACCTCCACAACAAGAACAACAACATCAGCAAAGCCCTCATAATGAGCCACTTCGGATTCAGTATGAGAGAAGAAGACAAAGAACTAGGTCAGCATTACAAGTTCAAGAACCACTTGAGCCATCTGCTCAGGGGGAGACTCATACTGACCAACCACAGCAAACTTATTATGAGCCACCTGCTCTTGAAGAGAATAATTTGCAAATTGTGGTCTATAGGCCTTTCATCTGGCCTATTGCTGATGATGAAGATGAAGAACCAGATTTAGTAAACTATGCACTAAATCTGGTAGAACAAGAAAGTTCTTCATCATCATCCTCGGATGATGAAGAACCAGAAAATCTGGTGATTAGAAGAAGGAGTTCCTTATCAAGAAGACCTATCAATGCTGTTCTCACTTCTTCTGAATCAAGTGAGGAATCTGCTCCTTTGGTAACAAGACAAAGAAGACCTGTTCATACAAGGGACAGTGATACCGAGCAGGCTCCAAGACTGACTCCTCAACAACTCTGGGCAGAACAAGAAAGATTTTTATATGAGCAAGAGTTGGGAGTCAAAACTGAACCAGAATCTGACCCAGATACTGATACTCCTGGTCCTTCCCATAGAATCTCAAGAAAGGGTCCAGACCATATTCAACATTACTGGAATATGGTTGCTGCCAGGACTCGGTATAAGGAGGAAAGAAAGGAGTTCTTGAAGACTAAAACATTTCCAAATGTAAGGGGGATACATTGGTTAAATCTGGATGTCAACAAAGTAAAAGTGAAGCTCAAAGAAGGAAGAATCAATATCACTTGTACTGGCTTAACCAGTCCTCCTGTGAAGTTATTTATTCATGATATTCAAAGAATTGGTCTTCAAGACTGGGTGAGGATCACAAGAATGATCAAAGAGCTTCCAAAGAAATCAACATATGATCAAATAGTCTTGGATGAGATCTGTGCAGTCTCTGCAGTATGTTATGAGAAGGGCTTGCTTCATGAGATAGAGTATAGAACGCTCAGTGTGATGACTGAAGCTTACTCAAACAACAGACCAGAATGCCTTCATACACACAAGTATCTTAGAAAGTACCCTCTTCCTTCTAACCTTATTTTTCAGGATCAAAAGAGTGTCATATATCCAACTTCTGGATATATGTATACTGACTCAGAGGTTAGAGAGTGCTTCATTTCTGAAGAAGATCTACCAAGAGCTCAAATCAGTCACCTTGTTGGACTGAAATGGATGATCACCAAGAAAGAAGACTCTTGGTTCAGAAAGAAGATTGTTGCAGTTCTGAATTGTAGAAGGGATGAACTCAAAAGCAGAGAAGAGTTTGTCCACATCAAACAAGAAGTCTTCTATGAGAATGAAGCCATCAACAGCAAATGAAGAAGAAGATGTTGCTACCTATGCTGTTGTATTTTTTTGTTTATCTCTTTGTAATTGTTTTGTTATCATTAGATAGGGGGAGATTGTTAAGGCAAAAAGCCTTGCCCCTTTGGATCTTAAGATAACAAAACAACCTAGACTAGCTTTGATTTATTTGTAGAATTATATAGCTAAGTTTAGGTCTGATACTGAGTGATCAGTATTGGAACTCAGTGCAGTACTCAGTATCAGATAGTGATACTGAGTACAAGGACTGAGAAGAAGGACTGAGTTACCATATGTAACGGACTAAGATCAAATCCCTTGATCTTAGTCATTTTCCTATTTTAGTCCTTTGGTTAATCCTTTGCTCATTATGTAAGATCTCTATATCATTATAAATAGAGATCATCTTGCAAAGGAGAAACCACCAATTCACTTTACACTTTCATACCTTTTGTAATTGATCAGTGGTCTTGTTATTCCGCAACAAGCCACACTTAGTGGAATTATACATTTGACTCATATCTTGTTCTTATACAATATTTGTCTTAGAGTTATAATTAACCAATCAATTAACCAACTAAACTAGGGTGTTGTGACCTAACACTTTTGATCAAAAAATTTGACATTCTTGATCCTAGGGTTCTTCATATTTTCGAAAATTCTAGGGTTAGGGAAAGAAGCCTTTTGACCAATTAAACAAATATGGTTTAAGATACTTGATCCTAGGGTTCTTTGCCTTTCACGAAATTTCTAGGGTTTTCTAGAATCCTTTTGACCAATTAAACTTAACTAGTTTAACATACTTGGTCCTAGTGTTCTTACCCTCTTATTCGAACATCAAGAAGAAGAAGAAGAAGTTGGAACAAAAAAAACTTTAAAATTAAACAAACAAAAAAAACTTTGTTGATCTTGTTTAGATTTCTAAACCAAGGCTCTGATACCACTGAAGGGTTTCATAACACTGATTAACCACTTGGGTCAACCTCCTAGTATGCTTGGTTCGACCATACTGACAAGAACATGACTCTTGTCGGTTTAACCAACTAGCTGATTTAATCCCTAAAGCGGAACTGAGATTAAACCTAATCCTTAAACCATAAAGGATTGGGATCTTGGAAATCTAACTTGATTAACAAGAAAGAAACCTTGTACGAAAAACTCGAACACACACACATACTTGTGTGTAATTCGACTAACACCAAGAACCCTAGGGTTCTTGGGTTCGAATTCGTCCAAGAGGAGAAGAAGGGGAAAAGGGTTTCCCAAAACATACCTTGTTTGTTTAAGAAAGTCCACTGATGATGAACACAACCTGCGACCTTCTAGTTGATCCTTGTAATGATCTTGATCTTCAAAGACTTGAAAAACACGAAGAACACGAAGAACGAAGAACACCAAGGTTGGTGTTCTTGGTGTATTCGACCGAAACAAGGAGAGGGAGGGGGAAGGAATTCGTGGGGTTCAAGGGGTTTTAGGGTTACCCTAAGCCTCTTATTTATAGATAAATAAGTTGCACTTAGGACCCTCTAGTTTAATTAAGATCAATTCTTTAATTAAACTTTCCTTTTTACGTTTCCTTTCCTTATAGTTTATTATTCTTTTATTATTGCACTTAACTATTAAATGTCTAGTATTATACACTTTATATATTTCGTGTATATATACGAAATACATATACGAAATATATACTTTGTATTAATACTTTTAATAATTAATTATATAATAAACTTTATATAATTTAGACAATAATATTATCCAACACCATATGATTTAATCACTTTAAATCATATTATGGATAATCTATAATTAACACATTGTATATTTACTCAACTAGTAAATGTACAAATACTTGTATTAATTAGTTAGATAAACTAATCTAGTAATAAGTTTCTTAACTTAGTACTTAACTTGATTCATAAATGACTTATTATGAATCAATCCTCTTCCAAGTATCATTACATATCTTACTCGTATTACATGCACTCACCGGTGTGACCCTTAAGTGTTTCGTAGGCATGGATGTATCATCATAGGTTGACTAACTGTGCACATAAATCCTTTATAAGGTAGTACGTTTGGTTGGGAGTTTTGATTTGACCGTTGCAGGACTGCACGAGAATCTCTTGTGTATACGCGATGTTCAAAGGCTAAAGGAAGAACCACTTCCCGTAGGATCAGATGGATGAGTTCGATGATTGGTTAAGAGACTTTGCTGATTTGGGTTTCCCATCTTGTGGCAACAAGGATATTTGCGAGCACACGTCCGATGTGGGACTGTTGGACACTGAATTTTTCGGTGATTCAGATATCTTTATGATTGATTGTCTCGTTACTTCTAGTGAATCCTGGGTATTGGATACCGGATGTGGTCATCACATTTGCAATCATTTGCAGGGATTTAAGAAGAACAGTAGGCTGGGACAAGGAGATGTTGAACTACGAGTAGGCGAAGGTTCCAAGGTTGGAGCTGAAGCCGTAGGAATATACCTTCTCAAGTTGCCTTCAAGAAGAGTGTTGGAACTTAAAGATTTTTATTATGTTCCTAGACTTATTAAGAATGTTATTTCATTTGATTTACTTATAGACAGTGGTTTTTATTATGAGTTTTATGGAAAAACAATTTCGTGTTTAAAAGATGACATTTTATATTTTAAAGCTAACTCTCATAATGGTCTATATACGTTAAATCTAAATAACATAGAACGAGACGTTTATCATATAAGTAAAAGATCCAAGAGTAACTTGAATCAAACTTATCTTTGGCATTGTCGTTTAGGTCATATAAACGAGACTCGCATTAAGAAGCTCCACGATGATGGAATTCTAGAACCATTTGATTTGGAATCATATGAAATATGCGAAGCTTGTTTATCTTGCAATATGAAAAAAGACCCTTTCAACCATTACAATGCAAGGGCAGGCGAGTTGTTAGGGATTATACACACTAACGTGTGTGGACCCATTACTTTAGAGGCCAGAGGTGGATACCGCTACTTCATTACCTTTACTGACGACTTCAGTAGGTATGGTTATGTCTTTCTTATAAGACTAAAGTCTGAAAGCTTTGACAAGTTCAAAGAATATCTGAGGGAAGTAGAAAACCAACTGGGCAAGAAAGTAAAGTCACTTCGGTTGGACTGGGGAGGCGAATATTTGAGCCAAGAGTTCGACAATCATTTGAAAGAATGTGGGATTGTTTCACAACTCACACCTCCGTATACACCTCAGATGAATGGTGTATCAGAAAGAAGAAATCGCACCTTGTTAGACATGGTACGTTCATGATGTGTCGTGCTACCCTACCATTATCATTTTGGGGACAGTCACTCGAGACTGCAGCATTCACACTGAATAGGGTTCCGACCAAGTCAGTAGAAAAGACTCCGTTCGAACACTGGATGGACAGAAAGCCAAAATTGTCTTTTCTCAAGATTTGGGGTTGTGAGGCGTACTTTAGACGTAACTTCACAGACAAACTAAACCCCAAGTTAGATAAGTGTATCTTCTTTGGAAATCCAAGGGAAACCTTAGGATACTATTTCTATCATCAAGAAGACAACAAAGTTTTTGTTGCTCGGAAAGGTGTCTTCTTGGAGGAGAAGTTTCTCGGGACTCCACCTACGACTTCAGTCGAACCAGTGGTTAAACAAAGAATTGTTGATTCCCAACCAGACCCACCGGTTGAGGAAGTAGAAACACGCAACCCTCGTAGGTCCATTAGACCACGCCAAGAACCAGTTAGGTGTCTTGGATTCATGATTGATGAAGATGATGGAAGTCTACTAGAACCATTGACCTATAGCAAGGCTGCTGACGGCGTGGATTCTGAAAGATGGCTCGAGGCTATGGAAGCAGAGATGCAATCCATGTATGACAACCAAGTCTGGGTGTTATCAGACTTGCCATCACAGTCACGAGCTGTTGGATGCAAGTGGGTTTTCAAGAAGAAAACTGACATGGATAGGAAAGTGCATACTTACAAAGCACGACTAGTCACGAAAGGTTTAACGCAAACACATGGTGTGGATTATTCTGAAACCTACTCGCCAGTCGCTATGCTTAAGTCTATTAGAATTTTAATGGCCATATCAGCATATTACGACTATGAGATATGGCAAATGGACGTTAAAACCGCCTTCCTTAACGGGGAGTTGAAATAATCCTAATAAAGTATGCAAATTGTTAAAGTCCATTTATGGATTAAAGCAAGCATCTAGGAGTTGGAACTTACACTATGAAAAAGGAATCAAAGAATTTGGTTTTGTCAAGAGTGAGTTTGAGGCCTGTGTCTACACAAAATTCAGTGGGAGCATAGTAATCTTCCTAGTCTTGTATGTTGACGATATACTGCTTATAGGAAACAATATACCAGCACTACAAGCAGTGAAATCCTTGTTATGTAAATGTTTCCAGACGAAAGACTTGGGAGAAGCCGCACTTATACTGGGTATAAAGATCTATAGAGATAGATCTAGGCGGCTTATTGGACTTAGTCAAAGTACATACATTGACAAAGTGCTGAAGAGATTCAGTATGAGTGATTCCAAGAGAGGTTTCATTCCAATGACACAAGGCATTACACTGAGCAAATCTCAGAGTTCTACATCTAGCAAAGAACAAGCTAGGATGAGTTTGGTACTATATGCTTCGGCAATTGGGTCAATAATGTATGCCATGTTATGTACTAGGCCCGATATTGCTTACTCCATAAGTCTTATGAGCAGATATCAAAAGAATCCTGGTGAGCCCCATTGGGTGGCGGCCAAGAACATTCTCAAGTGTAACGACCCGAAATTTATAAATAAATAAATTTTATAAAAATATGATAATTATGCATAAATCATATAAAACACGTAGAAATTAGTTTCGTGTCATTTGGACACCGTATGAGAAAGTTATGGGCGAAACCGGGTCGAGACACTTGATGAAAACTGCAGCCCTGCCGACCTGGGGAGTTCGCGGCGCGAACTCTAGTTCGCGATCGCGAACTTGGAACAGAAACTTTGGGTTTTTGGTGATCGAATTTCACGGCTGGCTCACGATCGGGAATAGTTCGCGACAAGGGAAGTTCGCGGCGCGAACTCGTGGTTCGCGGCGCGAACTCGTCCGACCAGGCATTAAAGACGGGATTTTGCTCATTTATTGCATATCAAAACCCTAGTTTTTCTCTTTGGCGATTTTCGAGCATAGCATCTGATTTTGGGTGATTCCTTCACAAAACCTTGGTAGATTTCACTCCTAGTGGAAGGTTAAAGGTATATCTTCACTCTTTCATCTTTGTAGCTCAAGATCTATGGATCTTGAAGCTAGGGTTTGAAACCCTAGTTCTTGGGTTGGCGATTTATGGTGAAATAAATGTTGTATACACTTAATATATGACATATTAACAAGGGAATCAAGTGTATGGTTAAGATTTGTAAGAATCTTAAGGGTTGGTTGAACCTAGGGTTTGGTAAATCACCATAATTGGGGGAAAATGGTTAGTAAGTGTTATCTAGAGATGGGTGAACACATTAGTAGTAATAAGTGATGTTGATCATGTTGTGATAATTGTATTAGGCTTTTGGTGAAGTCTTGGAAAGTCGATCGAATTGTGAAGCAAGGGATTGGGTGTCAAGAACACGGTTGGAGCATCATATTGCTAAGGTGAGTACGTGTGGACTTTAATGAGTACATAGCCTTTGAATTACTTTCACCTTTCAAGTTTCTCAAGCTCACCTCACAAGTTTCTCAAGCTCACCAAAACTTGCCATAATGCATAACTAACATATCTAACATATTATTTTACCATAAACAAGCAACAAAACCCATAAAATCTATCATTGACATAATCACACCAACTTGTCACAAAAACCCATTTACTAGCTTATAATTTAAACATAAAATCCATACAACCTTTTAACAAACAATTAACATCCTTTCAAGTCACAATCAACCAAATCAACATTTAACACTACCAATATGTTAGTTAAACCTAAGCTAACAATACAAACCACAAAAACTTCAAGATCTCAAGGTTTGGTAAAAACCCATCTTCTCCAAGACTCCATTAATGGAGGTTGAAGTTGAATTTCACCAAACCAAGCTTTTTCCACAAATAATACATACAATACATGTCAAAGCTTGTATAAACATGAAATAAACGATCTATAACAACATTTAGCAAGAATCGTTTAAAGATCTAAAACCCTAGTTTAACATTTTGTCAAGAACTTCAAGAGATATAACAAGGAATAAGATCTAACCCAAAGCTACCACCAAAACGAGATTTAGGCCAAAGAAGAGAAAGTTAGAAATCTTCAAAATAGCTTAAGAATATAAGTGGGTTTTTTTGAGAGAAAGAAAAAGATGGAGGAAAAGAATAAAGTGAGAAATGGATAAGGGTATTCCTCCCCTTATCCAAAGTGACGTCCAAAAGAGGAGGGTGGGGGCCCTCCAACCAAAATTCAGCTTTTTACAGTATGTGTCGAAAAGTCCGGTTCGAAATTAATTTATTTAAAATACCAAACGGATTCTGTTTTCAAAAACGAATATATTTATGGAAACTAAATTTAATAGAGAATCTAAAAATATAAAAATCATAAAATCATTTAGACATTTCAGAAATCGGATATTTTAATCCCTTAATTAAAATATTACAAAAGGCGGTCAAACAATTCAATTAACATTTAATTAAATTATTTCACATAAGGTCAAATAGATATTTATCATATACCAATAAATACCTAAAACAACTATGTCGGTTTTAGGATGTTACAACACAATTGGATAATACGGAAATGTCTTGTTCACGTCATCGCGTAATCGAGTAAACCGTGTATTGTTGTTAATAATTATTTCACATTGATCGCGGTTGAAACTGTACCTCTCATACCTTGGGTAATAATCATAAAAAGCCCTTCCCCTTATTTGGAAATGGTTAATTGCAAAAACACCTTCCAAATTCATTTGTTCATAATGTGGTACCAAATTGGGAGAACACACAGCCGCAATTCTTTCTCGCTAAAAAATATGTTATTAATAACTTGTAGTAAAATTTTAAAATTTATATATACTATATGACTTACCCTTGGGTCAATCATGAACAAATACAACTTATTATTTTGTGTGTCATTCCAAACGAACTCCACACGAATAGCCTTGATATTGTACCACCCAATATATTGAAGGGTTGAAATAAAGTTAACCTCTTCATGATAATCGGATATCTTCAACACAAATTAACAAAATGTTGTTTTAATTAGAATAATTCGAAGCCCATAATGATAATCAAAAGTGGAAAAAGTTTTACGGGTACAAAAAGTGTCACAAAAAGCATAAAAATAAATAGACTAAACAACAAAAGAAATCATCTTCATCAGACTCATCAAGCAGCATGTAGACTTTGTTTCGACTTAAAACATAAACGCATTTATTGTTGTTCCTCTTTACATTAGCCATCAACATCAAGTCATGCACAACGTCGTCTTCAGAGCTGTCGACTTCAATAACATCATCCCATTTCCAAGTCAACAAATTGCTCTCCCTTTGACGCTTTTTTAAATTATCCAAATTCTGGTTTGTAATATAATTTAGAAAAAAATCCAGTAAAATCTCTACTTAATAAATTTTGGTTACTTTTATATAATGATTTAAATATGTTTAACCGAAAAGAATTTCATTGAGTAATCCGGAACAGGTTATTAAATGAAGAAAAAAAACAGAAATAAGCAATTATCACATGGCATATAAAACAGGTTATTACATGAAGATAAAAAACACATATTTGTATTTAGTTAATTACCTCAATCGTGTCAGCCGTTTGAACCTCATCAGCTTTGTTGGTAATGATAGTAGAGACCTTTTAAGGAATAAAACAATCGCATTAGTAAAGGGTCGAAGTTATGATATTTGTATTTAGTTATGATATGGAGATAAAAAAAAAAGAAACATGAATTAAGTAAATTACCGCAATTGTGTCAGCAGTTTGAACGGCATTGGCGTTGTTGGTAATGATAGTAGAAACCTTTAAATGAATAAAAGCAAACGCATTAGTTTATGTTTGACCAGTAACGGGTCAAATGGTTTGGCGGGCTTGACTTGCAAACGGGTAAGAGTTTGAATAGATTTTGTGTCTGGTCAAATGTGTCAACTTGTTTTGGTCATAGATGGGTCAGTAATGTTGAAAAGAAACGGGTCTAATGGGCCAAAGGGTTGTATGGTGTAATAAGTAATTTTAAATAGGAAAGCTATTTTTTTTTAGTTTTCTTGAGTTTGTTGACAAACTTAAGTTAGTTTCTCGAAAATTAGTTTCACATACGTGATCTATTTAATGTGGTCAAACAGCAGCAACATTTTGTAAATCTGGTCAAAGTGTGGTCAATGTGCTCAAACAGCAGCGACAATGTGTCAACGTGTCTTTGGGGTTAAATTTTGTAAATCTGGTCAAATTATATCTTTTAGTTCTTCACCATTTTGACATATTAAAATGTATGAGAAAAGTATAATACTTCAAGTGTGTCGATGGTAGCAGGCGTTATTTGAGCATCAGTACCATCCATATTATTATTTTGTTCCATCCTTGAAACCAAAAAGAAGGAGCATTAGTTACTGATTTTTAAACAATTTCAAAGAGGAACGAACAGATATTCAAACAAAAACGAAACCAAATACAAAAGCATTAATTACTGATTAAACAAATTTCATGGAAACAAAAGATAAACCTGGATTTCGTTCAAACAAAACAGTAAGATAAGCTTGTGAAAGTGAACTGCTCTTGCTCTGTACTTCTTCTTGTTCAAGGAAAACGGAAACAATTAGCAGAGATTGAGTATGTGTCTTTAAAATTAGCAGATATTTCGATTTGGAAGGCTAAATCAAGAACACTTACGTGAGAGTTCAAGGAGGAGATTGTGTAAAATGAATTTCCCATCTGCATTTTCTTTTATAGGGTTAAGAAACGTGAAGGCAATTGCAGAATCGAGGTCATCATCGAGGTCAAAAACATGAAGGCAATTGCTAGAATCGAGGTGTCATTTGAAAGGGCTAGTTGCATAATCAAGAAATTGGCGTGTTCAAGGTGGCTATTGAAAAGCCTGATTGCAGAATCGAGGTCATCATCGAGGGACATGAACAGCCCCGGCTAAAGCGTGCAAAGGCTGGAAGTATTCGGCTTTGGTGGTGGGTTGAAACTTTTGAATCCCTGCGATCGTAGCCCAAGTAGCTGTTGTAGCCCATGTAGTTGTTGTAGCCCATGTAGCATTAATTTCGAAGCCCTATAGTTGGAACGGGCGGGTTTGGGCAGGTGTTTATTAGTCTGTTGTTTAGGATTGAAATCGTAAGGATTAATAACTGGGAGGACACGGGTTCGAGGCTTGGGTTCAACATTTTTTTAACTCAGATTTGAAAATCCCAAAATGGAAAGACATTGGCTGAATTTTCAGCCTGTTATTCGGGGAAAGACCTAAATTCATTATATATAGTAGAGATAAGAAGCTAATAAATGGTTTTTTATTTGGGAATTAAAGGAAACATAGGTTGGTGCAAATGGTTAATTTTTAACCTCAATTAAAATATTGGGTTAATTATTCTTATATCTTTAATTATAAAATTCATAAATTATCTTTATATCCTTTCAAAGTTTATAAATTATCTTTATACTCTTCTAAACTTTTTAATTATCCACATACCCTTATTTTATCAAAACCCTAAATTAGAGACATTCCTACTAACGTTAGTAAATAACAGTGACTAACGATAAGTAGGTCGACATGTATAATTTTCTCTTTATGAAGCGACAACTTACAAACGTAGTTGGTGTGTGTTGGGTCACTGAAAGTAACCCCCATTGAAATGGGTTTAATGAAGACAAAGAGACAATAGTTAAAAGACAATTTGAAGATTAGTTCTCCAGATTGTGAGTGGTTGAGAACCTAATACGTTCATATTCTCATCACTTGGCTACGATATCTTAACTAAAGAAGAAGGAACTATCAATTCCCCGTGCGGAATCAGAGAGTGATCAACAGTTCAAATAGTCGTAGTAGGTTCAGCTTACACTTGACAATAACGATGGGTCTTGAAGACAAATGCTTCTCTATGTCTAAATCTTAGTGAAGGTCACTGAAGCTTGCCCAGTACCTGAAGAACCATGAGTACCTGAAACATCTCTTAGTGTCTGAAGCTTCCGTGACACAGAAAGACACGGGTATTACACAAGATCGTGAGTCGCCGGAAAAAGGGAATCCTATGCAAAACTTCTAGAAGATCCCGGCGATCACAAGACGACATAAAGTATTGTCAGAATTCCGTTAATTATGCGCGTCGCATGAAATATCCTTAGTACCAACCGAATTCTTCCACGTGGAAATATTCGTAACATCCTTTTTGTAATATAACTACTTCTACGTAATAACCAATAATTACTATTATTATTCAAATGTTAACATGTGAGCCAATATTTGACTACCCAATCGCTATGGATACAAACCATGTAACGACTAATCAAAATACAAGTTTTAAACTACCTAAAATCCTTATACATATGCATAAGCTTATACCCAAGAGGAGATCTTCTAAATCTCCGATCAACTTCAAAACTCTATCTGCTTTCCCATATCTTTTCTAGAAAATGTTTGTCCACTAAAGGGGTAAGCTACAAAGAGCTTAGTGAGTTGATAAAGTACAATATAATACTAGCGTTATATACAATAAAGTAACAATAATAAATAAAAGGCATGTCTTAAATTAAGCAAACATGTTATAGCAAAAAGAACATCAATCCATTACCAAGCGAGAATCGCACCAACATATCATGAGAATTACTAAGAATCCGACATGACTAAGTATTAATATCATACAGGGATCAAAGAGACTTACCGGGTAGCCGGCACAACCGATAACCAAACACCGAATTCGGATTCAACGAGAAACAACACATAACCGCCATATCCGAATAGCAAAGCCACATCAAGAACCAACAAGATTTCAATAAAATCCTAACGAAGCAAATTGCGTCGTCCCCCTTTAGGCCGTTAGGGAATGAGGCCGATGAAGGTGATCATGGCACCCTAAATGAATCCATGACCCAGCTCCACCACCACGGTCCATACCACTCCTCCACCCGTAACCACCACTCAACATACCACACAAAGTAGTATACAAGCCGCCGTGGGTCCTCACGAAACGAAACAACTCCCGAGAATTCACTCGGAAGACAAACACCAAATATCAAATGAAACTCTTGAAGGGTTTCATTGACACTGATTGACCACTTGGGTCAACCTCCTAGAGTACTTGATTCGAACCACACTGACCAAGAACATGAACTTGTTCTTGACCGGTTAAACCATCTAGCTAATTTAATCCCTAGAAGCGGAAGTGGGATTAAACTTAATCCTTAAACCCTAAAGGATTGGGATTTGGAAATCTAGATTAGATTAACAATGAAAGAAACCTTGTACGAAAAAACAGAACACACACACACTTGTGTGTATTCGACAACTACCAAGAACCCTAGGGTTCTTGGTTGGTTTCGGTCGAACAAGAGGGGAGAGGGAAAAAAGGGTTTCCCAAAACATACCTTAGTTAATGCTTAAGATAGATCCACTGATGATGAACAAATCGAGCGATCTTAAAGTTGATCTAAGCAACGAACTTGATCTTCAAGACTTGAAGAACACGAAGAACACGAAGAACGAAGAACACAAGCTTGTGTCTTGGGGTGTTCGGCCGATCGAAGGGGAGGAGGGGGGAAAGGGATTCGTGTAGGGTTGTAAGGGATTTTAGGGTTACCCTAAGCCTCTTATTTATATATAAATAAATTGCGCTTAGAACCCTCTAGTTTAATTAATATTAAATCTTTAATTAAACTTCCTTTTAACACTTCCACCCCTTATAGTTTAACTAGTTTATTATTGTTGCACTTAACTATTAAATGTCTAGTATTAATACACTAATAATTCGGTACCCATATACACGAAATATATACTTGTATTTATACTTTTAACAATTAATTATATAATAACCTTTATATAATTTATACAACAATATTATCCAATTCACTATATGATTTAATAGATTTAAATCATATCATGGATAATCTATAATTAACACATTGTATATTTACTCAACTAGTAAATGTACAAATACTTGTATTAATTAGTTAGTTAAACTAATCTAGTAATAAGTTAAACTTAACTTAATACTTAACTGATTTATAATGACTATTATGAATCATTCCTCTTCGTAGTATCATTGCTTATCTTGCTCGTATTACATGCACTCACCGGTGTGACCCTTAAGTGTTTCGTAGGCATGGATTTATCATCATAGGTTGACTAACTGTGCACATAAATCCTTCAGACTCCCACTTGTGCAAGTTTGTAACCTTTGTCTTAATGATGCGAGCTACAGTGGCCTTCTAGATGGGCATGTATGTAACCAACCCCATAAAAACAGCTTATGTAACCCAGATATATTTTTTTGAAAAAAAAAACTCTTTAATAGCATCTCCTAGTAAAGAACACTCTGTCTCTACTTCTTGGGCAACTATGTTAGGTTTATCCCTTGCAGCACGATATTTGTAATAACGAATACGAGCATGGTAGAAAATATCAACTCCTGTATTCGAAATCATTTAATGACTTCTTGATTCAAACTGTTGTGATAAACGACAAAGAACAAATCAGTTCGTTTGGGCATGGCCATGCACTTTCCAGTTATCTCATCATGTCAAAGGACCCATAAATATCTCTCCTAAAAAGGAGGTGCAATTACCATCTTGTTATATTTCGATTCAAAATACAAATTCCTTTGTACCCAGTAAGGCCTCGTATGACAACCATATTTCAGAATTGTCTAAGACGAACCAAAGTACATTAGTGGATCATTACTTATTCAACCATAGACTTTTATTCATGGATGTTTGTAAAACATACAAATTCTAAATAACAATGATGCTAACTCATGTATTATTGCTCACTGGACATAGATACTGAATTATTACTGGATCATTACTTATTCTTTGTGTTTGTGTTGATCACTCAATGACTCTTTAATTGTAACTTTTATCACTAATTACAATTAGTCATTTCTATTAAACTAAAGACATAAGACGAGTATTTTAAGAATACTATTACTTTTGTCTTTGCTAGATATTGTTCGTGCAACATTTGGAACATATTCTAGTCTTGCCTTTTTATATGATTTGGTAAACATAGGAGGATTGGAAAATTACTACTTTAGTTTCTTGAATCTATAAAACTTACCTTGTAACTAAATCTCTTTTAGCTACTTGATTTGTAGAAATTCTTACTAGTTAAAGAAATTTCCTTAAATGATTAACTTGTTCACTAGAGTGTGAACATCCTATTAGATATGCAATAATTAATCACAAGACTTGTGATCACGCTATTAGGTTTGCAATAATCTAATCAATGATCATTTATTTCTCTTAACTCTTTGGCTAACGACTTGGTAAAACCTTGTTGTTAGTGTCCTAACTAACTTTACTATATTCATTAGTACCTCTAGTGAATATGTTAGTCATAGCTCCCACTAAATTTTATGGAAATTAAGCATCTCTTAAACTACTTCTTTTGACCTAGTCAAAACTTATAGTATAATCCTTTAAGAATTAATCAATTATCAAAGTCATCATTTGGATTTGCGAATATCCAACATTCCTGATAAGGGAATCATGACTCTCATTGATTACTGTATCTAACAAGTATGAAACACTTGAAACGCTACTTCCAATTCTTAAGTGTATTAGTATCTTTTAAAAATCTTATTTAATGTCAAAGTCATTTCTTGGATTTCTCAAATATCCATTATTCCTATTAAGGAATTATGATTTGATTAAATATTTATTTAGTATAAGTATAAAAGACTTGCAACAATACCATTTAATTCTTAAATACTTTAATATAGTTTGTCTCTTTTTAGAGTTCATTTAATTTCTATGTCATTTCACTTGGATTTTGCGAATATCCAATTATTCCTATTAAGGAACTATGACCTCATTAAATTCCTTTATTACAAGTGTAGAAGACTTGTAATAATACTCTTTAGAATCTACCTTGATTATATCCAATATAATCATACTATATTAATACTAATATTTAAAACGCACTATCATAAATAATTTAATACTGTAGAAGAAACTTCTAATTTCTAGTATCTAAGTATTTGAGCTAGGGGTGTTCAAAACCGGGTACCCGGAAATCCGGGTACCCTAAAACCTGGTACCCGAAAATTCAGGTAGTAGATTTAGGTACCCGAATTTTCGGGTACCCGGTTTTCGGGTACCCGGATTTTCAGATACCCGGTTTTCGGGTACCCGGTACCCGGAAATCTAATTTCTTTGTCACAAAAATTACATAAATGGAAGTCGCCATTATTTATATATTTAATTTCTTTAAATCTTATTAATAAATTTGTTATTAAAAATTTACGTTATGATTTTCTTTAAAGAAAAATCATTACTAGTAATGAATCTAACCAAATCTTTAAACACATCTAATGATTTAAAACCATAATTCAACGACGGAGGTGAGAATTAGATTGTTTGCACGTGAGAATTTAGACAGAGTTTTAAATTTTAGACATTTTTCAAAATGAGCCAAGCATATTCCCATATCTAATGATAATTTATGTCTAATAATAATATAAAAATAAGTTGGAAAAATAAAATTCGGGTATCGGGTACCCAATTACCCGGTTTATTAGAAAAACACTACCCGTATTTGATACCCGGAAACCGGTTACCCGAAATCCGGGTATCCGGATTTTCGGGTACCCGGATTTTCGGGTATCCGGATTTTCGGTTATCCGGATTTCGGATATCGGATATTTTTTCGGGTACCCGTTTTTTCGGTTATTTTTGAACACCCCTAATTTTGAGCTATCTAAAACATTACTCATACAACAATCAAACAAGTATAAAACATGAAATATAAAGTAAATCAAAACTTTGACTTACAATCTAGTCATAAACCTTGACTGGTGTAATTATCACACATACACACAATATAATTCAACCATGGATTCGAATTTATTAAAACCAAATAAAAACTTGTTTTAACATAAAATAAAAAATTATCCAACAAAAATGAAAATTATTTTACTAAATCCATAAACTGCTGAATCATAAAAAACTTGGTGCTTGTGGAATCACCATCTCATGCTGGTCACCTTCACTTTCCATCTCCTCCTGCAATAAATGATTGCAAAAGTTAGATTACTCGTAATGTACTCTACAAGTATCTTAAAAGTGATTAAGAAGTGTGGTTGTGTTACCTGAGGAACTTGCGTTTCCTCCACCACCACTTGCACCCTTTGGACAATTCCTTTTCCAATGCCCAGCCTCACCACACTTGAATCACCGATTCTCGGTGCTCGCTGTGTTAGGCTTTACCTTCTTGACCTTTTGTTTGACACCTTTACCATTTGGCACTCCTTGGCTAGGATTGGTTTTACCCTTTCCTTTACCACCATGCCCCTTTCTCTTCTTTCCACCGCCACTGCTATTACCGATCATTAGAACATCCTTAGATTTGGTCCCCAAACTCAATTCAGCTGTCTTGAGCATGGAATGTAGCTCAGCAATGGATTTCTCCATATTATGCATATTGTAGTTGACTACAAAAGGCTTGTAGTCATCAGACAATGAATTGAGTATAGTGTATGTTGCCATTTGCAACGGTATGGGGTGACCAAGTCTAGCAAGGTGATCCATGTGCCCTTTCATTTTCATGGCGTGGGCACTCACCGGTGTTCCTTTGATCATCTTGCAAGAGTTGAAGGCTCGATTGATGTCGAACCTCTCAGTGCGAGCTTGCTCTTAAAATGAATCCCTAAGTTGCTGGATCATCTCAAATACAGGCACATCCATAAGTTCTGCTTGTAATTCTGGACTCATGGTTGCGAGCATCAAACAGCTCACATCGAGCGCATCACTGACATGCTTATCATATGCTTGCCTTGCTTCAGCTCTAGCATTAGCGGCAGGGACATTAGGTACTGCTCTTTCCAAGACATACCACTTTCTCTCATGCCTGAGCACAATTCGAAGATTGCGCTCCCAATTGAGAAAGTTTGACCCAGTCAACTTGTCTTTTTCGAGGATTGAGCGAAGTGAGAGATTGTTGGTACTTGTCGTTGTGGTTGTTGCTGCCATCTACAAATCAAACATAGTTTAATTAGTAATCATCAATAAACATTCTCTAAAATATATTATAAACCCATAATTAATATTTTAGGCCTAGGATCCATATATCACATTCTCGCCGCAAGGTTTGGGCACTTCCCGACGAGACATGCTATTTCTGGTAGGTAACATCCTTACCGATCGTATCAAGACTTGACACGATTCCTAAGGGTCATAAAATCTTTAGACTTATAACTTATTACAGCTTTGTACAATTTAATTGTACATTTCTAAGTTAGTAATAAAGTCTAGTATATTTATTCTACTCAAGTACTTTTTGGGCCGGGACTCCCGATTATCACCAAAGTAGATCAGACCATCTAAGACAGTGCGATGTTCTGCGCCGGGACTCCCGATTATCACAGAACTTTACGCACCCTAACACTCGAAATGATTTGAATCCATATCTAAGGTTCTTTATCCTTACAATATGAATATCGTTGAACAAGTGAGGTGTTCCATTAGGTGGATAGTACTTAGATCTAAGATTTTCTTGGATTTGTTTAAGTCTTGAACTAAGCTTAAACCTTATTCCAATCTTAATCTTTGTTTAAAATGTGTGACTTGTGAATTCAAGAATTCAACAAGACATCCTTTTTAAACCTTAAGAACTTTCTTTAAAACTTATAGTTTCAAGAATTTGCGCGTTTTATATGTATACCTAAAAACGAGGTGTACAAAATGTATCACTAGGTTTTGTGGAAAACCTTATCTAGAATAAAACTTACTTGTTTTATCTTTCTTGAAAAACTTAAAACTTATGTTAAACTTTTAAATTGTTTTATGATTCATAAACTTGAATCATAAATCTGGTTTAACACACCTGGTTTTTCACATGTCTAATAAAATTAAACATTTGTTTTGACTTATTAGATTCGACCTAAACTTACGTCATAGTGACATATTCATAAACTTTGTGATTTTCTTGTGTAGCTCCCACTAGCTCCAACAACCGTGATGGAACTTAAGCAAACACAATCACCGGTCTATACTTGGTGAAACTAATAACCTTATTTTATAAAGACTATATATAATAATTCTTAGTTTGTTTAAAACTTTTCTTACATTTAACTCAGACTAGTTAAATATATGTTATAAAGTTATCTTGTTATTTAACTCTTGATCATTAATCTAGTTTCTTACATGACTTGTAAAATACTTATATTATACTTGTATAATTATCTAGTTATAATAACTTATAACTTTATACACCTTATAATACTAATATATAACTTTGTATATTTCTAGTTCATCATATAATCTCAACTTGTACAATTTCTAGTTATAATGAAATCATAACTTTGTACTTTCTAGTTTCAATTATATGATCAACTTATACAATAACTAGTAATATTATTAACCTTAAAAATCAAAATAACATTATTTTTTAATGTTCCATTTAATCTTGTATTTAATATATACATATATATATTTCTATTTAAAATAAACTTGTAACATTCTAACAAGAATATTACATGTAATTTATACGTATGTATTTTAACTTAATCTAATTAAAAATACGTATAAACTACTTTATTTATTAAAATTCATTTTATCCTTTTTTAAATATTTAAAAAATCCGAAATATAATATATATATATATATATATAAATAAATACATCTTGTTAATTTCTTGAACTAAAAATTAACACTTCTTTTAATTCTCATTAATTAGTTTAACCCTAATCTTGTTCTTGATCAATCAAAACTAGGGTTTTGACTTTCTTGATCAAAAACATTATTTATTAAAAGATTGATTCTAAGCAATCCTATTTAAATAATAAACTTTGTTTAAATTCTAAGATAGATTATAACCCTAATAAATTTATTTAAACCTTTTAATTTAAACCTTATAGACAATAAAATTTGTCTAGATTTCTAGGTTTAAAGAACTACTCTTAATAAATCTATTAAAATAATAATTTAAACCTATTAAACATGAACTTGTTTAATTATCTAGGTTTTAGATTATTAACCTAATTAATTCTTTTAAACAATTAAACTCAACTAGTTTAATGTTCTAGGGTTCTAGATTACATCTAGGGTTTTTCAAAAATATCCTTAAAGCCTAGGAAACTTTTCCACCAATTAAACTATGCTAGTTTAACAAACTTGGTGTCCAAGTAACCTCCTTGATCACGAAATCTTGAGAAAAAAGGAAAGAATCCTTTTTGATCAATTAAACCAAAACTTGGTTCAACATACTTGATCCTAGATTTTGAAGATCAATTAATTAAGGAAAGAATCCTCTTGATCAAAATTTTTGACAATCTTGATCCTAGGGTTCTACCTAATTCTGAAAATTCTAGGGTTAGGGAAAGAAACCTTTTGATCAATTAAACTAAACTAGTTTAATGTTCTTGATCCTAGGGTTCTTTACACTTGTTCGAAATTTCTAGGGTTTTTTCTAAAATCCTTTTGACCAATTAAACTGAACTAGTTTAACATACTTGGTCCTAGAGTTCTTACCCTATTCGAACATCAAGAAGAAGAAGAAGAAGTTGGAACAAAAAAAAAAACTTTGATAAAAATTAAACAAACAAACTTTGTTAATCTAGTTTAGATCTCTAAACCAACGCTCTGATACCACTGAAGGGTTTCATTGACACTGATTGACCACTTGGGTCAACCTCCTAGAGTACTTGATTCGAACCACACTGACCAAGAACATGAACTTGTTCTTGACCGGTTAAACCATCTAGCTAATTTAATCCCTAAAAGCGGAAGTGGGATTAAACTTAATCCTTAAACCCTAAAGGATTGGGATCTTGGAAATCTAGATTAGATTAACAATGAAAGAAACCTTGTACGAAAAACCTGAACACACACACACTTGTGTGTATTCGACAATTACCAAGAACCCTAGGGTTCTTGGTTGGTTTCGGTCGAACAAGTGGGGAGAGGGAAAAAATGGTTTCCCAAAACATACCTTAGTTAATGCTTAAGATAGATCCACTGATGATAAACAAATCGAGCGATCTTCTAGTTGATCTAAGCAACGAACTTGATCTTCAAGACTTGAAGAACACGAAGAACGAAGAACACAGGCTTGTATCTTGGGGTGTTCGGCCGATCGAAGGGGAGGAGGGGGGCAAGGAATTCGTGTAGGGTTGTAAGGGGTTTTAGGGTTACCCTAAGCCTCTTATTCATAGATAAATAAGTTGCACTTACAACCCTCTAGTTTAATTAATATTAGATCTTTAATTAAACTTCCTTTTAACACTTCCACCCCTTATATTTTAACTAGTTTATTATTGTTGCACTTAACTATTGAGAGATCTAATGTGATTGAAATGAAGCTAATCCATGATGATTTGAGAAGAATTCATGAATCAAGTGTGTGTGTTCTTGGTGTTTTAGTGTGTGTAGTTAAGAGAGAACGATGGAGGGAAGGAGCTTTCAAAAGTGTAACTTCTATTAAGTGTGTGGGAAAGCTTACATCATTAGTCATCACAAGGGGTATTTATACCCTAACCTCTAAACACACTTAAACTAGTCTAATTAAGGCTAATTACATCATTTAAGCTCAAAACTAGTCCTAACAATCTCCCCCTTTTTGAGCTTTAGGACTTCATCCCAGTCTTCCTTCTTCAATTTCTTCTTTTGGTCTGTTATGAAGTTCGTTTACGCTCAGATGTGCTCCAAAATGTTTTGCTCTTCAATGTTTACATCTGATTATCTTGAGAATAAATTGAGATTTCAAACACTCAACGGATATAATTTTGTATCGTTGAATTTGTTGGTGTAAGAAATTCCTAAAACTGGTTTACTAAGGATTTGACAGTTCTGGAAATGAAAAATCAGTTTGGTTAGGATTTGCCTGGGATTTTTAGAGATTAGAGATTTTGTGATAGAGGTTTTTTGTGAGGATTAGATAATGATGTTTTGGATTTTGAAAAGAATGATTTGAAAGTTTAAGTCTTTCGATGTGTGTGTTTTTAGAATTTTGGAAAGAATGATTTGTACGGTTAAGTTTATAATTGAATTGAATGATTTGTACGGTTAAGCTTGAGATAGTTGTGGTTGCGATTTTGAGAGAGATTTCTGTATATGAATCGGTTTTGTTCTTCTTCACTTGTTTTTCTGTTTAGTACACTGATTATCATTTTCTATTTCTCTTAGTCAGATGATATTAACAATTTCCGATTTTGCATTTGGTTTGAGTACATGAGTTCTGAATTTTCTTCTTTGATGGGATGTTTATGGTTCTTTTTGATGTTGTTCAGATATAAATCCGATACTTGAACTATTTCTTGCTCTTTTTCTCCCCCTCATGAGGATCATGACCAAGGTCCTCATGATAAAGCTGAATAGTTGCGTTTTGGAAACAGAGAGAAGAATTGTGTGTCGTTGTTAATCGAGAGCCAAGATCGGAATGACAACCAGAAACATGTAGAACTCATGAAGTAACCACAAAAAAAAAATTGATTTGATCTAAAAATATTTGAGAAAAATATTTGAAAATGAAGAATAGCATTGTCAATAATCACGTGAAGTCATAAACAGACGCAATCTCCACTGAAGAACTTCAGTAAAGAGATCGTTTACGGATATGACAAACACGATGATTAGAGACATTGTTAATCAAATATTTGAATTTTAAAAGAAATCAATTTGTGTGATTATATCAAAGATCAGTGAAGTATACCACTTACAAAGATGCAATCTTCTCTGAACTTGGGCAGAGAAGAGATCGACGGATATACAAAGATCAATGATTTAACAGTGCATTAAAAACGATTTTGTGTGTGTGAGAACTGGAGAAAGTCAGAATTGAATCTGAGCAGTTTAGAGAAGATGAAAAATGATTTCTCCATTGATCTTTTAAGAATGAAAATCGTTTGAAAAATAGGAAGAACAATCAATCCAAGATGGTGTTAAAAACAGATGCAATCAGTACTTATTGAAATCAGTAAAGAGATCGACGAATTTAACAGCAAATTGTGTTGAGTGTTGCAAACAAGTCTTTTTATTTTAAAATGAAAAGTTTTATTGTGCAAAATCAGGTATTCGAAAAATTGAGCCACAACGCAAGAGACAAAAAATTTGTCATAAACAGATGCAGTCTTTACTAATCAAGACTAGTAAAGAGATCGTTTACGAATATGACAAAAATTTGTATCCGAAGTTGTGAACACATCATTGTGAGCACAAAGTAAGATAAAAAAAATTTGGAATGTTGAGAATCACAAATTAATAAAGAATTTATGAGATTGTGATGTCAACAACTCAATATGATTAAAAATATTTGTAATTGAGTAGTGATTTGGAAAATGAAAATTGTATGTAAGAGGAGAAAATTTTGATTTATAATTGAAGAATTTTGACAATGAAGGAACACAAAGGTAGCAATGGGAAATAAGAGAATTTGCAATAAACAGATGCAATCAGTACCAACCTAGACTGGTAAAGAGATCGTTTACGAATATTGCAAAAGCTAATACTCAACATTGATAACTTTGTGAGATTGTAAATATGTAAGAGATTGAAAAACTGTTTGAGGTAAAAAAAAATTATTAGCAAGATAGAATAAGAAAATTTGTAATAAACAGATGCAATCTGTACCAATTGAGATTGGTAATGAGATCGTTTACGGATATTACAAAAATTGATACCCCATATTGATAATTAAAAAAAATTGAAAGGAGCATCGAAACAGTATGTAGCGATTATAAAAGGATGCTCCCCCTCGACAGTTGGTTTTCAAAAATCATAAATCAGTTATGCTCCCCCTTGACATAAGAATGTCATTTTTCTCCCCCTCGACAAGTGAATATAGTAATTCTCCCCCTCAACCAATGATATCGATGAAGAACGGGTTTCAAGCAGATGTACTTGAAAGCCATTTTATTATTTATAAAAAAAATTGAAAACAAAAACAAAAACAATAAAAATAAAAAAAATAAAGCAGTAAAACGGTTTAAGTTTTAAGATTTAGCATACCAAGCTTAGACACAAGAAAGTTAAAATGTTTTTCGTCTAAAGCCTTGGTAAACAAATCAGCTAATTGAAAATCGGTTGAAACGAAGTACAATTCTACATTACCTTGTTCAACGTGATCTTTGATAAAGTGATAGCGAAGATCAATATGTTTAGTTTTGGAATGTTGAACCGGATTGCATGAAATTGCAATTGCACTTCGTGAATCACAATATAAAGGAATACAGGTGTATGAAAAGCCATAATCTTTCAATTGTGATTGCATCCAAATTACCTGGGATAAGCAGCTTGCAGCAGGAACATATTCTGCCTCTGCAGTTGAAAGAGAAACACAATTTTGCTTCCGAGAAGACCAGCTCACCAATTTATCTCCCAGAAATTGGACACTTCCAGATGTACTCTTGCGATCCAGCATACACCCAGGTTAGATACCGAGCACATATGCACGTAGAAAACATAATGTCTGTTCGACTCGAGGTTATATATAACAATGAACCTATCATCCCACGATAATTTGTGGTGTCAACAAGTTTACCATCAGGATCAGCATGCAATTTATACCAGGTGACATCGGTGTCGAAATCGGTTTTGAATCATCCATTAGATATTTTTTCAGTAAATCAGTGATGGATTGATTAATGAAGATCCCGATAGGTAATTGGCGAACTTGAAGACCGAGGAAGAAGTTCATCTCCCCCATCATGCTCATTTCAAAACGTTTGACCATAAGATCAGAAAACTTTTTACAGTATTTGGGATTCGTTGAACCAAAAATGATATCATCGACATAAATCTGAATAAGCACAATATCATCCCCTTGCCTCTTGATGAATAAAGTTGTATCACCTTTTCCTTTTGAAAAACCAGAGTCAACTAAGAATTTGGAAAGGACATCATACCACGCACGAGGAGCTTGTTTTAACCCATATAATGCTTTGTCGAGAATATACACATGATCAGGAAAACTTGGATCTACAAAGCCTTCGGGTTGATGAATAAAAACTCCTTCATTTAGAATGCCATTTAAAAATGCAGTTTTTACATCCATTTGATAGATTGTAAAATTCTTATGTGCTGCATATGCCAAAAATATATGAATGGCTTCTATTCGTGCAACGGGAGCAAATGTTTCTTCAAAGTCAATGCCCTCCTGTTGAGCATACCATTTCGCAACTAAACGTGCTTTATTACGAATGACAATCCCATTTTCATCCTTTTTATTCTTAAAGATCCACTTAGTACCAATAACAGATTTCCCGGGTGGTTTCGGAACCAGACGCCAAACTTTTAAGCGTTCGAATTGATTTATTTCCTCTTGCATAGCAAGAATCCAGTCTGGATCTGACAAAGCTTCACTGACTTTCTTAGGTTCATCTGAGCTTAGAAAAGCAGAAAATTGACATTCATCGGCAGTGGCTTTACGAGTATGAACAGAAGATTCAGGATTTCCAATTATTTGATGAAGAGGATGATCTTTTGTCCATTTAAGAGAATGCGGAAGTGGTAGTTGACCCGGATTAATATTTGACGTATCAGTGAATTCTGGATGTGGGATAATTGCAGTTTGAGTGTTGGATGTAAATGGTGGTGGATCAACACGTGTAACATTGAATTTGGTGAAATCAATCACCAAAGGTTGAGCTTGAGTTTGACCTAAAGATGATTCCGATGTATTAGTAGCTTGAGCAGGAGGTGAGTGAGTATCCGGTGTTGATTGGTTGTCCAATGATGGAGAAGAATCTGAATCAGTTAAGATTGTATTGTGAGCACTGGAAATAGGAGATGGAGAATCAGTGGAACTTGAATTTTGCATTTCAGGTACAGTAATAGATTGAACATCGGCCACGGATGTGTCAGCTTTCTCTACTGATGTGTGTCGAATGTTATGATAATCATCATAAAAATGTTCAAATAAAATCTCAAGATCATTTTCCGAAGTGGAGGGAGATGATGAAGGTAACGAAACCTCAATATCAGTTGTCAGTGAATCCAAAGGAAAAGTCTCATCAAAAGAAACATTTACACCACGGTTCGTGCGATTTGACCGATTATATACTCTATAGGATGCGGATTCACGTGAGTACCCTACAAATGTTCCTTCATCAGCTTTAGCTTCAAATTTATTCAATTTGTCCTTATCATTAAGAATGAAGCAACGAGTCCCAAAAATGTGGAAAAATTTAACATTTGGAATTCGATTATTAATGAGTTCGTATGGAGTTTTGTTGATGATCGAACGGTTTTGTGTGAAGCAAGCCGTACTAACAACTTCAGCCCAAAGAGATAATGGGAGTTTAGAAAATGAAAACATGGTACGAGCAGCTTCAACTAAAGTACGATTTCTTCGTTCAACAACCCCATTTTGTTGAGGTGTACGGGCAGCGGAAAATTGATGGGTTATACCAACTTATGTTAGAAAAGAATCTAAAGTTTGATTTTTAAATTCAGTCCCATTATCATTGCGAATGTGTGAACTTTTAAATCCAAATTTGTTTGAGTTTTCTTAATGAAGGCGATAATGATATCGGCTGCTTCATCTTTGGTACGTAAGAAATGAACCCATGTGTAGCGAGAATAATCATCAACAATAACCAAGACATAACGTTTACCAGCTAGAGATTGAACGCTCATGGGACCACATAAGTCCATATGAAGTATTCAAGCGGTTTTGAAGTACTTTGAACTGGTTTAGCCTTATGAGACTTTTTAGTCATTTTGCCCATTTCGCTAGATGAACAGAGATGATCTTTATCAAACGAAACATCTGGAAGACCAGATACATGGCCACCTTTGACTAATTTGTTAATAGTTTTGAAATTTAGGTGTGAAAGACGGCGATGCCATAGCCATGACTCATTTGATGTTGCTTTGGAAATTAGACACACTTCCTCCAGTGGAACCACATCATTTAAATTGATAGTAAATAGATTTGTGTCACGGGAGCCAGTAAGAAGTTCTTTCCCAGCATAAGTGCGAACCGCACATTTCTTTGTGCGAAAGTTAACTTCCAATGTTTTATCACAGAACTGACCAATACTAAAAAGATTGTGTGCAAGATCTTCAACATAAGCCACCTTTCGAATGACTAAATGGTAACGAATGATATCGCCAATACCCATGATGGCAGCTAGATGATCATTTCCAAACCGAACAGTTCCTAAATATTTGTCTCTATAATTCGTTAACAAGTTCTTGTTTCCGGTCATGTGTCGTGTGCAACCAGAATCAAGATACCATACATTCTACATAAAACAATTAAAACACAAAGGTACCCAATCAGATATGGGTCCTAAACCGATTAGTAAATGATGTTTTATGAAGAATGATTGATACTCAATGAATTTAGAGAGTTTGAGAACTGCAAGGAGGCAGTTCTGTATTTGGTATTTTTATAATCCATTTGAAGGATTTTTCAGGGGAATGTAAAATCCAGTTTGATTGTTCATTTTGTATCCATTTGTATTTAACAAACTTGGATTGTTTGTGATTTTGCTTGTGAGAAGTAGTCGATACACCAGAGTATGGAGATTTGGATGATGAAACAACCCGATAAACAAAGTTTGAAGATTTGTTTGCTGAAACTACACGATAAACTAATTTTGGAGTTTTTGGAGAAGAGCGTGTAGTAAGAGATGTTTTATATTTAGTGAGCATTGTTTTGCAGGGTTCTGGGTAACAAATTGTACATGAATGAATGATTGAACCATTTTTATGAAGTACATCATGTCGAGAACCACACGGGGCATCTTTTCTTACAAAATATTGTGTATCATATTGAGAAATTGGTTTATTAGTTTTTCGATCAAAATAAACCTTTTTACCATTTGTATCTGTTTTAACAATCAAATTGACACCATTAACAGAATGATTAACAGGACGATAAATTGCAGAATCATAAACAATGCCATAAAGTGTAGCAGGAGAAATAAAGTTTGTTGAGTTATTACATTTATTGAAATTAGAAAAAGAAAAAGCTAAAAACGAAGGAGATCTAGACTTCTTAAGTTCCTTTGACTTAAGCATACTAGACTTAGACGAATTAGACTTCTTAGACTGCTCAACTTCTTTCACCCCGCCTTGCTTTGGTCTCCTAAGCTTGGAATTATAAATTTCTAACTGAAAAAATTAAAACAGGAGAATTAGAATTTGTTTTAAAAGAGTTGGAATTTTAGGAGTTGAGAAATTATCAGTGTGAGACTTTGGCTTTGGAGAAGCACTTTGACCAGAAACAGATGTGACGTTAGCTATTTTATTTTCTAACTCATGAATTTTGTTTTGTAAACCCGGTTTTTCTTTGTCAAATGCCTTATGTGTGTTATCGATTTCATTTTCCAATTGACAAATTTTCCTTTCTAGAATTAGAGATAGTACGTAAATCTTTGGTGTGACTTTTTGTTGAAGTACATCATTACCTTTAATCTCAAATTCTTCGGGTGTAATTATTGGAAAATAATCATCATTTTCAAAGTTTGCCTTTTTAGTTTCATATATTTTATTTAATTCAGTGTAATTGAAACTAATTTGCACATTCTCCCTTTTAGCTCTGTTGAAAGTCTCAATTTCTTCCTCTTCGTTTGTCATTTTGATAAAGCTTGGCAAGATATCTCTGTATCTAGGATCATATAATGTTGGAACCATTTTACAAGCCTTTTTAATAAATTCTGGATTATCAGCTCCTAGTCCTTCTCGTGAGTTGAAATATTTGAAGTCTTTAGGCTTGTTCAAATGGATGGTTTGATCAGTATGTCCTCTTTTGACAATTAATTCTTCAAGATGTTTGATATGTGAATTCAATTTATGATTTTCATTTTTAAGTGTTTGAATCACATTTTGTTTGGTTCTCATTTCTTTTAATGCAATGATTTCTGTTCATGTAATTCCTCTGTTAATTCTTTGATTTGAGAGTTTAAAGATTTAAATTGTTTTTCAATTTCATCAAACTCTTTTTCTTTATGTGCAATACTGTTTTTGTTAATCTGATAATCACCCCAAAATTTAGAGTAAAGTTTGTAATTATGATCATAAACTCTGATACTTGCTGTTGTAACCTCAGATTTTCTTGTTTGAAAATTGTTTGTTGTTTAATATAATGAGCAAGTTTATTACCCAGAAAAGCATTTTGTTCATTTTATTTTTCCAAATTGGTTAAGCGATCTTGAAGGTGATTATTTAAATTTTGTGCATTTAAAAGGTTTTGTTTTAAAGAATCAACTTCAGATGTCTGATCTTGAACAAAACAAGTATCAGAATTAGTGGAATTATTTTCATTAGAGGGAAGAGAAGTGTGTACCTTGCCATCCTCGCCATCTGTCTCAGCAATTCTTTCAGCAACCTCAGCATTTTCTCTTGCCATGAAGCACAGGTTGGCAGCATGTTCTTCATCTTCCGGATCCGACTCCTCCATCCATTGAAGGTCTTCTGCTAACAACACTTTTCCTGCCTCAATTTGTTTGGCCATTAGCATCTTCCTTTTAAAAAACTCAGAATCACGGACTTTAGGTTTCTTGCAATCACGTGAGTAGTGTCCAGCAATTCCACAATTGTAACATTTTTTCTGTGGATCCAATGGTATGAGCTTTGGCTTTTCAGTTGGTTGTGTTGTAGATGAAGTAGGTGGAGCAGATTTAAAGTTGGATGAGTATCTTTGGTTGTTGTTTGTTGATTTGGAGTAGTACTTCTTCTGATAGTTTGAGATTATGGACATTGCCTGAAGTACATCCTCAAGATCTTTTTCCATATCATCAGGTGGTGAGAATGCAGACGGTTCTACATTTTCTGACATTTTAGGATATGTCGGACACTGATGATGTTGCTTGGTGAGAAATGAAAGAGTATCTGCAGTCTCTTGGCGGTTTTGACCTGTCTCTTGACGACTTTTAGTTAAGTTCTTGACCATTGGCTCATTTTGGTGCAAATATTCAAAAATTTCATGAATATCAATCAGACTGAGATCTTTATGTTGCATGGCACTATTCCCAAACATTTCCCACTCAGGAAGAAGACTGTTGATAAATTTGATATTCACCTCCAAATTTTCTTTTCGCAAGTAGTTTTTGCGAAGATCATTCAACAATGTACAATACCGATGATAAGTGCTCTCCCAGTCTTCTCTGATTGTGGCTTTGAAAGTCTGATAATTATTCAAAGCAGAAACCATTTTAGCTTTGTTTCCTAAAACTGTGCCCTCCATTTGTTTTCTGATTTCATCCCATAGTTCTTTACCCGTTTCAAGGCTATCCAAACTGTTGTAGATTTCATTTGGCAGTCCTTGAAGCATAAATGAATACGCTTGAACATCGGCTTTGGCACGTCGTTTTTGTTGTGTATCATACTCATCAGGAGGAACTAGACGTTTACCACCAATAACTGGAGGAGTAGCAGTTGGATCAATAACAAGATCATCATAAAATACCGCTTCCCCATTAGTGAGTGATTCAATAATTTCTTTATGTAGCTCCTGATTCTTGATAAAGTGGAGAAATCGTTTCTTCCACTGAGCATATTCTCCTCTATACAAAACCGGTGGTTTTAGATCAGTTTCGATTGTGAGTGCATCTTTAGAAGACATTTTTAAAATGATTTTTAAGGAAAATTGGAATTTAAAAACAATTGGAATTTGGGCCGAAGATTGTGTTCGGGCCGAAGACTATGTTCGGGCCGAAGATTTGTTTGGGCCGAAGAGTAGTTCGGGCCGAAGATTGTTCGGGCCGAAGACTTGAAGCCGAAGTTTGAAGCCGAACACCTTAAGTCGAAGTCTGAAGCCGAACTTTTTGCTCGAGCCGAACAAGTGAGGAGTTCGAGAATAGTGATGAGTTCGGGCCGAAGATCTTGTTCGGGCCGAAGACTATTGTTCGGGCCAAAGTTCTATTTGGGCTGTTCTTAAGGTTGAACAGTTGGGCCGAACTCTTTGATGAGTCGAGAACAGTGATGAGTTCGAGCCGAACACACGAGCCGAGAACTTGAGCCGAAGACCTTGTGCCGAACACTGAGCCGAACACTTTCAAGCCGAACAGTGAGCCGAGAATAGTGATAAGTTTAGGCCGAAGTTGTTCTTGAGTTGTTCGTGTTCGCAGCTTCAAAAACTCATCATTTTGATCGAATCTCGCTCAATACTTGACCAATTTCAATGATTACAATCCCTAGATGCTCGAAAATGATTTCCTAACACTTTGATCCGATAATATCCTTCAATCCATAACAACACAGCTCGAATTCTTCGATTTTCAGAGACTTTTTGAGTTTTTCAACTTTTGCACAAAAATCACAGAATCATGATCAACTGTTGATGGAATTGATTGAAATTTGATTCTATTGTTATTAGAATCAATGGAGAAACACTAATATTCACTCAATTCATCGATTTAAACAGAAAAATTTGCAAATTAAATTTCAAGTGACGAACAAACTTTTTCTTCAAAAATTCTCAGATCTGGATCAAATCATCACGAATTTGGATCTACTCTTAGAGAGTTTATGCTCTGATACCAATTGAGAGATCTAATGTGATTGTAATGAAGCTAATCCATGATGATTTAAGAAGAATTGATGAATCAAGTGTGTGTGTTCTTGGTGTTTTAGTGTGTGTAGTTGAGAGAGAAAGATGGAGGGAAGGAGCTTTCAAAAGTGTAACTTCTATTAAGTGTGTGGGAAAGCTTACATCATTAGTCATCACAAGGGGTATTTATACCCTAACCTCTAAACACACTTAACCTAGTCTAATTAAGGCTAATTACATCATTTAAGCTCAAAACTAGTCTTAACAACTATTAAATGTCTAGTATTAATACACTAATAATTCGGTACCCATATACACGAATTATATACTTGTATTTATACTTTTAATTATTAATTATATAATAACCTTAATATAATTTATACAACAATATTATCCAATTTACTATATGATTTAATAGCTTTAAATCATATCATGGATAATCTATAATTAACACATTGTATATTTACTCAACTAGTAAATGTACAAATACTTGTATTAATTAGTTAGTTAAACTAATCTAGTAATAAGTTAAACTTAACTTAATACTTAACTGATTAATAATGACTATTATGAATCATTCCTCTTCGTAGTATCATTGCTTATCTTGCTCGTATTACATGCACTCACCGATGTGACCCTTAAGTGTTTCGTAGGCATGGATGTATCATCATAGGTTGACTAACTATGCACATAAATCCTTTAACTCTTACGAGGATAATCCGACCGAGACACAACACGATGAATTCATACGACTCGAATCAATATCAAACGAGACACTACAAGGATACTCCAACAATCAAAGACGTCTTTCATGAGATTATAAACAAGGCATACCACAATTAATCATTATATTCATACACTTCAAGGCACATAACATGAATTACCAATGAATATAAACTCAAATAATCATATTATAGTCAAAACACTAGCAATGTCAATTCGATATCCAAAATACCGCATATGAGATAACATTAAACCAAATAACATTTAAACACATAGCACATATATATATTACTACTAGTATACGGTTGTACATAGATGAACTCATAGTGCTGTTTAATCGGGCGTGAACTCAAACCGAAAGCTTCAATCAGATTTAGAGTTTCCAAAGTGTAGAAATGTGTCACAAGCTTCTAATATGTTCTATACAACCCCTTTGAAATTTTCAATAATCTTGTAAGATTTCACCAATTTCTTGTGAATTCAACCATGCATGATGTGTTCTTCAGTTTTCCAGAAGTTTAGAGAGGGTTTGGGGAAGAAATGAGGAAGAAAAATGGGAAATTTCTAGGGTTTAGGGGGTTAAATCTGATTTGGGTCGGGTTTCACCCGTTTTGTGCACATTTTGACTAATAAACACTTAAAACCCCATAACTTTTTGCTCGAACCTTCGTTTTCCATGAGGTTCTCGTCTACGCGTTCGTAACAAAATTATATATGATCCTCAATAAAAATACTTCAGAAAAACATTTCTCAAAAATATTTTTTTTATAGTTTATATACACACCATATAATTATGCATTTAAGCAATACTACTCATTTAGATATCATTTGCTCATACATGCTCTTGTTAATCATTCTATACTGATCATATTTACCATATTTGCACAAAACACAACTAAAGCATGTCAAACATGTTTTGAGCATTTACATATAATTCAAGTTACTTAAGCGTAAAGATATATTTAGGGTAAACGAAAACACGTATGCTACAAGTACCTCCTTCTTTTAATAATTTCGTCCCCGAAATTAAGTCGACTTAAACAAAGTAGCATATGAAATACGTTCACCCAACGGATAACTCTAATCCTACTTAATCCCTCAAACAGGTCAAAACTCAAACCGATTGTAATTCCTCCATTCATACCATGGTCAAAATCATATACTTATTTTTTAGGTAAATTTAAGACTCCCTACTTTTACCAATTAAATTTAAATGATTATTTCCCGAACGTTTCAAAACCATACCAACAAAAATTTAATATTTACATTATTATAACCACGCCAATACTCATATTATGACATATTCATGATTAACTGATCCGTGTCATAATATTTTAACAAAGAACTTAACCAGTACAGTATCCATTGATCACATCATCTATACTTTCCCAAGTGAACTTACCTACATAGTCATCTCATCTTTACTTTCTACTAGGTTAACACTAACTACACCTCTTTCAATTTCTTTCGATTCTTAAGCATATTTCAAGTTCTCCATTGCTTTGTCTTCAGTCAAATGAACCATTTCACCATGTATATCCAAACTTCCCTTCTATTCTTTCCTAGGTGTAATTTGGTCTTCCATGTCAGTTCCATAAGACTAACTCCAATTGCGTCATCGATATTCGTATTTTCCACTCAATACCCATAACTAGTCGGTATTCTTTCATTTAAAGTGCACCAAATATTCATTTACAACAGACTCTCACCCTGCATCAAGCTCCTTTCAATCTTTTAGATATCGCTCGATTGTTCGACAGCATTATAATAATTTGTGTCTGTAAAGTCAACTCGATCAGCAGTTAGTCATCTATCATACCTAAATTGATAATTGCATTTCAAGGCTTAGTTACAAAAGTACATTTTCATCATAACCTTTACTTATAGACATGTCCATCAATCTTGAATTTTGTATTGTTCCCTAGTACACTTTTCTCAAATTACTAATCTTAATTATGCATAATCGGTCCTTGAACACTTACTAATTCTCGTTTAAATTTAACTAATTATCCCATGAGGAGTCAAACTCTTGTCATGGTCCAAGTTAAAAATCACACAATAACCAATTTGGATTAGTTCCTTGATTACCATATTCAACACACTAACCTACAATTTCAGTTATAAGCAAATTGCAATTTAACCATCATTATAGAATTCATACTAGTCAAATTCCAGTTTAGTCACCTTCTACTATCATGATCAAAGTAAAATCTCATATTATGACTAATCTTACAATAGTTCATAACTCATCCAAACTTTACATATTTCGGCAATCTTTCATTTTTATTTTTTCGGGTTTCAAGTTTTAACTCGTCGGTTATCTAACTCGTCAAGGATAACAATGTTATCTCCGTATTTGATACCCATTCTACATAACTAATGACTTACGGGAAAAGAAATTACCACTTACAAGAACGAGTTCATTCGTTAATTCATCATCCTACTTTTACCTTACACTTACTCGGGTTATTTCCTTTTCAACCAAAATTCGATTTATTTTCCGGTTGTCCTTATACTTCAATATCTAATCCTTTTCAATAATAACATTTAACATTGACAATTTCTAGGAACATTAGATCAATATGGAATTTTGTAATCATTAATTTCAAAACTTAAATCCCCATACCCTTTGCGGCCAATAAAGTTTCACTACTTACAACATCAATATATATCAGATTCATCATCGGATAAGAAAACAATATTAAAGATTCAACGCATTCCAATATCACACAAGAAAGTAGAATCTTCATAATCAAACAATCTACGGACGATTTGAGCATTAATCAATAAAATGTACAATTTCGATATTAGCATCCTCGTGGGCTTCCTTAGAAGTGAACTAAATCTCACAACCTCTTGTCTTAGGAACCTCCTCATTTTTGCGTGAAGTACCCACCATAGAAGATTGATCAACCAAAGCTTTACTTTCGATGGCTTGTTTAGAAAGAGTAGAGAATTGATGCCTTCAGTGCCCCAACATTCCGCAAAAGTAACAATTTGTATCCTTCAACGGGCAGCTAAACTTTTTATGTCATTCTTCACCTAAACCATAACACTTGAAAAGTCCATGATAAGTCTCACATCGTCCATGATGATTTTTACCACACTGTCGACATTTTCGGGAAGCATCCGACTACAACATTATCAAAGTCATACACATAATATATTCTTTCACATAGACCTTACTTATACCTAATTTGAGAAGTACTGAGATTGAATGCGCTTATAAGAAGTGCACTATTCCATTCTATAACATTTAAATTCAGAAGTCAGTACTCCATGTAGGTTCAGTTCATGCCCACGCTTCCAAGCATACTCTACACCTTTCGCGAACGATGGAATATCACAATTACTAACGGAATCTTGAAATTCATATCTTTAAACCTTCCACAAATATTTGTACTTTCTCAGCTTCAATGGAGACGTACTTTGTGGCAAACTGTGCCCTCTGATTAAAAAATTGTTTCAAAATCATCCATTGTCAAATCACCTTACTTGATCTTCTATAAACTCCCTCACAAGTCTTATTCTCATGAAATTTGGATTGTATTGCTCCAGAAAACGAACCCTAAAAGATTCACACAGTATTTAATCATATTCGTCCGCACTTAAGATCTTATAAGTGTTATGCCACCAAGTTAATGATTTCCCCCAAGAACATGGCAGTCGCATAAATAGTTTGGTCTTTCCTGGTCACGTGAAATATATAAGAAATAACTTCTCAGTGTTTTCGATCCACAACAACACCTCAACGAAATCAATCACTCCCATAAATTTAGTAACTCCACTATTACAAAGAAGTTCTAACGCTACCTCCCAAGTTTTCTTACTTGAAGATTTAACCACCACTTTATCATTCACTTACTTCTCTTTCCCTTTTTTATGTTGTTAAAACATAGTACAAACCGTATGCATCAATCTCTCTTCACGAAAAGACATTTGTTACTCTTCCTTTTGACTAAGTGGGTTCAAACCTCGGGGTTGAGTATGAAGTTCCTCTCCTTCGGGAGCCCCGTAATCAAAATTACAACTTCCTTGATCCATAATTAACCGCAATTTAAGTACACTCTAATATATCAATAACCGTACAATTTCATCTTATTTACCCTTTACCCAAATCCTAACTTTAGTCTATGTCTTTTATCCATCCTAAACCCATAATCTAAACACTACACCATCAATGCCTAAGTTTGAGTCTAAATACCACCAAGATACCTAGTTCACTCAAACTAATGCTCTGATACCGTATTGTAAGGACCGAGTCAATATTCCCGCCAATCATTTATTAACAACCTTTTTAAAATATAACTACTTCTATTTAATAATCAAGAATTATCATTATTATTTAAATGTTAACATGTGAGCCAATATTTGACTACCTAACTACAATGGATACAAACCATGTAACTGCTGATCAAAATACAAATGCTAAACTACCTAAAATACATATACATGTGCATAAGCTTACGCCCAAGAGGAGATCTTCTAAATCTCCGATCAACTTCAAGTCCTTATTTGCTTTCCCTTATATTTTCCTGAAAATGTTGGTCCACTAAACGGGTAAGCTACAAAGAGCTTTGGTGTGCATTTTTATTATTATCTTTATTATGGATGAGAGAGGCGTCAATTCACTCACACTTTCGAGTTTTAATGGTATTAACAATCTAGCTTTTACACACACGAGGACAGTGAAGCCACTATATAGTATAGGCTTAATGGTAGTACCGAATTTGTATTCGGACCAAGGGAAAGAGATAGACCAATGCTACTTCATTCATGTTATTAATTAGCCATTATTATATTATTAATGAAGGAGAGGTTTTAAATAAATTAAATTAAACTAATCCTAAATATGTTATTATCTTGTATAAGAATTCACTTAAGAAAAGATAATGTAATTATTAAAAGATAATCAAGTTAATAAGAAAATGCATACATAGGTTACTCATACACCCACCAAATTATCGTATAAGGTCCTCTACTCAACATAAAAGCAGTGCTTCTCTATTTCCAATACGGGTCGTTGGATTAATAAAAAGTAAAAACTATATAACCTCGTAGTGGCGGTACTTCAACCCAACACCCTATGTGTAACATCCTAAAACCGGCCTAGTAGTTTTATGTGTATTTGGTATATGATAAATAATTATTTGACCATATGTGGAATTATTTGGTTAATTGTTTAAATGGTGTGATATTTTAATCATGAAGTTAAAATATCTTTTTAATGATATATTTAATTGTCTATGTGATTTTTATATTTCTATTCACTTTTAAATTTCGAATCCGAAAATATCTTCATTGTTAAAAACAAAGTTAGTTTGCTATTTTAAATAAACTAACTGTTAACCGGACTTTTTGTATTATACTGTGAAAAAATGAAAATGCAAGTTCGGCCCCTCAAACCGAAAATACAAGTCTCCCCACCCCACCCCCCCCCCCCTCCCCCTAAAGTGACAGTTTTTGTGATGGATAAGGGTGGGGACCTTTTCCATCTTTTTCTCATTTCAATTTCTTTTACATTTTTATAAATCATAACCACTCAAAACCCTTTCGAAGTTCTTAGTGTTCTTGAAGATTCATAGTTTGATTCTTTCTTGTTTTCACTTCTAATCTCGTTTTTGTGAAGCTCTTGGGGTCAGCTTTTGTCTCTTGTTGTTTGTTTTGAAGTTCTTGCAAAATAATAAACTAAGGTTTTGAGTTTTGGAAGATATTTGCTAGTTTGGTTATAATAATGACATCTTTATGTTTATATGGGTTTATTAGGTTGATTACATGAATGTTCTTATTAGTCGTTCTTGGTGTTCTTGAAAAGTGATGAACTAGTGTTTTGACATTTTAGTGGGTTTTGCTAGATGATGAAATTTGTGAGTCTTTTATGTTTCATATGTTAAGGAAACTTGTAATATATTTTATAACTAGTAAAATTGTGATTTTGATGGAAGATCCATAAATAACTATTTTAGGTGATTTTGGGAAAAATGGTGGGTTTTTACCAAAAGTGTAAATCTTGAAGTTTTTATGTTTTTATTGTTAGTTTAGGTTAAACTAACATGTTGGTAGAGTTAAATGTTGATTTGGTTGATTATGACTTAAAATGATGAAATTGTTAGTTATATTGTTTGTATGGATTTTATGTCAAAAATATGAACTAATTATTTGGTTTAAGTGGCTAGTTGGTGTAAAATGTCATTTGTATGCTTTATGACTTAAATTGCTAGTTGTGTTAAAATAACATGTTAGATATATTATTTTTGGTGGTTGTTAAGTTATAAGGTAATTTGGTGAAAATGTTAGTTTTATAGTGTTTAGATGGTTTATATTTAAGATATGAACTAATAATTGGAAGTTGTTGATATTAGTCTAAGAAATAGAGTTTGGTATTTTTGAAATGACTAGTTAGTCATGAATTTCTAAATGTTGTGACTATAGCTTTAAAGTTGTGTTTGGAAAGTGTAAAAGTCAAATATATGATTTTGACCCGTTTGGGGAAATATTGTGAAAGTTTGACTAAATGTGCTTTAGTATGGTTTGACTTGGTCTATGAATGACAACAACATGATAATTACATAATGTGGTGATTTGTAAGTTGTTGACATGATTGTAATTGTAGAATGTATTATTGTTTTAATAATCCGATTTTGACCCGTTTGGATGTAAAATGTGTATTTTGGTTAGTTGACTTGAATTATGAAAGTATGATGTGAATATGACTTGAGTAGTTATTATTGCAAGTATTTAAATGTCATTTGGGTTAAAAGTTAGTTTATGAACTTACTTGATAATTGTTTATAATTTGGTAGAATTATGTACTAATTCGGTTTCCTTTGGATTCACATGAAACGGGAGGACAACTCAGTGACATTAGACTACTGAGTTTGTGACAAGGAGAAGGTTATGGTGAGTGGAATAAACCTTCAAACTTGTGTTTTGGTTGCACATAGGTTGGTTTGGCATGCTTGGAAAAATGCAAGATTTCAGGTTGTTCAGAGGGAGTTCGTGACGCGAACAATAGTTCATGATCGTGAACATTGGCCAGAGAATTTGGAACCCGATCATGAACATCTTCGCGGACGCAAACCCTAGTTCGCGACGTGAACTCTGGGTTCACGGCGCGAGGATGTCTGGGTTATTTCCGGCGTGAATTTTTATAACTTGCTTACTTGATATATATAATTGATGGTGGTATATTATATATGACTATGTGCATATTCGGGGTGAGGTCAGTTTGGGACGGATATCGGCTGGGCATATGTGTATACATTATCGCGGTACTCGGGCCTTACGTGTATGCATTATACCTAAGGGGGTTTACCGGGCTGTGGGATACTGAACCATCGGTTACATGGTTATGGCCAACCATGGTATAGGGTTCGGTAGAACCGCCGATCCTCTCATATTTAGTTACCCCTCGGAGATGTTATTAGCTTGTTCGTTGTACTCAACATTATTTGTATATTTTATCCATTCACTTAGCTTTGTGCTAATCCCTCCTTGTTGACACATGTCAGGTTGGTAGGCTTGGAACGGGTCGGGCTTCGGACGGGGAGTTTGACCAAGCTCAATTAAATTGTATTTTGAATCGGAGTCGTGTGTTTTGTAAAACCGTCTTTAAACTAATACTTTAATTTGTAATGTTGGTGGATCATGTTTTGTAAACTTAAACCTATTTTATTACTAGACTTAATCGCTTCTGTATTTTAAAAAAAACAATTAAGTGCAACAATAATAACTAGTTAAACTACAAGGGTTAGAAACGATAAAGGGAAAGTTTAATTAAGTATTAAACTTAATTAAACTAGAAGGGACCTAAGTGAAAATGTTTCTATTATAAATAGAAGGCTTGGGGTTCCCTTATTTCCCCTTGATCCCATTCGAAACCCTAGCCTCCTCCCCCCCCCCCCCCCTCATTGCCGTCGAACATAAGGGAAGAACACCAAGTTTTGGTGTTCTTCAATTGTTCTTCGAGTTCTTCATTCGTTCTTCGAGTTCTTCGAAGATTCGAGCAAGGATTGATTATTGCAGGAGCTTGCTAGAGGGCTTCTTGTTATGTTCATCATTGGTGGATCTATCTTGAGCAATCTAAGGTATTGATTGGAAAAACCCTTTTTCCTCCTTCTTTTGGTTCGACCGAAACACACAAGCATGTGTGTGTTTCGTGTCTTGTTTGTGCGATCAGATGAAGACACACAACCTTGTGTGTGTGTTCGAGTAATTCGATTGTCATGTTAATCTTGTCTAGATTTCCAACATCCCCAATCCTTTAGGGTTTAAGGATTAAGTTTAATCTCAGTTCCGCTTTAGGGATTAAATTAGCTAGTTGGTTCAACCGGTATGAACAAGTTCATGTTCATATCAGTTTATGGTTCGAATCGGTATGACTAGGTTTGACTCTGGGAGTCAAGTGAAACCCTTCATAACCAAACACTGAATCAGGATTTAACGAGAATCAACGCATAACCGCCATATCCGAATATCAAAGCCACATCAAGAACCAACAAGATTTCAATACAATCGCGACGAAGCAAATTGCGTCGTCCCCCCTTAGGCCGTTAGGGAATGAGCCCGATGAAGGTGATCATGGCACCCCTAAATGAATCCATGACCCAGCTCCACCAAGACGGTCCACACCACTCCTCTACCCGTAACCACCGCTCAGCATACCACACAAAGTAATACTCAAGCCGCCGTGGGTCCTCAGAAAACGAAACAACTCTCGAGAATTCACACGGAAGACAAACACCAAATATCAAATGAAACTCTTACAAGGATAATCTGGCCGAGACACAACACGAGGAATTCATACGACTCGAATCTATATCAAGGAAACTCCAACAATCAAAGACGTCTTTCATGAGATTATAAACAAGACATACCACAATTAATCATTATATTCTTACAATTCAAGGCACATAACATGAATTACCAATGAATGATTTCTCAAATAATCATATTATAGTCAAAACACTAGCTATGTCAAGTCGATATCCAAAATACCGCATATGAGATAACATTAAACCAAATAACATTTAAACCCATAGCATATATATATAACTACTAGTATACGGTTGTACATAGATGAACTCACAGCGTTGTTTAATCGGGCGTGAACTCAAACCGAAAGCCTCAATCATATTTAGAGTTTCCAAAATGTAGACAGTTGTCACAAGCTTTCAATATGTTCTATATAACTCCTTTGAAATCTTCAATAATCTTGTAAGATTTCACCAATTTCTTGTGAATTCAACCATGCATGATGTGTTCTACAATTTTACAGAAGTTTAGAGAGGTTCTGGGGTGAAAATGAGGAAGAAAAATGGGAAATTTCGAGGGTTTAGGGGGTTAAATCCGAGTTGGGTCGGGTTGACCTGTTTGGTGCCCATTTTGACACTAAACACTTAAAACCCCATAACTTTATGCTCAGACCTTCGTTTTCGATGAGGTTTTCGCCTACACGTTCGTAACGAAATTATCTATAATCCTCAATAAAAATACTTCAGAAAAACATTCCTAAAAAATAATGTTATTTTTTTAATAATTTATATACACACCGTATATTATGCATTTAAGCAATACTACCAATTTAGATATCATTTGCTCATACATGCTCTTCTTAATTACTCTATACTTATCATATTTACCATATTTGCACAAAACACAACTAAAGCATGGCAAACATGTTTTTAGCATTTACACATAATACAAGTTACTTAAGTGTAAGGATATATTTTAGGGTAAACGAAAATATGTATGTTACATTTCATCAATTGAATCATAATGACAACGGTGTCTGATCTTGTGTTTGATTATTCGTTAATCAATACCTGTCTTAGACAACATTTGTTATTGTCTACTTATTTCAAGTAGTTTAGTTAGGATTCGTATTCTTAGTGTATCCATTCTCCTTATTGATTAAATTGGTTAAATAAAGAAAGAATTTATTCATTGTTGAGTGTTTATAATTTTAAATTGGTCAGTAGAACCCGTATAAGTGATTAGTGTATCCATTCTCCTTATTACACTTATTTAACACTTATTACATGACTAACAATTTAATCCTATAGTATAAATATATAGTTTTGGGGTTTTCAAACGTAGTGGGTTTGATCATATTGGATAAGTGATTTTGGCTAAATCATAGTTGCCTGGGTATATTTTGCTGCTGCACTTGAGAACCGGAACTAAAAAAACGTAAAAAGGTGGGTTATCAGTATCATATAATATCTGATCTTTATAATAATGGTGGAACCAACATATTTAAGTTGTAAAAGCTCGTCGAAACCGGTTTATATAAGGGTTAGTAATTTAGAGGTAAGATGGATACCGTAATACGATTTATATAAATCTTAAACCAACCACATGTTGGGTCATATTTTGTTGTACCCAATAGTTTAAGGACTAGTTTTGAAACATTGTATATTAGTTTAGTTAGCAATTAGAACTAAGCTTGGACAATTAGTGATTAGTGTAAAATTATTCCTTGTAATCACTAATTGTAACTTTACTGAATTAATCAATCTTATCCGCTTGCAAAGCTCTCTCCCTTCTCTCTACTTTCTCTCTCTAAAAGCCTCATTTCTTCCTCATCAAGTTTCACCCAAAATCATCATCAAAGATTATACTATGGATTGAATGCTCTTTCAAGGATTATCAATTGGTATTCAGAGCATAATTTCACTCTTTCAAGGATTATCAATTATAGTTTGCATTACAGATTTGAAGATTTAATGGGTTTTTCAAGTTTTTGAAGAAAAATAGCTCAAGAATCAAAATCCGAATCTGAGGTAGTTTTGTTTGTTTTTATGGATTAAACTTGTTCTCATATTGATATTATTAAGTTTCAAATCAAGTTTCAATCAATTCCAATCTGTTTTGACTATGAATCAGTGAGTTTTGTGAAAAACCATTAAAGCTTAACTTTCAAGCTTTTTTGTTATTAAAATCGAAATTTGGATTAGATTTAGCTTGTTTTTGGTGAAAATGATTGGAATGGATTGAAGGAGAACGATTTTAGAATAGTTTGCAAAAAGAATCAATCATTTTGGTTAAGATTTGAGGAAGTTAGGATCATTTTAGTGGGACTTTTGTCTTCCTCGGTACCTCTCTGCTCGACACAGAGCTTCGATCTCGACTCGACCCTGAAGAACAATCTCGACCCGAGAACAGTAAACATCTCGACCCGAGAACCATAAACATCTCGACCCGTGAACCTCTAGCATTTCGACCCGATAACCTACACATCTCGAACCGAGATCTCTACAACTCGACCCGAGATCGAGAACCATCACATCTCGACCCGAGATCGAGAACCATCACAACTCGACCCGAGATCCCTACTTCTCGACCCGAGATCTTTTTCCAAACCTTCAAATTTTTACCCCGTCGTAATCTCAACTTAACCAATCAAACATGACTTCCAAAGATGCCTTGTCCATCGGATCAGATACTAAATCACATGTTCTCTACCGATGAGAATATGGTCCATGGAAGAAACGTTTTATCCATTTCATCCTAAGTCAAACTGCAGGTCCACTAATCCTCGACTCCCTTGAGAATGGACCAGCTAAATTCTACCGAACTATGATTAGTAACCCAAACTCTACGCCACCGGTAATAGGTGGTATGTTCCCAATTCCCCCTGCGGAGTACAATTAAGAACAGAAAGAAAGGGCAAGAGCTGATGTATATGCACACTCATACATGCTGCAAGGTCTTCCAAATGAGATATACAGCAGTCTCGACAGTTTTGAGACTGGAAAGGAACTATGGGATGAGATCCCCAAATAGATGGAGGGAACTGACCTAGGCAACAAAGCTAAAATGGTCTCAACCCTAAATGCTTACGGTCAGTTTAAGGCCAATCCAGGAGAAGATCTGCAAACCACCTACCACAGGTTCTGCAATATGTTGAATGATCTTCGCAAGAACAACCTGACGAAGGGAAACCTTAAAATCAACATCAAATTCATCCAATATACACACTTCAGTGTATAACTCGAGCCACAACAGAATGACTTATACACAACTCAGTGTATAACTCGAGCTTCATCTGCATCGCTTTCAAGAAATTCGTCTTGAAACCCGGTCGTCATAATTCATCACCAATCGAGGGGAGGCAAAATATCAACTCATCAGTCAAGGGGGAGCTGATGCTGCATTTGAAATGATCATCATTCTCGAATCTCGGAAAGGTGTTTGGAGTTTGGAATATGGCTTCTGATCAAATCAGATTCAGAACCCGCTTATAACAAGAAAGGACGAAGCTCAGTCATTCTTAACCGCAAAAACTCTTCTCCAATCCTCCGACAATGTTTAAGGTACGTCCTCAAAACTCTCAACTTTTTCATATCTTTGTTTTGTCGAGGGGGAGAAATATTAATTCTAGGGGGAGAATTAGTATTTCGAGGGGGAGAAAATTTATAAAATCAAAACAAAAATACCGAACTGAATAAACACACGATAAATCTTTCATAAGACAATACCTTCCCATGGTTTGCCAGATCCGGCCTTACCTTCCCAGGGAAATATTTTTCTGCCAACTGGTAAATGTGAGGGTATACGTCTAGGGTATATTAATAGGTGAGTGCAAGGTGATGTGAAAACATGATAACATTAAGAAAACACACCTTTGAGTGCATCCAAACCGTCAATAAACCGGGCAACCACACAAAAAGGTGATCAGTCATACGTTAAATGTTTCACTAGACTTTACTGGCCCAGTAAAGCAAATGCACGCCACCACCAACCACTCAAATTCCTCTCAACGGGAATTTGTTTCAATTCATTAGGGGACGTAGCACAAAGTCTACTGACTGCTCATTTGGAGTTTGTCGGTATTGAAAAATAATAACCTCCTGCCCCGGGTGTTTAGTACGCACCCTCAAAATCTTCCATTTTAGGACACGTGCACTACAAAAATGGATCTCCGTGAATCCATCGGAACACTCGTAGTGGCATCACAATTTGATGTTTCACGAGGATCAAGTGGAAATCCTGCTAGAGCTATAATCATGCCAACTCTAAACGCAGGTCACACATTTGAATCAACGGTTGTGCAAACGACTACCGATTCATACGGTGTGCAAACGGATACTCTATGTGAGTCTGGTGTTACCTGAAAGGTACAAGTTACTGTGCCTTAACATCATCAATCAAATAGGCAACAACTTTTACCGGAAACACATAAAATTCCGATGAAAAATCCATGTGAACCACTCTTAAAGGGTAACATCTTAAAACAGCTGATTATATTGCACATGAGCGTTATAGTCCACTCTCAGATAACTCCTATGATCTTCTATAACCAACATGATCTTCCCCGGAGCCACCGACAATATAAGAACTAAAAAGTGAGGGTCCCTAGATCTAGGTGAGCAGTATCAAGTATCATGGGATCTTGATTGGGGTGCGCTGAGATAAAAAAAAATTGAGAGAGGGGAATAATGAAGGGTTTCATTGACACTGATTGACCACTTAGGTCAACCTCCTAGTCACTTGGTTCGAACCACACTGACCAAGAACATGAACTTGTTCTTGACCAGTTAAAAACCAACTAGCTGATTTAATCCCTAAAAGCGGAAGTGGGAATAAACCTAATCCTTAAACCCTAAAGGGGGATCTTGGAGATCTAGATTAGATTAACAAAAAAGAAACCTTGTACGAAAAACTCGAACACCCACATACCCTTGTGGTATTCGATGGCCAACCAAGAACCCTAGGTTCTTGGTGGTCGAATTCGGCCAAGAGGAGAAGAAGGGAAAAAGGTTTCCCATAAACATACCTTGTTGTTTGCTTAAGAAAGTTCACTGATGATGAACACAACGAGCGACCTTCTAGTTGATCCTTTTAATGATCTTGGATCTTCAAAGGCTTGAAGAACACGAAGAACGAAGAACACCAAGGTTGGTGTTCTTAAGTATTCGGCCGAATAGAGGGAGAGGGAGGGGCTAGGGTTTCGGCAATATGGTGTCACCAAACAAGGGAACCCCAAGCCTTCTATTTATAATAGAAGGACTTTCACTGAGGGCCCTTCTAGTTTAATTAAGATCAATCCCTTAATTAAACTTATCTTTTACACATTAAACCCTTGTAGTTTAACTAGTTATTATTATCCCACTTAATTATTAAATGTCTAGTATTATACACGAAATATATTGAAATATATATTTGTATTAATACTTTTAATAATCAATTATATAATAAACTATATATAATTTAGACAATAATATTATCCAATTAACATCTGATTTAATTACTTTAAATCATATTATGGATAATCTATAATTAACACATTGTATATTTACACAACTAGTAATGTACAAATACTTGTATTAATTAGTTAGATAAACTAATCTAGTAATAAGTCAAACTTGACTTAATACTTAACTTGATTCATAAATGACTATTATGAATCAATCATCTTCCAAGTATCATTACATATCTTACTCGTATTACATGCAGTCACCGGTGTGACCCTTAAGTGTTTCGTAGGCATGGATGTATCATCATAGGTTGACCAACTCTGCACATAAATCCTTCAGACTCCCACTTGTGCAAGTTTGTAACCTTTATCTTAATGATACGAGCTACAGTGGCCTTCTAGACGGGCATGTAGGTAACCAACCCCATAAAAACAGCTTATGTAACCCTGGTATAGTTTTGTGAAAAACTTTTAATAGCGTCTCCTAGTAAAGAACACTATGTCCTTACTTCTTGGGTAACGTTGTTAGGTTCATCCCTTGCAGCACGATATTTGTGATAACGAATACGATCGTGGTAGAAGTTATCAACTCCTGTATTCGAAATCATTTAATGACTTCTTGATTCAAACTGTTGTGATAAACGACAACGAACAAATCAGTTCGTTTGGGCATGGTCATGCACTTTCCAGTTATCTCATAATGTTAAAGGACCCATAAATATCTCTCCTAAAAGGGAGGTGCAATTACCATCTTGTTATATTTCGATTCAAAATACAAATTCCTTTGTACCCAGTAGAGCCTCGTATGACAACCATATTTCAGAATTGTCTAAGACGAACCAAAGCACATTAGTCATTGTATCCCAAACCAAATACCTCAGGCTTAAGGACAATCCTAGTGAATAATACTTTTGAACTTTTCAACCACGAAGTATTATCACGGTGGTCAATCCAATATTCGTCGAGCTCCAACAGAATATCACCGATATTTGGTTTACACAAAAACTTGTGTAGCTATCTTCGAAGAACTTCGAATCTACCACCAAATACCGCGATGACGTTAACGTCCCATCAAGGTTCCCACCAAGACGAGTAGTCACGGATTTATATCTTTTTGAATAAATAGACTTTTATTCATGGATATTGTAAAACATACAAATTAGTCTAAATAACAATGATACTAACTCATGTATTATTCCTCACTGGACATAGATACTAAATTATTACTGGATCATTACTTATTCTTTGCGTTTGTGTTGATTGCTCAATGACTCCTTAATTGTAACTTTTTATCACTAATTACAATTAGTCATTTCTATTAAACTAAAGACATAAGACGAGTATTTTAAGAATACTATTACTTTTATCTTTGCTAGATATTGTTTATGTAACATTTAGAACATATTCTAGTCTTGCCTTTTTATATGATTCGGTAAACATAGGACGATTGGAAAATAGCTCCTCAGTTTCTTGAATCTATAAAACTTACATTGTAACTAAATCTCTTTTAGCTACTTGATTTGTAGAAATTCTTACTAGTTAAAGAAATTTCCTTAAATGATTAACTTGTTCACTGGAGTGTGAACATCCTATTAGATATGCAATAATTAATCACAAGACTTGTGATCACGCTATTAGGTTTGCAATAATCTAATCAATGATCATTTATTTCTCTTAACTCTTTGGCTAACGACTTGGTAATTCCTTGTTGTTAATGTCCTAACTAACCTACTATATTCATTAGTACCTCTAATGAATATGTTAGTCATAGCTCTCACTAAATTTTATGGAAATGAGCATCACTTAAACTACTACTTTTGACCTAGTCAAAACTCATAGTTTAACCCTTTAAGAATTAATCAATTATCAAAGTCATCCTTTGGATTTTGCGAATATCCAACATTCCTGATAAGGGAATCATGACTCTCATTGATTACTGTATCTAACAAGTATGAAACACTTGAAACGGTACTTCCAATTCTTAAGTGTATTAGTATCTTTTAAAAATCTTATTTAATGTCAAAGTCATTTCTTGGATTTCTCAAATATCCATTATTCCTATTAGGGAATTATGACTTGATTAAATATTGTATTTATTACAAGTATAAAAGACTTGCAACAATACCTTTTAATTCTTAAATACTTTAATATAGTTTGTCTCTTTTTAGAGTTCATTTAATTTCTAAGTCATTTCACTTGGATTTTGCGAATATCCAATTATTCCTATTAAGGAACTATGACCTCATTAAATTCCTTTATTACAAGTGTAGAAGACTTGTAATAATACTCTTTAGAATCTACCTTGATTATATCCAATATAATCATACTATATTAATACTAATATTTAAAACGCACTATCATAAGTAATTTAATACTTAAGATGTTTTAACTAGGTTCAATAACTTTTGAACCTTATGTTTTTCATAAAATCTCTTAAATACTGTAGAAGAAACTTCTAATTTCTAGTATCTAAGTATTTGAGCTAGGGGTGTTCAAAACCGGGTACCCGAAAATTCGGGTAGTAGATTTAGGTACCCGTATCAGTAACCGAATTTTCGGGTACCCGGTTTTCGGGTACCCGGATTTTCGGATACCCGGTTTTCGGGTACCCGGTACCCGGAAATATAATTTCTTTGTCACAAAAATTACATAAATGGAAGTCTCCATTATTTATATATTTAATTTCTTTAAATCTTATTAATAAATTTGTTATTAAAAATTTACGTTATGATTTTCTTTATAGAAAAATCATTACTAGTAATGAATCTAACCAAATCTTTAAACACATCCAATGATTTAAAACCATAATTCAACGACGGAGGTGTGAATTAGATTGTTTGCACGTGAGAATTTAGACAGGGTTTTAAATTTTAGACATTTTTCAAAATGAGCCAAGCATATGCCCATATCTAATGATAATTAATGTCTAATAATAATATAAAAATATATATAAAAATAAGTTGGAAAAATAAAATTCGGGTACCGGGTACCCAATTACCCGGTTTTTTAGAAAAACACTACCCGTATTTGATACCCGGAAACCGGTTACCCGAAATCCGGGTATCCGGATTTTCGGGTATCCGGATTTCGGATATCGGATATTTTTTCGGGTACCCGTTTTTTCGGTTATTTTTGAACACCCCTAATTTGAGCTATCTAAAACATTACTCATACAACAATCAAACAAGTATAAAACATGAAATATAAAGTAAATCAAAACCTTGACTTACAATCTAGTCATAAACCTTGACTAGTGTAATTATCACACATGCACACAATATAATTCAACCATGGATTCGAATTTATTAAAACCAAATAAAAACTTGTTTTAACATAATAAAAAAAACATCCAAACAATAATAAAAGAATTGTTTTTACTGAATCCATAAAAGTACTGAATTATAAAATCTTGGTGCTCGTGGGATCATCACCATCTCATGCTGGTCATCATCACTTTCCATCTCCTCCTGCAATAAACGATTGCAAAAGTTAGATTACTCGTAATGTACTTTACAAGTATCTTAAAGTGATTTAAGAAGTGTGGTTGTGTTACCTGAGGAACTTGCGTTTCCTCCACCACCATTTGCACCCTTTGGACGATTTCTTTTCCAATGCCCAGCCTCACCACACTTGAAGCACCGATTCTCGGGCCTCGTCGAATTCGGCCAAGAGGAGAAGAAGGGAAAAAGGTTTCCCAAAAACATACCTTGTTGTTTGCTTAAGAAAGTCCACTGATGATGAACACGATGAGCGACCTTCTAGTTGATCCTTGTAATGATCTTGGATCTTCAATGGCTTGAAGAACACGAAGAACACGAAGAACGAAGAACACCAAGGTTGGTGTTCTTAGGTATTCGGTCGAATAGAGGGAGAGGGAGGGGCTAGGGTTTCGGCAATATGGTGTCACCAAACAAGGGAACCCCAAGCCTTCTATTTATAATAGAAGGACTTTCACTTAGGGCCCTTCTAGTTTAATTAAGATCAATCCCTTAATTAAACTTATTTTTTACACATTAAACCCTTGTAGTTTAACTAGTTATTATTATCTCATTTAATTATTAAATGTCTAGTATTATACACTTATATATTTACACGAAATATATATTTGTACTAATACCTTTAATAATTAATTATATAATAAACTATATATAATTTAGACAATAATATTATCCAATTACCATATGATGTAATTACTTTAAATCATATTATGGATAATCTATAATTAACACATTGTATATTTACTCAACTTGTAAATGTACAAATACTTGTATTAATTAGTTAGATAAACTAATCTAGTAATAAGTCAAACTTGACTTAATACTTAACTTGATTCATAAATGACTATTATGAATCAATACTCTTCCAAGTATCATTACATATCTTACTCGTATTACATGCACTCACCGGTGTGGCCCTTAAGTGTTTCGTAAGCATGGATGTATCATCATAGGTTGACCAACTGTGCACATAAATCCTTCAAATAAAGCATGGGGTGCAAATCAGCTTATCACATGGTAAAATAAAACGAGGGAGTGGTTGAAAAATGAAAAAGTGAGCTTGAGTGAGGAGTGTGTGACAGGGTTAAAGAAAACGGAAAACCCTTCCTAAACCGAACAAAATCCGGGTAACCACATCTCTATCAGACTGCATATGTTGTTTTCTGATAAAGTCACCATGGACCCAGTGATGCAATGCACAACGCCACTGGCCACTCAAGTACAAAAAGTACTTGTTTCAAAATCACGGAGATTACCACGTACACCATCGACATCTCATTTGGAGATTGTTGATATTGAAGAAGAGGACCCACCTCCAGTCCTCGCCTTTGTTTGTCCACGAATTGAGTCTAGAACCGAAACAAACACTTTTAGGACAGAGACATTCAATCAAGCATATCTTTGTGATATTGCTGGAACATTCATAGTGATACCAAAAATATTGGTATTCCACGATGATTGAATGGAAATCCTACCAGTGCTAACATCAAAGCCAACACTGAACGTAGGTCACACAGTTTCTGTAACTGTCGTATTAACAGAAAATCTATGCAATCCCGGGTTACCCTGATTGAATATGGTGCAAGGATTTTATGACCGTACTCCAACATTATCAACAGCGGTCTGAGAATCAAATGAAAATTACAAGATCGTACTTTCATGTCATCAACGGTCAAGAAGAATTAAACGACAAGAAGATTAGACCGTATTCCTACACTACCAACAATGTTAATTTGATGACCGTAGTGTAACCTTAACAACAACGATCAAGAATTCTAATGATAAACAAAAGGACCATTCTTTACGTCATCAACAACGGTCAAGGAATTAAACGATAAAACAATAGACTGTATTCTTACACTATCAACAACGATCTGGGTTTAAATGATAAAATGTGTTATATGTTGATTAATTCAAAAAATTAATATATCATTATTCAACACATTTTTATCAATGGGCTTCGTCATATTCAATTCCTTAAATCGAAGATTTTTCCTAATTCCAACTCGTAGAAATTCACATTTTACATGATGAATAAGATCAATCTTATTTATCATGAGGGGGAGAAGATACATTTCAGAAATTCCTTTTTTATAAAGCTCAATCTGCGGGAAAAATTTAGGAGATTCTTACAATATTATGAAGATTATTGATAAGTTAGCCCAGTTTACTCCACATTAATAAGATATATGCACCAGTTAAGGGGGGAATAAACAAGAAACCAAAGATCTAACGAAGATATCAAACAACTTTCGTAGTTGAATTAGGTAATTCGTTCACCGGGGAGTAAATATCAAAACGTTTAATCAAACTCCCGTGAAGAAATAATTGTTTGTTTGAGGGGGAGCGTAACCGTTATCAACATGTTACCTCAACAACAATTATCAAGCATCATAGATCGACATAAAGCCACAAACAAAAGACTTCCGCTGCTAATCTCTCTATTAATATGGGTCTTATTTTTAGTCGATCAATATGTATCTTTAATCAAAAGTCTTCAAAATATTTCTTGTTGGTTGAAAAGCTACAAGAAGTATTCATATTCACAGTTTAACAAAGCATAAGTTGATCCTGATACATCATTATTCAACGAACTATCTACCAGGTGCAGCTTTGGCTAAAGATGAAGACTTCGAAGATACGCTTCCCAGACTATTGTTACAAAGGGGGAGATTGTTGGGTCATATTTGTTGTAACCAATAGTCTAGGGACTAGTTTTGAAACATTGTATATTAGTTTAGTTAGCAATTAGAACTAAGCTTGGACAATTAGTGATCAGTATAAAAGTCTTCCTTGTAATTACTAATTGTAATTTTGCTGAATTAATCAATCTTATCTACTTGCAAAGCTCTCTCCCTTCTCTCTACTTTCTCTCTCTAAAACCCTCATTTCTTCCTCATCAAGTTTCACCCAAAATCATCATCAAAGATTAAACTATGGATTGAATACTCTTTCAAGGATTATCACCACATATCACATATGTCGTGTGCACTAGTCTTAGGACGTGTATATACGTACGTTTTATTTGTGTGTGGGCATATATCTATATTAATATATACATATGGAATTGGAAAGGGGCAAGAAACCCAAAGGTATTGGATGATTTTACATCATGATTTGATCATCATGTCAACCAATACACCATGCTTGTAGTATTGTAACTTTTTCCAACCTAAATACGATATATTTAAAACAAGAAGTTGAACTTTAGAAGGAACAACGTATTTGTCCTAACTTTGTCATAAGATTAAAAAAAATTGAACAAGTAACACACTCCTAAATCTACATTATTTTTTATTCAAAACAAGACTAAAGTTCTACAACTTGGTAAGGTTATCTAAACACCACATATTGTTATGTTATAAACATTTGGTGTTAGATTCAATTATATCACAATTTGTTGCATTAAATCAAGTAACAAACATACCGATTGTCTTTAAAGTTTTTTGTGTTAAATAATTATGATTAGTTTTAAAATTTGAGTAAATATGTTTTAATCGTGAATAGGGTGTGTTAACTACATAAATAAATAAAAATTATAACACGTACTTTGCTTGAAGCATTTTGGCATGAGTTTAATCTAATGCACACATCAGAACATATTTGAAACTAATTCTCATTTTAAGCATTATTTCTTTTTTCGTCTACCTTTTGCAATGTACTTTTTATTTTGTCTATTTTATGTATTTTGTTAATCAAACGAAATATGTTGTTATTCTATATAAATTGATGAAATTCTATTACCAAAAAATGAAGTCTGTAGGTATTCTATATAAAAATTAGAATATTGCTTAAAGTAGGTACGTAGTAGTCATTTAAGTATTTAACCATTTTAAAGTTATACAATTTATTGATCTCGTTGTAGAATCAATTTTTAAATATTTAATTGGTTATTTACAGTATTTTAGCCATGTTTTAGTACCTGCATTTTTAAATTGGACCGGCTAATACTTAAAAATGGTCAGACCGCTTAAACTGGCAGGTTAAGCCGGATTATAATATTATTCAGTATACATGATATGTTTCTTGTTTACCAGTTGTAAAAATACAACCAGAAATAATTATGAAGATCGATATGAACTGTTATAATAAATTTGAAATGCAATACTCTATAAATTTCTTGTTAAGATTGTCGATTTTATAGTTTAAAGATTGAAAATTACCAGCGTCAAATAATATTTAGGGTTAAAAATATTTAGGGTTAAATATACTTAATCCGGGAGTGAACTTGAATTCTATATGGTGCAAATTGGTGCTTATAAAAATTAACATCTTTATATGGAGATTGAGATTGAATCGTCTTCCGACCCGGTATAATCTATCGAGGAGAGGAATGGAGATAGAATCAATTGTGTTTGCCCAACATGTCGAAATGGTATGGAATCTGTAGAGCATGTATTTTTTACATGTGAAGTAGCAAAACAAATTTGGTGTTCAATCGGTAGATGGTGTGCCATTCAAGAATTTGTGGGGGTGTCATTTACTGAATGGTGGCTAATGTGTGAATCTCTCCCAAACAGGCATCAATCAGTTTTGAAGTTAAAGATTATTGGCATCGCGACTTGTTGGATGATATGGCGGTATCGGAACTCTATAATTTTCGAGTACGGTAGTATTAGAAAAGGAGATATTATTGGTTTCATTAAGTTATTTTCATTTAATTGGTTAACCCATAGAAATCCAACTTATAAGATTTCTTGGGTTGACTGTAGGGGTGTTAACGAGTCGAGCTTTTAACGAGCTACTCGAGTTAGAGCTCGTTAATATCGAGCTCGAGCCTATACTAATTCGATCTCGAGTCGAACTTGAACATAAAACAATACTCGATTAATCTCACGAGCCGAGCCTGATAATTTAATACTCGACTCGGCTCGTTCGATAGCTCGTATAGCCTCGAGCCGAACGAGCCAGTCGATCTTAACGAGCCGATCCTAACGAGTCGAACAAGTGTTGTATACAATAAGTACAAGTATTTATACAATAAGTACAAGAATATACATATGTTATAACGTGCCGAGTAATTAACGAGATTTTTGAGTTTGTAAATTAGTTCATTACAAAAAATATGGAATCATAAACGAGTATCGAGCTCGAGCTCGAACACCATATAAATATTTAAGCTCGAGTTCGAGCACAATTTTTAAAACTTATTCGAGTTCGAGTCGAGCTCGAGCCGAGTAATTACTAAACGAGCCGAGCCCAAATTTCCTGATATTCGACTTGACATAATAAAATACTATTATTATTAAGGACCCCACTAATAACTATCCACTAACTATCTTTTTCTCTCCAAACCAATCTTATACTTCTCCGATTCAAAATAAGTGATACACTTTGGGTTTCACGGTTTTTGAGGCAAAATATTATAATGGTGGTTAAATTAGATTAATTGGATTGTTAGTGGGGAATGGGTCCCACACATTTTAAATAAAGTGGGGTTAATGATATTTAAAAATAAAAAGTAAGGGTAAATGAGTCATTTCACTTTGTTAAAGTAGATAGTTAGTGGATGTGGGTCCTACTATTTTTTGCCAAATAAGGTATTTTTCAAAGTGTATCACTTATTTTGAATCATCCCTAAAAGGAAAGTGTATTACTTATTTTGAATCGGAGGAAGTATTATAATCAAATTTATTACCAATGACCTCATACTAACTATTACCTTAAAACTTGTGCAAAAGTGAAATGAGAAGTTTTTGTGTGATGAATGGAGTACAATCTTTAACATACCCACCGTATCAAATACTCAAAACAATCATGGTGAAATGCGTTAACTGTGAACGTAAATAAATTTCTAACATTGTCGTTTATATATCTATATCATCGTCCTAAAATTATTATATACTTTAAGAAAATTGTATTTATTGTATGTTTAAATAATAGAATTTTGTTCTTACATTCTAACTATTTTTCTTTATTGATGAAATTTTAAACTCGAAGGTATCCTTTCAAATCATTAAACTCAAGGTATGAAAAAAAATATCATAAAACTCAAGGTGGGCGGCATAATCATATTAGCAATTAGAGACATGATTTTGACATAAATTAGTAATTTAATCCTAAGTGATTTCGCCATTTGAAATTAAAATAAGGAAGTTTGACTGTTAATAAACTACGGAGCAATAATTAATTAAAAGCAGGTTTTAGTAATTTGGTGTTAATTGTTAAACCTTAGCTTAAAATGAGGGGAGTTTTAGAGTTTCATGTTAAGATGCCGTTCTCTTGTTGTATGAGTCAATAACGTACACCTTCTTTAGCTTCTTTAATTAAGCATTTGGTTTAGCGGTATGGTGTTTGCCTCTCAACCTTAAGGTCAGGAGTTCGAGTCCCGTCGTGGACATAGGTGGTAACTAGAAATTAATTAGATTTGCCGTTTCAAACAAAATAATATTAATAAATTTTTTTTTCTGATTTAATAAAACTAATTTTTTTTATTGTATATATTAAAGGTTATAAACTTTTTAAATTAAGTTGTCTAGAGAACAATATTTTGCATTTAACCACCTTAAACTCGTAGGTTATTCTGCTCAATAATATTTTTTGGGAAATATTAATGATAACCTTTAGGACATTATTTAAGAAAAAAATTAGTGTTTAAAAATATAATACAACAACTATAAAATAAAACCACCCTTTAAATTTTAATAACCACCTTTAGTAGTTATGCTTCCTTAATTGTATATTAACCAATCTAACTATCTTTAACCATTGCCCTAAATGGTTAGTAAATCCCATATATTTTACCATCTAGAGAAAATGAGAAATGATATTTCTTCATATTTCTCTTTCCTCATATCATCCTTTGATTTTGATAATTGTCATGATTAAAATGGATAGAAATATGACAGGAAAAAATATCATTACTTAGAGAAAACATATTTCCCATGTCATTTTCATTATATTTCCATAATTAATTATTAGGGTTTTGATAATAACAGCTCTTAGGGCTATCTGTAATGCATAAACAGTTGTACACTAATCTGTAGAAATGAGTAATTTCTAAAATTAAGGAGTATGTTATAGTTAGATGTATACATTTATAATACGTGTCTTATAACAACCCTTAGTGCTGTCATTATCAAAACCGTAATTATTATTCTCGGATGCTAATTTTTCGTCCATATCTCCTAAATTCCGTATATTTAATATAATACATTTACCTTTAAATGAATAGTGGCAGGCTGCTGGGTTTTTCAATTTTGTCTTATTAGGCGTAGATTTTATATATATATATATATATATATATATATATATATATATATATATATATATATATATATATATATATATATATATATATATATATATATATATATATATATATATATATATATATATAATAACAATCCATTTCAATTAACGAAAGGAGTTTTGTCCCAGTGGTTAGTGACTTTCTTTAAAACCTAGAGGTCAGGGTCTCGAGTCCCACTAACTCTTATGAATTTTTTCCCTACTAGCTCACCTTGAAATTATTTTTTTTGTTGGCCCATCACAGAAGCACATTTACTTTTTACTTATCATTCTTACAAATATTTTGTGCAAACAAATCTATTTGAAACTATACATTTACTAATTATTTGTTCAATAATTTTCCTTTTTAGTAGCTTTTTAACCCTCTTTTCCATAGTTCACATTGGTTACTTTTAAAAAAACAAGCATCAGCAACCAAATGTTAATTACATTTGTACTTTAATGACGATAAATAATACACATGAACCTATAAACTTTTTCGTTAAAAAAAATAAATTAGTACAAGTTAAACTAAAATGAAGAGTTTTTTCTTCATTTAAAAATTACACCTACTAATATCCCACTACAAAATAACGATAAACCGTTTTTTGACTTAAAATAAAATTTTAGCTGCCGTACGAATATCGATAAACAATATTTTGGTATCGTACAAAAGTCCCCCGCGGCAGCGTGCGGGGTAAATTCTACTAATTCATCTACATAACCTTTGACACAATTTATGTTGAGTGCTTAACTATTGTAAGGTTCAATAATTAAAACTTTAAAGTCAAAATGTGGGTGATTAATTTATATTTTATTTTGTTGTTTGATTTTAATCATGCACGCATAATCCGACATAATGGTTATATTTAACTAGAAAAAATGGTCGCAATCAGGAACAAGTTAGGCACGGGAGACGGCGGCCGGCGGCCGTGACACCTGCATTTTAGGAATATTGCATTAACAAGTTCACTCCTCTTTCACTTTCATTTTCATTTTAAGGAGTTTGTTTCAGCCTATTTATGTAACATATGTCTCATAAGATATTAGGATAAATTTACTTTGAAGAGTTTATGTACAAAGTTATAAAGTAGTAAGTAAGTTCATAATGTCCTTTTTTGAGCTTATTGTTGGAATATTAGGACAATTATTGATTATAATTAACTGTATATCTTTCTGAATCGTGTCAAGTATTATTTCCCTAAATTAATATTTTGCTCATAATCGTAGTGGTTCACAATATCCGTTTGAGATAAGATATAGAATCATTATCGATATGAAGTATAAGCTAAAATGTCTAACACTTATGAATTATATGTTGGTTATATTAGTGTCACATATTCATTTATATTATGAAAATAATATATATGTTCTGAGTTTTATATGTTTGTATAATATGAGTTAAGAGGTGTAGAGTATACATCTATATAATTTTACGATAAAGCTAGTGCAATTTATAACAGACAAAAAAAAGCCGAACAATATTCCATTTACTCGCATGCTCTTTTTGATAAAAACAACCACAATGAACACAATATATTTGGTCAAACTTTGGATTGTTTCATGTTTGTTTTCTTTTAACATTATCATAAAGTTCACATATAAAGGGATACCCCTATAGATTATAGTATGATTAATAGAAGTTAGTTTATATATATCTCACAATCATGTCAAATATGCCTCTTATGTATTAGTCAACGTTATAATTCTAGAAGTTTTGCTTGCGTAGTTGAATAGTTTTTAGCCTCTTAAGCCTCAAAACAACAAGGGGAACATGACAATAATATCAAAATTGACTTCTTTTAGTTGTTTTTATTGGATTAAAATTTTTCACATTTAACTCAGTCTTTCCTTAATTAATATATGTATTATTGTTATAGGAACTTATTTTAGAAGGAATATGACGTGAGTTTAGTAAGAGCGTTGTAGCAATATTATAAGGGTTTTCCCCGTAAATATTGTTATAACATTAATCTAAAATGATCGTGTCTTGTAATATGCTTTTGAAACCCACACAAATACTATCACCAATGACAATTTACTACACGTATAACACCTAGCCACAACGATGGCTATAGCGGATGGATGGATAAAGTGATATCACTTTTTATTCAGAGATACATTTCAAAATAAGTGATATATAAAATAAAATAATAATATTTATTTATTTTTTATTTTTTTTAGTTTTGAAAATTTTAGCTTTACATTTAAAATATACAAAAATAATTGCCGATTGTAAACTTGTACGTATAAACAGACAAAGCGTACAATGGAAGAGGACTACGGACGGACGGATCTAGTCAACGCCGCTTGACCACGTTTTTTAGGTTCTTCACCTTCTTCTTACAAGCAGATAACGACAAACCGTGGATTGAAATGAAGGGTATACTGGTAATTAACTCACTATTTTCCGGGTTATGTAATATTTTAAGGGTTTTGATAATGACAGTCCTTAGGCCTGTTTTTAAGTGTATCAAAGTTGTACAATAAGGGTAGTTCCTGAAATTTAGGAGTCGGTTACGGATGAATTTACAAGTTTTTTATGCATGTCTTATGACAGCCCTTAGGGCTGTCATTATCAAAACACATATTTTAATCGTCATATCTTTAATTTAATGTTCGGCGGCGTCGTTTTTGTTGTTGCTATATATAAGAGTAGGGATGTGTTCGGTTCCGGAACCGGAACGAACCGGACCGGAACCGGTAAACCCGGTAACCAAAAAAAAGGAAATTTCAAGGACCGAGAACCGGACCGGTTAAATCGGTTCCGGGCCCGGTCCGGTTCCGGGTCGGTCCGGTCTTCAAGCGGGTTTAGAACCGGTAAACCCGGTTTTTGTGTTTGCCATCCGATTATACATTTTCGGTGCATATTTTTATCTTAAAATATATAACTTAAATATTTTAACGAACTTTTAATAAAAGTATGATGTTTGCGGGGGTTCACGGGTTGTTTCAAGTCAAATATGTTTCTATTAAAAGCCTATATGCCTATTATTTCGACATATATATATATATGAAAAGTCGTAAGTCTATATACCATTTTAAATGCCGGTTCCAAACCCGAAAAAACCGGAACCGAACCGGGACCGGAACCGGTAAACCCGGTTTGTTAATTTTTATCAAATCTAAGAACCGGGAACCGGACCGGTTAAGCCGGTTCCGGTTCGGTTCGGTGCCGGTTCCGGTTCGGTCCCAGTTCGGTTCCGGTTTTCCGATTTTTATACACACCCCTATATAAGAGCATCCCCAATGGTTAACCTCATAAAAGCTTATTAGTTTTGTCACATCAACATTCCATTAACAAAAACCTTTTTCATAAATGACATCTCCAATGGTTAACCTCTCTAAAAGCTTATTCTTTTATAATATTTCCAATTTACCTTTATCTATCTCAAATGTTCTATAAATACCCCTATATATAATTTGATAATTTTTTTGACATCTTACTAAATATTATATCTTTTAAAATGTCTAATACAAAAATATTAGACTAATTGACATTAAATATTATATACATTATTTATTAAGTAATAAAAATATAATAAAAAATTTATATATAACAAATCTAAGGTTTAAATTGAAATGTTATTAAACATAAGGGGTTAAAAATAACAAACATTAAAAGATGGTTAAAAGGTTAGTAGAGAATAAATCTTTGCAATAAGTTTTTTAAAAAGCTAGACATTCTAATGATAAAAAGTCTTTCAAAAACTTATTAGAATAGTAATAAGCTTTTGAAAAAGCTACCATTGGAGATGCTTAAGGCCTCAGTTTTTTTCTTTCACATAAGAAAATTATTCACAACTTTATACACACATTTCTGTATCTATACATTTACATACATATAATCCTCTATATATATACACGCAGTCACATCTGTGACTCTAGAGAGAAGGAAATGAGAACACGAAGCATGTGTTGTGATAAGAGAAGAAGAGACGGTAATTTAATCGGAGAAAAGATGATACATAGCCGGAAAAGAGCAAAGTCGTCGGCCGGAACACCGGTGATGACTGTTTCCGGTCAGTGTGATTTCCTTGACACGCTTCCTGACGACATCGTTTTGCTTATTCTAGCTAAGCTTGGCTCTACCGCCGGTTGCCCGGCCGATTTTGTTAGCGTTTTATCCACGTAAGCATCTGGAAATGAGAATATATTTTGTTGTACGGACGCGTGACCCGTTTGATTTGTAGAAGTTTGTTAGTTTTGTAACTGATTTCTGTTTGTGTTTGTTGAACAGATGCAAGAGATTAAACGTGTTAGGTGTTCACTCACTTGTGTTATCAAAAGCGTCTCCGAAAACGTTCGCCGTTAAACCTAGAAATTGGTCGGAATCTGCTCACCGGTTTCTTAAACAGTGCTCCGATGCCGGAAATGTTGAAGCCTGTTACACACTCGGCATGGTAAGTTTTTTTTTTTCAATTTTTAATTTCTATAAATCAGTAGACATTCTGTTTGATTTATTAATTAGCTGTCATGGATTACAGATACGGTTCTACTGTTTGCAAAATCGAGGAAGCGGCGCGTCTCTAATGGCGAAAGCCGCGATTAATTCTCACGCTCCGGCGCTATATTCGCTGGCGGTAATTCAGTTTAACGGTAGCGGTGGTTCAAAAACCGATAAGGATTTACGCGCCGGAGTAGCATTATGTGCTCGGGCGGCGTTTCTCGGCCATATCGACGCGCTCCGTGAACTCGGACATTGTCTTCAAGACGGTTACGGCGTTCGTCAGAATATTGCTGAAGGCCGACGGTTTTTAGTTCAAGCAAACGCGCGTGAGCTTGCCGCCGTTCTCTCAACAACTCCGTCGGCGTTGTTGTCCGGTAACTGGCTGACGTGGAATCCGTTACCTCACCTTCGCCATGGAAACGTGGAAGGTTCTGGTTGCCCGTTGCTCAGCGATTTTGGATGTAACGTACCGGCGCCGGAACCTCATCCGTCGAACAGATTTCTTTCCGATTGGTTTTCCGGTAAGTATCTTGGTTCGGGACTTCGGTTATGCTCTCACGCTGGTTGTGGTCGGCCGGAGACGAGACAACATGAGTTCCGGCGGTGTTCTGTTTGTGGAGCTGTGAACTACTGTTCTCGCGCGTGTCAAGCACTTGACTGGAAGATGCGTCATAAGATGGAGTGTACACAAGCTGAGAGATGGGTAAACGGCGACGGTGAAGATAATGGTATTGTTAACGAAGATGACGGAATGCTTGTCGAGAGTTAACGGTCACGGCACCGGTACCGGTGAATCTTGGTACACTCGAGGCAAAGTTTTGTTTGCCGGAATCCTAAGTTAGTAAGAAAGGTTATTTACTCTTTTTTTAATTTTCTTTTTTAATTTTATTCAAGGTAGCAAATTTTGTACACTATATAATTATATATATTTAGTAGAGCTGCCTATTTATACGAAGTATTTTGTATTGTATGGGAATTTATTAAATGATCGTAAATTAAAAAGGGAAATTCTCATTCAAATCGTCGTTGATGATCTCATAATTTATTTATTTTTTAAAGTCAACCGGTTTTAGTATGTTACATTTTTACCGTTTGTGAAAGTAAATTACTTATATATTTTGAAGTATTTTCCTTTTCTTTGTTTTACAAGTCGAATTATTTTTTCTGTGTCAAGTGGATAATTTTGGAGTATGAATCAAGACTATTTAATGGAAATATTTACCAGATAATTTTGGAGTAAAAACTTCTAAATAACTTTTTAGAGAAATCTCGTTTTTAGTCAATATTATAATCAGGAAATGTTCGAAAATTCTCACTACTATCATTTTGTCTCTTAAATCACGAGCATAAACTTCATCATCTTGAGAGAACTTATAACAAGAATCACTCTTAAAAGAAAGAAAAAGGTCAAAATGATCTATTGCGAAGAAAAAAAAATCTTCAAAACCATTTATTGGGTTTAATTTGTGCGCATTTTTTATAATTATTTACTTATAAATTCTACAAACGACTTCCTAACAGAGTTATGGAATTATTTGACGAAAAACAGTGTTTAAATGGAGACAGATAAGTCAATAACAAACTAAGGTAAAACTTCATATTTGGTTTAAACAATGGTTTGAAGTCTTAGAATTTAGTAAAATGTCATTATAATAAGCATCTTTTCTTAGATTTGATTGAGAAGGATCTCAATCGGGCCAAATCGCACGTCCTGCATTATGTGTTGTACAATATTATAAAAGACTTGTACTACGATTAATGCGATGGGGACGCAATGGTGATAAGAGGAAATGTATGTCTCCAAATGTCCTCACCCAATAATAAACGGAGTAAGTTACATATGTTATATGCATTTTATTTAAATGGTTTGTCTAACTTTTTTTTTTTTTTTAACGGCAAATCATAATCTACTCCTAATTACCATTTACCACCTATGTTCACGACGGAACTCGAACCCTTGACCACAATGTCGATAGGCAAACACCATACTACTAGATCAAAGCCCTTTGATAAATGGTTTGTCTAACTAATGTCCTAAGAATATAAGATAAGACATATTTAATAAGCTCAAAATTTCCAAAAACAAATGAAAATACATTTAATGCAATGCACATAAAGGTAGAATATTCTTTTACTAATAAACTTCTTTTTTTAATTTTTTGTGTTAGTTGCTATAAGTGTTCATCATCTAGTTATAAATTTGGAATCACCAAACAATACCACCACAGCCTTACCAAGCACCACCACCCATCACTACTAAGAACCACCAATCACCACCACATTTAAGAACCATAACTTGTGAATCAAAGCAAAACACCATATCTACAAACCCAATTCATACGCGTAATCAAATAAACATAGATCAGAAAGATCAAAATCTACCGAACCGAATCTATCGATAAGTTTATTCAAACCATTAGGAAAAAAGAAATCAAACATTTTGTCTAACATAACACAATTAAAGTGAATAATGTCAGCATTTCTTATCAAGTAACGTGCCACAATCATTTTTACTTAGACTTTAAAATCCAATCAAGATGGACGAAAAGTTTGAACTTGTGTCATTCCTGTCACTTTCACATCCAATTGGAGACCCGAACCTTAATACAAGTTCATACTTTTAAACTTGAAATACAATAACTAGTGTTACCATGATGTATTTGGTACCTACACAATCAAAAAAAAAATTAAAGGTGCTTTCATTTTATATGGTCTTCCCAGAGTGTCCAAGCTTTGCTCGTCATGTATGAGATCTAATCGTTGTTGTAGTTGTTTCCGAACTTTACTGTAGTCATCTGGTATAAAGGGGAGAGATCGAATCTATGATATTTTGGAGATCATTTCAAGCACTCGTGAAGTGACCTTTATATAAATTGTGTTACCTACACAATTGATATACTTATCCATTTTAGTAACATTACGTTTTGATGATAAAACAAAAATAATAGCTTCAAGTAACTTAACAAGATTGGGGTGTAAGGCTACTTTATTTGTTGTTTTTATGTGTGTGAAAAAGCAAAGGGAGTGGTTATGGCAGTAAAAGGGATCCTAAGTCATTTATTTATGATTACAACCATTCCACCATGATACACACTTCTTTTTCTTCTTGTTTTACCTTTTTAAGTTGGTCATAAAGGCCAACTATTAAGGAATTGACCAACACGCCAAAACACGGACAAAAAAACACACCATTATAGGTTGTCATTTGCCATATAAATCTTATAATAAAAATTAAAACTGAATTAACCTATATTTTTTATTAAAAAATAATACTTCTTTTCCTATTATGATTTTCTTAAAACCGACATATGAATAATATTAACCACAAGCGCATAAATTTCACAATTTGTAAGAGGTAATACCGCTGTATAACGAGCTCATTTGTAGTGGTCGAGTTTTTTCTTGATGTACTCGATATAACTGTTGTCGTCAATGATTTTGAGCCCTCTTATGGCAACCAGCTGGTAAATGTTTATAAGGGAATTGATTGAACTCGTGACATTTTAGAAATTATTTCAAGTACCATTAACATTAGATTACTACCAAATGGTTATAATACTTTATTAAACGTAAAACAAAAACAACAATGGTACATTCAAAAAGAAATCACGTGTGATGGTGGGATATTGATGAGCAAATGCTTCTTTATTTACTTTATTACTAATTTTAAAAAATGTTTTGTTAGTGGAGGAGAATTTTGTTGATGATATAGTTGTATGTGCTTTATGCTCCAAGTGAACCCCATTAGGGAATTTCTTTTCGAAAAAAACTATAGTGAAGTAATCCCACATAAAAAGCATATATCCATAAGGCAATAATACCTTTTTCTTTCTAAAGGTCGAAAAAAATAACTGATGATAGCTTAATGGTAAGAACTATTGACTGATTTTTTAAAGCTCATGAGTTCGATTCATCTTTGAGTAAACATTTGCCAGATAGCTAGAAGAATGTTTGGAAACACTCATGATTACAGTTGGATCACATATATTTCCAGCATGAGCTCAGCTACTTCTGGTAAACCTGTTATAAACGAGAATACCCTTTAAAAAGACCTAGGGGCCGAAAAAGTTATCCTTGAATTGGTTGAGCAAGCCTTGCATTCACACAGATTACACATACCGACCTAAAAACAACCTAACCAAATATATGTAACAGTTATAACATTGAAACTACATGACCACTCTATGCAAACACTACCTATAACACACACAACATGTAAGGACACACAAAACAACCGCCAGCTAACAACCTAGGACCAACGATATCGGTCCACCCATACAACAGGAATCTAGCATAGCAACGGTCATCCGTTGGTTACGAACAAATGCGAATTTCAATCATTTAAATATTGGTTGGTAAAATGTTACTGAATATCAATTAGTTGTTTTAGAAAAATAAATAAATTAGAGAAGCTTCAAAAAGAAGGAAATAAGTGATGAAATGGTCCAACATAAACCGATTTAAAGGCAATAAAATTCTTGTGTTTAGCATATGCGATTGCATCCACTACTGTATGGCACCACCAAAGCATAGTGCAATACTTGCGAGTCCACTATTTACACCAATCAATGTTGACATATTTTAGATAACGGAAACATGCTCTTTTTTTCTAGGAAACGTCATTTCATTGTAAACAAGATATTTCATAAAGGAAAATGATATCTGCACTATATAAATTCATTCATACACCACATTACGTGAATATGTTTTATCATTTATCATGATAATTTTAAGAGATGCAAGGTTGTCAAAGTTGGATAGTCTGGCAAAATTTTAAGTTTTATAGCATAACCACTTCATATTTAAATTATATCTTACATGAATCTATGATTACATCAAATTCCACTCAAATAATATTGTAGTCATTTTGGCACTTGTAACAAATTCGCACAATAACAACTATGATTTAAACAGGGTTGTGGTACATATATGTTATTGCAGACTCTAAATCCATCGTGTTTACTTAATAATTATGAAAAGATGCATATACATAAGGGTGAAATGTAAAATAACACAAGCTCGATTAGGCTCACGAACTGGGTATTTTCATATTCGTGCTTGACTCGAAATTCTTCTCGAGTAGCTCGAACTCGACTCGACTTAAATCGAGTGATTTCAAGTATTTTCCGAATCAATATAGAGTAACTCACATATTAACTCGACTTGTTTACACCCCTACTCATAATTACATGTTCCACGTAATTAAAAATGAGTCTAGATCTAGCTCGAACTTTGTAGTATCGTCATTACTTGTGGATAAACAAATTTTTCATGAGAAATAGTTTTATCTTATGATGATTTCAAACACTTAAAACTTACCCAATCATAGAAATGTTATAAGAACATAAAAATGAGGCATGTTGATTGTAGATAGCGTAAGTTTAGACATATGGAGAAATTGTGGATTTGAAACATGAACATTCTAGCCACTAGGATTAGCTAGAAGGTGCTACGGAATTAGACATTTCAAGTTATTTTCCCCACATGTTACAATCTATAGAGCGATAGTTATTTGTCCCTCAATCTTTTGACTTCTTTCAATAACAGTTTAGAGGTAATTAACTAGTAATTAAATGCCTTACATACTTATCGATTATTATTATGTAACAAAATTGTATATTTTTTCAAAAATAATTAAAATTGATATTCAATAAACATATATATACATCTAGAAACTCCATAACTATTTATCTTACCAAATATTAATTGTTAAGATCTTTAGTAAAAAAAAAGTAGACTTATCTATAACACAAATATACAAAATGGCATACCTAGCTATTTTTGTGTGTGTAATGCTAAATGTTTGGAAAATATTTTACTTTTAAAAAGTTACACTTTACTTAGATAGACAATTTAATATCGAATGTTAAGGTACTATAAATCTATAATAATAAGAATAAATCGCGACTAACAATAAAATTAACAATCTTAATAACCTTACAACCGAGTAAAAAAAGCTAGCTAGCTAGGATTAATTTTTACCAAAAAAGAGATCTTATATTATTTATTTAACAATTAAATATGAAATATTTGTACTTCTGGTATAAAAATAGACTAGGAAATTAGAACCTATATTCTCATAAATGAGAATGTTTTCCATTAAATCTAACAATTGACATATTCTAGATTATAATAATTCTTGTTCAACACACAAACTTTGCTCGTAAAGTCGTAAATCCATTAAATTTAAATTCTATATAAAAACACGCCATCAAAGCTCAACATCATAACTTCGAGTCCTTTTTGGCAAATTTAATAGTGGGGACAGTACTTAGATGAAACCCCAAAATTTCTGTTCAAAAAATTCAACGTTTTTCTTATTATATGTAAAAAAAATATGTTGTAGTAAGGTTGTATGCTTTAGATGATTGGGGTAACTTCTAGTTTTTGCATAAATTTATTTTTAATAGGGTTTTTAATGATTAACTTCTTATGGAGTTTTATTAGGATAACAAGTTTGTATGCTAGTGAAAAAGTAGACTATATACGTGCTAGACTTGTTGCTTTTAATCTTCGAAATTAATGATGTAATAAATGAGTTAGCAAATAATTATGTAACATCGATACGCTATTATAAGATCCTTGGAGGTGACAAGATTTTATGCGTGATCCGACTCGTTTATAAACTTAAACACGTTAAAACGTATATGAAACTTTTGATGAAATGAATGTAAACCTACCATTATAACGTGACATGTTGATAGCATCACCGACACATAAACAAACAAGGACGTTCAGTAAAGGTCGTAACTCATCTAAAAGTTCTTATTTCCGAGTGACATGTTAACGATGTGACCTCTCACAATCTCGTGATTATGGAACTAAAGATGTAACATCCCAAACACATGCAAATATAAAACCTTTTATAGATGTTGTAGTTGCACAAGTAAGAGAGAGCATGCTAAGAAATGAGTTTTGATAACTTGAGTAGTTTTGATAACAATGGATAGTGATAAGTTAACTAAGGGTTCTTGAATGACTTCCTAAGTATCACAAGTTTGATCCCTCCCTATGTATATATTTACATGGTTAGGGGAAGTTCAAAAACGGTTTTGGATGCTCAACGACTCTCGGGCCCTTATAACGGGAATACATTTTATTAAATAAAATAACTTGAATAGGGAGCAAGCGTATGTTGTGGGACATGTATTGGATATGGGCCAAGAAGTGGTCCACTTATATTAGTTGGGTACTTGGGTTGGTAATGTATATGGACCAAGATCCTTACCATCGAGTTTTATGAAGCATTTAAGCCTAGAATTGCATCGAGATTTGGACTTTTTCTTTGTTACGAGTATTATGCTGATGAGGAGGATGAGCATACACACCACATGAAATAAAATGATTTCAAACAAAAAGTCCATTTAAGTGGTTGTTTAATACACTAATATTTTTATTTTATAAGATAGTCCACTCTCGTAAACTCGAAAGTTTTATAAGTATTAAATTTCTTAAAGCATCAATTGGTTTATTTTTAAGATTTTTACCTTAATAAAACCATTTATATATGATTAATCCTCTTTCATCCAATTAGATAAAAATCGTTTTTTACATAGAGAAATAAGGTCAACGGGCAACAAGCTGCGTCGCTATCCCCTTTTGAATTGCAAAACTAATTCTTTTAAAAAAAACATTTGTAGATCTAGGTGTCATAACATTGCTATGCATAACACGTTGGACTCTATTGAGAAGCTCCACCGCCTCAGGTGCAAGGAAACCGAAAGTATCAAATGTAAAAGGAATAAACACGTGTTGATTTTCGATGCATGCTTTTTCGTGTTTTGTCACTTTACACGAGGCGGCTTTCAAAGCAGCTTGTCCCACAGTAACACCCCGACTACTCAAACTCACGAGAGGAGAAACTCCGGTTAGATCCACACACGCGTGTTTCCCCCCGACCCATCCAAAAACCAAAATGTCAGCAGGTATAAGTGTCAAAAAGTTCACAGGTGCTTCTTTCTTGGCGGAGATCCCGGTACGCCTACATATGTCAAAAAAGACGTCTCTAACCATATCGTGTCGGTACTTGAATCTCGGGAGCTCTTTACAACGAACCGCATGTTCCCCAAAGGAATCCAAACTTACCTTACGACAAAAATGGCTCATTTTATCCGTTTAATAACCTAGTAAGGACAAAATTCAACAATAGCCAATAACTTAACAAAGATAGATGAGATAAATATATAATACATTATTATATTTTCAAACTAAAAACTCTGTTTTTTGTTCGATATAAGAAGTTAAAACTCAAAAACTCAAATTATTATACAAATGGGCGCATGAAGATTAACCATTTGTTAATTCTTGGCCCAAATGGGCCCATTTATGGCCATTAAACTGTTATTCAACGAGGTCCAGACACAATTTCGATTTGCATATCTGCCTGAGGTTCTCGTTGTATTTCCATCATCGTTCATTCTTTTCGATCAGGCGAACAGGTAATTACCAACTCCAATTCAGTCTGATTGATTTTATCGGTCGATTTGATGTTTTATTTGCTTTCAACTATCCTCTGATTTCCTATAATAATTGTGTATTGGTTGCGGAAATCTAGTGTTTAATGATCTGTAAAACGTGCTCAATTGATCGATTCATGAACATTGTACCCTGAATTTCATGTTTCTGATTCATGTGTATGGAGCTCTTCTGTTTAATTTCGTTTTTGAATTTTAGGCGGTTCTATGTCGAATTGATTGTGAAACCTAGGGGTTTTTTTTTTTGGATTTGATTCCTGTTATTCTTTGATGTTAGAGTTTAAGATTGAAAGAACTAATGCTCTTTCTTTTTTGTTAATCGGATTCAAGTTTCTCATGAAATTAAACGCTTCATTTCGTTGAAAACTCTCATGTTTGACTTAAGTTATAACTTGTGAGATAGATTACCGATATGATGTATTGATGTTAACTTCAATTTGCCTTCGTGCTGTTGGAATTTCAAAGTTTATGCTTGTTTTGAGGCTAATCTGTTGTTTTTCGTGGTTTTTATCCGCTTTATGGTTAATCTATTTCAATTTTTTAAAATTTTTTGTATTTAGGAATATAAAGATGTCTTTCATAATGGAATTTGCTGAGAATTTAATCCTGAGAATGATGGAAGATCCAGTTGAAAGAGATAGAAAATTCAGAGAGCATACATATCACATGAAGGAACGTTGTGCAAAAACAAAAGAAATGTGGAGTTACCCGATTCGCCCTTATGGTTTCTGGACATTTGATCGCCATAATGCTCAGATCTTTTGGGATGCTCAGATTAGTCAGGTTGAAGGTCGTAGGGATCCTTATGATGATCTTCTTCAAGCTGACTCATCATCATCTTCTTCCAAATAATCTGGAAGTTTGTTTTTCTTCCAAATGCTGTATGTGATCAACACTTGTTTCATTTCCTTCCATATTTGTTGCTGTAAGTTGTATCAAGACCATTTTGATCTCTGCCAAACTTGATAAATGTAATATCGTTGTGTGGTGTGTGAAATAGACGTACTGATTTCTATTATTTTTCTGTTTGCAGTGATAGAGGTGGACCCATTACTTAAGAATGGGTCGAATCGGGTTATATTTTATCTCTAACAAGTAAAAATGGGTCGAACGAGCTGAAATACGCCCAAAGTATAATTCTAATGCATAAAATCTCTTGGATTATTCTATTAAAAAACTTCATAGAATTATTTGACACTAAGGGTACGGTTTGGCATGAATCTATTTTGGCCCATTAGCTAAAGGTAGTGATGTTAACACCACAACTTCTAGGTTATCTACCACACTTAATGCTTGAAACACTTGTACAGTTTGCTATAAAACTTGTACTCTGTGGTATAGGAAGTAAAAGTTGTGGTGCATAAATGAATTCCCATTAGCTAACCGCTTGTTTTGCAACCTTTCGCTTTAATATACTCACCATGTGGAAATAGGGATGAGTTTTTCACCAAAAAATCGAACCGGAATTGGTTGGACGACCCGATTTACGGTTTTCAGGCTACTTCTCAGTTCTCCTTTTTTGTCTTTTTTGTCTTTTTCGGTTTTTGGTTCTGGTATTTTCGATTATAGAACTAGAATTTGACAATTTTCATAAAACCATGGTAGTCAAGGTTGATGATGTAGTTTTCAGTTCTATACCCGAAATAACCAGACCGAACTGGAACCGAACCATTACTTGGGTCCGGTTATCGGTTCTTATTTTTATTCAATTGCAATTTTTGTTTATGAAAGGTACAAAAGTATATAGTAATACCAACTTTTTACAATTTTAAGACACTTTAATGTACATGTTCTTAAACCTGGATTTTGAATCGGACCCGCCCAATAACCAAGAGTAACCAAGACTGAACCCTTTTTTTTTAACTCGAAATAACCAAGACTCATGCATTAAACCTACTTTATGATCAATGTTATGTATACACATTACAGGAGCATCTATCTTTAACTTCAATATATGATATAGGACACCTGACATTTGTATAATATTAAAGAATTTTATTGTGTAAATATCGAGGCTAAACATAGTACATCAACAATTTCGTGTGTGAGTGCTGATAATATGTTTGAACTATAATATTTTTAAAATATTGATTATAATAACTTTGGATCATAATAAAATTGGATTATAAAAAAATTTGGATCGTAACATTGTTTGATCATAATATTTTCTGATCATAATAAATTTGAATTACATTTTTAGATCATAAGATTTTTTATTGTAAAATGTTTGAATCATGATATTGTTTTCAAATTTTTATGACTACTCATTTCGTAAATAATTTAATTTTAATAACTTTGATATTTTAAAACTTTTTATTTACAAATAAAACACAGAGTTATGGGTAAAAAAAAAATGAAGTGGGAGAAGACATGAATCTGTTTCCATATAAGGAAGAAGTTAATTGACTATTATACTCTTTGAGTCAGCGTCCATCATTAAGAGACAATGTGATTGGTTGCATAAGACATGTCACATTTACATGTCATCAAACGAAAATCAAACTCTTGTGCCGCATATAGGTGGTAGATTCTAGGTTTTCACGTATGACGTAACCTCTCAAACATATAGAGAGAAAAGATTGGTTTGTGAAATTATTTCCACCCGCTCTTCTCTTTGCCCTAACCACAACACCGGCCTCGGCCTCCATCTCCACCGACGACTGATACCCGTCGCATTTGCCACTGCTATATGTCATCAATCATCAAACTATAGTGCTTAAACAAGAATTGCTACATGGAAACTTGAAGCATATATAATTTGATTTGATTGAAACCCTAAGTTACATAACAATTACATGAAAAGTATCAATTAAACTCCAATCTGTTAAACCCCTAGCTTATGACTTTCGAGAGGAATACAAAACATGAAATCATATGGATGTTTATTGACTCCAATTCTACAGTTTTTGTTCCGTTTTTCTGTCTAGGTTTGAACAAGATTAATCAACAAACGAGTCACAGGCTTTCAGTCTAACAATAACAATAACTTAACAAAAACGGATATATGTAATATAGACAAAAACTCTGTTTTTTGTTGGGTAGACTCAAACTAGGATTCAAACGGGCTGCATGAAGATAAATCACTTGTTAGTTCGTGGCCCAAAACGTCGGCCCATTTATGACCGTTGAGCCTGTTTTTCGAAAATTACATCTGAGGTTTTTGGGTAAACGATTTTCGTTGATTGGTTAAAAGTTAAAAATGTTATTTTTCCTTCATCTGACTAGAAAATGTCTGTGAATTTTTACAAGGAAGGAAGCAAGGGTTCATCTGAGGTTTTTGGGTGACTTGACTACCTCTACTCTCTAACCAATCCACCAAAACCAAAACCGTTAATGGAGATTTTAAAACCCCACCCTCACCCTGAAATCAATTCCATCAAAATCGAAGTCTATCGGAACAAAAACAACCTAAAAACCTCTTCAATATCACTCAGATTTTCAGCTCAATTCGACAGACCAAAACGCACAAGAAAAAACCATTTGAGGAAAAAGCTACAGATTCAGGTGCCTCCTTCTCTTACCACTTCTTCGCCCACTAAACCCCCAATTCATGATAACGATTCCCTTTCAATTTCAAATCCAAATCCAAATCCAAATCCAAATTCAAATGATGAGATTAGGGATGCCAAGACTCGTGTTTTATGGAATCAATTGGAGACTTGGGCTACTCAATACAAGGCCGATGCTGAATTTCGGGGTATTTTAAATGATAAACTAAACAAAATTGATGTTAATGAAGTTGAAATCTTAACCCCATCCAATTCCATTAATAACCTAAATTATGACAAAGTTTCATCAGTTTTCAACTCTTCTGTAACATCTTATGTTCTTGATACTTTCAAAACTAAACCTGGTAAAGTTGGGATATCGGTATTCTCTTGTTTTGTTGTGTTTTTGGTTTTCAAGAGCTTATTTAGGAAACAAAAGGAAGAGCTTTCTAGTTTAGAAAAGGAAATGTTGATAAGGAAAATGAAAGCTAGAGAAAAATCCACAAAGGCTGGTGGTGTGGAAGTTATTCAAGATTCTGAAAAGCCGCAAATGGTGGAGTTGTTTAAAGAAAGGCCACAAGTAGATAAACAAGAGCTTATGAATACCATTGTGGCATCAAATGATAATAAATCTTGTGATTTTGATGGAAAAATCCAAGAAATCAGAGCTATGGCTAGGCATGCTCGAGAAATTGAGAAAACAGATGGAAATACAATCAATGAGGATGATGTAAGCATTAATAATCAACCAAATGAAAAGGAAGTGCACCCACAAGGTGATGTTAGTAGAACTTTGAACGGGTTGACTAGTCAAAATAAGGGAGATGATCAAAGTGTTGCACGAGGTAACTTGCTAGACAAGAAACCAAGATTAAGGATTATTAGTTCTGTCAAAGAAGCAAGGGAATATCTTGTTGATAAGAAAAAGCATGACAAGAATGAAGCAACGGTTGACCAACTTCCAGAGAAAATGTTTGACTCTAAATCTTTGAATCTTGGAGAGAATGAGAATGGAAATGTTGTGATGAACGACAATGATTCTAAAGAAGAACGTGTTGATTTAGGAAGAGGAAACCGTGAGAAATGGATGGAGGATAATTTCAATGAATTTGAGCCAGTAGTTGACAAAATAAGAGGCGGATTTAGAAAAAATTACATGGTAGCTAAAGAGAAAGTGAAAGAAGATGTAAATTTAGTCTTGGATCTTGAAGTTGAAAGTGAAAATGAAAGTGAATTTGAATGGATGAAAGATGAAAAGCTTAAAGAAATTGTGTTCCAAGTAAGAGAAAATGAACTAACAGGTCGAGATCCTTTCTATCTTATGGATAATGAAGATAAAGCTTTGTTTTTTAAAGGTTTGGAGAAGAAAGTTGAGAAAGAAAACGAGAAACTCGCACATCTTCATCAATATCTTCATTCAAATATTGAAAACCTTGATTACGGAGCAGGTACGCCATTTTTTTTTATTTTTTTACTGGATTTAAAGATTAAATTACAAGAATGGTCCCTCATGTTTATCCCAAATTTCACCTATGGTCCTTTACTTTATCTAGAAACTCAGTCCTTTAGCCTAATGTCCGTTAAATATTTGTGTTAAAAAATTACATTGGTAGTCCTTTTTAATTAGGGAATTAACTTGTATACCACATTTTTTTATGTCTATACCACACTTTACAAGTATTTCTGTACAAATATATAAAGCAACAATTGTGGTACATAGATTAAAAAATATGGTGTAAAAATTACCACCTTTTTTAATTACATCGGTAGTCCTTATTCTGTTATAATATTTAACGGACGTTGGACTAACGGAATGTAGGTGTAAAAGGTTTCCGAAAAAAGACTAAAAACGTAATTTTTTTAAGTAAATGACCATATGTGAAATTTGGGATAAACCTCACGGACCATCCTTGTAATTTACTCTTGATTAAAATTTAAAATACATATGTACTTATATTTCTATTTGTTTAGATGGGATTAGCTTGTATGATCCTCTAGAGAAGATGATACCCAGATGGAAAGGGCCCCCACCAATAGGGGGCCTTGAAAATATTAATCAGAATAAGATTAAGAAGAATCCAAAGACTGTGATAGAAAGGAGTGACGGGTCTATAAAACCCGGAAAGAAATCTGGTAAAGAGTTTTGGCAGCACACGAAGAAATGGTCTCGTGGATTTGTAGATTCTTACAATTCAGAGAATGATCCGGAAACAAAAGCTGTTATGAAGGATATTGGTAAGGATTTGGACAGATGGATCACTGAGAAAGAAATACAAGAAGCTGCAGATGTGATGGAGAAGCTTCCGGATAAAGGGAAAACGTTCATCACGGAAAAAATACAAAAGTTGAAGCGGGAAATGGAGGTTTTTGGACCTCAAGCTGTTGTGAGCAAGTACAGTGAGTATGGAGATGATGAGGAAGTAGATTATTATTGGTGGCTCGATCTCCCGTTTTTGTTGTGTATTGAATTGTATATTAATGGTGATGGTGATGGAGATGAGAGAGTTGGGTTTTATTCATTAGAGATGGCGCCGGATCTTGAATTGGATCCAAAACCGCATCATATAATTGCTTTTGAGGATGCTGGTGACTGTAAGAATCTTTGTTACATTATACAAACTCATATGGAAATGCTTGGAAATGGCCATGCTTTTGTTGTGCCACAACCGCCAAAGGTAGGTTCCGTTTGTTACTTTGTAAAAATTCTTAATCGGAGCATTTATCGGTCAAAATCGGTTACTAAAGTCAATACTAATTATTTAAAAAAGTTAGTTTTAGGGTTACTTTTTTTAGTGATGGTAGTTTGTATATAAATAGAGGAAATCACCGAATTGTGATGGTAGTTTGTATGATTTTGCAAGGATTTGCTAATATATATATTTTTAAATAAATTCCTTTATAATTTACGGTACACACCTAGAAACTGATTAACCGCTTGAAGGTTGTTGACTGACTGTATGTTGACCGATTTTTACAACTTTGTACTCAAGTCAAATCAAACAAAACAATCATTTCTTGTTATTTTGTGATGTAGGATACATACCAGGAAGCTAAGGGAAATGGTTTTAATGTTACAGTTATAAGAAAAGGAGAGGTAAAACTGGATGTGGATCAAACACTAGAGGAGGTGGAGGATAAAATAGTTGAGATTGGGAGTCAGATGTACCATGATAAAATTATTAAAGACCGCAATGTCGATGTAGATTCACTCATCAAAGGTGTTTTTGGACTCGACAAATCAAAACCACCTAGGTATGGTTTTTACACTTACATTTGTCAATCAAATTATTGCTTATTTCAACTTCCAAACACCCCCTAATGATTTGATGGCATTATATTTTCAGAAGAAGATCGAAGAAGAAATTGAAGAAGCCAACAAGTTTGACTTGACTTGACTTGACCGTAAGTATTATTCTATACCATATAAGTTCTCTTAGGCCTTAGTATATAACATATCAAATTGTAGTAATAGGGTTAGAGAGTTGATGATATAGAAGCTAAAATGTGTTTTTTTGTTAAGTAAGTTTTTCATTTTCCGGCCACATGTAAGATGAAGTCATAATCACATATAATCATTGAAATCATTTCCTCTCAATTCAAGCAAGTTACAAGGTCTACTTATATTATATGTTAGTTAATCATGTAAAAATACATGTAACATTATGTCATAATCACATATTAAACATTTGTATGAATATTGAATAAAATCTTTCATGATGTCAATCTTTAGTAAAGTAATCTCACCATGACTTGTTTTTATTTTCACCAAACACTTCACTGAGATTTCATGCGTTTCAGGTACTGGAGGATAGGTTCCTTCACCTAGAATATAAATAAAAATATATATTTATTTCAAACAAAGAGAGATATATTTAAATTTTATACAATATTTTTGTGATTATCATAATTAGTGTTTGTACCGTGCTTGCTTTGCGTGAACGTTTATCAATGCTGGATTGGGTATCCATTTTATCATCCTGATTCACATTTACATTTCTACCCTTTTCGACCCCTTCTGCATAGCTCTCTATTGAAGCTATTGGCTGTAAAATGTATATTTAATTCAAGAAAGTAAGCAAAAGCCATTATTACACAGATATACATGTAATTAAATGGTTGGGTTGGATAACGGGTCAAAACGGGTTCAGGTTTGAATGGGTCACCCATTAATAATAAATGGGTTGAAAGTTGAAACCGCCAATTACAAAAAAAAAAAAAATGTAACAAGAACCTGAGTGTTGCTTGTGGGAGTGGTGTGTACATTCTCTCTCAACATAGACATTGTTGCTTCACTACGGATGGAATCATTTTGATGCAAATCAGATCGACCTTTTGTGCGTGTGAGATCTGATCCTATGGAATGCAGTGCACCGAATGTCGATGTGTCCAAATGATTAGTCCCTGTTTGGCTGGATTTGTTATGTGTTTCATCATTGGTGTCCTCCACCTGATTAAATTGATAAACAAAATATAAATAAAATAGCACAAGAAAACGTGTAAAAAGAACAGCTAAAAGACAAAGATTGTTAAATTAGTACCATAGGATCCATGTCCAAGACTTTTCGGACTTCAGCAAGTCTGTTTCTGGTTAGATCAGAATGAACTACACGCTTTCCTGTATAATTATAAATGTTAACAGAATGTGAGAATGATATTAGTATAATTATGGGTTAATTATGTTTCAATACTCAAGCTTTCACTGACTTGATGTTTTATTTAAGAGAATTGATTTTGGTACCACAACTTTTAATGGTTATAACACAAAGTATAGATTTTACAGCTAACTGTACAAATATATTAAGCATTAGATGTGGTACATACATTAAAAGTTGTGGTAAGAAAATCACCCCCTTTTATTTAACCCTTAAAAATTTGGCATGGGTTTTTGACTTCTTACTGGTCAAACCGGTTATTTTGTGTTGAGGTGTAATTATTCTTATTAAGTACTTAAACTTTCACATATTTGACTATTAAATCCTTAATTTCGCATTTTGCAAGTGTTAACCTGCTTTAACATGTGAATCAATGTTTAGCATAAACCAATGCCAAAAAAGTTTAAGGGTTAAAATGCAAATCAGTGAAAGTTTGAGGATTAAAAATATATTACATTTTATTAAGTTACCTAGCCTACGGTTGTTTGTGGATTCAAGAAATCCTTCTTTTGTCATTGTTTCAATTAATTTGCGGACAGTAGTTTGGTTAGCTTCTTCACCAAGTTTGCTTTGAAGCTTAGAAACAGTAATGTAACTCATAGGAAGAGCATGATAAAGTGCCTGCAATTATATAAGAAAGTCAACTATCTGTGAAAAGAAAAGTCAACTGAAAATTTGATTTTGAAAAAGAGCTCACTTTCATGTACATATGACCTTCACCAATGACAGGTGGAATTTTCTTGTTGACTGAAAACCGTCCATCAGTTTCCTCTTTCACAGCATCAAATTCATACTCCAATTTCTATAATTTAAAGTTGATAACATTTTAATAGTGAGTAGATTCAGATTATGATCAAAAGTATATTAAAGAGTAAAGTTTAAAAAAAATGAAAAATTGATTACTTTTGGCTTCTTGATGTTGAAATTGTCATTTCCAGCTTTTATGAGAATGCCGTCATCAACAAGCTTGTTCAGAATTTCTAAGAATAACAATTATCATATTTCAGTCATGATTTATATTCATGGAAATTTAATTTTGCTTTATGATTATCCAATCAGATTCTCTGAGTTACCTTCGATTAGAACCTGCAGATATATTAAAGAACATTATGCCATCGTTGCAAAAGTATACAAATTTAAAAGAAAAAAAAATACAATTTAATTAAATTAAATAAAAAAAGTGTCGCACCAATGAGATATCAGGAAAATTTGAGAGTGCATCAGTGACATCAACACTGTCTAGATGATAAGTGTTGATCCATTCCTTCACACGGTTTAGTTGTTGTTTATCTTCAGCAGGATCTTGAGTATCATCTGTGTATTTAACATGACATAATCAAATCATATGATCCAACTATATAAATATATATATATATATATATATATATATATATATATATATATATATATATATATATATATATATATATATATATATCTATATATATCTATGTCTGTGTCTGTGTGAAACAAGATTGAGCTTAGTAATTAAGCACCTTCATCGAGCATTGTATCATCTTGTTCCACTTTTTGCTTATCTGATAACAAAATTATGGCTATAATCAGTTTTTAAGTTCTAAATAAGCCTAGTATAAAATATTAATAACAGAATGAAAAATATTGACAATAATTACCTACTGGTGCGACTATGTAGTCATCATCAGACAAGCTAGCCTGAATTAATAGATTGCTAAAGTTACTAAATTTTTAAAAATATAAGATGAAATAATAATAATAAATTATTCAAAATTTTAGTTTACCTCGCTATCAGCTTCACTGTCTCCGTCTCTCTCCATTGAATCTGCTCCCAAACTTACATTATCATCTTCACAAGGATCTAGCACACTTTTAACCTGTAGTAATGAAGAAAATTACAAATTAATTAATTTTAAAATTGTTAGACATATAGTTGTTATGATTACTTACCTTAAGAGATAATACAAAATGCTTGCTGTTGACATTTCCAACCTCCATTCTTAAAGGATTTTTGGTCCAAGTGGAGTGAGTTTCTTCCTCTGTGCAGCCTCTGAAGAATGGGGGCTCATAAGCAGCAGGCTACAAAATAGAAATAAATATTAATTCATAAGAGAAATAATTGATTTTTGTTTTACTAATTCTAACTTTTTACAAAATTACTAGTAAATAGTTGTTTTATAAACAATAGAAGAAAAAAGTTATCAAGATCATACCGTGACATCATCATAATAGACGAGTTTCATCAAAATGGTACGCTGAAACAATAGTCAAATAGTAAATTTAAAAATAGAAAATTTATGCATCAGTTAATGACTCACTACATTAGTTAATGTCTTAATTAAGTAGTGTATTACCTCATCAGGCATCTTATCTAGAGTTCTCATCAGTTGAATCAGTGTACGGACCATTTTACAAGCAGAACTCCTGAGATAGAGAGTTTTATTAATAAATGGATAATGCAAATAATCAGTTTTCAAAACACAATTTCCAAAACTACGTTTTGGTCATCAAAAACGCAAATAATTGATAATTGTTTTATTCTTTTCGCCAAACACTAATTTTAGATTAATAAAACGCAATAAGCTAATAATCAATTACAAATCACAATCTCAAACATCACCTAATATCACAAAATTTCAAAATTAATCAATTTTGTATGAAATTAGGAATTGTAAGGAAATAGAAGTACTTCATTTGACTTGGGGTAATCTCTGTTGTGGAGTTACACTTGAATGTTTCCCCTTGTTTCTTGTTTCCAATTCGATTGACATTCATAGACACCTCTTGACTGTCAGAATTTGAGTAACTGAAAGAAACTGCAACACAATATATATATCTTAGTAAAGCATAGTGGTACCAAGATAAATATAAAAGAAAATAAATTTTGGACAGATTTTGTTATGTAATACTTATAATACAAGAAGACTGAGATAGTGGTTGTATGCCTAAATTTAAATATATTCTGAATTTTATACGAGATATAAAATAAATTTTGTGTATTCTGATTGAAAGAAATCATCACTCTAATCACTAAATTTTTATAGAGTTCATAGTGTTTGGAATCTTACATGCATATTCTTCAATCATTGGCCCTTCTACACTCTCACATACACAAAACATTAGTGTCTTGAGATATTTCTTCTGCAAAGCATCATATACACCTGAAAAAACAAGATTCTGTTCATCACCAAAGAAAATTGAGTAACAGAAAAGAAACTCAAAAGCACATATAAATAATATATAATCATGCCTTTTTCCATCTAGTCAATTAGTCTTCTAGACTCTGCATCCATAGGCATAAGCTTTTTGATCTTCATCTCTGTTGATAACTCAATAGAAATAAAGACATTTCATAAGTCAAACTTCTCAGCTACAAAATAATATTAATCATAATAATAATAATAATAAATATTAAAAAAATGCTAGAAAGACCGTTTGGCATTTACCTAAGGCTGGTACACCCTTATCACTGAAGTATTTCTCTGGAAAAAGTCCTCTGATATAACTGATATTGAATATTGCTATGCGTAATAGGTTCCTTGTCTAGTTTGAAGAAAATAAATCATGAGATGCCAGAACAGATAAATAAAAAACATAAAAAGTAAACCAATAGTTCCAAATTTAGCCTCAAAGGCTTCATCAATAATATAGGATATTAGGATCAAAATATGGCACTTGCATTTTAACATCATTACTTATTTACTTGCTTCAATTTAATGGTTCACAAAACGATGATGGTGTAAACAACATGAAATAAAGTAAGCCAAATTATTTAAGCTGTATAATTAGTTACTCTCAAAGAGGCTATTTTGGACTATCTGAAAGCAAGAGACATGTTTTGACATTAAGATCAATTATTTTGGACTTCATTTCAAATTTTGCACAGTAGCATCATTTGAGACTTTAAAAGAAACCATCTAAACTTTCTCAAACATCCAACTGATCTTAAATGTCAAGTTGCATCACTTATAAACGCAGGGAGTCCTAAAAATCCTGTTAATATGCTATTATGCACTTAACTACAAATTATATACTCTACATAAGGAAGTTGCTAACGAAATGAATGTTAGCACTTAGCAGATGAAATAATAGATCCTTATATTCCACCATATTTATCTAGAAATGGATAAAATTACTTGCACCATTAAATCTCATGTCAATAAGTACAAATTGAGCTGAAACAGACCCTAAATCATCCTTAACTGATCGTAATTCGCTCTCATTTTACAGGTCAATTAAGTCACCGTTTAGTTTAGAGATATCCGATCTAGCAGAATTATATTTCAAACCACGAGGAGTCAAACAATAAACGACTAAGGATGAATATGCAGATTTAATTAATTGAATTAAATCCGATAGAGAACAGATAAACTCAATACGATTAACGCCGTCTGTCTGCCTCTATCGTTGCCAGAAAACAAAATTAAGTGACGCGAAAATGAACTGATGATCAGAGAAACCTAGCAATTACGACTGGAGATTGAAATTTTGCGTTTTAGCTTAACTACACTAGCGATAATCATGAATTCAATAACATAAATCATAAATTTGTATCAGACATTTCGTTTCTACGCAAATAAAATCAATACAAATATATCTAGAGTAAAATCTGAAGCAAATCAATTACCAGGAGAAGGGAATCCTGCTCGGTGATCTCCGATTCCTTCAATTTCTGCGCAACAACCTGAAAATCGAGAGAATCAATGATCGAAGAGTAGAAAATCGAGATTAAACATGCAATAAACTGATCAAAATCTTAGAGACGAAAAGGATTTTAAGTTTACCATTTTCAGAGCTCTAAGAAGAGAGAATTTGAAATTTCAAAGGTGCGAGTGTGAGGAATGAATGAAGTTGCGCGCGAGAAGACGACGTTGAGGATATATATAGTAAGCAGAAACAGACTTAACCATGGTTAAATAAGGGCGTAGCTGGGGTTAACCGAATCATGCAGAAGACGTCGTCCTTGGAACCGTTATGCTATGCCGTTACACGTAAGAACGAAACATACAACTTTTTGTGATGATATCATGGGTTTGTTTTAAGTGCACGAGATTAGAATGTTTAATTAATTCAAACTTATCATTCTTATAGACTTTATTAATAATTAATAAATGCATTTATCCATTATGAAAAGATATTTGAAGTTAACACTTTCAATTTTATGTCCTAAACTCCAATATTAAGAGATATTTTCTCTATATAGAGCAATTTCATGTCAAAGAAGATCATGTCATTTCTTTTCTTTTACTACACTTTGAATTTCACATCTCCTGCTAAGGTCATGATAATTCGTTTATATTCGTTTGTTTAATTAAACAAACAAACATAACAAGCTTTTGTATTCATTTAGTTAAACGAACGAACACAAAGATAAATGTGATCAGTTCAATGTATGTTTTTCAAACCAATCGGGACATAAAGCGGCAAAAAAAAATAAAAAAAAAATAAAAATCAAATGGAGATAAGACTCAGAAATATACACCGGGTGATAACTTAATATTATCTTAAAATAACATGTTTTTAAGAATTATTTGGTTTTTAGTAGGACTACTAAAATACAATACCAAATTAAACATTCACCTAAAATACATTGTTAATTAGAGTAATTAAATAAACACATCCCAAACAAATCCAAGGCTACAAGTTATTCATTAGCATGAGATGCATACACTAAAACAAAACAAATCAAATTCAAAATTTTAAAATATAAAAATAAAACAAACTCTTTTAAAAGCTTTCCACATTATTATTTTCTGTTCTTCACCCGTTCACGATAATTGAAACTAATCATTTTTTCCAATGATTTTTTCAACTTTCATAGGATTCTGCTACAGGACAAACTGCTGCGGCTATTTTTTCGCGAAGATTAAATTTTTTGGCGATTAGTGGACGGACATCTTCAACACCGATTAAACTTTCTAAAAATGGTAATAAAGAAAGTAGCTCGTGATCTGAACGGTCATCGAACCAGCTTTCTATTGGTATACCATTGTCAACTTGAAATCCAAATGCCTGCGATAATGAGAGTAAACATGTTAAGTGTTAGGAAAAGGGTAATATGGTAATTTTCAAAAAGGTAGAATAAAAATTCACTTATATTTAAAATATATATTATTATAATTGCGCAAATATCATAAAATATAAATATGTTTTAGTCAGTTGTCCGTTTTAATAATTACAAATTTGTAACTCCATTTTGGTAACATAATTTTACTTATTTTACACCATAATTTCCAATGTTGTAAAAAGCGGTCTTGGCAGCCAATTCATTGTTATCGCCAGCCTAGAAGTTACATAATCGGTGAAATTAATCAGACCTGGTCAACATCCGTAAATTTCGGTCAAATTCAACTCAAGAATATCGGTCAACACCGCAAGACCAAAATTCCTTTATAATTTAAGGTACCCGCCTACCGATTAATCACCGCAAGACAGATTTGATTAATCGCTTGAAGGTGGTCAACTAACTAGATACTGACTGATTATTACCAAAGTAGACTAGCTAAAAAACTCATAATTACAAAAAAATATTTCTATTTTATGACAATAAGATATCATGTAACAGAAAACATAGTATAACTGACCTGTGGGGAGTTATCAATCATGACAAGATGTGCTAAATCCCGGCCAAGAATGGATAAATCTTTGAGATAATTTCCTTGTAGAAAAACACAAGACTCGCGATAAACGCGATGCCTAAATACTTTCTTTTTGGGGTCAAGTATATTTAATAGTTGGTGAGCATATATGCTTTGACTAGCAGTAAATATAATTATCTCAAAAAGACCAGCAACACGTTCCATAAATTCTTTCAAATAAGGTCGACAACGAACATACACTGTGTGATCCTCGTGATTAAACTTTACAGAAAATGTGAAATCCGCATCCTCACATGGTTCCAATGTGGAGTGGACCAAAGTCTCTGGTAACAACACAAGTCAACATTTTATAATTAAGAGTAAATTACGGAAATTGTCCCTAGTATTTTCAAATTCTACGATTTTGTCACTGTACTTTTTTTTCTGTTTATTTTGTCCCTCTACTTTTTAATTTTCCCTATTTTTGTCCTTTCATCTATTTAATGGAGTTGGACGGAAGGACAAAAATAGGGAAAATTAAAAAATACATGGACAAAAAAAAGCAAAAAGAAAAGTACAGGGACAAAATCGTAGAATTCAAAGCACCACATGGACAAATTCTGTAATTTACTATAAAATTAGATATGATTAAATCAACTATAGTATTAAAAGTTATAAGGTGATTCATTTTTAGCTAATTTTCTACATTTTATCCGTTTGACTAGTTATCTATAAACTACAAACTCAATCGACATTTTATTTCTTTTTCGGAAGTCGCCTGTCGAAATAAATTAAAAATAAGGGTATTTTGGTCAATTTAGGTCAAAAAAGACGAAATAAATGAAAAATAAGAACCACATGGACAAAAAAAGTTTAGAGACAAAAACGCAGAATCCAAAAAACCCAAGGGACGATTTTTGTAATTTACTCTAAAATGTATCTAGTTTAACAATAACCTAATTTCTTAAATAAAATGACTTAAGGAGGTGTAGTTTGACTCATTTTCTTTTAAAACTGCTGACTTAGGCAATTTCAACCTGTTTGGCCCGTTTTCTTTAAAATTGCATTTGGGCACCCGTTGGAAGAGAAAAACTAACCATCCAAGTCTAAAACAAGAGTAGTTGGTGGGCAACTCCGTGTTTGTTTGGGCAGTAAAACGGGCCTAAAAGTAGGGACCACAGAGGCTAATTCTGGCAAATTTTTTATAAAAAAATACGGATCAAATTCTTCGTATTCTTCACACTCATCATCTTCCATTTGAACATTGGGTGATGTATGATCATGATCATCTTCATCAACACATTCCAGTTTTGAGTCTTTCATGCATTGATATATTGCTGAAACTTCACTTGATAAACCACATCCTAAATCTATATAAACAACAAATTATAGCAATATGATATACAAGAAAAATTAATAAATAAAATTGCAAATTTTAACTAATGGATTTATTCAGTTCCAATAATTTCATATTAATTGCTTTTTTTCACAATACCCAACTGAAGTATGTGTAAACAAATGGTTAGGGGAACCAAAAAGGTCAAAATTGTAATTACTTGTACTAGTCAAAATAGATGGGTTAAATTGACCCGGCCCGACCCAACCCACTTTCTGCATAAAGTGATTTTGAAGGTTGTATGCATTAAAAGAACACTAAGGGTCACTTTTTCATTTCAGACCATTTGCTTTTTGACCAAATACTTTGACTTTACAGTTGACTCGTTAGAGGTAAAACATAACCCAAATCGACCCATTTATAAGTAAATGGGTCAAAATTGCCACCGATTTATTCTAGTTTTAGACTTTTAGGCAAAATCTATTTATATATGTATCAATTAAATAGCAATTTCCATTATTTACCTCCATCAACAATTTCTCCATCAGCAGCTCGAGATAAATGAAAGGCGGGAGAAAATATTGTTCCATTTACATTATATCCCTATAACATATAAAAAAAGTGAGAATTAATTACTGAAAAACACAAATTCAAGAAACTGACATTAAAATATAATAATAATTAGTGTTTGTTGCTGATGAAAAAACTATTATTTAATTAACAATAAAAATCAAATTTTTAACTATTATTAAATCAAAATAACAAGGCAAGTTGTAACGATACTAAGAATCCAATGTTTATTTGTTCAACCTATTTGACCTGTTTCTTTTTTAGTTAAATCTTTTAGCTTAACCCCATTAGAGATAAAAACACAACCCAAAATCCCAAATCAACCCATTTTTAGGTAAATGGGTCAAAATTGTAATCTTTAACTATAATTGAAGCTTTAAAAAAACATGCACAAATATATGATTACCTCAGAATCAACAGACGTATTGTTAATTCCATGATAAGAATCATTGTCTGAAATGCCTCCGGCATTTAAATTAGTTGCATCAGCATTTTCCTTGCTATTTTGTGTATTGGTGGCTACTGCTGGTTACAAATATTCACATGGTACCCAAATTTAGTATCACAAATATAAAATTAAAATATAATAATAAAAAAATAATGGACTCATTTTAAAAATATAATATTGACAGCAATGTAGCTCTATGAACCAGAACATAAATAACAAAGTTTGGAGAGGCAAAAACAGAGACATTTAAGGTTAGCTTGTCGACTGCAAATGATAGTATAACAAGTCATTTTAAAGATATAATATTTGCAGCAATTTTATTTTAAACTCATTTACCTAGAAATTGGTTGACCCGGGCTATATTTTATCTCTAATAAGTCAAATGGGTAAACTATATGGGTCAAAAACAATGAAAGTGACCGGAAATGTTTTTAAAATGCTTCAATTGGAAAATTTTGACTAGTACTTTTACATCATATTTTTTGTAAACAGGTTTATTTATAAAATTCAAGGGACAAAAAAATGCTTATAGGTCAACCAACTGGACCCATTTGACCCGTTTTAAAGGTTACATTTCTGACCAGAACCCTGTCTTGCCATATATACATAAGGCCACAGTCCACATATTGAGGAAAACCAACTTACCAGGTTTTTGTTTTCTGGCAGAAGATGTAATCATCTGAGATACTATATTCTTTTGGTTATTGACATCTTCCGGAAGCTTCTTTTGTGTTCTTGAAACTTTGGGACTTCGAAGCGTTTTAGATGAATTTCTTCCCATTGTTACTTTTTTTGGTTTGCATCTAAAACTTGGGGAATATCAATGTGTAGATGCTTATATACATTAAAACTTTTAAAATATATGTTTATAAGTTATAGTCTCCCTCAAACTGTCTGAAAATCATATAGTTTCCTACATTAAGTTTCAAAATTAATTAGCTATAAATTATTACAATTATAACCTATTATTCTCTAACACCTGAATTAAGATTGATATAAGGATGAAAAATATAAGCGTAATCACCACTAATGAGAACATATGGAGCTAATTACTGAATCTGGAGCATGATAGATGTGTTCTACAGCATGAACGTAAATGAAAGCAAGCAAATTACTGAATCTGGATCATACGTAACACAAATCATAACTCAGAACACATAATAGGACTACTAAAGTTTAAATATTTAACAACTAAACCATAAAAAATTAATAAACAATAAAACCTCATTTCCAAACCCTAAAAACCCTACTTGCAACAAAAACAAAATCAGCTGTAGTAACACATAAACAACTCATAAAAACAGCTAATTTCAGCTATAAAGACTCTCAAATCACTATACCTGATTCGAATTCGACCAATCTCGCAGCTCAGTAACACTTAACAGAAAGTAGCTGTTCGAACAAGGAGAAACGAACCAACCGTCAAAAGAAAGAAAGAAAAAAAGCGATAAATCCGATATATGTACAAATATACAATCCAGCTGAACTTTTTTGAAATAAATTACCTAAAATGCTTCAAAAATTACAAATTTTCCCTCCAAAGAAAGAGAGGGAAAACAAAAGAGAACGAAATTTTCGGTCTGATAAAAAAGTTTTTTAGGGGAAAACTTTATTTATCAAAAAGAATCCCGTATTTAACAAGCTCAGCTGCTAATGTAGTGTTCAGTTCCTACTCGCGTAGAGGCGCGTGTAGGTCACGTGGTTTGGTTTTACATTGAATCAGCTAACATGCTAAGAGCATCTCCAATGGTAACTTTTTCTAAAGCTTATTACTATTATAATAAGTCTTTGAAAGACTTTTTACCATTGAAATACCTAGCTTTTTGAAAAACTTATTGCAAAGACTTATTCTCTACTAATCTTTTAACCATCTTTCAATATTTGTCTTTTTTAGTCCCCTATGTTTAATAACATTTCATTTTAAACCTTAGATATGTTATATATAAATTATTTATTATATTTTATTAAATAATAAATAAATTATATAATATTTAATGCCAATTATTATACTTCGTAATATTTTTGTATAAGACATTTTAAAAATATTATATTTAGTAAGATCTCCAAAAAAATGTCAAATTATATATAGGGGATATTTATAAACATTTGAGATAGATAAAGGTAAATTAGAAATATTGTAAAAGAAAAAGTTTTTCTAAAGGTTAACCATTGGAGATGCTATTTATGAAAAGGTTTTTGGTTAGTGGAATGTTGATGTGACAAAAGTAATAAGTCTTTATGAGGTTAACCATTGGGGATGCTCTAAGGCCTCTCTAATAGTTAACAGTGACGCGTTCTCAAATTCGTCAAATTCGTCAGTAGAGCCACGTCAGTGTCACATCGCCCTCATCCTTACTGACAGGTTACTCACAATGTCGTGGCAACAACAACTCATCACTAATTCATCTCATTGCGACATCATCATTCTTAATTCTCTTATATGCATTTACCATTCCATGTTACTATTCATAAGATCTCCACCACATTATTCATTTTAAATATATGACATAAGAATGAACCCAGTACATTTAAAAAGTTTGCTCAAAGTGATTCAACAAAAATCAATAAAGCACGGCAGAATATGGAGGCCCAAGTTCGATTCTTGCTTTGGTAGATGTTTTTTTTTTCTCTTTTCCTTCAATTTTGTTTTACTACTTTTAAATATCGCTTTTTTTTTTTGTTACTAAACAAAACTTGCCCCCTTAGAATACTATAATTTATAAACTCAAATTTTTATAATTCATATTTGTAATCTCATCTAATGTATTTTATGTAGTTATGAAAAATAATACTCTCTCCGTCCCATTTTTATTGTCTACATTTCTATATTGGTATGTCTCAAAATGACTGTCTACTCTTAGGTTTCAACCAATCAAAAAACATTTAAGTGGGAAAGATAAAATTTGATTGGTGACATAATGTAATTAATGTACTTTTCTTAAACTGTGTGTTTTTTTTTTCTAGTGGACAATAAATTTTAGACGGAGGTAGTAGCAGATAAGAATATATGTAATTTAATAATAGTGGTTAAGAAATTAAGGTGATTGGTGTGTAACGATAAGATTAGGGTTTGGATCATTCAAGTGTATTTCTAGTGCATATATAATTTAGTCAATTTTTAAATAATAACCTAACGGTTTATGAACCTTAACTTTTATAGAAGTACTAATTCCCGTCATTTATATAATTAATCATAAAGTGTATAATACTAGATATTTAATAGATAAGTGCAATAATAATAACTAGTTAAACTATAATGGTTAGAAACAAAGAAAGAGGAAGTTTAATTAAGAGATTAAGCTTAATTAAACTAGAAGGACTTAAAGTGCAACTTATTCTATTATAAATAAAAGAGGCTTAAGGCAACCCTTTTCCACCCCTTGCTCCACCCACGAAATTCCTCCCCCCCCCCCCCTTGATATTTCGGCCGAAACAAGGAAGATCACCAAGCTTGGTGTTCTTCAAGTGTTCTTCGTTCGTTATTCGTTCGTTCGCGTTCTTCGGAGATCGATCGAGTTATTCAAGGATCGTTGCAAGAACCGGCTAGAAGGTTTCTTGTCTTGCTTATCACTGGTGGACTGATCTTAAGCAGTTAAGGTATGAATTGGAAAACTCTTTTTCCCTTCTCCCTATGTTCGAAGTCGAACCAAGAACCCTAGGGTTCTTGGTGTTCGATGAACACACACAAGATGTGTGTGTGTTAGAGTTCTTTCGTACAAGCTTCTTTTCTTGTTAATCTAGTCAAGATTTCCAACATCCCCAATCCTTTAGGGTTTAAGGATTAAGTTTAATCTTAGTTCCGCTTTAGTGATTAAACTAGATAGTTGGTTCAACCGGTAAGAACAAGTTCATGTTCTTATCAATCTATGGTTCGAACCAAGTGACTAGGAGGTTGACCCAAGTGGTTAATCAATGTTATGAAACCCATCAGTGGTATCAGAGCGTTGGTTTAGAAATTTAAACAAGATTAACAAAGTTTTTTTTGTTTGTTTAATTTCAATGTTTTTTTAATTTTTGTTCCTAATTTCTTTTTTTCCTTGTAATTTTCGAATAGGCTAAAGAACGCTAGGACCAAGAACATTAAACTAGTTAAGTTTAATTGGTCAAAAAGATTCCTTTCCCTCCCATTGGTTTTTCGAAAATAAGCAAAGAACCCTATGACCAAGAACATTAAACTAGTTAAGTTTAATTAGTTAAAAGGATTCTTCCCCTCCTATTTTTCGAAAAATCTAGAAGAACCCTAGGACCAAGAATATTAAACTAGTTTAGTTTAATTGGTCAAAAGGATTCTTCCCCTTCTAATTTTCGAGATCAAGCAAATAACCCTAGAACCAAGAATGTTAAACTAGTTTAGTTTAATTGGTCAAAAGGATTCTTTCCCTTTGATTATTTCGAACCCTAAAATGAACCCTAGGACCAAGAACATTAAACTAGTTTAGTTTAATTGGTTAATAGGATTAATTAAAATCATAATCTAGAACCTAGAAATTTAAACAAGTTTATGTTTAAAGAGGTTTGATTATTAATTTAATGAGTTTATTAAAACTAGTTTTTTTTTAAGCCTAGAAATCTAGACAAAGTTCTTGTCTAAAAGGTTTAGATTTAAAAAGGGTTTTAATAAATTTATTAAAGTTATAATCTTTCCTAGAATTAGACAAAGATTATTGTTTAGATTAGGGGTGTCAAATTTATACCGAACAAAACCAACCAACATACTACCAACCGTACCAAAAATAGTTGGTAGCCAATATGTTGGTAGCCAACATGTTTGGTTGGTATTACCGTACCAATTGTGTAATCATGGTACGATAATGGTACAAAATTTTTAGATACCACGGTATACCGTACCAACCAAGATATATATATTATATGATTCTTAGTTAAATATAATGTACCAAACTACCAACATATTTGCCCAAGACTCCAATTACGACAACATAGCTACATCTTTTGTTACTTTATCGTACTAGATTATGTTTACTCCATATGTTTCGGCAATTGGATCAATAATGCATGCCATGTTATGTACTAGGCCCGGTATTGCTTACTCCATAAGTCTTACGAGCAGATATCAAAAGAACCCTGGTGAGGCCCATTGGGTGGCTGTCAAGAACATTCTCAAGTATTTGAGAAGGACGAAAGAAATGTTCTTGGTCTTTGAAGGTTCGATGAAAGAATTGCGTGTAAATGGTTACACAGATGCAAGCTTCCAAACCGACAGAGTCGATTACAAATCACAATCGGGATTTGTATTCACACTAAACGGAGGAGCTATATCTTGGAAGAGTCAGAAACAAGATACGATAGCAGATTCGACTACAGAGGCTGAGTACATTGCGGCAAATGATGCTGGAAAGGAAGCCATGTAGCTTAAGAATTTTATCGAGGATCTTAGAGTTATTGCCAGTATCTCTAGACCCATCGAAATATTCTGTGATAATAGTGGAACAATAGCGCAAGCTGTTGAGCCAAGAGAGCATCAAAAGACCAGGCATGTGCGCAGAAAATATCACCTCATACGTGAGTATGTTAGAGAGGGTGATATTATAATTAAGAAAATACCAACGGATGACAACGTTGCTGACCCGTTGACAAAACCACTAGCTGGACCAAAGCATGAGAAACATGCGCACGCTATAGGCATGCAGTACCTAAACATTGGTAGCTAGTAATTTTGATTAGATTCATATACATGTTTGAAATCGATACATTATGTAATAACATTTCGTGGGATTGAAATAGGAGGTTTTACGTAATATTTTCACATTGTCTATTCTTAACATGTTTTAAACATATCCTTGATACACAAAGTTTTGAGTATCTAAATGTCTGTGGTTGCTTGAATTTAGTAGGAGCTATATTCAGGAATTAATATCATTATGAATATTTATCTATTCATAGTCATTGAATAGAGAAACAAGTGTTTTTAAAATAAATATTCATAAATGTTTACATAGTTTGCTAAACATTAGACGTGAGCAAAAGATCGAGATTACTTCATGGATCCCAAGCATGAGTAATTTCGAGTAGATGTCCTCTGACCTGAGACATTTGGTTTGAGACGCGACAACTTCTGATCTTTAGCATTTATCTAACTTCACACCGTAAAAGGGTGATCATAAGGAACCTGACTAAGACAGCGGAAGTCGTGGGCAAGATAACGCAAATTGTCAAGATGGAATTGCACCTTCTTTAACTAGAAGAGATATTTCATGGCCGCTCGACGATTAAGACTACTGAAATGTGTGGCCGCGCTCGGAGAATGATTAGATCATTCAGTAATCCGTTACTGCAGAAAGTCGAAATCAGTGTCGAGAAAATTCGAGTATATAGAACATGATCCCTGCTCCATGTCTATTACTCAAATTAAGAAATATCATGATGTGAAAGGAAAATCTGTTAGTGTTATTCATTTATGAATATTATCTCTGGATGTAAGAGTTCTTATAACGTGGTTATCCTAAATGTCTAGCTAGGGACCACTTTAGGCCAACGATGATCAGTAAGTGATACTTAACTTGCACAAGTGGGAGTCTGAAGGATTTATGTGCACAGATAAGTACACGTGTCACCGTGTCCAATGTTATAAGGCACTAAAGGGTCACACCACTACACACCCAATAATGGACAACCGAATAAAGTAAGTTGTGTGGAATAATTAACTAGTTAAGTTAATTATAGAGAAGAGAATAAATAATAATAAGTTAATTATTATTTAAGAGGAAGATTAAATATTAAGTTAAATATTTAACGGACAGTTAATTAATAGACAATTAATTAACTAGTAAAAGTTCAGGGGTTTAAAGTGACAAGAGGAAGTTTAATTATGAGATTAATCATAATTAAACTCAAAGGACCTAAAAGGTAACTTAGTTCCTTATAAGTAAGGACTAAGGGACAAGGGTTTTAGGCTAATCATTTTACACACTCAAAACCCTAATCTCTCCCTCTCCTCTCTTGGCCGTCAACCGAAACAAAACCCCAAGGGGTTTCGGTTTTGTGTTCGTCGAAACACACACACACATAAGCTTTTGTGTGTTGCTTTGTTGGTACAACGCGGTCTTGCAGCGTGTTCAGGTGGTGCAGTAGAGGTGGATCATTCTTTAGCAATCTAAAGGTAATGTTCTTAATCTTCTTCTTCTTGTGATCCCATTGATTAGTAGAGATCCGGTATGTAAGATTCATGTTCCGCCATGTGAATCCTACAAGGTTTTCCTACAGAAAGTTTAAACCCTAGTTTTGATTGATCAAGAACAAGATTAGGGTTTGATTAAATAAAAAAGGAATTGATAAGGATTAAAAGAAAGTGTTAATATTAAAGTCTTAAAATTAACAAGATGTATTTTTAAATTATATGTATTTCGAATTTCTATAAAAGTTTAAAAGATGATGCATTTTAAAAGAATAAAAATTAGTTTATACGTATTTTAATTAGATTAAGTTAAAATATATAAGGATAAACTAAGTGTAATATTCTTATTAGAATATTATAAGTTTTAAGTAAATGAATTATATATATATTAAAATCCAAACGTCCCAAAATAAACTAAAAAATAACAATGTTTAAATTGTGTTAATAAACGCCATGGCTGAAATTCCAAAATACTTTTTTAAATACTGAGCCTTGTCAATCATCCCGTCCAAAGCACCGATCAACCTGAAAAGAGTCAACGAGGGAGGGATTAGCACAACAAGCAAGTAATAACATTTCCACGAACGAAAAGCCACATAACCACATAACCTTTGTTTTGTTTTGAGAAGATCGGTGGTCCTACCGGATCCTAAAACCATCGTTGGCCTAACAATGGTACCCGATAGCCCTATATCCAACAGCCCGGTAAACCCCCTTACGTGTAACGCATACAGGTAAGGTCCGAATACCGCGATCGTCGATACACTATGGCCAGTCGTTATCCTTCCGACACTGACTTCTCAAACCTTGGCTACCAATCAAACCGATTTGCCGCTACCAATCAAGCTAAGCCTCCTCTGATATGTGCACATATTCATTTAATCATATCACAATCAATTATGTACCAAACAAGCAAGTTACGAAAAAATCGCGTCGAAAAGCATCACATGCATCTTCACGCCGCGAACCCAGAGTTCGCGTCGCGAACTGAGGTTCGCGATCGTGAAGATGTCCGCGAAGTGTTCGCGAACCAATCCCCAAAATCCCTGTCAATAGTTCACAACCGTGAACTAAAGTTCACGGCGCGAACTTCTTTACCAGCCAACGATTTTATGCATATTCAACAAGTATGCAATTCCAAACCAATTGTAACCATAACACAAGTTGGAGGTTAAATCCACTCACATTTACTTCCAACTCGCCAAAGTCAGAGGTCTAATATTTTTGAGACTCGATCCCGGTTCTTGTACACCAAAGAACACCGAGTTAGTAATCGGTATATAACACTAGTTACCAACATAAACAATGATAAACACTAACTTTACACCAAGTATTATCAATACTAACACTAACACATAAACATGTCAAAACCACCAATACTTATACAATTCAAGTTACTAAGCCATTTTACAACCAAATGGCCCAAACGGGTCAAAACTCGAACATCACTACAACACAAGCAATTCACAACTATTATCCATAAACTACCACATTTAGCAAGTCATAACTTGTTAACCATTCCAACAAGTTCACAACTAACATAACCCAACTATTTTACTTCAAAATCATAAGTTCTATCTTTTGACCCAAATCATTCAAACACTAACTAGCATTTCATCAAGTCTCACCAAAACTTGACATAATCCATAACTAACATATCTAACATATTATTTTACCATAAACAAGCAACAAAACCCATAAAACCCACCATTGACATATTCACACCAACTTGTCACAAAACTCATTTACTAGCTTATAATCTAGACATAAAATTCATACAACCTTTTAACTAACAATTTCACCCAATTAAGTCATAATCAACCAAATCAACATTTAACACTACCAATATGCTAGTTTAACCTAACCTAACAATATAAACCACAAAAACTTCAAGATCTCAAGGTTTGGTAAAAACCCATCTTCTCCAAGACTACATTAATGGAGGTTGAAGATGAACTTCTCCAAACCAAGCTTTCTTCCATAAATAATACATACAATACATCAAAGCTTGAATAAACGTTAAATATAACATCAAACACAAGATTCACCAACAAAACATCAAGAAGCTAAAACCCTAGTTTTGACAAAACTCAAGAACTTCAAGAACACACAAAGAGGAGGAAGAACTTACTTCAAAGCTTTCTCTAACACGAGAATTATGCAAGGAAACGAGATTTACACCAAGAATCACCACTTAGAAGCTCAAGAACATCAAAGGCTTGGAAGGAGGGTTTGGAAGAAATAAAAGAGAAAAGAAGATAAGATTTTTAAAAGTGAAGAGAAGGAGGGTATCCCCCTCCTCTCTATGTCCGGCCAAGCAAAGGGGGTGGGGCCCCTCTTTGGCTTTTTCCAACTTTTGCAGTATTTAACGAAAGGTCCGGTTCGCGGTTAATTTATTTAAAATAGCAACCAGACTCCATTTAAAAAAAACGAATACATTTTAAACGAAATTTAAAAGAGAATCTAAAAATATAAAAAATCATAAAATCATTTAAACGTTTCCGAAATCGGATATTTTAATCATTTGATTAAAATATCACAAAAGGACAAAAGACCAAACAATGCTTTTAACATTTAATCAATTAATTTTCACATAAGGTCAACAGATATTTATCATATATCAATATATACATATAACTACTAGGCCGGTTTTAGGATGTTACAATATACATATATTAAATTAGAAATTTTTTATAGATCTATTGATTTATATAACAATTCATATATAAAGTTCACAAAAAGTGTTACATCCAAATTTATAATTATAATTATATATATCATCATTTCTTTTTTAAAAAATTAAATTTTCCCAGCCGCCTTACAAAAAACTCGTCATAAGGCGAACCTTATCGCGCCTTATTACGCCTTATCTCACGTCACGCCTAGCCTAACCGCTATCGTCTGTTTCGTAACGTCGACGTCACGCCTTGGCGCCGCCATGACGCATTTTTTAGAACCTTGAATATATATGAGGATAAAGAAAATGTTTCAAAATCTTTTATATTTGGATTTTTGAATTTTTAATATATATGCTCAATCATTTTGATATGTTAGAGATACAATCTAATTCCAAATCGACCCATTTATAAGTAAATGGTTGAATTCACTTCTGTAATAGTTATTGAAATATTTTTGTTAGTCGAAGTATGAATGTATGATACGGTTTCAATCTATTTCAGTTAGCTATACAAACTTATGTTTCACATTATTCGTTTTTCAATAATTGGTTTATTGTTATTTGTTAATTATTTTCCACAACTTCAATGTTCTATTCTTTTATTGTATGATAATGCAAAATATCGTCCAAGAATGAATATTTTGTTTATGGATGGAATCGGGTCCGGAACCGACCCAGATGGACCCGGACCCGAAATACCCGAGACCTGATTTAGGAGGATTAGTAGACCTGAGAACTAAACCGTTTTACAAAATACGGTTCCAGTTCGGTTCTGGGTTCGGTTTGGGTAAATCGGGTTAGTCCCGATTGGAATCGAAATAGTAATTGGAGCCGATTTTGGGTGTTTTAATCATATTTGTTAGTTAATATATGTGAAATTATAATGATTTACAAATAACAATTATGTAATTAATATGAACCGAATACTGTTATTAGTATTATACCATAACAAATTCCAAGTGCATAGTTAATTAATTTCGGTTTCGGGTCTTAGACCCGATTTGTTCAATACCTGATGTACCCAGACCCGAAAGACCCGATACCCGATTTCATGAAAATGTTGGACCCGATACCCGAACCGATTTTTGGTAATCCTGTTCCAAGTGGTTCCGGTTCGGTACGGCTACGGTTTCGATTTTTCGGTTCTATATCCCATCCCTAATTTTGTTACTTCTTTACATTATTTACTTCAACCGATGATTTATGGAGCTCTTTTTTGCTATTACTACATTTGTATCACCATATTTAATGTTATGCAATTATAAGAAAATATTGTTTTAACTATGGAATTATTTAACTTGTAAAACTTTTTTAATAAATAAAGTATTCTTAAGAAGTAAACTATATGAAAATTATTAAAAGATCATTAAAAGCACAAAAATATTATAAAAAGTTTTATAAGCCATGATTTATCACGGATTATCTTCAAATATATTTACGTTGAAATCAATGAAATGTATAAAAACTAGAGTAAATTACACGAATAGTCCCTGTGGTTTGACATGAGTTTTGGATTTGGTCCCTAACTTCCAGAAATTACACCGATGGTCACTAAGTATCGGATTTCCTATCGGTTTTGGTCTCTAAGCCTAACCGCCATTAAATTTGGCTCTTAAATCTGATCATGTGCATTGCAGATGAGGGTAAATATGTCATTTCATCTTAATTCCTTCTCACTTGTAAATTCCAAACCCTGTAAAAACCCAACTCACAATTTCATGTTCTCCTCCCAAATTGAAGAACCCTAATTTCGTGTTCTTCTCTGATTTAAACCTAACCCAATAAGCTTGTTCTTCATATTACAAATTACAGAGATCGATTGTAGAAATTATTTTACTAATTTGAAGAAGGTACAAGTTTGGATATGTATGGCAAGACCTACTAGACGAAGATTTTATCACCCCATTATCTGATAATGAATATGTACTTAAAGGTTCAGAATTTTTTTCCGTCACCTGCACTAATGGTAATTATCAAGCAATAATGGTAATTTCTTCCATCACCTGAACAAATGGTAATTTAATCCGTCACCTGAACTATGATTATGAAATTTCTTCCCACTAGACGAATATCTTATCACCCCATTATCTGATTTGAAGCTCTCAAATAATTTACAACCGGAGATTATTTCTTCCATACCTGCACTCTGATTTGCAGCCGGAGATGGTACCGGGGGAGGGGGCTACGGTGGTGGATTCTGTTTTGGGGTAGGGAGATGACGGGGGAAGAGATAATAATAAAGAAATAACACTATTAAATAAAGAAATAACAAATAATTTAAAAATAACAAAAGAAAAAAAATGCAAAATGACATATCTACCCCATGTGCTTTGCACATATCTAGATTTAATAACTATTTTAACGTCAGTTAGCGTTAGGGACCAAAACCGATACGAAGTCCAATACTTAGTGACCATCGGTGTAATTTCTGGAACTTAGGGACCAAATTCAAAACTCAGGTCAAACCATAGGAACTATCCGTGTAATTTACTCTAAAAACTACTCCCTCCGTCCCTTAATAAAGTTCTCATTTCTATCAAAATATTTGTCCCAAAATAAAGTTCTCATTTCTCAAATTAGAGGGACCCATTCAATAAAATAATATTATGACCATGTACTTCACCACTAACTATCTTTAAAAAACACTTTCTCTCTCCAAAATAACCTCATATTTTAATCAAATTTATCAAGACCCCACCACTAACTAACTACCTAAAAACTTGTGCCCAATTGAAATGAGAACTTTATTAAGGGACGGAGGGGGAGTATATACCAAAGTACCAAACCCATAAAAATCACTACCATATTCCTAGGTATAAATACCCAAAAAGTACATCACAGTTCATCATTTTCGAATCCCGCCGGCTTCTTCACTTCTCACTCCTCAAAACCTATAATAATCATAATCATATAATAATTGTATTCTCGATCTCAATTAACTCCGGTACCGGCCGTCTTCATGTTCAGGTTAAGCTCCGGCGATGTCGCCGGATTCAAAGTACTGTTTTCCTTGGCGATCATGTATGGAATGTTGTCAATGGTAGCGTATTACGTTATGCACATGAAGTTTATCACGCCTTTAGGTATCGATGCACCTTTGGATCAGTTTTCTGAAGCTAGAGCGATTGAGCATATTCGTGTTTTAGCTCATGAAATTGACGGTCGTCAGGTATATGTCTTTTCATAACTTCATGTAATCGCACACACTGACACACATACACAAGTGTACGCTTAAGCTGACACCTCTCTCTGTGTCTGTTGATTGTAAATCGATATGATGATTTGAACTGTATTTCGGTTTAATTTGATTTGAGTTATACAATTTATGTTCAATGCATACATGCGTTCATTTAATTTTCCCGAATTAAAGTGGATCATTTGGCACAGAGCATTATTCAAAGTGGTATGGTTACTGAATTTGAACACGATTGATGATTTGATGGAACTTTCAGTTTGCCACATTTGGCGATTGGTTGAATCACGTGTGTTAATTTGCCATTTTGGAAAGTTTTGTGTCTTCAAGTCCTCCAATTTGTGTTCCCCCTTCTCTATGTTGATAATGATTTTTGTCTAATTTTGTTTGTGCACCAAGAGTCATCTTGAAGATACACAGTGCTTTTATGAAAAACAAAAGAATATTAAAGTGTTAATAAAGAAAGCAAAGAATATATTTAGTGCTTTTACTAGACCGAGTCAAATCTTATGTTGGGGTCCAATCGTCCAAGCTTACTTTTTTTAAAATTATACTTTGAATTAATCGATTACAAACTTTTTTGGTCATGAGTGATGGATGGGATTAAGTAACAATTACAATATTATGAATTCTGGTTGTATTAAAATCCCCTGAATTTTTTGTTCTTGATAAATCTTCTCATGTAATTAATGGTAGGAAGGGCGTCAAGGTTTACATGATGCTGCTAAATATATTCGGACACAATTGGAAATGTTGAAGGATCGTGCTGGATCTAATGTAAGGTTGGTAATTCGGTATACAAAGACATGTTTTTGAAGAAAATATACAACTAATAAAACCTTTTCATTTTTTGGTTTGTTTTGATCATTTCAGGATAGAAATTGAGGAAAATATAGTTAATGGCTCTTTCAATATGATGTTTTTAGGTCACAGTTTGTCTCTTGGATATAGGAACCATACAAATATAGTAATGAGGTACTTCATTATGATGTTCTTACTTCTTAGATCATTGCATTAATTAATGATTTAATTAGAAGTAAACTAATTTCTAATTAACATGTATTAATTTGCAGGATTTCTTCATTAGAATCAAAAGATACAGACCCTTCAATTTTATTAAATGGACATTTTGATAGTCCACCTGGTTCACCAGGTGCCAGTGATTGTGGTTCGTGTGTTGGTAAGCTTCATTTTTTTTACTTTTTTATTTTATCATCTTATATTTTATATTCATTTTAAATAAATATATATCTTTTTTAATTTCATCATTTTTACTTATCTTGCAGCATCTATATTGGAGGTTGCAAGACTGACAATTGATTCTGGGTGGGCCCCACCTAAACCACTTATTTTTCTGTTCAATGGAGCAGAAGAACTTTTTATGCTTGTAAGTAATTAAATCATTTTATTCGCATCTTATTTATTTTAAATTGCATTTATAATAAATAAACTCACATATTTCTTCTTTTAGTATTTTTGTAATGTTTATTATTCTGCTTACTTTTCAGGGTTCTCATGGATTTATAACAACACATAAATGGCGAAACACAGTTGGAGCTTTTATAAATTTGGAAGCAACTGGGACAGGCGGGCTTGGTAAAGCTTTTTTTTTGTTTAAATTGTCTTTTTTTTTTTTTTATTTCCAAAATATAGTTTAATTCTATTAAAATTACAGATCTTGTCACCCAATCTGGACCTGGATCTTGGCCTTCAAAAGTGTATGCTGAGTCAGCTATACATCCTATGGCCAATAGTGCAGCTCAGGTTTCTTACAATTTTCTTTTGCTTTAAAGATAATATTAAATCATAGGCCTATTCAGACATGTCAAAATGACCAAAAAGATAATCAGTAAACAATGTTCGGGTGTTTGACAACATACGGTTAAGAAACTACTAGATAAATGACCAGAAAGGATAAAATTTGAAAAAAAGGAGATTTTTTTGGTGAAATGGGAATGAAAGTCTCTCAAATTAGGTTAAAATAATGGGTAAATAGGTAAATTTTCATTTTTACCCTTGGATAATCAGTTCTGTTGCCAGTGCCACTGGTACCCAACACTGTGATAAGGATGGATACAACCCATTAACACCCATAGGGCCCAACACTCAGGCCCAATCCCAACCATGGATCGTTTATCACCGCAGGATCAAGAAAGGACAGGTGTAGGGCGATTAGATAGTGAGGTTGTCACCATGTAATAAGCAGGTTATATATAGTGTGTGTCTCCACTAGTGGACAGGCATCAGAGAGAATAATTCTGTTAGTGGGAATCGGCTGGCATCAGAGAGAATAATTCTGTTAGTGGGAATCGGCTATCATTAGCTTGGGCAGGAAGAATACCATTTAGGGTTCTTCTCTGTTTGTATTGGTTTCAATTCTCTTTTTATTTTATCAATCACTGAATTTGCAGTTTTATTCCTTCTCCATTTGTGTGAGCTTGTTAAGATAGGAATATACCTATCAATTGGTTCCATTGCCCTTCACCATGGTCGTTCCTGAGCAGCCAGCCACCAGACTTCAATCCCGTGTTGACGCAAACGAAGCTCGATTGGAATCCCTTTCCGGTCAGATGTCCGAACTCTCCGGCGCCGTCAATTCCATGCGCGAGGTCCTCGCTAGCCTTCCGCAAACTATCGAGCAGATGGTTTCCGCCTCCGGTCGACCTCCCGTTTCCACCCCACCAATTCCACAACCACCTCCGATTCCTACCCCCATTAACCAGCCACCTGTTTCTGGCTCCCCCACTCCACCGTCCGATGTTTCAGCTCTATTTTCTCTTCCTAAGGTGAAACTCCCTCTATTCGACGGTGTTGACCCTCGTGGTTGGATTACCAAAGCCGACCTCTACTTTCTGGTCAACCAAATCGCTGCTACCAACAAATTAAACCTAGCTCAAATGTGTATGGAGGGTCCCGCACTAAACTGGTTCACTACGTTGCTCCACAAACACCCCACTACCTCATATATTCAATTCAAGGAAAAACTGTTGATTAGGTTTGGAGGCACTCGTTTTCTGAATGCTCATGAAGCATTGGGTTCCTTGTTTCAAGATGGTGACATTGAAGACTACATCGAACAGTTTGAGTCGCTATCTGCCGTAATTCCGGACCAATCGGAGGCTCAATCCCTCGGAATGTTTCTCAGGGGTCTTCAAAGCGATATCCGCAATTGGGTTCGTGCCCTACAACCATCTTCGTGTGACCACACCATGGAACTTGCTCGTCACGTTGCTACCGCCACCACCGCCGGAGGTGACAAAGGGAGTCCCCGAGGACGTCCTCAGTACGTCGGGTCTGGTAAGTCTCCTTTGGGCCCAACTTGGAAACCAACTTACCCATCGGCCCAACCTTCAAATAAGCCCAACAATTCCACACCTCAGCCAACACCCCTTTTGGACTTAGTCCAGCAAAACCACCTGACCCGTTTCGTTATAACCCTAACCCGACCCGTACCTACCCAACCAAACACTTATCCAAGCAAGAATGGGAAGACAGACGCAAAAAGGGGCTCTGCTTTAGTTGTGGCCAACCCTATTCACCGCAACACAGGTGTACTTCGGGGCAACTTCGTGTCCTGTTACTAGCAGAAGGAGACGAAATCGATGATAATAGGGAACTCCAATGTTTAGATACTCCTGTTGAGATTGAACAAAAGGGCGAATGCAATTCCTTGGACTCAAACGGATTCAACGACAACCCTCCCCCGTTACGCACCCTTAAACTCGCCGGCCAGATTTGCGGTATTACGGCAGTTGTTCTCATCGACGGTGGGGCTACGTACAATTTCATCTCAAAACCGTTGGCAATCGCTCTAGGGCTGGATATCGTTCCGTCTACAACAATTGCAATTAGTCTTGGAGATGGTTCCTGCGTCCGAATCTCCGAACTCTGTAAGAATATATCTATTGCTTTTGGGTCATATTCCTGTCACGTTGATGCTTTGGCTTATGAATTGGGGTCCCTCGATTTAATTCTTGGGGTTGCTTGGCTGGGTACCCTTGGCGACGTTATTTCCAATTGGCAAACCCAAGAAATGCGTTTTATGGATAATGGCACCTTAATCCACCTCCGGGGCATATCCTCTCCTCACCATCCTCCGTCCCTAAACACCTGGATTGAATCTCAGTTACAACCCTTTTCCACCAATACCCAAACAAACACCTTTCTCAACACAGACCAACAAACCACCCTAAACCTTCTCCTCTCCGAATACAATACCATTTTCCAAGCCCCACAGGGTCTTCCACCCAAACGGACCATCGAGCACACAATCAACCTTCTCGAAGGCCAAAACCCGATCTGCGTGAGGCCATACCGCTACCCCCACCTACAAAAAAATGAAATTCAGCAGCAGGTTGATGAGATGCTGACTTCAGGCATCATACGACCCAGCCAAAGTGCTTTTTCAAGCCCTGTTATCCTTGTGAAGAAAAAAGACAACTCATGGCGTTTGTGTATCGATTATCGTGCCTTAAACCGGGTCACAATTTCAGACAAATACCCCATTCCTGTTGTGGAAGAACTCTTAGATGAGTTACACGGCTCAAAATACTTCTCAAAAATCGATCTAAAGTCGGGTTTCTACCAAGTACGGATGCGGGAATCGGACATCCATAAAACAGCCTTTCGTACCCACAACGGTCACTATGAATTTCTCGTGATGCCCTTCGGGCTAACGAATGCACCCGCCACATTCCAAGCCCTTATGAACGACGTTTTTCGTTCTTTACTTCGCAAGGGTGTGCTCGTTTTCTTTGACGACATCCTTGTTTATAGCAATTCATGGGATGCACACCTATAACTGCTTGATCAAGTTTAATCAGCTTGTGATCAATGTAAAAAAGAGCAGTTTCGGTATCCAATCTGTTGATTATCTGGGACATATTATTGATCAGCATGGTGTTGCTATGGATCCTTCAAAAATTGCAGCGATCCAAAACTGGCCAATCCCAAAAAACGTCAAAGGGGTACGCGGATTCCTCGGTCTCACGGGATACTACAGAAAATTCATACGGGGTTACGGTAAACTGGCCCGTCCCCTCACCGAGCTCACCAAAAAAGATGCTTTTTTATGGGGTCCCGAGGCTCAATCAGCATTCGAGTCCCTCAAAGACACCATGACTTCTGCCCCACTGCTCATCCTACCCGATTTCTCAAAACCATTCGAAATCGAGTGTGATGCTTCCGGACGAGGATTGGGTGCTGTCCTTATGCAATCAAGGCAACCAATCGCATACTTCAGCAAGACACTTTCTTACAAAACACTCTCCAAATCCGCCTACGAGAAGGAAATGATGGCCTTGGTCTTAGCCATCCAACACTGGCGACCCTACTTGTTGGGTCGGAATTTCACTGTCTACACCGATCAGAAGAGTTTGCGACACCTTCTCGATCAACGTATCACGACCACTGATCAACAGAATTGGCTAGCTAAATTAATGGGTTACCAATTCTCGATTTCTTACAAACCGGGTCGCGAAAACTCTGCTGCAGATGCCCTATCCCGGTGCCTAGAAAACCCGGAACTTCGTTCCCTACTTTCTTTCCCACAATGGCTCGATGGTGCTTCACTACTCACCGGGTTAGATTCTGATACTTCCTTACAGAAGATCATCACAGACCTCCGCAAAGACCCACTATCCCACTTGGGTTTTGCCCTCATTAATGACAAACTCCACCACAAAGGGAAACTCGTCCTTCCCGCATCGTCCCCATGGATACCCAAACTAATAGCCGAATTCCATAACAGCCCCACCGGAGGACACTCCGGCTTTTACCGAACATACCGTCGCCTTGCAGCTCAAGTTTACTGGCTCGGGATGACCAAAACTATCAAAGCTTATGTTCAAGCTTGTGATATTTGCCAACGGTACAAACATTCCACACTTGCACCATCGGGTCTACTTCAACCACTCCCAATTCCATCGGCTATTTGGGATGAAATCTCTCTCGATTTCATAACGGGGCTTCCTAAATCTAAAGGATACGACATGATCCTCGTCGTAGTGGACAGATTATCTAAATACTGTCACTTCATCCTGTTGAAACACCCGATCACAGCCCGTCTCTTGGCTGAAACATTTGTCAAAGAAATCATCCGCCTTCACGGCATCCCTAAATCGATTCTCAGCGATCGAGACCCACTATTTCTGAGTAAATTCTGGCAAGAAATTTTCAAACTACAGGGTAGCCAGTTAAAGTTTAGTTCAGCATACCACCCCGAGACGGACGGTCAAACCGAAGTGGTCAACCGTAGCCTCGAAACATACCTTCGCTGTTTTGCTGCAGAACAGCCTAAAACGTGGTCTGTTTGGCTCCCGTGGGCTGAATTCTGGCACAATACCGCTTATCACGTATCCACCAACACAACCCCGTTCCATATCGTGTATGGCCGCCCACCCCCCACAGTCCTTCAGTTTGCTTTGGGGGAAGTTAACTGCGAGGCTGTTGCACTGGATTTAGCTGATCGAGATGAGGCCCTCAATCAACTGAAATACCATCTCAATCGTGCTCAGTCTTACATGAAATCCACCGCTGACAAACACCGCCGCGACGTGGAATTTTCCATTGGTGACTGGGTTTTCTTAAAACTTCGCCCACACCGCCAACAATCCGTGGTCCGCCGTATTAACAAGAAACTCTCTACTCGATACTATGGCCCGTTCTTAATCACCGCCAAAGTCGGCGCCGTCGCATACCGCCTTCAACTGCCAGAATCTGCCAAAATCCACCCGGTTTTCCACGTTTCCCTTCTCAAGCGTGCTATCGGGAACCATGCTGCACTCCCCGTTTTACCAGCAGGCCTCGAGATGGACTCAACCACACCACCACAGCCGGTCAAATGTCTTGCCACCCGCACCACCAATACTACTGGCAACCCCGTGGACCAATGGTTAATTCAATGGGCCGACAAAGATATTTCAGAAGCTACTTGGGAAGATGCTTTCCAGATTCAGTCTTCTTTCCCACACTTCAGGCTTGAGGACAAGCCTGATTCTCAAGCGGCCGGCATTGATAAGGATGGATACAACTCATTAACACCCATAGGGCCCAACACTCAGGCCCAATCCCAACCATGGATCGTTTATCACCGCAGGATCAAGAAAGGATAGGTGTAGGGCGATTAGATAGTGAGGTTGTCACCATGTAATAAGCAGGTTATATATAGTGTGTGTCTCCACTAGTGGACAGGCATCAGAGAGAATAATTCTGTTAGTGGGAATCGGCTGGCATCAGAGAGAATAATTCTGTTAGTGGGAATCGGCTATCATTAGCTTGGGCAGGAAGAATACCATTTAGGGTTCTTCTCTGTTTGTATTGGTTTCAATTCTCTTTTTATTTTATCAATCACTGAATTTGCAGTTTTATTCCTTCTCCATTTGTGTGAGCTTGTTAAGATAGGAATATACCTATCACACTGATTGTTTGACTTTGACCCCTAAATAAAACCATAAGCCTAATACATTTATCCAAAAACTAAAAACTGATTATTATGATCGCAATAATCACATAATTAGTTCCAAAACACAAATCCAAACACCCACTGATTTTTCATTTTTTCTGGTCAATGGGCACATATTTCACTGTAATTTACCATTTTACCCTTGCACACAGGACATTTTTGCTTTTGTTCCGGGTGACACAGACTACAGAATGTTTGCAACTGATTTTGGAAGCATTCCTGGACTAGACATCATCTTTGTTCATGGTGGTTACTTTTACCATACCTCAACTGATTCGGTAGAAAGATTATTGTATGAATTACAACTGCTATTTTGGTACACATATCACTAATTTACAATAATTCTGTAACCACCTTATTTCATTTAAATTCTCTAATTCATGCACATTTTATTATTTTTATTATATAAAACTAGACCTGGAAGCATTCAAGCTCGTGGGGATAATTTATTTAATGTCATTAAAGCCTTCACAAATTCTTCTGAGCTAGAAAAAGCACTTGATCATGGAGCTATTAAAGAACATGACGATGAACGGCCTATGTTCTTTGATTATTTGTCATGGTTTTTGGTATGTTCTAACTAAAACTTTAGATAATAGTTTTTTATAAAGTTGGTATTTGGTAGTAGATGTGGCAATTTCGACTGTTTTGGTTATGATTGACTTGATTTGGGTCGGGGTCGAATTAAAATGTTTAGCTAAAATGGGATCGGGTCAAACGGGTTGAAAGAGGGTAAGAGGTCTAGTTTTTTTATGCAAACAACCTCCTAAATAGCTTTATTCAAAGATTTAGATATTACACAAATGGTCATTTATGTTTGTATTATATTACATATATTTGGTCATTTAGTTTCATTAATTACATTGGTGGTCCTTATTTCTGTAACTATTGACACGTTTGGTCCTTTAGCTAAACAACGTTAACTTTTCCCGTCAAGTATGGTCACGTGTGATGCACGAGGGGGTAAATTTGTCCTTTTCCCTTACCCTCCGTGCATCACACGTGACCATACTTGACGGGAAAAGTTAACGCCTGTTTAGCTAAAGGACCAACGTGTCAATGATTTCAAAAATAAGGACTACCAGTGTAATTTATAAAATTAAAGGACCAAATATGTAATATTGTACAAACCTAAAGGACCATTTGTGTAATTTACTCTTATTGTAAATTGTAATAACATTATCTTTCTAAGGGAAAATTTCATAGATTAGCAAATAGCAATATAATTTCATAATTAAATATCGTTTGTTATTAAAATTCAGGTTTATTATTCTAGAAGGCAAGGAATGATATTTCATAGCATACCTGTCCTTCTCTTCCTAATTATTCCATTTATTATGCGGTTTTCAAAGCATGGTTTGTTATGCTCATTTGCTGCCTTACTTGACTTCACAAATGGTAATGAATTCTGCTCATTTTTTTAATAATTGTTCATGTTGAGTTATGAACTTAGAATAACATTTAATTTATTAATTAATCATGCCATTTTGGTATTGCAGGAATTGTGTTTCATGTTATTGAGATTATTCTTGCAATTATATTCCCAATTATCTTTTCTATTTTGGGGTTGTTGTTTTCTGGGCAGTCAATGAATTGGTGAGGATTTTTTCTTTTTACAGAAAATACATTATTTTGCTTGCGGTTGTTAGTTTAATACTTAGGAATCTTAATTTGGGCTGTGCTTTACCTTAAACTGGTCAAATGGTTCCATTAATGGGTTGATTGGAAGTCCTCCAGAGTTTATATTTAATGCAAACAACCTACTTTAATAGTCAAACTTTACCAATTTAAATCATTTTTTAAGGGTAAATTACAGATTGTTGTCTCTAGTCTTTCATTTTGCAAGTTTTGTCCCCAAACATTTTTTTTCCGGGCTGTCTTTCCCGTATGCTCTTGATTATTCATTTATATCTTCCTTTTCCACCTAAATTGACCAAAATAAACTTATTTTTAATTTATTTGATTTTTAATTTTTTTAATTTAGTTTTCCTTTTTCTTCTTCATATGACTTCTTAATAAGGGTATTGTGGTCAATTTAGGGGGGAAAGCACTAAATAAATGAAAAATCAGGACCACATGGACAAAAAACCTGAAAAAAGTGTTAGGGACAAGACTTGCAAAATTTAAAAAACCACATGGACAATTTCTGTAATTTTCTCTTATTTAACAATATTGTTTTGAAGATTTCCCCTAAATTATTATTTATATAAAATTGAAAAAATGGACAAAAAACTATTTGTGGGTCATCAAAAAATCAATCAACCCACTCCATTTTGACTAGTACGAAAAGATAACCCATTTCAACCCAAACTTGTTTTGTCCCATTAGCCTGCCACCTTTATTTCACGCCTTAATTTCATGGTATATACTTCCTCCGTATCAAAATAAGTGACACACTTTCCATTTTGGGGTGTATCAAAATAAGTGACACACTTTGAAAACTTTCCTTATTTGGTAAAAATAGTGGGACCCATACCCACTAACTATCCACTTTAATAAAGTGAAATTACCCTTATACCCTTACTTTTACTTTTAAAACTCATTATTATCACTTTATTCAAGGAAAATGGGACCCATTCTCCACTAACTATGTACTTTAATCTATTTTAACCTCTACTTTAATCTTTTACCTCAAAAAATGTGTAAGTCAATTTGTGTCACTTATTTTGATACGGAGGAAGTATAACTAATAACATTCTTTGCTTGGACTTGTCATATTTGATATATATCGCTACTGTTTAAAATTACATTCATTATTATGACATTGAACAATAATAAGTAGGGATTACATATTAAATTTTGGTTATTTGATTATTTTTTATTTTTTATTTTCCAAATGTAGGTTTGCTCATCCTTACTTGGCTTATATAATGTTTATTCCATGTTCACTTGCTGGAATGTTACTCCCAAGAATTAGTTGGAGTTTTTTCCCTCTCTCTCAAGCTGGTTATTTTCCCAAATCATCAAAAGAGGTTTGTTTTTTTTATTTTTATTAATTACTATTTTTTTCATAAAATTCCTATTTCTGATATTGAAAAAACTTGCCTTTTAAATTATTGTAAAATTTGCACTTCAACCCTTGGTCATTTTATCATTACATAGTCTCTAGAGGTGGCAATTTCAACCCATTTACTTATGAATGACCCAATTCGGGTTTTTTTTTATATCTCTAACGGTTATATTGGAAATTAAAAAGGAAACGGGTCAAATAGTTACCACAACATGCTTTTCACTTAGACCAGAATTACGTATTTTTTTTTTTTTTGTAAAGTTTATCAAAATTGTTATCATTTCACAGGAGCTTGCCGATGAAGCCCGGTACTGGGGCGCATATGGTGTATATTCTCTCATCAGTATGGTATGTATTATTAAATTATTAATATAATATCCTTATTATATTCCATTAAAACTTAATCTAGTTTTAAATATTTATTAATCCATAATACGAGAAATTGAGTCACAAAAAAACTAACACATCTTTCTATAAACAGACTTATTTCTATGCTGGATTAAGTGGAGGATTCTTGTCTTTATCATTAGCTGCCTTTATGATTCCTGCATGGATTATTTTCCGTTTATCTGTCACCTATTATGGTCGTGAATCACTAAGGTTTTATTTCTATTTTAATTTTACTTTGAATTTAATAATTTAACTATTGTTTGATTTATTATCCAACCCTATATTGTGGTGGTGTTTTCCAGGTCAGCAATATTATTTGTGGTACCTTCAATACCTTGCATTCTGCATTCTATCTATTTTACTGGGTTTCTAGTTCAGTTTTTGATGGAGAAAGTGGGTATGATGGGCTCACTTCCACAGCCTCATGGTTAGTACCAAATGACTGGTAAATTTAGTTTTTTTATTTTATTTTAATGGTGTACAATTATGCCAATTCTAGTCTCTGCTGTAGTTGACTTTGACTCCACTATTATTTTCAGAACTTGAATTTTTGTAAACTGTAAAAATATATATGGCAATTGTATTTCCTATGTGAAACTTATAGTGTACCTAGATGTGGGAAGTTTGACAGGTCAGCACGGGCTGGGTAACGGGTCAAAACATGTCAATTTTTTAGTATGGATTGAAATGGGCGATCAGGCTGACCCGCTGCAACCATGTTTTGTCTTGTCCTTATTTCTAATAAATTGTGTTCCTGTTAATCAATAATTATAATTACAAAAACATATTATTAAAATAATAATCTAATATAAAGAAAACAATTTATGAGGTTGTTTGTATCAAAGGGAACTCGTTTAACACAACCTAAATCAACCCGTTTATAAAAAAAGCAGTGATTTATTATCATGTTTTAACATTGGTTACAGGGTACTTCATTCCTGATATAATAGTTGCAGCAGTAATTGGAGCATCAACTGGTGTATGTGTGGGGCCCATTTTACCAGTAATTGGTAATTGGTTAGCCCGATCATCAATTGTGCAGTTCTTACTGCACACAAGTGTCATTGCATTAGCCCTTTCATCACAATTTTTCCCATACAGTTCAGATGCACCAAAACGGGTCATTTTACAACATACTGTTGTTACATCAGGTATTTTATACCAATTTTACCCTTTCCTTGATAAATATGTATTTTGATATTTAGTATTAGACTTGGAAGGAAAGACGGGCCGGGTAATGGGTTTAAATGGGCCATTTTTGTAGTATGGGTCGAAACGGGCCAGGTTTACCTGCAAACTTGTTTTCTCCATTTTTTTATTTTTATTTTTGTAAATATTTAACGTGTTAATTATTATTAAAAGTAACATGTTTGCATGGTTATAAAAAAGATTTAGGGACTATAAGTGTAACTTTTTAAAAGAGTAAAATTGTAATGTTGAAAAATTTAACAGACTTTTTTTAGCGGACATTCATTTTAGGGGGCGTTTATGTTACAATGTTCAAGATTAGGGACTATTCGTGTTATAACATTAGTCTAAGGACGAAATCCACAACTTCATACAAAACAAACCACAGGGACCATTTATGTGATTTACTCTAAGTTATAATTACAATAATAATCTAAATCCTTGACATTTTTAAAATGTTCAATAAAAAATTCCAATTTCCCCAATATTTACAGCACAAGTAAATTGATGTGTGTTAACAAGATTCACTTTACTCTAAGATGTACGTGCAGTTTAAATTCTATATTATTAATTATTATAATATCTTTTTAAATAATTTATAACTTGTGTGATTAACAGATGCAAGACAAATTGATGACATCAGCTATGATTTATCTGTACTGGATTCCAATGCACTACCTTTTCTTTTCAAGCATGCACCTGAAGTAGCAAAACAATTGCATGTAGATTCAGATTTTTCATTTGAGACTGCCAAACAGTCTCACCGAGAAGCATGGATGGTAAGTTACATGTGGTTAATTCAATCATTTTTTTATTAAAACGGGTCATTTCGGGTTGTATTTGTTTGATAATGGGTCAGACCCATAAAATGTCGTTTGGTAATTGTAAGTTTTTAAGGCCCTTTTTTTGGTAATTACAAGATTTTAGCTGGGTTATTCTGGCAATTATAGTGTAGATAAACATAAAAAATAATAACCGTGGCCAAAAAAACTTCTTTTAATTACCAGATAAGGTTGGAAAAAAAACCTTTAATTACCAATATAGGCGGACTAAAAACTTGTAAGTACCAAAACGGACCATAAAAAGTTATAATTACCATAACGGGCCACCGACTAAAGTATATTGCTTTTTGTGACAATTTCCCCTTTTAAATCCTTAACAATATCCTAAATCTTCTTATTTAAAAGAAATTGTTCAATTACTCTAAGAATATAGCTTTCTAATCATGTTAAATACATAAATTATTTACTAAATTGGAAGAAATGGACAAAATATTGTGTTGAGCTGGCACAATCCGAATCCCAAACCCATTTTAACATGTTAATTCTTTAAGGTTATTGTTTTTGTCAGGCAATATATCCATTGTCTTTCTTGTTTTCAAGAAGCCTAAAGTTTCCTGCAAATAAAGACGAAATCTCAAGAAATTATAGCTATTTTCCTCATATATCAACTACTCAGCAACAGACTATCTCAGTTGATGGGTCCCGCAGAGTTCACTTGGAATTTTCTTTGGGGTAAGTCAAAGTTGACTTTTTATTCTTCTTTCCTCCTTTTTACTTCACCTGCATTGGTTTAGAGTTAAAATGTGAAAAATATGGATGGGTCAAAACGGGGTTAATTCAATTGGGTAAAATTTTTTCGTATGGGTCAAACGGATTTAGCCATATAATTGCAACTTTTTTATAAATAATTAGTGTGTGAAGTATGATTACTAAGATTTCTATTATTTCAATTATAATAGTCCAACTTTTTTTAAAAATGTTTGATGGGGTTTTTAATTTTTTATTATTTATTGTTGTTAATGTTTTCAGTTCCTTAAAGGAGGTATGGGTTACAGTCCTCAACATTACTGGCCCAATTTCTGGTTGGTCATTTGCAAACAGTACACTTCCAGGTGAACAACTCTCATTGCAGTTTGTACTGTGTGCATAGACAGATGTACATCTAAACTAACGGGTTCAAACGGAACTTTTTTTTTTTTGAAGATTATAATTAATTTTTTTGTGACAATATGCAGCTCCTGAAATTATTAAAGGTGCTCCTCCATCATATATATGTAGATTAAGTGGTGTATCTCAAGAAAATTGGACCTTTTGGCTGGAGGTAAGACTCTAAAAAATAACCAACTTGAAATCACAAAGGGCTTATAAGTGTCAATTTCTATCTATTTACTCATTAATTAGCTATATTTTTAATTTTTTATCTCTAATCGCATTAATATTGGTTAACTTGCAGACAAATAGTAGGGGAGATATACGTATCGAAGTTGGTGTTGTAGAACAATACTTGATGGAATCAATGAAGGATTTAAAGGGCCGCTTTCCAAATTGGGTAGATGTCATCGCCTTTTCTAGTTTTTTATCATCTTATATTTTCTAGTTTCATTATAAACTTTCAATTCACACAACAAATATTGTACAACTGTTTTCAAGATTAGTTTTTTATTTTATGTTAAGTTAATCATTGATATAGAAACAGTATATGTTGTCTTTTATAATTAAATCAACGACCATGATTGTTCGATGGGTTATATAGTAGTGATGCCAAGTAATTTTGACCGTTGTTTGTTAACCACCAATCTCATCCAGGGTTTATAATTTGGATGTGTTATCGTTACAATTATATAGGTTCTCTCATATAGAGTTAAAAACTTATGAGGTGGGATCGAGTGAGCATTCAAATTGTGGTGAGGATTGTAAGAATAATTCTTAATCAATCATTTAATAAATTTTGAATTATTAGTAGAAATTTTGGATCATTATCATAAAATGTTTCCTCCTAAAGATTCAAAATTATTGATAATGATCCGAAATTTCTTAAACGATTGGTTGAGAATTATCCTTGCAATCCTCATCAATTTTTGAGTGCTCACTGGATCCTAACTCATAAACTTATAATACTTCAAACTTTTAAAATTATATATTTATTATTTATTATTTATTATTTTATATCGTTTGCTAATTTTAATATAATTTAACAACAAAATGATTGTTATAGAACAAGACTAACTTTGTTAACAAAAGTAATAGTAACAAACTTATTGATAAAAACATGTAACTGAAAAATATCAAAATTTAAGTTTTTTACTTCAGTCCCTAACAAATTAAAATAGAAGTAATAAATTAAGGAAATTGTTAATGGACATAAGTAAACGATAATGACCCAATTTCAAAATAAGCCCAATAACAGATCCAATACTATGATCCACCATCGTTAAACCACCTAGGTTTTAAACTTGTGCCGCATTCACAGTGACTCCATTGTCGCAGAAGAAAAGCAGCAGCCATGGTGATTCCCCTGTTTCTCGTGTATTTTTAGGTTTTCTTTTGTGTAATCTGTAAATCGGCATGAATTTGTAAATGATTTTGATGTAATTGTTTCAGGTAAAGTACTCGAAAGAGCCTGATAATCCCACAAAATGTAAGTAACCGACTCTCGATCTCAATTTGTTTACATGAATGATGAATCCATAGATATATTGCGGAATTTAAGGTTTATACACATTCGCTTAGTGTTTGCTCTTTATATATTTCGAGCTCATTTTAATACTTTAGTAAAGTTCGACATGAATAAAAGCTTGATCCGAACTCAACTAGCTCAATAAAGGTTGAATCGTTTGTAACCCTACTTTTCACACTAAGTTACGAGGGGAATTACACCTAATTTGTTCATCAAATTTTTGTCACATGATTCACTGCTTTAAAATTAGAAGTTTGGATGTTTGTTAACCCTACTTTTCCACAACTTGATTGAGCTTTAAATTGTTTGCATCATTTACACAAAAATGGCTTTCTTGTAATGATTAATTATAATTAATCATATGGTTGTTTTGTTTTCATGTAAATGTTTGCATATATGTTACAGCCTGCAAAGCTAGGGGTTCTGATCTCAGATGCCATTTCAAGGTACTACCTCAATTGCATTTCCTAATCTTTGTGTTCTGATTTTATATTATGTTTCTAATTATTAACTAATAGTTGTTGTTTATGATTTTGTAGAACACAAGAGAAACAGCACATGCAATCAGAAAATTGCCTTTAATTAAGGCAAAAAGGTATCTGGAATATGTTTTGGCCCATAAACAGGCGATCCCTTTTACCCGTTTTTGTCGGGGTGTGGGCCGTACTGCTCAAGCAAAAAACCGACACTCGAATGGTCAAGGTCGTTGGCCCGCCAAATCATCAAAATTCATTTTGGATTTACTCAAAAACGCCGAAAGCAATGCTGAGGTATGTTAAATTAAGTTAACTTTTTAATGTGATTTATTCATTTTATTCAAGTAGTTAATGCATTATTTATCATCACAAAACCAATATTGTTACTAAAACAGCATATTGCATAAGAAACCGGGTCAAAATCCCCCCTTTTTTAAAATACTAATATTTTTTCTCTTTATTTTATTTATTTGTATAAAATTTGTGTTGTTGAATGAAGGTGAAAGGATTGGATGTTGATGCACTTTTCATTTCTCACATTCAAGTCAACCAAGCTCAGAAGCAAAGGCGTAGAACATACCGAGCTCATGGAAGAATTAATCGTAAGTATTTTTTAATTTTATATTTTGTAAGTATTTTTTGACTTTATATTTTATATGAACATTGGATATATCTAATAAGAATGGATTTTGATATTTTTCACTTTTTTTTCTAATTTTTTTTGCAGCATATATGTCATCCCCTTGCCATATCGAGTTGACTTTGTCTGAAAAGGAAGAACCTGTGAAAAAAGAGGTAATCTTACAACTTTTCATGCATTATACTGGACCAAGAACTTTTTTCTTTTTTCTTTTTTTTTTTACTTTTTTCGGTCTAGTTTACAAAGGCCTAATTCAGATTTTTAATTTTGTCAATTTTGCAGGTAGAATCTCAACTTGCAACAAGTGGAAAGTCAAAGAAATCCCAGGCTTAGCTTAATCGATTGTCTCATTTGTGCTCTAATTATATTTTATCATCGGATGTTTTTCTTTTTGCTGTCAATCGAGAATCGTCTTTATACTGTTAAATTTCTTATATTTAAGAGTTTATTTTATGATTTCTGAGTTCTGATCAAAGTGGTGATTGCATAAATCCAATTTGTGAGTCCACAAACCATTATATACATACAGTTAGATGAGCGTTTTGGTTAGCTTCTTTAAACTAAGCTTATTGTGCTAAGTACAAAACAACTTAGAAGTAACGGAAATATTCTTTTCAAAAAAATAATATTAATAATAATCACCCGAAGTATATTTTGGGTTGTTTGACCCTTTTTTTCTTCCTTTCTAAAAAGTTCAAACTAATTACCTCTAGGAAATTATTTAAGAGTCTTACCACTAGGTTATCATCATACGATTGTTTTGACATTTTAATTTAATTGTAAAGTTTATCCGATCAATCTGTTGTTTGAGCTTGACTTGATTACAATCATGGTATTAAAAAGCGTTCGAATCGTACGCAATGAGGCGAGGCAGAGAAAAAACGAACATGATACGTACGCCTCGTGATACGTAGGAGAAAGATGAACTTACCTGGTGGTGAACGGCGGTGAACGCCGTGAACGGCGGCGGAGGAAGGAGATGGAACGCTGGAAGAAGATAGATCGCAGGAGAGAGATGGAACGCAGGAGGCGTCATTTGTCCTAAACCCTAATTTTTTTTTATGTTTTAAACTAAATGCCTAATTTTAATAGTTTAAATGAGCTGGGCTGGGCCATCTTTAAATAAAATTGATAAATGAAAGACTAGAATGGGCTTATTAATTATTTAAATGGGTTAGTACAGTAATTATTTAAATGAGTTGGGCTCAGTTTTTAAAATATTTACCTAAGATTATATGATATATCTAATATATATATAAAATAATAAAAATATATCTAATTATTTTCCGCCTCTGGCTTACGTCTCGGTTCGCCTCGAGGCTTACGCTTCGTGGGGCAAAAGAAAAACGCCTCGAGGCTCGATTCCGTATATTAAAACCTTGATTACAATGTTTGATTATAATCTAGAAACCTGAGCTTGAATATTAATATTACAGTGTTAATAGTGTATTAATAAAGTTGTCACGTTAGTGTTAGAAAACTTATTACTATTGTAATCAGCTTAATAAAAAAATATAATAATTAATAATCATGGATACAGAGCTCAATAATTCTCGTGAGCTTTAGGATAAGAATATTTTAATGCTCGAGTAGCTCGAACTTTGAATCAAATTTTACATAAGTCATTTTGGAGACCATCTCAAATAACTTGTCAAAAAATAAGAAAATAGCATGTGTAAACTTTGTGAGTATTCCAAAAGCAGGGATATTTTCTAAGATGTGATGAAGTACAAGGGTGTCTTCTGTAACTTATTTACATATTTCGTCTGTTTTGGGTCGTTTTTATTTATCACACAATTTTCCGTGCGATTCAACTCCTACAAACGCCTACATTCTCTCGCCGTTGGTTTTCACTGTGAGTATATCTATCTTTCTCGCTCTCTACATGATCTTGTTGTATTTGAAATCAATTTTGTTATATTGGTACTTTTTGTGATCGGTAACTTCTGGATCTCACTTTGTTGAAATTTCTGTTGCAATTTGTTTAAAATTTAACCTAAATTGGCAAAATTCCTGATGAATTGTGTGTTTATATGGTTAATCTCCGATCTGAGCTTAAATAGGTTATTTTAGGGAAATCGATAATCGATTGCATTCACCGTGTTTGATTTGATTTTAATCGTTAACGTTTTGCATCGTTTATCTCTGATCTCAAATACGTATACAGAATTGAAAAAATGTAGCGTTGAAGATCGGAATTAAAACCGTTACACAACTTGGCTAATATAGAAACGTTTGTGATTGATATCTTGGTGGTGTAAAATTGGAACCGTGTGAAATGAAATGTTAGGGAAAAAAGGTTATTGCCTTATTGAGTTATTGGTGCTTCAAATTTGCTGCGTTTTGCTTTTTGATCTGCATGAGCTATGTAGGTAGATTAGATTTTGCCATTTTAGGTGGTCCAGCAGTTATAATTTGGAAATGTGGCTGTATAATACGAATCGCTATTGTATGTATTTAACTTCCAAAACTTTGATGTTTGATGTAATTTTTATAGTCCAATACTTCCAATAACAGTACATATATAGTTGGATACATTTTCATACAGTTTGCCAATATAACCGGCCCGTTTGCCACCTGTACTACCAAACTGATGATATTTTTACATGTTTTTCTTGTCATTAACAGATGGATTGGCGAGGACAAAAGGTAGCAGAGCAACTGATGCAAATAATGCTGGTAGTATTTGCAGTTGCAGCATTCATAACGGGGTATATTCTTGGTTCATTTCAACTGATGCTTTACATATATGCTGGTGGAGTTGTTTTAACCACTTTGATCACCATTCCTAATTGGCCATTTTTCAACCGTAATCCGCTCAAGTGGCTGGATCCAATTGAAGCTGAAAAGCATCCTAAACCACAAGTGGTTTCAAGTTCCGTTTCTAAGAAAAAAACAGCCAAGAAGTAGCAGGTATTTGATGTCTTAATATCAGGTCTAGTTCAGTCAATTATATCGGGAATTATGTTTTTTGGTTTTAAATGTTTAGATTGGTAAACCGTATTTTACCTGTTATGGATTTTTGGCGAGAAAATTGAACGAAAAATCTGTTAGGGGATTAAAGATTTCTGAAGTTTGGTTAATTGTTTGTCAAATGGGTGTTCCATTTTTTACTTTTCTTTACAGTAAGGTAGTGTTAGAATGAGGTAATTCATTATGCATTATATATTTAAAGTTGTTAGTTTTAGGGGGCGTTTTGGATCATGTTTACAAAACAGAGTTTGGTTTCCTAAAACGACGTTTTCAAAAAGCAGGACTCAAGTTGCTTCTTTAGAATCACATTTTCTCTATTATTTAGATGGTATATCAAATAGGCTTGTGGATGGTCCAATAACCGAACAGAGAAAATGGTTCTGGTCGGACTGAACCGGGCTGAGGACTGTGGTTTTCCGATTTTTTCTGGTTTTGGATCGGGCCAGAACTGATTCTGCATGAAAATTAGAACTGAGAACCGGACTGGTATGACTCAGTTTGGTGTGTTTCAACTGTTTTGGTTGGTTATCGGTCCACTCTTAATTTAATGGTGTATTATGCGGTTGAACCGACCTTCGGTGGCGGATCAAGGATTTTTTGTTATGGGCACAAATTGTCAAAGTAATTTTGCAAAAATAGTGGAAAAAATGTTGTTCTAAAGTTGCTACTAGAAAACAGTAGTAAAAACAAGTTTCGTTTAACTTAATTACATTTTTTGTTAACCATATTACAAACTACAAATGTCCATTGCGTTTACCCACATTTCGGAACCGATCAATTACATTTTCATGGGTAACATTGGGCAGTGCTTTCATTTTTGACATTAGCATCTACCCATCGAAGTACTCCCTCTACCAGTCGGTGGCTTAATCGGTCCAACCGTGTAACTTATAATTAATTCAACAATCAAAGAAAGTATATAAAAAACTAATACATAGTATATCACTATATTGAGTAAATTACATGGAATGTCCATATGGTATAACACTATTAATTGATTTTTTTTCTTTTTTAATTTATATTCTTTCACTATATCCAGACTCACTATTCACATATACATATTTGGCTTCAAAACTCATTCAATAATAATTATTGCCGCGCCACCACACCCCTTGAACAATCGTTCCATCCCCAACCCATATACTCAGTGTACTTTTCAAGTTGTTCCGTTGTCGGTGACGTACTACCGACTTGCGTGTGCAAAACATCAACTCCTCTGGCTATCTGAATCAACTTTTTGCTTTTTATTGGTGGCTTCCATGTAATTTTATTCAGATGATTGATGCAAGTCGTCAGGATTGAGGTGGTGGTGAGTCAACCGACTATAAGGGTTGGGATGGATCAACTATCCAGGGGATGTGGTGGCGCGACATTAATTATTATTGAATGAATTTTGAAATCAAAGATATATTTGTGAGTATTTGAGTCTGAATACTCTAGAAGAATATGAATTAAAGAGAAAGAAATATCAAATTAATACAGTGTATTTCACAGATAGTCCATGTTGTTTACAACTTATTACATTTACCATTTATTACCTTCGTTTTATTACAAAAATAAAAAAGGGTAGTATGGTCATTCAAAAAATTTATCAGCGGTAGGGATCATCACTCAACAACGTCTATACACCAAGGATGTTCAATGCAATAAACAAACTTAAAATGATATACCACATGAACCTTTCATATAATTTACTCTAGAATATTAAATATGAATATAGAAGATTAATCATGATTACCATATGTGAGAAACGTTCAAGGAGGTCCATCATTTTTACGAAGTCTCGAGGAACAAATCTCAACTATTGATCGTTAAGATCTAATGGTCAAGATTAGTCACATATTTTATACATGAAGGTGTATTTTGGTCATTTGGCACTTAAAAAAATTTCGATTTTTTTTATTTTTTATTTTTTTCGTTAAAAAATAATATTTATTTGATAATTAAATAAAAAATAAAAATAATTCTAAAATAAAAATAAAAATAATTCTAAAATAAAAAATAAAAAATAATTTTTTTATTTAAAAATAACCAAAATACCCCTCAATGTATAAAATATGTAATTAATCTTGACCATTAGATCTTATTGATCAATGGTTAAGATTTGTTCCTCGAGACTTCGTAAAAATAATGGTGCTCTTTGAACGTAACTCTATGATATGTTTCTTTATACAAAGTTCAAATTTATCCAACATCACCGGCATACGAAAACAGCTATTACAATATATATCCCACATCGCCAACATATAAAATTAGCTCATACGAAAAAAATAACACTCTGTTCGTCACATAAAAAATTAAGATCTAATGTTCAAGATTAATCACATATTTTATATACGAAGGTGTATTTTGGTCATTTGACACTTAAATTTTTTTTGATTTTTTTATTTTTCGTTAAAAAATAATATTCATTTGATAATTAGGTGTAATACTTAATCACATGTGATTTTAGTGTAAATTCACATGTGATTGTATATTTAATCACCTTTATGTTTTAGTTCAATCACATGTGATTCAGTACATAATCACATGTGATTCAGTATGCAATCACATTATGTGTTATTGATGAAAAATAATACTCCCTCCATCCCACAAAAAACTTCTCATTTCTCATATTTGATGGGCTCCACACAATAAAAAACTATTATTAATAAAGACCTCACCACTAATATCCACTAATTATCTTTCTCTCTCCAACTCAATCTTATATTTTAATCAAAAGTATTATCAATGACCTCACCACTAACTATCACCTAAAAACTTGTGCAAAAGGCAAATAAGAAGTTTTTTATGGGACGGAGGGAGTAATTTTTTAATAAAATAAAAATAAAAATATTTCTAAAATAAAAAATAAAAAATAATGTTTTATTTATTTAAAAATGACCAAAATACCCCTCGACGTATAAAATATGTGATTATTCTTGACCATTAGATCTTATTGATCAATGGTTGAGATTTTTCCTCGACACTTCGTAAAAATAATAGAATTCTTTGAAAGCAACTCTATGATATGTTTCTTTATACAAAGTTCAAATTTATCCCACATCACTGGCATACGAAAACAGCTATTACAATATACATCCCACATCGCCAACATATAAAAATCAGCTCATACGAAAAAAATAATACTCTGTTCGTCACATAAAAATTTTATATTTCTCTTTACCACAACTTTTTTCTATTTCTCTTAAGTTTTCTAAGGAGTATTTCTCTTTACCACTAGGGGTGTTTTTGAAGAGGTGCAGAAGGTGCAGCCGTACATATATATAATAAAAAAAATTAGAAAAAAAAATTAGAAAGTCCAAATTTTTATAAAAATCTTGTATTTAGGGGTCCATTTTCGTGGTTTCGTACAGAGCCATCAAAATCTCGGAGACGTCCCTGTTTACCACAACTTTTTTGTATTTCTCTTTGTGATTTTATCTATTTCTCTTTGCCATAATTTTTAGAAAATGGTTAATAGTGGGTGTCGATAATAATTTTGATTGAAATACAAGGATAGTTTAAATAGAGATTATGTTCTTAAGAAGGTTAATGATGAAGCTCTTTGTGATAATATTATTTTATTAAGGTGATAATATTATTTTATTAAGTATATTTTTTAAATCTAAGAAATGAGAAATTTTTGATGACATAAAATTTTAAAAAGAAATAAGAAATTTTTTGTCACACAGGGGAGTATAAATAAGAAATGTTCTGTATCGTAAAAGCCCAGGCTCACTTATTTTTCCACCACTGCCTTCCTTGGTATCAACACGTGTGTCGTGACAAAGGTATTCTGAATAATCATCGTAAATACTCAAATTAACTTATACAAATGTCATATAGAATCCTTGTCGAGATGATATAATCAAAGGGTGAGTATATGTTGGCATTCGCATGAACCGGAACCTTTAATACTGATTCCTTAAATTTTATAACACACTCTAAAATTTTACATGTAAAATAAGATGTAAAGCTAGATCTCAATCATGTTTGGTCATTTTATCTAGAATTAATTACTAAAATAGACTGTGCGACCAGTACAATTCCATATTAAGACTGATTGGCTTTTAAAATTCCCAAAATAAACCGTACGACAGCATTAACTACTGAGCAGCACTAACTTTGAGCATCACTAACTTTTGAGCAGTACTAAGTTTGTGCTATCTTTGAGCAGTAGTAACTTCCTATTTTCTAATTGTTCTTGCTTAATCCTTACTAAATACTTGAATTCATAATCTACAATTGGTATCAGAGCAAAAGTCTCATTAGATTCGATCCAAATCAGCTGTGATTAAGCAACTTTTTGAAGATTTTGATGGGTTTTTGAAGATTTTTTGTGAAAAAGTGCTCAAAAGTGGTTTCAAAATCAAAGATATGTTTCATGTTTTTGACATTATAACTTTGTTCTATTACTGATTTCGAGCAAATCAGTAACAAATTTCATATTAAAATTATCAAAAACAAGGATTAATTTGATTTTTAAAGTGAAAAATGAGAACACATGAAGAACATTTTCAGAACTTTCTCTTCAAAATCGAGAAAATCAGAACTTGTTTTCGAAAAAGTGTTTGAATAGGATTGTAAGTAATTGAAAAACAAACGTTTTGCAAAAAGAATCACTCGATTTGGTTAACAAATGAGCAAGTTATGATGATTTTAGTGAATTTTTGTGAAAAATCACGACCTGACTAATGTTCTCGGCTTTGACAAGTTCAGCTCTGACAACTTCGGCTCTGACAAGTTTGGCCCGAGAACCAAAAGAGACGGCCGGATCTCGGCCCCAGCAGTTACTATTCAAAATTCAAAAAAATTGAAATGTCAAGTAAAAGGCTGACACATTCTCTTTCATCCCATACGACATCATATTTCATGGCAAGACACTTACTTTTCACGTTTTGTACCTGATCTGACATATTATTCAATTACCCATAAATATTAAACAAAACATCAATTCCCCATACACACCCATGTGATTCTCACGTATCTCATCTCTCTCTCATATGAACCCAAACATCTTCTCCAGCATACAATTTTACAGAGTAACTTCAGAAATCAAACATCTTCTCCGGCGGAACCATCTTATCTCCGCCACTCATCTCCAACCCCGGCTACCTCAAACCGTCGACGTCCGCCATCATCTCCGCCGACCGTCTCTGCACCATCATCGTCTCCGGCAACCTATCTCCGTCGATCACCTCTGCTACGACCACCGCCGCGAACCACCGTTACACCATTTTTTCCGGTACTGCTCCAACCAACAACGATCTCCAGAACCATCTTACCTCCGCCGGACCTCCGCTACCATATACCAACAACCGTCCTACCACCTCCGATCATCTTTTCCGGACCAACGTCACCAGTTAACCATCTCCGCCACCCTCTGATCTCTGACATTTCTTTCTTCTCCGGCGATTTCTGATTTCCAGCAATCATCACCCACCCCGTCAATAACTTTGAATCAAACACCCTTTACATCGTAATCTCCGGAGATAATCTTCAACCGAAACATTGTTCTTTTGCGATTAAAGCAACTCTGGCAACATCACAATCCTCGTCACCGAACATACACAACCTCGCTTCATTATCATACTTCAGCAAAAGTTAAAAATACGTCTGGTGGTTTTGATTAATGCATGTGGTTTTGATTAAATGTTATTAAATGCATTTAATTGATTTAATTCAAAGCAAATTTATATCAAATTAATTCAAAACTATTAAAATACATATTAATACATGAACGGTGGTTTTTAACTTTCCATATTAAGAGCATCTCCAACCATAAACTCTATAAAATCACACTATCTCTATAAATTGGTGGGCCCATTCACTCTAAACATCCTCTTAACTCCAACCATAAACTCTATCCATCCCTTCAAAACTCTTTATAATTAGTGGGACCCATATTACATATACAATTACACTCACAAACAAAGTGTGGGGTCCATGGATAGAGTGGATTTCTCTCACTCTATATATAGAGTGAACTTTTCTCTCACTCTATATTTAGAGTGAGAGATAGAGGTGGGTTGGAGGAGAAAAACCTTCAAATATGAAGATAGAGAGGGTGATAGAGGTTGGTCGGAGATGCTCTAATACATATTAATACTAAAGAGTTTCACACTTTTCATGTGATGGTCAATGTTAGTGTATAACGATTGCACCATGTACAAGTCATTGAAGTACAAACAAATTTAACTATCATTCACATTGCGACACTTGTGGTGGACAAAAGTGTCAAGAAAAGCATAATTTTGAACCTTTTTTTTAAGCTACAACAAATTTATCTTTAATTGGGCATTATTTTTATAACTCAAACATTATTTTTCAAAATTTGTTTAAAGGGTGACAACAATTAATAAATGTTATATCTTATTGTTTCTCCTCCAAAATTCAACATATTTTAAAAGTCCAACATTTTTCATAGTCCAATTCATTTTGTCACATCATTTTATTTGAAAATTTCACATTTTGAAACTAAAAGAGCTAAAATGGATGAAAATTTAATTAAATCACTTCATAAGGTAATTTGTGAATTAAAAGAATCAGATGCGGTGTTGGAAATTACAAGTACGCCGAGTTATGTTTTATTTGAGAAATCATTTCATGATAGTGTTAAGAATTTACGATTAAGTAATGAGTTCAAAGAAAAATTGGAGAAAAGTGAAAAGGTTCATTGCAAAATTGGTACTTTAACTGATAAAATTCAAGCTCTTCAATCTGAAAATGCAAATTTTCAATCAAAAATTATAACTTTTGAAACAGAATCTGAGAACTTTAAAATTCAGGTTGCTGAACTAACAAAACAACTTCATGACTCCAACCAGTTTGAACATCGAAAAATATGATTTTGTTTGTGCTGAAAAATGTATTTTGACTAATAAAATCAAACAACTTGAATGTAATTTTGGATCTGATTTACAAAAACAAATCAATATTTTTAATATTGAGAAAACAAATTTGCTTAATAAAATTACATTTTTTGAAGCAGATCTAACTTTGTCACAAAATCAAAACGATGGTTTAAAAATCAAGGTTGAAAAATTTTCTAAACCAAAAATTGTTAATAAGGGAAAACAAGCGGTACAAGTTCCGATTAAGATTTACACCGATAAATTTTCAAAACCTGTTTCTAAAAAGGTCTCACAATTCATAACTTATTCACTTCAAAAGAGTAAAAAGTTGTTTGTGAAACCACAATCTTCGGAAACTTGTTCGTCTAAATCAAAACCTGTTTTGAAACATTCTACACCCTCACAGAAATTCATTTCCAAAATTAAATCTTTAACGTACTCGAGAACAGATTTACTTTCCTTGGCACCTAAAACAACTTTTAAATTGTTGCCAACAACAAATCCTGCCTTTGTTTTCAAAATACCCACAAGTTTAAAAGAAAAATGGATTCCGAAAACTCCGAAATCTCAAATAATTCTCCGGAAATTATTTGAAGTGAAACATCGAGTTTCAATTTTTCTTGGAATTCCAAATCTTTACATCAAATCGATACAACTTATCGATGGTTTCATTCTAATACTAACACCATCGGACCCAAACAAAAATGGGTACCAAAAGTTGTATGATTTGTTTTGCAGGAGAATGACTTGTACACGTTTCAGTGTATAACTCGCACGTCAAGAGTATGGCTCTTACACACTTCAGTGTATGACCCGAGCTTCAAAGAAATGGCTTTCAAGTATCTCAGTTTGAAACCCGGTCCTCAACGGTCAATGACTTCTGATCAAATCAGATTTAGAACCTGCTCATAACCAGAAAGCACATAACTGTAAAAACTCTTCTCCACCCCTCTACAGCTGATAAAGGTACATCTCTAATCTACAAACGTTTCAATATCTTTGTTTTGTCGAGGGGGAGAAATAATAATTCTAGGGGGAGAATTAGTATTTCTAGGGGGAGAAAATTTCTAAAATCAAAACAAAATACCCAACTTAATAAATAATCGATAAATCTTTTAAAAGACTGTACCTTCCCATGGTTTGCCAGAACCGGCCTTACCTTCCCAGGGAAATACTTTTCAGCCGATTGGTAAATGTGAGGGTATAAGTCTAGGGTATAGATGTAGGTGAGTGCAAGGTGATGTAAAAACATGATAATAACAAGAAAACACACCTTTGAGTGCATCCAAACTGTCTATAAACTGGACAACCATACAAAAAGGTGATCATTCATGTGTTGAATGTTTCACTAGACTTAACTGACCCAGTAAAGCATCTGCACTCCACCACCAACCACTCAGATTCCTCTCAACAGGAATTTGTTTCAATTCATCAGGGGACGTAGCACATAATCTATCGACTACTCATTCGGAGTATGTTGGTATTGAAATCATTAACCTCCTGCCCCGAGTTACGTCTCGATTGAATGCACATAGTGTCTAGATCTCACTGTTAAATATTTTCAATATAGCACACATACACTGTTAAAATGAATCTCCATGAATTCATCGGAACACTCATAGTGGCATCACAATCTGGTGCTTCACGAGGATTGAGTGAAATCCTGCTAGAGCTAAAATTTATGCCAACTTTAAATGCAGGTCACACAATTGACTCGACCGTTGTGCAAACGACTATTGAATCAAATGGTGTGTTAACGGTTACTCTATGTGAGACCGGTATTACCTAAAGTGTTCAAGTTGCTGTGCCTAAAATTTTCAATCATAAAGGCAACAACTTATGCCGGAAACACATACATTTCCGATGAAAAATCCATGTAAATCATTCTTACAACGTAACATCTTAAATGCTGATTAATTGCACATGAGCGTTATAGTTCACTCTCAAATTACTTCTATGATCTGCTATAACCGGCATGATCTTCCCTAGGAGCCACCTACAATATAGGACATACTGTAAGGGTCCATAGGTCTAGGTGAGCAGAATCAAGGATCACGGGATCTTGATTGGGGTGCGCTGAGATAAAATTTGAGAGGGGGAATGAAGCATGGGGTGCAAATCAGCATATCACATGGTAAAACAAAACGAGGGAGTGGTTGAAAAATGAAAAAGTGAGCTTGAGTGAGTAGTGTGTGACAGGGTTAAAGAAAACGGAAAACCCTTCCTAAACCGAACAAAATCCGGGTAACCACATCTCTATCAGACTGCATTTGTTGCTTTCTGATAAAGTCATCATAGACCTAGTGATGCAATGCACAACCCCACTGGCCACTCAAGTACAAAAAGTACTTGTTTCAAAATCATGGAGATTACCACGTACACTATCGACATCTCATTTGGAGATTGTTGATATTGAAAAAGAGGACCCACCTCCAGTCCTCGCCGTCGGTTGTCCACGAATTGAGTCTAGAACTGAAATAAACACTTTTAGGACACGACATTCTATTAAGCATATCTTTGTGATACTGCCGGAACATTCATAGTGATACCAAAAATATTGGTATTTCACGATGATTGAATGGAAATCCTACCAGTGCTAACATCAAAGCCAACACTGAACGTAGGTCACACAGTTTCTGTAACTGTCGTGTTAACGGGCAATCTATGTGATCCCGGGTTACCCTGATTGAATATGGTGCAAGGATTTGATGACCGTACTCTAACATTATCAACAACGGTCTGAGAATCAAATGAAAATTACAAGATCGTACTTTCATGTCATCGACGGTCAAGAAGAATTAAACGACAAGAAGATTAGACCGTATTCCTGCACTATCAACAATGTCAAAGAAGTCAAATGATAAATTTGATGACCGTACTGTAACCTTATACACAATGGTCAAGAAATCAAATGATAAACAATAGGACCGTTCTTTCACGTCATCAACAATGGTCTTGGTTTAAATGATAAAATGTGTTATATATTGATTAATTCAAAAAATGAATATATCATTATTCAACACATTTTTATCTATGGGCTTCGTCATATTCAATTCCTTAAATCGAAGATTATTCCAAAATTCCAACTCATAGAACTTCACATTTTACATGATGAATCAGATAAATCTTATGCATCATGAGGGGGAGAAGATACATTTTATTAGAAATACTTTTTATAAAGAATTGATACTTTCAAAGAAAAATTCTTCTAAAGCTCAATCTGCGGGAACAAATTTAGGAGATTCTTACAATATTATGGAGATTATGGATACGTTAGCCTAGTTTACTCCACAGTAAAAAGATATATGCACCAGTTAAGGGGGAGTAAACAAGAAACCAAAGATCTAAAGAAGATATCAAACAACTTCCGTAGTTGAATTTGGTAATTCGTTCACCGGGGAGTAAATATCAAAATGTTCAATTCAACTCCCGTGAAGAAATAATTGTTTGTTTAAGGGGGATGGTAAACTATATCAACATTTTACCCCAACAACAATTATCAAGAATCATTGATCGACATAAAGCCACAAACTTCAAGAAAAGACTTCCGCTGTAATTTCTCTATCATTATGGGTCTTATTTTTCGTCGATCAATATGTATCTTCAGTCAAAAGTCTTCAAAATACATCTTGTTGGTTGAAAAGCTACAAGAAGTATTCCTTTTCACATCCAAAGAAAGCTCAAACTGATCCTGATACGGAACTATATAAACGAAAAATCTACAAGGTTCAGCTTTTGCTAAAGATGAAGACTTCGAAGATACGCTTGCCAGACTATTGTTACAAAGGGGGAGATTGTTGGGTCACATTTGTTGTAACCAATAGTCTAGGGACCATTTTGTATTTAGTCGAAAGTTAGACTAGGTATAAATAGTAAGTAGTAACCTAATGGCCACAAACATTTGCCCTAATTTGTAATGTTTTTATCAAATCCAAAGTGTTCTTAAGAAATTCTCCATCTAAATCTTCCATGTTATCACTTGTTATTGCTTAATCTTTACTTAATCCTTGAATTCACAATCAACACTAACTTAACAGCATTAACTTTTGAGCAGTAGTAATACATTTTGAGCAGTACTAACTTGACACGTGGCGGCGTTCTGATGGAATAGTACGGTCGCACGGATTTTAGGATTTTTTTTGGAATTCTTGGTTTGATTTGGTATATATTAAGAAATCACCATTTTATCTATTAATTTTTTAATAATCAGAATTTCTAAACAATTAAACACATTATTGTTTGGTTATTATATCGGTAAAACACTATCTTTAAACTAGGTTATGGCTAGAGTCAAGACTCTTTCAAAATTGTACCAAATTTATCATATTGTTAAAATCGTAAATCATAATATGAATTTCATAAGATACCATTGTTTAACATAGAAGTAAAGAGAATATACTATCATTGGTCATTAAATTGATGGAAATAAAGACAATACACGGGTCATTAAATTTCTCATATATATAATACTAACCCAGATTCGTGTTTTAAATACATTAACTGAATGTACTCACAGACTCAATGAAGCTACGAAATCACCTGTAAATCAACCGAACCGACCCTAATCAAGCAAGCTGCAACATCACCTGTAAATCATCTTCAAATTTTGCTTGAGATAACTGATAACTGAATTCACAGTTGATACCAAAATAAATAAAAAATCACCTTAAAAGATTGAGAAGAGTCATTGACGTCTACTTTTACACACCAAACCTTAAATTTTCTGAATTCAGCACCTGCAAACAAAAAATAAATTAACCCTAACACATTTTGTACAACCTAAAATACAACATAAGTCGATTGGGAAGAGTAATGTGTGTGACTGTAAGGAAAATTTTATTTTATTTTTAATATCAAACCACCACGAAAGAGTATATATAACATGTACATGAAATCATAATATTCATGTTTCAAAAATAATATACACAATAACCGCCAAGTTTCAAAAATTACCTATGTTATTTGAGTATTTTGAGCCTGCACAAAGTATTAATTTGTAACTTTTAAAAGTTACAATTTGGATGCTGCACATTATATTAATACTAAATAAATAAAATATCAAAGTAATTTCATACATTAGCCATAATTAAGTTGAGGTAAAAACATGTACCTCAATTATGTGATCGAAATTGAAGTTCGTATTTTGAACAATTAGATTTCTTGTTAGTATGGCTCAAAAGACTCACCACATGACATATTCCTCCGTGATGCTAATCTATATACCTAAAATTGATTAAAAACCGAATTCATTTACAAATATCTGCTTTAAACAACATGATAAACATATTTAGATATACATAATTGGTAAAGGCATTAAACCACAAGATATAGAAAATTCCAACCATAAAAAAGATTTGATTTTCCCCCAAAATTCCTAAAATTAAGCAGAACTAAATTCAATTTACAAATTGCCCTTTAACGTACGCATTTTTTGAAGCATATGATCTTGTAACCGAATTGGTAACTGGTTTCTTTGAGCAAAACTTGAAACGAATAAACTTGTTGTGACTACTGATTAGGGATTAAAGCTATCTTTAACATTGAAAAATAAGTGATAGTAATACATGAAGCATACCAGAAATGTATCCACATCTTCCAATTCCACACATAGCATAAACACAATTTGTGCCTTTTCCAGAGTCCCACGTGATCTCGTTAGGCATTTTGCAACAATTGCATCACACACTTCTTTGGCATACCTATAATGATACATAATAATATCATCAAACATGATGCTTTTTTATATGGATAACGAAATTACTAATTTACATAATTGAATTTCATTAAGGATTTTCATCATACAGGTGGTGTGCATGAATACCGACTGTCATAAATCCATTCAATTTCCAACAGAATTAAAACTGAATAGTATAATCTCTAATTAGGTTTGATAAAGGTAATCCTAATCTCTTTAACAATTACAAACCTGAAATACGATATAACGGTTTTCAGAAAATGCTTCACAAGCAATGGAGAAATTATCAACTGATGATGTGATTGAAGGCTGTGGCGTTTTGGAGAATCAATGCCTGGAAATTGAAGTTGGAAATAACGGTTTTCTGAAATCAAGGCCGTAATCAAGGTGTGTAGGGATGAACACAGCGGGAAGCAAAAATGGGAAGCAATTGCCGGTATACTTAAAAATGGAAAGCAAAAATCACGGCAGGAATTAAGGACGATGGGAAGAGAGAAAGTTTCAATTAGGGGTGAGCATAAAAACCGAAAAACCGAACCGAAATAGAAAAACCCGAAAAAACCGTCCCGAAAAAATCGAACCATTTGAAAAACCGATGTCAACGGTTTTGATTTTTGGAAAACCCGAATGTTTGGGGCGGTTTTCGGGGGCATATGAAAAACCCGACCGAAAACCCCGCCCCGCCCCGCCATTATATATCTTTCAAATTTTATAAAAATATTCTTATATTTATAAAATATTTGACGTTTAATTATCTTTTAAATAATAAAATTCTATTATTAATCTTATTATATTATATTAAACTTACTAGTTGTTTTTTTATTTATAACAAAATATGTTAAATGTTTGAGATTTTGAATCATAATATTAATTTTTAAGATAACAAATTGGTAAATTTAAAGGAAAACAAAAAACCGAAAAAAACCCCGAAACCGAACCAAAAAACCGAAAACCCCGAAAAACCGAAACCAAAAAACCCGAAACCGAACGGGGTGTAATTTTTAAAACCCGGACTTTCGGGGCGGGGTTTGGTTTTAGTTAGAAACCGTCCCAAACCGCCCCATGCTCACCCCTAGTTTCTATAGCAGTTGTTTGTGGAATGTGAAATGAATAGGGTTTACACAAAACGTAAGAAAACGCTGAAGATGCGAACGTTAACACTCTGTTCCATAACAAAATTTTGGAAGGAAAAGAAAGGAATTGGAGAGAAATATAAAGAAAACTGTGTTCCTGAATATTTTAATGGAGAGAAGAGAAGAGAAAGAGTAAATTACACGGAAAGTCCATGTGGTTTGCCACTTATTACAGCCACAGTCCCTGTTCTTCATTTATTACACTGGAAGTCACTGGTGTATTCAATTTGTTACACGCGACGTCCCTGTGTCAAACGGACGTCAAAAAATTCCGTTGAGTGGCCCATGTGTACCTCACATGATGGGTAAATTCGTAATTTCCATTCTCCTTTTAAAGAATAAATTACACGGAAGGTCCCTGTGGTTTACCACTTATTACAGCCACAGTACCTGAACTTTGTTTATTACACTGGAAGTCCCTTGTTTGTTCAATTTGTTACACTCGACGTCCCTATGTCAAACGGACGTCTAAAAGATCTGTTAAGTGACCCATGTGCACGTGACATGATGGGCACAATAGTAATGCTCTGTAAATAAGTGATCATGAAGTTCGGTAAGAAAAAATGTCAAAACAATCATAAATACACAAAACACATACCGTACAGTTCATTGCAGTTGTCTTCTTCATTATTCGTACCTCTTTTACTACTCGATTGGCCCGCCATTGTTAGAAAAGAAGAGTTTCTTGAACAACAAATAGAGTGGAGAGAAGAGAGGGAAAGATGAGAGGGCATAAGTTAAGGGGCGGCTGGTGTAAATTGGGGAAGACACGTTTGAGGGGGGAAGGAGAATTACCATTGTTCCCATCATGTCAGGTGCACATGGGTCACTTAACTGCCCTTTTAGACGTTCGTTTGACAGAGGGACATCGGGTGTAACAAATTGAACACACCAGGGACTTCCAGTGTAATAAACGAAGTTCATGGACTGTGTCTGTAATAAGTAGCAAACCACAGGGACCTTCCGTGTAATTTACTCTTTAAAAGGGGAAGGGAAATTACGAATTTGCCCATCATGTGAGGTGCACATGGGTCATTTAACGGAATTTTTGACGTCCGTTTGACAGAGGGACGTCGGGTGTAACAAATTGAATACACCAGGGACTTCTAGTGTAATAAACAAATACCATGGACTGTGGCTGTAATAAGTGGCAAAGCACAGGGACCTTCCGTGTAATTTACTCGAAGAGAAATGGAAGGAACTTTTTTATCAATATTCTTTCTAAAATTTCTTCCCAAAGTTGGGAAGATTTGGAGAGAAGTTATTTTCCTTCTTATTATTTTATTTTCCTTCTTGCTTTCTTTTCTTTTCTTTCCATCAAGGAACATAAAAAAATTAAAATATTTCTTCTTTATTTTTAATTATTTCTCTTCTCTTCTTCTCTTCTCTTCTCTCTTCTTTTCTTTTCTTATAATGAAAATTTCTAGAACAGAGCGTAAAAAAAAGTTGTGTTTATTACGTAGAAGATGTGCACAGTGACGTGGACTTCCAGGCTGGCTTTTATGAGGTGGCTCCAAGTGGCTTTATTCATGTGTTAACAATTCAAAAAAAGTCTCCTTTATTATATATATATATATATAGATTTTAATTAAAATAGACCGAGTAACTGTTGTTCCGGTTACCCGACGATTACCGTTTCCTTAATTTTAGGAATCGGAACCTTTTAGTACGGTTCCATGATTTTGGGAACTGGACCTCCAAATCGGTTCATGATCCGGAACCGGCGGTTCTAAAGCGGTTTGGTTGCAATTTTGATTACCCGTTTTTTCTACTCACCCCTAAATATAATCGATAACAATCAACAAACATAGTACTTTGTTGTTTATTATTAATTTTACTATAACTTTAATTTAACAAAATTGATGTACATTGGAGAAAACAATGAACTTAAGGGTATGTTTGGTTGGGGGTATTAGAGGGTAAGGAATGATAATGAGAATCAATAATGGTGTTTGGTGTCTGACTATGCAATGAATCATTACCCAATACTAGGTAATTTTTTTTAACAACAAAAAAAGAAGGCAACGGGTCGAGCTTCGGCATTGCCATCACCCTCCCGAAGACCTCCAAAATATATTAATAAAACTCGAGTCTAGCAAAATGGTAGACTAAAAAATTAAAACGGACAACGTAACCAATCGACCCATGAAATCTTTACATGATTTCGATGAGTATACCAGATAAACGAAAACGACTTAATGCTATCAACTAAATCCGACCTACGCAATTTACTACTATCAAATAACAAAGAGTTTCTAAAACGCCAAAGGATCCAACACATCGTATAACCGATTACAATCACCTTTGATCTTCTAGTATTCGCCATTGAGGTCGAGTCAGCTTCTTCCCACCATGAAACGAACGAATCCCGAGCTATCACTTCCATGTCGCACCAGATTTTGATGGCATGCCAAACTTCACTAGCTAAGGAGCATGTAAAACCCGAGTGTGTGGATGTTTCATCACCTGGATTGCATATAGGGCATAAAATTGAATCAATTTCCATACCTCTTCTCGAAAGGTTGAACCTCGTTGGGAAACGATCCAAATTGAGCCTCCAAATAAACACATTTATCTTTGTTGGAACTAATTTACACCATTCTATAGGATTAGAAATGGCGCCCAGATAAAGCCAATTGTTAATAATACTTCTCGCTTCACCTACCGTGAATTCACAGTTATCTCCCAAGTTCCACACCACCTTATCTTCCCCTTCAACCGGCCTAAAATCATTAATTATAGACAATAGATCGTCCATTTGAGCTTGTTCTACACCGCCTCTAATATTTCTCCTCCAATTAAAACACCACACACCATTTGACCATTTATCTCTAATTTTACAAAAAGAGTTCAATTCCAACCGAAATAATCTATTAAAAAGATGACAAAGCGGGGATTGGCTACACCAAGTATCCGTCCAAAAATTGATAGAATCACCATTTACTAATTTATAATGAATCGAATTACGATCAATTATTTGGTTGTCATGAAGAAAATTAATAGAACCGATAATTTGACCCCAAACGCCTTTCCTAGCACGCGGATTGACCGGTTTAACAAAGCTACCATCTTCCCCATAAATAGATTTTATAACCTTACACCAAAGAGCATTTTTTTCTTTGTAAAACCTCCAACGCCATTTTAAGAGAAGAGCCATGTAATACTCCATTATCCACCAAAATGGGGGGAATGATCTAGGTAATACATACATATACACACACACATACATACATACATACATACATATACACACACACATACACACATACGTACGTACATACATACATACATACTACACACATACATACATATACACACACACATACATACATACATACATACACACACATACATAACATACATACATACACACACATACATCACATACACACACACATAAACACACATACACACATACACACATGCATACATACTTACATACATACACACATACATACACATACATACATACATACACATACATACATACATACATTCATACGTACGTACATACATACATACATACACACATACATAGTTACATATGTATATACATACATAGACACGTATAATATTCATGTTATATATATATATATATATATATATATATATATATATATATATATATATATATATATATATATATATATATATATATATGAGAGATCTAATATGATTGAAATGAAGCTAATTCATGATGATTTGAGTGAGATTGAAGATTCAAGTGTGTGTTTTTAGTGTGTGTGTTGAGAGAGAAGAAGATGGAGGGAAGAGCTTTCAAAATGTTAATTCATACAAAATGAGAGGAAAGCTTACATCATTAGTCATCACAAGGGGTATTTATACCCTAACCTCTAAACACACTAAAACTAGTCTAATTAAGGCTAATTACATCATTTAAGCTCAAAACTAATCTTAACAATCTCCCCCTTTTTGAGCTTTAGCACTTTATCCCATTCTTCCTTCTTCAATTTCTTCTTTTGGCTCGTTATGAAATTCGTTTATGCTCAGATGTGCTTTAAACTGCTTTGCTCTTCAATGTTTACATCTGATTAGCTTCGGAAGAAATTGAGATTTCAAACACTCAACGGAAATAATTTTGTATCGTTGAATTTGTTGGTGTAAGAAATTCCTAAAACTGGTTTACTAAGGATTTGACAGTTCTGGAAATGGAAAATCAGTTTGGTTAGGATTTGCCTGGGATTTTTAGAGATTGGAAATTTTGTGATAGAGGTTTTTGTGAGGATATGATAATGATGTTTTGGATTTTATAAAGAATGATTTGAAAGTTAAAGTTTTTAGATATGTGTGTTTGTGTTTGTAAGAATGATTTGTACAATTAAGTCTTGAATACATGTGAATGTTTGGTATGTATTTGTACGGTTAAGATTTGAATTTGAATGGTTGAGGTATTGAGAGAGACTTCTGTAGATGAATCGCTTTTGTTCTTCTTCACTTGTTTTTCTGTTTAGTACACTGATTATCATTTTCTGTTTCTCTTAGTCACATGATATTAACAATTTCTAATTTTACATTTGGTTTGAGTACATGAATTCTGAATTTTCTTCTCTGATGGGATGTTTATGGTTCTTTTTGATGTTGTTCAGATATAAATCCGATACTTGAACTATTTCTTGCTCTTTTTCTCCCCCTCATGAGGATCATGACCAGGGTCCTCATGATAAAGCTGAATAGTTGCGTTTTGGAAACGGAGAGAGGAATTGTGTGTCGATGTAAATCAATAGCCAAGATCGGAATGAGAACCAGAAACATGTAGTACTCATGAAATAACCACACAAAAAAATTGATTTGATCTAAAAATATTTGAGAAAAAATATTTGAAAATGAAGAATAGCATTGTCAATAATCACGTGAAGTCATAAACAGATGCAATCTTTACTGAAGACCTTCAGTAAAGAGATCGTTTACGGATATGACAAACACGATGATTAGAGACATTGTTAATCAAATATTTGAAATTTAAAAGAAATCAATTTGTTTGGTTATATCAAAGATCAGTGAAGTATACCACTTATAAAGATGCAATCTTCTCTGTACGTGTGCAGAGAAGAGATCGACGGATATACAAAGATCAATGACATAACGATGTGCATTCAAAACGATTTTGAGTGTGTGAGAACTGGAGAACGTCAGAATTGAAGCTGAGCATTTTAGAGAAGATAAAAAATGATTTATCCATTGATCTTTTAAGAATCAAAATCGTTTGAAAAATAGTAAGAACAATCAATCCAAGATGGTGTTAAAAACCGATGCAATCAGTACTGATTGACATCAGTAAAGAGATCGACGAATTTAACAGCAAATTGTGTTGAGTGTTGCAAACAAGTCATTTAAAAATGAAAAATATTATGTGCAAAATCAGAAGTTTGAAAAATTGAGCCACAACGCAAGAGACAAAAATTTGTCATAAACAGATGCAATCTTTACTAATCGAGATTAGTAAAGAGATCGTTTACGAATATGATAAAAATTTGTATTCTACGTTGTGAACACATCATTGTGAGCACAAAGTGAGATAAAAATTTTGGAATGTTGAGCATCACAGATTAATAAAGAATTTATGGGATTGTGATGTCAACAACTCAATATGATGAAAAATATTTGTAATTGAGTAGTGATTTGGAAAATGAAAATTGTATGTATTTGAAAGGAGAAAAATAAAATTGATTTACAATTGAAAATTTTTGACAATGAAGGAACACAAAGGTAGCAATGAGAAATAAGAGAATTTGCAATAAACAGATGCAATCAGAACCAACCTAGTCTGGTAAAGAGATCGTTTACGAATATTGCAAAAGCTAATACTCAACATTGATAACCTTGTGTGATTGGAAATATGTAAGAGGTTGAAAAACTGTTTGAGGTAAAAAAAAATTATTATCAAGATAAAATAAGAAAATTTGTAATAAACAGATGCAATCAGTACCAATCTAGATTGGTAATGAGATCGTTTACGGATATTAAAAACATTGATACTCCATATTGATAATGCAAAAAAAATTTGAAAGGAGCATTGAAACATTATTTAGCGATTATAAAAGGATGCTCCCCTCGACAGTTGAATTTCAAAAATCATAAAGCAGTTACGCTCCCCCTTGACATAAGAATGTCTAATTTCTTCCCCTTTACAAGTGAATATATAAAATCTCCCCCTCAACCAATGAAGTCATTTGAGAACGGGTCCCAAGCAGATGTACTTGAAAGCCATTTTGTTATTTATTAAAAAAAAATTGAAAACAAAAACAAAAACAAATAAAAAAAATAAAGCAGTAAAACGGTTTAAGTTTTGAGATTTAGCATACCAAGCTTAGACACAAGAAAGTTAAACCGTTTTTCGTCTAAAGCCTTGGTAAACAAATCAGCTAATTGAAAATCGGTTGAAACGAAGTACAATTCAACATTATCTTGTTCAACGTGATCTTTGATAAAGTGATAGCGAAAATCAATATGTTTAGTTTTGGAATGTTGAACCGGATTGCATGAAATCGCAATTGCACTTCGTGAATCACAATATAAAGGAATACAGGTGTATGAAAAACCATAATCTTTCAATTGTGATTGCATACAAATTACCTGGGATAAGCAGCTTGCAGCAGCAACATATTCTGCCTCTGCAGTTGAAAGAGAAACACAATTTTGCTTCCGAGAAGACCAGCTCACCAATTTATCTCCCATAAATTGGACACTTCCAGATGTACTCTTTCGATCAAGCATACAACCAGCATGATCGGCATCAGAAAAAGCAGAAAAATCAAATGAAGTTTCTTTAGGATAACACAGATCAAGATCTCGAGTACCCTTCAGATAGCGAAATATGCGTTTGACTGCTTGAAGATGGGACTCTTTAGGAGCAGCCTGATACCGAGCACATATGCAAGTAGAAAACATAATATCTGGTCGACTCGAGGTTAGATATAACAATGAACCTATCATCCCACGATAATTTGTGGTATCAACAAGTTTACCATCAGGATCAGCATGCAATTTAGAACCAGGTGACATTGGTGTCGAAATCGGTTTCGAATCATCCATTAGATATTTTTCAGTAAATCAGTGATGTATTTGGATTGATTAATGAAGATACCGGTAGGTAATTGGCGAACTTGAAGACCGAGAAAGAAGTTCATCTCCCCCATCATGCTCATTTCGAAACGTTTGACCATAAGATCCGAAAACGTTTTACAGTATTTGGGATTCGTAGAACCAAAAATGATATCGTCGACATAAATCTGAATAAGCACAATATCCTCACCTTGTCTCTTGATGAATAGAGTTGTATCAAATTTCCTTTTGAGAAACCAGAGTCAACTAAGAATTTGGAAAGGATATCATACCATGCACGAGGAGCTTGTTTTAACCCATATAATGCTTTGTCGAGAATATACACATGATCAGGAAAACTTGGATCTATGAAGCCTTCGGGTTGATGAATAAAAACTTCTTCATTTAGAATGTCATTTAAAAATGCAGTTTTTACATCCATTTGATAGATTGTAAAATTCTTATGTGCTGCATACGCCAAAAATATACGAATGGCTTCTATTCGTGCAACCGGAGCGAACGTTTCTTCAAAGTCAATGCCCTCCTGTTGAGTATACCCTTTTGCAACTAAACGCGCTTTATTATGAATAACAATCCCATTTTCATCCTTTTTATTCTTGAAAATCCACTTAGTACCAATAACAGATTTCCCGTGTGGTTTTGGAACCAGACGCCAAACTTTTAAGCGTTCGAATTAATTTATTTCTTCTTGCATTGCAAGAATCCAGTATGGGTCGGACAAAGCTTCACTGACTTTCTTAGGTTCATCTGAGCTTAGAAAAGCAGAGAATTGACATTCATCGGTAGTGGCTTTACGAGTTTGAACAGAAGATTCAGGATTTCCAATTATTTGGTGAAGAGAATGATCTTTTGTCCATTTAAGAGAATGCGGAAGTGGTAGTTGACCCGGATTAATATTTGACGTATCAGTGAATTCAGGATGTGGGATAATTGCAGTTTGAGTGTCGGATGTAACCGGTGGTGGATCAACACGTGTAACGTTGAATTTAGAGAAATCAATCACCAAAGGTTGAACTTGAGCTTGAGCTAAAGATGAGTCTGATGTATTAGCAGCTTGAACAGGAGGTGAGTGAGTATCCGGTGATGATTGATTGTCCAATGATTGAGAAAGTTCTGAATCAGTTAAGATTGTATTGTGAGCACTGGAAGTAGGAGATGGAGAATCAGTGGAGCTTGAGGTTTGTGTTTCAGGTACAGTAATAGATTGAACATCAGCCACTGATGGAATTTGAGCGTCAGTTTTCTCTACTGATGTGTGTCTAATGTTATGATAATCATCATAAAAATGTTCAAATAAAATCTCAAGATCATTGACCGACGTTGAAGGAGATGGTGAAGGTAACGGAACTTCAATATACGTCGTCAGTGAATCCAAAGGAAAAGTCTCATCAAAAGAAACATTTACACTTTCTCGTATCGTGCGATTTGACTGATTATATACTCGATAGGATGCGGATTCACGTGAGTACCCTACAAACGTCCCTTCATCTACTTTAGCTTCAAATTTATTCTATTTGTCCTTATCATTAAGAATGAAACAACGACTCCCAAAAATATGGAAAAATTTAACATTTGGAATGCGGTTATTAATGAGTTCGTATGGAGTCTTGTTGTACGTTTTATTGATGATCGAACGGTTTTGTGTGAAGCAAGCCGTACTAACAGCTTCAGCCCAAAGAGATAATGGGAGTTTAGAAAATGAAAGCATGGTACGAGTAGCTTCAACTAAAGTACGATTTCTTCGTTCAACAACCCCATTTTGTTGAGGTGTATGAGCAGCGGAAAATTGATTGGTTATACCAACTGATGTTAGAAAAGAATCTAAAGTTTGATTTTTAAATTCAGTCCCATTATCAGTGCGAATGGTATGAACTTTTAAATCCAAATTTGTTTGAGTTTTCATAATGAAGGCGATAATGATATCGGCTGCTTCATCTTTGGTACGTAAGAAATGAACCCATGTGTAGCGAGAATAATCATCAATAATAACCAAGAAATAACGTTTACCACCTAGAGATTGAACGCTCATGGAACCACATAAGTCCATATGAAGTAATTCAAGCGGTTTTGAAGTACTTTGAACTGGTTTAGACTTATGAGACTTTTTAGTCATTTTGCCCATTTCGCAAGATGAACAGAGATGATCTTTATCAAACGAAACATCTGGAAGACCAGATACATGGCCACCTTTGACTAATTTGTTAATCGATTTGAAATTAGGTGTTATAGACGGCGATGCCATAGCCATGACTCATTTGTTGTTGCTTTGGAAATTTGACACACTTCCTCCAGTGGAACCACATCATTTAAATTGATAGTAAACAAATTTGTGTCACGGGAGCCAGTAAGAAGTTCTTTCCCCGCATAAGTGCGAACCACACATTTCTTTGTGCGAAAATTAACTTCCAATGTTTTATCACAGAACTGACCAATACTGAAAAGATTGTGTGCAAGATCTTCAACATAAGCCACATTTCGAATGACTAAATGGTGACGAATGATATCGCCAATACCCATTATGGCAGCTAGATGATCATTTCCAAACCGAACAGTTCCCAAATATTTGTCTCTATAATTCGTTAACAAGTTCTTGTTTCCGGTCATGTGTCGTGTACAAACAGAATCAAGATACCATACATTCTACATAAAACAATTAAAACAAAAAGGTACCCAATCAGATATGGGTCCTAAACAATTAGTAAACAATGTTTAATGAAAAATGATTAAAACATTATGAATTTAAAGAGTTTGAGAACTTCAAGGAGGCAGTTCTATTTTTGGTATTTTTATAATCCATTGGAAGGATTGTTCAGGGGAATGTAGAATCCAGTTTGATTTTTCATTTTGAATCCATTTGTATTTAACAAACTTGGATCGTTTTTGATTTTGTTTGTGAGAAGTAGGTAAGACACCAGAGTGTGCAGATTTGGATGGTGAAACAACCCGATAAGCAAGGATTGAAGATTTGGTTGCTGAAACTACACGATAATCTAATTTTGGAGGTTTTGGAGAAAAACGTGTAGTTAGAGATGTTTTAGATCTAGAGAGCATTGTTCTACAGGGTTCTGGGTAACAAATTGTACATGAATGAATGATGGAACCATTTTTATGAAGTACATCATGTTGAGAACCACACGGGGCATCTTTTCTTACAAAATATCGTTTATCATATTGAGAAATTGGTTTATTAGTTTTTCGATCAAAATAAACCTTTTTACCATTTTTATCTGTTTTAACAATCAAATTTACACCATTAACAGAATGATTAACAGGACGATAAATTGCATAATCATACACAATGCCATAACTTGTAGCAGAAGAAATAAAGTTTGTTGAGTTATTACATTTATTGGAATTAGAAAAAGAAGAATCTAAAAACGAAGAAAATCTAGACTTCTTAAGTTCCTTTGACTTAAGCATAATAGACTTAGTTGATTTAGACTTTTGAAACTGCTCAACTTCTTTCACCCCGCCTTGCATTGGTCTCCTATGCTTGGAATTTAATTTTTATCTGAAAATTTTAAAACAGGAGAATTAGAATTTCGTTTTAAAAGATTTGGAATTTTAGGAGTTGAGAAATTATCAGTGTGAGACTTTGGCTTTGGAGAAGCATTTTGACCAAAAACAGATGTGACGTTAGCTATTTGAGATTCTAACTCATGAATTTTGTTTTGTAAACCCGATTTTTCTTTGTCAAATGTCTTATGTGTGTTATTGATTTCATTTTCCAATTGACAAATTTTCCTTTCTAGAATTAGAGATGATACATAAATCTCTGGTGTGATTTTTTGTTGAAGTACAGCATTACCTTTAATCTCAAATTCTTCTGGTGTAATAATTGGAAAATAATCATCATTTTCAAAGTTTGCTTTTTTAGTTTCATATATTTTATTTAATTCAGTGTAATTGAAACTAATTTGCACATTCTCCTTTTTAGCTCTGTTGAAAATCTCAATTTCTTCCTCTTCATTTGTCATTTTAAGAAATGGTGGCAAGATATCTCGGTATCTTGGATCATATAATGTTGGAACCATTGTACAAGCCTTTTTAAGAAATTCTGGATTATCAGCTCGTAGTCCTTCTCGTGAGTTGAAATGTTTTAAGTCTTTAGGCTTGTTCAAATGGATGGTTTGATCAGTATGTCCTCTTTTGACAATTAATTCTTCAAGATGTTTGATATGTGAATTCAATTTATGATTTTCATTTTTAAGTGTTTGAATCACATTTTGTTTGGTTCTCGTTTCTTTTAATGCAATGATTTTCTGTTCATGTAACTCCTCAGTTAATTCTTTGATTTGTGAGTTTAGAGATTTAAATTGTTTTTCAATTTCTTCAAACTCTTTATCTTTACGTGCAATACTGTTTTTGTTAATTTGATAATCACCCCAAACTTTAGAGTAAAGTTTGTAATTATGATCATATTTATCTTTAAACTCTGATACTTGCTGTTGTAACCTCAGATTTTCTTGTTTGAAAACTGTTTGTTGTTGAATATAATGAGCAAGTTTATTACCCAGAAAAGCATTTTGTACATTTTATTTTTCCAAATCATTTAAACGATCTTGAAGTTGAGTATTTAAATTTTGTGCATTCAAAAGGTTTTGTTTTAAAGAATCAACTTCAGATGTATGATTTTGAACAAAACAATTATCAGAATTAGTGGAATTATTTTCATTAGAGGGAAGAGAAGTGTGTACCTTGCCATCCTCGCCATCGGTTTCATTAAGTCGGGCATCTACTTTAGCATTTTCTCTTGCCATAAAGCACAGTTTGGCAGCATGATCTTCATCTTCTAGATCCGACTCTTCCATCCATTGAAGGTCTTCTGCTAACAACACTTTTCCTGCTTCGATTTGTTTGGCCATTAGCATCTTCCTTTTAAAGAACTCAGAATCACGGACTTTAGGTTTCTTGCAATCACGTGAGTAGTGTCCAGCAATTCCACAATTGTAACATTTTTTCTGTGGATCCAATGGGATGAGCTTTGGCTTTTCAGTTGGTTGTGTTGTAGATGAAGTAGGTGGAGCAGATTTAAAGTTGAATGAGTATCTTTAGTTGTTGTTTGTTGATTTGGAGTAGTACTTCTTCTGATAGTTTGAGATTAGGGACATTGCCTGAAGTACATCCTCAAGATCTTTTTCCATATCATCAGGTGGTGAGAATGCAGACGGTTCTACATTTTCTGACATTTTAGGATATGTTGGATACTGATGATGTTGTTTGGTGAGGAATGAAAGAGTATCTGCAGTCTCTTGGCGGTTTTGAGCTGTCTCTTGACGACTTTTAGTTAAGTTTTTGACCATTGGCTCATTTTGGTGCAAATATTCAAACAGTTCATGAATGTCAATCAGACTGAGATCCTTATGTTGCATGGCACTATTCCCAAACATTTCCCACTCAGGAAGAAGACAATTGATAAATTTGAAATTCACCTCCAAATTCTCTTTTCGCAAGTAGTTTTTGCGAAGATCATTCAACAATGTACAATACCGATGATAAGTGCTCTCCAGGTCTTCTCCGATTGTGGCTTTGAATATCTGATAATTGTTCAAAGCAGAAACCATTTTAGCTTTGTTTCCTAAAACCGTGCCCTCCATTTGCTTTCTAATTTCAGCCCATAGCTCTTTACCTGTTTCAAGGCTATCCAAACTATTGTAGATTTCATTTGGCAGTCCTTGAAGCATAAATGAATACGCTTGAACATCGGCTTTGGCACGTCGTTTCTGTTGTGTATCATACTCATCAGGAGGAACTAGTCGTTTACCACAATAACTGGAGGAGTAGCAGTTGGATCAATAACAAGATCATCATAAAATACTGCTTCCCCATGAGTGAGTGATTCCATAATTTCTTTATGTAGCTCCTGATTCTTGATAAAGTGGAGAAATCGTTTCTTCCACTGAGCATATTCTCCTCTATACAAAACCGGTGGTTTTAAATCAGTTCCGATTGTGAGTGCATCTTTAGAAGACATTTTTAAAATGATTTTTAAGGAAAATTGGAATTTAAAAATAATTTGGGCCGAAGATGGTGTTCGGGCCGAAGAATAGTTGAGCCGAATATGATGTTCGGGCCGAAGTATAGTTCGGGCCGAAGACTTGGTTAGATCAAAAAATGTGTTCGGGCGAAGATTTGTTTGGGCCGAAGGATTTGTTCGGGCCGAAGTGTAGTTCGGGCCGAAGATTGTTCGGGCCGAAGACTTGAAGCCGAAGTTTGAAGCCGAACAAGTGAGAACAGTGATCTGTTCGGGCCGAAGATTTTGGTCGTGCCGAGTACAGAAAATTGTTCTAGCTGAGCCGAAGAGTAGGTCGGACTGAAGTGTAGTTCGGGCTGAAAACAGTGTTTTGTTCGGGACGAAGATTAATTTGGGCCGAACAATAAAACTGAACTAAAGTTTGAAAAGTTGGGCCGAACTCTTTGATGAGCCGAGAACAGTGATGAGTTCGAGCCGAACACTTTGTAGCCGAAAACTGAGCCGATAACAGTGTAATGTTCGGGCCGAACTTGTTCTTGACTGGTTCGTGTTCGCAGCTTCAAAAACTCACCATTTTGATCCAATATCGTTCAATTCTTGACCAATTTCACTGATTCCAATCCCTAAATGCTCGAAAATGATTTCCTAACACATTGATCCAATAATATCCTTCAATCCATAACAATACAGCTCGAATTCTTCGAGTTTCAGAGACTTTTTGAGTTTTTCAACTTTTGCACAAAAATCACTGAATCATTGATCAATTGTTGATGGAATTGATCGAAATTTGATTCTATTGTTATTAGAATCAATGGAGAAACAAGAATATTCACTCAATTCATCGATTTAAACTGAAAAATTTGCAAATTAAATTTCAAGTGACGAACAAACTTTTTCTTCAAAAATTCTCAGATCTGAACGAATTTAGCTCGAATTTGGATCTACTCTTAGAGAGTTTTGGCTCTGATACCAATTGAGAGATCTAATATGATTGAAATGAAGCTAATTGATGATGATTTGAGTGAGATTGAAGATTCAAGTGTATGTTTTTAGTGTGTGTGTTGAGAGAGAAGAAGATGGAGGGAAGAGCTTTCAAAATGTTAATTCATACAAAATGAGAGGAAAGCTTACATCATTAGTCATCATAAGGGGTATTTATACCCTAACCTCTAAACACACTAAAACTAGTCTAATTAAGGTTAATTACATCATTTAAGCTCAAAACTAATCTTAACAATATATATATATATATATATATATATATATATATATATATATATATATATATATATATATATATATATATATATATATATATATATATATATATATATATATATATATATATATATATATATATATATATATATATATATATAGGGTTGAATTAGTTTCAAAACCAATTAAGGCTACAGAACCAGCAGAACTCAATCTAAACAATTGATTTTTGAAATGAAATGATCATGAAAGACACATTAATGTATTTGATGAGGGACCCCTAAATATTGGTTTGCATGGATGTCATTCATGCAAGTATACATATATGTATATGTTTTCATGTATGTATACATAAGTGTTATATATACATATATGTATACAAGCATGAATGACATCCATGCAAACCAATATTTGGGGGTCCCTAATCAAATATATTATTGTGTCTTCCATGATTATTTCATTTCAAAAATCAATGGTTTAGATTGAATTCTGCTGGTTCTGTAGCCTTAATTGGTTCTGATTTTAATTCTACACTACATATATATATATATATATATATATATATATATATATATATATATATATATATATATATATATATATATATATATATATATATATATATATATATATATATATATATATATATATATATATATATATATATATATATATATATATATATATATATATATGTATGAATCAAGCAACATCAATAGTTAAAGGAATACTAAGGATTGCATTCCCTAGTATTCCCTTTACCTTTACATTTCTCATTCCCTAGTTTGAACCAGCGACCCTTAGTATAACTTTGATTGAATTTAAAATGATTAGAGTAAATCATTTGAAATAATTAAAATAATAGCTAAGTCACAAGTTAATATAATAAAGAGAGTGATTAATACACTATAATTTTTATTGTGTATACTTTAACTTTTTTTTTTGAACGGTCAGTTAGTAAGTTAGTGGTTCGAGCCTATACAGTGACATACACAAGAGGTAGTATGTCTTCCCTCGATCCCTACATCTATGGGGAATAAACCCTACCAATAGTCTACGACGGGACTTGAACCCATAACTTATATGGTCATAGACAACACCTTATATTTTTCACAAACATCCATGACCTATTGTGTATACTTTAACTGTTGTTGAATATGATCCTACAATTAGCAATCTGTCATCGTTATCCTTTTAATAGTTTCTTTAAAACTTAATATAAGGAGTTAAGAATTAAAGGGTCAAAGGTGTTAAGAAGTTAAAAGCTATAAACGCCTCCGTTGACAAAATCTAAGAAGGCATATGAACTTTATACCAAACGAAGAGTTATATATAATATATACCAGTTTCATAGCCCGTCTGACTGGACACATGTTTCAAGAGATATATTAAAGAAAAGGGATTTGCTAACCATTGCACTTAGGGCAATGGTTAAGAATGATTAAAGTGGTTAATGTACAACAAATAAAGCATAACTAATTAGAGTTGGTTAATAAAATACATGGGGGGTGGTTTTTTATTAGGTAGTTTACAACTAATTTAAGCCACAAAATTTTCTTAACCATTGCCCTTAGGGCACTTGTTAGCATTTCCCTAAAGAAAAATAACAGCAAATATTAATACTTTTAAAATGACACAAGAATCCATAGCTGTAATGATAAGTTTTTACAAATTTTGATACATGAATAAATGTTACAAAAAATTTATAGACGAAATAAGACTTTTTTGTAAACGACATTTGTTGTTAACTTAGTGTAATTGTCATCTCTGTCACAACAAATGACCTTCAATACTGTTGTTAGACAATTAAAAACAATCCATACTATATAATTAAGAAGCTTAATTGTTTTTCTTAAACAGTGTTTTAAGAAATTAAAAAACAATAAAAAACTGCAGTTAGTAATTCGGAGTAGACTGTTTTTAAAAAATTAAAAACACTGAAAAATATGTAACACTATTTAGAGAAACCATTGTAACCATACTGAAATATACGTAACACTATTTAAAGTAACTGCATATGATTTTTTGCTATAAGGTAGACTTATTTTAATGTTGACCTTTATAGTATGGTTAAAAATCAGTCAAAATATTGGGTTTGCTGCACCTGTTATAACATCTAAATCACCAAAATATAATAGTCAAAATAATGAACAGTGATACAGTGAAATTGTATTGGCAAACTGTTAATATTTATAATCATATTTGATTTTTTTTATTTTTTTAATTTTTCTTTAATATGTTTAATGTGGAATATAAGCAACATAATTTAAATTGCAGGTTAAAAAGCGGAAAATTTTAATAAGTTATTATATAGAATAGTGATGTTTTGAAGATACCTGGTATCTGAAGACTGTCCTCTGCTGCTGCAAAGATGTTTCCTGTAGAGTAACATAAAATTTTTACTCTATATAATTTTACTTTTAGTGAAAACAGTTCTGATTGTATTGCTATTCGATGCATGAACTTATTTTTTTTAAGAAGTAAACAGTTGGTGTAGATAAAAAGTTGAAGAGTTGAATAACTTTACACGAAAATCACTTTACCTTATGATGCTTAGTAAAGTAGAGCTTGAGAGTAGCGCCTAAAACTGTAAGTCGTATAGCTAATAGGGTGTAAGGTTTAAATAGGGTTAAATGGTTATCAAAATCTTATAGATGGTAAAGATGTAGGTAGTTACTAATTCGCCTAATTTATTGCCAGAATTAATGTGATATCAAAAATTCCATAATTTTTGTAGTTATCTTATTTAGGTTTGATTGATTATTTAATGTTTTTTTTTTTAAAGTTGGCATCGTTTTAAAGCTGGAATCGGTTTGACTTATAATAGTCATACATTAATGTTGAAAATTGTATTAGATGGAAATCAGAACTGGAAAAAAGGAAAGATTAATGTGATTTTCAAAAATTCCGTAATTTTTGTAGTTATCTTATCGGTCTTTTATATTTAATGTTTTTATTATTTTTTAAAGCTGGCATCATTATAAAGCTGGTATTGGTTTGACTTATAAAAGTCATACATTAATGTTGAAAATTTTCGTCTAAATTGTGTATGAAATCAGAACCGGAAAAAATGAAAGAATTAATGTGATTTTCAAAATCCCGTAATTTCAATTTTTTAGCTTTTAAAATTAAAGTAGTTATAATACCTATCTTTTAAATGAATTTGCAGTATAATTTCCCTAAGATGGTTGGGTATTAAATGGAAAACATTTATCTGGAAAAATGGAAAGAATCAAAAAATGATTATGTTTTAAAATTTCGTGATAATCCCCATTAATTGTGTGATAATTCTGTTAATATCGTGTATTTTGTTTAGGAGGAGAGATAAAACAATTTGTAGAATGTAGAGAGGATTTCACATGGCCGATAGGGTAATTACATGTGGCATTGTGGACCAATGAGAAAGCTTGAAATTGATTAGTTGGTAAAATAAAATAAACCTAGGCCTCATATATAGGTTAAGATATGTTAAGAGAAATGGTATTGAAATTTACTCACTATTTATGTCTATCAATTTCTAAATTCGACATGTGTAATCCATTAATTCTTTTCTTTTATATCATCTCTTGATTTTGATAGTAGTTATGATTAAATGAGTAAGCACATAAATAATCAGAATTAGTAGGCATAGATACAATTTCTCATTTGTTAATAAAGTAATTAGCGTCTTATGACAGACTTAACCAAGGCCCACACGAAAAAAAATAAAGTGGATATACAAGAGAATATAAAACCATTTGACTATTATAATATCAAACTAGATTTATATTAAAAGTTTTTGATAACGACATTGTTTAGAACTATATTTAAGAACGGATAAAATGTGTCGTTAAAAAATGAAAAAAATGCAAAAAATGTTAATTTGATAAATATGACTATTTTATAAATTGTATTCATTCTCATTGTTGGCAAAACCTTAATTTTACAAACAAGGTTATGCATGAGACCAATTTTTGTGGTTTTAGAGAAAGTGTATAAAATTACTGAATATTACCATTGAGCTTCACTAGCTACCAAGAGGAGTTATAAGATTTTTTACTTATAATATTGCTATAACATTCCTTAAAAACACTTTCCCTCCTATAACATGATATAACACAAAGTTAAAGACCCCTCAATCATTCACAATTTTTAAAAAACAAAAAGAAACAAAATTAGAAAGATCTTTAATGAATCATTATTGTGATCATGGCGTCATAGGATGTTTGGCGGGTTAACAATGGGCACACCTTGCATTCTTAGAGTGAATGGTATGCGTGCGCCATAGAGCTAACGGTTGGGTAATGTTTTACACTGGACAAATAATAAACATATAATGTGTTTATAAGGGTATTGATCTACTACTCTTATAACCAATTGATTTTCAGATGGAAACTCATAAATTTACACTCGCCACCCTCCTATGGCGCCACTGTAGGTATGTAGGGTACCATTATCCCCGATCTCGTTGTCGTAAGACATGCGCCAACACAATAACGTTGCATTATAAAAAAAAATTACTATGTTCTTCTTCTTTTTTAAAATTTTGGAAATTGTAATTGGTTGATGCCGGATTTGTAGCTTTGTGTAATAGGAAGTATATAAGCAGAGTGTTTTTATGATTTTTTTTGTATAGAATATTATAGGATAAAAATCACATTAACTAATATGACACCCATTACATACCAAACACGCTCATCTTAAAATTGTAGCCTGAGATAAGAGTTTGACATAATTATTATATTTTTTGTGCATTTCGTATTCATTAATTTATGTCCTCTCATGCTGCGTGGTTGCCATACCGCATAATTTGCCCATTTTCTCATTTTGGGACTAGTTTCCATCAATGGTTGGCCGGAATCGTTGTTATCCACAAATGGGTTCTTGAGTTCTTCCATCCTAAACATAAAAAATATTCTGTTTACTAGTTTTAACTTTATATGTATGTATTTCTATATTTTGTACTATAAATATCCACACCAAAATTTATCATACTACCTCCGTATCAAAATAAGTGATACACTTTTTGAAACACGATTTTTGAAGCAAAAGATTAAAAAGTAGTTTAAAATAGATTAAAGTGGATAGTTAGTGGAGAATGAGCCCCACTTCTTTTGAATAAAGTGATATTAATGATGTTTAAAAGTAAAAGTAAGGGTAAAAAGGTAATTTCATTTTATTAAAGTAGATAGTTAGTGGAGAAAGGGTCCCACTTTTTTACCAAATAAGGTAAATTTTGGAAGTGTATCACTTATTTTGTTCCACCCAAAAATAGAAAGTGTATCACTTATTTTGATACGGAGGTAGTATTTAATATTAAATAGACAAAAGTTGTTTAGACTTAAAAATTAAAATTAAAATTATGTTTAGATTAAGATCAATACTTTATGATACCTTTGATAAATAAAGGGCAAAATACATAGAAGGGTAACCTACTTTCCATCAAAGTTTATTTAAAGGTATGTACTTTTGTTTTGATCACTAAAGGGTAATCTACTTTCTATCAAAGTTTATTTAAGGGTATGTACTTTTATTTTGATCACTAAAAGGTAACATACTTTCACAAGGGTATATAAAAAGGGGAAAATGACTTGCTCAACAGGTTTCTTTTACTTGTTCCAACCAAAATGAACCATACCATTCCAAACAAAATGAACTGTTACAAAAAAAGTAGTTCAAAGTGCACATATTTCTTCGATCTAAATCATATTCTACTCAAACAATAAATCAAAAAAGGGTCATGTGTTGGTTCTTGAAGTTGAGCTTCTCTATTTGATGGGTCTTGAACTTGATTAACTTGGATCACTGAATTAGTTTTGTTTCCATACATTAACCATTAATTCAAGGAAAATGGAATTTTAGACTTTGAAGGAAGAATTGATCGACTCTATTTTGACCTAGTTTGAAGGCTGTGAAACAAAACTAATTATATAAGCATTAAAGAGTCACGTGGAAAACAAATGGAAGAATTGATTACCGGTAACCGATTTCACAAGTCACATTTTACCTTTTTATATACGGTTATGAAAGTAGGTTACCCTTTAATGATCCAAACAAAAGTACATACCCTTAAATAAACTTTTATGAAAAGTAAGTTACCCTTTAGTGATCAAAACAAAAGTACATACCCTTAAATAAATTTTGATGGAAAGTAGGTTACCCTTCTATGTATTTTGCCCATAAATAAATACGAAATAAAGTTGACAAAATCAAGAACCATAGCGACCAAGGAAGTTAAAGCGACAAGTGGATTAAAGTTTGACATAACTTTTTTTCTTCTAATTATTATATACCTCCCAATTATATACGATTAACAAAATACAATAAGCCACGTACTTAGTATATCAAAAGGTTACGGTGCATGTCACAATCTAATTCTAATAGCGTATGAGAAATGCTTTTTAACAACACTAAATAAACTTAGAAAATCTCTTGTTAAATAAGCTATTAAAAAAGTTTTTGATCAAATATATATAAATTTAGATTAAACTTTTATTGTGTATTGAAAAAGACTTATAAAATAAAAGATTTTTGAAGTAAATTCTTTTTGCTAGAAGGTCACATACCTTTAAATGATCTACAATAAATATTAAAAACTTCGTAAAAAATTTGAATTAGAGATGCTCTTAGCACTATCTGGACACCTCATATCTTTATATATAATGCAGTTTTAAAAGTTGAAATTACAACCACCATCACTACCGCCACCACCATCCGTGACTACCACCAATTCATCACCGTAGATATAGTCACCGGTCAAAATTCACAACTACCCTTCTATTAAGTTATTACTTCCTTCGTATCACAATAAGTGATACACTTTCTATAAATGAGTGTTTCATAATAAGTGATACACTTCAAAATTTACCTTATTTGGCAAAAATATGGGACTTAACCTCCACTAACTATCCATTTTAATAAAATGAAATTACCCTTATACCCTTACTTTTACTTTTAAAACTCATTAATATCACTTTATCGAAGAAAAGTGGGACCCATCATCACTAACTACCTACTTTATTATATTTTAACACATATTTTAATCTTTTGCCTCAAAATTCATGAAAGCTCAAATTTACTAGTTATTATGATACTGAGGAAGTATTAATTTACTTAATATGCCTAATTAAAAACGTGCAATTATTTATCAATCATCCTCTTTTTTTCAATTATGAAGAGATTTTTTTTTTTTGTCGCCATTGAAACGGTTGAATAACTAGCACCACAAAATCCCCCCCCCCCCCCCCCCCCCCCCCCCCCCCTTTTCTTCTATTGGCAAGAGTAAAAAATGGAGTAAAATGCAATTCAGAAAATTCTCATCACTTTCATTACTGATTAGGTTTGGTTTATCATCCCGACATCGACTGACGTGGGTCTGATTCTGTCAAAATTTTATCCCTTACACCTTGATTTTAGGGTCTTTAAATCCATCCGCCATTACAGTATATCCGTTATATTATATCCATTTTATCATCATCATTCTTCGCTCTCATCACAACATCAGGCATCTAATCCACTCAATTTCTCTTCCTTTCTTCAGGTAAAAAATTTCGTTTTGTTTCTTGCTCATACTTGTATGAATTGATGTAATGTTATTTCGATTTTTTGTACGATTTGTTTTGATTTCTTCATGTCATTGTAAGATTAAATTAGACGAATTCGGAATATTATTTAAGTAACTGTTACCGATTTCGTTGCTTCATTTCTGGAAATCGTAGAGTAGATCTAAACTTAGCGCCTTATTCTGTTGTTAGATCTAATTTATGCAAGCAAAAAAAATAAGAAATTAAAATTTTCTGGTGTTTTCCTTCGTTTTAGATCCATAACTCAATGCTGTTGATTTAATTACTCAGTGTGAAGAAAAAATCGATCATTATTATATTTTTAGGAGAAAAGAAATTCAAATTGTTGTGTTCGATTTCAAGAAATTATATCATCCATAAGAACCCTAATTGTGTGGATTAACTGCTGGTCAAATGACTAATTTTAGACCCAATGGTCATAATCGCTACTTTTATGGTTAACACTGAACTCATTATTCTTTCATTCTATGAAGAAAAATATGGTTTGTATTAGGCAAAATTCCAAATTTGAGTTATACTTTTGAAATAAAACAAATTTTTTGAAGGTGTGGTGTATAGTAGTTTTCACCTTTTTCACTTTAATTTGTTGAATAAAAATAATAATCTATGCATTTTGGTGAACCAAAACATGCCAATTGTCGAGTTGAATGCGAGTTAATCATTAATGGATACAAAACTCCCATAATTCCCCCTTCTCGGTTTTTATTTTTATTATTTTTATTTTTTATAAATTATTAATATTAATAATTGTGGTGGGTGAAATCTGGTGGGAAAGTTTAGTGTTTTGATAAAACTTGTAGTAGGTAAGAAACATGCGTGGACGTTGTTCAAGCCATGTAATTTTAGGTGCTAATCATTAATGACTTTGACTAATTGCTAATCATATAGATTAATCATGTCACACGTTTATAATTAAGCGTCTAAACAAGCAACATTAATGGCTTTTATATGATATAATTATTGGCATAATTAGTCCATCCATGATTATAACCCATTAATATCACTTGTTTATTGCTAAAGATCTCTTACTTTTTGCTTGAATTATGCTTTAATTTACCATTTTTTTTAATGCAGGTGACTATTCACATATAGACAAAATGGAAGTTATTGGGGGTTAATCCAATTTATATGGCTTTGGCTGGTAATAATCTTATCTACACTTTGACTTTTGTAGTCAAACACTGTAAATCTCAAATTCATAGTTGATATAAACAAATTTAAAGAAATTTTTTCAATATATTGATCTTGAATTTGAGAAATAATCGGTTGACTTAAAAGTCAATGTGCATATCTATGTTTCTCTAACTCGTGTTTCTTGATCTGATATATATATATATTTTTTGTAGATTTGTCAGTGTGTCGGGTTTCAGAAAATTTAGAATTTGTGGTTATTCGGTGTGAAAAAAAGGCGGGAAATTACTCTGGAAATAGAAAATTTGGCATGGAATTTGAATCAGAATTTACAAGACTCAAAAAATCATCTACTTTTACCACTCAAGTTATTAGTACCGCTTGGGCTCGTAAGATACCTATTAATGAACAATATCATGAATTTTTGTAATCAAAATCTCACAATTTCAATTTCAATCTCATTTTCGTATTCTTTCTCTTCTAATTAAGAAGAACCAATTAATCATCTCACCTCAACTTTGAAGAATTCACCTTTTTACACTTCAAATTATGTCTAAAGCTGATGATGATGATTCTGACTGCCCGGTGCTGCCCGGGCTGCCCGACGACATTGCAAAGCACTGTCTTGCCCTTGTCCCAAGATCAAATTTCCCAAAAATGGGAAGTGTGTCAAGAAAATGGAGGTCTTTTATTAAAAGCAAAGAGTTTATAACTGTCAGAAAACTTGCTGGTTTAGTTGAAGAATGGATTTATGTTCTGATTAAGGATTATGAAGGAGACGGGACCCACTGGGAGGTTTTGGATTCTGTTGGAAACAAACGGGCCGTTTTGCCCCAAATGCCCGGGCCCGTTAAAGTGGGTTTTGGGGTGGTTGTTTTAAATGGGAAACTTATTGTGATTAGTGGTTGTTCCATGATTGATGGTGTTGGGTCAGTTTTGTCTGATGTGTATCAGTATGATTCTTGCCTTAACAGGTTTGTTCCATCATTTATCTTTCTTTTTTTTCTTCCTTGTATTTAAACAGATAATTCTTGTAACGGGTCGGGTTGACCCAAAACATATTCTTGTCTATTTTAATTTTTTTTTGATAATCGACTAGTGTGTTAAATATGATTACAAAAGTTATGATTTTTTATTTATTAATAGAGAATTACAGAAATTGTCCCGGTGGTTTTATGAATTTTCCGATTTTGTTCTAAACTTTCTTTTTTCGTGATTTTTGTCCCTATGGTCTATAAATTTCATATTTTTTTGTCCATTTTGACCTAAAATGACCAAAATACCCTTATTTAAATTTATTTGTTAAAAAGTTCTGAAATTTTTTTGTAAGGGTATTTTGGTCTTTTTAGATAAAAAAGATGAAATTTGAAGACCATAGGGACAAAAATCACGAAAAAAAAGGTTTAGGAACAAAATTGGAAAATTCATAAAACCACAGGTACAATTTCTGTAATTTACTCTATTAATAACACTTTGGGTTTCAAGTTTCTACCCATTTAACCCATTTTCATTTTAGCTATTTTCTCTAAATTTTACCAGTTCCAACTTTTTAGAGAGATAAGCTTAACTTAATTTAACCATGTGACACTAAAATGGTACTAAAACGGGTTGAAATTGCCCACTCTTAACACAAACACACATTTTCTGGCTTAACTAATGATAACAACCCTTAATAATTTTATGAATTTAATGTTAATTATTATTGTATGATTGCAGTTGGAGCAAGATTGCAGACATGAACGTACCTAGGTTTGATTTTGCATGTGCAGAGGTAAACGGGCTGGTTTATGCAGTTGGTGGTTATGGTGAGAATGGTGAGTCACTGTCATGTGCTGAGGTGTACAACCCTGAATCCAACAAATGGGCCCGAATCGAATCCCTTAGACGCCCCCGTTGGGGTTGTTTTGCGTGCGGGTTCGAGGGTAAACTTTATGTTATGGGCGGGCGCTCAAGTTTCACCATTGGAAATTCAAGGTTTGTTCATTTTATCACCTTTATAACACACATACAAACACCACCATATTATAAAGTTATAGAAATTGTACCTGTGGTTTTCTAAATTCTGTGATTTTGTCCTTATACTTTTAATTTCATGTTTTTTATCCCTATATTTTTAGTTTCATCATTTTTGTTTTTGTGGTCTTCAAATTTCATTTTTTCCATCCATTTTGACCTAAAATGACCAAAATACCCTTGTAAATATTTTTTCTGAATTTTTTAATTTATTTTTCAATTTTCTAATTTTTTTCATCTTTTTCGCTTGACCTAAAATGAACACGCTAACAGTTATCGTCTCCTTCCAATCAACACTTGCCGATGAAAAGGGTATTTTGGTCATTTTAGGTCAAAATTAATGAGAAAATGAAATTTAAAGACCATAGGGACAAAAACCACGACATTAAAAAGTACAAATATAAAATCATAGAAATTGGAATACCACATGCAAGGTTTTAATATACGGAATCGAGCCTCGAGGCGTTTTTCTTTAGCCTCACAAGGCGTAAGCCTCGAGGCGAACCGAGGCGTAACATCGAAGCGGAAAAAATAATAATATACTTCCTCCGTATCACAATAAGTGATACACTTTCCATTTATGGGTGTTTCATAATAAGTGATACACTTCAAAAGTTACCTTATTTGGCAAAAATGTGGGACCCAACCTCCACTAACTCTCCACTTTAATAAAGTGATATTACCCTTATACCCTTACTTTTACTTTTAAAACTAATTAATATCACTTTTATCAAGAAAAATGGGACCCATCATCCACTAACTATCCACTTTAATATATTTTAACCCTACTTTCATATTTTGCCTCAAACTCCGCAATCTTCCAAATGTATCACTTATTATGATACGGAGGAAGTATAAAATATCATATAACTCATTAAAAACAACACAAAGTATTTATATAACCCGAATATCAAGTTTAAAACGTCATAATTAAAGTTATACTCACAAAAAGACCATCTTTGTTTAAAAATTAAATGTACAACTAGGTTTGTTGACGTGTACAACCCGGAAGAGCACACATGGCACGAGATGAAAAACGGATGTGTGATGGTGACAGCTCATGCGGTAGTTGGAGAAAAACTGTTTTGTATCGAATGGAAAAACCCGAGAAAACTTGCTATTTTTAACCCTAAAGATAACTCATGGAAAAAGGTTTCGGTGCCCGTTATCGGGAGCTCGACTGTCGGGTTTCGGTTTGGAATAATTGAAGATAAATTATTACTTTTTTCACCAGAAGAAGATCGGGTAGGATTTAACACGTTGTTGTATGACCCGAATGCAGCTGATGGGTCAGAATGGCAAACTTCAATGATTAAACCCTCGGGTTTATGTGTGTGTTGTGTCACGATTAAGGCGTAATCATTGGTGATTTGTAGGGTTGTTTGTTTTTGATTGTTTTTGTTTTTTTGAATTTAAATTGTTGTGTTTTGTTTTGGTTGTTAAATTTGTTGTGTAACTGGGATTTTGTGGATAAACATAACTATTGTTTGGTTAAGAATGATTTGTTTTTAGATAAGTGTAGCGATTTGAAGGTATATTTAGTTTTAGTTTACTCATAACATTTTTTGTTGAAAACTCAAATACTCAATAATCTGCTATGATGTAGTGAAATTTTTTTCCGAATGAGTTTCTAAAAGTTACATGTTTGATCTCTTTATTGGTAAATATGATGACGAGGAAGGTTTGAAAATAACAACAATTACACGAATAAAACTTAGGATATCCTAGGTCCTCTAGGAGAGTTCGTTATAAACTAGATTATTGGAATCCTAAAGTTTTTTGTTGAAAGCTCGAGTTACTTTTCAAACATAATTGATTGTATGACATCATTTTTTAATCATTTTAAAAAGGGATAATTGTTTTTATATCCTTGTAAAATTTCACAAATTATTTTTATATATCCTTCTTAAGTTCATAAATGATCTCTATATCCTTATAAACTTTGTAATTATCTTCATATCCTTGTAAATCTGTAAAACTCTCTTTTATGTCCAAAAACCTATTTTAATACTTATTAAATTATTATAATATCAACAATTATCAAATAAGTATGCAACATATCTGTTGATTATGTATTAAAAATCATGTTTATTTGTCTGTAATATTGATATTATCACAATTTAATAAATAAATAAATAGGTTTTTAGACATAAAAAAAAGTTTTAAAGGTTTAGAAGGATATAAAGGTAATTATAAAGTTTAGAAGAACATAAAGATAATTTATGAATTTGACAATGATATAGAAACAATTTATGAGTTTTACTAGGATATAAGAACAATTATCCCTTTTAAAAAGGGTGATTTTATACCAGAACTTTTAATATATCACAATCAGTGCTTAATATAGTTGTACAGTTAGTTGTAAAACTTATATTATGTGGTGTATGATATAAAAATTATGGTGTATAAATAAATTTCATTTTAAAAATAACTGAACCCATAACCAATTATTTCGAATAAACTTATCAATTAGACTTTTTCCGTATCAAAATAAGTGATTAATTTTCTATTTTTTGGCAGCTTTAAAAGACTGATAATTTATGATATTTAATTAAAAAATAGTAAAACCTACATTTACTAATTATTATTTTTAATAGTGTGAAATGTCCATTTTACATTTACATTTAGTTATTATAAACATCTTACTCCTTTATAATGTGTTTGAGACTACTAAATTTAGAAACTTCTTAAACTTAAACTTAAACTTTTTTCTACTTTTAGTAATGATCGATACATTTTACGTTACACTTTATTTGCTTTATTTGCTTAACAAATGTACCGATATGCTATTAAATATACTACTTTGATGAGATTTATTATTTTGTAGGTCGGAGCCTAAAATGATCTAATTTGATTAAATTAACCAATGAAGGCCAAGTTGATTAAGTCAAAGTAGAAATTTACAAGAATAATCAAAATCTAATGGACTTAATTGGAGATACAACATGACCGACATATATTAATTTAAGAAGTTGGATCACAAAATAGGGCTAACATATACAACTAAAAAGAAGTTCACATTATATGGACACGGCCCGCATCGAAAATAAAAGGGGACTTTTATTTGAAGACATACAACCTGATATACATTTAAAAGAAAAGAACCGACATATCTTTTGGAGGAATGAAAGTTTTAAGTTGGTCAAATAGTTATTTAAATGTTGGAGGTGATAATGACAAAAAAGAGAGAGATAAATACAATATTTAAAAGCAAGCACATGAAAAGGGATTAACCAAATCGACTTAGGAAATGTATAAGACCGTGCGTAACGCGTGACCCGACCAACGGTCGCGACCGGCCACCTCAGCCTCGGCGACGCGTCGCCGCCGTTACGGACTCGAATCTCCGACGCGTCGGGGTGCTCCAACGGTCGACTATTCGACCGTTCGAGTCGACCGTTCAACGGCTCAATTCCTCTTCCAACGGCATTAAATCTTCAAACAAACACCTACTTTTTTACCCTATAAATACCCAATTCTTCTACCAAATAATTCACAACTTTTATTTCTCTCTAAAACTCAAACACACACTCATTTCTTTCAATCATCATCTCTAAAAATGTCTTCCTCCAAGAACAAAGGAAAGGCTACAAAATCTCGGCGCGAAGCACCCTCTACTACACCCTCTCAATCACCCTCGATCAACTTTCGACCACCCGGTTTCGTACACCAAACTAGTCACCAAATCCCACAAGGTTATCAAAATAATCCATTTGCTCCCCCTACTTCCCACAACCATACCAACCACAACAACAACCACCACAATATCAACAAGTACCACAACAAGGTTATCAAAATTATTTTGGTGGGGACCAATACGACCACCAAAATTTTGATCCTTTCGCCGGGCTCGACCAATACGACTACCAACCACGAACACAAAGTGGTTCCCCCGCCACTCCAGCCGCGCCCCTCGACGTCGAGTCTTCCGAGTCGTCCGACGAGCCCGAGCCCGTTGTAGCGCCAAAAAAGGTACCAAAAAGGCGTCAACCACCGACAAAGGGGGTGACCGGCGGAAGCGCGTCATGGACGAAGCTTGAAGAGATAGGGTTATGCAAGGCTTGGATCGACACTTCCGAAAATGTCATCAAGACGAACTCCAGGGCTAAATGTGGATTTTGGCAGGATGTGTTAGTTCGCTTTGCGAGCGAAATGGGTGGGACGAACCGAACATACGACTCCCTCAATTGCAAGTGGAAGAGTAGGCTTCGTCCTAAAATTACAAACTTTTGTGCGATCTATGACAACCTCGTACAAAGAAACCCAAGTGGGGCGAACGACCAAATTTTGTACGAGCGGGCTTGTGGTGAATTTAGTGTTGAACATGCAGGGGAGTTCACAGAGGTGGAGTACTGGAGAATTTTGAAGGACCATCCAAAGTGGAAGGATGTTGAACACCCAAAACAGTTGGCGATGTTCGCGAAGGCTAGGGGGAAAAAATCAAGGACTTCGTCATCATCAGCTGCACAAGGTTCAGGGGTTGGTCCAGAATAGGAGGATCAATATGATGAAGAAGTGGAAGTTCCACCCCCTCGACCAATGGGGCGGGACAAGGCGAAGAAGAAAGCAGCGGCATCGTCATCAGCTGCTCAAAGTTCAGATTACGGTGCCCCCCCGCCATCATCGGCTCAGGAATTAGTCGGGCATTGGAAGGAGGCCACGGACGAATTTTTTGACTTCCGCAAAGCGAACATATCTGATTTCATGGAGATACAAAAGGATACCCAAGAACTCAAGCACATGGAATTCTACAATTCGTCCCATGATCACCTCACCGGCAGAAATCTTGAGTGGGTTTTGGCAAAGAAGGCGAAAATCAGGGCCAAATATAATTTGGACTGATAGTTTATTTTTTTTTAGTATTTCATGTAATGTTATTTTTATTTATGTTTTTTTTTAATTATTAATGTAATGTTTTTTTTATAATTAATGTATTTGTTTTTAATTATTAATGAAATTTAAATTAAAAAAAAATAAAAAAAATCCGAACGGTCACCCATTACGGGCATTTGGTCGCTGTCTGGTCGTGTGTTTGATCAGGAGAGAGAAAGCTGATGTGGCGCAGATGTGGCAGGGGTGACCGAACTGCGAACGGTCACCCATTACGCACAGTCTAAAAGTCACCATAGGCATCCAATTGAAAATCATGATTACACGGAGGAAGTCAGGGGGCGAAATTATCAAACGGACGAATAAGACAACTCTTTATTTTTGCAAATATACCCAGCCGCAAAGAACCCCACTGCCGCACATTGGGACTTTAACGATCTTTCGAAGCAGGCAGGTGACGAAACAAAGAAAGAACCCCAACACCACATCCGCAAATTTAATACCACACAGACGTATTCAAAAAGAAAACCCAGCCGAAACAGTCACGGACGAACGAAGATCAAACAGTAGCCGACCAAGATGAACTCTTTTAATATATTTGGTTTGATTTTCTTCTCAATGTTAGGCTAATCTTTTTATGATCACTATTAGGAGTAGGTTTCAATTTATTTCTTTAATGCATGAACTATACTATTATTTGAACAATTTATGGTAGTTTATTCAGTTACGTTGATTTGGTTCGTTATGATTATTATTTGTTTTCCGTAATTTAACTCTTATTTGTTTTGTTAGATTAAGTGTAAGACAACTTTATAGTGGTTGGACCGATCGTGCTTAACCATCCTTTGTGATACTATAGACGCTTGGTGCCAACTCACACAATTTGTGCCCAGATTTGGTCTAGTAGAATAAATATTAACGGTTTTGTCTATGAAACCCTAAACCCTAAATTAAGTAAAATAATCATATTTTGTGACATTAGAGAAAAGATTGATTCTGAAACTAGTAGTGATTGCATTCGTCTCCTATAGTTTTCGTCTAAAAATTGTAGTTTAGTTAGTTTATAATTTTACTTAGTTTTTAGTTCTTTTAATTATTTGCGCTAAAGTTTTAATTAGTTCTATCAAACAATTTTCCAAATTTTCATTTAAATCAATTAATAACTAGTCTGCTAACCTAAGCTCCTCAGTGGATTCGATCCTTACTTGCCCTGGCTAATAGGTGTAATTAAGGCATTTATTTTCTCGATAGTCTACGACCTGTCAAGTAACATCTTAAACACCACTAAAATAAAAAAATGTTGCTTACAAGATTCGAACACAAGACCTTTTCTGAGTACAAATTGTGTGTTAACCGATTGATCTAAATGACACTTTGTTTAATCCTAAATAAACAACCAAGATAACACTGCAAAACGTCGAAATTGTTCCTTGTTTAATTTCGGATACAATTTAATATGTATTCTAGAAGGTCTTACCACTAATCTTATTCAACACTTATTGAAGGTAACGTCTTGACTATTGCAAAAAAAAAAACTCTACATTACAGGCCAATTAATTTCGATATCCAACATAACGCATAAACTTAAAACGCACAGTCAACCAGCAACCACTATCCGCCCGACCACAACCAGCAACCACTATCACTACCATCGTCACCACCCACTACTTAATCGCCGTCAAATTTAGTCACAGGGTAGCCGCCACCGTATTGCGCGGGTAACCTGCTAGTTACTAAAATGACTCGAAATAAACTTATAATTCATTAATGAGAAGTGATATTTAATCCTATCATTTGGTCCTACTTATAGTCTTACACTCCTATCCACTTGATAGGATGATATGTGTACTCTACTATTTTTTTCTCTTAATATTATCCTTTGACTTTAACACGAGTAGGAATACGAATAAGAACATATACGAAGTAATAGAATTAAATATCATTACTCTTTATTAATTACCCACTTTAATCAATAATCGGAACTATTAGAATTTAGAAACCTCAAAAGTATTGGCGGCAATATACACTTATTATTCATTTTAGGTCTCCTCCCACACTCTCTGCCGTGCTCCGCCACAATGTTCGGAGCTCAGGCATCTTCTTCCCCTTTCGGAACTCCATCCGCCACGCCGGCGTTCGGCACTCCGTCCTCCACCTTCGGCATTCCATCGTCCACCCCTGCATTCGGCACTCCTTCCTCAACGCCAGCCTTCGGAACGCCGTCAACGCCCTCATTCGCCACCGGCTTCGGTACATCACTATTCTCCACTCCGTTCTCTCAGCAACAGCAACAACAGCAAACGTCGCCGTTTCAGCAACAAAGCTCGAGTGCGTTTGGATTTTCGACTCCATTTGGGGCTTCTACGCAGGCGAATAGTAATATGTTCGGGCAGACAACACCTTCTGCGACGCCGTTTAATGCTCAGTTAACCACTCAGATGGCTCCTGTCGCTCCGCTTCCTTTCTCTCTCGCCGATCGAGACATTCAGGTAAATACATATGTGTATTACACTTTCAACAATCGAAACCCTAACCCTAATTTTTCATCAACTGTCTCAATTACTCTATTCATGTAGCGCATTGACTTGTTTTGTTGTGTGTCTCACCAGGCAATACTTGATGCTTACAAAGATGATATTGCAAACCCTAAGTATGCATTTAAGGTTGGATTTCTTTTGCTTTTAGTAGATCCAGCTTAAGTATTAGTATAATCAGTTTTACATAGAACTGCACACTTTATTCTTACTGTCCTACTTATGGCAATTGCAGAAGTGGTCTTCCTGAAGCTGTTATTATTTATAAATTTTATTCATATTCTTTTTCAACTATGCTGTATAATTGTTAAACTTCAGATCAAAAACTAAATTTACAACCTTGAATATATATAACTTTTACAAGATTTTATGTTCTGCAGCACTTGCTATTCAGTGTGACTGATCCACAATTTAGGACAAAGCCTCCTGGTGTATCAGATGTAAGCTTACAAGTATCCCATTCTTGTTGGTTTCATGTTTTGAATTTGGATATTCATCACATTAAGTTTTTCTGTGGAGTTTTTACTTCCAGAAAATGAATTTTAATCAATTTATTAATATTGGCAATTAGTTTATGATTACCAGATAATGTGGGCAGAGGCAATGGGCAAGCTAGAAGGCATGGAGAGTTCCAATCGTGAACGTCTTTGGCCTCAACTTGTTAAGGGTTTCAAAGATCTATCTGAACGCCTAAAGGTATATAATATTATTATGAATTATGAATATGCTTTTATTCTGAATTAATAGAACTAGTATTGAATGTGGTTATAAGTTTGTATTGAATGATTCATGATTATATAAATTTATGCAGCTTCAAGATGAAGTCATACTTTCAGATGCTGAGAGACTGCAAATGACCCAAACCAATGTTAAAGTGGTACACTCATCGATTTTCCATTTGAGATTGCAAAATGGTCGGGTCGGGCTGGTTTTTTAGTTTTTGAAAGCGGGTTAGGATCAAAACATGTAATATCTTGTAGGGGTTGTTAGGTTCACCTGAACAATTTTTCTCCAAAATATTAATTTTTTATATGAACATTTTCAGTAATAATCTAACTGAATATAATGATTTAAGAAGTTTCATGCATTAAGTACACTTTGGGCTATTATTATTTATTTATTTAACCCGTTAGAGATAAAACATACCCTAAATCAACCCATTCATAAATCATAAGTAAACGGGTCAACGTATTAATTACATTTTTTTACAGCTTCAAAGGCATTTCCAAGCTGATACTTTCCCTAGGATAGAGAGGCTGAGACAATCAGAGAAATCATTACAAAGGCGCCTTCTAAGGGTACAAAACATCTAATTTTATCCATGTTTTTTTTATCTTGTTAATTTTAAATTTAATTTTGCATATTTGATTTAGTTAATGAGAATACTGGAAGCATTAGAAGCCAAAGGCTTTCGGTTACCTTTGACCAAAGGAGAAGTTGAACTTGCTGAGAAATTGGCTACAATAATCAGACAGGTTGGTACTCATGCTTTTTTATATTTTAATGGTTTGGAATTACTAAAATACCCTTACAGTTAAAAGGATCTGGAGCTGAACTGACAAGAAGGGTTCAGAATCTGCAGACTGTAGCCCGTGTGCAAGCAAATGGGCATGGTGGCGGTTTACCAGGATCAACTAAAATACACGAACAGAGTCTTGCTGATATGCATGAGGTACTTCTTTCTTGAAAATACCAGTTTTTTTTTCTTTTTTTTATTATTCTTTTTTTATTTTAGATGCGGAAAAATGGGCGGATTGGGTAACAGACTAACAGGTTAAAACAGGCTGTGTATTTTTTAACTTTTCGCACCCATCAATACTTTCTGTCCAATGTTTTTGAATTCTGTTACTTATTTATGTATTAATTATTACAAAAGCTTAAACCGTTAAAATATAATTTTTATTTATTAATTTTGAGTATATTTTGATGGTCAAAACTGGTCAGATCTATCAGCACCTTTTTTTATATTTTTAACATAACTGAAATATTAAAAATGATTACAAAAACTACACAGATTGATATAACACTTTAGCATATTTAAACAAAGCAAATTAGGAAGTGATATTTACCTTAATTATAATATTTAATAAACACGGCCCGTTTCAGTTTTATCTTGTTTTTATATATAATGAATTAATGTTGATTGAAATGAAATGAATAATAAATTGTTATAATTACAGGTTTTACAACAGCAAACAGAAGCTGTTGCAAGGCTGGGAAATGTGTTGAAACGAGATATACGAGACATGGAGATAATAATGGCAGAAGACACTCAAATGGCTGATGCGTAGACAGAATTAAAGCCGTAATCTAAATCTCGTGTTGTATTTTGATTTTTAATTAAATAAACCCTTTGTGTTTTGCTGTTTTCTTTTTTGATAATTCAAGTTTAAAAAACTCTTGAAGGCCGCTTAAAGATAATTGGTAGAAATGAGTCCGAATATATTTTATTTACGACTGTTTTTTTACTGGTTTTACGACTTTTAACGTTTTACTATAATACATATTTATGTAAAAAGATAAAATAATATAAATGTCAAGAGCTAAATAATTACATTCACATACATATATAAGCGTGTTTAAAAAAAATTTATATTTTTATGCGTTCTCAAAGTCGAATCTTTTCAAAAATATACTATATAATTTAAGTGGGCTACACACAAATGGACATTTCCGAACTATTCAAAAAGATCAAAAATGGTTTTTTTTTTTTATAAAGGGAGAATGTAAACGAGCAACAAGTTACATTGCTAGCTTTTTGAATTGCAAAACGGAACTTAAATACGACTTTCTTCACACCAAATTTTACCTAAGGATGTGGTTTTTTTTTCTTCTAAAAGGGAATTGAGTAAAAAGAAAGCAATATAAATTAGTGGAGATAAAAACTAAAAGTAAATAATATTTGAGCAACATATGATCCAAATAATGTGTTATCCCAAATTCCCAATATAACTAAAAGCAGAAAGTATAACAGAAAACGCTTCTTCCATAAAAAAAAGTACTTTCCTTTCCTTAGAGAATAAGAGATATTTTCAACCACTGATGTGTGACATCTCATCATTAAAAATACAATTTTCTTTAACATTACAACAAAAACTAATATGCCAAAATTAACTACAACTTAATCATCATCAACCAAAAAAAAAAACATAAGTCAATTCTCAAACGTTTGACACTTGACTTATGTTCTAATCCTTTCGAGACTTTCGGAAACCGTTTTCATTCGGGGTCGGGTTTCAGGTTCAAATTCAGTACATGCAAGGGCCAAGTGAAACACGATTAGCACTTCTTTTTTCGCGTGTACTTCTTGTAGCAACATTGGATCAACCATATCTGATAACGGGGTTTCCTCCTCAAACCCCTTGCGGACCCACTTCACTAAATCCGGGAGCTCGGTTGAACTCGAGGTCGTCGGAGACAAAAGCTCCGGCGACTTTCCGGTCAATAATTCAAGTAATACTACACCAAACGAGTAAACATCCCATTTTTGAGTGGGCCGGTTGGCTGATACACGGGTGCTCGGTAGTTGTTGACTTTTTCGGGTTGGGTTGACTTTAAGTATGGAAGGGCTCCACCCATGAAGCCACCCGAAGACGGCGGGTTGTTGCCGGTAATGGTTATAAGACGGTTTAAACCAAAATCGGATATATACGGTTGATACTCGTTATCGAGGAGAATATTGGAGGGTTTAATGTCTCCATGGACAAATTTTCGTGGACTACATTCGTGGAGATATGCTAACCCTCTTGCGGTTCCTTTTGTGATCCTTAGCCTTGTTGACCACGAAATAGTAGTCAACGGTTGACCTAATTTTACGTTTATAAAAATAACATTATCAATAAAATAAAATAAAATAAAACATTAATTTGCGTAAAACATTTCATAGTATGAAAACAAAAAGTAAGAAAGTACCTCGTAATGCGGAAGCCAAGTTACCATTTGAAATGAAATCACTGATTAGTAATTTTTCATCAGGAGCCCAATAATAAGCTCTCAATTTCACCACATTTGGATGTTTCACCCTCCCGATCGCCTGAACCTCCGCCACAAACTCCTTATACCGCTGTTCACCGCCCTCACCCAACCGTCTCACGGCCACCGGAATCCCGTTTCCGAGCACTACTTTGTACACAATTCCCAACCCACTTTTTCCCAATACATAAGCAGAAGCTCTTAATAACTCATCTAGCTCAAAACTAAAACCTTTATCAATTGCCACCAGCTCTCCACCGGCGGCAGCGGTGGTGCCGCCACTATTGCCTAGTGGCACTACCTTTTTCCGATTCAGCCTCCGAATCTGTGCTCGGAAATCCACTCACACAAGGAAAAGAACAGAATTTTGATTTCTGATTGCCACCAAATCTAACTTTACCGGTACAACTGCAACCATTTGAATCTTTTTTCCTCCAATATAAATAAACAATAATTAATCCAATTAATGCCACTCCAAATGCATCCGCCACCGAAATTAATATAATTAAACCCGGTTTCAACCCTTTTTTGGAGTCATGATTATCACTCGCCGGAGTAAAACTTTGAGTTCCCGGAGGAATTGCCGAACTATTATCCTGGCAGGTTTTCTGCAATGGAAATCCGCAAAGTGACGGATTGTTTAGAAATGCCGTCGGACCTTGATTTGCGAAGGAGCCCGTTTGGGGAATTTTTCCATCGAAATTATTGTGCCGGAGATCAAAACTAACGGTCAACGGTAAATCACCTAATGATTCGGGTAGCTTTCCGGTGAAATGATTGAAAGAGAGATTTAGGGTTCCAGATAATGATTTTAATTGGCCGATATCGTAAGGCAACGACCCGTTAAAGGAATTTGAAGAGAGATCAAGTTGAACTAAATTCGCCAGCTCCGGGAATACGCCTGCCGGAAGCTCGCCGGAGAATTGGTTTCCGGCGAGAATTAGCCGCTGTAGCTGCCGGCAATTACCTATGAACTTCTGGATGGATCCCGAGAGTGAATTATGCGATAAATCAACGTTTTGGAGACGAGGGGGATTGCAAATCGACGACGTGAGCTCACCGGAGAGATTGTTAGCGACAGAAATATGCTATGAAGCGACGTTGCGTTGAAGAGTTCGTCAGGAATTGAGCCGTAGAAGTTGTTATTGTGTAAATTGAGTCGCCGGAGATACACTAAATTCCCGAGCTCCGACGGAATGTAACCCCGGAGGTTTCTTCCAGGGAGTGCAATTCCGACAACACGTGGGTCGGAAATCCCGGAAATGTTGGCGCACGTGACACCTGTCCAGTGACACGGTGCACTATCGTTGTCGTTCCAGTCGGATAAAACGCCGCCGCCGTCGACGGCGGATTTTATGGAGAGCAAAGAGAGTCCGTCGGAGGTGAGACCGGTGGCATAATTAAGAAAAAATATTAAAGAGAAGACCCCATTGACATAAAGCTTCAACATGCTAAAATTTGTTGAAGAATTGTTTTTGTTAAGTCAATGTTTCTTTGAATTGAGAGAATGGTATAATGGTATTTGATGAAATTGGTGACGGTGGTTGGTGGTGGTGACGACGGTGGAGGAAGGTGGTGGTGGGTGGTGGTATTTATGAAGAAATAGACAGCAAGGACCCCACCCACATTGGTACTTAGAAGTAGAAGGAAAGCAATGGGGGATTTTTATGTGTATTCTTCTACAAAATCTAATTGTTATTCATGAAAAAATAATTATTTAATACTGAGAGCAATCTTCCCCTATATATGGAGCTACACATGATTTAGTTTTGACACATCACCTGTTTCGAGCTCTTTGATTGGATGATAATGCCATGTGTAATTCACTGGTTGGTCAACTGATTCCTCACAAACTTCACAATACGTAATTTACGTTTGAATCAATGTAATTCTTTAAACCCTAATTTTTTCTGTGCAAAAAAAACCCTTAAACGCGTTTACTTTTAGGTGAAATCAGCGGTTTTACTTTTAGTATTGTGAAGGTTTACTAGGCGGATTCTTAATTCGCGGCGTTAGGAGGTTTACTAGGCGGAATCTTCAAAGGAGGTGCCGACACCGGCGAGTCAACCCGACAGCAATACTCAGCCACCATGGCGCTCATTAATTCGATTGAATCGGAACTGGTTTCGCTATCGGATTCTGAATTGAGGGATCGGACTACTCAATTGAAGCAGCGAGCTCGTCAGTTTTCTCAATCATTGGATTCTATTTTGCCTGTAAGTATATATCTCATTTGTTTGATTGTTACAAGTGTTGTTTGCTTTATTGATTATCAATTTTATGTGTAATTTGCAGGAGGCGTTTGCTGTCGTGAGAGAAGCTTCAAAAAGGGTTCTAGGTCTTCGTCCTTTTGATGTTCAATTAATAGGTATAATACACGAAATCATATATCATGATCCTTTGTGTTGGATTGAATCTGCTACATAATGAAAATTGAAATGAGAAATGAGACTGCATAATTTTTCTAAAAACACCTAAAAAGTCAATACATCAAATTTTCATTGTATGTAGAAGAATTCTCAAAATATGATGCTGAAACCACTTATGTTTATCTTGATTAAGGTTAATTATGTCACCATTTGATGTATTTAAATGTAATCATAGAAAACTCACACTTAGATCAAGCATGGAAGTTTGATGTTCACCACAAATATGCTACATCTTCTACGCAATGGCTTTTTATGCAAATGATATAAAACTTAATTTTGTTTTTGCTGATGTCAGTTACCTAAATATGTTTATCGTATGTGCTAAATGTAAAAGAATTATTATAATATGATGCTGAAACCACTTAATTAGCAGCATTTATGCAATTGATATAAAAACATTTGTTTTTTTATTTTAAATATTTAGGTGGCATGGTGCTTTATAAAGGAGAAATAGCTAAAATGAGGACCGGACAAGGAAAAACACTTGTGGCCATTTTACCAGCTTATTTAAATGCATTAAGTGGTAAAGGAGTTCACATTGTTACAGTTAATGATTATCTTGCAAGAAGAGATTGTGAATGGGTCGGTCAAGTTGCCCGTTTTCTTGGACTCACGGTTGGCCTAATTCAGCGTACGTCTTATTTTTATCATTATTTTTTTATTATAAATTATTATTATTTTAATGGTTATTGACTTATTGTATGATAAAGTAAAGTAGAATGGACCAAATATTTTTTTACCGAAAAACTGGAAACCGAACCTTCAGGTTCTTGGGTTCCTTAAACCGAGAAGTTTGGTCAAACTTTTGTGAAAATGAGATTCTGAGATAAAAAGGGTTCTTGGGGCTGTCGGGTGTCCTGGGAGTAAACTGGTTGACGTCGGGAATTAAAACGGGTTTTAAACTACAAGCTGAATTCGGACAGAATCTGTCCTTTGAGTTCGGGACTGTTTTTGACATACTTAAAATATGTTTTTGGATTTTTGGCCCATGATGGTTTCTAGGTTTCTGAGTCCTCTTTCCAACGACGCTGACTATATCGAATTAAAATATGTATATCTGGTGAATCAAATAAGTACAATAACTATATGAGAAATAATTATATGAGAAGTGATATTATTTCTTATTATTTGTTCATACTTATTTTCTTACTCACTTGATTATGTTAAGTGTCAAAATCAAAGTATGATATGAAGAACGAAGATTAGTGGATTACACATCTAAAGTATAAAAGTAGGTAGGAATACGGATAGGAAGAAAGAAGAAAAGGTAGGAAAAAATATCATTTTTCTAACTATATTACTAGTTACATTGAATGTTATATTGTTATTAGATTAGTAAAATTAGTTTTAGGATATCTTTAGGAAAAATGTATTGAAATCTAAAGTTTTATTTAGAGTTGGAAACATAACATTTTGATTTTATAAATGTATTTAGAGAAGTATCTTTTCTTTGAAATATAAGCTAAAACTTAAAAAGATAAAAGTTCCACACCAATCATACATATTTTTGTATATTTTCACACTGATTTTTGTAAGATTTTTTAGATAAGTGTTATTAAAGAATTTGGACTACATGATCTACTATATATCTACAACATTTTTATAATCTGGCTCTCTCTCACAAAGGTAAATCATATAATCATTTTTAGGACCAATATAATCATTCATTATGGTAATCATATATTTATTATTGAGATAATATTTACACTACAAAAACTTATTTCCACAATTTATGTTAATATAAGTTTGCTTTAAAATCAATACAATATGATATGAATAAGTTTTTGTGATGTAGATATCACTATCATGTCGTCATTGAATGACAAATCATAATCCATTTCTAAATTCCACATATGTTTATTATGAGACTTGAACCACCAATCTCATAGATGTGGATAAACACCTTACCGTTAGACCAAATGATATATGAATGATAGTAATTAAGGCTTGATGTTTTTACATTTTATGTCCTTACACTTTTGTACATGTACATAAACACCCTCTCATTTTACTGTTAGTTAAATACATCATCATATATGTTGTTCATAAGTCGCAAGCTAAACATATACTTTCTCCATAGTGACCTAATTTCCAATTTTAAGTAGTATTGGTCTGAAATTTGGGGAATAAAACAAAGCTGCCAAACCAAAGACCACATACAATTTCATATATCAATATTCAGTAGAAAAATAAATACTTAGATTACTTATCTTTTAAAATTGTGTTAAAATAAGTACAACTATTTTTTTTTTTAATTTTAGAAATATATTCAAGATATTAAATATATTCACATATTTAATTAGTGGTAAAAAATTGATATTACATAAATGTCTATATATGATAAAATTGACTGTGAAACAAATATTCTTAAAATACATAACTCTTTATTATGTTGTTTTTAAATGGTATACATAGGGTTATAAAAGACGCGTTATGGCGATGTCAATGTGTGAGTCGCGATCTCCACATTACAAAATAGCTCATGAGTCATGACTGTAGTGTGACGCGCCTTATTGCGAGTTTTTTGTAGTTAATTGTGAAAATTGAATTATTTTTTTATAATAAAATTATGACATATATAATTATAAGTTTAGATGTAAGTTATAGTATATTTATATCTATATTTATAGTATATATCTTTAAAATAAATTATCGATATTCGCTAGGTAAATACACACTATTCTTTTACTAGTTAGACAACCATAAGATAGGTAAGGTTTTAATTATGCATGCCAACAAATTTTGTACTTAAAAGGTGAATTATAAGTGCATTTGTGTCAATTTCTTTCAAGAAAGTACTTGAATGGACACACTATACTTTGTTTTTATTTGTTAGCATTTGATGAGTTGGCTACTAACATCTCTTTCATCCAACTAATAGTCTAACACCAACACATATCGTCTTTATCGTAGGTTTTATTCAAAACTAAATTTCATCCTTTTTTATTTTATGACGGTTCGATATAATTAAATGACTAATTAAACATAATTTTGAAACAAAAAACAATGAAACCCCAATTAGAGTTCTTAATTACTCGATAAAATTAGAACAGAATGAAAACATACACGTAAGAAGAAAACTAATATTCATAAAAGAGAAAAGATATATATTCCTACAATTTGTTCCTACTTCATCCTCATAATTTGTAATACACTAATTATTTTTCTTTGTATTATCCCTTAATTTTAATTTTAATATTTATATTTATCTAATAATTAATATAGAAAGAATAATAGAAATAAATCGTAGGAATATATATCATTTCTTTTAAAAAACTTATAAATCTAATCCTAAAGGAGGAATTAATTTAAACCATCTAGTACATAGATGGCTAGATGCTATATTGATTCGGAATATAAAGTATAACAAAAAAATTCATCAAACAAATTAATTAAAATCTAAATAAATTTTAAAATTTAAATCTAAAATAAAAATTAGCTTTTTTTTAACGGCAATTATATAAAACGAATTAGCAAGGACCTAGAACAACAAATATAAAGAAAATAAGATCAATAAAGAGACATAAGATTACAACACCACAAACTCTAATTTAAACTAGACCACCTTAGATTTGATCTATGTTTAATCCAATAGAATGACTGAGCTTAGGGTTCCATAACAATCGAACCGGTATCCAAATTGGCCTGATTACACCACCTTGTTCCGACGCAGCCATAATGTCCATAAAACTGAGAAAACACCGAATAAAACACCCGGGCCTTTTGAGAATTTAAGTTTAAAAACCTCCTCCAACTAAGAAGAATATTATCAATAGATAAAAGACGGACCCAGAAAAAAGTTTCAGGGTTGCACAATTTTATATAAACTATATAAAAAACATAATAAAATTGGAAAGTAGGATTTCATTACATATGTAAAAAAAAAACGTCTATAAATTGATATGGAACCCTAACCTATATAGCAAAGGAAAAAACCATGTTCTCTTGTTTTAGAATCGGTAAATACTAGAAACTTAATAAATAATGAGTAATGGACTTTACTTATTTTTTTATTGAACTTTAATTATATTTTTCTTTAGCTACCTTTTTAACAAATATTGAAATAAAACATATATTATTATTATTTTTCTACCACATAAGAATATTTGTTGCATTTTTTTCTTAGGGTGTCACCTAAAGAACAAATTAACACTAATTCGAAAAGTTTGAGGGATTGTCCATGCACCATACTAGGTCCACCACTGACGGACAATCGACCACCATGGACATAAATCTCTACCATGCGAATTTCGCCTAATTCGACCGCCAAAATCAATTTTGGGAACATTGACAAGTAATAAATTAGTGATGATATGATCATATGAGATAATGACATCAACATCTTGTAACTCGCTTGCATTAAATCCCATTTCTTATTTTTATTTGAAATATATTCTGATTATAATAACTTGCTGGTATGATTGAGCTTATATATGCTCGTAATGTACGTGGCATAACTATTATCATAGTTATTTTCAAAATTTACTCTAATCATCTAATAACTGTTTACTTATAAAGAGATCGAACTTGTAACTTGTAAAAAATCATTCAGAGAACTTACATCTAGACGTTTAATAAATCTACAATTATTATCACAGATAGGAGTTAGAAAGTTTGAGAATAAATTTAATACAGCAAAATTACTTTTTTTTAATGTTAACACCTTTTAATTTTATATCATTTTGTCCACATCGAGACTTGAACTCATAATCATATGTGACACCATAAACACCAGATATCGCTGAGATATAAACATTTTGGTCAAAATTACTTACTTAAGCACTTGTATGAAATTCCGTACCTTTTATTTATATTAAATAAATAAGGGTTTAAAGGTAATAATTAATTTTTTTAACGGCAATTTAGTAAGTTAGTGGTTCGACATATGCAGTGACATCCAAAGGGGCAAGTATGCATTTCTCGAACATTCTCCTTTTTTTGGGAATAAACACTACCACTTTTTCCCCCTAAAGAATGCTCTCAACAAGTCTTGAACTCAAGGCCTCTTGAAGGTAAACTCCTCAAGGTAATTCTTGGTGACCAGTTGATCTAGACCAATTGGTTAGGTAATAACTAATGATTAATTATATGGAAGAGTTGCATAATATTAAGGTTTGGCTTCTTTGCAAAGGTTTCCCCATTGTAATGATCATTAGGGGTGAGCATTTGGACCGAAAAAACTGAACTGAACTGAAAACGACTGAAACCGAACCGAGCCGGAATCTATAACATGTTATCTGTTCGGTTTCGGTTTTGAATATTCATTGTTTTCGATTTCGATTCTATCGGTTTCGGTTCGGTCTTCGAATAAGGATGAGCATTTGGCCTAAAAAACCCGAGCCGAAACCGAACCGTACCAAAACCGATAACATGTTATCGGTTCGGTTTCGATTTGAAAATTTATCGTTTTCGGTTTCAATTCGGTTCGGTTCAATTTTTGAACAGAGCTCACCCTAATCATCATATAAGGAGAGAAAAAGGCAAAACAAAACCAGTAAAAAAAAACTATTAGCTGTATAATATCTTAACAAACATCTAACTAAAATCTATTTGAGTTTGGTAATTTGATAATGATACATCATGCATATGCCATAATATGATAATTATACTATATGATTTCTATTTTTAATATTCCTGGCGTAAAAATTACAAAATCTGATAATTATTTGACAACAAAATAATCGTATCTAGAAATATACGAAGTATATGTTTCTTATAAAACTAGAAAGAAGAAAGAGCTAGAAATGTGTTTAATGGGGTTTGAGAAGTCATTAATAAATCTAGATAGTTAAAACACTTTATTGCATCTCTTTTTTAATATTAAATAGAGTTTGACATATTTGATTTTTATAGATTATTCTTGTCAAGTAGTTTTTTTTTGAAAATATTCTCGTTTATTGACTTTCGATGTGGCTTAGATTTATTTGTAATGTATGCGATCTAACTTTTGTTATAGTTATTTCCGAATATTCCTCTGACTATTTATACAGTATACATTATATTAAACGTAGCCTTTAAAAAATCATTTCACATACCCAAATCACTAGACTATTACCATACGGTTATTTTCTTGTGAAATATGTTAGAAAATATTAGTAAAACATTAAAGTAAAATAGTTTTGAGTGGGGAAAAAAGATAGATAATTTAAATGCGAGGTAGCAATGATGAAAACATGCTTAGAAGCTAAACTCCAATAATAACATTTGATTTCATGAATGCTTGGGATTAGTAAAATGTTCTTTAGATTAATATTTATTGCATCTCAAATTTGCATGTGGCCTCTTCAATTTTTTTTTTAACGGCCAGTTAGTATGTTAGTGGTTCGAGCCTATACAGTGACATCCACAAGGGGTAGTATGCCTTCCCTCGAACCTTCCACCTTTTTTGTCCACGACGGGACTTGAACCCCATGACCAATAGGTCATGGGCAACACCTTAAATCCTCCTTAGATACCACTAGGCTACAAGCCTTGGGTGGCCTCTTCAATTTATGTATTCAATTTTATCCTCTATGATTGAAGTTTTACTTTCATATTTTATATTTTAGATCCAAATATTTCTGTTATTATAACATTTTTTTTTATTTCTCAACACATACGGAAAAACAATACACGAAAGAGTATATATTGTTCTGTGTTTATTGACTTTTATTCAAGTATGAGATCTAACAGAAAGATTAGTCAACTTTAACAACTTGTATAAAGATAAACATAACTATGACAAATTTACCTCTGAAATAGAACTACGATAAATTTGTAAACTTTGATAACGATTCCAAAAACACTATCTTCTTTTCTTCACAAGTTTTATGAAATCTAACATCAAATCGGTAACTTCTAAACTGAAACGCTCTCATCAACATCACATGTTCACTTCTTTAATCACTTTAACAAAGTAAAAAATATGTTAAAATATACAATTATCCACTCCATCAATATAGTCTCTGAAATCTCACTTTATATCTTCTCTTCACTTTTTTCGGTTAACCGACGAAGAAGAAGAGACGAAGCAACTGACGAATCCATCCCCAACACCGTGACTGACGAAGCAAAACCGACAAGAGTCGGCACAGATTAACTGACAAATTTGTTTAGGAAAATCCATTAATAAATTTATCAAAAGTTAAAATAAATGGTACAAAAATAGTGTTTCTTCCTCATTTAAAGATATGTCCCAATGACATGTCATTTTATGACATTTGAAGTAATGGGCGCCTTATTTCAACTGCAAATGAGAACAAAAAGTCTATAATTTTTTTTGCAATTTTTATAATAATAAAAATCCAAAGTAGTGTCACCCTCGGCAATTACTTTCCCCATGTTCGTTTTTTAATAGTGATGTCTGATTTTAGTTCAATAAATTTACGAGGTTCAACTGTACAGGTACATTATCGACATCCATTTGTTCTAGATAAATATCTTATATATTTTATTTATTTATATACAAGATTAGTTTTTCTAATGGACAAATTTTTGTTAACGCCAGGATCAGTGTCTTAAAACGAGAATTTACTGACCAGTTACTCCGCGGTAACCGGTTTCTAAATTTTGGAAACCGAAACCTTTTAGGGCAGTTCCATGGTTCTAGGAACCGGAACCAACAATTTACTATCAAAATACCAATTCCTCCTTTTTATTAATTTTGTATACATTTACGTCTGTTTTATAAGTAATCTTTATAAGTAATCTGTGATTTATCACAGGTTACAAAATCATGATGTTTAAAACATGTCAAATGTCAAATTTCAAATAAGTTATCTTAATACTGACCAGTTACTCCGCGGTAACCGGTTTCTAAATTTTTACAAGGAAATTTAAACATGTTGACAATTATACCCTTCAATAGTTTTTACTTATCTTTAACTTTTAATCCTCAAACCACAAACCAAATTCATTCTAGGTCTTCTCTTCCGTCATTTAGCCGCCTCACTTATGATCCTTTACGAATTTTAAGGATTATTTAGTTGAAGGCTTAAGGATCAGTAAGTTGTGCATTAATGTTTGATGTCAATAGCTTGCAGGATATTAAATTAATCGATTTTAGATTTTTAAGGCCACAGTTCTCTTTTTCTTTTCAATTGAGCCACTTAAAAATATTTCACAATTCCATAAAATGATTGGTCAAATATGCAATCGTTTTGTCAATCCATTCATTTAACATCGATGTCTAAGTGAGAGGATTTAGTTCGAATGGATAGTCGTTTCATTTGTGTGTTTATAGATTGACTTTTGGATCCAATTTCATATTATTTTTTTGACACATGTTAGATAGGAACAAATAATAGGTTTTCTTCTTTTAAGTTTTGTATCCACACTATTGTTTTTTCCATGGCATACACAGTCGGCGGAAACAGAAGAAAAGAGATGAGCCCGTAATGGTTTCAATGTATTGGGGTCAAGACGTCTTGAGGTAGAAAATACAAAATTAGATAATAAAGTGCGGAGGGTATAATTGTCAATATGTTTAAAATTTCCTTGTGAAAATTAAAACCTTCCTTGAATAAATCACTACCTATAGCTTTAACTGAGTGACATAAACCATACAATATACCATTACCCAAATGTTTTGACAACTATTTTCTATGGCGATCAGCGCATAAAAAGTAGTAACAAATGCATAATATTTGGGGTTAACGATAATGATGCAAACTCTAGTAACACATAATGTCTCGTTTGAACATTTAAAATCATAACAAAAAGTACATTTTGTTTTTAACAAATGACCAAACAACCTGTTTTTAATTAGGCAGTTACTACAGCTTCAGACATTTCTTGTTCAACAATGGCTGGTTCAACAGGGTAGTATGAGTAGTGAAGTTCACCAACATCATCACCCGATAGCTTTGTCCATCCACTCGGTCCCACGTGATAAACTGCAACACCAAAACCAAATTAACCATGGTTACTTAAAACAAGTCACTTCATATATATATATATATATATATATATATATATATATATATATATATATATATATATAGTAGGGCTGTCAAAACCTGACACGACACGACAAAAATACACGAAACGAAACGAAATTGGAACGAAACTGAAATTTGAATTCGTGTTCGTGTTGTGTAAAACAAACACGAAGTCGTGTCGTGTTCGTGTTCAGAGATTAATACGAAATTGACACGACAGTTATGATTTTGTCGTGTTTGTCGTGTTTATCGTGTTTTTAGCATGTAATAAGTAAGAAATTTGTTATTTATTTTGTGTTGTCGTGTTTGTCGTGTTTATCGTCTTATCGTTTTTTTGATCGTGTCGTGTTCGTGTTAGCAAAATAAAACACCACTTCGTGTCATGTTGTTTTCGTGTTGAACGTTTTCGTGTCGTGTCGTGTTATCCAGAAACACGAAACGATAGCATGATTTGACAGCCCTAATATATATATATATATATATATATATATATATATAGAGAGAGAGAGAGAGAGAGAGAGAGAGAGAGAGAGTGTATATATACCGCTAGCAACACCACCACTAGCTCCATCACGGAATGTGGCGTGATAGATGGCTCTTCTAGCCAGCTCAGCAGCTTCATCAACCGACATATCATACTTGTATCTATAAAACAAAAATAAATAATATTAAAAAATCAAAACCTTTTTTATAATAATTGCATCACCAACTACAAAATATACATTATTAGAATGTAAGCATTTAAAAACACATTATGACTCACTAGAAAAAAATTGTAATCTAAATCAACAATATTATGATGGTAATTCGTTCTTCATATGGGGGGTACTCACCCGCTATCTAGTACACCATAAGCATACGGCGAGCCAGACCCAACTGAGAATTTTGTTCCCTTAAGACGTCCTCCTTCACTGTCTACATAATACAGACCCGGGCCCTGCAAAAAAAAATGTAAAATATTAAATATTAAAGCTAAAAGTAAACAAATTGATTTTTAATTAAATAATATATAATATATATATATATATATATATATATATATATATATATATATATATATATATATATATATATATATATATATACACCTTCTCATCCCATCCTGCAATCATTGTTCCAACTGACAAACCCATTCCACGATAAGAATAAAGAATATTTGCTAGCAACTTTGAAGCACCAGTTACTGAAATCCTTCTCTTGTTTGCCAACTCATGCAAACGACACTGAAATATATATAATATTATATATATAATGTAATAAATAATGGGTCAAAACTGTTACATCTAGTAGTAATACAACAAGCTTACCTTAATGCCTAGATTTCTGTGCCAAAACTGGCAATCAGCAGCTCCTCCAGCCATTGTACCCAGCATATACGGATTAATTTCAATAATTTTCTTCACAGATTGAGATGCTAAAAATAAATCAGGAGGATATTTATTTCAATAATTGCTCAATCTTAATAGGAAGATGTATAATAATCTATATTTTCAGTTTAAACAAGAGATAATTACAGATATAGCCTCCCATGCTAGCCCGAGAATCAGCAGCAACCATTACACCATCTTTGAAAATGAAAGCTAAAGTTGTTGTTCCCTTTGCTGGCTTTACCATTTGGATGGAATTCTTCTGGAATCCATCAAACTGAAGCAGGAAAGTGGATGTAGTGTTTAGTATATTAATACATTTACCTATTTTCTAATTTCAAAAAAAAAAAAAAAAAAAAAAAAAAAAAAAAAAAAAAAACTCACATCTGATGTAACTGGAAGGTCAAATGAAGGGGCATCAGAAAATCCATCAGAGAGCAAATTGTCATTTCCACCATAGAGTGGTGCACTCGATTCTAGTCCACTAAAGTCAAGCTTCATGATTTCCAACTACAAACATCAAATTCATTAAACGAAAGCTACATGTTTGACAGTATACAAGCAAAATATGTTATCGCAATAACAACATTTGATGAAGATCTCGATTATATTTGCTCAATTCTGAAATAGAACAAGACTACACTCGACTTTAAAGATCAAACACGTCAAATTCTAAATCCCACAAGAAACATATACAATATAAGTCGTTTTTTAATCATTTTTAGATCACAATTTGCAACTATAAAGGTTTACTTTAAAGCTAAAGCCAAGTAGAATGCTAAAATATGTTCAAAATTTTTAAGTACAGTGCTTTTAATGTATAGAGCTACAATAGCCACTTACAATTGTTACAAATCACTCTTGAAATCAAGAGTTGCAGGCCTCTTTGAGTATATATAATACAATATGAAAAGAAAATCAAAACACAAATAATCCCCAAAAGCATGTCATCATCAATTAACCAACGAACCATCTAACCGGTTAAACTAACTCAGTGATTAGGCGTCTTAATGTATATTTTCTCCCACCAGTTGAGTAAAAACTAACTGCCTAATGCCTCTACATAAAGCTGTTACAACTCAAATTTAAACCTAAATCGCAAGAAAACATGTCCTTTTTTTATATTTGATGCCAAAATCAATAATTTGGTAATACAGAAACGAGTTCATACGGAGCAATAAAACAAAACCCTAGGTATTGAGACGACATGATTGTGATCGAAATACACAAATGCGTATAATTATCCACATGATCAGATTAAAGAGAAACTAGAATCGAAGAATTAACTCGAGATCATACCTTTTAAATCGCGAAGTATAAACCAGATCGTTGATACGTTAATTCGACAGAGAAAAAGCTCAAATGAGAGTATTTGAAGGAGTGTTTTCTTGAACAACAATATAACTTGGGATCCGATGTTTTGACCCAGTTTATATGGATCCGTAACCCGGCCCATTTTTAAAAAATGGCTGTTGGCCTCTCGTATTCATTCGGGCTCGGCCCATTTATTGGCTCTAAACAATGGGTCAAATATTCAGTTTTTTATATGAATAAATCGGAGAAATCCAACAACGCAGGGCTCCACAAATGATTTGACTCGACCCGATATGGATACAACCGTAAACCGTTATTGTTTTATGTTCGAGCAATGATTGTCAAACACAAATACTAAGCGACGTCAACCTTGGATCTCCTGTGATGATCACAGTGCAGACCCAACAAGTTCTTGGCGAACCTAGGGTGATCGAGGTTGAGTGCGAAAGTGAAAGTGAGAGTATGTTAACTCTGTGTTTTAGGCTTCTTTTATCTGTCTCAGTGTCCCTCGACAATGAGTTTGGCCATGTATTTATATGGCAGGTATATGGAACGTTGGCTCATTATGACTGCAATAAAGCGGTCATGAAGCGCTATTATGAGGACGTCAATGATCGTGTAACGCCTTACTATTATGACTGCAATAAAGCAGTCATGAAGTGCCATTATGACTTGACGTCAGCCAATAAGACAGACGATGGCAACATGACAGGCTCTGACCATTACCATTTGGACAGGTGCTGACCATTTGGACAGGCGCTAACAACTTGACAGGCGCGCTGGCAATTTGACAGGCGCTGACCATTTGGACATGCGCTGACAACTTAGACAGACGCCGACAACTTGGACAGGCGCTGACAACTTTGACAGGCGCTGACAACTTAGACAGGCGCCGACAACTTAGACAGGCGCTGACAACTTTGACAGGCGCTGACAACTTGGACAGGCGCTGGCAACTTGGATAGGCGATGACAACTTGGACAGGCGCTGACAACTTTGACAGACGCTGACAACTTGGACAGGCGCTGACAACTTGGATAGGCGATGACAACTTGGGCTTGGTTGTAGTAGCCCATCTTCATGTTTAGGTGATATTTACCTATATATACACAGGTAATCCCTACTAACCTCATCATGCCCCCGAGTTAGGATTTGCCAAAACAACGGTTTGCCAATCGTAACTAGCATCATTCGTAAGTCCTTCGCCCGATTCTTTTTTTTTATATTGCGATTGGACCGATTGCCAATCGTAACTAGCAACACGTGACCGGCGGCCAACCCTGGACCGGCGGCGGCGACGAGCAATACATGCGGGCAACAGCGGCAAAACCGGCGAATCGCAAGGTAACGGCTGGAGGGACCGGCGGTCGCAAGGTGCGTGCGGCAGTTCGAGGGTAATGGCGGAACCGGCAGTCTGGGCAATGGCGGAACCGGCGGTCGTAGCAGGACCGGCAGTCGCACAGTGGCAGACGGCGGCAACAAACCGGCAGCGGCCCAGACCGGCGGCCATAGGCGTGGCCCAGACCGGCGGCATAGGTGAGACCGGCGGTAGGGGCGTGAGTTAGGTTTCCGCCTATGTGGACCGGCGGTTAGGGTTTACGATTTAGGCAGGCGGTTAGGGTTTACACGCTTTAAACGGGCCGGCGGTTTGGGGTTATGGGCCGGCGGTGTTTGACCTTGGATCAAGCCAATAATGTTTTATTGGATGATCAAGCCTATAACACATTTTTGTTTTTATCTTTTTATTATGGATGTTGTGTCCATGACACCGTCTTGGGTGTGCATGACAGTGTGTATATTTGGTTGTTCGTATGACACTTTCTTGAGAGCCCTTGATGCCTTTGTATGCCAATGACCTGGGTAGATTTGGGTATCTCTGATGTATGCTTCATATTGTGCCTGTGACACTGTGCCAATGGCACTTTTGTTGGTTAACCTTTACTTTGTTTACTCGCGAGGATTGTCGCTTCCCAGTGAGAAGTGCTTATCTTTTATCAAGTAGATGAAAAGACGAGTATGATTGTATGTTATTTGGCCAGTCAAGGTTGTCTTTCTTGGCTTCATACATGTTGTATTGAACTATGTTCTTAGTTGTGTACATGCACATGCGTGTTCAAGTTGTAACATTGTACGTAATGAAAGTGCATGTTTGGCTTTAGACTGAGATGTCTATTGTGGCCTTATGCTTTTTGTATTGAATCCTTACTTCAATATTTATTTGTTTATGCAAAAACCATAGAAAAATGATATTATGAGATAATATTGGGATACAAGATCAGACCAAATGCTATTATCGCCAGTTTCATGCATGACCATGACATTCCATGTGCTTGGAAACATGTATTGAAAACATAAAGAAAAACATGACAGTAAAGACTATCGCACCTTGATAGGTCAGTTAATATTGGCTCCCTCATGTATCATGAAGATATGGCCATCAGGTGGTCCGGGATGTTCTGTGTCTTCCCCCTTCTTTTGCCAGGCATAACTCTTCTTAAGTGGAGGTTTATTGGCTTGCTGCTTAGCGCCAGGGACAAGGTGTTCTAGTTTGCCTTCTTCCAAAGCCCGCCTGATATCCCTTTTTAGCTCTCTACAGACATTCGTGTCGTGTCCATGATCTTCATGGAAATCACAGTATTTATTCATATTTTTCGTACCTGACCTATGCTCCATCTGGGGTGGAGGTGTGAAGGTAGCGCACACCTGCTATGTTATCAAGATTTCTTTTGGTGTTTTGCTAAGAGCACGCTCAGACGGATGTTTATCGTATGGGCCAAACCTCCGGTTGCTCCTTTCATCTCGTTGATGGTCACCAGTTAGAGCATCATGCCTGCGATCTGACGTGTCGGTCCATGACTTGCCGCCTACCTCTCTTGTCAGGGAGACAGTTTCTTTTGACCTTAGATAGTCATATGCCCTGTCAGTGGCTTCTTTGAATGTAATTGGAGTTCTCTTGATTAACTTTTCTTGCAGTTGTCCTGGAAGCAAGGAGAGGGTAAAACCCGAAATTTGTTGGCCTTCGGGTAAGGCGACAATTTTCTGGCACTCCTGCGTGTAACGCTGAATGAAGTCGCGTAACCCCTCGCCTTCCTTTTGTCGCAGCAAATGTGCTTCTATATGAGTTCTCTGCTGCTTCTTTTGCTAGACAAAGTGAGTCACAAATTTAGCCTTTAGATCTGCAAAGTCTTGAATACTCCTCTCCGGTAAGTCAGCAAACCAATCACGAGCGAAACCCTGCAACGTGCCAGGGAACATGTGACAAGCGACTGGGTCTAGCCATTTCTCTGTCATAATGGCCTGTTCAAAAAGAGCAAGGTGGTCATCAGGATCTCGTGTACCGTCGTAAGTACCAACGATGGACGGAACTTTTTGTTTATCAGGGAGTGGGAATCTGGCCACCCAGTCACAGAACTTCGAACTAACTACCGACAAAGGCATGGTGGCTGCTCGGGGTGGGGCGGCTGCGGCCACGAGTGCTTGCAACACGCGCAACATGTCATTAGATGTGTCCTGTGGTGGATGTGGTGGTCGGGTGTGAATGGGTGATTGTCTTAACTGCTCCAATAATTGTGACAACGGATCTACTGGTTGAACAACGGTTGGCTGCGGTGCTGGGCGCAACGCCGACACCAACTGAGACAACAGGTCCGATGAAGTAGGTGGTGGAGGAGGTGGTGGTGGTTGGGCACTCTGAGCCAACCTTCGGAGTAACTCCACAATTGGATCCTCCCGAACTCCTGGCGTAGCGGCTTGTGGAAAGGTGGAAACAGGCTGTCTGACCGGATCCGTGCCATCCTCCTGAGAGCTTGTCCCGTGGGACAAAAGAGGCTGAAATGAAGGGATGGGCGTCACTGGCTGTGGTGAGGTAAACGAACTTGATCCAACCAGCCTTGTGGAGAAAAGTGGACTTGTTAAAGAGGGATACCCTCGTGTCGACCTGACATCCGACAATGTCCACTCAGAATCGACGTATGGTTCCATGATACGACTAGGCGAGGTTATCACCGCCTCGGGTATAGTCGTAGCCACGATAGTGGTTATTAGTGGCGCTAAAGAAGTGATCAGCGATGGCTGTGTATCCGCCATAGAAACGGTTTGATTACTGAGAAGGAAAAAAAATTTGAAAAGTGAAACGCCGTTTAAAAACGTGTCCCACGGATGGCGCCAATGTTCGAGCAACGATTGTCAAACACAAATACTAGGCGACGTCAACCTTGGATCTCCTGTGATGATCACAGTGCAGACCCAACAAGTTCTTGGCGAACCTAGGGTGATCAAGGTTGAGTGCGAAAGTGAAAGTGAGAGTATGTTAACTCTGTGTTTTAGGCTTCTTTTATCTGTCTCAGTGTCCCTCGACAATGAGTTTGGCCATGTATTTATATGGCAGGTATATGGAACGTTGGCTCATTATGACTGCAATAAAGCGGTCATGAAGCGCTATTATGAGGACGTCAATGATCGTGTAACGCCTTACTATTATGACTGCAATAAAACAGTCATGAAGTGCCATTATGACTTGACGTCAGCCAATAAGACAGACGATGGCAACTTGACAGGCGCTGACCATTACCATTTGGACAGGTGCTGACCATTTGGACATGCGCTAACAACTTGACAGGCGCGCTGGCAATTTGACAGGCGCTGACAACTTAGACAGACGCCGACAACTTGGACAGGCGCTGACAACTTTGACAGGCGCTGACAACTTAGACAGGCGCCGAAAACTTAGACAGGCGCTGACAACTTTGACAGGCGCTGACAACTTGGACAGGCGCTGGCAACTTGGATAGGCGATGACAACTTGGACAGGCGCTGACAACTTTGACAGACGCTGATAACTTGGACAGGCGCTGACAACTTGGATAGGCGATGACAACTTGGGCTTGGTTGTAGTAGCCCATCTTCATGTTTAGGTGATATTTACCTATATATACATAGGTAATCCCTACTAACCTCATCATTTTACTTTTTAAGTTTTAGTTTGTTGGGCCTAGAAAGTAATAGAACTCTCGTACATCGAATTTATTCTAGTATCCATATCTTTTGTGTTCTAAAATTTACTTTAATATTCTGAAGTTGGTTGACTATATCTTCTATTATTCTGAATTATTAAATGTATAGTATGATACTATAAACTTGCATTAATGGTAAATTAATAACCAGACTCGCTAAATTGATCTTAAATTCTTACGTCATTTACTTCTAAATTTAAAACATTCAAATGAAGTTATGTTTTTTAGTCCGTCAAAAGTAATAAGAAAATTAAATCATGTAAGACAATGTGATCACATTAATGTGTTAAATTACTAAATTAACCATTTATGTAAGTTATAATAGTACCATGTTGAACTTTTAATAGTTTAAAGTATCATATTGCATATTTAATAGTTCAGTGTAGTAGATGACAAATTCAACCATATTCAATGTACTAAAATGTATTACGGTATTGTTTTTTTTTTTTTGGAAACGACAAATGAAATAACGGAAGCCTACTCGCAATTTTCCAGCGAGCACCCCGAGTTTGAGCACCGCATAAGCGGGCAAACCCAGCCCCCAAAGGGATTTCCAAGGAAAATTCCCCATATGTGCCCGTGTGAGGTAAAAGTTAAATTACGCTAATGCAACGCTCCCAAAGGGATTCGAACTCACGACCTGCAGCCCACATGGGTATAAACCCAGTGCCTCAGACCAGCCGGGATAAATGAGACTGAGATCACCATCATAGAAACTAGGTAAGAAGGCAGGCAAGTCTTTTGGCATTAAATTACATCACAAAAAGAAACCAAATGATTAGTTTCTACAAATACATGCCTATTTTTGGAAACTGAAACTTCAGTGTCCCTTTTTGAATAATTAGAAAAGTACAGGGGCCAGAAATAGGTTAGATCATTAAATTCAATAAAGGTTAAAAAAATAATGCTGGCTATGGGGTTCGAACCCATGCGCACTTATGTGCAGAAGATCTTAAGTCTTCGCCCTTAACCTCTCGGGCAAACCAGCTTCTGGCAAAATTTTCAACGCTGAAACAATTAATATTAGTTTTTAACTTTATTTATTTTAATTCCGCCAATATTGACTTGAAAACGTACAACATGAAATCCTAAAGACTTGTGTATTTTGGTTGCTAGGTTTTTCTAGCTTTTGTATATTTTTTTTGGGGTGTCTCGGGGGTGATGGTATTGCCGTAGCTCTTTCCTGATGATCCCTTTTTGCTGTTAAAAAAAAAAAAGTATGAACTTGTAATTGATGCTTCCCAAAATAAATATTTATTTTTCTATTTTAGTTTGTTATGGACAAATCTACTTTTGAATATACGAGCAACATATGACACATTTTGTGACTGTTTTATAAGATACATATCATATTTAAAAATAAATTACTATTAGTATACTGTAATTTCTTCACGTAAATGTTATTTAGGTAGTTTACCAAAGTTCTCATTCTTATAGTTGTATTATATTATTTTCACAATAAGTTTGTTTCTAAAGTAATAGAATACTTATTTCGGAATGGAGTGAGTACTAAATAAGTTAAAATAGTAAATTAAGTCCTTTATGATTGTACTATATTATATATTTGGTTTTTTAATTTCATAAATTATAGTAGTAGTCAATAATTCTGAAACTATAAAACGTTTGGTCTTTTACTTAAATAAACGTTAATTTTTCCCCGTCCAACAAATGAGTTTTTGTGGGTTTCAAATTGGTGAAGGTAAAGGGAAAATGATAGATTTACCTCCTCGTGTATCACATGTAATCATACTTGACGGAAAAAATAAATGTATGTTTAGGTAAATGACCAAATGTGTCAATAATTTCAAAAATAAAGATTACCAGTGTAATTTATAAAATTAAAAGACCAAATGTGTAATATGATACAAACATACATGATCATTTATGTAATTTACTCTAAGTTAAAATATAGTGATATGAAACCACTGCTTGACGAACCAATGAGAAAAAATTTATTAACAAAAAAGTGTGTTGAAATACTCTGATATTTATAGATTGAGATACTTTCTTGTTGAAAGCAACATAAGAGGTCATGTTATTTCACATAACAAATTTGTAGGCCCTTTATTGTATGTCAAAAGTGTCTTCAACTTATTCAAAAAAATTATGTGTAAATGCATGTTAGCTCCAGTATGAGAAGATCTCAGTCCAATATTACTACTTTGCGCAACAATGGTAAACTTAGATGTTCTTATTAACTTATAAGTTTGCTCTATTTGTTCTATTAATGATCTTAGACATTTAAATAATACTAACTTTATTATAGTAAAATATAGTGTTTTCTCACATGTATTTTTCTAATAAATAAGTACACGCACATACAAAGTGTATATGCGTATCTGTGTATATGAACTAAAATTTTGACTAAAGATCCAACATCAATGTCAAAACCTAAAAAACCTTTGAAAGTTGGAAACAAATCTCATGGAAATAATGTGGGTCGTGTTCCAATCATAAACTTTCATGTGGGATCACGTGAGTTTGATGATCAAACCCTACCATAATTTATAACATAACTACCCAAATTTATTTTCATATTGAATTCAAACTAAATTAACAAAATATATTACGTATTTGTTTATAGGAAAATGATGTCAAACTAAAAAACCTTAAGGGCTGTCACTAAGATGTCAAGACACACATCAAAAACTTGTACAATAATCAATAACAGCCCCCTGCATTTTAAGAATCAACCCTCACTACTGAAACTACAAACGATTTATGCACGTAACCACCTCTTAATGACAGCTGACTAATTTAATTGAACCTTTTAATGACAAACGATAGGGGCTGTTATTAACAAAATCCTTGTTTATAAATATTTTTTTTGTTAATTTAATTGAATAATAATAGCCGACTAAGGGGCTGTTTGTTATTTTTACTCATTAAGTTCTGTCTGGTTAAAGTGTCTGTCTGGATATATTATATCTGTCTATATAAATTAGTATTCTCGTTTATTTTTCAAGCTGAATGAATGGTCTTAATAATATATTTTGACAATTTTTCAATTTTTAATTTCTCATTATTATAAAAAAACATAATTAAATGATATATATAATTTTAAATTAAAGTTTTTAATAATAAAAAATGTTGGTATATAAGTAATAAAGTTAAAATTTAAAATAAAAATTTTATTTAAAAGAATAACATTATGAATTAAACATTTTTGACTAAACCATATAAAACATGAAATTTTAATTAATATAAATTGAATAAATATAAAAAAGAAAAAAAAAAGTTATGACTTAATGGGGAAAGCATCATCTCATGACTTTTTCAGTTAAGTCATGCCGTCTGCATTAAGACATAAACAAACAGTCTCTTTATGACTTTCCCCATATAGCTATTTCCCTATTAAGTCGATTAAGTCGAAATCAAACGCCACCTAAGCCACTTAACCGTCGAATTGCTACAAACATAGGTTGGTCCCGCCGAACCTTAAAATTCCGAAAACATTAAAATGGATTAATTGTTTTAAATTGATATGTATTAAAATATTCCTCAATTCATATATTGAATACTAGCTTCATAGCTCACCTGTATGGGCGGGCATGCTTCAAAAAATAAAAAAATAAAAAAACTTATAAAGTCATATCGTAATCTATTACTGATTACGATCATAACATTTCCAGATCATATAAAATTTGGATTATTACATTTTTAAATTATAATACTTTTGGTTCATAATATATTTGAATCATAATATTGTTTTTTCAAAATTTCAAGACTATACTCATTTTGTAAAGAATTTAATTTTAAGACCTTTGACATTATTAGAATTTTTTGTTTACAAAGAAAAAACAAAGTTATGATAAAAAAAACGAAGTAGGGGGACTTACAAAAATTACTATAATTAAATTCAAATTTAAATTTTGAAATCGCCCTAGGTGATACTAATTTCTAACCACTAACATATGTAATATTTGCCGGTAAAAAAAAAAAAAAAATTTGAAATCGCCCAAATGACTAAGCATTACACGTCATCAAAAAGGTTCAATCAAAGGGTGGGGAATAGACATGTCATCATGAATTTGGCATGGTTAGCTCCATATATAGGTAGTAGATTTATGTGGTAAATAAAGATAATATTTATCGCTTTGTTCTTCAATTATTCTAGAAATAAATGAATAAGGTGTCGTTTGTTAAGCCTCTTAATGATTCAGTTAAGATGTCAGCCTCTTAATCTTACATATTCAGAGCGTTTGGTAAGACCTCTTAATCAGCCTCTGAATCAACAATTCAACATGTTATGCCTCTTAGTCAGACAGATGTCAAGAGAAGTCTGAATCATTCAGACATCTGCATCATTCAGATATTAATCATTCAGATGCTACCAAACAGCACCTAAGTGTGTAACAATAAGATTGCTTTTTAAGTGTGATAGCAACTAACATTTCAGTTTTTACCAAATCAACTTCAAATTAGATGAAACTCAACTAACACACGCATGTCGTTCCCTTTTTCGCCATTCTTCTCCTCCTCTGCTGCATTGTTGCTTCTCCGTTCTGCCCCTGGGGTTGGGGTAGGGTTGGGTTATGGGTTTTAAACCTAAGTTTCAAACGGACTCAGATGGTTGGGTTTGGAAGATCAGGAACTCTAAGAAAGAAATCGACAATCCGTATTCTAAACGTGCCTCGGATGTTGCTTCTTCCTTTTTCATCACCAATTTTCCGAAGGACCTTGATGAAAGAGGTTTATGGAATTGGTGTAGAAATTACGGAAAAGTAGTAGACGTTTACATTGCCAAGAAAAATACGAAGTACGGCAAAAGATTTGGTTTCATCCGATTCATACGGATTCAAAACGACATTGAATTCGCCCGGTCATTATCGCTCCAATGGATGGGTTCCTACCATCTTAATGTCTCCATCGCAAGATTCAATAGGTTGAAGCCGACTGCAGTTCCGCCTCCTAATAAATCTGTTTTGCATGTTGGCAAAACTCCTAGCATGCATGCATCCTCAAACCCTAATAGGTCTTATGCAAGCGTTGTCATAGGGAAAGCTTTCTCTCCTAGACCTGAATCAAGTATGAAATCTCTAATCCTAACAGATTCTGATCTTGTGAAGTTGGAGGACCCGGAATTAACGGTTCTAGCAAAAATTGATGATATTGTTATTCACCACATTGGGGGATATTGGTTATGGATTGAATTCACTTCATCCAAGGCTTGTATCAGATTCAAGGAAAACACCTAATGTCATTCTTCTCTAAGATTCAACATGTCACAAGTAGCTTCGTCATTCAAGAGAGAATTACGTGAATAGAGATTGATGGGTTGCCGCTTTGTGCTTGGGACTCAGAAGTCTACAAGAAGATTGCGGGGTTGTGGGGAAAATTCTTATTTTTTTACGAACATGATGGTAATCCGAGTAGAGGTAATGTATGCCTAAGCACGTCGGTCACCGAAAATATTCAGGAAACAATCAAATTAATGGTAGAAGATGTACCAATCATGGTTCGCGTTAAAGAAATCGAACTGTGGAAAGTGAATTTAGCAAAGCAAACCTCCCATTCGGTTTCTTCAATGGGCAAATATGAGGATGAAAATGATGATCACTTTGATTTGATTAATCACGTTGACATCACCGATGACAAAGCTGATGTTCAAACTGGGCCAAGTCGCACCAACCTCTCCAATTGGTAATCCTGTCCTAAATGATCAAATTACTGAGCTAGATACCCCTTTGAATGTGTGCCCACCTCCCCCTGCACAAGAAAACGTCCCATTGAATGTGTTGAATGTGTCCCCTTCTGTCAATCCCATAAACGATATTAAAACGCAGCAGCCTTTTAAACTTGATTCCAATGCATCTTCTTTGAGTTGTCCCCCCGGTTTTGAAAAATATAAAAAAGGTCCTTTGGTGTAATCTGATGCCAAAGGATCCTCGAGCCGTGGAACATTTGGTAAAAGGTCGTTAAAATTCTCCGAGAACTCAAAGATCAAGGGTAAAAGTGAAAGTGTGATATTTTTAATGATGAACGTAATGTCATTTAATGCTAGGCATATTGGCAACGTGGATAAAAGGAAGTGGATTAAAAATCTTTGCTTCAAAAATAACGTTTCTTTTCTTGGTATTCAAGAAGCTCTTTTGACAAATGTGAATCTGTTCAGATTAAAATCGATGTGGGGAAATTTTCATTTTGATTTTGCTTGTAGCTCAGCTTGTGGCCACTCATGTGGTATCGTTTCTATGTGGGATCTTGTAGCTTTTCTTAAATCTAATATTCTTTGTGGTATAAACTATGTTATTATTGAGGGGAAGTGGATGGGTTCAACTGAGATGTCCCACATGACAAACATTTACGCCCCGCAAGATGTTGAAGATAGGAAATCCATTTGGGATGATCTATCCACTTATATTCATTAAAATTACGGTATTTTTGTTTTATTTGGTGACTTTATTGAAGTTAGATTCGAATCTGAAAGGTACGGTTCCATTTTTAACAAACAAGGGGCGGATTATTTTAATTAATTCATTGATTCAAACGGTTTCATTGACTTATGTATTGTTGGTAAAAAATATACTTAGATGAATAAAACCGGCTAAAAAATGAGCAAACTTGACTGGCTCCTTATTTCGGATTCTCTAGTTCAATCTAAACCAAATTTGAAAGTGACCGCACCGCCCTTGATAGAAATTTCTCGGACCATATCCCTATTCTCCTCCACTCAAGAAAAAACGATTACGGGCCTACTCCGTTTCGGATTTTTCACTCGTGGTTTGGTTTTGACTCTTTTGACTCGGTGGTAAAATCTTCTTTGGCCACTTCTCACACGTCTTCTCCTCAAAAATGATCTCTTTAAAAAATAAGATGAAAGCCATTAAGGCTTCTTGTAAAACATGGAGTGCCGAGAGAAAGGTCAAAGAAAAAGGTTATTTTAATGAATTGTGCTCTTCTACGTTGGAATTGACCGAAAAATTGATCAAGACTGTGCTTCCCTGGTTGACTTAGAGAATCGGTTATTTTGGATCAAGGAAGTAAATGATATTGAAAAGCTTGAAAACCTTGATATGATGCAAAAACTCAAGATAAAATGGGATGTTGAGGGGGATGAAAACTCAGCTTTTTTTCACGGCATGATGAATCATCAACGGCGTTACCAATCAGTTCAGGGAATCATGCAGGATGGGAGTGGGTAGTTGAGCCTTTAGGTTTTAAAAAGATTTTTTTAGACTTCTACAAATCGAAATTTAATTCGATTCATACGACAGTCCCGAACATTCCTCAAGATCTCTTTCGGCAACTATCAGTTCAAGATTGTGCTTCTCATGAATCCCCGTGTTCTTTGGAAGAAATAAAAGACGCGGTGTGGAGTTGTGGGAGTGAAAAAGCTCCGGGCCCTGATGGGTTCTCCTTTTAGTTTATTAAAAAATGTTAGGGATCTCCGTAAACTTGATATTGCCGATGCGATTCATGAATTTTTTTTAGGTAAACTTCCATTAGGATGTAATGCATCTTTCATATCTCTTGTACCGAAGACCGCAAACCCTTTATGTGTGAAAGACTTTCGCCATCTTTAATTGGTTTCATCTACAAGATAATTGCAAAGATTTTGGCTTTGAGGTTGTCTAAAGTTATTGATACTCTTATTAGTAGTGTCCAATCGGCTTTTATTAAAGGAAAACAAATTCTAGATGGCCCTCTTATGCTAAGTGAAGTGATGGATTGGTACAAGCTGAAGCATAAAAAAATTCGCCTCTTCAAGGTAGACTTTGAAAAAGCGTTTGGCTCGGTTAGCTGGGACTACCTTGATTACATTATGATTCAAATGGGGTTTGGTAATAAATGGAGAGGCTGGATAAAAGAATGTCTATCTTCGGCTAGGCTTTCTGATCTCATAAATGGGAGCCCAACCGAAGAATTTTCTATGGGTCGTGGTCTTAGGCAAGGATATTAGTTATCTCCTTTTCTTTTTATTATAGCAATGGAGGGTCTGCATCTTTTAATTCATAATGAATTTCTTAATGGCCGCATCTCTGCTCATATTGGTAATTCTAATATTTCTATTTCTCATTTATTTTACGCCGATGATGTTGTTTTTGTGGCGGATTGGAGTCAAAGAAACTTAAAAGCAATTATTCAAGTTCTTAAAGTATTCCATGAGATATCTGGACTTAAGATAAACATATCAAAGTCTAATATATATGCCATAAGGGTGGAAGACCATATTATCGAGCAGACTACTTCGTTAGTGGGCTGTTTAAAGGGCTCTATGCCCTTCTTGTATCTCGTTCTCACTTTGGGCTCAACTATGGGCCGACCTGCTAGCTGGTCAATCATTATTGATTCCACAATTACAAAACTTTCTTCGTGGAAAGCAAATCTCCTTTCTATCGGGGGAAGCCTTACCTTAATCAAAGCAGTTTTGGGTAGCTTGGGTATTTACCGGATGTCCATTTTTCGAGCTCCACCGACTATTATAAAAAATTTGGAACAACTAAGAGCTAAAATTTTCTGGGGTAGCACAGATTCAATAAAAAAATGAGTTGGATTAAATGGGCTACGTGTTTAGCCCCAAAAGAGAAAGGTGGATTGGGTATTGCTAGCCTTGAGGCCATTAACCTAGCTCTCATCACAAAATGGAGGTGGCGGTTTTATAATGAAAACAATTCTCTTTGGTGCCAAGTTATAAAATCTATTTATGGTGACAATGGTGGTTTTAATAATCCGGTCCTAGTTCGTCACAAAAAATGTACATGGGGTCGCATTATTGGTACACTTAATTATCTCCATGATTCTAAGACAGTAGATTATCATTCTCTAAAATTTGGATTAAGAGATGGTTCAAATATTAATTTTTGGTCGGATTTATGGGCTTCTCATGTCCCTTTATGTTCCTTTTTCAGTCGTCTCTTTAAGCTAGACCTCAATCCCTTCTGTAAAGTGAATGATAGATTAGTCATGGGTGCTTGGAAGTTTAATTGGAGGCGTCAAATTAGGGGATGTCTTGAAGAAGAACAACTTCATAACCTCTTGTGCCTTATTAGCGATTACCGCCTTCAAGATGGAAATGATAAAGTTATTTGGACCCTTGGTGATTCTTGTGATTTTACGGTAGGAGAAACTAGATAGATTAAAATAATTTCCTCTACCGGGTTTCTCATATGATTCGTTTTGGTGCACTCCGGTTCCCATTAAGGTAAATACATTCACTTGGAAGATTGCTTTGGATAGGATTCCTACTCGGTTAAACCTCTCAAAGAAAGGGTTAGAAGTTAACTCTTAATCTTGTCCGGTTTGCAATGCGGGGGTTGAATCTGTCTCTCACTTTCTTTTCTCATGCCTTGGAAGTGTAGTCCGAAATTCATAAATGGTGTGGCCTTGGGTTCCCGCAAGCATCTTCGTTCAAAGAATGACGAGTATTCTGTTCTTCGATTATATTTACAAAGTTACGTTGGCTCAAATATTAAGTCATAGGGCTCACTACATGTTGGATATATGCTTTGAAGATTTAGAAATTCTACAATATTTGACAAAGGGAAGATGCGGAAAAAAGACATTGTAGAGAACATAGTTTTATTTTCCTTTTCTTGGTTAGTCCATCGAAATAAAAAATGTCAGATTTCATGGACTGGTTGGATTAAATTTCCGTTGTAATTCTGGTTTTAGTCTAACTCATTGCTAGATTCTAGTTTTTTTTTTATAAAAGTTTTGGAGGTCTTCGGGAGGGTGATGGCAATGTCGAAGCTCAACCCGTTGCTTTCTTTTTTGCTGTTTAAAAAAATAAACAATATATACTCCTTCACTTAATATATTATAAATAAAATACACGCACAAAAAAAAATACCAACACCCAAAAATCATGTCGCCTTCTACATCTCTAAAGCGAAGCATTTTAACCAACACAAGAACTGAACCGGACGTGCCAACCACTTCACTTACCAAAGACAAACCAAAGCTAATTGAAGCAACGATTAGCACCGGTCTAAGAAAACATTAAGGTGTTCTATTTGCTAATACTGGTGAATGGCATCGGCTGGCAAAATTTGATACGAACTACAAATTATTTCTTGAATTATTGTCATCGGTGAAAAAAACATATGTCATTTCCATGTGGTCATTCATGTTCTTTATACAAGATACACTGTTTTTGTGAGTATTAAGACCAATCATAATGGGGGTGGTCGACATTCGGTCAGTCATTCTAGCCGACGCGCCCCCCACTACATGTTTTTTTGGCTTGATTTAGTCTGTCGGTCATTCTAGCCGACGCGCCCCCACTACATGTTTTTTTTGGCTTGATTTAGTTGCTTAGGCGACAAACTTCTTGTGAGAGCTATCTTCCAATGGTTGCTCTCCTTGCCCATGACGTTACGAAACAGACCATGACAGCTAGGCGTGACCTGACGTGAGATAAGGCGTGACAAGGCGCTATAAGACGCGCCTTGTGAATACTTTTTTGTAAGGCGGCTGTAATAATTGAATTTTAGAAAAGAAAAAAAAGATGACATATATAATTATAGATTTGAATGTAACAGTTGAACTTTATATATGAATTGTTATATGTAACGTCCTGAAATTTTAATAATTAAATAATATTAATTTAATCATCATATTTAAATTTAAAATGAGTAATTAGTAAATTAATTATAATGAAGTTGGATGGTTCGTTATTGATTAAGCATGAGCATGTACCGACATAGTTTTATAATTAGTCGTCGGGTCGGTGCTAACATTTTAAACTAGAAACGGTTATTAGACGTCATAGATTAATTATTATATGTCTCGCGAGTTGTAGACGTTAATTAGTTAGCAAGACGTTTGAACTAGTAAGTTGTTAGTTAGACGTTTTAATTATTTGGACACTTTATAATTTAATGGACGTTCGTATTTTATTAAATGCTACTAAATAGTTCGTCTCGTGTATTTGACCGGTCTATTAATCAAGTAGCTAGCTGTGTTTTCAGAGAGCCGGCTAGGGCTGTCATAACCTGACACGACACGACAAATATACACGAAACGAAATTGGGACGAAATTGAAATTTGAATTCGTGTTCGTGTCGTGTTCGTGTCGTGTAAAACAAACACGAAGTCGTGTCGTGTCGTGTTCGTGTTCAGAGATTAACACGAAATTGACACGATAGTTATGATTTTGTCGTGTTTATCGTGTTTTTAGCATGTAATAAGTAAGAAATTTGTTATTTATGTTGTGCTGTCGTGTTTATCGTGTTATCGTTTTTTAATCGTGTCGTGTTCGTGTTAGCAAAATAAAACACGACTTCGTGTTGTGTTGTTTTCATGTTAAACGTTTTCGTGTCGTGTCGTGTTATCCAGAAACACAAAACGATAACACGATTTGACAGCCCCAGAGCCGGCCCAAGGATAGAGAGTTCGATATCGAGTGGGTTTAGGCCTTTTTGGTGAGGGGTATTAGGTGAAGAGGTTAATACCCTAGCTAAAACCTCATTTATTTTCCCTTACTTCCTACTCGATGGCTGCATATCAATCGTACGTCCCTTCGTTTTTTTTTCTTCTTCTTTCCATTTGATTGCCAATGGCTGGGAATTTGACAAAACAAAAAGGTGTTGACTGTTGAGGCGGTGAGATCTTCATTTGGTGTAATCGTGGATGTGTATGTAAGCAATGAGACCCACGTGGAGGTGGGGTGATGCTGGGGAATTGCATAATCTTAATCACATATATATTTTCAAGAATAGTTAAGAATATCTATTTCGAAATGGCAGCCACGAAATTTTTTTTTTTTTTTGAACGGCAAGGGGATACCACGTTAGCTTCGGCAATGTCATCCCCAGCGAGGAACCCGCAAAACATAAATTATAAGGCTAGCAAGAAGCTAGCAAAAAGGAGTACAACCGGGTAATACAACCAAGCAACACACCACAAGGCACAAACAACCAAAAAAACAAGAACAAAACAACCCAAAAAAAAAAAAAAAAACAAACCACTATCTAGAAACAGTCGCTCGGTTTAGTCATCCAAATCGCTCAGCTGTTAGCCAAACAAGAAAGCTTAGATCTATTCTTCAACCAAAAAAAAAAGAGAATGTCTGAATGTCCGAAAATGCCATCTCCTCCGAGGTATTATGCTGCCAATTAAAAACACGAGCATTTCGAGCTTTCCAAACAACACATAGATAGACATAAATAACACCAACAAAAGCCTTGAGCTTCTGGCCCGAGAACCCGACGAGATTTCTCCAACTGAAAACATCGGAAGTCGTGCTAGAATCGCACAAAGCAATACTCCACCAAGCACCGATTCTGCTAATAAGATTTCGGGCAAATGAGCAACTACCAAATAAATGAGCCTCAGTTTCATCCTCATCATCACAGAAAGGGCAGTTGCTGGACAGAAAAAAGACGCACGCACCGTTTAATGAGATTAACTTTGGTCGACATGCGATGAAGACCAACCTTCCATGCATTAATACTCACCTTTAAAGGAACCCAATTGTTCCAAACAAAATGATCGATCTGGGCATGAGGGAGGCATAGATCATCATGGGCAGCCCTAAGGGAGGAAACAGTAAACATACCGTCACTCTCGAGAATCCATTTTACCGATCGTTGCTGGCCCAGTTGTACCGTGGGCTCGAGGAACCAGTTATCCAAGGAAATATTGATCTTGTGATACTCCTTGTTGACTTTAAGCACATTTCTCCACAGCCCGGGAACTTTACCAGTAGAATTGATGCCCGATAAACCTCCGTTTGGACCGTGAATCGCGTGAATCGATCGCTTCCATAGAGAATTATTCTCGGTCTTAAACCGCCATATCCATTTAGTTAAAAGAGCGAGGTTTAGAGCTCTAAGGCTCCCGATCCCGAGCCCGCCTTTCGATTTATGGTTGAGAATTAAATTCCAAGTGACACATGAAATCTTTTTATTATTGCCCGAATATCCCCGAAAAAATTTGGCTCGTTGACTTTCAAGAGAAGCCAAACAAAATTTTGGAGCTTTAAAAAGGGAATAAAAATAATTCCCGAGGCTACCCAACACCGACTTAAGAAGCGTAGGACGCCCACCAATGGACATCGAGTTGGCCTTCCACTTGGAGAGTTTAGAATGAAACTTTTTTTAAAATGGGAGCCTAAGATTCGCATCGATTCATCGAAATACCGATAGGCAAACCAAGATACGGGATCGGTAAATCACCCGATTTACAAAAGTGTTTGTGAGCTAATCTATCAATCTCCACCTTGTCAATCCCGATACCATATATACTACTCTTAGCCATGTTAATTTTAAGACCCGAGGAAAGATAAAAGCATCTCATTAGGCGAATAAAGTTTGCAATATTATAATCAGACCATTCACCAATAATAATGGTGTCGTCCGCATATTGAAGGTGAGAAATATACAGGCAATTATTAGGAAGTTGAAGCCCATTAAAGACCCCGATCTCCCGAGCTTTGTTCATAGCAACGTTGAAACCTTTCGGCGGGAATAATAAACAAAAACGGGGCAAGTGGATCACCTTGCCTAAGCCCACGGCCCATTAAAAACTCTTTGGATGGAGAACCATTAATTAAAACCGAGATACTTGCCGAGGATAAACACCCTTTAATCCATTTCCGCCATAACCCACCGAAGTCATTTGCCCCATAATTTCATCTAAATAATCCCACTTAACCGAGTCAAAAGCTTTATTTTTTAAACCATGACTTCGTGAAGTGCTTCGGACGACTGATCGAGAGGCGGCATTTTTATTTTGGTGTTGCGTGGGTTTTTGGTGTGGAAAGGGAATGGTAGTAAGCAACTCCAATTAATTGGAGGAGCTTACTTGCTGCGTACAAATCAAGAAGAAGGATCCATTGATTAAACGGCGTCGGGTGGCATCGGTTCGTATGAAAGCGGTGTTTTGGCAGTTGATCCATAGGGTATAATCTCTAACCCTTTTATTTGTTGTTTTTGGTTGTTTGTTTATACCAATTTCTTTTATTAATATTGAGAGAGCTAATGCAATCGAAATCAAGCTAATTCATGGTGATTTGAAGAAGATTTGAAGATCAAGTGTGTGTTTTAGTGTGTGTAGTTGAGAGAGAAGAAGATGGAGGGAAGGAGCTTTCAAAGTGTAAATTCTATTCAAATGTGGGAAAGCTTACATCGTTAGTCATCACAAGGGTATTTATACCCTAACCTCTAAACTAGTTTAATTAAGGCTAATTACATCATTTAAGCTCAAAACTAGTCCTAACAATCTCCCCCTTTTTGAGCTTTAGCACTTCATCCCAGTCTTCCTTCTTCAATTTCTTCTTTTGGACCGTTATGAAATTCATTTATTCTCAGATGTGCTTCAAAATGTTGAATTACTTTTCTTCAATTTAGTTCTTAGTCAAAAATTGTATTCAACATATCTATGTTTTGCTCTTCAATGTTTACATCTAATTAGCCTGAGAAGAAATTGAGATTTTAAACACTCAACGGAAATAATTTTGTTTTGTTGAATCTGTTGGTGTAAGAAAGTCCTAAAACTGGTTTACTAAAGATTTGAAAATTCTGGAAATATAAAATCAGTTTGGTAGGATTTGCCTGGGATTTTCAGAGTTTGGAGATTTTGTGATAGAGGTTTTTATGAGGATCGGATAATGATATTTTGGATTTAAAAAATATGATTTGAAAGTTTAAGTTTTTAGATGTGTGTGTTTGTTTTGGTAAGAATGATTTGTACAATTAAGTTTTGAATAGATGTTAATGTTTTGTATGTAGGAAAGAATGATTTGTACGATTAAGATTTGAATTGGAATGGTTGAGATTTTGAGAGAGATTTCTTTAGATGAATCGGTTTCTTCTTCTTCACTTGTTTATCATTTTCTCTTTTTTCTTAATCACTTGATCTAAAATGTTTCTGATTTTGCAGTTGATTTGAGTACATGAGTTATGAATTTTCTTCTTTGATGGGATGTTTGTGGTTCTTTTAGATGTTGTTCAGTTATAAATCCGATGTTTGAACTATTTCTTGCTCTTTTCTCCCCCTCATGAGGATCATGACCAGGGTCCTCATGTTAAAGCTGAATATTCGCTTTGTGGAAACGGAGAGAGGAAATTGTGTGTCGGTGTAAATCGAGAGCCAAGATCGGAATGAGAACCAGAAACATGTAGTACTCATGAAGGAACCACAAAAAATCTGAATTTATCCAAGAAACTTGGAGAAAAATATTTGAAAAATGAAGAATAGCGATGTCAATAATCACGTGAAGTCATAAACAGATGCAATCTTTACTAAAGAACTTCAGTAAAGAGATCGTTTACGGATATGATGAACACGATGATTGAAGACATTGTTAATCAAATATTTGAGATTTAAAAGAAATCAATTTGTGTGGTTATAACAAAGATCAGTGAAGTGTACCACTTATAAAGACGCAATCTTCTCTGAACGAGTGCAGAGAAGAGATCGACGGATATACAAAGATCAAAGATCTAACAGTGCATTGAAAACGATTTTGTGTGTGAGATAAAATGAAGAAGTCAGAATTGAATCTGAATCAATATGGAGATAATGAAAAAATGATTTCTCCATGGATAGTTTAAGTATGAAAATCGTTTGAAAAATGGTAAGAACAATCAATCCAAGATGGTGTTAAAAACAGATGCAATCAGTACTGAATGAGATCAGTAAAGAGATCGACGAATTTAACAGCAAATTGTGTTGAGTGTTACAAACTAGTATTTTTGAAAAATTGAAAATTGATGTGCAAAATCAGAGTTAGAAAAGTTGAGCCACAACGCAAGATACGAACATTTGTCATAAACAGGTGCAATCTTTACTAATCGAGACTAGTAAAGAGATCGTTTACGAATATGACAAAAATTTGTATCCTACGTTGTGAACACATCATTGTGAGCACAAAGTGAGATAAAAATTTTGAAATGTTGAGCATCACTTAATAATAAAAAATTAATGAGAATGTGATGACAACAACTCAATATCAGTAAAAACATTTGTAATCGAGTATTGATTTAGAAAATGAGAATTGTATTTAAAAGGAGAAAAATTGATTTACAATTAAAAAGTGTTGACCATGAAAGAACACAAAGGTAGCAATGAGAAATAAGAGAATTTGTAATAAACAGATGCAATCAGTACCAACCTAGACTGGTAAAGAGATCGTTTACGGATATTACAAAAGCTAATACTCAACATTGACAACCTTGTGTGATTGTAAATTTGTAAGAGGTTGAAGAACTGTTTGAGGTAATTAAAAAATTATTATCAAGATAGAATAAGAAAATTTGTAATAAACAGATGCAATCAGTACTAATTGAGATTGGTAATTAGATCGTTTACGGATATTACAAAAAGTGATACCCCATATTGATATTTAAAATTTTTTTGAAAGGAGCATGGAAACAGTATTTAGCGATTATAAAAGTATGCTCCCCCTCGACGGTTATTATTCAAAAATCATAAAGAAGTTATGCTCCCCCTTGACATAAGAATGTCTATTTTCTCCCCCTTGACAAATGAATATAGTCATTCTCCCCCTCAACCATTTATTTCATTGGAAAACGGGTTTCAAGCTGATGTACTTGAAAGCCATTTTATTATATAAAAGAAAGAAAGAAAGAAGAGAAAAAAAAATAACAGACATAAAAAAAACAGGAAAACGGTTGAAGTCTTGAGATTTAGCACACGAAGCTTAGACAAAAGAAAGTTAAAACGTTTTTCATCTAAAGCCTTGGTAAACAAATCAGCTAATTGAAGATCGGTTGACACAAAGTACAATTCCAAAGCACCTTGTTCAACATGGTCTTTGATAAAATGATATCGAAGATCGATATGTTTAGTTTTGGAATGTTGAACAGGATTGCATGAAATTGCAATTGCACTCCGTGAATCACAATATAAAGGAATACAGCTGTATGAAAAGCCATAATCTTTTAATTGTGATTGCATCCAAATTACATGGGATAAGCAGCTTGCAGCAGCAACATATTCTGCCTCTGCAGTTGAAAGAGATACACAATTTTGCTTCCGAGAAGACCAGCTCACCAATTTATCTCCCAGATATTGGACACTTCCAGATGTACTCTTACGATCCAGCATACACCCAGCATGATCGGCATCAAAAAAAGCAGACAAATCAAACGAAGTTTCTTTAGGATACCACAGACCAAGATCTCGAGTACCCTTTAGATAACGAAATATACGCTTGACTGGTTGAAGATGTGATTCTTTAGGAGCAGTCTGATACCGAGCACATATGCACGTAGAAAACATAATATGTGGTCGAATCGAGGTTATATATAATAGTGACCCAATCATCCCTCGATAATTTGTGATATCAACAAGTTTACCATCAGGATCAGCATGCATTTTAGAACCAGGCGACATCGGCGTCGAAATTGGTTTACAATCATCCATGAGATATTTTTTCAAAAGATCAGTGATATATTTGGATTGATTAATAAAGATCCCGGTAGGTAATTGACGAACTTGAAGACCAAGAAATAAGTTCATCTCCCCCATCATACTCATTTCAAAATGTTTAACCATAAGGTCAGAGAACTTTTTGCAGTATTTTGGATTTGTAGAACCAAAGATAATATCATCGACATAAATTTGAATAAGAACAATATCTTCCCCTTGTCATTTGATGAAAAGAGTTGTATCGATTTTACCTTTTGAAAAACCAGAATCAACTAAGAATTTGGATAGCACATCATACCACGCACGAGGAGCTTGTTTCAAACCATATAAAGCTTTGTCGAGAATATAAACATGATTAGGAAAACTTGGATCTACAAAACCTTCGGGTTGATGAATGAACACTTCTTCATTGAGAATGCCATTTGAAAATGCAGTTTTTACATCCATTTGATAGATTGTAAAATTCTTATGTGCTGCATATGCTAAAAATATGCGAATGGCTTCTATTCGAGCAACTGGAGCAAATGTTTCTTCAAAATCAATGCCCTCCTGTTGAGCATACCCTTTAGAAACTAAACGTGCTTTATTAAGAATTACAATCCCATTCTCATCCTTTTTGTTTTTGAAAATCCACTTCGTACCAATAACAGATTTTTCGGATGGTTTTGGAACCAGACGCCAAACTTTTAAACGCTCAAATTGATTGATTTCTTCTTGCATAGCAAGAATCCAGTCTGGGTCTGATAGTGCTTCGCTGACTTTCTTGGGTTCATTAGAACTTAGAAACGTCGTGAATTGACATTCTTCAGCAGTAGCTTTACGAGTTTGAACAGAAGATCCAGGATTGCCGTTTATTTGATGAAGAGGATGATCTTTTGTCCATTTAAGAGAATGCGGAAGTGGAAGTTGACCCGGAATGATATTTGAGGTATCAGTGAATGCAGGATGTGGGATTAGGGCAGTTTGAGCATTGGATGTAGATGGTGGAAAATCAACACGTTTTACATGGAACTTAGAAAAATCAATCACCAAAGGTGGAGCTTGTGCCGGAACCAAAGTTAAGTCTAAAGTATTGGCAGCATGAGCAGGAGTTGGAGGATTATCCGGTGATGATTGGTTGTCGAATGATGAAAAAGAATCTGAATCAGATAAGGTTGTATTGGGAACATTAGAAGTATGAGATGGAGAATCAGTAGAACTTGAATTTTGGATTTCAGGAACAGTGATGGATTGAACATCAGCTTCTGAGGGTAATGGAACACCAGCCTTCTCAAGTAATTTATGTCGAATGTTATGATATTCATCATATAATTGTTCAAACAAAATATCATAATCATTTTCTGATGTGGAAGGAGATGACGAAGGTAAAGGAATTTCAATGTTTGTTATCAGTGAATCCAGAGGAAACATCTCATCAAATGTAATATTGACACTTTCTCGTATCGTACGATTTGAACGATTATATACTCTAAAGGATGCGGATTCACGTGAGTACCCCACAAAAGTTCCTTCATCAGCCTTAGCTTCAAATTTATTCAACTTGTCTTTATCATTTAGAATAAAGCAACGCCTCCCAAAAATATGGAAAAATTTAACATTTGGAATACGTTTATTAATCAGTTCATACGGAGTTTTGTTGATGATTGAACGATTTTGAGTAAAGCATGCCGTACTGATGGCTTCAGCCCAAAGAGATAATGAGAGTTTTGAAAAAGAAAGCATGGTACGAGCAGCTTCAACTAAGGTACGATTTCTTCGTTCTACAACTCCATTTTGTTGTGGAGTGTGGGCAGCGGAAAATTGATGAGTTATACCAACTGATTCAAGGAAAGAATCCAGAGTGCGATTCTTAAATTCAGTACCATTGTCAGTTCGAATGGTATGAACTTTTGAATCCAAATTGATCTGTGTTTTCTTGATGAAGGCAATAATGATATCAACAGCTTCATCTTTGGTACGCAAGAAATGAACCCATGTGTAGCGAGAATAATCATCAACAATGACCAAGACATAACGTTTACCTGCTAATGACATAACACTCATTGGACCACATAAGTCCATGTGAAGCAGTTCAAGTGGTTTGGAAGTACTGGGAATGGGTTTGGGCTTATGAGACTTTTTAGTCATTTTTCCCAGTTCACAAGACGAGCAGAGATGATCTTTGTCAAATGCAACATCTGGAAGACCAGACACATGGCCACCCTTTACCAGTTTATTGATCGTTTTGAAGTTAAGGTGTGAAAGACGGCGGTGCCATAGCCATGACTCATTAGACGTTGCTTTGGAAACTAGACATACTTCTGAAGGGTTTCTATTAACACTGATTGACCACATGGGTCAACCTCCTAGTCACTTGGTTCGAACCACACTGACCAAGAACATGAACTTGTTCTTGACCAGTTAAAACCAACTAGCTAATTTAATCCCTAGAAGCGGAAGTGGGATTAAACTTAATCCTTAAACCCTAAAGGATTGGGATCTTGGAAATCTAGATTAGATTAACAATGAAAGAAACCTTGTACGAAAAACTCGAACACACACATGCTTGTGGTATTCAACGAACACCAAGAACCCTAGGGTTCTTGGGTTCGAATTCGGCCAAGAGGGGAGAAGGGAGAAAAGGGTTTCCCAAAACATACCTTGTTGTTTGCTTAAGATAGATCCACTGATGATGAACAAATCGAGTGATCTTCTAGTTGATCCTTGTAATGATCTTGGATCTTCAAGACTTGAAGAACACGAAGAACGAAGAACACCAAGGATGGTGTTCTTGGGGTTCTCGGCCTCACAAGGGAGAGGGAGGGAGGAAGTATGCGTGTGAAATCAAGGGGATTTTAGGGTTACCCTAAGCCTCTTATTTATAGATAAATAAGTTGCGCTTATGACCTCTAGTTTAATTAAGATCAAATCTTTAATTAAACTTTCCTTTTACGTTTCCATCCCTTATAGTTTATTATTCTTTTATTATTGCACTTAACTATTAAGTGTCTAGTATTAATACACTTAATAATTCGGTACCCATATACACGAATTATATACTTATATTTATACTTTTAATAATTAATTATATTATAACCTTTATATAATTTATACAATAATATTATCCAATTACTATATGATTTAATAGCTTTAAATCATATCATGGATAATCTATAATTAACACATTGTATATTTACTCAACTAGTAAATGTACAAATACTTGTATTAATTAGTTAGATAAACTAATCTAGTAACAAGTCAAACTTGACTTAATACTTAACCTGATTCATAAATGACTTATTATGAATCAATCATCTTCCAAGTATCATTACATATCTTACTCGTATTACATGCACTCACCGGTGTGACCCTTAAGTGTTTCGTAGGCATGGATGTATCATCATAGATTGACTAACTGTGCACATAAATCCTTCAGACTCCCACTTGTGCAAGTTTGTAACCTTTGTCTTAATGATACGAGCTACAGTGGCCTTCTAGATGGTCATGTAGGTAACCAGCCCCATAAAAACAGCTTACATAACCCAGGTATAGTTTCTTGAAAAACTCTTTAATAGCGTATCCTAGTAAAGAACACTCTGTCTCTACTTCTTGGACAACTATGTTAGGTTCATCCCTTGCAGCACGATATTTGTGATCACGAATACGAGCATGGTAGAAAATATCAACTCATGTATTCAAAATCATTTCATGACTTCTTGATTCAAACTGTTGTGATAAACGACAAAGAACAAATCGGTTCGTTTGGGCATGGCCATGCACTTTCCAGTTATCATCATGTCAAAGGACCTATAAATATTTCTCCTAAAAAGGAGGTGCAATTACCATCTTGTTATATTTCGATTCAAAATACAAATTCCTTTGTACCCAGTAAAGCCTCGTATGACAATCATATTTCAGAATTGTCTAAGACGAACCAAAGCACATTAGTCAATGTATCTCAAACCAAATACCTCAGGCTTAAGGACAATCCTAGTGAATAATACTTTTGAACTTTTCAACCACGAAGTATTATCACGGTGGTCAATCCAATATTCGTCGAGCTCCAACAGAATATCACCGATATTTGGTTTACACAAAACTTGTGTAGCTATCTCCGAAGAACTTCGAATCTACCACCAAATACCGCGATGACGTTAACGTCCCATCAAGGTTCCCACCAAGACGAGTAGTCACGGATTTATATCTTTTTGAATAAAGAAACTTTTATTCATGGATGTTGTAAAACATACAAATTCTGAATAACAATGATACTAACTCATGTATTATTCCTTACTGGACATAGATACTGAATTATTACTGGATCATTACTTATTCTTTGTGTTTGTGTTGATTGCTCAATGACTCCTTAATTGTAACTTTTATCACTAATTACAATTAGTCATTTCTATTAAACTAAAGACATAAGACGAGTATTTACGAATACTATTACTTTTGTCTTTGCTAGATATTGTTCGTGCAACATTTAGAACATATTCTAGTCTTGCCTTTTTATATTATTCGGTAAACATAGGAGGATTGGAAATTTACTCCTTTAGTTTCTTGAATCTATAAAACTTGCCTTGTAACTAAATCTCTTTTAGCTACTTGATTTGTAGATACTCTTACTAGTTAAAGAAATTTCCTTAAATGATTAACTTGTTCACTGGAATGTGAACATCCTATTAGATATGCAATAATCAATCACAAGACTTGTGATTACGCTATTAGGCTTGCAATAATCTAATTAATGATCATTTATTTCTCTTAACTCTTTGGCTAATGACTTGGTAACTTCTTGTTGTTAATGTCCTAACTAACTTACTGTATTCACTAGTACCTCTAATGAATATGTTAGTCATAGCTTCCACTAAATTTTATGGAAAATAAGCATTACTTAAACTACTATTTTTTGACCTAGTCAAAACTTATAGTTTAACCTTTTAAGAATTAATCAATTATCAAAGTCATCCTTTGGATTTGTGAATATCCAACATTCCTTTTAAGGGAATCTTGACTTTCATTGATTACTGTATCTAACAAGTATGATACACTTGAAATGATACTTCCAATTCTTAAGTGTATTAGTATCTTTCAAGAATCTTTATTTAATGCCAAAGTCATTTCTTGGATTTCTCAAATATCCATTATTCCTATTAGGTAATTATGACTTGATTAAATATTATATTTATTACAAGTATAAAAGACTTGCAATAATACCTTTTAATTCTTAAATACTTTAATATAGTTTGTCCCTTTTTAAGAGTTTATTTAATATCTAAGTCACTTTCCTTGGATTATACGAATATCCAATTATTCCTATTAAGGAATTATGACTTCATTAAATTTCTTTATTACAAGTATAAAAGGCTTGTAATAATACTCTTCAAAGTCTATCTTGATTATATCCAATATAATCATACTATATTAATGCTAATACTTTAAAACTTACTATCACAAGTAATCATTATTTAAGATGTTTTAAATAAGTTCAATGTACTTTGAACTTTATGCTATCCATAAAAACTCTTAAATACTTTAGAAGAGAAACTTCTAATTTCTAGTATCTAAGTATTGAGCTTCTAAGACATTATTTATTATACAACAATCAAACAAGTATAAAAAAACATGAAATATAAAGTTAATCAAAAACTTGACTTACAATCTAGTCATAAAACCTTGACTAGTGTAATTGTCACACATGCACACACATAATATAATTCAAACATGGATTCTTATTAAAACCAAAGAAAACTTGTTTTTAACATAATATAAAAATTATCCAGAAATTGTTTTTACTGAATCCATAAAAATACTGAATTATAAAATCTTGGTGCTTGTGGAATCACCATCTCATGCTGGTCACGTTCACTTTCCATCTCCTCCTGCAATAAACGATTGCAAAAGTTAGATTACTCGTAATGTACTTTACCAGTATCTTAAAAGTGAATAAGAAGTGTGGTTGTGTTACCTGAGGAACTTGCGTTTCCTCAACCACCACTTGCACCCTTTGGACAATTCCTTTTCCAATGCCCAGCCTCACCACACTTGAAGCACCGATTCTCGGTCTTCGCTGTGTTAGGCTTAAACTTCTTGACCATTTGTTTGACACTTTTACCATTTGGCACTCCTTGGTTAGGATTGGTTTTACCCTTTCCTTTTCCACCATGCCCTTTTCTCTTCTTGCCACCACCACTGCTATTACCGATCATTAGAACATCCTTAGATTTGGTCCTCAAACTCAATTCAGCTGTCTTGAGCATGGAATGTAGCTCAGCAATGGATTTCTCCATATTATGCATATTGTAGTTGACTACAAAAGGCTTGTAGTCATCAGACAACGAATTGAGTATAGTGTCTGTTGCCATTTGCAACGGTATGGGGTGACCGAGTCTAGCCAGGTGATCCATGTGCCCTTTCATTTTCATGATGTGGGCACTCACCGGTGTTCCTTTGACCATCTTGCAAGAGTTGAAGGCTCGATTGATGTCGAACCTCTCAGTGCGAGCTTCCTCTTGAAATGAATCCCTAGGTTGTTGGATCATCTCAAATGCAGGCACATCCATAAGTCCCGCTTGTAAATCTGGGCTCATGGTTGCGAGCATTAAACAGCTCACATCGAGCGCATCACTGACATGCTTATCATAAGCTTGCCTTGCTTCAGCTCTAGCATTAGCGGCAGGGACATTAGGTACTGCTCTTTCCAAGACATACCACTTTCTCTCATGCCTAAGCACAATGCAAATATTGCGCTCCCAATTGAGAAAGTTTGACCCAGTCAACTTGTCTTTTTCGAGGATTGAGCGAAGTGAGAGATTGTTGGTACTTGTCGTTGTGGTTGTTGCTGCCATCTACAAATCAAACCCAGTTTAATTAGTAATCATCAATAAACATTCTCTAAAATATATTATAAACCCATAATTAATATTTTAGGCCTAGGATCCATATTTCACATTCTCGGCGCAAGGTTTGGGCACTTCCCGACGAGACATGCTATTTATGGTAGGTAACATCCTTACCGATCGTATCAAGACTTGACACGATTCCTAGGGGTCGTAGAATCTTTAGACTTATAATTTATTACAACTTTGTACAATCTAATTGTACATTTCTAAGTTAGTAACAAAGTCTAGTATGTTTATTCTACTCAAGTTCTTTTTGGGCCGGGACTCCCGATTATCACCAAAGTAGATCAGACCATCTAAGACAGTGCGATGTTCTGCGCCGGGACTCCTGATTATCACAGAACCTTAAGCACCCTAACACTCGCAATGATTTGAATCCATATCTAAGGTTCTTTATCCTTACAATATGAATATCGTTGAACAAGTGAGGTGTTCCATTAGGTGGATAGTACTTAGATCTAAGATTTTCTAGGGTTTATTTAAGTCTTTAACTAAACTTAAACCTTATTCCAATCTTAATCCTTGTTTAAAATGTGTGACTTGTGAATTCAAGAATTCTACAAGACATCCTTTTTAAACCTTAAGAACTTTCTTTAAAACTTATAGTTTCAAGAATTTGCGCATTTTATATGTATACCTAAAAACGAGGTGTACAAAACGTTTTACTAGGTTTTGTGGAAAAACCTTATCTAGAATAAAACTTACTTGTTTTATCTTTCTTGAAAAACTTAAAAACTTATGTTAAACTTTTTATTCTTTTACAATTCATAAACTTGAATCATAAATCTAGTTTAACACACCTAGTTTTTCATATGTTTAATAATGAAATCAAACATTTGTTTTGACTTATTAGATTTTGACCAAAACTTATGTCTTGACGACACATTTATAAACTTTGTGATTTTCTTGTGTAGCTCCCACTAGCTCCAACAACCATGATGGAACTTAAGCAAACACAATCACCGGTCTATACTTGGTGAAACTAATAATCTTATTATATAAAGACTATATATAATAATCCTTAGTTTGTTTAAACCTTTCTTACATTTAACTTGTACTAGTTAAATATAGGTTCTAAAGTTATTTTGTTATTTAACTCTTGATCATTAATCTAGTATCTTACATGACTTGTAAAATACGTATATTATACTTGTATAATTATCTAGTTATAATAACTTATAACTTTATACACCTTATAATAATAATAATATATAACTTTGTATATTTCTAGTTCATCATATAATCTCGACTTTAAAATTTCTAGTTATAATGGAATCATAACTTTGTACTTTCTAGTTTTAATTATATAATCAACTTATACAATAACTAGTTATATTATTAAGCCTTTAAGATCAAAATAACATTATCTTTTAATGTTCCATCTAATCTTGTATTTAATATATGTACATATATATTTCTTTTTAAAATAAACTTGTTACATTATAACAAGAATATTACATCTAATTTATACGTGTGTACTTTAACTTGAACTAATTAAAATATGTATAAACTACTTTATTTATTAAAATTCATTTTACCTTTTTAAATATTTAAAAAAAATCCGAAACATATAATATATATATATATAGATAAATACATCTTGTTAATTTCTTGAACTAAAAAATTAACATTTCTTTTAATCCTTATTAATTAAACCTTAATCTTGTTCTTGATCAATCAAAACTAGAGTTTTGACTTTCTTGATCAAATACATTATTTAATAAAAGATTAATTCTAATCAATCCTATTCAAACAATAAACTTTGTTCAAATCCTAGGATAGATTATAACATTAATAAATTTATTTAACCTTTTTAATTCAAACCTTTTAGACAATAAACTTTGTCTAGATTTCTAGGTTTAAAGAACTAGTTTCAATAAATCTATTAAAATAATAATTAAACCTATTAAACATAAACTTGTTTAATTATCTAGGTTTTAGATTATTAACCTAATTAATTCTTTTAAATCATTAAACTTAAACTAGTTTAATGTTCTAGGGTTCTAGATTACATCTAGAGTTTTGTTTGGAAAAAATCCTTAAAGCCTAGGAAACCTTTCCACCAATTAAACTAAGCTAATTTAACAAACTTGGTGTCCAACAAACCTCCTTGATCTCGAAAATCTATAAGAAAAGGAAAGAATCCTTTTTTTGATCAATTAAACCAAATCTTGGTTTAACATACTTGATCCTAGATTTTGAAGATCATGTAATTAAGGAAAGAATCCTCTTGATCAAAAATTTTGACAATCTTGATCCTAGGGTTCTTTAATTTTCGGAAATTGCTAGGGTTAGGGAAAAGAAGCCTTTTGATCAATTAAACAAATCTTGTTTAACATACTTGATCCTAGGGTTCTTTTGCCTTACACGAAATTTTTAGGGTTTTTTCTAGAATCCTTTTGACCAATTAAACTTAATCTAGTTTAACATACTTGGTCTTAGGGTTCTTACCCTTTTCGTGAATTAAGAAGGAGAAGAAAAAGATGGAACAAAAAAAACTTTAATAAAAATTAAACAAACAAACTTTGTTAATCTAGTTTAAATCTCTAAACCATCGCTCTGATACCACTGAAGGGTTTCTATTAACACTGATTGACCACATGGGTCAACCTCCTAGTCACGTGGTTCGAACCACACTGACCAAGAACATGAACTTGTTCTTGACCGGTTAAAACCAACTAGCTAATTTAATCCCTAGAAGCGGAAGTGGGATTAAACTTAATCCTTAAACCCTAAAGGATTGGGATCTTGGAAATCTAGATTAGATTAACAATGAAAGAAACCTTGTACGAAAAACTCGAACACACACACATGCTTGTGGTATTCGACGAACACCAAGAACCCTAGGGTTCTTGGGTTCGAATTCGGCCAAGAGGGGAGAAGGGAGAAAAGGGTTTCCCAAAACATACCTTGTTGTTTGCTTAAGATAGATCCACTGATGATGAACAAATCGAGTGATCTTCTAGTTGATCCTTGTAATGATCTTGGATCTTCAAGACTTAAAGAACACGAAGAACGAAGAACACCAAGGATAGTGTTCTTGGGGTTCTCGGCCGAACAAGGGAGAGGGAGGGAGGAAGTATGCGTGTGAAATCAAGGGGATTTTAGGGTTACCCTAAGCCTCTTATTTATAGATAAATAAGTTGCGCTTATGACCTAGTTTAATTAAGATCAAATCTTTAATTAAACTTTCCTTTTACGTTTTCATCCCTTATAGTTTATTATTCTTTTATTATTGCACTTAACTATTAAATGTCTAGTATTAATACACTTAATAATTCGGTACCCATATACACGAATTATATACTTATATTTATACTTTTAATAATTAATTATATTATAACCTTTATATAATTTATACAATAATATTATTCAATTACTATATGATTTAATAGCTTTAAATCATATCATGGATAATCTATAATTAACACATTGTATATTTACTCAACTAGTAAATGTACAAATACTTGTATTAATTAGTTAGATAAACTAATCTAGTAACAAGTCAAACTTGACTTAATACTTAACCTGATTCATAAATGACTTATTATGAATCAATCATCTTCCAAGTATCATTACATATCTTACTCGTATTACATGCACTCACCGGTGTGACCCTTAAGTGTTTCGTATGCATGGATGTATCATCATAGGTTGACTAACTGTGCGCATAAATCCTTCAACTTCTTCCAGTGGAACTACATCATTTAAATTGATAGTAAACAGATTTGTCTCCCGGGAGCCAGTAAGAAGTTCTTTCCCTGCATAAGTTCAAACAGCACATTTCTTTGTGCGAAAGTTAACTTCCAAAGTTTTATCAAAACATTGACCAATACTGAAAAGATTGTGATTAAGATCTTCGACGTAAGCAACATTTCGAATGATCAAATGGTGACGAATGATATCACCAATACCCATAATTGCAGTTAAGTGGTCATTCCCAAACTGAACAGTTCCCAAATATGTTTCTCTAAAATTTGTTAACAATTCTTTGATACCAGTCATATGTCTTGAACATCCAGAATCAAGATACCATGTATTCTACATAAAACAATTAAAATGTTTGAGGTACCCAAGAAGATATGGGTCCCATACGATTAGTAATATATGTTTTATGTAGTGGTGATTATGTGATTAATTCAGAGATTTGGAGAACTGCAAGGAGGCAGTTCTTTTGTTGTTCGTTTAACAGCCCATTCGAAAGATTTCACAGGGGATTGTAGAATCCATTTTGATTCTTTATTTTTAATCCATTTATATTTGACAAACTTGGATGGTTTTTGAGTTGGTTTGTGAGATGCAGTCGAGGAACCGGAATTTGGCGATTTAGGTTCAGAAATGACTCGATAAACAAGACGACGAATTGACGAAGATTTTAAAGATGGAGAGAGTATTGTTTTGCAAGGTTCTGGATAACAAATTGTACATGAATGAATGATTGAAACATTTTTATGAAGAACATCATGTCGAGGGCCACAAGAAGCATCTTTTCTAACAAAATATCGTGTATCATATTGAGAAATTGGTGTATTAGTTTTTCTATCAAAATAAACCTTTTTGCCATTTTTATCTGTTTTAACAATCAAATTTACACCATTAACAGAGTGATTAACAGGACGCTAAATTGCAGAATCATACACAATGCCATAAAGTGTGGCTGGAGAAATAAACTTTGTTGAGTTATTACATTTATTGGAATTAGAAAAAGAAGAAGCTAAAAATGAAGGAGATCTAGACTTCTTAAGCTCCTTGGACTTAAGCATACTAGACTTAGTCGAATTAGACTTCTTAAACTGCTCAACTTCTTTCACTCGGCCTTGCATTGGCTTCTTAAGCTTGGAATTTAAATTTCTATCTGAAAAATATAAAACAGGAGAATTAGAATCTCGTCTTAAAAGAATTGGAGTTTTGGGAGAAGAAGAATTAGCATTTTGAGATGTTGGTTTTGAAGAAACCTTTTGATTTGAAACAGATTTTATTACAACAATTTTATCTTCTAATTTATGAATTTTGGTTTGTAAATCAGATTTTTCTTTGTTAAATGCCTCATGTGTTTCATCGATTTCTTTTTCCAACTGCAGATTTTCTTTTCTAGAATTAGAGAAGGTATATAATTTTTGCGTGTTACTCTTTGTTGAATCACAACATTACCCTTAATCTTAAATTCTTCGGGTGTAATAACAGGAAAGTAATCATCATTTTCAAATTGTGCCTTTTTTTGTTTCATATGTTTTATTCAATTCAGCATAATTGAAACTAATCTGTATATTCTCCTTCTTTGCTCTGTTGAATGTCTCAATCTCTTCTTCCTCATCAGTCATTCGAATGATGCTCTGCCAAATATCTAGATGCATGTATTTGTAGTCATACAATGTTGGAAGCACATCACACGCCTTTTTCAGATATTCTGGATTATCAGCTCCTAGCCCTTTTCTTGAATTGAAATATTTGAAGTCCTTTGGCTTGTTCAAGTGAATGGTTTGATCAGTTTGTCCGCGTTTGGCGATAAGTTCTTCAAGGTGTTTGATGTGGGAATAAAGTTGAATATTCTCATTTTGAAGTTGATGTATGACATTTTGTTTCCTATTTAATTCCCGTGACGTTTTAATGTCGTTTTCATGTACGGTTTCAGATAATTCTTTTATATGATCGTTTAAAGATTTAAACTGTTTCTCATTTTCATCGAATTCCTTTTGTTTACATTCCAACCAGTTTTTAGTTATTTGATATTCATGAAACGTTTCAATATACAATTTGTAATATTTATCATTTCGATCAGTTGATATTGAATTTTGTGTACTTTTAAGATTTGTGATTTCAATTTCTTTTTCAGAAATTGTATGAGAAAGATTCTTGATCTCATTTTCATAAGTGATTTTCAATTTTGATACTTGGTTTTGTAAATAATGATTCTCTTGTTTGAAAATTTGATTTTGTTGAATACGTTGAACAAGTTGTTCACCAAGACGAATAAATTGTTCATGATCATTTTCTAAATCAGTCAAACGTTCCTGAAGTTGAGCATTTAAATCTTTTTCAAGTAAAAGGTTTTGTTTAAAAGAATCAAGTTCAGATGTTTGAATTTTAACAAAACCAGTATCAGGATCAGTGGGTATATCAGAATTTGAATCATAATTTGATAAGAGAGAGTTGATTACCTAAATTTCCTTGTTGGCTTCCTCATTAAATCTATCAGAAATCTCAGCATTTTCCCTTACTATAAAACATAAATTTGTTGAATGCTCTTCATCCTCAGGATCTGAATCTTCCATCCACTGGAGATCTTCAGCTAATAACATCTTTCCAGTTTCGATTTGCTTAGCCATCAACATCTTTCGTTTAAAATACTCAGAATCACGAACTTTTGGTTTCTTGCAATCACGAGAGAAATGACCAGCAATTCCACAATTATAACATTTCTTTTTAGGATCCAACGGTGTGATAGTTGGTTTATCAGTAGAGGTTGCATCAGATGGAGCAGACTTGAAGTTGGAAGAAGACCTCAGATTGTTGTTTGTTGGCTTGGAGTACCATTTTTTCTGATAGTTTGAGATGAGGGACATTGCTTTCAGGATTTGTTGCAGTTCTTTTTCCATGTCATCATTCATATCAGTTGCATATTCGTCTAATTTTTCTTTCATTTTACCAGATATGTTAGACTGATGTTGTTTTGTAAGGAGTGCAAGTGTATCTTGAGTGTTTGCTGCATCTTGTCTCGTTTTGACTATGTCTTTCACCATGGGTGCATTTTGGAGTAAATACTCATAAAGTTCATGAACATCAATCAAGCCAAGATCCTTGTGTCACTCCATTTGTTTTCTTATTTCATCCCAAAGTTCTTTTCCGGTTTCCAGACTATCTAAGCTGTCATAGATTTCATTTGGTAAACTTTGAAGCATGAATGAAAAAGATTGTAAATCTGCTTTAGCTCGTTGTTTTTGTTGAGCATCATATCGAGCAGGAGGAAGTGGAGTTCGACCACCAAGAACAGGAGGATTTGCATTTGGAGCAGCAATAACATCTTCATAAAATACAGCCACACCATTCTCAAGAGAATCAAGAATTTCAGTTGCCAATTCTTGATGTTTAATAAAGTGGAGAAATCGTCTTTTCCACTGAGCATATTCACCTCTATATAACACCGGTGGTTTGAGATCAGATCCGATCGAAAGAGCATCTTTTGAAGTCATTTTGAAATGATTGAAATTTGTACAAATATCGTTCACGTGATACCCGAATAGCACTTTTGGGAGAGAAAATTCAAAATCTCCAAAATGATCAACTGATTTTTCCAGATGGTAAAATACACTTTAAATGTGGCCTAGATTTTCGAATTGGTTAAAAACGACAAACGGATCAAAAACCGGGGCTAAACGAAGTTTGGAAATTTACCGAAAAATCACAAAATCGTGAATAAAGTGTTTAAAACAAGGTTTTTTGGACAGCGGTTTATCACGTCGTAGCCTTCGTCTTTAGCTTCGATTTGGTTACTCGTGGGCTCGAAACGGACACCCGAGCTGAAAGTTATGATCGTTTTAGTATAACCCCTTTTGTCACGCAATCTTGAGCCGAGATGATGTAAAGATCTCGGGCCGAACACTTTAGGAAGAGTTCGGGCCGAACAGTGATAAGATCTCGGGCTGAACACTTCGGGACGAACAGTTGAAAGTTCTCGGGCCGAACACTAGAAAGTTCTTGGGCCGAACACTTTGGGCCGAACAGCAGAAAGTTCTCAGGCCGAACACTTGATGAATCTCGGGCCGAACAGTGGAGTTCTCGGGCCGAACACTTTGTTCGGGCCGAACTGTTTCGCTGTTCTTGAGCAGGGACGAACTGAAATAGCCTAAAAGTTTACTAAGTCGATCCTAGATTGCTCAAAACTTAACCAAATCGATTGATTCAAATCCCAAAACACTCGAAGTTCATTTTCGCACAGGTTGATCCAATATACTAACTCAAAACATAACAAATCAGATCACAATTTCGATTTTACAGTAGAAAAAATGAGTTTTCATGGTTTTCACTAAAATCACGAAATTGAGATCAACACTTGATGAAACGAATCAGAATTTGATTCTAAACTTATTAGAATCACTGGAGAAAATCTTCAATCAAAACATCAATTCAAACCAAAACATTTGATGATTAATTTTCACAGAGACGAACAAAAACTTTTTCAACAAAAACTCAGATCTGGATCAAATCATCACGAATTTGGATCTGTTCCTTGAAGGATTGTGATCTGATACCAATTGAGAGAGCTAATGCAATCGAAATCAAGCTAATTCATGGTGATTTGAAGAAGATTTGAAGATCAAGTGTGTGTTTTAGTGTGTGTAGTTGAGAGAGAATAAGATGGAGGGAAGGAGCTTTCAAAGTGTAAATTCTATTCAAATGTGGGAAAGCTTACATCATTAGTCATCACAAGGGTATTTATACCCTAACCTCTAAACTAGTTTAATTAAGGCTAATTACATCATTTAAGCTCAACACTAGTCCTAACAAATATATTTGCGTTTTTATTTAAATAATTGAGTATATTGGGTTAAGTATTGCAATGACCAATCGAGCCAAGTGCCATGACATCGAGTGCACATTTATAAGTGTTAATCTTGGTGTTGGTGATGTTTTGGTCAAATTGTTTAAACCTTGTTTTAAAGATCATCTTATTTAAACCAATATTGTTAACATCAAACTGTTTTTGTCTTGGAATGTGTCGAGTTTAAGAGCTGATTTGTATAGGTGTCGGGTTGTGGTCGGGTAATACCTTGTTGATTATAACTAGATGTTTTGTTTAATCGAGAAACGGAAACCGAACCTTAAGGTTCTTGGTTTCCTTAAACCGAGAAGTTTTCTAAATAAATTTAATAGATTATTGAGAAAATGAGATTCTGTGATAAAAAGGGTTTTCGGGGCTGTCGGGTGCCTCAGGAATTAACGGGTTGATGTCGGGTTTGTAAAACGGGTTTTATAAACAAGCTGAGTTTTTGGCAGATTATGTGGTCTGAATTCGGGTCTGTTTTTATCATAGTTAAGTTACGTTTCTGGATTTTTGGCCCGAGGTTGTCCCTAGTTTTCCGAGTCTTCTTTCCGTTTCCGCAGACGGCTCGTCAATCTGATTTACCGTTTAAAAGATATAACTGTTATTGTGAACTGTCGCAAAAGATTTTTCGGTTCAGCGTTTCAGTCTTGTGAGCCTGTTTTGAGGCCCTTAGAGTCTGTTTTTGGGCATAAGCCACTTGATAGTGTTTTATAGTATTCTGAGTCTAGTTTCCGTGGTAAAAATTTGGGACAAATCTAGTGACCGGTTTGGGAGTTATGGCCGTTCCCGTGAGAGTGCTGAGTGCTGTTAAGTATCTGCAGAAACTACTTTCAAGTCAAATTCTAATCTGAGCTTCCTTGTGCTATGTAGGACCTTCTAGGACCTGATTAGAGATGCTATTTGGTGCTAAGGATATCTAGGAGCATACGTCTATTCGAGGTGGGTGATCTCACTATAAACTTGCATTTACATTCACTTCATGATTATGTGTTATATGTCATGAATTGCTATTGCTTTGAGATAAGCTTGTTATTCGTTGATGTGCTATGTGTTAATTATTTTACTCGTATTCTGAACTGAGATATGGATACTGAGTAACCAAGCTAAGTACCATATCATTATGTGAATGATCTGTGTACTTGAGTCTTGATTATGAGTTGTTATACACTTGGGTTGTGCTATGTGGTTATATATCTATGAGATGATATACTTGAGCTTGAGCTGTTAGTTTTATATGAGTACATGTTGTAACGGGTCAACACGTTAATAAAACTAACTAACTGTATTTGAGATTCATGAGGTTAGCCAACTCTTCCCAGAGTATGCCAAGTATAATTCACGACTGTCAGCGTGGTACTGCGGGACACTGGTTGGTCTTGGAAGGGGGTGCTGCGGCGAGGCGCTGGTGGGCGTTGGGATCGTCACGGCATTGGCGAATCAAGTGAAATTTAATAAAAGGCCTAATAATTGAGAATTGAGTAGAGTCTTTAGGGATCACTAATGTGACGTGGATTGTTTGCGTGTGTATGTTCATTGTGTTGTTTATTCACTCAGCGGTGGCTGACCCCAAACACTCCCTCCCATTTTGCAGGTATTAGCAAGGGCAAAGAGAAGGTCAATGGTTGATGAGCTGCGTTTCGATTTGATGTTCTTGGATTTGGATTTAGTTATGTTTGTCGAGTCAAATGATTTCAAAACATATTTATTATTCCGCAATTAAAACTGTTTATATATTCCGCATTTAAAACCATGAGACGGTTTACTTTAATTGTTATTTTAATGAGATGGGACCTTTGAGTTACTTGTACTTTTGGGTAAATGTAATATTTTATTGATTAAAAAATTTTAAATTTCCTCTGATTTTTTTGGATGTTACAATATATAAATTAATATATCTATACTCTTTTTTTTTAATTTGATATACGTATATATATAAATTATATAAAAAATTTGCGGCGTTAAGTCACGCCATGAAAAACGCCACAACCCACCATGACTTAAGGCTTGATAGTGCTACCATGCCACGCCATGCACTTTTTAGAACATTGGACGCTGACAAAACAATGTCTTTTATCAGTATTTTGTCCTCTTTCGCTCTGCTGATGGCAACATTCACTTGAAAAGTCTTTAGTCTTGTATGTATTACTCTTATAATACATTTATAGTAGTATTTTACTGTTTATAAAAGATAATTAAAATTCGTAATATATACCAGTTAAGTGAAATATTAACCAAAAGTAGGTGTTCGCTAAGTGACTATTTGAATTGCTTGAAAGGTGTTTGCTTCCTATTCACCCGGGTTCAAGTCTTTTCCCCACCTAACTTTTATATTCCCTTTTTTTAATAAGACGATATGGGTGGGGCCACCAAGCCAACCACTCCTTACTCACTCCTTATCTTCTCCTATATATGAGCCTACATTTGATTTACGTTTGCCAACTTGGCAGTTTGGAGCTACCTCATTGGTCGACAATGCCAGGTATAATTCAACCATTGGCCGCCCAGTCATTCTCAACATTCCCTGGCCAAAACCGAAAAATGCTACCCTAACCACATTGCTGCTGCAAGAAGACCATCTCTCGCCTCCTTTCTCCTAACCCTACAATTCCTTAAATTTCAATGAATTAAAACAGAAATTTCATTTCATAAAACAATTGCAACAATAAACTTCACGATTTTCTTCAAACCCTACCACGATCTCATGGAAGATGATGATGAGTTCGGAGATCTATACACCGATGTACTCCGCCCTCTTCAGATGTCATCTGCTCCTCCACAACCTCCGATACAATTAATTAGCCATTCGATCGATCTCAACGCTAGAATTTCCAGCGATGATAACGAGATTCTGTTTGGTTCTAAGATTTCAGGTAATTCAAAGTTTGGTCAACCAGATCCAAATCTGAGTTTGAATAAAGTCGATGGAGATGCAACGATAGATTCTACGCCGGTGCTGGTGTTGGTTCCGGATTCAGAAGGTAGGGTTTGGGGAGTAGTAGTGGATTGGTGAAAGTAGAAGCTAAGGGTTGTGAACAAGACCTAAATTTTACAGATGGCAATAAAGGTGATTTTGTACATACCAACGATGAGATGATGGAGGAAAATTTTGGAATTGAAGATGCTGGAGGGGAGGATGAGTTTTTGATTCCAGGTTTATCATCATCTTTAGCTAGGGTTTTGGAACAACAAGGTGGTAATTTAGGACTAGGTTGTGATGATTGGGATGATAGTGACATTGAGGATGATTTACAGATTGTCTTGAATGATAATACCGAATTAGGGATGATGGGGATGGAAAGCAGAGTTAAGAGCACAATATCCGTTTATAATTTTCGGTCGTATTTTGATATGCTTTCAGGCCAGCTTTTAACTGCTTTAATATGTGAATACTTAGACTGGGCATAGCTAAAACATTCACTAAAAGTGTATTTACCGAATGTAATTTGGTAATAATTATGTTTGCTAGGTTTATAATTAATTATAGTTAATATTTAATTAATATGGAACAAAACTGTCATTGCAGCAAAAGGATACCGGGAAAGCAGACTTTAGGTGCTACAGTAATAAAAGTGGATATGATCTAAACAGGAACAAGGATAGTGGTCCATTGCCGTTGGATGTGCTTGAGAATTTTGAGGTCTGATAAAATAAAATCGGTTTAAATTTTAAATTAATAATTTTTTATAGTAAAGATTAGATTAATCATTAATATATATACTTATACTTGCAGAATCAATCTCAGGAAGAGGTAGTGGAAGCCCATCTTCATCATCTCTTAGAAGGTACTTGTCAATGTGTTACATTTTCCATATAATAATATCACATTTATTATTATTTATTAAAATAATAACAATTTAATCTGTTTTTCTTTTAATGATGTGGTGACAGACAGCAATGAAGACTACAGTGGAATTAAATTCCCATGTGGCACATTGAAATCTTATTTTATGTATACTTTATTTTTTTTATGCCCATAAATCTTAAATTAATTTCATTTTATTTAGAGAAATGATATTTAGTCCAACCATTTAGACATACTCATAGGTCTACCTACTTGATAGGATCATGTGCGTATTCACACACATATAGAGAAACATAAAAAATAAAATAAATAAAATAAAATCTTTTTAAGTATATTGATGTTGTAATTGTGCTTTTACAGGTTAGATTCCATCCATTGCGTCCAGAAATACTTGCAAGTGGAAGTTTGGATCATGAAGTTCGGTTATGGAATGCAAATACATCAGAATGCATCGGGTCTCGTGATTTTTGTAATTACTAAGCACGCTCTTTCTAAAATTTCTTAAAAAATTAGAGTAAAATGAATTTTGTAGTTTATGGAAGACTAATATGCATGTTAATTTCATTGCAGATCGCCCTATTGCTTCCATTGCCTTCCATGTTGAATGAGAACTTCCTGCAGTTGCTGCAGGCCATAAAGTTTACAATATTATTAATTTTTTATATTTATAAACAGTTAGTGTGTTAAATAGGTTTACAAGAATTATACTACATCAATGATAATATATTCTTCAGAATAAAAATTATTATAGGAGGTTTTATACATTAAAATAAGGCTAAAGTACATTTTAGTACCCTGAACTTGGTTGACTAGGTCCTCTACTACCCTGAACTATTAAACGTGCAACATGGTACCTTGAACTTGCCAAAATGGTCAATTTAGTACCCTGACTCTCTAATTTGGTATAAAACATAATCCGAAATTGATCCGTTCATAAGTAAACGGGTTGAAATTGTGGTATTTCATACTTCATTATATTGATATCAGCTTTCTATTTGCAGCTATATTTTTGGCATTACAATAATAAAGGAGAGACTTCTTCACCTGCTATTGTATTAAGAACAAGGCGTTCTCTTCGGGCTGTGCACTTTCATCCTCATTCTGCTCCATTTATGTTAACTGCTGAGGTAAATTCTGTTAACAAAAAGTGGCAAAACAGGCGGGCCTGGTTCGGGTCAAAGTGGGTATTATATTAGTACGGGTTTGGTTGGCCAAAAACACCTTTTAACCTTTTAAAAACAAAATTGTTTATGAATAATAAATGAATTAAATATATTCACAAAAAAGATATTAACACACTAATTCTTTCTCCTAATATTATCCCTTGATTTTGACATGTGTCTTCATCTAATGAATAGGCCTATGAGTAGTGGATCGAAAATTTAAAATTAACCCTAATGTGAATTACCCGTGTTGGTGCAGTTCATCAATGATCCATATTACCAAAACACCCTTTGACTCAGCAAATGAGTCATCATTTAGATGCAGTCTTATTAATATTGACTTATTAATTGTAATCAAGAAGTTTTAACCAGAGCTGCAGTTTCTCGTGTAGGGACTTTGAATAAGTAAAGTATGTTGTTTTGATATCTCATTGTTATCCACCAACTTAGAATGGCTATAAAGTCCAGATTTTGTAAACAGATAATAGAATGAGAATTATCTGCATAAACAGATTGCAACACAATAGAAATAAGAAAGTCAACAAAACAACAAATGAATAACGAATAAGCCATCGAGAAATGCATAAAGCATGTGAGCTCATTAATATTCGTGACATCCTAAATACATTTTGCATAAGCAGATTAGTACAGAGTCCAAATTCCATTTGTACTAATAATAATTTGCAATAGTACCTGATGCAATATATTTTTGCATATGTTTGGATACTTAATGCTGCAACACTTGCCGATATGAAATTTAATAATATTAAAAAATATTACTAGATATTATCTGGTGATGTAGTTGTTACTCTAGAAGCAAAAACCTGGTGGTTAAACTTAAAATGGGTAAATGATTGTCTTTATAGACCTAATTTAAATTTCCCAGTGATATTGTTACGCATGTTGAGGATTACTTTAAATTTCACAATTGATTTTGCAGTGTAGTTGAATATGGCAAAAGATGATGGAATTGTTGCAGGGATTGCACTTGCTGAAATGATATTTGCAAGTTTTTTACCTTATTCTTATTTCGTCTCTTTATTTCCTTATTCTTATTTCGTCTCTAAATTTCCTATAACATTAATTTTTGTATCAGAATTAACAACTTATCATTACAATTATGGATTGTTATGTTATTTGAACTGTATCAATATTTTTGTTATTTTTCTACATACTTCTCGAAGCATGCCCGCCCAGTCGGGCGGGCTTTGAAGCTAGTTATTATATATAATACATTTACGTTTACATGAATAGTGGCAACTAGGCAGGTGGCTTTTTTCTTCTCAATCGCATATGTTGACTTGCAAGCGATTTTGTCTCTTTTACAAAAGCAATTTCTATTTTTTTCCAACAAGATATATCAGATTACAAAAGATGCTATCAAGAATATTATAATACCTTTTTTTTTTACTTTTAAGGCATCCCTCGCCTTTTAATATTACCATCTCCATTTAAATGTTTGACAACTCATTTTGATATCTAATTTTTATTCCTACATCATCATGCTATTCATTTAAAAATAACATTGGTAATATATTAATTCTTTTTTCTAACATCATTCTTTGATTTTAACTTGACATGTCTATTTCTCCTATTCTTTTTAACTTGAGTTCTGACTTACTTTATGAGCCGACTAATCTCAGACAATCACAGGTTTTGCAAATATTCTGGATTCGACGCAGATGAACCTTTGTGACCTTAAGGGATTTTCTTTTCTTATTTGAAATATATTTGAACTCACGTTATGTTTTTAATATAGGCAGATATCTAATATTAAATTAGTATATATATTTGAAAGTTATGGTATCAGAAATATGTTGGAACTCATATTTCTTTTTCTTAGTATAAAATGATCTTTCGGGTGTTGTATGAATATCAGTAAATAGTATTTTGGATACCATATGAAAATCCCCTGCGGCATCGCGCGGGTAAAACCTACTAGCTGACAATACATACATACTTCTATCTATTTACCAATTCTCTAATTTTCTTTTAAAAAGAAGTTTTAAAATTTATATTTGCATGTTAAACTACCGAGTGTTTATTAGAAAGCCATAGAGTCTTACAGAATATGTATTTAGGTTTGTAACGTGAATTTGAAAACAAATTAACTAAACAACTTATAGACTTTAAAACTTTGTTAAATGACATATGACTTATAAACCCCTAAAAGTCTTATAAAATATATATTATTAACCTATTTGATATTATATTTAAAATTTTCAATAAATCACCCATAATATTATTGTTGTAACTACAAGCATTATGAGCATATATTATTTTGTTTACATGAATACAAAATAAAAATGCATAAATCGAATCTAAATCTTAGTGTAAAAAAATATACTCCCTCCGTCCCACAAAAAAGTTCCCATTTCCCTTTGGCACAAGATTTTAGGTGATAGTTAGTGGTGAGGTCATTGATATTATTTTGATTAAAATATAAGGTTGGTTTGGAGAGAGAAAGATAATTAGTGGATATTATTGATGGAGTTCTTAATAATAATAGTATTTTATTGTGTGGAGCCCACCACATGTGAGAAATGGGAACTTTTTTGTGGGACAAAAGCTTTAGGAGAAATGAGAACTTTTTTGTGGGACGGAGGGAGTATATTTTAAACCCCGTAGCATCACACGGGAAAATATAATCCTTTTTAAAGTACAGTAAAGATAAAATATATTGCAAAGCGTAGAAAGATAAAAATAAAACGATATAATAATTAAAAGGTAATTTAAATAGCATGTACTCGAAATGAAAAAAAAAAAGAAACAAAACAAAATATGTCACGTACTCAAATCTTTATTTTGTATAAATAGCAAAGTAACTTGAATACAATTTTTCTAGGTAGTGGGGCCAAAAACCTAATTATTTTGTACGTACTATAGATGTAGGTGTGTGTTATGATGGTAGGTGATTAATAGCACATTTTTTTCACTTTCATTGGCACATTCAATGCAACAAAGATTGACCATAAGATAGATCTTTCTTTTATTTTATATTGCTGTCAAAACTTTTTTTTTTTTTAATGGCAAAAGGGCAAGGAAAGAGAGTTTTAGCAAAGTCTATCATCTCCACACAACCGAAAAAAACAAACATATATTAAGAAAAAAAAAAGTATCTAGCAAGCTGCTAGAAAACAAAGCAAATAGAAATTACAAGACTTAAAAGAAAATGGTTGGACAAAAACACCACATAGATCAAACTAGATCCTTATAAGTTTCCCGATATTTGGCCCGAGAGAACACCATAGCTTGAAGGTCTTCTTGAATACTAGAAATCGATATGTTAGAGTTGTTGGAGATGCTATTATTCCTTGCTTTCCATATGATATTTCTGTCAAATAGGAATAATATTTGTATCTATAATTTATGAATTATGATTATTAATTTGTCGAATCATTAACTTACGAACTTATCGTTAAAAAAAATTGATGCAAAATGAAAGGAGGGAAAAGAGAAAACTAATTGACATATGTAATAATTTATATAGAAAATCTTGTATTAAATGTATTATTTACACTATTTTAATTTAATTTACGTCCATGTAATAGAAATCTAACATTTGTACATCTATAGTAGTGATTTTTAGAGCTAACATAATATATTATTACAGATAACACTTATCATATTCTTCTGTAATCATGAATGGTGACATAAGTTTTAACCAGTTAAGTAAAAAATTTCAAATGAACTTGATATTTTTTTTTTAACACTAGAATGTCAACATGCTTTTTAGTGTTTACCATCATAACTTTAAGCAATATAGTATTTCAAACTAAGATATGTCGGTAAAACAATTATAAGAATCCATCCCCATGTTACTTTTGGTTCTATAAAGTTAATTTCTATCGCATAAAACATAAAATGTTAATATGTTAATTACCAGATACGTGACGTTGAGCAAAATGGAGCCAGATGTTAATTAATAGCTCAAAATAATAAGATATGCTATAAAATAAAAATAGGCAAAATGGAGACAATGACTTGAACAATTGGCGATGGCTGCGTAGTGGTAAAAGCTCTCAAATAACTTTACAGAGTTCACGTGTTCGATTTTTTACTATATAAACATGTACCATATGGCCATAAAATGGTTCAGAAATAGCCATAATAACTGTGAAGTAAATGTCTTTTTATTATTGTACAACAATTATTGGTTTGGTATTGCAAAAAAAATTAGGCCTTTGTCAATGTTTTCACCGAATTTCTCTTATTGCATTTAATTTTGACATATCTGTTAGTCAATTATTACGTATTCTTTCATAACCATGTATTTTTGCCAAATGTAAAGCCGGCCAATATGGTATATTCACACTAACTAGCTACAAAACCCGCCCGATGGGCGGGTATGCTGTAAATTTTAGTATGTTGAAAAATGTCCAAAAACTTTATATACTTCTAAATGACATAATAATCGATAGATGTGATGATGATTTTGTACAAAAAAAAGGGTAAATGAAGAAATGTTACATATAAATGTTACATATAGTTATTTGTTTCCTTCGATGATTGATCTTTTAAATATTTATTTGTTTCCTTGTATGTAGGATCTTTTAAATAGTTATTTGTATGTACGATCTTTTAAATAGTTATTTGTTTCCTTATATGTAGGAAGCCGTATATGGAGCATATGAATGTAGACCGTAAGCCGTACCAGATTCGTTTGTCGTATATGGAGCATATGAATATGAATGTAGACCATAAGCCGTACCAGATTCGTTTGTATTAGTGCAAATGACGTGGACCAATCAGGGAATTCCAAGTGGCATTATGGACGAATAGGAATGCTTGGAATTGCCATGGTGTCAAACCCTCTTCAAATTTAGGCCTCATATATAGGGTAGGATTGTTTTGAAAAACTAATCCTTTTTAAACATCACATATATAAATGTTAGAGAGAGACCGATATGAGTTAAGTTATCGAAGGATAACTGTGATACTTTTCGTTGGGCGACGGAGATTTATATTGACGAAGTGATAGGTGTTGCTTAGAAGGTCTCACGTGACGCGCACGTAGGGAGATCTTAGTGATTAACTATGTTGTAGGTGTAATCAACAACGGAGGTGATTATAAAACTACATAAATCAATTCAAATATCACAATGTATATTAACTGTACAACATATTAAAAGTAATAATTATGATATTTCTTTTGTTGTTCAAAAAAATAATAATTATGATATTTGAAGTAATTTATATGATGTTAAAATCACATTTTCTGTCAAAGTTGTTTGTATATATAGGCTAAAAATCTATACTATATATTGTACATGTATATACTATTTATAGAAACATACACATAAATCTTAGTAACTACATTCGAGTATCGACCTAAATTAGTTTTGCGCAATAATTTGATGCCGTTTTCTTTTTTCCTTCCCTTTTCAGCTTGTACCCCATTAAGCCTTACATGTCATTATCTTTTTTGGTTCCTTTAAATATTCCGATGAGTGTAAGGTTTATAAACTAGGGTGATTATGATTATCAATCTTAAGCAATCACGTCTTCAACGGTTGGTAATTAGTTTACTATACTACCTTTTTTCAAACCTGAATTTGTCATGTTCAATAAGTGTTTAAAATATTTGAAAATCAAGTATTTGAAAAAATATATGATATCTCAAAATCTATATACCGAAATTCAAATACCAGATATGAATTGTAAAAATTTACGATCTGGAATTCAATCACTAAAATCCGAATACCTAATTTTGAACATAACAATAATGATATAATATGAATAGTGAAACGTTCAAGGAGGTCTATCATCTTTAGGAAGTCCCAAGGAACAAATCTCAACCATTGATCAATATGATATAATGGTCAAGATTAATCACATATTTTATATATTGAGGGGTATTTTGGTCATTTTTAAAAAAATAAAAATATTTTTTTATTTTTTATTATTTTTTTTATTTTTTATTTTTTATTTTTTATTTTTTATTTTAAAATTTTTATTTTTTTTATTTTCTATTATGAAGGGGTATTTTGGTCATTTGGTACTTAAAATTTTATTTTTTATTTTAAATTTTTTTTATTTTTTTATTTTTTTAAATAAAAAATAATATATATTTGATAATTACGTGTATAACTTAACCACATGTGATTTTAGTGTAAAATCACATGTGATTTTAGTGTAAAATCAAAAAATGTGATTATATATTTAATCACATTTGATGTTTTAGTTAAATCACATGTGATTTATAATGCAATCACATGTGATTCACTATGTAATCACATGTGATTCACTATGCAATCATATTATGTGTTATTAATGAAAGATTAATAATTTTTTAAAAATTAATAATAAATAAATAATTTTTTTTTTAAAAAAATATTTTTTTTAAAAAAATAAAAATTTTAAAATAAAAAATAAAAAAAATAATTTTTTCAAAATGACCAAAATACCCCTCAATTAAAAATTAAAAAAAGAAATTTAAAACAAAAAATAAAAAATAAAATAAAATAATATTTTTTTTAGTGCCAGATGACCAAAATACCCCTCCATGTATAAAGTATGTGATTAACCTTGACCATTAGATCATTATTGATCAATGGTTGAGATTTGTTCCTCGGGACTTTGTAAAAATCATGGACCCCCCTTGAACGCAACTCTGAACATATAATTCAATAATCTCTCTTTAAAATCAATGTTTTTTTTTTTTTTTTTGAACGGCAAATCATAATTTACTCCTAATTACCACATATGTCCACGATGAGACTTGAACCTCCAACCTTAAGGATGGGGGGAAAAAACGATACCGCTAGGCCAATGACCCTTTGGTCAAGAACGGCAGCATCCATTTATTAACGATTTATTAAATATTTAATTTCAAAGTGGTTGGTTAACCAATAAAAATGGTAATTAGTAGTCCTAATTATGAATTATGAATTACTCCATCCATCCCAATATTATTGTTCACCAGACAAAAATATATCATTTAAAATAGTACATTAATTATACAATGTTATAAATTAAATTTTATCTTTCTTACTGAAATATTTTTTGATTATTTATAACTATCTTAGAATAAATCAAAATAGAAATGTAAACAATAAAATTAACACGAAAGGAGTATTAATTAGATTAATATGGTAATACAATGTTTTAGGTCCAAATTTGGAAACTCGAAATTAGACAAGCACGTGCGACTCACATGGACGGTGTTCAATTTCGTTTTTCAATAACCCATTAAGTTCATGTTAAGTTGTCATGTTGTGTATGATTTTGTCAAATCTACATTTCTTCCTAATAAAACGATGTCACGTGTGCTAATGTGCATAAGCCCACGTACCAAAACATATATAACAAACATCAGGTGACGACAGTATAACATGAGAAGGTGACCGAGTACGATTTTTTCGATAAATCTCTTAAGGCATTATTGATAATGTTATTTTTAGCCCGATAAATTTTATATGTTTCTGTATAAATGGCTTCCTCCTTGGATAAATTGTATCTTATGGAAAATGCTCCTCAAACGACTCCTAAAAAAAGTGTGTTCAGCTGAAGGGGGTTAACATTAGTAATACAAAGTGTACACTTTGTGGTGTTGGTGATGAAACAGTTGACCATATCTTCTATTCATGACCAATAAATCAAAAATTTAGGGGTGATCATTTAAACCGAAAAACCCGAACTTGAAAACCAACCGAAAACATGTAATCGGTTCAGTTTCGCTTTTGAAAATTCATCAGTTTTGGTTTCAGTTGTATGGGTTTCGGTTCGGTTTGGTTCTCGGATAAGGATGAACATTTGGGCTAAAAAAACTGAACCAAACCGAAACAAAACCGGAAATATGTAACCGGTTCAATTTCAGTTTTGAAAACTAATCATTTTCAATTTCGGTTCTATCGATTTTGGTTCAGTTCCTATCTGTTTATGGACCGCGTTCACCCTTACAAAAACTTATGGTCTTGGTTATCCATATGGTGTCAGGTGAAATTGGAACCTTACAACACATTGGAGCAGTTTATCAGTTATTTCATTGAGTCGTGCTCTAGCAAAAGCAAAAAAAGATGCTGCAAGTATTAATTGGTGGTTTGTCCTGTCTCGCTTAAAAATCAAGAAATAATATGATCTTTAACAAAGGTAATTTTTCAGCGGTGTTTATTCAAGAACTGAATGTCTTAGCATGTTCTTGGATTAAATATTGGCGAATCGTGATGACATTTCATGGACATTATGATGTTTTTGTCCTCTATTTCCTTGTAATCTGTATTATGTAATTTATATTCCTAGCATTTTGTTAGGTGCTGTTTGTTTTTTTAGAGTAAAAAGATCTGCTGTCTGCGGACCACATCTGCCAACAGCTGCAGCTTCTGAGATGGAACAACGGTACAGTCTGCAAGAAAACTATTGTTTGTTTTTTAACATCTGCATAAAAATCCATACAACAAAGTCTTGCAAAAAAATACTTTTTAAAAACCAAATAACATATAAGTTTAACAAATAATCAATTTATGCATAACAATGAAATCCAATTTCTTGGTCATGTATCTCCACCAATTGAAATCCAATTTCTTCAAGCTTGATGAACTGCTTTTAAACTGAAAACAATTATGCATATTATATAAATCAGATATGAAACACTTAAATTTTGAACATCTAATTTCATATAAATCATATAAATCAGAAAACATACCTAATTTCATAATACAATAACTGGAGACTGAGAAGGTTTGACAGTGATGGAGATAAAGCGGTGAACGGCGGTAGACGGTGGTCGTTCACCGGACAGATGAAATGATTTTCAATTTTAATCCGGGAAGGATGAAATAATTGTAATGTTGAACTGAAAACAAAACGGGCTTCAATTTAGTGGTGTTTGTTATCTAGTTTTCATGCTATTTGGGTTTACATCTGGTCAACTCTTTCTAAATCATCTAATTTCAGAAAAACATACCTAATCTCTTGGTTGAGGAGGAGACGACGAACGAAAAACGTTGAGAAAGAGGCGGCGACGGCGACTGTTTGAGGAGGCGGCAGCGACGTCTGTTTAGGAGGAGGCGGCTGCGTTGAGGGGAGAAGACGATCGGTGAAGGGGGAGATGATCGATGAAGGGGCAGTGAGCGTGGATCGAATTTTCGGAGAAGAGACATACGTGATTTTGGGGGAGGGGTTACATTTTTTTTAGGTTTGGATTTTGGCAGATACAAAAAACTTTGTTCCAAGTCTGTGTGAAAAAGACATTTAGTAGACATTTTTTTGTCTTGCGAGCTTCCAAAAAACAAACATCTGCACAACGACTTTTCTGCCCGGGGTCTGCGCCGCGAAGACAAAAGACCTCAGGAAGACCTTTTAGGAAAAAACAAACAGCACCTTAGTGTTTCTTCTATATATTTATTATTGAGTTTTGATAATGAGAGTCCTTAAAGTTGTTAATAATATGCTTAACACACTTGTATTTTTCACTTGGAGGGGGAATTCTTTAAATATAGGAAGACGCTTATTAGTTAGGTTACAACTTTTTATGTATATCAATGAGCTGTCATTATCAAAACTCATATTTATTTGCTTTCTCATAGGGTTGGGGTGTGATGGCGAAGCTCCCTTCTTCTCATTTGTTGTTCAAAAATAATACATTAGTAACTTTGTTAATAGAGGAAAAGTTATTAATTTTATGAGAAATATTATTTGTGACTACTATTTGTGTTTATCTATCTTTAAAAAGTGATGATTTTCTTACCACAACTTTTAATGTATGTACAACATCAAATGCTTAATATATTTGTACAGTTAGCTGTAAATTTGTATTGTGTGGTATAACATATAACCATTAAGAGTTATGGTCTCAATATCAATTCTCGTCTTTAAACTTGACATGAGTAATCCACTAATTCTCTTTCCGCATATTATCACTTGATTTTGACATTTGTCATCATTAAATGGGTAGGCACATGAGTAAGCACCAATATCAAACCTCCAGTTTTATATAATCACAAATTTCTAGACTTTGTGACTTTGCGTTCTGCTGTGAACACATTCCATAATGTTCAGACATGGACAGGTTTGGTAATTTAAAGAACAAATAGCTTATCTAGACAGAAAAAAATATACCTACTTTGGTAATATTGATGTAAAGTGTAATGTATTGTTCACAGGGGCGGTATCAAAAAAAAAATTCTCGATGGGGCAAACTTTAAAAGCGTACGCCGAGTGGGTCTTCGAGTTGGTTCTTTTTACATGCCAAATCGTAAACTGTACTAAACCCGAAATCCAACCCACTTTAGTTCGAGTTTAACATCAAAATTGAGAATAATTCAATTTTTAATTCTTTGAAGAATATGTAGTAGAAACGAAAATTTTTAGCAATATAAAACTAATAAACTCAGTATAGTTAGCAATAGAAATATAAATTTAGTAATATAAAATTTAGCAATTTGAAACTTGAAAGCATATGTTAAGTACTGTATTACTTTAAAGAGTTCACTTATTTAAAAGTTTGGTACTATCCCTTGATTCATAGCTAGAATTTTCTCTAATAATTTATATAATTAGATTATATAAATAATATTAATAAAAGATGTTATAATTAAAATATGAGTATTTATTTTTATTTTTTTAAAATAAAGAGTGCATATAAATTAGATTAGACAAGAAGAAATAAAATTAGAAGAAATAGAAAAGAATAAGAAAAGAGAAAAACAAATGATAAAGGAAAATAAAAGAGAAAAAAGGAATAAGAAAATGAAAATGAAAACTAAATATTAAATAGAAGTTTATAATGGATAGGAGTATGGAAAGTGTTGGCTAAATGTCAGTGTCACCGATTACCATATCAAATTAACACATGAGGGTAAAATACATTATTCCATAAATTATAAAAATTTGTAAACGTTGAAAACTTGGGGTGGGCAAGTGCCCACTTTACCCACCGTGTGATACCGCCCCTGATTGTTCATAACCTAATAATCATGGGTTTAAGTCATATTACTGACATATTTGATAAAATTAGGTGCCATCAAAAAAATTTTAAAAATATGAAATTAATAAAACGTGCATCTTATTTATAAAATAAACTCTTAAGCAAACTAGTCTAGTAACGATTACTTTTTTCAAAGGACTATGATAATAATATTTTCAAAATGATGATTTAGAAATTGATTATTAGGCAAACGAGTCATTAGGTGATCAAATATTTAGTTTTGCAACAATAATAACGATCACAACATCTTGTGAATTCTGAAGTATCTGTGTAAATAGACAAAAGTAGGTCCTTTAAATACATGATGTACATAAGAATTGGATTTTCTAATATTTTTAGTTAAATTATTAAGTGGTCTTAAAAATTATAAGATTATATTTATATATATATATATATATATAATGTATAAAAAATTAGGTTCCCTTTAAAGATGTGTGACTGCCAGGGGAGACCTAGTATGGGGATAACCACTTAAATTTTTCTGAATAGTATTAAGAAAATTTTGTTAGTTTAGGTGATAACATGTGATACCCCTCAATTTTTTTTATGAATCCGCCACTAATGAGTAATGACTGCACATCTTCAAAAATACATTTAATAACAATGACATCCTATCTCTTTAAATGTCAGTTATGAGAAAGATAACCTACACAATCATATTCCATTAAGAAGTAAAAAAAGTATATATTTAAAGTGTCGACATGGAAACTGATCTAAAACACAAAACCTATACTAAATACTTTAGGTGGATTATTATTGCTTATAAGTTTTAACTTTTTTTGGATAATAATTCAAACCAAACAACCGGGAATTGCGGATCTTAGTGGTTTAAGCAAGTGTTTTCTGGCTTCGGAAATAGAGTATGACGACCACAACCACGTGTACTCCTTGTGACTTGCATTACTTAGTTTTTTTTTTTGGAAAATGATAATGACAGCCCTAAGGGCTGTCACTAAGACGTCAAGACACGTATCAAAAACTTGTATAATAATCAATAACCGCCCCCTGCATTTTAGGAATCAACCCCCACCACTGAAAGTACAAACGATTTATGCACGTAACCACCTCTTAATGACAGCCCTAAGGGCTGTCATTAACAAAACCCTTTTTTTTTTATATCCTCGGTAGTTTTGTGCAACTTCCTTTGTTTTAAGGGGATAAGGAGATAGTGAATGTGCGACTGTCACGTATCTATGTATAGGTGTGGAAGTTGGAACCACCCATAATTACATAATTTTGTTAAAAAAAACTCAAGCGAGTTATTTTTTATGAAAATCTAGTAACTTTTCCACGATATTAGAACGCTTACACAATAAAAAAACATTATATAAACACACTTGCACATGCGTTCAATATAAGCACCATTTCATTGTTTCAAGAACATGAAGTTTAAAATATCATTTCAACAAAAAAACATAATTAAGATTAAGATAAATGATTAGTTTTAGACAGAATATGATACACTGATGTGTTTACGTGATGAGCAATGAGTTATAAGTTTTTTTAATCAAAACTATATAGTTTTGGGTTGTTCCACACCTAAGCTTATGTATGTGATAGCCACACACTCACTTTTCCCTTATTTTAAACAGATAAAATATTATATTTTTTTGAATTCCAAATATATAAATTATTACTCCATATATGCTTAATCATTTTAATATATGCAAATGAACTTTTTGAAGCAGGATCAAAAACAGTTTATGGTAAATAATTAGTAAATGATAAACAACTTAAAGTCAAATTAAACTTAATCAATATTTTTTAATTGATTTAAACAACTTAAAAACTATTAAATTGAAGGAATATGCTTTTTAAATTCTGCCATTTTATTTGGATCTATATTGAACACTTCCATTAAATGCCACAGGAAAATACAACTGGAAAACTATATACTTCCTCCTATTCAAAAAAAGTGACACACTTTGACTTTTACGATTTTTGAGGTAAAAGATTATAATGATAATTAAATTAGATTAATTGATTGGATGGTTAGTGGGAGTCCCACACCTTTTGAATAAAATGATGTTAATGATGTTCAAAAGTAAAAAGTAAGTGTAAATGAGTCATTTCACTTTGTTAAAGTAGATAGTTAGTGGGTGTGAGTCTCATTATTTTTTGCCAAATGAGGTAATTTTTCAAAGTGTGTCACTTATTTTGAATCACCCAAAAAGGAAAGTGTGTCACTTATTTTGAATCGGAGGAAGTATTTGCAATTATTAAAACAATTACTCCATTTGTTTTAAACTTATATTAGCCTAGCAATATGACTGATAGTTTTATGACCATTTAAAATAGGGTAAATTTCAAAAAAAAAAAAAAATAAAAAAAAATCAACTTTCAGAAAATTTAATTCCAAGGTACTTTATTTCGTTTTTATCTATTAAATGTAGTGGTGAGCAGAAAAAGAGGGTAACCGTCTCAGAACCGGAGGTTCTGGACCAGGAACCTGCTAGGAGGTTCCGGTTCCTAATAAGAGGTTCCGGTTTCGGTTCTTAAAATTAAGGAACCTGGAACCGGTGGATAACCTGGAACCGGCGGTTACACGGTATATTTTTATTAAAATATAAATATATATAATATATTATACATGATTAAATTAAATAGATTGATAATTTATCTAAATTAAGATACTAGTCCAAATCAAAATATAAAATTGACCTTACTCGTTATAATTGAGTCAGAAATTGGGTGAGAGTGAGACATTCACTCGTCGTGAGGTCGTATGTTTGTGACCAACTTTCACGTGAATCACACATTTACTATGTTTTTGTCATTCTTATTCACTTATTTATATTTTGAACAATATTCATAATCGTTAAACTATATTTAAAATCGTTAAACGATATTTGTAATCGTTAGTTTGTGTTATTTATTGTCTTGTTTATTCAGTAAGTAATGTTAAATTTTTTTGAATTTAAATACAGGGTAACTGGAACCTGCCCTGGAACCGGTGGTTCCGGTTCCGAAAATTTAAGAACATGTCTTCCAGGTTTCGGTTTGGGTTTCGGTTCCAATATCTCTGGAACATGCGGTTCCAGTTCTGGTTTTGGTTTCAGCCGGAACCGGCGGGTACCCTGTTATGCTCACCCCTAATTAAATGTATTAAAGTTTTCTTCTCTCATTCCGTCTCATAATTATATCCATAAACAAAAATCTTACAGTTTATCAAAAGTACATTTATTATACTGTTTAACAAATATAATTTTATCTTTACCACCTAATAATTTTTTGATTGGTGAAATTTTCAAGTTTGACAATAATTTCGAGAAAAATTAAATAAGAAAAATGAACAATAAAATTAAAACGAATGAAGTGATTTCTTTTTTACCATGCTTAGCAGGTTTTTGGATCTCTCGAATAAAAATTTAAGTTTGGTTCCCATATTTAAATGCTAAAGTGACTTTGATACTTTTAAATTTTAATAGCTTATAAACATAGGTAAATGTTCAAGGTAGTCCATACAAACACATGTGCTTCAGTACATCAATACCCCACCCACCTCCGGCGGCCGGAGACGGCGGCCGGTGGCGGGCGGCGGCGATGGCGGCGGCGGCGGCCGGCGGCCGGAGGTGGCCGCCGACGGTGCTGACAAGCGGTGGTGGTCGTGACTGTAAGCACATGTGTTTGAAACACATGTGTTTCACCTTTTGAAACACACATGTTTTGAAAATAAAGGAGTGTATATGTACAGCCAAGCACATGTGTTTCATGACTTGAAACACATGTGTTTCGTTTCTAGAAGCACATGTGTTTCACTAATAACATTTGTTTTGAAAATAAAGGAGTGTATATGTACAGCCAAGCACATGTGTTTCAAGTAATGAAGCACATGTGTTTGTAAGCTAGAGGCACGTGTGTTTCACTAATTAATAACAGTTCTTTTGAAAATAAAGGAGTGTATATGTACAGCCAAGCACATGTGTTTCAAGTAATGAAGCACATGTGTTTGTAAGCTAGAAGCACATGTGCTTCACTAATAACAGTTCTTTTGAAAATAAAGGAGTGTATATGTACAGCCAAACACATGTGTTTCAAGTAATGAAGCACATGTGTTTGTAAGCTAGAAGCACATGTGCTTCACTAATAACAGTTCTTTTGAAAAAATAAAGGAGCGTATATGTACAGCCAAGCACATGTGTTTCGTGACTTGAAACTCATTACCACCAGCACCTTCATTGTCAGCCACCACCGCCGCCGCTGGCCACCGGCGGCTGACGGCGGCGGAATGACGGTGGTCGGCGGCGGCAGGCGGTGGTCGGAGGCGGCGGCCGGTGGTGGTGGTCGTGACTGGAAGCTCATGTGTTTGAAACACATGTGCTTGAAACACATGTGCTTGAAACACTGTGATTTAATCTTGATCATTTTGATCCAATGGCTAGGATTTATCCCTTGTGACTATATAAAATCTTTAAACTTCCTTGAAGACAACTCTATAAACATATTTATAGAAAGTAGGATACTTTTGATTTAACTTTTCAGAAAATCGGATACCTTTAATTTTTGAAAAAGTTGAGTACCACAGAATTGAATTTTCATAAATTGTTAGTAGTTTTTGTGCATTTTTCCCTTTAAAATAAAAAATTAATTCCATTCATTTTGAAACATAAAAAGCTTCTATTTAAATTAGAGTTCTGGTTAATGGTGTAGTCACTAAGTTATTACGCATATTAGATAATAACCATTAAAGGGTATATTACAATGGTTAAATAATACTACAATTAAATGAAACCTATTTTCATGGGCTGTATAAGAGTGTTAATGATCCGAGTCGAGTCGAATATTAGGATATTTGGGCTCGGCTCATTTTAATTAATTGACTCTAGCTCGAATAAGTTTTAAAATTGTGATCGAGCTCGAGCTTGAATATTTATATACTGTTCGAACTCGAGCTCGATACTCGTTTATGATTCCTTATTTTTTGAAGTGAACTAATTTACAAACTCGAAAAAGCTCGTTAATTATTCGAATCATTAACACCCTATTAATATATGTACATTTTTGTACTTATTATATTAACACTCAGGGGTGGACCTAGTATGGTGCACGGGGTTGCCCGGGTAACCCCTCAAAATTTTCGAATTAGTGTTAATTTTTATCTTTTTAATGTAGGTGACACCCAAAAGAAAAAAAAATTCACCGAATATCCTTATGTAGTAGAAAAATAGTAATATATGTTCTATTTAAATATTTATTAAAAACCCATTTGCACATTAAAATGGTTGATATTTTTTGAATCAAGCATTGATTTATATAATAGGAGAAAAACCCTTTTAGATGTCACAATTGAGAATGTAATAAATCGTTTACGAAAAAAGAAAGAAAGAATGAAGCGCTCAACTTTAGAATATAAATTATACACGTTTTTGACATATATAATGAAATCGTAGTTTCCAATTTTTTTTTGTTTTTTATTTAGTATGAACTAAAAAGTTGTGCAACCCCTTAAACTTTTTTCTGGGTCCGCCACTGTTAACACTTGTACTTATTGTATACAACACTTGTTCAGCTATTTGGGATCGGCTCGTTAAGACCGTTTGGCTCGTTCAAGACTAGTAAACGAGCTATCGAACAAGCCGAGTTGGGTATTAAATTATTAGGTTCGGCTCGTGAGATTAATCGAGTATTGTATATTATGTTCGAACTCGACTCGAGATTGAATTAGTATAGGCTCGAGCTCGATATAAACGAGCTCGTGTAGCTCGATATAAACGGGCTCGAGTAGCTTGTTAAAATCTCGACTCATTAACACCCCTAGGCGTTACCAATGGGTGGGCAGAGTAGACGCCAGCCCACCTTATTTTTTTTTCTGTTTAATATAAATTTGTATATGTTAGTTTATGTTTTTTTGCTTTTGCTTGTCTAAAAATATATAATATGTGTGTGATAAGTAATGCAAGTTACGTTTTAGCCTACTGATTAACGCATTGTATTTTAAAACATACTTCCTCCGATTAAGTGACACACTTTCCCTTTTAGAGTGATTCAAAATAAGTGACACACTTTGAAATTTACCTTATTTGGCAAAAAATAGTGGGATCTACACCCACTAACTATCCACTTTAACAAAGTGAAATGACTCATTTTACCCTTATTTTTTACTTTTAAACATCATTAACTCCACTTTATTCAAAAGGTGTGGTACTCATTCCCTACTAACCATCCAATTAATTTAATTTAATTATCATTATAATCTTTTGCTCAAAAACCGTGAAACCTAAAGTGTGTCACTTATTTTGAATCGGAGGAAGTATAAGCTTAACTTTGACTTCATTCTATACGCATGTTTTAACAAAATAATAATAATTTATTCCTTATTTCATGTTTTATTTTTTCATTTTTCCCATTTTTGTTTTTCAAATATGATGTATAAAATCTACCCATTTATCATTTTCTTCTTTCTATTTTTCATTTAATTCTTCTTTTATCTTGACCTACTTTTTTTATTGTAGAAATATTATTTTTACAATTTATTTGATTACACATATATATTCAAACAAGTGACATACTAATTCACATAATTTATATATACGAAACCTACTACTATATAAATTTATATTCTACTTTTCACATTGATAGATTTCATAATTTGTATTCTCAAGATAACCAAGATAACTAAGAATACGAATTTATATTTTGAATTATTTGGTTTACGATTATTCTTTCTTCAAACTAAAATTAGTTTAATTTAATTTACGATTTGACCTTTCAAAAAAAACTCACTCGAGAATATGACTTATACCCCCAAAACTTTGCTCACATTTAAAAATTTTCCAGGTACCTACCCTGCCTATATTAACAACTAAGATACACAGTGCGAAAACATGATATAATTGTATGTAGCTAGGTTTTTTTCTTTTTCTTTTTTTCCCTTCAAATTGTTTACCCAACATAAAATAGGTCAAAAAAACAAACAAAATAGGTCAAAAGGGCCGGTTGAATTAACCAGGTTCAGCATAGTTAATACAAATATACATTACATAATTAAGATATAAATTTATTTATCGATTATCTTCTCCTTGATAAAAGCTCCATGAGAATACATCATGTGTCCAAATAAAGCTACTACGAATGCAATTCTTACAATCTTGAGCGGTGCAAGTCACTTTTTGTCTGTTTCACTAGGTAATCAAATGGATTGCTCTATTTTAATAGTAAAACAACTATTCATAACTCATGTTGTCGTCAAAATCTAGGTTTGTACCGATTATATTTACCTAGTTCACTTGAAATAAAAATGTTTACTTTACTTCAATAGAAAATGGAAGACAAAAAACTGTACTTATTTAGTTATTTTGTTGTGGAAATCACTAAAATTAAATTTTTGAAAAAATTATATAAATTCCTCATAATTTTTCCCCAAAATTTCTAAACAGTTTTTTAATCTAAGGTACGTATTAAAATATTAGCTTCGCCCATCATATTGTTCTAATGGAAATTATTTATTTATTTATATCTTTACTAATAATGGTAAAGGAGTGTACCACTGACACTGGCCACATATTGTGACCGGACACCCGACCCAGTAACAGGTGCATTCCCCGGCAAATCACCTAACAATGATATCCACACCTCTGCTTGGGCTCGATATACGAGACCCAGCATTTTCAGCACAGAGGGGGACCCACGTTTCAACGGAGGCTGGTGGCGACAAGGGGGGTTTCACGGGGTTTGAACCCGGGACCTCCCACATAGGAGGCCCAAGTCTTACCAACCGCGCCCACCCTTGTATGCATTTAGGACTTTTCCTTAAATAGCAGGCTGAAAATTCAGCCAATTTCTTACTATTTTTAGATTTTAAACCTTTTATTAAAAATAAATCAGGCTGAAAATTCAGCCAATTTCTTACTATTTTTAGATTTTAAACCTTTTATTAAAAATAAATCCGCCAGGATTCAAAACCGCGACCATCAAGTTGAATATCGACGACCTAACCATCTGATCTGCCTTCCGTTGCGTTAAGAATCCTAAACACAAAATTATTAAATAAGAAGACGCGGGATCTGCCTTCTGCAATGTGGGCTTCTGCCCACCAAAACAATTGAATGGCTTTGTTTCTTCATTCACATGCCCATACCCGCCTAAAATACAATTCAAACGACGACGCCTCCTCGATTCCTCACCTGCCTCGATTGTATCAGATCCTCTATTACGTATTTACGTCGATTCATATCTGATTGCATCGTAAACAACCCTAATTCAATTCTCACTTAAACTACAAAAAAGAACCCTAGGATGCGTGAAGTGCTTACGACATGCGGGGAAAATTAGGGTTGCTATCGATGACGGTGGAGCAAGACTGTCCGCGAACGGCAGTGATGCGGTGGTAGATGCACGAGCGAAGACAAAATTGAAGGACGGTGAAGGATATGGAGCGGATCCGGAGCAATCAAAACTGAGGGCTGGTTTGAACTCTGCAATCATTAAACTTAATGTGAAATGAAATGTTGTTGCAGGGCTTTACCAGAGGCTGTTATTTTGCCGGTTAAATATCCTAATTCTTCATCGGTTAGTAAGTTCGACCTAACAATTGCTGTTTGTAGTTATTCCATAATTATAATTTTTGTTTTGTTTATAGTGGTTTAATTTGAAGAAGTTAGCTTATTCATCTACTTTTTCAGGTATGAAATTTGGTTTATATATATCATATAATCTCAAAATATTTTAATATTTGCAGAAACGAACAAGAAACTTAGTGTGTCTCATATGGGTATATGTTTGCTATAATGAGAGCTGAAAATGTTGATGAGGCTTTTATGTTTCAAGACACCCGGCGCCTTGGGTTTCGCTACAAGCTGTCATTTGTCCCTCTTAATTTCTTTAGAAGATTTGACTGCATGCTTTGAGGTATGATGCTTTGGATTATTAATGTTTTGTGAACATCTTGTGGTTTTTTTTTACTTCTAAGTTAATCGTATATTTTGGTTTGTAGGTTTTAGGTTGTGATTTTGGTAGTGAATAACATCAGGAACATCACTTATTTATTTGACAATTGCTCGAATTTTGATGTAATGTTAGTGAATGTGTCGTTAGTGTTTAGTATATGTTTTTTCTTTTCTTTTGTCTGATTAGTGAATCCACATCAAACACCATTTTACTCTTTCAGTTTTGCAGAAAGTTCTCTTTAATTCTCCATTTTGAATTTTCTCTAAAATGGCTGGAAACCCGAGTTGAACATGGATGTGGATATTAGTAGCAAGCCCTTTGCAATGTTGGATGAAATAAGTGAAGAATATCTAGCAGCAGAAGATAGCTTACAACTTGGAGATCAAATAGTGAAATTTGGGAATGTTTAATTTGTTGATAATTTGTTCCTGCAAATGTAATTTATGGATCTTCTCATGTGTCCTTTTCGATGGTGGAGTCTATTAATTGGAGTCAAATGTGCTTGGGGTAGCAAGATTATTGTTAAAGTTTTTCATCGAGTTGTTTAGAATAAGCCACTTTTAGTTCATCATCAACATCATCATGTTTGTATGCACTTTGGATGCAATGTTTGTGTTTTATGATATGAATGCATTTTCATTTTCTTTCAACTAACTGAAATGGTATCACTGTCGTTGTAAAAATGTGACCATATAAATAACCACTTAGGGTGTGAGGTTTGAGCATCTTATCATTTTAAAGATAATTAGAAAAAGAAAAACAATAATGTGTGAATATTATATTTCATTAATAATTTAGAGTCTCATCTTTACAATAAATAATGCATTTGGACATTATTTAATCTCAATAATATTATGCTTTATTAATAATTTAGAGTCTCATCTTTATAATAGATAATGCATTTCGGACATTCTCTAACCAATTGAGTTACTAAGGCAGATATCAAACTGATAATTATTCTATTGACCCCCACCATCACAACTCACAACTGACACCCATCATCACTCACCACCACCATTACCCGCCACCACAACCTACTACCATTGCTACTGGCACCACCTACCATTACCCACCACAATCACTTCTGCCGACTGCCGGTCTGCCGCCACAGATCATCACTATACACCACCACCATCACTACTGATGTAACCGCCATCACTACGCACCACCACCCACCATCACTATCGCCACTGTAAAATATAGTTTCAGGGTACCCGCGCAATGCCCTGCTAGTATTGTATGGAGTAAAACGGAAATACCCTCCAAAAATAATTGGTGTGAAGGTTGGGGGTAATTTGGGTATTTTACCGCCGTAGTAATGAAGACAGATTTGTTAACCGACAAACTTCGGAGGTCGGCCAACCGTTGGCCTGTGAACGGGGAGAGACAAAAGCGGGAAAATTCCCATCACCTTTTTTCCTTGAATGTTTATCAAAGTCTACCTTATTTATTTGATGAAAAATTGATTTGTTTTATACTAAGAGTATTTTTTTTTCCTTTTATATTTCTACTTAAAAAAATAGGGAATTAAGTTTCATACTATATTTTTTATACTTATACCACACTTTACAAGAAATCATGCACACTGTATAATATTTCTTCCCTTCAGTTTTTTAGAAACCACCATTATAAAATACACACAAAATACCCTTTGGGCCCCATTTACCCAACTCACGTCATCCCCTCCTCCCATTTCTAAACCGGCGCCAACCCAACCGACAGCAAAACTAACGGAGCGTGCCAATGATTTGATACCGCCACTTGTAAACTCACCCCAAACTGACGGGTCCGTTGGGACCGGTCTTATGAGTAGATGATTAATGGTAATAAAGTTTCATACTACATTTTTTGATACCTATACCACACTGTACAAGAAATCATGCACACTGTACAATATTTCTTCCCTTCAGTTTTTTAGGAACCACCATTATAAAATACACACAAAATACCCTTTGGGCCCCAATTACCCAACTCACGCCATCCCCTCCTCCTGTTTCTAAACCGGCGCCAACCCAACCGACGGCAAAACTAACGGAGCGTGCCAATGGTTTGATACTGCCACTTGTAAACTCACCCCAAACTGACGGATCCGTTGGGACCGGTCTTATGAGTAGATGATTAATGGTAATATTTTCTCTGAAAAATATTATTCTAGCTAATATGTAGTATAGAAATATACGAGCAGGAGATAAAAACAAATAGAACAAGACAATAAAAAGTTATTATGTTGGTTAATAAAGAGATATTCATAGCAGTGATAGAGATTGTGACATGATTGTTTACCTATTTATTTTTTTATATGCATAATCGAACTATCACTTAAGGAAATGAACACATAAACGTGGGTTTACTCTTTTATATAACATTGCCATTAAACTTTTGTAGTAAAAGTCAGAATTCTTAGGATGAACTATCATTATCCAATTTTATTTCGTGAACCATAAATAGATATTAACGAGGATTGTGGTCCCCGCACGATGTTGCGGGTTTTTAAACGTAATTTTTTACCGTTGAGATTAAGATTCGATTTTGATCAGATTTATTATTATTTTATTTATGACAATGTAGTTTACACAAACTACTGTGTTTAGCAACAAAAAAAAGTACTAAAGAGTCAATGGCCTAGTGGTAAAGGAGTTTGCCCTCAAGTCCCCAATCTTGAAGTTGAGGGTTCAAGTCTTATAGTGGACGTATGTGGATTTAAGAGTAGATTAGGAGTTGCCGTTCAAAAAAAAAGCAACAAAAAAGGTTATCATACGAAGTATTATGTTATATCAAACCTAAATAGTTAGGAAGATATGAATTTATCTCCTTGTCTACATATTAATAAAGGCCATTTTAAAAATCACAATTTATCATAACATATATTTTAAATATAATCATAGATTTATGTGCTAGCCTACCTTCAATGGATTGGCTAAAAACACAATAAAACAGTAAAAATCCCATAAGAAATAGAAGCCCACAATATCTATTGTAGAAATCGTCCCACAGAATCAAAACTTTACTTTCTCGATATAAATCCCGTTTAAACAAAACACCGTTTTCACATTCTAATGAACAGTATCCGATGTATGCTAATTGTATATTATGGTAATATGTTTGTGATCACCCGAGAAAATATTTGTTACTTTACTTATTTGTTTGTAATTGAAAGGTATTTATGTTTATAACGGACTTTTTAGAGTGACCAAGTTTTGCCAATAATATACGCAACCTAACTATTGTCATAACCATCATCGAACTTCTCACTGACTATTTGGTAAATATTTTATATATGATAGGAATCGAACTTGTAACGAGTAGAAAATGATTTCCCTCTTACCAAATGATTTTTCTTCATGTCTAAATAATAGATGAATGTTGTGAAATATATCAACTCATATATATTTCTGCTTCAATACTCTACATGTGCCAATGATGGCCAGTCTAGCTGGTCTGAGGCACTGGGTTTATACCCATGTGGGCTGCAGGTCGTGAGTTCGAATCCCTTTGGGAGCGTTGCATTAGCGTAATTTATCTCATACCTCACACGGGCACATATGGGGAATTTTCCTTGGAAATCCCTTTGGGGGCTGAGTTTGCCCGCTTATGCGGAGCTCGAACTCGGGGTGCTCGCTGAAAAATTGCGAGTAGGCTTCCGTTATTTCATTTGCCGTTTCCAAAAAAAATACTCTACATGTAAATTTACGTTTTAATATTAACCTTAAATTTTAAAAACTATGTTACAATGGTCATTAATTTATTATTCACAATGAAGTGAACAAAACTTAATGATCATGATACATAAATGAGCACATTAACACTTACGCACACGAGTTCATAATACGCTGTTTAATTCTTAAATAAACTTATTAGGGATTTTCTAATATGTGTCATATGTAAGGGTGTTAACGATCCGAGTCGAGTCGAATATCAGGAAATTTGGGCTCGGCTCGAGCTCGATTAAGTTATAAAAATTATGCTCGAGCTCGAATATTTATATAGTGTTCGAGCTCGAGCTCGATACTCGTTTATGATTCCATATTTTTAAATGAATTAATTTACAAACTCGAAAAGCTCGTTAATTACTCGACTCGTCAACACAATATATGTATATTCTTATACTTATTATATCAACACTTGTACTTATTGTATACAACACGTGTTCGGCTCGTTAGGATCGACTCGTTAAGATCGTCTGGCTCGAGACTAAACGAGCTATGGAACGAGCCGAGTCGAGTATTAGATTATAAGGCTCAGCTCGTGAGATTAATCAAGTATTGTTTTATGTTCGAGCTCGACTCGAGGATCGAATTAGTATAGGCTCGAGCTCGTGTAACTCGTTAAAAGCTCAACTCGTGAACTATATGGACACATAATAGTAAATGTCTTTTATCCCATGCATTTAAGTATTAACAAACTTCATTTTTAATTATGGTAGAGGTAAAATCGGTATAATACAAAAACATTAATTACTTATTAATATCATTTTACTCTAATTAAGGAAATTTTAAGTTATTAAGTGTTTGTTATCATATACACATGGGGCAATTATTAACAAAACCCAACTTATTATAACAATCTTTTAACCCATATTAAAGTGAGTTAAAAAAATGAAAGTATTAATATTATGCTGCATTTGCCTTAAAAAGGCCTTAAAAATGAAAGTATTAATATTAAGTATTTTAAAGTATTAGAATATATGTATTACTTGAAAAAACAATGTATTGTTCATTTTCTTTTTTTCGTAAAGGGTATTTTGTTTTATAACGAACCCCTTGTTACCGAATTTTATCATAATCTAATTGTTACTTTTAGTTGTATCCAAATTTTCTCTAAACCATGTAATACATATTTACTTATGAAATGAATCAAATCATGTAATATTCTGTAATATTTAAGAGATGATATTAACATTAATTTATTATTTATTACTTCCTCCGTCCCACAAAAAAGTTTACATTTCCCCTATAAATTTTGTCCCACAAAATAGTTTATATTTTTCAAATATAAGGGACCACTTAATATAATACTATTATTTTTATGTACTTCACCACTAACTTTCTCCTAAAGGTACTTTCTCTTTCCAAATAACCTTATATTTTAATCAAAAATATTACAAAAGACCCCATCACTAACTATCACCTAAATACTTGTGCCCAAGAGAAATGTAAACTTCTTTGTGGGACGGAGGGAGTATTTATTAACATTAATATTATATTAATATATTATTCGGTTTCTATTTCATGTTCATTTCAAAATATCTCCCTTATTAAACCTTATACCTAAATCCACCCTCCTTCTCAGTCGTTTATCTACACCTTTAACTCTGTTTCCGTTCAGATTTGGCAATAATTACAATCTGTTTCTCACTCTTTCTCCCAAACCGTCTGCGAATCCGAATGTCGGATAATATTTGCATATTCGAAACCCTAAAAGATTTTATTGACTCATTAATTATTGCTTAAATGTTCGTTTATGAAGCTTCCCTGTTTATCCTGGTAAGTATTCAGCTCATTATCGGTTCATCATTTAAGCTAATTTGGTGATATTGATGTGAAATTGTCAGCTCATCATCGATTCATCCCTTTTAGCTAATTTGGACATTTGGTCATATTGATGTGAAATTTTCTGGGCTTGACTAATTTTATTTTATTTTCGCAATGTAATATTATATTTTGTAATGTAAATTATAAAAATGTTTAGATTTTCTTTGTATTTGTTGATTTTAGAGATTCTTTGCCAAATTTAGATTTTTTGTATTCTTTTATTTAATTGCTGATTAAAATGGGTTGATGATAAATACAGATCAAAATTCTGGAACTCGATTTATCATTAGAACAAAAATACATGTTAATTCTATCATATTTATTCATGATTTTGTATGATTCATGACTGTAACACCTCAATTTTCAAAAACGACATTTAAATAACATCTAATCCAAAATACATAGTATTGCAACGGTGTCAAATATCGGTTTTACAAAAACGAAAAGGTTTCTTGTTCGAGATTATCAGAGTTTACAAAAACGGTGTTACAAATTATATCTTAACCATAGGATAAGGACTCTAATCATCAACACCGAGCTAATCTCAACAAGGCCTCTTCTAAACGGGCCTCCTAGATCTTCGATCCCGAACCTGAGTACATAGCAAAAACACAAACATAGTACGTGAGACAAAATTGCCTCGTGAGATACATGGGTTTTAGACCCGATAAACATTTAGTCAAATAATATCATTTAAATCTTAAAATAATATTACTAAGTTTGTTTTGGGTCACTTTATCACTTTCATCATTGGCCACTGTCAAGATAATCGGAATGCCTCCAATCTATCAAGACCATCATTACCACGGTAATCGGAATGCCTCCAATCTACCGGGACTCATAGGTATTGGGTAATCGGAATGCCTCCAATCTACCACTAACTTTAAGGTACCGTAGTAACCGGAATGCCTCCAATCTACTACGGCCCTAGGGACATCATCATCATCATCATCATCATCATCATCATTATCATTACTTGTCTTTTATCGTTATGAGCTTATAGCTCCATCATTTCTCAATAAATCAATCATTTCGTTATCAATCAAGCAATTCATCATAAATCACATAAATGACTAAATTACTTAAAGACTCGACAAAATCATTAGATCATAAAAACATTTACTAGCTATGTACCCAGTTTCAAAGTCACATGTACTCACCTTAGCCAAGCTTATCCAAATGTTGTGTTTCTTGAACACCAATATCACTTCTCAAGATTTGAATGCCTCAAATCTTCCAACCGATAACCTATTATCAAAACCAATACAATGGTTTGCATTAATCATCTGTACTAACTACATAATCCATGGCTAGTTAACTACTAGCACCATTTTCCCCAAAATTACCAAACCCTAAGTTCATAGATCACCACATTTTCGTGTATCCATAACATGACCACGTTTTCCTTGTCAAAATACCATAGATCTAAGTTATCTCACTTCCATTTAACCATTCATGAACAAATCCATATCTAGGGTTTATGATTCAAGCTTCCCTACTTGAATCTAAGACTTATAACACAAGAGAGATGATGATTTACCTTAGATCTTCAACTAGGAGCAAGAATCACTAAGATTTGATGAAGATTGAGCTCCAAACAGCCCCTTGAACTCCAAAATCGCACACACCAAAGAGAGGAGAAAACTAGGGTTTCAAAATGACATAAATGAAGTTTTCCCGAATTAAATGCTGGTGTCGGGCAGAGTTCGCGATCGCGAACTTGTTCGCGTCGCTAACTCTTTCATGCCTCGCACAGTTCGCGATCGTTACCGGGTCGGGAACTACTTCGCGACGATTGGCCCAATTCGCTGGACCGAGTTCACGATCGCGAACAATAGTTCGCGCCGTGAACTCCCACAGCAGTCCAGGCTGCACTTTTTAATCTTTAGCTCGACCCGGTTTCGCCCATAACTTTCTCGTACGGTGTCCGAATGACACGAAACCAATTCCTACGTTCTTTAAACGATTTATCCCTAATTAACATATTTTTGTACAATTTTTTTTATTTACAAAATTCGGGTCGTTACAACTATCTACCCCTTAAGGAGATTCCGTCCTCGGAATCTCATCATAGTTCACGAAGTTCGGGTATCTTTTCCGAATCTCATCCTTGACTTCCCAAGTCAAGTTCAGTCCAAGGGAATGCTTCCACTTGACCAACACCAACTCAATCTCTTTATTTCTAAGTTTCTTGGTCTTTGTCTCTAATATGGCTTCGGGTTCTTCTATCAACCGGTTCGGGGCATCAACCCGCAACTCTTGCAACGGAATTATATTTTCAACTTCACCCACGAACTTCTTCAAATAACTTACATGAAACGTATCGTGAACACCTTGAAGTTCGGGTGGGAGTTCTAACTTGAAAGCTTGCAAACCGACCCGTTTCAGAATCTTAAACGGGCCAACATACCTTGGGCTCAGTTCGCCTTTCTTACCAAACCGCATTACTCCTTTCCAAGGCGATACTTTCAACATCACCATGTCTCCAACATTCAAATCATACGGTCTCTTTTTCAATCCCGAGTAACTTCTTTGTCGATCTTGGGCGATTTTCATATTGGTTTGGATTATCCCAATCTTTTCATTGGTCAACCTCACAATCTCGGGACCCGTGAGCCTCGTCTCACCCGCCTCGAGCCAACACGATGGAGTCCTACATTTCCTCCCATACAACGCTTCATAAGGCGGCATCTTAACGGTCGATTGGTAACTATTGTTGTAGGAGAACTCAACTAAAGGTAAATGTTCATCCCATTTACCCCCAAAATCTAGCACACACGATCTTAGCATATCTTCAACCGTTTGAATAGTTCTTTCACTTTGACCATCGGTTTGCGGGTGGTAAGCCGTACTCAACCGCAATTTCGTTCCCAACTACTCTTGCAACGATCTCCAAAATCTCGAGGTAAACCTCGCGTCTCTATCGGACACAATCGAAAACGGGACTCCATGAAGTCTCACCACTTCATCCACATACAACTTTGCCAACTTCTCAAGTGGCATGGTTTCCCGAATTGCCAAGAATAATGCACTTTTGGTCAACCGGTCGACTATGACCCAAATGGCGTCGTGGTTCTTGCTCGTCTTTGGCAATCCAACAATAAAATCCATTGTTATATCATCCCATTTTCCGGCCGGGATTTGTAACGATTGAGCTACCCCGTATGGTACTTGATGCTCGGCTTTTACTTGTGCACACGTGGCACACTTAGAAATATATTTTGCCACTCTTGCCTTCATCCCGGGCCACCAATACATCTTTTTCATATCTTGATACGTTTTTGTACTTCCCGGGTGGATCGAATACTTAGACTTATGAACATCGTTTAGTAACTCCTTTCGGGTACCCCCGAACTTGGGAACCAAAATTCGACCACCAACGGTTTTCAACCCTTGCTTATTTTCCACAAAATGTTGGTTCTTTCCCAAACATTCTTGCCTTAACTCATCTTTTTCCATCACTTCCCGTTGGGCATTCTTGATTCGCTCTACTATACTTGAGACTACTTCAATACGTGTTAGCTTTCCCTTTATCGGCTTTTCATACACTTTTCGGCTTAAGGCGTCGGCTACCACGTTGGCCTTCCCCGCATGATAGACAATTTCACAATCATAATCTTGTATCAATTTGATCCATCTTCTTTGCCTCATATTTAGGTCTTTTTGAGTGAAAACGTATTGAAGACTTTTGTGATCCGTGTACAACGTACACCTCGTACCATAAAGGTAGTGTCTCCATAACTTTAAAGCGAACACTATGGCCGCCAACTCTAAATCGTGAGTCGTGTACCTTTCTTCCGCATTCTTTAGTTGTCTCGAGGCGTAAGCAATCACTTTCCCCCGTTGCATCAAAACACAACCCAAACCTTTATGTGAAGCATCACTATACACGACAAAGTCTTCCATCCCTTCGGGTAACGTGAGAACCGGGGCGTTACACAATTTTTCCTTTAATATGGCAAATGCATTTTCTTGTTTTTCTCCCCATACGAACTCACTACTCTTTCGGGTCAACAATGTGAGTGGTGTCGCCACTCGAGAAACGTCTTGAATAAATCGACGGTAATATCCGGCAAGGCCGAGAAAACTTCTCACTTCGGTTGGAGTTCGTGGCGGTTCCCACTTCATAACCGCTTCAATCTTCGACGGGTCAACTTTGATTCCTTCTCGGGACACGACATGACCAAGGAATTGGACTTCCCGAATCCAAAATTCACACTTAGAAAACTTAGCATACAATTTCTCTCGTTGTAGCACTTCTAACGTTTGCCTTAGGTGGCTCTCGTGTTCTTCTTCGGTTTTTGAATAAATAAGAATATCGTCAATAAATACGATAAGGAACTTGTCGAGGAATGGTTTGCAAACCCGATTCATAAGATCCATAAAAATGGCCGGTGCACTAGTCAACCCAAATGGCATCACCAAAAACTCGTAATGCCCATAACGTGTATGAAACGCCGTCTTCTCGGTATCTCCTTCTTTCACTCGAACTAGATGGTAACCCGATCTCAAATCGATCTTCGAGAAATAGTCGGCACCTTGAAGTTGATCAAACAAGTCGTCGATTCTAGGCAATGGGTACCGGTTCTTAATAGTCATCTTGTTCAACTCTCGGTAGTCAATGCACATTCTCATTGAACCGTCTTTCTTCTTAACAAACAATACGGGCGCACCCCATGGAGACGAGCTAGGACGAATAAATCCTTTGTCGAGTAACTCTTGCAACTAGGACATCAATTCCCGCATTTCGGTGGGAGCCAAACGGTATGGAGTACGAGCTATCGGCATCGCTCCCGGAACTAAATCAATACGGAATTCCACTTGCCTCTCCGGTGGCAATCCCGGTAGATCGTCGGGAAATACCTCGGGAAAATCCCGAATCACTTTTACTTTTTCCACCGTCTTCTTCTCTTTCCTTCCATCTAACACATATGCTAAAAAGGACGAACATCCTTTGGCTAAACATTTCCTAGCTTTAACCGCGGTCATAAGACATGGTAGATGGTGTCGTCTCTCACCATACACATAAACTTTTTCATTGTCGGGAGTCCTAATCGAGACTATCTTCTTCCCACATAAAATCTTTGCTTGATTCTCACCCAACCAATCCATACCTATAACTATATCAAAACCCGCAATTTCCATGGGTAATAAGTTCACCTTAAACTTCCTCCCATCTATTTCCAATTCACAATTTCGACACATATGTCGAACTATGGAGGTTTTACCATCCGCAATTTCTATATCGTAGATTTCATCAAGGAGTTCTAACGGCACATTCAACACCACAACAAAATCATGTGACACAAACGAATAAGTAGCACCCGAGTCAAATAAGATCCGGGCGGGAATAGAATTTACGAGTAGGGTACCTGAAACGACATCGTGGGCTTCTTTGGCTTCATTTCGGGTAAGTTGGAAGGACCGTCCCTTGACCTTTGTCGGCTCCGCTTTCTTTTGAGCGGTTGACACCATGGTCTCACTTCCCTTCTTCGGGCATGCATTGCTATAGTGCCCTTTTTCATGGCACGAATAGCACTCGATTTCATCCAACAGTTTGGCCCGGCAATCCCTTGCCATATGCCCCGGCCTTCCACACTTGAAACACGACTTTGAATCCGCCAAACATTCTCCTTTGTGGTCCTTGCCACACTTCTTACAAGCACCCACACTTGCTTGCCTAGAGAAGGTCGGAATGAACTTTCCCTTCTTCACCAACCCCGAGCTTCCTTCAAACTTTCTCTTTTCAAACTTTGGCCTTTCATTGACCTTTCTTCGGCCAACCCCCTCCACATTCCTCGCCGCACCGATAGCCTCATCGAGTGTGGCGGCCCTTTTAACTTCCAACTCATACTCCCACGGGAGTCCATTAGCATACCTAACAATCCGGGACCTCTCGTCCGGATACAATCTAATCACAAACGGGATCAATCCCGTGAACTTCTTAGTGTACTCATCGACACTCGATTCACCTTTCTTCAAATGAACGAATTCTTCTTGAAGTTTTTCTAAGTTTCTTTCGGGGCAAAACTTTGCCTTCAACCGTTTCACAAACTCATCCCATGTCATCTTGTACACCGCCCTCTTTCCCAACGTTTCATACAAGGTATCCGACCACACGAGGGCCTCATCCTTCAATAACCGAGAAGCATAAATCACCATATCACCGTCCTTGCATTTACTAGCTTCAAGGACTTGCTCGGTTTCACGGATCCAACGAATCGTGACTTTCGGTTCGGAGCTACCATAGTAGTTATCGGGCTTAAAAGCCATAAAGTTCTTATACGTGCACCCCTTCCTTTCCCTCGGCTCGGGGTCACTCTCATCTTCTTCCGTTGATTATTTCTCAGTTTGAGCAACACTACTTGACTTGCTCTTTGTGCGGGGTGGAGATTCCTCCCGCCTTTCACGTGCCCTATGCTCATTGAGAAGTCGGTTCACATCCTCGTTCACTATGTCCCTCATTTGATTGAACATAGTTTGGAGGTGTTCTACGGTGACCGGGGTGTGAGTGTTCCTATCAACACCCGAATTCTCCACTTCGTCACGAGGTGGAGGACCAAATACCGGTTCAACAAGGTTATTCGAATCTTGCCCTTGATCAAGTGGGCCTCTTGCACTTCTAGTTCTCACCATTTTGCTATAATAAGACATCAATCATTTAGTAGTCAATTCATTAAAGTAACGGTGGCATTGACCGTTCCACAACCAATATGACCTATTCTCTTAAGGTCAACCCTATCGAGCCTACACTTTAAGGTCTCAATAGTCATTTCATAAGTATCTTATGGAACCTACGGTCCTACTAGCTCAGTTTAAGTCTAGGATGGTCAATTCAACCTAGTTCACTTAAACTATAGCTCTGATACCAAGTTGTAACACCTCAATTTTCAAAAACGACATTTAAATAACATCTAATCCAAAATACATAGTATTGCAACGGTGTCAAATATCGGTTTTACAAAAACGCAAAGGTTTCTTGTTCGAGATTATCAGAGTTTACAAAAACGGTGTTACAAATTATATCTTAACCATATGATAAGGACTCTAATCATCAACACCGAGCTAATCTCAACAAGGCCTCTTCTAAACGGGCCTCCTAGATCTTCGATCCCGAACCTGAGTACATAGCAAAAACACAAACATAGTACGTGAGACAAAATTACCTCGTGAGATACATGGGTTTTAGACCCGATAAACATTTAGTCAAATAATATCATTTAAATCTTAAAATAATATTACTAAGTTTGTTTTGGGTCACTTTATCACTTTCATCATTGGCCACTGTCAAGATAATCGGAATGCCTCCAATCTACCATTAACCTTAAGGTACCGTAGTAACCGGAATGCCTCCAATCTACTACGGCCCTAGGGACATCATCATCATCATCATCATCATCATCATCATCATCATCATCATCATTATCATTACTTGTCTTTTATCGTTATGAGCTTATAGCTCCATCATTTCTCAATAAATCATTCATTTCGTTATCAATCAAGCAATTCATCATAAATCACATAAATGACTAAATTACTTAAAGACTCGACAAAATCATTAGATCATAAAAATATTTACTAGCTATGTACCCAGTTTCAAAGTCACATGTACTCACCTTAGCCAAGCTTATCCAAATGTTGTGTTTCTTGAACACCAATATCACTTCTCAAGATTTGAATGCCTCAAATCTTCCAACCGATAACCTATTATCAAAACCAATACAATGGTTTGCATTAATCATCTGTACTAACTACATAATCCATGGCTAGTTAACTACTAGCACCATTTCCCCCAAAATTACCAAACCCTAAGTTCATAGATCACCACATTTTCGTGTATCCATAACATGACCATGTTTTCCTTGTCAAAATACCATAGATCTAAGTTAGCTCACTTCCATTTAACCATTCATGAACAAATCCATAACTAGGGTTTATGATTCAAGCTTCCCTACTTGAATCTAAGACTTAAAACACAAGAGAGATGATGATTTACCTTAGATCTTCAACTAGGAGCAAGAATCACTAAGATTTGATGAAGATTGAGCTCCAAACAGCCCCCTGAACTCCAAAATCGCACACACCAAAGAGAGGAGAAAACTAGGGTTTCAAAATGACATAAATGAAGTTTTCCCGAATTAAATGCTGGTGTCGGGCAGAGTTCGCGATCGCGAACTTGTTCGCGTCGCTAACTCTTTCATGCCTCGCACAGTTCGCGATCGTTACCGGGTCGGGAACTACTTCGCGACGATTGGCCCAATTCGCTGGACCGAGTTCACGATCGCGAACAATAGTTCGCGTCGTGAACTCCCACAGCAGTCCAGGCTGCACTTTTTAATCTTTGGCTCGACCCGGTTTCGCCCATATCTTTCTCGTACGGTGTCCGAATGACACGAAACCAATTCCTACGTTCTTTAAACGATTTTTCCCTAATTAACATATTTTTGTACAATTTTTTTTATTTACAAAATTCGGGTCGTTACAATGACCATAATTTCATGCCACTAATAATGTTGAATTATTTATTAAGCTTTTAACTAAAACTGAGTTATTCAAATATTTAACTGCTGCTGAATGGTAATTATTTCAGGTTATTCTAAGTTGAATAAAAAATCAGATTTTGGTGAATGTAAATCATGGGAAATTCCGAAATCGAAGAGAATTTGTTTGCTCTTGGTGAACCAAAGGTAAATTTAGATTACTCCTTTTAATCTAAATTAATTGTCCTTTTGTAGTGTGAAGCATGTGTGACATATAATTACCTAATCTATAATAGCATAACTTAGAATTTTATGTTTATTATTTTTAATTTTTTGTAGCTACACGGAGAAATGTGCAAAACGCTTTCTTTGATCTATGTGAAAGTATTGAGTGTATTTCCCGAGCTAGAAGCTTCTAGACCCCGAAGCACATCGGGAATTCAAGCATTATGTTCTTTGCACATTGCATTAGAAAAAACAAAAACACTTCTTCAACATTGTGCCGAATGTAGCAAAATATATTTGGCAACTTTCTCATTTTATTCTATTTTTATTTGAACAAAAAAGTTTTTCGGGTCAACCCAACCCGTTACAGAGCCCGTTCATTTGTATTTGCAGGCTATAACAGGTGATTCTGTCGTTTTAAAATTTGAGAAAGCCCGATCTGCTCTTGAAGATGGGTTGAGGAGGGTTGAAGATATAGTTCCACAAACTATAGGTTCTCAGGTATTATAAGCAAATATTTAATCAGCCTGTTTAAAATAATTGTTTTAATATATAACCAATAATTTAAAAGGGTATTTTAGAACAATTAAAACGGCCCTGGCAATTTTGACCCATTTACTTTTATCTAAAATACCCAAATCTTGAAAAGTAAATGGGTCAAAATTGCCAAGGCCGTTTTAAGGTTTAACCCATTTGATCCGTTCCTTTTTTACTAATATTTCATTTGACCCATTTGAGACTCAAAATATCCAATTTTTTTATAAGTAAATGGGTCAAAATTGCCACCTTTAATCCCAAGGATCCTTTATGCACGAGGGTAAATTGGTCTTTTTACGAAAAAGGTGAGATACATTTTGATCTAACCATAAATTTGCATATTCCAGATTTCCGATATTTTAAGTGAACTCGAAGGAATCGAGTTTTCACTCGATCCAATTGAGAAACATGTAGGCGATGAAATAATTGGATTACTTCAACAAGATAGAAACTTTAGTAATAATAATAGTGACAATAACGAATTAGAAACTTTTCATCAAGCTGCATCAAAACTCGGGATGATATCATCATGGGCCGCCCTTCGGGAAAGACGGGCCCTCAAAAAACTCTTGGAAAAAGCAAAAATTGAAGAAGATAAAAGAAAAGAGTCAATTGTAGCATTTCTTTTACATTTAATGAGAAAATATTCAAAGTTATTTCGAAGTGATTTTTCAGATGATAACGATTCACAAGGCTCAACTCCGTGTTCACCAACAATTCATGGATCTTTTGAGGGTTATATCGGGTCCGGGACCCACGTTTTTGAAAGACATCTGTCGAAATTAAACTCGTTCAATTTCAAACCGAATTTCCAGCGGTCCGGGCAGTCCGGGCAGGTCCTGATCCCGCCCGAAGAATTACGGTGCCCGATATCGTTACAACTTATGTACGATCCGGTTATAATCGCGTCCGGGCAGACATACGAGAGAATTTGTATAGACAAATGGTTTAGTGACGGGCATAACACCTGCCCGAAAAGTCAACAACAGTTGGGCCATCTTGGTTTGACCCCTAATTATTGTGTCAAAGGTCTAGTGGCTAGCTGGTGTGAGCAAAACTCGGTTATGATTCCCGAGGGCCCGCCCGAATCTTTAGATTTGAATTATTGGCGGCTATCGTTATCCGAAAGTGAATCGGTAAATTTAAAATCGGCTGAAAGTATCGGTTCGTGTAAATATAATAAGGGTTTGAAAGTGGCTCCTTTACCTTTGGAAGAAAGTGATGAGGTGGCGGTTACGGTTGACCATGAGGGCGATGTTTTTGAGAGATACGATGAGTTTTTGACGGTTTTGCAAAATGACGAAAGTTTGAGGAAAAAGTGTAGAGTTGTTAAGAAAATAAGGCGGTTGTTGAAAGACGATGAAGAAGCCCGAATTTATATGGGTGCAAATGGGTTTGTTGAAGCGTTGTTACGGTTTTTGGAATGCGGTTTGTGTGAAGGAAACGAGTTTGCTCAAGAAAGTGGAGCTATGGCGCTTTTTAACCTTGCGGTTAATAATAATCGGTACGGTTTTTATTTGATTTTTGGTATATGGATTTATGTTTTTTATTAAATATATTACGTTATTAACAATTTTATTTATTTATTCCAGGAACAAAGAAACAATGTTAGCATCAGGGATACTTTCTTTACTATCACAAATGATCAAAAAGTCAAACTTGGTCAACGCAGCTAGCGCGTTATACCTAAACCTTTCATGTCTAGATCAAGCAAAACCCGTAATTGGTTCAAGTGAAGCGGTCCAGTTTCTAATTGAAGTTCTTCAAGGCCCGTTTGACTCACAATGCAAAACCGACTCACTTCACGCTCTCTACCACCTTTCATCTCTCCATTCAAACATCCCAAAACTCGTGTCATCGGGCATCATAACCGCACTCGAACCGTTTCTAGTCGACCCGGGTTCGGGCTCGTGGACCGAGAAAGCCATAGGCGTGTTGATAAACCTAGCCGTGACTAACTCGGGTCGAGCCGAGATCGTGGCGGCTCACGGTGTGGTTAGTGGGTTAGCCATGGTGCTTGATGTGAGTGAACCCGAGGTTCAAGAACAGGCGGTTGCGTGTTTGTTGATTTTGTGTTCGGGGAGTGATAAGTGTTGTGAAATGGTGCTAAAAGAAGGGGTAATTCCATCTTTAGTGGCGATTTCGGTTAATGGTACGATGAGAGGGAGGCAAAAGGCACAAAAGTTGTTGATGGTTTTCCGGGAGCAGCGGCAGAGGGATCCGCCGGTGGTGGTGGTTCATGGCGGCGGTGGTTGTGGTGGTGGTGGTGATGACCGGAAAGTGTTGAGTAAGTCGACTTCTAGGAAGAAAATAGGGAGAGGTTGGAGTTTTTGGAGGAAGAATAAGAGTTTTTCGGTGTATCAATGTTGAATTCTTATTCTTATGGGTAGAAACTGTAAAAAGGGAATTTTCCACTTCTTTTTCCTTCTTTACCACAAAAGGAGGTGTATAGTCCTTGTAATCAAAGAATTTTGTCTCTTTTAACCTTTATTCTTCTGGTCCTCTGGAATCTGGATATGTCAAAATGCGGTCCTCCTTGCATTCTTTGTCATTTAATCAAGAACAAAATGGCTTATAACTCAATTGTATCTGGTGTTTAAATTTTTTTAAATGGCAATTTTAATCTACTGTTAATACCACTTATGTTTACTATGAGACTTGAACCTTCGACCATAAGGATGAAGGGTAAACACTTTACTGTTATGCCAAAAACCTTTTGGTATCTAGTGTTTAGGTGTCTCACAAAGTTGTGGGCTCAAATTATGTTGTGGATAAAATGATGTAGATTTAGGGAGTGTATGTTTGCCGTTCAAAAAAAACTTGATCAAAAGGAAAATTACTAAAATACCCCTTTTTGATATGCGTTACATCAAATTTGTCATACTCCGAAGAAAAAAATAAAATGCCGAGACATACCAATTTTTAAGTTTTTTTTCAAAATTAAATAAAAATAAGCAAAATATGAAAAGCATCGCGATGTCTCTCAGAATAAGTCTCGACCTGCATGCATTTTTTCTGACCTATGGGACTAAACATTTGTCACTGGCTGGTTGGTTGAAAGGAATAATCTCAAAAAAATAAGTTAGATTGTTAGACTATTAGTAATGTATCACTTCAGCGCTATATCAGCTTTCTCTCTATAAGAACAGACACATAACAAAATGTCTGTAATTGATGACCAAGCCTTTTACAGCAAAACCATTTGATCGTCTAACCAACCAAACCGAGCAAAAAAGAGAAGTGGGGAGCATTTCCTCGGCCACCCACGACCCCCCATTTGGTCGCCAAACTTATATCTCCGAACTATTTTTGGCCTTCTGTTTTGGCGAATTCCCCTTTTAAATATAGGAAACTGATAATGACAGCCTTATGGGCTGTCACTAAGACGTCAAAACACGCAGTAAAAACTTGTACAATAATCAATAACCGCCCCCTGCATTTTAGGAATCAACCCCCCATTACTAAAAGTACAAACGATTTATGCACGTAACCACCTCTTAACGACAGCCCTAAGGGCTGTCGTTAACAAAACCCTTAAATATATAATCAACCATGTGTTTGTGGCCTTTTTTTTATAAATCATTGTATGTTAAATGAGAACTTTAACTAATAGAAAATCAATATTCAGAAATTAATCAAAATTACAATACGTTCTTTAAACAAAACTAGGATTAGAAGTACGCGGGCTTTTCACAAGAATGTGGACTCGAAAGGGCCCGTGGTGACATGTGCCAACCCGCCTCAAATAACTCGAAAATGGGATCTCCGGGTCGAAGAATTTCGTCTTTACCGCTAGTAGCTCGTGTGGTATAATTATAAAGAACTCCACCATTAGCAACTTCCTTTTTCTCGGTTTCTTTACTCGAATAGCGTGGGGTATACAGAATTTCATCAATAGCATCTTCCTTTTTTTCGGGTTCTTTACTCGAATCACCATTAACCTGTTTTGACCCATTCTCGAGCACCTTTTTACCACTAAAAATAATATCCGTTTCCAATGTATTCACACCATTTTCTTTACCAAATGCCTCAATTTCTCCAAGATCCGGTTTGACCATATTTTCATATTCAAATGAGTTTTCGGGTTCGGCTCTATACCCATGACATGAGATATCAATCACAATTTCCTTATCATCTTTTTTAAGGACCCGATCAAGAAACGGTACCCGTTGCATAAAAATCGGCAAATCGTGGTCAATGAGATCATCGATTTTTGGTGGTAAAAAATCCGAGGCTTTAACAATGTCATCAATCTTATCAAACACACGAGTTGACGACGGAAAAAATTTCTCGATTATACCTTCAAATACTAAAATATGATCATCAAAAAATGAGAGGATCGCTAGTAATTGTTGTTCGATTCCATACATAATTTCCGCCTTTTTTCCCTTTGGGATTATAGAAATATGCATTTTTTTCATAATATTTTGGAAAATTAATATGATTAATGCTCCGAATGTGAACAATACACGACGCCTACAAGGAGTCATTGTAGTGTCGGGATACCGTTCCGATGGAAAGGCGTTAAATGCTAAGAAATGTATTCGTGTATTATGCGACTTTTTGTTGTCGATAAAGACATTGAATAAGCTAGGGTTATGATTTACAAAATTTGATGTGCGATGAAAATGTCGGAAAATTAGGTGCCATTTGACAAGGCAATGTTTGTTAGTTATGATTGTAACCGGTAGATTCGGACAATTATAGAAGGTCGAAAATTACAAAAGGGTGTTTTACATACTATAAAATCTTCTAGTTGTAACTTGTGAACATGTAATTGCGTAAAAATAATAATGTTGTCTATTTGAACTTATGGTGACCACATAACTATTAATTTTCTATTATTTTACACTGTAAAATAGCATAGTTGTAATTGCATAATTTTCTCTTTATTTTACACTATAAAATCTGTTTTCTTTCCAAAATCTTATAGGTTGCAATTGGTATGCTAGAATTAAAATAAGGAATGAAATTGTATAGTCTTCCACTACCATTGTTGAAAGTTTGGTTATTCCTGTCTAGCCAACTGTTCCATAGCACCGTAAAAATTGCAACATCACACCTATTTGATACTTCAACCGATAGTTTCCTCCTACTTCTCCACTCCAACAAATGGTTCAAATTTTGGAAATCACTCATTTAAGGGATTTTTGCATATAAGAAATAAGGCCAATTAAAAGTATCTAACTAATTATCTCAAACTGGTTAGCATTCATGTCTCTCTTTCAAAAAGGTTTTAAGTTTGAATCTCACATAATACATTTTATTTTGACAGACAAAAATTAAAATTTTCTCAAAATAGAGAACTGCAATTAGACATGCTTAAAATGGAATGTCACAAATGCATTATATATAGCGAAGATATTGCCCTTAAAACAATAGTTAAGAGTTACAGAAAGGGTTTATATTTACGTGTTTATGCATATCTAATCCGGGATGATTAGTGATTTTTAAAGGTGATTTTTTTTTGTAATTAATGTAAAAAAGTTTTAAGCATTCATGTTATCTAAACCATCGCCATTAGGCATTAGTTAAAATCCTTTTTAAATACTAGCAGGGTACCCGCGCAATGCGGAGGCGGGTACCTTATAACTTTATCTTGAAGCGTCAAATTGGTGGGTGGGTGACGGTGGCGATAGTGATGGTGGTGGGTTGTAATTTCAAAATTTTAAGGTTTAAGGAATTAATAAACAAAATTAGGCAAATAAGATTTGTAGAGGAACTGGTTTCACGTAGACTTTGTATACGATAAGTCCCCGGTTCAAATCCTTGTTAGTGCGTTTTATTTTGAGGTTAAAAAGTTAAGATATTCCCAGAATAGAAAGATAGGATTAAGACCTACCACTTTTAGAAAATCTCAAATGCTTTATTAGTAGGTAATAGATAATAGATTTAAGAATGAAACAATATTAATAATGACATCTGATTGAGATGACAAAGCTTGAAGTTGATATACTTCCTCTGATTCAAAATAAGTGATACATTATTGATTTCACGGTATTTGAAGTAAAAGATTATAATTGGCTTAAATTAGATAAATTGGATGGTTAGTGGGTAATGGGTCCCACAATTTTTGAATAGAATAAGGTTAATGATGTTTAAAAGTAAAAAGTAAGGATAAATGAGTCATTTAACTTTATTAAAGTAAGTAGTTAGTGGGTGTGGGGCCCATTATTTTTTACCAAATAAGGTAAAATTTCAAAGTGTATCACTTATTTTGATACACCCAAATATGGAAAGTATATCACTAATTTTGAATCGGAGGAAGTATGCAAAGTCATGTTCGAATCCTACTACTTCCTCCGATTCAAAATAAGTGATATACTTTACGTTTTACGGTTTTTTAGACAAAATATTATAATGATAGTTTAATTAGATTAACTAGATGATTAGTAGTGAATGAGTCCCACATTTTTTGAATAAAGTGGGGTTAATGATGTTTAAAAATATAAAATAAGGGTAAATGAGTCATTTCACTTTATTAAAATAGATAGTTAATGGGTATGAGTCCCACTATTTTTTACTAAATAAGATAATTTTTCAAAATGTATCATTTATTATGATTCACCACAAAGAAAAAAGTGCATCAATCGAACGAAGTATAAAATTTTGAGCAGTGATCAACCAAATTTAGACTGCTCCCAATGGTGGTGGTTACTGGTACCGTCAGTTGTTGCCAAATCAGCGCTACGTCAGCTCACCCTTCAACCGACACTAAACTGACGTACACATGCCAACAATACCACTTCCTTTAATTTTTTGGGACCCACCATTAGAAAACTCACACACAAAATACCCCTTTGGGCCCACCCACCAAAACAGACTTGTGCAAACCGGCAGAACCACTGACAGACCCATACCAATAGTCTCCCCAAACTGGCTGAAAAGTGACGATAAACTAATTGGCACCAATCTTAGGGTTAATGTAAGTCAGAACTTCAAAAGGAATTTATTTAAGGATATTCCGTTTATAACGTTTGCCTGTTCGTTCGAAAACGTTGCCCTCGTCGTTTTCAAAAGGAAAAATGAAAATGAACCGTGCGAAATAAGAAGATTCACCAGGGAGAAACACCGATCACATCGAATTTGATTCTCCCTTCACATTACTTTAGACATTCGAAACACAGATTCTTCATCCTCGCAGGTAAAATTCTCCGTTTCAATTTAGAAATTTCCAATCTTAGAAATTCAGAGAGTTTGGATTTGTAATATTCATGTCAAAACCTAGAAAATTTTCTCTCGGTAGCGATTTCCGTGTGATTAGTATGTGATGTTCTATCCGAATTCATTTTGTGTGTGTCTGATTAGATGAATAATTATCGTTTGGAAACATTTTTAGATGAATAATTATCGTTTATAATGTTCTAGAGATTTTCGATTTCTACTTCTTCAAGCAGCTTAGATGAATAATTATCGTTTGGAAACATTTTTATGATCAGGTATACCTGGAGATGGAAGATGCTTGTTTCGATCTGTTGTTCATGGTGCTTGTTTGAGATCTGGAAGGCCAGTTCCAAAGCAGAATGTTGAGCAGGAACTTGCTGATGATCTAAGAACCAAGGTATTAATTTTCTGTGTGTATGTGAATTGTAGGTTAGTTGATTAAAATTTGCTCAATTTTAGACAAATTTTTACCTAATACTTTCATCAATCTAGTCATCAATTTTAGAAACCTGTAAGTTTTAGTGTTACGATATTGAAATCAGTTCACATTATTCACAATATTCAAAGTGTATCTCTTGATTCGAAACATATGGACTTATAAGGTATAGTATTAGTAATTAGTATCTTGGAGGCCAATAATAAAGCTTAATTAAATCATTAGTGTTTGAGATTAAGACCTTAAAGGCTTAAACATAATCGTAAGCTGAAACAAACACCCTCTTATAGAGCAGTTACTTATACTTTTTAGGCTGCAAGGGCAAATTTGAAATTTTGTAATCAATTGTGTTTTATTTGTGTTAAATCTTGTTATTTCAACTTATGTTTTAGGTTGTGAACGAGCTGATCAAAAGACGGACTGAAACCGAATGGTAAGATGAATCTGTTGATAGTGGTTAGTGTTTTTTCATTCTTTGAACCATTAAATCTTTATCAAATATATTTATATTAATATTTATGTACCCCTAGGGCATAAGTTAGAAAAAGCCTATTAATATTTATGTTTCTAGCTAGAAACTACTTCCTCCGTCTCAAAACAAACTTGTGATATGACACTTAGTTCAAACTTCAACGTAAGTGCTTAATTACTCTCTATGTCCCAAAATTAGTGTTCACTAGTCAAAATCCTCACATATTACAAATGTCTATTATACCCTTGTGAAGTACACACAACTGTAGAAATATAGACTTTTGTGAAAATGTGTAACTAAGGGTATATGGAAATCTGTTAAGTTTATTTTGTTTCTTGCAAATAGAATGCACGTACTAACTAACTATGGTTAATTATCAGGTTTCTTGAAGGTAATTTTGAGACTTATGTGTCACATATGAAACGTTCACATGTTTGGGGTGGTGAACCGGAACTGCTTATGTCATCACATGTTCTTAAGTACGTATCTTAAATTTTTTATTTAATATAATTTCATAAGACCTTTAAACTTATTACAGTCTTTATATTTGATGCAACTAAACATGTTTCTTGCCAATCTGCCATGTTCAGATCTCATCTGGAAAAGATGATTATAGAACATATATATGCAATAGGGCTAATGCATTACCGTACTTTCTGAAAAAGCTCAATTTGTCAATGTATTTTTTTTTTGTTTATTAAGGTTATTGTACTACACAGGAATAAATTATTACATAACACACTTTTAAATATTTACACATAGGTCATTTGGGTGACCTACAACATGTTAACAAGAGGTTACCACCATTATCTAAGAATTTTTTTCCCACAAAGTACAATGACCAAATTGAACTTTTTTGGGAAAGTACATACTTACCCTATTTTATATTTTCTTAACATCTTCCACGTATATAAATATTGGTCTAGTCATCATTTTGTCACTAGTTAAAATAAATATCTTGCTACTAGTGATTTAAATGACTGGTTTCATAAGTACAATAACCTTAATAAACAAAAAAAAATCTAATGACTAAATTTAACTTTTACAAAAAGTACGACTACCAAATAGTGCATTAGCCATATCCCTATGTAATGTGTCATAACAGATTTGATACATGTTTACAGGGTGCCTATAACAGTTTATATGAGGGATAATAAAAAATCAAATTATATAAAAGTGATAGCACAATATGGACAAGAGTATGGGAAAGAAAACCCAGTTAGTGTTCTTTATCATGATTACGGGCACTATGATCTCTTGAAAACTGGAAATTACAATTAACGTGTACTTTATTTCATGCATGATCGATTCCATGGAAGTTTGGTATGTCTGTAATAACGTTACATTAATATATTTTTCTAGTTATATTAAATGTAGTTATTTTCTAACAATACTTGTAATTCATACGGTAAAAGAGTCTGAGAGACTGATTTTCATGTGCTAGTTAATTGTTGATATGTAATATGGTTTAGAGTATAAAATAAAGGGTAATTGCATATTTTTGCAACATGCAAATCGGTTATTGTGCAAATCGGTTATTATTATATAAAAGCATGGAGGATCTGCTCATGAGTAGAAAGACTGTTTTTTTAAATACCTCAAATAAAAGCATGGTGTGTCTGCTTGTTATATAAACAAGATTGATAAAAGCTCGATTTATTTGCATCCCTATCTATCCATATGTTTGAGATCAAAGTGTTATTGTTTATCTTGTTTGACATCTATTACTTATCTACCATATATGGAATGTTTTTTCTTTGATAAAAGCCTTCCGGTAAGGAAATACCTTGTTAAATTAGGTCTGACAAAATGTGTAGGTAATTTACCAACATTAAAAGGTAAACAATTTCCATACCTTGTTAAATTAGGTGTGACTAGAGATGCCAATTTTATCCGCGGATTCGGGTACCCGCGGGTACCCGACCCTAACGGGGCGGGTATTACCCGCTTAAACGGGTAACGGGGCGGGGACGGGTATTGATTCTTACGCCCGAAGCGGGGTCGGGTCGGGTACGGGTATTCCTCTACCCGCACCGTTTCATACCCGAATATATATATTCTATGTACAAATACTATGTATATTGCATATTACATACTAACACAAAGTTTTATTTTTATTTATCAATGCCCTTCTCTTTTTATAGTGCAATTCTAGATGATTTGTTCTCTCTAGAATTGATATGGGACAACAACAAAGAAAATAAGATCCCACATTGCTACAATACAACTCATAAACAAACTTTCACATCTATAAAAGTGTACTCTCTCCACATAGCAAGTTATTATCCATCTATCAACATAGATACATGTATGTGTGTATTAAAATACACCAACCACATGTGTTGTGTTTACTATATTTTTTTCTTGAATATTTGAACAAATACCCATCGGGTAACCCGTACCCGCACTTGGATTTTTCTACCCGAACCCGACGGGGATTACGCGGGCGCGGTCGGGGACGGGTATGGGGATTGGAGTTCGGGTGCGGGTACGGGTTTTGCAGTATCCGCTAGTACCCGCGCCCGTTGGCATCACTAGGTGTGACAAAATGTGTAGGTAATTTGACCAACATTAAAAGGTAAACAATTTCCATACTTCTAAAAAAGGTATCCCGTTATAATGAGCTTTCGAGTGGTCGAACCTTGCTCGTGATATACATGACATAACCGTGTCATAATCATTTCTGAATTTTCTCTTTCTCTTAGCCCTATGATAAATCGTTATTTTACAATCAAATCACGATTACGATTTCCTAAAAGAATGTTCATAGTATATTTGAGGGTCCTTAAACCTTTTAGAATAATATTGCCCACGACTTAATAATTGGAAAACAAATAAATATATAGCATCATATTTTCAAGCATTCATCAAGATTAGGTTGCTTCTATTAAATTATTTGTTTTTAACATTAAAAAAAATAATTGGACTAAATAAGAGCCGGCGAAATCCGGCTGTCATGTAACGCCGACTACTTTGTTCACCGTTTCTCATTTCAAAACGATCCTCTTTACTCTTATAGTCTTATTACATAGCAAAATAAATAAATAAATATGATTTGTTTAAATAAATATATTGACTCTAATATATATAACACCGCAACTGTATTTTTATTTCCTTTTTATTAATTAGTTAAAATAACGGTATATTTCCTAATTAAATAAAATAATCTTAACATAAAGTATAAATAATTTCAATCGTTATTATTAATAAGCTAACTTGATAAAATCGATAAACATAACGTAATTGATGATGATCATACGATTAAACATGATGTGATTGTATATTATTTACTCTTTAATAACATACTTTTATTGTAAATTTCCTCATTATGAAATTATTAATAGATGATTGTAAACACATATAAAACTAATTTATCTATTTAACATACAAGATATCATAATAATAGCATAAATCATCTTAGCATCTATTTTATTTGTATAAAATAAAATTATTTTACACAAATTACTTCTTTCAATATCAAAATAAGTGAATCACTTTCTATTTTTGGATGTATCAAAATAAGTGAATCATTTTCTTTATTTGGTAAGTTTTATACTATTTAGCATTACTCATTTACCCTTACTTTTCTCTCTTTAAACTTCATTAAAGGTGTGGGGCCCCATTCATTTTTGTCAACTTCCTATATTTGGGGCACATCTGTTCTAATTACCTCATTTAATTTCACTAATCTCTTATTACCTTATTTTGCCTAGAAAAACGTGAACTTTAAAGTGATTCACTTATTAGGAAGTAATAAACAAAATATGTTTTTTTTTTTTAAAAATATTAAAAAATAGTGTATATCAATAAAGACAAAAAACGGTTAAAGAATATGGGTTATATAAAGTAATGTAAAGAATTAAAATTCCCCAACAATAATAACGCCCTCCTCAAACACACTCTGGTCACCGGAAAACATGACGGTGTACAACGCCGGAGATTCCACTCTCGCCGGCGGCTATCTGGCGGTGAAACAAGTATTTCCGGTGGAAGATTACCAAGATAAAATATCACAAAATCTTATTGAAGCTGCACATGACAACAATCTGAAAACCGCATTGGAGTGTTTGTTAGATCCTTTTATTGACGTCAACTTTGTGGGAACGGTGTGTTTGAATTCGAAGAAAACGGAGATTTTGTTACATGATGAGTCAGCAACGGAGGTTCGAGTTGTGTTTGAAGAGTTTAAAACGGATGTAACGGCTCTGTTCCTTGCTGCTCGAGTTGGAAATGTGACTCTTGTTAGAAAGCTATTGGTAATATATATGATCGGATTTTGGAGTTGTTTAAATGAATTTAAATAATTTTTCTGTTTATTGCATTTTAATATTGATAACTAGTTTTGAGCTATTTATCTGAATTGGAACCGGTTCACGGTTCTCGTGCCGGTTCTGGATCCTCTTTTTTTGTTTTACGGCTCTAGTCCGGTTTTTTCGGTTCTGGATCCAGAATTCGATAATTTCGAGTCTACTTTATCTTATCAAAACTGAAATAATGAAACCGAATCGAAATCAGAACCATTATTTATTTCAACTTCTCGGTTTTGTTTATTCAATTTCGGTTTTTGATTTTTTGGTTCCATTCAGCTGGGTCCGGAACCGAATACATTCCTAGCTCAATCACACGAAACTTTTTGAATTTGATGCAATTGAAGAAATGATTTAATTGGCCTTGGACTTTTTCTTTGTTGTTTCAACAAGATTCCTGAATTTGAATTTTGAATTATTGTCCAAATTGCAGAATTAATGCTTCATTAAGTGATTAATCATAACATTTATTTTTAAAATTGTGATTAAATGTGTGTATTAGTATCATCGTTCATCGATCTTATTTTTTTGAATAATGTAGTTTATTTTTAACCTTTAACTAAATTCAACAACCAACCAAGCCCCACCGGTATTATTATTTCAATTTTGATGTTTTAATTCTAAATTTGTAGAGTATTGGGGCAAATGTAAACAAAAAATTATTTCGTGGATATGCAACGACAGTGGCAGTTAGAGGAAACCATGTTGAGATACTAGAATTGTTACTTGAAAGTGGTGCTTCTCGGCTTGCATGTGAGGAGGCTTTACTTGAAGCTAGCCACCTCGGTTTAGCCGGCCCGGCTAAAACCCTAATGGGATCCGAGCTCGTCCGGTCTAATGTTACGGTTCATGCCCTAGTAAATGCATCGTGTAGAGGATTTGTTGATGTTGTTGACACACTTTTAAAGGTACATCTTGAAATTATATACAACTTTATAATACTATTTAAAAAGTAGAGTAAGTTTAAAAAATAATACAGTAAAATCCAGAATTCGCAAAATATAATTCACTTTCATTTCTTACCAAGACGTGCGACTCCATACAAAATTCGACAAGTGTGTCCTGATCGCACAAAAAAACATATACCTATTACATGGAGTCGCACAAAAAAAACAAGTCGAAAGGTCTATTTTAGGGAACCCAAGTCAAACAAGTTGTTATTAGGACAAGAGGTCTATTTTTAGTCTATTTTGATACCCCATGTGCATCACATGTGATGTTAGTTAACTTGAAAAATAGACGGACTATTCGTAAATGACCATCAGTGAAAATCCTTTTAAAAATAAGGACCATCGGTGTAATTTTTAAAACTAAAAGACCATTGGTGAAATTTGCTATAAACTTAAAGGACCATTCATGTAATTTACTCATATAGTTATGTTGATCTTTATATTTTGAGAATGACTATGTATATTTTTCTCTGTTTTAATGGTAGTGTGGAGTAGACATAAATGGGACTGCCCGAGTTTTGCTTCGGTCATCAAAGCCGTTTCTACACGCGGATGTTAGTTGTAACGCCCTTGTTGCCGCCACAGTTAATAGGCACATACCCGTTGTTCGACTTCTTTTACAGGTGAAATTCTATTCACATTTTCAAAAGAAGGGGTTGTGTTTTGAGTCCTTAAAATGATATTATTTAATCAATTCTTACTTATTTGAATATCGTTGTTGTTGTTCCAAAATCTATATAAACCAACATTATAATACCTTAAGATTGTTGTTTCTTTGATCAGGCTGGTGCTAGAACGGACGCCAAAGTGAGCCTAGGAGCATGGTCATGGGACATGACCACAGGCGAAGAGTTTCGAGTGGGTGCGGGTTTAGCCGAACCGTACACCATTACGTGGTGTGCGGTTGAGTATTTTGAACAAACGGGTACAATTTTAAAAATGCTCCTTCAACATATTTCCCCAAACATTCCTCATTTTGGAAGAACAATCATCCATCATGCCATCCTTTGTGCAAATTTAAAAGCAATTGAGGTTTTGTTAAAAAACGGTGCGGATCCCGACTTACCGGTTCAAACCTTGCAAGGAAACGGGTTCCGGTTAATCCATTTGGCTGCACGGTTAGGTCATTACACGGTCTTGAACCATGTGGTTCAAGCGCGTTGTGATCTTGACTCGAAAACCGAATTAGGAGAAACCGCATTGATGATATGTGCAAGACATAAAAATGTTGAATGTCTTAAGCTTTTAGCTGAATCTGGTGCTGATTTTGGTTTGGTTAATACGGCTAACCAATGTGTTCAATCAATTGCTGGTTCGGTTAGGTGGACACTAGGGTTAAGACGAGCCATTTTAGAAGTGGTTCGAACCGGGAAAGTTATTATCTCGAGTGATTCATCGATATTTTCGACTTTGATGTTTGTTACACGAGTAAACGATATTGAATCTTTGAGAAAGATTGTTGACCAACCGGGTGTTGTTGACCTTGATGAACAAGACGAAAATGGGTATTCGGCGGTTATGGTGGCGGTTATAAACCGTCACATGGACGCGTTTCGGTTGCTTGTACATGCAGGAGCAAACATTAACCTTCAAAATAAATATGGTGAAACCGCAATTAGTTTATCGGAAGCAAGTGTAGATTGTGGTGAATTTGAAAAAATTGTACTCGAATGCACCCTTACAAATGGTACAAATAATTCTTCTAATGTTACATTTTACACCCTCCACCGTGCGGTTTCTAAAGGCGATTTTAACGTTGTAGAAACGTTAACAAACGCTGAAAATGACATAAACGCCCCCGATGGTGACGGATACACTCCACTTATGTTAGCCGCACGAGAAGGTAACGGGAAAATATGCGAGCTTTTGATTTCAAAAGGCGCAATTTGTGATATTGAAAACGCAAGACACGAAACCGCACTTCATTTAGCCCGTGAACACGGGGTTGGAAACGAAGCCGAACGGGTTTTGTTGGACCATTTGGCCCGCGGGCTCGTGTTGGGTGGGGGTCGGGTCAAGAAACATTGTAAAGGGGGTAAAGGGTGTTCACATAACAAAAGGTTGGTTATGATTAAAGGGAGTGGGTTATTGAGGTGGGGGAAATCGGGCCAGCGGAACGTGGTGTGTAAACAGGCTGAGGTGGGCCCGAGCTCGGCATTCCAGTGGAACCGAAGGAAGAAAGGGGACGGTGACGAGGCGGGTTTGTTTCGGGTTGTTACTACAAAGAATAAGGAGGTGCATTTTGTGTGTGAGGGTGGTGTTGAAATGGCCGAGTTATGGGTTAGGGGGATTAAACTTGTGACACGAGAAGCTATTTTTGGGTAGTGATTTTAGTAGCCAAAAGTTGAAGGGAAAGTTATACTAAAATGTATTATAAACGGGTTTCATGTTGTATTTATTGGATTATAACAATTGTTTTCTATATAATAAATTGTTAAAACTTACAAATTGTATCTATATTACTATCCTTATAATGATAAATTATTATTTTAGACCACATATTTTTCTCGGATGTTTTCCGGTAATATATCTCTATCATCTCGGTAGACTTATAACTATTTAAATATCACCATCATAACTCACAATGCCACGGGATTATATACCGTTATATTCTTTTAACTAGCTTCAAAGCCCGCCCAGTCTTGGAAAGATTTGTAGGAAAATAACGAAATATTAATACTGTTTAATTAAATATAAGTTGAATAATATATATTAAATTATATATCAAAAATAAATGTAATTTGCTTATTATAGCTTGGTAATAAATTACTTTGCACTATTTAAATGATTAGTTAGGTTTTTGGGTTAAAATCCATTGATGGGCCAAAGAAAATAGATTAATGAGCATTCGTGAAAAGCCCATTTCGGATCTCTTACATGTTTACTTATCCAACAAAATTAACCCATAATCATATTATTTACTTAACCCAATTGTGAATATTAAAATCATCTGCATTCCTTAGTCTATCCTATGTAGTGCACGAATTCCCTTATTTCCACCTCTTCACTTTGTAACCCTAATACAGAAAAATGTAAAAGTTCGGTGTCGATTAAAGATATGAAATGACTATTTGAAGCACAATTGTCGAATACAGCATTTTAGAGATGTGTTTATGTCTATTTACCTCGGATACGCAGTTGATCGTCGCAACTATTCGTAGAACGAAGGGCTAGATTCAGCAAAACAGAAAATGAAATAGGTAAATTAAATTGTATACGGGAATTTCTTCAATGTTGATTTTACCTCTTCGTCATTTAGGACTGCATTATAAAAAATAAAAAAAAACTTATCTCCATGATAAGTTTAGAATCCTGGATTCAATGGGAAACATAGTTATCACCATATGATCAGTAGGTTTTAAAAACCACTCAAGCTTGATAACATATAGGTTTTAAAAACTACTCAAGCTATAGCAGATAACAAATGAAACCTGCGAAAATTCAAAACAATTCAAATGCACAAAGAACTTAACCGTAGGGGTGGCAATAATGCGGTTTGGGTTATAAACGAGTTGACCCGTTTGGGTTCACGGGTTGAAAATCATAACCCAACCCAATCTTTTTATCTAAACGGGTTGAGATCTTCAACCCAACCTATTTATTAAACGGGTTGGGTCATAAATGGGTTGACCCAATAAAACATCAATTTATAAAAAAATATATAAAAAATACACATCGTTTAAGATTAAAATCCAAAATAAGTTGATTAGTTGTAATTTACAAACAAAATTTCTTTTAGGTCTATTCTTCAGTGAAAAGTTATTCTTTAAAAATATTAAATATTAAAATAGTTGTATAACATAAATATCTTATAAGAGATTTAGGCTATTTAGGCTGTTCATTTTCCAAGAAGATAAATACGTGACTCATATTATGTGTGTGCCAGATTTTAAATAATAATATATATTATATTATGTATTTAAAATAAATAAATAAATAGTAATATATTTTATTATATTATGCATTTAAGATATATATAATATTTAAACGGGTTGACGGGTCATAAATGGGTTGGAAATTTGAACCCAACCCGACTAGGTTTATGACGGGTTGTAAACGGGTTGACCCGTTTACGACCAACGGGTTGAAAGTTATGACCCAACCCGCTAATTTCGGGTTCTAAATGGGTCGGGTTGACAGGTCGGGTTAATTTTTGCCAGCCCTACTTAACCGCAAAGAAATCGTTTTTTCCCCGCGTCCGTGTTTAGCAGTATTTCATAATTTTTATCAAGCTTGAGTAGGCAGATAACTCACCCAATAACACTTATAAAACTAAATCCAGTTATTCTATCTTTCATGTAGTCAAAATTATGCTAGATAAAAATTATGTTTTCACAGGTGCTCAATGTAACACCCTAAAATTTACAAGATTTTTAAAATTTTTAAATACAAAATTATAATCAAAAGGTCCCAATAACTCGAATCATTAAATCCCAATAATAGTATTTTCATTTAAAAATATATTTAATGCGGAATTAGTTAAAATTAAGTGTTTTTAAAATATTAAATGCCGTCCACATCGGTAATGAAAGATACAGCGGTCAACCGTCCACCTTCTCCTTTCCTCTGCTGGTACCTGAAACAATGTGGGGGGAAATAGGGGTCAGCTGGAGAAGCTGAGTGAATATCTCAAAATGCAAACAATCGTAACATACAACACATGAGGGCACATCGGTGTACTCCTACTCAGAATCTACTCGATTATTTACTCAGATTTATTTCTCGGATTTTATTACTCAGATTTTAATTTATATAGCGCGCTTGTGTGATTTGGGACGAGAGATCAACCTCGCCCCTCCTCACACCTCAGATAGGCGTAACCCAAAACTCAGACGGGAGTGATCCCAAAACTCAGACTGGAATAATCCCAAAAACTCAGACGGGAATAATCCCAAAAACTCAGACGGGAATAATTCCAAAAACTCAGACGGGAGGTGATCCCAAAACTCAGATGTGTGTTATTATGTTTTATTATTTCTTTAACATAATTATCTCAGATTGCCCTAGCATGTAATAGCACAGAATGACTCTGTGCCGAGCTCAGTTACCCAGGCACAATGTCTCAGATCATGAATAAGTAAACAGCTGCTCAGATACTCAGATAACAGATCAAACTCAGATAACAGATCAAACTCAGATAACAATTATGGTGCAAGAAATGTAACACGTAAGTCATGCATGTATAACGTTAAAACTGAATACACGGTGAGAATACTCACCTCGAGAAACATAAGCTCCAAATATCTCTCGGCACCCTATATTACTGCTCAGCTAACGTCTAGACGGTCCTAAATCACGAAAGACAATTCAAATTAAGCCCAACTCATACTCGCCATAAAAATGTTTTTCATCGATTAGATACTAATAGATATATTTCTCCTTGATTTATTAATAAAAAGTATTCATGATTTAAATAATCATAAAAGTTATTTAGGTTTAATTAATCATAAAGTTTTCTGCTGAAAGAATCATCCAAGAAAACCCATAATGCTTAACCAACAAAACCCACATTGGCGACGGAAGCTTCATGCGAATAAACCAATTTCATTTCTTAAACTTTAGCTAAACAAAACATTGATTCATGCTACAAAATAAGATAGATTCGGTAGGATTTTTACCGACAAGGACACGGCTAGAACACGTTCTTTATATCCCAAAACCCTCCGATTGAAACTCGTTGCTCTCCTCAGAGTTTCACAGCTGCAAGGAAAACGATACGTGAAACAGAAACGTTTAACTGTTACTACCGATCCATAGGCTAAAAAAAGAAGAAAACGGGAAAATAGTGGTGGCTCACCGGAGAAAATGGTGCGCTGAAACGAGTGGTGGCGGAGCATAACACAGTGCCGTAAAAAGAAGCATGCGACGGTAGTGGGGGAACTCCGGCGTTACCGATACAGAAAACCAAACGGAGTTACCTCCGGCGAACAGGGAACAAGAAAGCTAACAGTTTAAGCTTCACCGGAACGAAAAATGGTTTTGCTTCTCAGCTCGGAGGCAGCGCAAAACAGAAAACATACGGTGGTGTTGGAGTGGAGTCGTACGGCGGCGAGACGGAAAGAATATGGTGGTTGGTGGTGGGAACAAGCGGGGTCAACATAAGGACAGAAGCTCGCCGGCGGTAAACAGTCGCCGGTGTTAAACAGTAATAGAATTTGAGGACGGCGGTGGTTTTGCCCGATGGAAACAAAAAGAAAGAAGGGAATGATTGGAAATAGGTGGTATTGCGGCTAGGGCAGATTTATCCGTATTTAAATACTAGCTTTTCACCACTTATCAATTCAAGGCGAGCCCGAAGTTCTTGTATTTGGGCTCCTCTTCTAGTTCAAGAATACACACTAACCCATCAAATACTCACTCATTTGGACCCATTTGTTTGTACGAAATTTACACAAACATTTATCACCACACTATTCAACTTGGAAAAAAATAGACAACTAGTGGGTATATATGGTTAAATCTAAAACTTTACAAATTAAAATAATTTAATATAAGTAGTAAGTCACCAAAAATAATATTTAACCCCAAATAAACCTACCATATAATCGAATTAAATTATTAGATTATAATTAATTATGAACATTAAAGTAATATTCATTAACTTGAAATTTCGGGGTGTTACAACTCAACCCCACTTAAATAGACTTCGTCCCCGAAGTCATCGCTCAGAAGAAGCCCAGGGTGGCAATCTCGTATCTCAGACTCCAAAATCTACTAAGAACCTTTTCAGTATTGCTATTGCACTTAAACCAGTACAATCTCCTTAACCGGAAAGACATGGAAATATTAAGAATAAAAAGAAGCCTTTCAGGGTGAACTACCCGATCAGAATAAATTTCCGGCTCTCTCAATTGCTCATATAAATCTTCCATCTCTGATTGCGCAAGACGATAATAGTTAAAAAAAACGATAAAAAACAAAATTTAAAAAAAAAAAATAAAAAAAAAATCAGAACATTATCTAAAGATCTCGGTTTCTTGTCGAAAATGGTGTTGATACATACGGGAAATAACCCACGACACCATGTTGAAGACGTCTTCTGGCCCTCACAGCCGGACACGGTCCGTACACCCAGTGATTAACATTGCGTTGAATCTCCGCTTCAACTCCACTTGGAAATCTGCTACCGATTCGTTGATAATGTCAGATAATCTCAGCATAGTACTAGGTCATCCAAACAGTTTTCACAATCACACTCAGCTCTCTCATTGCGATAACAAGTTTTATGGGAAAATTTCTTCCCGCATAGCTCCATTTAACATCATTCACTTTATCAATAAATAAATTATTATTATTATTTATTTATTTATATATTATGGCCCATGTCTATCAATAATGGCTCAGAAAAGGTCTTCTACTCTATGGGACATCATCTTGCTAAAACATAAAAAAAAACGAATGTGTGGGTCGCCCCACAGTCAAATAACACAAAAGCAGGCACGTTGTTCACATGGAATGTACCTATCACCAGATAATGCACACAGAATTCAAAATCACCCAGTATTACTCTTGCAATTTACTCAGAATTGTCACTCGGGAATATAACTCAGAAGTTTAACTCGGAATATATCTCAGAAGTATAACCCATAAATATAATCTTAGATGTTTTAACTCAGAAATATACCGAGAATGTAACTAAGAAATTTTAACTTAGAAATAAACCCAAAAATGTAACTCAGAAGTCCCACTCAGAAATAAACTCAAAACATATCTCAGGAGTATAACTCAAAAAAATGTATAACTCAGGAGCAAACTTATAAATCTTAACTCAGAAGCATCCCAAAACTCTAACTCAGTAACAACTCATAAGGTAATAATATTTACAAGTAATAGCATTAGGTATAAATCACATTTTTACTCATTCTTATTACTTCTCGCGTGTTCCAATTTACCAGCTTATAATACTTGGAATGATATACTCTCTCTCGACCATGTTATTGGTTCTCAACATAACTCTTCTTTAACATTATATTGTTACCTTCCTCTATTAGGTTTGCATATTACCGATGTTAATAACCCATTAAATAGCTCAAATTAACGATCTTGTCATTTAATTCCCTTTGATAGGTTCTCATTCTATTACATTTAGTGGTTTCTCGATAATACTTTAATAGATGTTTTCTCATTCATCTAGTTTAATGATCCTTTAATAGACCGTTTCACTGATTTTACAAAATTTAAAAATGTCTCTTAATCATTTTGACCATATCTACTCATTAATTTCATGTTACCCACTAAAATTCCAATTAAATTTCATACTCTTGTTTAAAATGATTTCTCATTACTCAAATTACGAATTAATTCCTTAGTCGCAGTTACACTTTATTCTAAATCTTACGGTTTACTCATGGTTCATCAATTCAGTACATTCCCGTCTTTACGAAATTTCTCCTAAGTTCAATATAAATTTATTGAATAGTTGTTCTCATCTCAAGTTTAATAATTATTCATAAATAGAGTTTTCTCATATAATTTTATAATACCTCAAAACTCATAACACTTTATAATACTTCTAAAATTTGAATAAAACTTCCCGTTAATTTAATACTTTTCTCTTTTGACTCATTTTATTAATTTGCTTATGTAACTCGATTTGTAAATTTCTTATACTCTCCCTAATTAAAATAAAATTTTATCATTTAGCTCGTTTTAATAATAACTCATTACCAGCAAATTATCGATCTCATTTTAACTCATTTTCCTCAAAATTTCATTGTAGCAGATTTCTCATATTCGACTCATTAATAAGTTCTCATCACTTTAATTTAATGATTTCTCGTTATCACATTTATAACTACCCAAGAATAAGTATACTGTCTTATTTTGTATATAATTGTAGTATTACTACTTCCCTTTTGCACGATATTCATTCAACCCAATTAACTTGATTTGTTAATTTCTCCAATAACCTGATCTATCATTTTGTTGTAAACTCTATAATTACCCATAGAATAAATTTAATTATTCTCAACTGCTTGATTTGATAGTTACTCTTATAATTTATTTGATCAGTTATATGTATCTAGATTTCGCACTTTAAATTCATACCAACAAAATCTCTCTGTATAAGCATCATGCTCATATTATTTATAATTAATAATTAATGATAATTATTTCTTGACAATTTTCCTTTTTACCCCTACTCAACTCCACTTGGAGAAAAACTCGTCCTCGAGTTTGGAACTAGTATTGTCTACCAAAATAAACAAGCAAGTATGTAGTCACACAAACGATTAGGATACACATACTAAATTCACAATAACAAGCATAGGTCCATCGTTCCCTTCAAAATTTCCCCCTAACCAACCAAAAGTTCGGTGTGTACGATAATAGGGGCCCTCTATTACTTTCGACACCTACTTCTGTTTGGTCACGAGTCAATCCCAAAGTTTACAACTTCCCACATATAAACCCACCAACAAATCACACTCAGAAGAAAGGAATTTTAATCACACTCAGGAGAAGGAAGTTTATTTTCAATATCTGATAAATACAGATATGCACTCAACAGTGCATACTCAAAATCTCATAATCATTACTCAGAAATCATGCGTACATTTAGTCTCGTACGCGATACTCGGATAACTCAGATTCATAGCAATATTTCCACTTAGTTATTTTCACAATACAAATCTCCTTTTAAACTTTTCATTTGGATATGCCATTTGTCATTCCTCCTAAATATAACTTATATCCTCTTCACAGTCATATTAAATTTATTGTAATTTGTGAGCATGTTGATTAATATCTTTTTGATCAGAGTTCTCAGTTATTGCGTTCCTCGTTTAATTTGATTCAATTTACCGCTCTTTTAACTCGTTTTTAAATATATCATCATCAAATTGATGACGTTAGCTTCCTCTTAATCCTCTTATATAATTACTCTTTAAGATGAGCTTCAATAATATCTGATTAATTTGACTCAGCAATTTCTCAATTAATTAGTCTATTGAACTTACATAGTTTATTTTAAGCTATCAGTGTGAACTCATTAATCTGCCACTTATCTTGTCATCCACATTTAGTTTTGCACTCAGCAATTTAACCTACTTACTCGAAATATTTTTCCCATTTTATTGACTTAATAATTCTTTCTTTTACTCAACTTGGTAAATCCTCTTAAAAATATTCTTAATCAATTTGATTTACTAATCTCTGATTTACTCGTTAAAATGACTCAGTCTATTAAGGGTTTTCTCCCACATGAAAGATTTTAATATTCTCCCAATACGAATGTTAAGTACTCCTCTTTAATGTTAATAATTTCCTCATTTCTCATTTACTCAAATCATGTTTCTCATTACACAGCTTATGGATCTTATATAATAAATTAATATCTCATTATTACACTTGTGGTTAGAATTTCTCAGAATTTATAAAATTTCACCTCAACTCTATTAGGTGTTGAAACTTTTATTCTTTTCTCATTAGTTTTTATAAGTTCACCTTTCTCCAGTATATATTTTTCATATATATAAATATAGAACTCTAAGAATTAAAATCGAAATTATGCTCAAATTAAGCTCTAAATTATTCACAAAATTATGGAATCTCAGAATAGTATATCTATATACATATATGTTTAGCCATACAATCACAAGTAATTCTCTCAGGATATAAACCGATAATTCTCAGAATATGCTACTCGTCTATACTCAGAATATAGCAAAATCTCAATTAAATAATACTCTTAAATATTACCGGCAGTAGGAAGCGAGAGGTCGACGTGACATGCTGTATGTTCGATGTGGAAACTTTTCTCAGAAAAATATTTGACTCTTTTCTCGTTTGAAAAACTCGATACTCAAACTTGAGTTTGAATTCGCCCCTTGCGAACCCAAATCCCTCAAGTCAGAGCTCTGATACCAACTTGTAACACCCTAAAATTTACAAGATTTTTAAAATTTTTAAATACAAAATTATAATCAAAAGGTCCCAATAACTCGAATCATTAAATCCCAATAATAGTATTTTCATTTAAAAATATATTTAATGCGGAATTAGTTAAAATTAAGTGTTTTTAAAATATTAAATGCCGTCCACATCGGTAATGAAAGATACAGCGGTCAACCGTCCACCTTCTCCTTTCCTCTGCTGGTACCTGAAACAATGTGGGGGGAAATAGGGGTCAGCTGGAGAAGCTGAGTGAATATCTCAAAATGCAAACAATCGTAACATACAACACATGAGGGCACATCGGTGTACTCCTACTCAGAATCTACTCGATTATTTACTCAGATTTATTTCTCGGATTTTATTACTCAGATTTTAATTTATATAGCGCGCTTGTGTGATTTGGGACGAGAGATCAACCTCGCCCCTCCTCACACCTCAGATAGGCGTAACCCAAAACTCAGACGGGAGTGATCCCAAAACTCAGACTGGAATAATCCCAAAAACTCAGACGGGAATAATCCCAAAAACTCAGACGGGAATAATTCCAAAAACTCAGACGGGAGGTGATCCCAAAACTCAGATGTGTGTTATTATGTTTTATTATTTCTTTAACATAATTATCTCAGATTGCCCTAGCATGTAATAGCACAGAATGACTCTGTGCCGAGCTCAGTTACCCAGGCACAATGTCTCAGATCATGAATAAGTAAACAGCTGCTCAGATACTCAGATAACAGATCAAACTCAGATAACAGATCAAACTCAGATAACAATTATGGTGCAAGAAATGTAACACGTAAGTCATGCATGTATAACGTTAAAACTGAATACACGGTGAGAATACTCACCTCGAGAAACGTAAGCTCCAAATATCTCTCGGCACCCTATATTACTGCTCAGCTAACGTCTAGACGGTCCTAAATCACGAAAGACAATTCAAATTAAGCCCAACTCATACTCGCCATAAAAATGTTTTTCATCGATTAGATACTAATAGATATATTTCTCCTTGATTTATTAATAAAAAGTATTCATGATTTAAATAATCATAAAAGTTATTTAGGTTTAATTAATCATAAAGTTTTCTGCTGAAAGAATCATCCAAGAAAACCCATAATGCTTAACCAACAAAACCCACATTGGCGACGGAAGCTTCATGCGAATAAACCAATTTCATTTCTTAAACTTTAGCTAAACAAAACATTGATTCATGCTACAAAATAAGATAGATTCGGTAGGATTTTTACCGACAAGGACACGGCTAGAACACGTTCTTCATATCCCAAAACCCTCCGATTGAAACTCGTTGCTCTCCTCAGAGTTTCACAGCTGCAAGGAAAACGATACGTGAAACAGAAACGTTTAACTGTTACTACCGATCCATAGGCTAAAAAAAGAAGAAAACGGGAAAATAGTGGTGGCTCACCGGAGAAAATGGTGCGCTGAAACGAGTGGTGGCGGAGCATAACACAGTGCCGTAAAAAGAAGCATGCGACGGTAGTGGGGGAACTCCGGCGTTACCGATACAGAAAACCAAACGGAGTTACCTCCGGCGAACAGGGAACAAGAAAGCTAACAGTTTAAGCTTCACCGGAACGAAAAATGGTTTTGCTTCTCAGCTCGGAGGCAGCGCAAAACAGAAAACATACGGTGGTGTTGGAGTGGAGTCGTACGGCGGCGAGACAGAAAGAATATGGTGGTTGGTGGTGGGAACAAGCGGGGTCAACATAAGGACAGAAGCTCGCCGGTGGTAAACAGTCGCCGGTGTTAAACAGTAATAGAATTTGAGGACGGCGGTGGTTTTGCCCGATGGAAACAAAAAGAAAGAAGGGAATGATTGGAAATAGGTGGTATTGCGGCTAGGGCAGATTTATCCGTATTTAAATACTAGCTTTTCACCACTTATCAATTCAAGGCGAGCCCGAAGTTCTTGTATTTGGGCTCCTCTTCTAGTTCAAGAATACACACTAACCCATCAAATACTCACTCATTTGGACCCATTTGTTTGTACGAAATTTACACAAACATTTATCACCACACTATTCAACTTGGAAAAAAATAGACAACTAGTGGGTATATATGGTTAAATCTAAAACTTTACAAATTAAAATAATTTAATATAAGTAGTAAGTCACCAAAAATAATATTTAACCCCAATTAAACCTACCATATAATCGAATTAAATTCTTAGATTATAATTAATTATGAACATTAAAGTAATATTCATTTACTTGAAATTTCGGGGTGTTACACTCAATTGTATTTAGTTTGATGATGCAGAACTATCCCCTAATTACTGTTATTATTTAGAGCATTACAACTAAAATATGTTGAATATTTATGCAATTACTCAAATGTATAGGTTCACTTTGCACAGTTAATAACGAAACATGTAAGTAAAATTTTGACTACATCAAAAAAGTATTGCACAATTGAGCAAGTTGGTAAAAATTTCATAATACAGAAAATAAAAAAACTTTAGCTAAAATAAGAAATTTTAATTATAAGCATGACCTTTTTTCATGAATTGTGGAATTTTAGTTGTCAAAAAATAAAATTAAATACAGAAATTATTATATTGTAAATACTAAATAGTTCAAGTTAAAACTTGAATGTCTACAAGTAGAATTCATCTGCTTCGAATGTATAATTCCCCTATAATGTCTACAATTAAGATTGAGCATGTGTTTTGCTCGAAACCAAAATTGTAATTGAAAAAAAAATTCCGAAAAAAATTATGGAATTGCATTGCATTACCTGGTATTCGTTGAGTAGCGTTTGCTACACAAAAGGACTGCTGCAAAACACTTTGTGTAAATCGTTTTGTAATAAATAAATTGAAACAACATAATGCATAAGCGTATTGTGTGGTAAAATTGAGAGAGACATATACCTTTTGCTGTTCAGCAATCTGTCAGATTTGTGTATCGTTTCTGCCCTACTGGTTAACACAATGTATGATTTAAATATGCTCAATTGTGTGGTAAATATCTGTGTCGAAATTATTTAGGTGATAAGATTTGAATTCGAAATTCAAATTAAAATTAAAATTCAATATTAAGGATTAGATGGTAAGCATTCAACTCATTCCGAAAATATTGTATAAATTCAAAATATACAATATATTGCTGGCATTATTTATTCAACTAATTCCGAAAATATTGTAGAATTTCAAATTAAAATTCAATTGTGTTAAGAATATTGCATGTATTTGAAAGGGTTGCCATATATTGCTGGCATTATTTATGGAACAAAATAATGTTGCATTATTTTCGTTGAAATTGTTAAGACTAATTCCGTTTTTAAAATGCAGGCATAGGAAGATTGTGAGGAAAATCGTTGGCCAATGTGTAAATTACACGTGACATAAACAACCAATCAGAGAGCTGCAAACGGGTGAGTTGTCAAACCAAAATCAATATGTAGGTGCATATATAGGAGAAGATAGCAATTTAACAACTAATATTTGCTTAAATTTGGAAAAATTAGATTCACGGTTTCTATTTAACAAAGAAGAAATCTTTACATACTTTTATATTGTAGAATTAGAGTTGCGTTCAAGGAGTTCCGTCATTTTTACGAAGTCCCGAGTAACAAATGTCAATCATTGATCAATATGATCGAATGATCAAGATTAATCACATATTTTATACATGGAGGGGTATTTTGGTCATTTTAAAAAAATAAAATATTTTTTTATTTTTTATTTAGAATTACTTCCTCCGTATCAAAATAAGTGACACACTTTCCATTTTGGGGTGTATCAAAATAAGTGACACACTTTAAAAACTTTCCTTATTTGGTAAAAATAGTGGGACCCATACCCACTAACTATCCACTTTAATAAAGTGAAATTATCATTATACCCTTACTTTTACTTTTAAAACTCATTAATATCACTTTATTCCATAAAAGTGAGACACATTCTCCACTAACTATGTACTTTAATCTATTTTAACCTCTACTTTGATCTTTTACCTCAAAAAACGTGTAAACCAATTTGTGTCACTTATTTTGATACGGAGGAAGTATAATTTTTTTTAATTTTTTTTTTAAATTTTTTTAAAAAAATTAATTTTTTTTCATTAATAACACATAATGTGATTGCATACTGAATCACATGTTATTGTGTATTGAATCACATGTGATTGAACTAAAACATCAAATATGATTACATATATAATCACATGTGATTTTACACTAAAATCACATGTGATTAAGTACTACACGTAATTTTTAATAAATATTATTTTTAATTAAAAAAATAATATAAAATAAATAAAAAATTTAAAATAAATAAAAAAAATTAAAATAAAAAATAAAATAATTCAAAAAATTTTTAAGTGCCAAATGACCAAAATACCCTTCATGTATAAAATATGTGATTAATCTTGACCATTAGATGTTATTGATCAATGGTTGAGATTTGTTAATCGGGACTTTATAAAAATGATGGACCTCCTTGAACATTTCTACGTAGAATTAATGTATTATAGTATAACTTTCTTGACTTCTAAATTTTTATTTTTTTTATTATTATCAATTGATTTCTTAATTTTTATAAAATATAATACCCTTTTTGTTTAGGGGGTGATTTTTCTACCACAACTTTTAATGTATGTACCACAACTAATGCATAACATACTTGTACAGTTAGCTGTAAAACCTGTACAGTGTGATATAACTATTAAAAATTGTGGTACCAATATTAATTGTTTTTTGTTTTCGTCCAACGCCCACTTTTGTAGGATACTAAAAAAAAGTCAAAAGTGAAAAGTCAAAATAGCGGCATTGAAAACCCCGCCTTCATCTTCTTCCTCCTTTTTTTTGAACAGTTAGGTAGTAAGTTAGTAGTTCGAGCCAGTGACATTCACAAAGAGCCGTATGCCTTCCCTCAAACCTTCCACTTTCTTTTATCCACAACCAGACCTTGAACACATCACTAGGCTACAAGCCCTGGTTCATCTTCTTCCTTCTGTATTTTATTCAGTGGTGGTGGGTACACCTACCGCCCCTTTTATTAACCGCTATTCTCACACTAACAACCTCCCAACAACCAAATGGCGAACTCGTTGGAAGATGTTCCTTCATTGGATATGATGACTGAACTTCTTCGTCGATTCAAGTGTTCATCTAAGCCCGATAAACGCCTCATTTTAATCGGTACTTCAATTTACATTTCATTCTTTCAGATCATGTTAATTTCGTGAATTTTAGGGTTTACTATGAGATCTGTAATTGTTTCCAATTTTAATTTGAAAAGTTGTCTAATTCTGATCTAGGCAAATTCTAGGGTTTGATAATGCTAGTTGATGTTTGCTGATATTAAATTTTGAGATCTGTAGATGTATAAAGTCGCAACTTCTAAATTGATGTGACTTTTAGGAATTTGTATATCAAAAAAAATGTTGAGTTGTTTTTTAGCTCAAATAACATCAATTCGGCATTCATTTTTACTTTGAGAATTTGATTAGAAGTAAGTTAATTCTTATTTGAGCTAAGAATTATGCATAATATAATTTATATATCAAAATCATACATCCTTTCGAATTCTGTACCTCATTAACAATAAGTTTATTCGTATGAATTTTCCAATTTCGTTATCTTGCTTTTGATATCTATGAATGCAGTTACTAACTAGATTATGTTAGAATTTAGGTTTTCGTTAGCTTTCATTTTGGAATTGTAATTGTTTAGATCTGTTTTGCATTCCATGTGTTTGATAAAATGCAATGAATAAATGTTTAGGTCCACCTGGATCGGGCAAAGGCACTCAATCTCCCATAATTAAGGATGAATATTGTCTATGCCATTTAGCGACGGGTGATATGCTGAGAGCTGCTGTTGCAGCCAAAACTCCTCTTGGAATTAAAGCCAAAGAAACAATGGAGAAGGTGCGATTCAACAAAAAAAAAATTATTTTGTTAAAATTTGAGTTGGTATGTATTTTGATTTGTTCCATTTTAGGTTTTTTACTATAAGAGTATAAGTAGGTTGCTATTCTTATTTCTTCTAAAATCGATCATTCTTGCAAATGTATTGCTTATATTATGTTTTTTAAAGAAAAAAGACATATACATGGTCTGAAAAGTCAACCGTCGCATTTCATTTTTTATTATTTTTCCTTACGACATTATGTTGGATGAGTAATTATAGGGAGAATTAGTGTCTGATGACTTAGTTGTTGGGATTATCGATGAAGCAATGAAGAACCCATCATGTCAAAAAGGGTTCATTCTTGATGGTTTTCCTAGGACTGTTGCACAGGCAGAAAAGGTATGCTAAATTTTTCCCAATTTTTCTTTCTTCAAGTTATATTTATTAGGTTATGACCCGTGATCCATTTTTTTGACCCGTGATCCATTTTGTGCAGCTTGATGAGATGCTTCAAAAACAAGGAACTAAGATTGATAAACTACTGGACTTTGCAATTGATGATTCCATATTAGAAGAAAGAATTACTGGCCGTTGGATCCACGCTGCTAGTGGTAGGATCTACCACACCAAATTTGCTCCTCCAAAAGTTCCCGGAATTGATGATGTAAGCACCTAATATCAAATTGTTACTGATTTTTCAAGGCATTAATCAGATGACCAAAAATTATTGTTTTTGAAGGTTACTGGAGAGCCTTTAATGCAAAGAAAAGATGATACTGCAGAAGTTCTCAAATCTAGGTTGCAGGCTTTCCATAAGCAAACAAAACCAGTAAGTGCTCATTTACTCTCTCTCTCTCTCTCTCTCTCTCTCTCTCTATATATATATATATATATATATATATATATATATATATATATATATATATATATATATCCGGATCCGGTGAGGACTCAAAAACCGGTGAGGACTCAAAAACCCTAAAAATGATCCAAAACAAACTTTTTTCAAAAAAATTTCTTTTTTAAACTTAAAAATCACAGCCTATAAGATCCAAAAAAAAAATAAAAATTTCAAAAATGATCTAAAAAAAAATAAAATGGATCATAATAATGATCCACAGAAAAATATGGATCATTATTATGATCCACAAAAAAAAGTGGATCATAATTTTTTTGAGGTGTCCTCGCGAGTCCTCACTGTTTTTGGAGTCCTCACCAGATCCCACTTCTATATATATTTATGTGTGTGTGTGTGTGTAAACTTTTGTTGGTGAAATTGCAGGCTATAGACTACTACAGCACAAAGGGTGTTGTTGCAATGCTTCCTGCAGAGAAACCCCCAAAGGAAGTAACAGTTGAGGTTCAGAAAGTTCTATCTTCTTAACCAATTTTTATTTATTTGAAAATGTCATATTATGTATTTCGATACATTATCGGATCGGCTTTTTGCTACAATTTCCATTTTTCAAACCATGAGGAGCAGCTTGTTGAGCTGCTGACATAGAATAATACTCATTGTGCATCATATATTTTAATGTGAGTTTTTATCCGTTTTGCTTGTTTTACTCGTTTAGCTAGATATTACAAGTTTAAAAAAATCAGGCAAGGGGAGGGTAATTATTAAAAAAGAAAAGAAAAGAGAAGGTTAAACTGTAGAAACGGTATAAAGGAATCTAGTGCTGACACGTGTCATTTGGGTGTATCATGATGAAAAAAGTAAGGAAACATCTGAGTTTTAAACCCCTTTTTTCCTCTTCATAGTTACTTATCGTAGTACTTAATGGGCGTTAAGCAATAAAACAATTTTTTAAGGGTATTTTTGTTTATAACGGTCTCTCTCGGGGTTGTCGAGCTTTGATTGTTATGTATGAAACTTAATTGTTGTCGTGACTGTTTCTAAATATTCTCCTGACCATCTGATAGTGTTTACTTAGGAAAAGATAAAAAATTGTAACTTCTAGGAGATTATTTTGGACGTATTTATCGCTACCAGCCTATGGTTAAACAATAAAACACAATATAATCATAGATAATGTATAATTGTTGTCAAAGCAGATTTAGAATGAATGTTTTTTACTGATCTACCAAACACTTGTATCATAAATGATACCATTCCTTTATTCTCATACCCATGAAACCAAACACCACCTAAAGTTTAGAAGTGACACCCGAAAGAGCCAACTTGATCAAATCCTTCCTCAATACCTTTCCAGGAGCATTCTTTGGAATCAGATCGATGAAACATACCCTTCTTAATTCCATATATGGCGCAACCTATTTTCAGTTATTTTTTTATTATTTTAGTCTACATTTACTAGAAGTTTATTCAACAATAATTAAACAAAAATGAAGAAATAAATAAATTGACTTGTTTTGCCACAAAATCTTTCACTTGTGTTTCATCAATGGTGCTTCCTTCTCTTCTAACTACAAACCCCATGGGTACTTGCCCTGCTGCTTCATCTGGATACCTGTAAAATCACACACACCATATATAATTTAATTATCTATATAAATATTTTGTCATTTTTGTGTTTTTTTGTCAAACTAAATTAGAAACTGAAATGCATACGGAATTACTGCTGCTTCAGTAATGTCGGGATGTGATTGTAAAATGTGTTCCAATTCGGCTGGTGGTACCTACATGTAGTTCAAATCTCCTAATTAATAGTAAGTGTTGAAATGTGCCGGGTCGGGTCGGGCGGGTCGACCCATAAATCTTTGAATAATATGATATGAATTCATATGATGGATTAAATAACGTACCTGATAACCTTTATATTTGATCAATTCTTTTAATCGATCTACTACAAATAAGAAGCCTTCATTGTCAAAGTAACAAAGATCACCGGTTCTCAACCATCCATTTGAGTCAACCATTGTATCTATAACTTCTTTATCATCAACATACCCTACTTGCAACAATTTTCAATTTATATATTTGTTTAGTCAATTAGATTCTCTTATACTAGTAAAATGTTGCAATTTAACTATATAGAGAATGAAAACATTTACCTTTCATAATGAAAGGACCTCTAACCCATAATTCACCATGGTTCATAGGAGGCAAACTAACCCCAGTTGTTGGATCAACTATCTTTGCTTCACAATGGGCTATGACCCGACCCACCGTGCCTATTATGGTGTTCTCATACGGGCCTGCAACCCGTGAAATCCCACCTGTCGTTTCGGTCAATCCATATGCCTAACAAACGTTGACCATTTTTCAATATAATATTTTTTTATCAAGAATACAACAGGTAAGTAAACAATTTATTCAGAAATGAGTTCGATCACTTTGTCATCTTATAATTAAAATCGAAAGTGATATGAATAAATTTTGTGTAAAGTGATTTGGCTCAACTCGTTAACACCCCTAGGGTACGTTTGGTACAGAGAATGGAATTGCAGAGAAATGGTTGCAGAGAATGGAATTGCAGAGAAAGAGAATTAGTCTGAAGAAAGAGAATTCACTCCTCTGTTTGGGAGCACAAAGACTTCAACAGAGAATTGCAACAGAGAATCATTTCTCTTGTTTGGTACAACAACAAAAATCAGTAGGAAATTGTACAAACTTTATAATTAGCAAACATATTTTTTTCCCACAACAATCATTATTATAAAATACAAAATTCATGGATAAATTAATAACGAAAGTGCATTAATAAAATCAATAATAACATTCAAAAAACATAAACTATTATTGCTTTCAAAAACATCAATTCAACCAAAATGTAACACAAAAAAAACAACTCTAAGTACTTAAAACCACAATGTAACCAAGAACAATATTTGAACCATAAACAATCATCCCATAGAGCCATCGGTGTAAGATTCTACCATGCATATTTTTTCTTCTTGTGTCAATCCAAGAAATAACCATCCTAGAAGGACATTCTTTCCAATCAAATTAGATGCTTTAAAACGTTTTGTCATTGTAATACCCGGAAAAACTTTCAACTCATCCACCACCGGATCATAACATACATGGCATAAAATGCCGTAACTTTACCTAAATGACTAAAAATCAATTACAGATCAAGCAATTGTGAAGGAGAAACGAGGCCTCTAAAATTTTATAAATGAATTTAAAATCAATTAATTATGAATTAATGATGATAATGAATTGCTTCATTATTACTCATGCTAGAACATCAATGACTAATAATTAAATCACCAAATTCTATTCAAGCAATTAGGAGAAATCAATTATTAATTAATTAATAATAAATGTTGTACATAAATTTAGAAGGCGGGCTGAAATCAAATATAAATACTCAAACCAACTGCCACGAAATCAATTAATAATGAAATCAAACACAAATACTGAAACCAACTGTCACGAAATCAACCCCATAAAAACGGAGATGAAACCCATGAAAACGGAAGTGTTCTAGAGAGAGAGATCATACTTTGAAAGAAACTGTGTGGAAGAGTCTTCTGCGAACGAACGAACAAAAACTTGTGCGGCGGCTGAAGAGTTTTTAGAAGACGAGGTGATCCAGTGGGCTTTCACAAGTCTCTGTTTTTTTTAATTCTCTATTTTACAATTCCCACCAATTCTTTACATGAAGGAGGGAAACAAAACTAGAGATTAGGAATTGGTAATTCTCTTCCCTCCCCTTTCCCCGGTACAACCAAACAAGGGATTTGGTTGCTAATTCCATTTCCCACCTCCCAATTCTCTGTACCAAACACACCCCTAGTGCTTTTAATATGCTCTTTTGTAACATAATTTTGAAACTATTAATATAATAATATATTTTTTGACCAAGGGACAAGCAAAAGCGAGAAAAAAGATTTTTTATTTATAATTTATATCACAAGTCAGAACTAGTCAGTAGACAGTAGTCACGTAAAAAGTCATGCAACAAACCTGCACCAATGACACATTAGGAAATCGTCTCTTGAACTTATCGATCACGGCCACCGTAATCGGAGCTCCGCCGCTAACGACGGATTCCAAAGAGCTCCAATTGGTTCGATTAACCAAATGCTCGTTAACACCGTCCACCAAAGCCACCACCACCGGCGGCGCCAACGCTAGATGCGTAACCCTAAACTCCTCAATCGACCTCACCATCAGCCGTAAATCGAACCTCGCGAATGAAACTAAACTTTCCCCAAACGCCAATAGCCTGAGGCAGAGGCCGAACCCGTACATATGGAAGTACGGCACCGTGGAAAAATACACCGCCGGAGACGATCTAGCTTGACGTCCGGCGAGTGCTCCAGCAATTGTTGATATTATGTTCCTATGCGTCAATTTCACTCCCTAGATCTTCCCTGTAGTCCCTGATGAGTACAAAATCGCCGCAGTATCGGATTGCGAAACATCAATTTTACCTCCGATTCCAGTTGATTCAGCTCTCAATTTCATCATCGCTTCGAATTCATTTGAGCTAATTAACACGATTTGCTTACTAAATCCGACTTCTAACAGCTTGTGAACCGTTTCCGCCGTAGCAAAAGCAATTGCCGGTTTACAAAGCCCGATCTGGCGCGACATTTCCTGAGTCGAGCTAGCTGGATTCGCCGGCGAAACAGCGACACCAAGAGAAAACAGTGAAAGGTAGATAATCGGAAGATGTAAAGAATTAGGAGAAACAACGAAAGCAACATCTCCATGGGAGAGTGAAAACGACGGTTGACGGAGGTGAACGGTAAGGTTCCGTACAAGGAGTGGTACGTCGGAGTACGGGATGAAGCAACCGGTGGTGGCGTCAATGAGTGATGCAGTTGCGGCGGCGGTGGTTTGAAGGTTAGAGAAGATGAAATCGGTTACTGATAAATTGGAGGATTGTGGTGGTAGTGGATATGGAGGTCTAAGACTATGATAAATTTGTGTTTTTGAGCAAAAGCCATTTTGTGGATTGATTGATGAATGAGAATTCGAATTCGAAATCGACATTTTCTGTTTGAAGCTAATTTGTGGATTGAAATTTTACTGCTTATTCATCGGAAATGCAGACAAAATGAGAATCTGACCACATTTGAAGAACAAGAGGGTGTGATTCTCTCTTTGGAACTTTAAACTTGTATTTTTGTCATAATTTTTTAGAAAATGCTAACCATTGTGCAAAAGGCTATGGTTAAGTAAATATTACATGCTTAGAATTAGTGTATCATAACCCTAAAAAGCCACCCCATAAAATTTACTAACCACCTAATACTGATTAGGCTTCAATACTTATATGTTAATCAATTAACCAAATTTTATTCATTAAGGGTTATGGTTAGCAAAACCCTTATTTATATTATCTCAAAATAGAAACATTGGTTATTATCTACAATATCATTCACATATGTATTCACGACAGCGTGAGTTTCTTTATAATCTCATACAATGATTAAAGAATTAACTTTGATTAAGGGTCGGTTCAATCAATTTTTGAGCCCTGAAAAAATCTTAAAAATAAGATTCCTCAAATAATTTTTTTTCTTCCAAATAACTAAAAAAATTCTGCCAAATTAGAAGTGACGCTCCTATCCTCAAGTTACATATCCGAATTAGATCTTGTAGTCCGCCTATTTTCAATATTCTTTTACACTTACCTTGATTCAAATGAATTTACACTATGCATACATGAATTGATTTTTAAAATATAGACCCCTAAATTTTATGGTCCCAGAATACCCATGCCTAGGAACAGCCTACTTGATATAAAAGCACCAACAATAATAGCAATATTATCAACAAATGATACTTGCATCTTTTAAATAATTAACAAACCTCTAATACAACTTTGTTTTGCAGCAAATTTTGAAGATTCCATATCAAATGATCTGGACACCATTTTGTGCTATATTTGCTATAAAAGTTAACTCCATCACTATCGAACTCATTTCTTTTACCAAAGATACTTTATACCCTGCAACCGGCTTTGGTTTATTTGTTTGGCAGTTACCATAATCACAACCAGAATCTTTTTTAAAGAAAAAAGGTACTTCAGTGTATAACAAACTTCCCCATGACATGATGTACGCGACCTAACTGTTGTCGTAACCATTTACGAATATTTCCATGACAATCAGGTAAATATATATCTAATAAAAGGGATCAAACTCTTGACCTCTATATGATCATTTCAGACGTCCTTACAGGTTATCATTAGATAGTTAATCACAATCAGAAAACACAAACTTGATTGAGTCAGAACTTCTGACTCAAATCATGCATTTGATTATATAGCTAATTGAATGTGTTAATTTATGAAATATGATCATATTACCTTTATTATCTAATGCCCTTTCTATTCACCAAACAATAATCAAATCCTATATCAAACTAATCAACATACACTCTCATTAATCTACATACAAATCATTTTATTATTCTACCTTATATACAATAGGCATTCAAGATTACTGTTCACAATCATTTGATTGGTTGATGGGCTTTTAAAGTGTACGTGGCTACACGCATAGGTATTGTGGGTAGGTGAATTGATATATTATAGAATATTCTCTACCCAATTTTTACTTTATTTTTCTTTTTTAATATTTAAAGACACCAATGTAAGGGTGGCAATTCCTGACCCGACACGAAACCCGACCTGAAACCGACACGAAAATAAACAGGTTTGGGTTGAGGTAAAAAATAATTGGGTCAGTCCCGGGTTGAGTCAGCTGACCCGTTTATTAAACAGGTTAGGTTCGGATCAATGATAATTTAAATGGGTCGACCCACCAACCCGTTTAATTACTAAAATATATTTTAAAAAATATATATTTATACTTAATTTATAGTTACTAGTTAAAACGTAATTAATAGTTAGATAAAAAATAATAATGTTATCTAGTAATTTGGTGTTTAGTATTTTGTTATGAATTTGTGTAATAATAACAGCATTTTGACATGTTTGACCTGTTTAATTTGTTTGACCTGATAACATGTTTAACCCGTTTTATTAAATGGGTTATATGGGTTAGGTTTGGGTTGAAGTTAAACAGGTTAGGGTTGAGATATCTGACCCGTTTATATAAACAGGTCGGTTTCGGGTTGAACGTTTCTGACCCGTCAACCCACGAACCCGAACCCGTCAACCCGAACTCGACCTGAATTGCCACCCCTACACCAATGGATTTAATTGGCTTAAGCAATAGTTGGCAGGAAAACCATTACTCGTATAATTTAGGTGAAGATTTAACTTTTTTTACAAACTTGAAGTTACGTATTTATTAATTGTTTAGTTGTTAAAATAGTGTATAAATTTATGAAAACGCTAAACACGAAATAATAACAACCGAAAAAAAATTGATTCAAAATATTGAATTTTATAACCCTGAAATGTTTCAATAGTAAACAACAAAAAAAGTATAATGAAACATTCAGAGATCTTATACTATATGGAAGTTTAATTAAATCAATTTAATTTGTATAATAGAACGATAAACAACCGCCGTAACGCGCGGACGCAAACACTCGTTGACAAATGCAACTTTTGTGATTTAATTTGTATAATAAAACTATAAACAACCGCCGCAACGCGCGGACGCAAACACTCGTTGTTGACAAATGCAACTTTTGTGATCATAATATTAATGTATAAATAAATTATATGTTATGGACAAAAAAAGTGTTTGAACAGATCCCATCATAAAAACCCAGATTTCTTCTCTCCAATAAAAAACCCATAAATGTTTTTTTGTGTTGGAAAAAACCAGAATGTTTATGTTTGGCAAGTATTTCACTGTTTTGAGCTGTACTCGAAAACCTAAATTGACAATTTTCCATCACGAATCCACTAATTCATTGGTTGCAACATTATTGCTTTTGGGTTTTAAAAATTGACAACCCACAAAGCAAAACTATGAATTATTATCATAAATACACACCGCTCAAATACACCAATTGATTAATCAGAAAAACAAAATCAAAAATTAATCGCACAAGAAACAACACCAATTGATTAATCAGAAAAACAAAATCAAAAATTAATCGCACAAGAAACAACACCGGTAGTGTTACTTGAGGAAGACGACGGAGGGCGGCGTGGCCTCAGCGGAGGAAGGAGCGTCTTTGATGAGGAAGGCGTTGCTCGTCATCAAAAGATTAGGAAAAGACGACGGAGGAAGAAAAATGACAGAGTCACCGGATCAGCAATTTGGTTGGTAACCGAGTCAGAAGAAGTTTGTGCAAATCAAACACCATATTCAGATCGATCAAAAATTAAAGCCCAATTAAACAGGCCCTAATTCTCATGTTTAAAATTACAAAAAATGATAGGGTATTCAAGTCGGATTTGCTAACAAATATGCACATTACTTGACTAGTAAATAGCATACCTTAAACACCACAGAATTTTACCTTAAATCCACAGAATTTCACCTATTTGGCTTTTCTTAAGGAATAAAAATTATGAGGAAATGTACATGAACAAAAATACCCTCTGCCAAAAAAGAATCAATAGTTTAATGGGCTTGATTCAAAACTTCTGATAGCGAAAGATGGTCAACCAAGAGAAACTCAAGAAAAGAGAAGCTAGGAGTTTTGGTATAAATGAATGTGGACAGATTGAGACAAAATTTACCCAATTGTATTGTTTTATAAGTAAATAAAAAATGATATTATAACCACAGAGATGAGATATTTTAGACAAATAGGTCACTCATAAACCCATTTTGACATGTTATCCAACCCAACACACCGGCATATTTGCCACCTGTACTCAGACACAAGGACGAATAAGGGTTTTTTGAAAAACAAGTAGTAGAAACTTTAATATGATGAGGTTAAAAGGACAAAGGATACCTGGGGGAAATACATGAAGTTTCTACAAGTTCCAAAGCTTCTAAAAATTAACAATAGAAAACACAACTGAAGCATATAAGAAATGAAAAGCTAAAAGTGAAACAATTTATCATATATCCTTCACACCATGTAATTAGGATATATTACATTGAAGTCCCTTCTGATCAATGAAACATCACTTCCAACCACCTCTTGCAAACACAATACCAAAACATAATAATAATAATATTCAATAAAAACAAAAAACTCTTAAAGTTAGTTTACAATAAGCCCACTAGAATATGTTACATACACAAGAAGAAGTCAATCTGCTATTGCATAAAGTCAACTCCCAATTCAGATGATGATTGGTGCCTGCTAAAGTATTCGACTCTCACCTCAACAATACTGTTAAATTTGTGATATAAAAACAATATCAGATATTTTAAAGCTTCTGTGAGTCAACCCTTTTTATCTTAACCGAATAAACCACCTGTTCCAAATTCAGCTTGTTGCAGCTCCTTTCTTCTCTGTTCTTCTAAAGGATCAGGACTTTTCATTACCCTTCGTGTACGCCTAAAGTAACCAACCAGTTTAAAAAAAAAAAAAAATTAATTCCTTTATTAAATTTCTAACTAGAGCTGCAAACCCTAGTTCTGAAATCTACAGTTAAAATACCTGTCTTGAGCATGCTGAGCTGGAAAAGTGGGCATAAAATCTTTAGACTTTGGAAGAGGAACTTCACGAAACCACTCATGGTTAAGAGCTGCTTCAGCTGTTATCCTCTGCAAATATTCCAAAAAAAAAAAAACAAATTATGTTGATATAAAAGCAATAATAAAACTTTATAATCAAATAAGATTGTATAAAATAATACCTTTTCAGGGTCATAGGTTAAGAGTTTGTTGAGCAAATCAAAACCGGCATCAGATAAAACAGGAGATCCGGTAAAAGAGGTTGCTGGGAATTTTCTTCTTAATAAATTATACCTGCAAAAAAAAGTGTAATAATGAATAAAACCAAGAACATTTGTATAGTAACTAAATCAGTCACCAATTGAAGCTAGAAATGCAGACCAGAAAATCACCCAAAGCTGGAAGCCTGGGAAAACAGCGGTAACAAATAAGAAATTTAACATTAAAATGTTCAATTCTAGAAAGTGATACTTACTGGTGCTTCACAAAATCCACCTTCACTCCAGGAAGTTTGGAGTAGCCAGGCCAAATTCCCTCGTTTGGTGTGCCAAGTGTTTTAAATATCTGAAGAATGTTCAATTCAGTAAAATTAAAAAAAATAAATAATAGTAAATTACAAGGATGGTCCCTAAAGTTTAACCCAAATTTCAAGTATGACCCTTCACTTTACAAAAATTACATTGGTAGTCCTTCTTTTGGAGACCTTTTGCATCTATAATCCTTTAGCCTAATATCCATTATTTATTTGAACAAAAAAATGACTACCAGTGTAGTTTTAAAGGACTACTGTTGTAATTATTTAACAGGAACATTTAACAACGTTAGGAATTAGGATAAAGTAATATACGTGTTAAAGGTTTCCAAAAAGGGACCACCCCACCAGGGTAAAAAAATTTTAAAAGGACCATAGTTGAAATTTGGTGCAAACCTCAGGGACCATCTTTGCAAGGTTATAAATTCGGTCGGCGGTACCTAGGCGGTCAACGACCTTCAAGAGATTAACCGGCCTTGGCGGTGATTAACTGGTTTCTAGTCGGGTACCATAAAATACAAAAGGAATTTATATTTATATCAATATTTAAGCAATATCCTTAAAAAATAACTAATTAGTCAATAAAAATCCAAAGATTGATTTTTATTTTATTTTTTTAAGTAAGTTTGACTTTCGTTGACCTTGACCAATTTTGACCTTGAGCGATAAATTGCACTTATTACTAGGTTGGCCGCCGATAACCGCCTAGGTGGCCACCTAGACCGATTTTTACAACACTGCATCTTTGTACCTTACTCTAAAAAATATTAGGCCGATGTCATAAAAATATTAACTAAATTGTATTAATATTAATTACCTTGTCAATCTGGTCAAACTCTGTTTTCCCATTAAATAAAGGTTGTTTTGATAACAATTCAGCCATTATACAGCCCAATGACCACATGTCAATTGCAGTAGAATACAGTTTTGTTCCCAATAAAAGTTCTGGTGCCCTAAAAAATTGTTAAATCACCAGATAAGATTATGCCAGCAAATATGCGAAATTAAATCAGATATTCATGAAAAAATTGATAAGAAATGGTAGTATAATAAGGGATAATTCTCACCTGTACCAAAGAGTAACCACCAAATGAGTGTATGGTTTTAAAGGACTGCCATATTGACGAGCTAATCCAAAATCACAAATCTTTAACTCACCTCGATTATTCAAAAGTAAATTTGAAGTTTTTAAATCTCGATGAAGAACCCAATTATCGTGAAGATATTTTGTTCCATCTAATAACTGAAGCATGAGACATTTGACTTCACTTTGACTAAAAGGTTGTTTCATTGACTCCATTAATGCCTTGAGATCATGTTCCATGTATTCCATTACCATAAAAATACTATCCAGATTGCTCCCAACCACCACTTCTTTCACATCCACAATTGATGGATGATGAAATGAAAGAAGAATATTTATTTCCCGCAAAGAAGTCAAAGGAAAACCTTCTCTTTCTTTCTCCATTTTGACTTTTTTCAAAGCAACAACTTCACCTGTTTTTTTGTCTTTTGCCCGATAAACAACCCCATAAGTTCCTTCATCTATTTTATTCAGCCTTTCAAACTCATCAACACTTCTACAACCTTGTAGCATATTCACACTTCTCTGAGGTGGGCCCGCAGGTCCAGGTGTACCCTCAGATTTATCATCATTCTCTGAATCAGATTCTGATTGGCTTAAATTAGTACCATCTTTCTTTTGTTCATCATCTATCTCCATATAATCCTTCTTTTCGAAATCATTATCAACAAAATCATCCATACTTTGAGATTCAGATGATCTCGATCTAACATGCTCACCAGCTTCTGGACTTGAAGACTGCTTTTGTGCCCTAATTTCAACCGAAAAAGGAACAGATTCTTTCCTCTGATGAACCCTATTATCACCTGATGCATCAGAAAGTTCACCTTCATCAGCTGGAGAATCGGCATCTGCCCACCGAGATGATCTGATCGTCCTAGCTGGCATGTAATCTTCATCTTCAGGTTGACCTAAATCTTGATTGTACACAACACGTTCTTCCTGAACAGGAGAAGAAGATAAACCTACATGTTGTTCTTCATGAATAGGGGAAGAAGATAGACCAACTTGAGATTCAAATCCAGAAGAATCATTCTTCCCAGCATCAATTGATGTATTATTACCTGGAGACTGATTTTCACTTTGAAGCTTGTTACTTTCTACTGGAGAATTTTGTACAACAACTGCAGGAACAACATTTGGTGATTGATGATAAGATTTAGGCAATGGTGGTGGTGGAGGAAGAGTAATATTTGCTGGCGAAGATCTAGTTATAGATGAATTACTAGCTTCTTTATCATCTCTATCCCAAACAATAGGTGAAAATTTTCTCTTTTTGGTATATAAAGAGGATGGAGAATTGTTTTCATTCTTAGAATTTTCATTATTCTTACCATTTTCTGACTCAACAGCTTCATCAGACCCACTTTCACTAGATAATTCTCCTGGTTCTCGATCCCCAACATTAATATGATGATCAGTTCGCCTATTACTCCCTCCTGAATAACTCCTGCTAGATGCCAAACGGGCCCCACCCCCAACCCTACCCCCACCTCTGCGATCTAGTACCCGATTCTTACCCCTATCATAACCCTGATTGCTGCCATTCCTTAAACGATCATGCTCACCTTTAGAATAAGAAAATTCACGCTTTGAAACATCTAAATCAGATTCACGCTCTCTAAATTCGTTATCACGGTATCCTCCATGTCTTCCTGCGGCCATATACTTGTTCATGTATAAAACAGAACAATAATTCACCGCTCTAAAACCCTAACCCTAGAAATTCACTTTTATCGAACGAACGATGTAAATATACGTGATTCTAGGTCAACAGGCACAGATCGGATAGCAATAGTACACAAATCAAACAAAACGTATAAATCAATGTGTAGTTGAATCAAGTACCTCAATTTTATGAAATTCGGATCGATTGCGAAACCCTAGAAATCGAATTGCGACAAAAAAAGAGGGAAATAATAAATGAAACCTAGAAGCTTCTCTCAATCCAGTAGTTCGTTTAGTTTTCTTCGTGTGAGAATTACCGGATAACAGAAAGCTTACCGGCGGCACCAGCGGTTGTTTCTAATGGCGGCGGAGCTCGGTGGTGCTAGAGAAGATTTGAGAGAGTAAAAAAGATACGAAGATATTGATGGATTATTTTAGAATTTGATCCCATGGTGGGTTGTAGATCTTTTTAAATTAAATTTTCATTTTCCCCCTTTTGTTTCATATTTCCAAACTAGTACCTTGTTTGACCAAATTATAATTGAAACCTCGAATCGAAATTCTTTTAAGAAAACCATTCGGTTTTGAATTTTTAGGTTTAGCTTTTTAGTTTTTTTGGTTCTTTTGGCTTTGGCTTTTTCGGTATCGAACTTTCAAGTTTTCTTAGTAGATCAATTTGGTTTGGTTTCGTTTGTTTTTTTCGGTTTTTTCCCCAATCAATTTGTTAATTTAAAAGTTATGATCCAAACTTTAACTAATGACGGGGCGAGATGGTTTTTTCGGTCTAATTTTTCCGAAACCGCCATGAGCATTTGATTTTTCCAAAAATCAAAACCGCTCACGTCAGTTTTTCAAATGGTTCGTTTTTCAGTGTTGTTTTTCGATTTCGATTTGGTTTTATCGGTTTTTATGCTCACCCTTACCAATGATAAACCCATGTGATCTGACCCACGTGACTTGGGTCATCCTATCCACCTTAGCACCTCCTTAATTTTATCTATTTAAAACCAAATACATGATCAAATGCTCATAATATTAAGCAAATCAAACACCCAAGGTTCACCTCGTTCGATCAGTCGGCCAAACCATGCAAAAAAGGAGGGGACACGTTTAACGAGGGGGTCGTAATGGAGGGGATGTGTCCTCAGAGAGCGACTAGCAGCTTTCACAACCCTCCATTAAGACCAACTTAACGTTTTATGTGTTTTTTATTGTAATTTAATATATTTTTTTGGTAACTTCAATTATATATTGTGATTATATGTTTGTCGATAAAAACACACATTATATATGTTCGTCTAACATAAATAATTAACAGGTTTTGATAATGACAACCTTTAGAGCTGTCAAAAAAATAGAAAAGAATGAGTGATTTTGATTTTAATTTTGATTGGAGGAGGAATTTGAATGTTGATAGAAAAAATGAAGACATTTAAATTAATGGAATTAAAAGAGATTTTGCATTATTATTATTTTACACCTATTATCTATGATTATTAACAGTCTTAAGAGTTGTCATTAACAAAACTCATAATGTAATTGAATATGATAAAAGCATTGTTTGGGTAGTGAAAATAAACAACTAGTCTACAAAAATATTGTTGGAGACGTATTGTTTTTTCATCGGCTTTATAAACATAAAAAACTAAAAAAGCATAAGACTTGAAAGATCACTCACAATTTTATCTTCACTGAAACTTTAGGTTTTATCACCAGATGACATTCTAACTTATAGTGGTTTGTTCTAGGAGGTCCACAAAAAATTTAAAGTCCTTAGGAACAATAGTTGGCCCTTAGATCAAAACAATCAATAGTCTAGATTATATCACCAATTTAAATGATTTTTTGTGCTTAGGGGTATATTGGTCATTTTACCTGTGACATAAATCTAACTTCTTCTTCACTCTTCATTCTTCCCTCTCTCTCTATCGTTTCGTCTGCCCTCCTCTCTCGCACATCACATCGAACAAAAACTCTCAAAATTCTCTCTATTTCGGTGATTTCTACCGGATTTTCGCTAAAATCGTGTGTTCTTCACTCATTCAACATCATTTTTCTTCTCCATTACTCTATTATCTACTTTCAATGGAGGAATCTCGGTCTTCTCCTTCGAAAACCTCCTCTGATGTACCTCTCTGTTAGTCCGATCATGTTTTTGTTGTTATTATTAGTTTTTTTATCGTTTATGCACAAATAGTTGTTCATTTACTTTTTTTTTTATTTCGAACTTTTCTAGGGTTTATTTGATAACCAGTCGATTTTATATGATGTTTTTTGATTTGTTCTCTATTTTGTTGTTTTCTATTAAAATCACAAGTGATTTTCAAGTCCTTTCAGCTTTTAGTGTTTTTTTAGTAAATCACACGAGATTCATAGTTTACTAGAGATTTTTAAGTGATTTCAGCATTCTAGAATATTTTATTAGTAAATCACATGTGTTTCGTAGTGTGTTCACATGTGATTTGTACTAAACATGTTCCCCTGTATTTTGAAAATCACTGTTTTTAGCAAAACACATGTGATTCATTGTGTGTTCAAATTTGATTTGTAGTAATATACTATATTGTTTTTAGAATCACATGTGATTGTTATTTATTTTAAGTTTGTTTATACTTATGTGATTTGAGTATAATCACATGTGATTTAATTAACAATCACATGTGATTTTTATGTAAAAGAAAGTTTTTTCATAAAACATGGGAGTCTATATATATGACAATATCACATGTAATTTGATTAATAATCACATGTGATTCTTATGTAAAACAAAGTTTTTTTTTCTTCATAAAACAGGGAAGTCTATATATATCACAAAATAACTTGTGATTTGATTAACAATCAGATGTGATTCTTATGTAAAAAAGAGTTTTTTCATAAAACATGATTTTCTATATAAATAACAATATCACATGTGATTTCATAAACAATCAAATGTGATTCTTATGTAAAACAGAGTTATTTCATAAAACAGAGAAGTCTTTATACATAACAAAACTACATGTGATTTTATTAACAATCACATGTGATTAAATACAAAGACTTTTTATTTTATTTTAAAATTTAGCTTGTTTTATTTGGTCTTTGACATTTGAATCTATTGCAGGTTTTCTTCCCTATTATTCATGCAGAACATTTCTATTGGTTAGTTTTCTTCCTTATTCTATCTGTTGCACATGGAGTTATTTATTGTCCAATCTGACAAGTCATGGGACACATGGATGCCCACAAATCCTTCTCAATAGCAGATGATTCTTAACAAGCTAAGAATGCGTTTTGCATGCAAGATTTTAACTCATGAGGTTAACTTCCATGTCAAAAGGATTATTGACAAGGCTACAGTGTTCTACAATGAAAATTCCAAAGAAGAAATTAAAAAGATGATACTTGCAACACGTTCAAACACATCAAGTCGTGAAAAAGTTCCACGTAAAGCTTGATAAAATTATGCAAAAATAATGTTTATTTTAAAACAATTTGTATTTGATACATTTGATCTTTTGCCACAATGTGTTTGTTTTGTATGTTTTTAACAATGTTGTACTTAATGCATCGTAAATAAAAATCACATGTGATTTAACTAATGCTCACTTTTGATGCTTTTTTATATTAATGTATAGAATGCTAAAATCACATGTGATTGTTAATAAAATCAAATGTGATTTAATACTAAGTAACATGCTCTGTTTTTGTGTACTTGATGTTTACTTACGAATCACATGTGATTTTGTTATGTATATATACTCCTCTATATAATGAAATAACTCTATTTTACTTAACAGAATCACATGTGATTGCTAATGAAATAACAAGTGATAGCTAATAAAATCACATGTGATTTAATATTAAGTAACATGTTCTGTTTTTGTGCACTTGATGTTTACTCTCCAATCGCATGTGATTTTGTTATGTATATAGACTCCTCTATTTTTTGAAATAACTCTGTTTTACTTATCAGAATCACATGTGATTGTTAACAAAATCACAAGTAATAGTTGAAATAATCACATGTGATTTAATTCAAAGTAATATGTTCTGTTTCTATGTACATGTGATTGTTCTGTATTACAAATTTGTAAAAGATTTTATTCAAATATAGAGTTTTTAAAGTGTTACAAATTATCTTAATAAAAAAAAAAATTAAGTGTAAGATTTGTTTCACTTTTTATTCACAGTGGTTTCAGAATTCGCAATATCATGTTGTTCTTTTTGCTTTTTCGTTTCGTGATATTTTTCACATCTCCTGCTATTGTGATTTGTCCCTGAACATTTAATACAATTTATTTTCCTCTTGTTGCTTTCTTTAATTCTCATTTTTTACCAATCATTAAACGTTTATCTCTTCCACATCCTTTGTATTTCCCACGACCTGGGATTGCCACATCCTTTGCATATTGATATAATCAATCAGAATATATAATCACATGTGTTTTTTATAATGTTATTTTAGAATTACTTGTGATTTGTTATTTAATAATCTCGCATGTTTTAGGCAAAAAAAAAAAAAAATCACATGTTATCCGCTTAGCAATCTCACCTGATCGCAGTCAAATAATTCAAAGCATTCAATCACATGTGATTCGTAAGCGAATCACTTGTGATTTGTTTCTCAATAAACCCCTTGTTTTACTCAAAAAAATCACATGTGATTCGCTTATTAATTTCACCTGAGCGCAGTCAATTAGCACAAAGCTCACAATCACATGGGATTCGTAAGCGAATCACTTGTGATTTGTTATATGATAAAGTCCCCTATTATACGCAAAAAAAATCACATGTGATTCATTATCAATCTCAGCTAAGCGCAATCAATTAATGCAACCTTACAATCACATGTGATTCGTTTAACAATCTCACCTGAGCGCAATCAATTAACGTACAGCTTGCAATCACATGTGATTCGTAAGCAAATCACTTGTGATTTGTTATCTAGTAATCTCCCCTGTTTACGCAAAAAAAAAAAAAAAACATGTGATTCGCTTATCGATCTCACATGAGCGTATTCAGTTAACGCATAGTTTGCAATCACATGTGATTCGTAAGTAAATCACTTGTGATTATGTATATATAAAATGTTAAAAATGTAATTACGTATATATAAAAGGGTAAACACATAATTAAATAGAAGCTCGATAAGGCTCGCGAGCTGTGTATTTTGGAACTCGAACTCAACTCGAAGCACTACTCGAGTAGCTCGAGCTCGAGCTCGACTCGGTTCACAACGAGTCGATTCCGAGTATTTTTCGAGTCGGTCTCGAGTAACTCACGAGCTGTCTCGACTCAATTACACCCCTAATGTTGTCTGTTGGTTGTGGACTTGTGGTATAATAAATCTACCAAAATCAATAATAAAAAAGGCAGTCCATAAAATCTTGAATTCTAAGGAAAATACTTCGTAATTAACTGTTACAACTATAACAAAGTGATCTAAATACACTAGTAGAAGGCAACTTCATTGAGAAAGAAGGCAAATGTCCCGTTCTTCTTATGTAATCCGCTCTTTCAGATGTTTTTACCGCTTTTTCATTTAAATTAACCTCAGCTTTTGCTCGTTTTTCTTCTGCGATTCTACGAGTTGAAGCAAGTTTGTTTGTATATTTTTCTTGGGCTCGAGATTTCAATCTTTCTGCTTTTGCCTAATCAAGATTTCATAAAACGATTACAATTCAGTACGAGTTGAAACAAGTCGTATGAGTCAAAATGGGTATGGTAAGATTAGCAAACAATTTTTAGTCCAATTATATATTTTATAATAATGTCTTAATGTGTGACTTTTTTAATTAGCCCGTTTGATAATAAATATAAACCGGGCTAATAGAAAGATCAAATTGTACCTCCATTCTTTTCATTTCCATTTCGGCTTTCCTCTTTTCGTGATTCTCCCAAGCTTGTATCTTCACTTCTTCACGCTTGTACCTACCAACCAACAACACAAATCGGGTAACTATTAACCGTATATTACATCTTTGAATACTTAAAGTTCTGATAAAAAAAAACATTTATTTTGAACCTTTTAAACTGATTATTACAACTTCAAATCTCTACAATCATATTAAACACAAGCGAAACTCGAGAAATTAAAATAATTATGAGTTCTCTATGTACGAGATCACATGTTAAGTTACATTTTTAGGCTCTATACGAATATAAATAGTGATTTTATAAAATTGTACGAAATTTAATAGAAGGGTTCGCGAAAACGTTATCACCTTGCCATGGATTTGGCCCGTTCGGCCTCATCCCAAGCCATCGCTCGGGTTTCAAGAGGATTCACCATCTTATTTTCAACAACATTTTCGCCATTAATTATTTCGCGACCAAATCGCGTGGTCCCACCAACATCGACCACATTTCCACCGTTTGGAAACGGTCTAACCGGAGTCGATGAACCCGAACCTCTCGGGCTACGTGTAGCCGGGGTGGTGGCTGGAACCGGTGTAGCGGCTCGTGACGGTTCTTGGCTAGCCATAGGTGTCATTTCGGTTCCCATATCTCTAACACAAATCGATCTAACGGGACCCGTGTTTTCATTTGATCTCCATATTGTGTCATCACAATCGACTTTTATTGTAATTCCATCATTACCATCTTCATCTTCACTACTCGAGTGATCTTTTTTAGGAATCGGTGCGATTAATCTCCGATCATCGGCGTTCGAATTACGGGGTTCGTTATTCGAGTGTTTTTCACCGCCTCGAGATAATTTTACTAACCATTTTTGGGCGTCGTCCCATTTCGATGGTGTCGGTTTTCCGAGAGCCGTCCGGTGACCGCCGCCGCCACTACTGCCGCCACGGTTCACACCACCGCCGCCACCGGAAGTCACGTGATTCAGGCAACCCTTATCCTCAATTGACCTCATATTAGCTAAATCACTACCCTTAAATCAAGATTTTTAACAGCAAACTCGAATCAAACTATCCCTAAAGTAACAAAAAAAATACAAAAAAAGAAAAGATACCCATATTCGTAAAAAAAAACCGCTTCAATCAAAGCTAATTACACAGATCTAAACACATGTATTCTCGTAAATATTTATGCTTTTATTCTTTAAATAGAAACTTGCGTAATTAAAGTGAAACATGAAGAACGACAGTCGACAAAAGCCTTAAAGAACACAAGTAAAACACATGCAAATTAGTCAGTGGAAGGCTTGTGGCAGATTAATTATATATCAAGAATCTAGTATACCAGTCGTAGCATTAGTAAAAAGAAAGCAAAATTTGTACGCTTTTTGAAGAATGGTTTACACTTGCACATAAGGTGTTTGATGAAATGCTTCAGAGAAACAACAGACCACCCAACTGAATCCAGACAGACATACACAAATGCTAATAGCTGAAAAAACAGAGGGTTTAATTGGGTATTGATTCTTGAACTTTTTTGAAGTATGAAAGTAACAAATTTGCAGAGAATAAAACCTTGAAAGTAGCCATTGATTTTGAGAGTTGCAGGTTATATAATATTATAATAGACATATAGAGATCTGATCCACCAAACAGTGAGGTAAAAACAAAAATCTATTTATTGAATTTTTGCATCATGGTTAAATTTAAAAATAAAATGAAAACGACGACAAAAAATAAATATTTTGCTATAGAAAGATGTAAACATTAATTGCTAGTACCAGTATCTAGGTAATGGTTTAACGGTTATAACGTTTAAAATATATCATAAAGATCATAATTTATATCTCTTTCTTAGTAAAATATTTATCAGATGACTAGAGTAAAGTTTATATACGGAAACGACACGGATTAAGTCACATACATCACGAGTAAATTTCAGCAACTCTGTGGAGTCGTTATAAACGGGAATAAATCCTATAAAAAATACGTCCATTTAATATTGGGAACTGTTTTATGACATACATATCATTATATATTATGGTACTAGCTCTGTTCTTTATGTAAGATTAAGATGATAGTGGGTGGTGATGAGATTAATTTGGGTTGGCAAATAAAAAAGGAAATGATATTTATATGTCATACATACATAAGTCATACTGCATGAGAATTGACTTGATGCATGTATTCTATATGTAAAAAATAGTTTTGAAATTGAAATTATTTAAGTAACTCGTTTAATTGTGGTCGGTTAAAGTACATAATTTATAGACGTATCTTTTTATCCTTTTTATTATACATTTGAGCCAAAAACTCATTTTATCTTGATAACCTAAATCAATAAAATGTCATTTATTTATGTCTCGAGTTTTTGTTAATGATAATTACTTTTCAAAAAATAATTATGTGTCATCTACATAATGGGATGTTCTATACTTGTATGTGTATTCGTCTCTTAACAAATAAGTATGGGATGTTTGGTCATAAAACATAGTTGTCCTTTTAACGGTAGCTATTGGGTTGTGGGACGTGGAGAGACACGTGGACGGTTGTGATTAGTAGGGTGTCATGTATATATAGGACCACGTGATCGTATAGTTTTCTGATATATTTTCACATGGGGCTTGTGACCATCGATGGACCCGGGAGAATGGTACGTGGGTCTCTTGTTAGGGGTTCGATTCTAATAATGTTTCAATATAAGTTTTGTTGGAGCAAAACACAGATCAACTTATTACTGATGCTGCAGTTAGTACTGACATACTTAGTACTGATGGGGCAGAACATATTACTACTGATGAAGTTGATGCTGGTGTATACTATAACTTAGTTACTACTGATCATGCAAAGATTGAAGATACTACTGATCTTAGTAGTTACTACTGACGTTGGTTTTGGACTTACTACTGGTCACCAAACTTACTACTGATGATATGAATTCATTACTGGTGATTGCAGAATACTACTGATACGCGTTTTGGAAGCATATCAAGTCCGAGATCTTCGTAGAGATAGTTATAGCATGTAAATCAATGTATATCTATAGAATTCGAATGTAAATCAAGTCCTAGAATAACTAGGGTAAATAGTTTAGCTTCAAGGACTATTATAAATAGTTCCTTACGAATTGTAAACGTACGTGTGTATTGTTAACTTGATAATATACATTGAAGCTTTTTGTGAAACTGTGTTCATAATACTTTGCATGTTATTTACAGTTCATTGTTCTTAATTACATTGATATAGTGTTGATCCGCTGCAACTTCTATATTCAATTAGATCTAAGGTGTTTATTAACTTGTCTATAGTTAATCGATCCTGACAAGTTTATAGGGGAGAGTTCATGCGAGAAGCTTATTTTTTGCGAGAAATGCGAGAACAAATCCCGGCCACTCATTTATTTTAATTATTTTTTTAATATATAAAGGTATGATTGTCTTTTTAACTTCTTTTTAATTTTGTTAATTAAATTAATTAAATCAATACAGTTACTACTTTCCATATTTAATTAATAAGAGGTTGTGTTCATCACTGTTTATCAACTAGAAACCGCCGCCATCGCCGAAAACCATACAGATTCAACGTTGTTCACTACTGAACAACCCAAATCGGGAACCTATGAACTAAATCTGGATAATAAACAATAAAGGTTCACCGATGAACAACATAATAATGAACAACTTATATTGTGTTCACCAATGAATACAAATTTTACAAAATCATAAAATCACAAATGAACACAAATAACCAAATGAAAAATGATTATGTTCACTTAAAAAGTCACGAGATCTTTCCATACAAGTTAATCACAACAAATAATGAATTAAATAATGAACATGGATTTGTGAAAAATTAAATAATGAATTAAATAGTACTACTATTTTATCTTTTTTGCTCACATCTTCTCTTTTTGCCAGCCTTCTACCTCCTTCAAAAACCACCACATACCTCGTTCATCTGAACCAGTAAATGATAATACCCAAAAAGCAATTAACGAACATGGGTATGTTTTAGTATTTGGTTATGAACCATGTGGAGATCGCTGCAACCAGGATTGGACGACGATGAACGGAGGTTATGCGGGCGGCGGTTGTGTAGGCGGTGGTGCGAACGGCGGTTATGTAGGAGGTGGTGTGGGTGGCGGTTGTGCGGGTGGAGGTGGGGACCTCGCAGGCTGTTGGCGGAGGTGTTGGCGTCCTCCGTCTCGATTGGATCTGATCTTAGACTCATCAACGAAATCATTAACAGAAAAACACAATAGCATCAATCTTTTTTAATAGTGGGTTACAGGAGACGCAAATGAATTTTAGAAGAAGAAGAAGATTATTTGGGATGGTTACCGGAAATGGGGGGAGAGATAAGGAAACTACCCTAATTAATTGGTGTGTCATTTACCATTGTACCCTTTCACTCGTTATCTTTTAGATTTAAATTTTCGTTCATTTACAGAACCACCACCTTTAATCTTAGCCATTGAACTCTTAATCTGATGGCCAAGATTAGTTCTCGCATTTCTCGCAAAAAAAAAAAAACACTTCTCGCATGAACCTTTGCCTAAGTTTATATATATACTACTATTAAAGCATTTAGGCCTACTAATATTAGAAGGTCTTAATCTCTCTTTCTACTTTGAGAAATATCTTTAACAATACAAAATATTAAAAACACAGCTTAGGGGAATCAAGCTCGTGACCATTTAAGAGTTAGCCCTATGTGTTAACCACTTTAATTACTTACTTACTTTGATTTATTCCAAAGTTTAATACATATAACCTTTAACGTCAACAAAATCCAACACCATCATTTCTCTATTAAACGACTCATACTTACTTCCATAAAAAATGCCCATTTCGGATATGATCAAGCCAGTCAAAAAAAGGCTCAATTTAGTTCACCATTTCTTTTTTTACTTGTCGTACTTCCTTCGACCACCACCATCACCCGCCACTACAATCACTACCGATGTTGCTCACCATGCATCACCGTCACTATTGTCACCACCACCATTACAGTCGGCACCGTAAAATATAGTTACCGGGTACCCGCCGCCGCATTGCGCGGGTACCCTACTAGTACGTATTAAAGTAGAATAATTCATATTGATTCATAGTAATTTTTTATTATATTCTTCTATTTTATATTTTGTTTGGAAATTAAATTACCATTTTTATTTCAAAATATCATTTTTTACATGGATAAAGAAGGCAAACGGGCAACAAGCTGCGCCGCTATGCCTTTTTGAATTGCAAAACTAATTCTTTTAAAAACAACATTTGTGCATCTGGGTGTCATAACATTGCTATGCATAACACGTTGGACTCTGTTAAGAAGCTCCACCGCCTCAGGTGCAGGGAAATCGAAAGTATCAAATGCAAAAGGAATGAACACGTGTTAATTTTCAATGCATGCTTTCTCGTGCTTTGTCACTTTACATGAGGCGGCTTTCAAAGCAGCTTGTCCCATTGTAACACCCCGACTACTCAAACCCACGAGAGGAGAAACTCCGGTTAGATCCACACACGCGTGTTTCCCTCCAACCCATCCAAAAACTAAAATGTCAACAGATCGAAGAGTGGATCTTCTATCCAACTGGTCAGTCAAAAAGTTCACATGAGCTTCTTTCTTGGCGGAGATCCCGACACACTGACATATGTCAAAAAGGACGTCTCTAACCATATCGTGTCGGTACTTGAATCCCGTGAGCTCTTTACAATGAACCACATGTTCCCCAAAGGAATCCAAACTTGCCTTGCGACAAACAGGACATAACGCATCAACCGGAAATAATAGAATCATGAGACGATACTTAAGGATGGTACGATATTCCACAGGTGACATATGTTGACCTAACCCGTCTATGGGAATAATTAGAAGAAAATCTTGGGCATGAGGTGCCCGTAAACAATCGAAAACCGTTTTCTGCCTCACATTCACTAAAAATGGCACTCGCCAATGTTTGTTGGGCTTTAGAGGTGACGGTTTCCTTATTAGTGAAGCCGCTAAAATCAAAACCTGAAATCATATCACAAAGACAAGCCAAAGCACAACAATAATCGTCGTTCATACAATATATCTCACTGTCACGTATTAAATCCTACTAACTATTTCTTTCTTAATTTTTTAATTTAATTTAGATATTTATATTAATCAATTAAATATGAATATAATAAATGAGGTGCAGAACTATTAAATTCACTGATAAAATATAGGAGTAATTTTCGCTACAATGACATGGTACTTTGGTAAGGCCGATTTACCTTACAACTTTTTGGAAGGTCTCATCATACATTTATTTTCAGTGAAAGAGTGAGTGAACAACTATGACGTGTACTGTTATACTTTCTCTATATCAAAATAAGTGACACAAATTGGTTTATATATTTTTTTAGGCAAAAGATTAAAGTAGAAGTTAAAATAGATTAAAGTACATAGTTAGTGGATAATGAGTCCCACTTTTCTTGAATAAAGTGATATTAATGAGTTTTAAAAGTAAAAGTAAGGGTATAAGAGTAATTTTATTTTATTAAAGTAGATAGTTAGTGGATATGTGTCCCACTATTTTTACCAAATAAGGAAAGTTTCAAAGTGTCACTTATTTTGAAACACTAAAAAATAAAGTCACTTATTTTGATACGGAGGAAGTATATTTTTCTTAGAGTAATGGGTATGGAAGTTCGAGCTACTTATTTATTTTGAGAATTGATATTGATACCATAACTTTTAATGGTTATACTATACAGTACAAATTTTACAGTTAACTGTACAAGTATATTAAGCATTATTTTGAATCGGAGGAAGTATTTAAACTCCTAAATGCCCTTTCACTCATCATTAAAATATCTCTCAGTTACAAAATACCTAAAAAACACCCTAAATCCCCCCTCACGCTATATTCTAGTGAACTGACGCACACCATCATTCACCTCACGAGCGGTATGGTGGCTTGTCCCAGGAGTGTTTTCATATATTCTTAATCTCTAATAGTTGGTAAATATAGAATACCATGTCATATGCAAATCTGTATATATTTTTGAAAATTATATCATTTAAACAAAATATTAATGACAACCTGTCTTTTAAGATGTAAAAATATTTATAAATAATTTTACTTTATGCATAATAATATTAAGGTGATCAATGATAAACGATTAGTGTACACTGATTAATGTATATTCTTATACACTTTAAGACTACCCGTAACGGGTGACCAAACAAACACTGCCACCTCTGCGCCACATCAGCTTTCTCTCTCCTGATCAAACACATGACCAGACAGCGACAATTAGCCCGTAATGGGTGACCGATCAGATTTTTTTTTTAAATTTCATTAATAATTAAAACATTACATTAAAAATAATTAAAAACATTACATTAAAAATAATTAAAAAACATTAAAAAAAACTAGTGGTGGGTTTGTCGATTCCAAATGTGTCCCACCAAATCAGATCTAAGATTCAGATGAGTTTGTTGATTATGGATCTCCCTGATAACTTGCAATACTTCTTCATGTGATCGTACGGGGTCAAGTTCACTATGTTGCTCTTCCGGATGAAAGCCGGGACATATCGACCTGCCTTTGTCTTTGACATATCGCTCTGCGTGTGAAAAGATCACGGCTAATCCTGAAACGTTTACGAAAATCTTGCTCGTTATATGTCGGATTTTCAGCGAAGTAAGCTGCCACGAGACGGTCATTCACACCGCCACGGTCTCTATGCACGTATCTTCTAGGAGTTCTAGGGATACTAGAACTGGAACTTGCATGAAACGCTGTCGCCGTTTGTAAAAAACCAAGATGTATAATCTTGTTCTCATCCTCGTCGCCAAAAATGAAATTAGCGACATTCATTTCATCGTCGGAACTCATTTTTAAGATAGTGTGTGTGATGTGAGTAAGTATGAAGAAAAGAAATGAGAAGTGTGAAATTTTTTAGAAAAAGATTGGGTATTTATAAGGTAAAAAAAGGGGTAAAAATTAAGTTTGAAAGGGGTGTTGGTGGTGGAAAATATAGCCGTTTGGGGGTGTTTTGGAGCCGTTGGAGACGAGGTTGAACGGTCGAATACTCGACCATTGGAGGTCCGGGACGCGTCGCGGTCATCGGGCGTAACGGGGGGGGGGGGGGGGGGGACGCGTCGGGGTGGCCGAGGTGGAGGGTCACGACCGTTCAATCGGTCGGCGTTACAGGTGGTCTAAAGACAACCGATCCCTTCTTTATGTTGCAGTATAATCAATATCAATACAATATTATAAATGTAATTAAAAACTATAGTTTAAAAAAATTATCTGTTATATTGTAATAATTTAATCTATTTAGAAGATTATACATTAAAATAATACTTTATAATTTACATAACTTTCAATCTATACTTTCCCACATGTGATTGGATACATAAATTACATGTGATTGAAAGCAGCCGACAGTGGCGAGGAGTTGCCGGTGATGAAGATCGTTGCCAATAGAGGTTGGCGGTGGTGGTGGTCATCGGTGTTGAATCACATGTGATTTAATACACATGAGGTGGTCGTGATTGGCAGTGTGCAATCACATGTGATTTAATACACATGGGGGTGATGGTGGTGTTGATGTATTGAATCACATGTGATGTTGGTGGTGGTGATTTGAGGGTTGATTGATTCAATGACTCAGATTTAATTTTCATGACTATACTCATTTTGTATAAAATTTAATTATAAGAACTTTGGCATTTTTAGTTTTTTTTTTACAAAGAAAAAAAAAGTTATGGCCGAAATACGAACTTGGGGGTAAAAATAAAACCCACCAAATCAGAAATTGACATGTGGCGAGGAGAGAGAGTATGTGTGCGGAAATGACCATTTTAACCTTATAAATTTTCTTTTTACCCCCACTAATTTGTTAAACTTAACACAAAACCCCCTAACCTTCTAACATTGTTACTTTTCTTCACATTTGATCCTAATCATTAATTTTCTTTGATCTAAGGCCCAGATTTGTCCTCGCAGTCCTCACCGGAAAAAGAGTCCTCACTCGATCCCACTTCTATATATATTATATATATATATATATATATATTATATATATATATATATATATATATATATATATATATATATATATATATATATATATATATATATATATATATATATATATATTTTTGAAATTCCATTATATATCAAATTTGATTTGATATTCCTTCCTTATATATAATATTATGTAATAATGGTTTATTAAATATTATATAAGATATAGTTATAATAGTAATTAAAACGTCGTGTCCTCGCACGTTTATAAATTAATTATACTATATATATAACTTTATTAAATAAAATTAAAATGTTTTAATTGTCATGGAATATAATTATGTAATAGTTTATATATATTATAACTAAAGTTAAATACATTGTCGCTTATGTCATTAGTAGGCTCACCCATAGTCTAAGGCATATAAAGGATGAAAAGGAGAGATATGATCTCAAACGGGGTCGCGTTTTTAACACGCCTTGCGCTGACCTTCTCCGCCGCTTCCCTTTTCTTAGAATGGAGCTACCGAACGGGCATAATAGGATGATGTAAAGATTTAAAGTATAATCATAAAATTAAACAAATCTTCCCGTTTAATATAAATGTGAACATCGTGTGCTCTCCATAAAATAACACGCGCTCGTATTATAGTCTTATTAGCGGAACTCGTGTGGTTAACCGGTACGTTAATTGTGAGATTATTTTATGAGTGAAACGATTCTCGGGATACCCAAGCGAACTTGAGCCGGGAATCTACGTGGGTGTCTTATGGTTGTTTCACCTTCTAATATATGATCCACGACATACCTGTCATATAGATTATAAAGAGCATTGATTCGAGATTAACTTGCCATTCTCCTAAGAGAATGAATCTTAAAGAACTAGGGATTTCATAAGATTGAAATTGACAATAGTTTGCCTACAACACGAAATTATTCGGTGTGAAATACGGCATCCCTCTTCACATCAAATAACTAGTGGTTGTATCCTAGCCTTATAAATAAAAATTGGGAAAATTATTATAAGGATTATTAATGAATACACTAACAAAGAAATTGTTTTCTTTTGTAAATGTCTTCCAACAACAATAACATGAACAATGTCCCACTTCCTCCACCACCACTTCCACTTCCACTTTCACCGTAAAATCGTCCTCGATTTTCTATCTCAAAAGTTTCATCTCGTAACGGTATTACGAAATTTAACTATGTGGATTATCTGAATAATTCACGAGTTGCTGTTGAAAACCTAACTCATTCCTAATTGCAAAGTGAGAAAATGAGAGTTTGTATGTAGCTTCATCAAAATGATGAGAAGCTACATATTAGAAAGATTAGGGTGTAAATGTGTCTAAGGAATTAGCAGTTGACATAGTGTTGAACTCGCTTACTCCGGCATATTCTTCATTCGTATCAGACTACGATAAGAATAATAAAGACATTACACTCATAGAGTTATGCAAGGAACTAATAATTGCTGACGCAAAGATGTTAAACATTCATAACTTTATATCTGATACTCATATCTTAAATATTGAATCAAATGGTGCTACGACAAGTGAACCTTCTCACCCCAGTGGAAAAGGGGAAGCTAAGGTGGGACATACCCAATGATAACTTAAGAGAAGTTCGCTAATAACACAAAATGATTCAATGTGTTTCCATTGCAATGAAATGATTGACTGGAAAAGAAACTACCCAATGTACCTAGATGACGTGAAGAATCACATGGTCCAAAAGTATGGCATCTTAGGTACAATTATGATTGAACTTCACAGTGCTTCTATGTCTAAATTCTTGGGTCCTTGATACAGGGTGTGGTACTCACATTTGCACTGATATGCAAGGACTATAGAATAGTAGGAAGTGAAGGATTTATGTGCACAGTTAGTCAACCTATGATGATACATCCATGCCTACGAAACACTTAAGGGTCACACCGGTGAGTGCATGTAATACGAGTAAGATATGTAATGATACTTGGAAGAGGATTGATTCATAATAAGTCATTTATGAATCAAGTTAAGTATTAAGTCAAGTTTGACTTATTACTAGATTAGTTTATCTAACTAATTAATACAAGTATTTGTACATTTACTAGTTGAGTAAATATACAATGTGTTAATTATAGATTATCCATAATATGATTTAAAGTAATAAAATCATATGGTAATTGGATAATATTATTGTATAAATTATATAAAGGTTATTATATAATTAATTATTAAAGGTATTAAAATACAAGTATATAATTCGTGTATACGGGTACCGAATTATTAGTGTATAAATACTAGACATTTAATAGTTAAGTGCAATAATAAAAGAATAATAAACTATAAGGGAAGGAAACGTAAAAGGGAAAGTTTAATTAAAGAATAGATATTAATTAAACTAGAGGGTCCTAAGCGCAACTTATTTATCTATAAATAAGAGGCTTAGGGTAACCCTAAAACCCCTTACACACCTCACACGCATACTTCCTCCCTCCCTCTCCCTTGTTCGGCCGAATACCCAAGAACACCAACCTTGGTGTTCTTCGTTCTTCGTGTTCTTCGTGTTCTTCAAGTCTTGAAGATCCAAGATCATTACAAGGATCAAATAGAAGGCCGCTCGTTGTGTTCATCATCAGTGGATTAACTTAAGCAAGACTAAGGTATGTTTTGAGAAAACCCTTTTCTCTCTTCTCCCCTCTTGGCCGAATTCGAACCAAAGAACCCTAGGGTTCTTTGGTGTTGGTCGAAACACACACAAGTGTGTGTGTGTTTGGGATTTCATACAAGGTTTCTCCCATTGTTAATCTAATCTAGATTTCCAAGATCCCAATCCTTTAGGGTTTAAGGATTAAGTTTAATCTCAGTTCCGCATTAGGGATTAAATTAGCTAGTTGGTCTAAACCGGTCAAGAACAAGTTCATGTTCTTGGTCAGTATGGTTCGAACCAAGTGACTAGGAGGTTGACCCAAGTGGTCAATCAGTATCTATTGAAACCCTTCAGTGGTATCAGAGAGGTGGTTTAGAGATCTAAACTAGATTAACAAAGTTTGTTTGTTTAATTTTTATTAAGTTTTTTTGTTCCAACTTCTTCTTTTCTTCTTAATGTTCGAATAGGGTAAGAACCCTAGTACCAAGTATGTTAAACTAGTTAAGTTTAATTGGTCAAAAGGATTCTAGAAAAAACCCTAGAAATTTCGAACAAGAGGCAAAGAACCCTAGGATCAAGAACATTAAACAAGTTTTGTTTAATTGATCAAAAGGCTTCTTTTCCCTAACCCTAGTGTATTTCGAAAATTAGGAGGAACCCTAGGATCAAGATTGTCAAAATTTTTGATCAAAAGGATTCTTTCCTTAATTGTTTGATCTTCCAAATCTAGGATCAAGTATGTTAAACCAAGATTTGGTTTAATTGATCAAAAAGGATCCCTTCCTTTTTCTTAAGATCTCGTGATCAAGGGGTTACTTGGACACCAAGTTTTGTTAAACTAGCCTAGTTTAATTGGTGGAAAAGTTTCCTAGACTTTAAGGATTTTTCGAAAACCCTAGATGTAATCTAGAACCCTAGAACATTAAACTATTTTAAGTTTAATGATATAAAAGAATTAATTAGGTTAATAATCTAAAACCTAGATAATTAAACAAGTTCATGTTTAATAGGTTTAATTATTATTTTAATAGATTTATTAAAGACTAGTTCTTTAAACCTAAAAATATATACAAAGTTTATTGTCTATAAAGTTTAAATTAAAAAGTCTAAATAAATTTATTAAGGTTATAATCTATCCTAGGATTTAAACAAAGTTTATTGTTTAAATAGGATTGATTAGAATTAATCTTTTAATTAAATAATGTCTTTGATCAAGAAAGTCAAAACCCTAGTTTTGGTTGATCAAAAACAAGATTAGGGTTAGATTAATAAATGAGAATTAAAAGAAGTGTTAATTTCTAGTTTAAGAAATTAACAAGATGTATTTATTTATATTTATGTATTATGTTTCGAATTTTAAATATTTAAAAGATAAAATGAATTTTAATAAATAATGTAGTTTATACGTATTTTAATTAGTTCAAGTTAAAATACATATAAATTAGATGTAATATTCTTGTTAGAATGTTACAAGTTTATTTTAAAAAGAAATATATATGTATATAAATTAAATACAAGATTAAATGGAACATTAAAAGATAATGTTATTTTGATCTTTAAGGATAATAATATAACTAGTCATTGTGTAAAGTTAATTATATAATTAAAACTAGAATGTACAAAGTTATGATTCCATTATAACTAGAAATTGTACAAAGTTAAGATTATATGATGAACTAGAAATATACAAAGTTATATATTAATATTATAAGGTGTATAAAGTTATAAGTTATTATAACTAGTAATTATACAAGTATAATATAAGTATTTTAAAAGTCATGTATATACTAGATTAATGATCAAGTATAAATAACAAGAACCTATACTTAACTAGTTCAAGTTAAATATAAGAAAGGTTTAAACAAACTAAGAATTATTATACTTCCTCCGTATCAAAATAAGTGACACAAATTGGCTTACACGTTTTTTAAAGTAAAAGATTAAAGTAGAGGTTAAAATAGATTAAAGTACATAGTTAGTGGAGAATGGGTCCCACTTTTCTTGAATAAAGTGATATTAATGAATTTTAAAAGTAAAAGTAAGGGTATAAGGGTAATTTCACTTTATTAAAGTGGTTAGTTAGTGGGTATGGGTCCCACTATTTTTACCAAATAAGGAAAGTTTTTAAAGTGTGTCACTTATTTTGATACACCCCAAAATGGAAAGTGTGTCACTTATTTTGATACGGAGGAAGTATATAGTTTTTATATAATAAGTTTATTAGTTTCACCAAGTATAAACCGGTGATTGTGTTTGCTCAAGTTCCATCATGGTTGTTGGAGCTAGTGGGAGCTACACAAGAAAATCACAACGTTCATAAGTGTGTCGCTGAGACATAAGTTTTGGTGAAATCTAGTAAGTAAAAAACAAATGTTTAATTTCATTATTAAACACATGAAAAACTAGGCGTGTTAAACTAGATTTATGATTTAAGTCTATGAATCGTAAAAGGATTAAAAGTTTAACATAAGTTTTAAGTTTTTCAAGAAAGATAAAACAAGTAAGTTTTACTCTAGATAAGGTTTTCCACAAAACCTAGTAATACGTTTTGTACACCTCGTTTTAGGTATACATATAAGTCGCGCAATTCTTGAAACTATAAGTTTTAAGAAAGTTCTTAAGTTTTAAAAAGGTGTCTTGTTGAATTCTTGAATTCACAAGTCACACATTTTAAACAAGGATTAAGATTGGAATAAGGTTTAAGTTTAGTTCAAGACTTAAACAAACCCAAGAAAATCTTAGATCTAAGTACTATCCACCTAATGGAACACCTCACTTGTTAAACGATATTCATATTGTAAGGATAAAGAACCTTAGATATGGATTCAAATCATTGCGAGTGTTAGGGTGCGTAAGGTTCTGTGATAATCGGGAGTCCCGGCGCAGAACATCGCACTGTCTTAGATGGTATGATCTACTTTGGTGATAATCGGGAGTCCCGGCCCAAAAAGTACTTGAGTAGAATAAACATACTAGACTTTATTACTAACTTAGAAATGTACAATTAAATTGTACAAAGTTGTAATAAGTTATAAGTCTAAAGATTCTACGACCCCTAGGAATCGTGTCAAGTCTTGATACGATCGGTAAGGATGTTACCTACCAGAAACAGCATGTCTCGTCGGGAAGTGCCCAAACCTTGCGGCGAGAATGTGATATATGGATCCTAGGCTGATTACTAATTAAACTGGGTTTGATTTGTAGATGGCAGCAACAACCACAACAACAAGTACCAACAATCTCTCACTTCGCTCAATCCTCGAAAAAGACAAGTTGACTGGGTCAAACTTTCTCAACTGGAGCGCAATCTTCGCATTGTGCTCAGGCATGAGAGAAAGTGGTATGTCTTGGAGAGAGCAGTACCTAATGTCCCTGCCGCTAATGCTAGAGCTGAAGCAAGGCAAGCTTATGATAAGCATGTCAGTGATGCGCTCGATGTGAGGTGTTTGATGCTCGCAACCATGAGTACAGAATTACAAGCAGGACTTATGGATGTGCCTGCATTTGAGATGATCCATCAACTTAGGGATTCATTTCAAGAGCAAGCTCGCACTGAGAGGTTCGACATCAATCGAGCCTTCAACTCTTGCAAGATGGTCAAAGGAACGCCGGTGAGTGCCCACGTCATGAAAATGAAAGGACACATGGATCACTTGGCTAGACTTGGTCACCCCATACCGTTGCAAATGGCAACAGATACTATACTCAATTCATTATCTGATGACTACAAGCCTTTTGTGGTCAACTACAATATGCGTAATATGGAGAAATCCATTGCTGAGCTACATTCCATGCTCAAGACAGCTGAATTGAGTTTGGGGACCAAATCTAAGGATGTTCTAATGATCGGTAATAGCAGTGGTGGTGGCAAGAAGAAAAGAGGGCATGGTGGCAAAGGAAAGGGTAAAACCAATCCTAACCAAGGAGTGCCAAATGGTAAAAGTGTCAAACAAAAGGTCAAGAAGTTTAAGCCTAACACAGCGAGGACCGAGAATCGGTGCTTCAAGTGTGGTGAGGCTGGGTATTGGAAAAAGAATTGTCCAAAGGGTGCAAGTGGTGGTGGAGGAAACGCAAGTTCCTCAGGTAACACAACCACACTTCTTAATCACTTTTAGATACTTGTAAAGTACATTACAAGTAATCTAACTTTTGCAATCGTTTATTGCAGAAGGAGATGGAAAGTGATGATGACCATCGTGAGATGGTGATGATCCCACGAACACCAAGTTTTATAATTCAGTACTTTAATGGATTCAGTAAAAACAATTTTATTTTATTGTTTGGATAATTTTTATTTTATGTTAAAACAGTTTTTCATTTGGTTATAATAAGGAATCCATGTTTGAATTATATTATGTGTGTGCATGTGTGATGATTACACTAGTCAAGGTTTTATGACTAGATTGTAAGTCAAGTTTTGATTTACTTTATCTTTCATGTTTTATACTTGTTTGATTGTTGTATGAGTAATGTTTTAAAAGCTCAATACTTAGATACTAGAAATTAGAAGTTTTTCTTCTAAAGTATTTAAGAGATTTTATGAAAAGCATAAGGTTCAAAAGTTATTGAACCTAGTTGAAACATCTTAAGTAATGGTTACTTGTGATAGTAGGTTTCAAGGTGTTAGTATTAATATAGTATGATTATATTGGATATAATCAAGATAGACTTTAAAAAGTAGTATTACAAGTCTTTTACACTTGTAATAAAGGAATTTAATGAAGTCATAATTCCTTAATAGGAATAATTGGATATTCGTATAATCCAAGTAAAGTGACTTAGACATTAAATGAACTCTTAAAAGGGACAAACTACATTAAAGTATTTAAGAATTAAAAGGTATTATTGCAAGTCTTTTATACTTGTAATAAATACAATATTTAATCAAGTCATAATTCCCTAATAGGAATAATGGATATTTGAGAAATCCAAGAAATGACTTTGGCATTAAATAAGATTCTTAAAAGAATACTAATACACTTAAGAATTGGAAGTATCCTATCAAGTTTCTTATACTTGTTAGATACAGTAATCAAAGAGAGTCATGATTCCCTTATCAGGAATGTTGGATATTCGCAAATCCAAAGGATGACTTTGATAATTGATTAATTCTTAAAGGGTTAAACTATAAGTTTTGACTAGGTCAAAAGTAGTAGTTTAAGTGATGCTTAATTTCCATAAAATTTAGTGGGAGCTATGACTAACATATTCACTAGAGGTACTAATGAATATAGTAAAGTTAGTTAGGACATTAACAACAAGGTTTTACCAAGTCGTTAGCCAAAGAGTTAAGAGAAATAAATGATCAGTAATTAGATTATTGCAAACCTAATAGCGTGATCACAAGTCTTGTGATTAATTGTTGCATATCTAATAGGATGTTCACATTCCAGTGAACAAGTCAATCATTTAAGGAAGTTTCTTTAACTAGTAAGAATATCTACAAATCAAGTAGCTAAAAGAGATTTAGTTACTAGGCAAGTTTTATAGATTCAAGAAACTAAAGGAGTAATTTTTCCAATCCTTCTATGTTTACCGAATCATATAAAAAGGCAAGACTAGAATATGTTCTAAATGTTGCATGAACAATATCTAGCAAAGACAAAAGTAATAGTATTCTTGATACTCGTCTTATGTCTTTAGTTTAATAGAAATGACTAATTGTAATTAGTGATAAAAGTTACAATTAAGAGTTGTTGAAGTAATCAACACAAACGCATAGAATAAGTAATGATCCAGTAATAATTCTGTATCTATGTCCAGTGAGGAATAATACATGAGTTAGTATCATTGTTATTCAGAATTTGTATGTTTTACAATATCTATGAATAAAAGTTTATTTATTCAAAAAGATATAAATCCGTGACTACTCGTCTTGGTGGGAACCTTGATGGGACGTTAACGTCATCGCGATATTTGGTGGTAGATTCGAAGTTCTTCGAAGATAGCTACACAAGTTTTATGTAAACCAAATATCGGTGATATTCTGTTGGAGCTCGACGAATATTGGATTGACCACCGTGATAATACTTCGTGGTTGAAAAGTTCAAAAGTATTATTCACTAGGATTGTCCTTAAGCCTGAGGTATTTGGTTTGGGATACATTGACTAATGTGCTTTGGTTCGTCTTAGACAATTCTGAAATATGGTTGTCATACGAGGCTTTACTGGGTACAAAGGATTTTGTATTTTGAATCGAAATATAACAAGATGGTAATTGCACCTCCTTTTTAGGAGAGATATTTATGGGTCCTTTGACATGATGATAACTGGAAAGAGCATGGCCATGCCCAAACGAACTGATTTGTTCTTTGTCGTTTATCACACCAGTGTAAATCAAGAAGTCATTAAATGATTTTGAATACATGAGTTGATAATTTCTACCATGCTCGTATTCATTATCACAAATATCGTGCTGCAAGGGATAAACCTAACATAGTTGCCCAAGAAGTAGAGACAGAGTGTTCTTTACTAGGAGATGCTATTAAAGAGTTTTTCAAGAAACTATACCTGGGTTACACAAAGCTGTTTTTATGGGGTTGGTTACCTACATGCCCATCTAGAAGGCCACTGTAGCTCGTATCATTAAGACAAAGGTTACAAACTTGCACAAGTGGGACTCTGAAGGAATTATGTGCACAGTTAGTCAACCTATGATGATACATCCATGCCTACGAAACACTTAAGGGTCACAACGGTGAGTGCATGTAATACGAGTAAGATATGTAATGATACTTGGAAGAGGATTGATTCATAATAAATCATTTATGAATCAAGTTAAGTATTAAGTCAAGTTTGACTTATTACTAGATTAGTTTATCTAACTAATTAATACAAGTATTTGTACATTTACTAGTTGAGTAAATATACAATGTGTTAATTATAGATTATCCATAATATGATTTAAAGTAATTAAATCATATGGTAATTGGATAATATTATTGTATAAATTATATAAAGGTTATTATATAATTAATTATTAAAGGTATTAAAATACAAGTATATAATTCGTGTATATGGGTACCGAATTATTAGTGTATAAATACTAGACATTTAATAGTTAAGTGCAATAATAAAAGAATAATAAACTATAAGGGAAGGAAACGTAAAAGGGAAAGTTTAATTAAAGAATAGATATTAATTAAACTAGAGGGTCCTAAGCGCAACTTATTTATTTATAAATAAGAGGCTTAGGGTAACCCTAAAACCCCTTACACACCTCACACGCATACTTCCTCCCTCCCTCTCCCTTGTTCGGCCGAATACCCAAGAACACCAACCTTGGTGTTCTTCGTTCTTCGTGTTCTTCAAGTCTTGAAGATCCAAGATCATTACAAGGATCAACTAGAAGGCCGCTCGTTGTGTTCATCATCAGTGGACTAACTTAAGCAAGACTAAGGTATGTTTTGAGAAAACCCTTTTCTCTCTTCTCCCCTCTTGGCCGAATTCGAACCAAAGAACCCTAGGGTTCTTTGGTGTTGGTCGAAACACACACAAGTGTGTGTGTGTTTGGGATTTCGTACAAGGTTTCTCCCATTGTTAATCTAATCTAGATTTCCAAGATCCCAATCCTTTAGGGTTTAAGGATTAAGTTTAATCTCAGTTCCGCATTAGGGATTAAATTAGCTAGTTGGTCTAAACCGGTTAAGAACAAGTTCATGTTCTTGGTCAGTATGGTTCGAACCAAGTGACTAGGAGGTTGACCCAAGTGGTCAATCAGTATCTATTGAAACCCTTCAGGAAGTTGAAGCATGGTGAGCTGAATCTAATCATGGGAAACAGAGTCTCGACTGCTGTCACCAAGATTGGAGATTATGAGCTCATGCTTAGTACTGGCCGTTCAAAGACTTTATTAGATGTTTGTTTTTCGCCTTCTATGGCACGCAACATTATTTCATTTTACGCATTGTTTAAGGATGGTTTTAATTTCGTATATGATAATGACAATGGTTCTATTTTGGCTTATAAAAATGATGTGTTTTATTTTAAAGCTATTCCTTGTAATGGTATATATGAAAATGTTGGTTGCGTAAACAATAGAAATCTAATATTGAATGTTGATTCATCCAAAAGTGTATTGGATAAGTCATGTCTATGGCATTGTCGCTTAGGACATATAAACAAGAAACGCATTGCTAAACTCCAAAAGGATGGAGTGTTAGAATCATTTGACTTGAAATCAGATGATGTGTGTGAGTCTTGTTTACTTGGCAAGATGACAAATGCGCCATTCAGTATTCACAGAGTCGTGTGAAAGAGGCAAAGACTTGTTAGATCTCATACATACTGATGTGTGTGGACCGTTCAAGTCTAACGCTAGACGTGGTGAACGATACTTCGTCACGTTTACTGATGATTTCAGTAGATATGGTTATGTTTATTTGATTAAACATAAGTCTGATACTTTTGAAACGTTCAAAGAATATCAGAAAGAAGTAGAGAATCAACTGGGCAAGAAGATTAAGATGCTCCGTTCTGACAGGGGCAGAGAGTATCTTAGTCAAGAGTTCATCGACTATCTAGAGAGTTGTGGAATAGTATCCCAACTCTCTCATCCTCAAACTCCACAACTTAATGGAGTGTCAGAAAGGAGAAATCGAACCTTGCTAGACATGGTACGATCAATGATGAGTCGATTGACACTTCCAGTGAGTTTCTGGGGATATGCCTTAGAAACTGCAGCACATATCGTGAACATTGTACCAACTAAGAAGGTTGCCAAAACTCCCTCTGAAATGTGGACAGGGAATCCTCCTTCCCTCAAACATTTGAAAATCTGGGGTTGTGAAGTTTATGTAAGACATGAATCTCACGACAAGCTAGATAACAAATCAGAGAAGTGCTACTTCATTGGCTACACACAACAGTCTTTTGGATACCGGTTTTATAACCCGAAAGAGAACAAAGTGTTCGTATCTCGAAGAAGATTTTTCCTTGAGAGAGAGCTATTATCCAAAGAAGACAATGGGAGCAAAATTGATCTTGAAGAGTATCAAGAGTCAAGAAATGAAGATGTAGTGGAACTTATAGTTGACACTAGCACTTAACCAGAGGATGAGACTCCTGTTGAAGAAGATGATGTAACTCCTACCGTTCCACGTAGATCCTCTAGAACTGTTCGTCCTCCTGAGCATTTTGGTGATTATTATGATTACCATGTTGCTGAAGGCGATGCATCTACTGGTAATAGTTTATCGGTTGATGACGATGAGCCATCGAGTTATAAGGAAGCTATGGAAGGCCCTAAGGCCGAAAAGTGGAAAGTGGCTATGGAGAGTGAGATTCAGTTCATGTATGACAATCAAGTATGGAACTTGATTGAGACTTCTCCCGGCACTAAAACTGTTGGGTGTAAGTGGATCTTCAAGAAGAAGATAGACATGGATGAGAATGTGCACACCTACAAGGCTAGGTTGGTTGCAAAAGGTTATACTCAAACTCATGAAATTGAGTATAATGAAACCTTTTTACCAGTAGCTAAGATAAAATCTATCAGAATATTACTTGCCATAGCTGCATTTCATGACTATGAAATTTGGCAGATGGATGTTAAAACCGTCTTCCTTAACGGAAGACTTACTGGGGATGTCTATATGGCACAACCAGAAGGTTTTATCAACAAGAAATACCCTGATAGAGTGTGCAAGCTTGAAAAATCAATCTATGGATTGAAACAAGCCTCTCGTAGCTGGAATCTTTGCTTCCATGAGAAAGTCAAGCAGTTTGGTTTCTCTAGAAGTGAAGATGAGTCCTGCGTTTACATTAAAGCTAGTGGGAGCGTTGGAGTCTTTCTAGTACTGTATGTGGATGACATACTCCTTATTGGAAATCATATTCCTACACTGCAAGATGTGAAGTCTTAGTTGGGAAAATGCTTCGCAATGAAGGACCTAGGAGATGCAGCGTACATACTCGGTATAAAGATATACAGGGATAGAGAAAGACGTCTAATAGGATTGAGCCAGAGTACAAACTTGGATAAAATACTGAAACGTTTTAGTATGGTTGATTCCAAGAAAGGGTATCTACCCATGAATCATGGCATAACATTGTCTAAGAGACAATGTCCCAGTACTGAGCAAGAACTGGAAAAGATGAGTCGAGTCCCCTACGCCCCGGCTATTGGATCGATCATGTATGCCATGATATGTACTCGTCTGGATGTCTCATATGCTTTGAGCATGGTGAGTCGGTTCCAAGACAACCTTGGCAACGATCATTGGACTGCGGTGAAAATGATTCTCAAGTACCTAAGGAGAACAAAGGATATGTTCTTAGTGTATGGTGGGAAAGACGAACTTATTGTGGAAGGTTATTGTGACGCGAGTTTCCAAACGGATAGAGATGACTCGTGCTCACCATAGGGGTGGGTGTTCTTGTTAAATGGATGAGCTGTCACTTGGAAGAGTTCCAAGCAGAAGGCCGTCGCTAACTCTACATGTGAATCTGAGTATATTGCTGCTAGTGAGGCAACAAAAGAGGTCACATGGTTAAAGAATTTCATTGGTGATCTTGGTGTCGTAACAAGCATCAATGACCCACTGAAAATCTTTTGTGACAATGAAGGTACAGTCTCTTTGACTAAAGAATCCAAAAATCATAGTCGAACCAGACATATACTCAGAAAGTATCACTATGTGAGAAAACATGTTGAGGAAGGTGACATCATAGTGACTAGAGTATCGTCGGAAAACAACCCGACTGATCCTTTCACTAAAGCACAAAGTCGTGCCAAGCATGATGCTCATGCGAGGACGATAGGAATTAGATTTCATAGTGACTTGTCATAAAGTGTTATTCATTTGAAATTTGTAGTGAAAAATTAAATTGTATGAATTGATGATTTATTTATGGAGATTAAATAATTTGCAAGTGTTATATCATTCATATAGTATTTAATTATTCCATTTCAACCTTTTGCATGTTTAGAACTTATTCCAAAGTAATCTAAGAGATTGCTTAAACGTCCACAGTCAATCGTTCTCATGGGAATGAGAACTGAATTAAGATGTCATGGGAGAGTTAGTAGATTGTTCAAAAGGATGAACATTGCATGGAGATTGCTGCTACTCTCATGAACATTTAAAAAGTGTATTTAAATGTTGGACTAACCCACGCTCAGAGAATTACCCCATGGACTTCATCATGGGTAATTGTGAGGCGATAATATCGTATGAGTCTTCAAACCAAGATGCATCATTTCCTTAGTACGATTTCGTGATGCATTGGTCTAACTCCAACGCTATTCGTAATTGGTAGCTATACAGATTAGTTCCATGCGTCATGTGATGACTATGAAGGAAGATGGTGTAGTTAAGGTTTATTCGTTCCCTCTGATCAAAGTGATAGAGGAGATATCTATGGGCCCCCTGTTGATTTGATGTGACACTGAAGTACCAGGTCATGACTAAATTGAGAGTTCAATTAAGTAGTCAAAACGTCATCATAAATCTTGAATCAGGAAACATAATCGTAACTAGAGTGATTGACAAGTCCATGTCACTAGTTATGTGAAATCGTGTAACGAAGGACATATGATCACTTATCATAGGACTGTTTTTGATTGTTCAGAGTTCAGCAGCTGCACATGCTATGCACACTTTAAAGGATACACTTACGCATACCGTTTATAGTTGATGAGATGTCCAAGTGGGAGACTGTTGGAATTGGTGTCCAACACATCAAATAAACCGGTATTCCGGTTCGGGTATTTTAGAGTCCTATTCGGGTTGCCCTCGAGGAATCAACGAACACGAGAATTAACGAGATATTTAATTAATAGTTTAATTAAATAAGAATTGGGCTTAACGGGTTTGACTAGTTAATGGATTATTAACTAGTTAATTGATTTGGGCTTGACATTGATCGGATTGGGCTTGAGTGGTGACGGGCTTGGCCTAATTAGAGTTTGACTCTAATTAGGATTGGTACATTATATATAGAGGGTTAAGGGTTTAACCTAAAACAATCCTTGCTTGTTCCCTTGTACCGTCGGCCGTACACCACCACCGCCGTCCGACTGCCGCCGCTGCCGCCGTCCGACCGCCGCTGCTCCGCCGCTGCCGTCGCCGGAAATCGAAAGGAGTATTCGATTTAGTTCGGTTCTCGTTTTCTCAAGGTGCTTTATACTACCTAGTGGTATATTGTCCTGTTCGTGATAATCCTTGGTGTGAAACGATAGAGGGATTCTTTCTTGGATTCTAGCATTGTGGTGTTAATCTGGCTCGTACTAGATCACATGGTTTGTCATCTTCACCGAGAAACATCAATGTAAGTTTAGATTTATTATTTAATTAGTTTATTAAATAATTCTAGTTGCGTTAGAATTGTAAACCTAACGATCCAAAAGTTTTATCGGGTTGGTGTTCTAACCAAGTTACTTTTGATTTCCGTCTTAAGTAAATTGTGGCTAGATGCATAGAAAACTCAACACATTTGTACTCCTTGATCCAAGTGAAGGTTGACCATGCGCATTTAGGTATGTACCAGTACAAGAACTGAACTGAAGTGCTCGGAAATGAATCGAACTGAACCGGATCATGAACCGGCCGGAAGCGAACCGAACTAAGAACTGATAGATTTTTTTAATTTTTTTTGGGTTCTCTCGATTTTGGACCGAATCTGACTGAGAAACGATTTTGCATTAAATTAGAATAGAGAATTGAACCGGTATACTCAGTATCCAATTCAGTTCTGCGTCTCCGAACAGTTATCTGTTCAGTTTTCACACACATATTTTTATTTGTTTACTCCAAAAAAGTATTGATTTATTGTCATCTAAGTATCTTAGTTATTTTCCAATTCAATAAACCACGTAAACATACTTGGTGGCTTCGCTGACCACGTATGTATAAACTACAAGGCTTAGACGTGTATAATTTTATACCTCAGGGGTTAACGTTATAATTTAATTACAACCGGGTGCAACTAGAAAAAAGATATTAAATTGTTAAATGGTCCCTAAAGTTAAGTTTAACTTTCAATTTGAGGATGCTAAATTCTCCCTGCCTTAATTTTATCCCATAACTGCCTATACCAAACCAAAGGTATGGTAGACATTTGTCTTACAAACTTAACCGAGACTCCGGGAGACAATTTTTACTATGCAAATTAATTTAAAGATAAATGATATTGATGCCTATTATTTATGCCTGTTCATTTGATCAAGATAAATGTCAAAATCAATTATGATATGAGGAAATAAAATTAATGGATTACACGTGTCATTTTGTAGTGAGTAGCAACATAAGATAGAAACAAACAATAAGCATGAATATTATTTCTCTTTTTAAAATATTCAATCTTCATTTAGTTCTTAATAGAGTAAATTGACTTAACGAATACATATCCGTTCCCAAAGTGAAAAATTCTAAAAAGCAAGTCATGGAAATTAATTTTCCACTGAAAAAATAGATGGACTCAGAGAAAAAAAAAATACTATAAATTAGTTAAAATCTACATATTTATTTTAAATCACTTATATAATGAAAATAGTTTTTATGATTGTCTGCTGCTTTGCACGAGACTATGCTCTTTTGATAATATGTCATCTTAGATGACATATTTACCCAATCGATAAACATTAAGGTATTAATAATCATGACTATCATCAACGAAGATCAATCTTTTGTTTTATTATAAATGAGAAATGTTTTTAGTACAACATTTTTTTGATCATGAATTCTTTTATTTTATTTGAAGTAGATTATCTGCTTATTGCGTTTTGAAAACGCAAATAATCTAAACTAGTGTTTGGCAAAAAGTATGAAATAATCACTTATTTGCGTTTTGGAGCTTTCAAAATGGAGTTTTGAAAAAGTAGGTTGGTAACTACTTATTTGCGTTTTGAAAATGAAGTTTTGAATATTACCTATTAACTAAACAAATAATCAGGTTTGCCAAACACTAAAAAACTGATTATCTGATTATTGTGATTTCAAACAACATAATCAAATCCAAACACTACTTTTCAGAATCACGTTTTGTAACCGCTGATTATCTGATTATTCATTTTCAAAACACATAATCTATTTTCAATAAGTAATCCCAAACACCCCTTACTACATAGAATTTGATGTAATATATAAACCAGCTAATATTATGCATCTAATATGGTTTTGTGGATCTTAAAAAAAAGTAAACGATGTGCAAAAGTAGAACAATATAAAGTTGAGGTCCTTAAACTCAAAGTCTTGTAACATTAGGTACAGGGACCATTCTTGTAGTTCTCACCAAAGTTAGAAGAAAGCAAATTAGAGCTCATTTGGTTGAAGCATTTCTAAACTCTCAGTTTGCTCTGCTACAATGGGGGTTTTAGGAGTTACTAGTAGGAGATTTAACAGATTTTTCCATATAAAAAATAAAATTCATAGAAATTATTCATGTGATTATATACAGAAGAGAGCATTATCATCAAATTACTCGAATAATGATTCAATTTTGCCAGTTTTGATCGTCGGTGCTGGTCCAGTCGGACTTGTTCTTTCTGTTCTTCTCACCAAATTAGGTATTATTTTGCGATACACATGTAATTAACTACTGATTTTTGTTTATATTAATTTCGATGCATATGGAATTTGAGAAGCATTTGAATTATATGAATTAGGTATAATTTTGCTATACACATTTAATTAATTACAGTTTTCTGTTTATATTATACCTGATGTATATGTAACTAGAGAAACATTTGATTTTATGAATCGATTTGTAAATTGGTTTTCACCTTCCGTTAGGTGTCAAGTGTGCAATTTTGGAAAAAAGCATGACATTCTCCAAACACCCACAAGCACATTTTATCAACAATAGATCTATGGAGGTTTGTTGTTTCTGTTAATCAAGCAGTAAAATTAGTTAGTTAAAAGAAGTTGAAGTATCATTAAAAATGTGTAATTTGTTTTGATGTAGATTTAATTGTCAGGTGTTTCGCAAATTAGACGGTTTAGCAGAGGAAATTCAACGGTTTCAACCACCTGTAGAACTTTGGAGGAAGTTTATATATTGCACATCATTAACTGGTTCTAATATAGGATCAGTAGACCATATGCAAACTCAAGGTACGGATTTTCTATAAAACTTTTTTTTAATAATATTAAATTTCAGCTATGCAGCTTTATTTCTAAAGGGTCAAAAGTTGCTCAAACTTACATTATATTGTAATAATATATCTTTTAATAAGCATATAAAATACACAAATTGAAATTACTAATAAAACAATGGACAAAAAATGTTTCAGATTGACTCGACCCGGCCCAAAATGACCCGTTTTGAATTTTGCCACCTCTAATTTTTGGTAGTGTTATTTCTCAACTGCTAATTGTTCTCCCATTTGCAGATTTTGACCAAATTGTGAGCCCGGCATCTGTAGCCCATTTCTCACAATACAAACTAAACGCATTACTAATTAAGCAACTTGAAACGATTGGATTCAGAATCCATAATCACAAGGATTTAGATCATAAACCGTTGAAGGAAAAAGAGATACTAATGGGACACAATTGTATATCAATTGAAGAAACCGACAATTTCATTAATGTAACAACGTCTTTTATGAAAGAAGGAAAGCAAATAAAGAAACAAATTCCGTGTAGTTTTTTAATAGGTGCAGATGGTGCAGGAAGTACGGTTAGAAAGTTAGTTGGAATAAATTTAAGAGGTGAAAAAGATATTCAAAAACTTGTTAGTGTTCATTTTCTTAGTAATGAACTCGGGAAATATTTGATGTATGAGAAACCGGGAATGTTATTTTTTATTTTTAATCCTGGAGCTATTGGTGTTCTTGTTGCTCATGATTTGATGCAAGGAGAATTTGTATTACAGGTACTGAATTTTATTTTATTTTATTTTTATTTATTTTATTATTGTTATTTTGTTAGGAAATTTACACCAGAATGTATAAAGTAATAATACTATTCACGTTTTATTATAATTTTTTCTCTTTAGAAAAGCATCGCTTTACGTGAAACTGATATTTTGCTTAGGTGACACCAGCTTTTGCCACGTCGATTTAAAAAAAAAATTTAAATTCTTTCGATGTGCTAATTATTTTAAGCCTGCTATTGTATGTATGTATCAATTTGAATGCTTTTACTGGCTAAAGGGTAATTAAGGTAAACCATAAACGTATACATAAAAAAGTAGGTTTAGGAAGTACATGAAAATATAAGCTTTGAAGTATAATACATACAGTTATAAAACATTGTAATTTGCCCTATTATATTCCTTGTTTATAGTAGTTAATGTAACCATAAGGAATCATGGTAATGATTATTTTTATTTTTATATTATTTTACAGATGCCGTTCTATCCACCACAGCACAAGTTTGAGGATTTTACATCTGAGGTACTTTTATTTCCTGATTATGATTGTTTATCATTGCATGAAAAAAGATACTTTTTTTGTTGTTGGTATTTTTTTATTTTTATGAAACGATGTTACAATCTTTCAAATCTTATACAAATACAAATAAAATTATATTGGTTGGATTTTTTGAGCATGTAAATGTATTTTCTTCTGAAATATTTTTTACTTTTTTGTAGAGATGTAAGGAATTTATCTTTAAATTGGTAGGGAAAAAATTATCAGATATTAATGTGGTTGATATAAAGCCGTGGGTGATGCATGCTGAAGTGGCAGAGAAATATCTTGCTTGTGACAACCGAATAATACTTGCTGGTGATGCTGCTCATCGCTTTCCTCCAGCTGGCGGTTTTGGTACACAAAACATTTTTTTTAAATAGAGAATATATTTTGCAACTCTGATGGATTTTTGATAAATAATTATCACATTTGCTTGTGTATTTTTTACGTCATCTTATTTTTTTTTAGTAGATACATTTTTTTAAAACATAAATATTTTTTTCATATCTTAATGTTTCGGGCTGTGTGATATTATGGAAATGTTAACTTTTTTTTTTTTTTTTAATATAATGTAGGGATGAATACTGGAATTCAAGATGCTCATAATCTTGCATGGAAACTGGCTGCAGTTGTCAACGGTATTGCTCCAATGTCTATTCTTCCCACTTATGAAATGGAGCGTAGACCGGTACTATCGTGTTCATATTTAATAATATCATTTTTATATACATATTTAATGCATTAGCTAATTATGAAATAAAAAAAAAGTTATAAAAATGGACAAAAAAAGAGTTTCGGGTCAACACAACCTGACCCGCCTGTTTCGACTCGTTACCCACTTTGCCCAAATATCATGGAGAGAAAGAGTATCTGTCACCTTTTTAAATTCAATTTACAAAATACTAAAAAACCAAACATGATTATGTGACTGCAGATTGCACTCTTTAATACTGATCTCAGCATCCAAAATTTTCAAGCAGCAATGGCAGTTCCCGCTGCACTTGGTCTTAATCCAACAGTTGCAAATTCTGGTAGCATTTTAAAAAATAAAATATATTCTACTTTTAATTTTACTCCCAGATTTTCATGAAATCCATGATTTCACTCATTTATTTATTTTTTCCTGTGGTTTTTTAGTACATGAAGTTATTAATAACACAATTGGTACGATCTTACCATCAAGTATACAAAAGAGTTTGTTAGATGGAATATTCAGTATCGGGCGTGCACAGCTGTCAGATTTTGTTTTAAACGAGAATAATCCTATTGGTTCTTCTAGACTTGCTAAAGTAAGGCGTATTTTTGAAGACGGAAAAAGCCTTCAATTACAGTTTCCTGCAGAGGATCTAGGTTTCAGGTATGACCTCCAATTTTATATATTTATTTAAAATGCTAAATAATTCAGTTTTTATAAGATTAATCAGATAATAAGCTATGTAAAAAGTAGAGCTGGCAGTTTTTTTACCACTTAAACCGATGACGTGGCGATAAGTCGATAACTGAATGACCCAAATGTGGCTTAGATAATGACATGTCATGAGTTTATCAGGTTGCCGAATGACCCAACTGGACAAAAAATTGTGCAATGGGTCAATGACTAAATATGGACAAATGTAACATGTTATTTTAGACAAAAATAAAAAATCCACGTTTTCTAATAAATGGGCTGATTAAACACATGTGAATTTATTAATCTTAGGTACCGTGAAGGAGCACTTGTGCCTGAAACCAAAAGTGAGGGTGCACCGGAACCACCAACGGGTCGTAGGCGGGAGTATATTCCTTCAGCAGATCCGGGCTCAAGGTTGCCTCATATGAATATTAGGGTTTTATCCCATCTCACAAAAGAGGTATATTTACACCATTTTCAAAGCTAAAAACCGTTAAAGGTGGTAAAATGGGCCAATTTCGGGTCAAGATGGGTCAGTGTTGGTACCCATGGGTCGACTTGTAACACCTTTTGTTTTGAGCCATATCATCAATTTGTGAGGTCATCAGGTTGTTGAGTGGCCCACACGAAACACACTACCATCATTTAATGAACCAATCGGACTTACAATGATTAAACAGGAACAAATGTTAACAACGTTATTTTAGGCAAAAGAAACCCCCTTAAAAATACACTTTGGGTGACTTCCAACATGTTTGACTCTTTGACCAATATGACCCGTTAAAATAACCTAAATTGACTCATTCATAAGTAAATTGTTCCAAATTGCCATCTCTACTAACCGTATAGACCTTATCTTCCTTTTCTTTTTAAATGTAACATTTCCATTAATAATAATGTTTAATAGGCAACAATTTCCACATTGGATCTAATATCCATAGACAAACTCGAGTTTCTTCTCATTATCGCACCAATAGATTCATCATATCGACTAGCTCAAATCGCACTCAATGTGGCTCAAGAACACAACATTTTGGTCAAAGTATGTGTCATGTGGCCAAACGGTTTAATAAACGTGGATTCAAGAACCAAAACATCATTAGCACCATATGAAAACTATGTAGATGTTGTTGAGGTTAGAAAACCGTCAAATTCATCTTCATGGTGGGATATATGTAAAATGACATATAGGGGCGCTATTTTGGTTAGGCCCGATGATCATATTGCTTGGCGTGTGAAATCAACGGTGGTAGTTGGTGATATTAGGGTAGAAATGAAAAAGGTTTTTTCGGTCGTTTTAGGATCATAATTATGTGTTCTCGAGAAATATGTGTTTTTATATCTTATTTTGTTTTGTTTTGAAGCTGATAAGGGGTGAAATGAAGCATCCTATGCATAAAAGAAGAGAGTGCGAGTAAATGAATGATCAAGAATCTTACAATTGTTGTATCTATATTGGTTTGAAGTGAATCGTTATAGTTATTGTATTTGATATTTATTATAGATTGTCATTATCAAAACTCTTTATTATATAAGTTGATTAAATTAAATTAATTTTATAGATGTTCATCACTTTGGAGACTGTTTTTTCAGTTTGAGATATACGTACTTTTAAATATCTTAAAACTAATTATATCCCATGAAATTCACGGATTATTGTTTATATTATAAATGAATGGGCAAATGAGTATAAAATACATAAAAAAATGCCTGTATATATGTATCAGTGTTTTGCTAATTAATAATGAAACGGACTGAGGTGAATAAAAAAAATGACCGTTAATAACCGAACCAGCATTATGGCTAAAAAACTCTGTTTGGATTTTCAAAATTTAAGATACCAACACCAATATGAATATGAATATATTATATTTAAATACAAGAAACATTATCTATTATATTTTTAAAAAGGTGTTCATTATCCGAATTATTTTTAAAATAATAAATATCGAAATTAAATAAATAAAGAGATGGTCACAATGAGAGAAAATGTCAAGTTGCCTTCTAAAAACTTCTTTAATTATAATAGATAGAATAGATTAAGATAAGTTATATACACAGTTAGATATATTAGATGTTATCTTTATCTTTACTATATTTTGCATTTGAGACTTTCCCAAAAATCAAGTTTTAATTTTTAACAGACCGGGCTTTCCAAATAAGCAGGTTGAATTTTTAGCACACGCGCCAGCTGATCTGGAACTAGGTGGCAAAAATAGACCCGCACGAACCCGTGAGTCAAGCATGCATGAGTTCAAGCTTTGACAAACATTTAATCCAATAATTTGCGCTAGAAAGGAAAACTCAAGGAAGGAGCTTGACATCCTACCCAATTAATTTGTTTTATTTTTTGTTATAAACATCCAATGAGAGTCAATATCTCATTCACACAATTAATATGTTTTAGATACTGATAGTCTGATACAAGTATGTGTGATCAAGAACTAGCAAACCAGACTGAATGAAGATATATCAGTCCGGTTCTCGGTTTGAATTTTAATGTAAAATTGGTTCTCGGTCCGATTTGATATGGTCCAAAACCTTAAAAGTCAGAATTGCTTTCGAAGAAACAAAAAACCCAGTTCTTAGTCCGGTTTGACCAAGACATTATTTGTTTGGTTCTCGGTCCAACCAAAACCATTTTATCAGTTCTCAGTCCAGTTAGGTTATTGGACCGTGCACATACATATATAGACATAGATTCCATACATGTAACTAATGAACATATTTATAAGAAATACAATCTATATATAGTCATGTCAAGTTACAAAAAGCCCTAACACAATCAATCCTTGACATTCAGACAATAATAATCAATAATTGGCAAGTAGTCGCACAATAACAAAAGAATTAGGGTTTTCTGCTCTATATATAACACCAAATACAAATCACTAATAATAATAACCTCCATCACTCTAACCTACTAATTAACTTTACAATACTTACACCTTCAAATCACAAAATATAAAAAAGTTAAACATCAAAATCACCCTCAATACTCAAAACCACATTATTTTCACATTATCATGCAATTGCATTTAGATTCTAGTTTCAACGGTTCCGTATTCTCTTTGTTATTCGAATGAACAATACGTGTTTTCGGTAAATCAGTTTCCTCACTTACATCCGTGGTGGTGTTAGGATCTTTTGCAGTGTCGTTTTCCATTGTTTTTCTTTTTGTTTTTTGGGATTTTGATGAACGTTTGTTTGTTTTTCTGATTTGATCGTCTTTTTGGCCTGATTGACTTTTCGGGACAGCTGGAATAAGTGGAAATGAACTATTATTATTATTATCTTCTTTCTCGATTGCTAGAGTTGCAGCTTCATAGGCTAAATTATGAACTATTGAACTGCAAAAGAGTATTGTGTCTGTTGCTTCTTCTAATGTTAGGCTTTTTCCTTTCCTTCCTTTTTCGCCTTCAACTAAAACTGTAGATGTAGATTCCTCTGGTGTAACACAAAATTTATGTCAGTATGTTTGACTTTTAGTCAGATATCTAAAATATAATAATCATAATATTATATATACTAGAGGTGGTAATTTCAACCTGTTTGTTTATGAACCGGTAGATCTGGGTTATATTTTATTTCAAACGGGTTTAGTCAAATTGCTAAAATTGCTTTATTTACTTCTAATATGGGAACGGACCAAATGGGTTGAAAGCTCATTGGAAGTTTACTTTTAGTGCATACAACCTCCTAATTCATGTTATTTAAAGATTTAGGCTATTATAGTAATAATATTACTTTGTAATGATAATTAACATATTAATAATGAGTAATGGTATTGGTGCCTACCTTTTGTGCCTACTTATGTGCTTACCCACTTGATCAAGACATGTGTCAAAATCAAGGGATAATATTAGGAGAGAGAATTAGTGGATTACACATGTCATCTTATCAAGTGGGTAGGCACATGAGTAGGCACAATATGTAGGAATCAATATCATTTCTTATTAATAATTTATAGTAAAAGGACACAAAGGTGTTTGGAGGGCCGACCCAACCCGACCCGGACTAAAAATGACCCGTTCCAAACCAAACCCGTTTTGACCCATTACTATAAGTCAAGTTATACGTGCGTACCCATAATATTGCCTGAATGATTTACGTTGTCACAATCTATAGCAGAAATTTCTGTATCTTTATCAATTGCAATAGAAACATGTGGGTCCCGAAATTCTTCAATATTGCTTTCTGAACATTCAGAAACAGAAGAAGATGAAGAAGAATCACAAACATTGTGATCAAATTCTCCTTCCGATATAACACCCAATTCATCTTCCGCAACATCACCTGTACCTTCCTCAAACGTACAAGTCGTTAAAGCACTAGTATCCTTCCCCAATTCTTCAACTATCTCAACTGTACAAGTCGTTAAAGCAGCGGTATCCTTCTCAGGGTTTCGGTCTTCAGCATTTAAAGATTCATTTTCAGTGCATGCGTCGTTTTCATTCAAGTTTTCTTGAGGAATTACAGATGCTGAGTCAGCAACATCTTTCTCCACATGGACAATATTAGATACTTCAAGTGAATCTAAAGATGATACACTGCGTTGATGCTGTTTTACATTCACAGGGTCATATTTGTAATTTTCTATTTCAGATTTTTTGCTACCACTTGATTGGCGATGAAAACGGGGCCCACAATCAATAGAAGATGAAGCTGAAAAACTGCAACGTCCTATTGAGCTTTTTATGCTGTTTGTACTGTCCCGAACATATGAAAAATCATCATAAGAAATGCTACTGGCTGATAAGTTCACGGGCCGGATAATCGGGCCCGCTATACTCGTTGACCTTTTCAGAACTACTGAAATCCCTTCTTTTTCTGAAAATTCAACCTTTGACTCTTGAAAGTCAACCTTTGACTCCGGATATGCAATGTTTGGCTCTGGAAAGTCAACCTTAGATTCCGAAGATGCAATGTTTAGCTCTGGAAAGTCAACCTTTAGCTCTGGAGAGTCAACATTTGGCTCTGGAAGGTCAACACTTCCTGTGTCACTATAACTTAAAATTGGTTGACTTATTATTACTTCATGGTTGACTTGAGCCGGTTCATGTTCCGTTGGAGATTCAATTTTGACTGGGGGAATTTGGGTCAACTGAGGCTTCACTGTGTTGACTACTTCATCGTCTTTGTCTGTTATAGTCAAACATGAAGTTGACTTTCGACACTTTTCACAAAGTTTAACATCATCTTCTGTTTGACTTTGACCAATTGCAGAGTACTCACAACCACATCTTGAACAAACTAACGTATTTTTTACAGTTTCAAATTCCGGGAAATCATCAGAATTTGCAGAAATATCATTAGCTGCATTTCCTGTATCTAAATTAACAGAATCGGTTTTCTCAAACATGAATACTTCATCATCACCATCATCAATGTTACAATTTGGATTTTTACTAGTTGCATCATCATCATCATTATCAATTATTTCATTTTCTTGAATATCGTGAGGCCCACTAGTAGTACCAAAATTAGAGCTTGCATTACTACTAGTTGTTGTAACTGAAGATTGCCAGGCTGGACTTGCTTTTCCAGCATATAAATTTGAAGTATGAACACTTGAAAGCAACGGTCTGAACATATTTTGAGAACCTTTTCTATGATCCTACACAAAAACATTAAAAATCAATTATTTTAATTAATTTCCTCACAAAAACAATAAATATACAAAGTACCATTTGTCGAAGTGCCAGGTCAAAAGATCTTTTTGGAGCAGAGCTAGAAGCAACCGATCTGTTTGGCTTATTAGGGGAAAAAGGAGCTTTATTGTTATTATTATTATTAATATTATGATTATTATTATTCTTAAAATTAATTACTCTCCTTGAATTCAACCGTTGTGATCCATCAACAATAACAGACTGAATAGATTCAATATCCTCATCACCAGAAGACCCAATTGAACCTTTACTATATGATGAACTGATGCTTCTAGAAGCAACTGGAGACATTGAATGTCTTCCGTTTCTAGAAGCAGGTGACGACCCACGGATATATGAAGCGGGTCGATCCGCTAAAGATGTTCTCAGATTCGGTGGTGCTTCGGTTGAAAAACCGGGTATGTTTGCTTGCCATGCTTTCACTTTTGGTGAAGGTGAATTTACCGAAATACCCCTTGCAGTTGTCCTAGTAGGAGTAACAGAACCTGTGCTTAATCTTCGTGAAGGTGGTGTAGATGGTCTTTTTGATTTAGCTTCTGGCCTTCTAGAAGGTGGTGGGCTAGAACTAGGTGCTGACGTGGCACGGGTTCTGGGTTGAAATGTGGGTTCACGAGATCGGGGAGATGGGCTTAACCGATTTGGGCTTGGACTACCTCTACTGGTTCTATGATTCTTCTCCATCTGTATACAAGTAAATATATATAAAAAAATAAAAAATTATAAAATATAATAATAATAATTAGATAAACAGTTTCTGAAAGCAAATCCAAGATGTTAAATTATATAAACAGCTTACAGTTGATGATCTTGAGATTGAAATTGGTTGAGCTCGAGGTCTCCCCCTTTGTGAAATAATAACTTGAGGTGTCTCATCATCCAATGAGGGAAATAAAGGGGTATCAGGAGGAGTTATTAACCTTAATTTCCATAAATGAATAAAATAAAATAAAAATTAGTCTAGAAACGAGAGTAATTAACTTGAGATAGATAATGAAAGATTAATTAAACAGAAAGCAAATGATTACAAACCATTCATAATCATTCTTTTCCTCTTCTGTATTGAGCAGGTCACTGCTTTCTCCTCGAGTAGCAACGTTTATTCCAAGCTTGTGATCTGAAAAATGACGTAACTTGTTCACTGCAAAAATAAAATTAGAAAACAATGTCATTAATTGCATACTCACAATTGATTTAATTAATAGGATATAAACAGATTATTAATTGTCAATATTACATGAAGAAAAGGTTAGATAATTACCAAAAGTGTCTTCAAAATCATCATTAGATTGCAGCAAGAAATTGTCACTCTCTTTATTCTGTACCTCATTAAATAAAGCAAGATCATCATCTCTTTCCTTAAAACTTATTCCATTCTCAAGACTACGCCCTCTTTTGTGATTATCAGCTCTTGGTTCTCTCCCAGGAGAAAATCTAATTGCAGGTGAAACAGGCATTTTTGCTACAGAATTATTTCAACAACTATCATTCCCAATTTTCAATCGAGCACCTGAAACTCCCAATCAATTTCAATTGAGTTAATTAAGCTAGAAATCTAGGATAATCACATTGTAAAACACATGAAAAAAATTCGAAACCAGAACTCAGTAGTCGGTATTTGACTCAATTATATGCAAAACCTAACATTCTAGACAATTCAATTCTAAACCTAATTCCGGTGAAATCACTTAAATTAATGCATCAGCCGTGAAAGTCATCATAAAGTCGAGAGATTCAGAAACAGTTACGTCAATAATTAAAACTTATAAATCCTAATTCAACCTCAAACGCACAAGTAAAAAACGGTTAACCTACCAGTACGGAAGTCAAAATCGTTTCAACGAGAAGCAGTAAACGGAGCTGATTAACCGTAATCACGACGGTTGAGACAAATTGGAGTGCAATACAAGTTATGAAACGCAATCAGTTGGGCGGATCTGGTTGAAATTTAGGCGGATCAAGATGGTTTGTCGGTGATGTAATGTGTGAAATAAATCAAAAATTGCGGTTGAAGAAACCCTAAGTTATCAGTGGATCACGTGAAGAGAGATGGAGATTGAGTGTTGATGGAGAGATTGAAGATGGTAGCAGAAGAGCAGCTGTTGCTTTTGCTTCTTTCTTTCTGCGTCCCAGTTCACCAATCTTTGCTGTTAATATTCTTTTAAAAAGATATTTTTATATAAATTACTTCATATTCTTTCAATTTTTATTTTTATAAAATTGTTAAATATAAATTGAATTAATTTGTATGATTGTGAGCAGACTTTGTATGGTTTGATATGGAAACAATTGTTTTGGGTTTGGTTGGTGTGAATTTATATTATTAGTTTGTCGGTTTATAAATTACTGGAAAACGTTTATTAGTACGGTTATAGACGTTTAGAAATTATGATGATTTCCTTTACAATTTCGGTCAATTTTCTGAAAATTAGGTCGTGTTATCACAAACGGTGATTTAAAAATACAGTTCAACCGGCCGGTCGAACCGTGAAACAGGAAGGAAACTATCGGAATGACTCGGTTAGATAGATGATTATAACTCATTTAGAAACGGCCATTTGGATATAAAAACTTGGCTGAACTGAACAAAAATACTAAAAATTAGATAAATAAAATAGACATGGATTTTTACGTTCTATATAGGTTTGGAACTATAAAAATAATACACGTAATTGAAAAATAGGTTTTGAAATTCTTTTGATTTCTAATGTTAACCATTTTGTATTTTCTATATTTTTTGCATTGGTCTAACATTACATAATTACTAAATTATAAATATTTAATAGTATTTTAATCCAGTTTGATTGACGGGCTAATCCAGTCCAACTATTTCAATCATATTTAAGACATTAGTCATTTCAACATAAAAATCGGTTTCTAAAACATTGAGTGATTAAGCCTACAAAAATCTGTTATAAAAACAAGAATTACCCTTTCAAATAAATGAATCAAAGTTGACAGATCTATTATGAGATCTAGTTAATATGTAATGAGAAATTGTTAATGTGTCGTGTGTGTAATGATATATCATGTCCAAGTTATTGCATTGAATTCTCAAGCATTTGTTGTTGTTTTTTGAAGATAAAAATAATTTGTAACAAAAACAGGTTACATTTAATAAATGGTGTTCTCAAGTACATCGACCTAGTTAGTAAAAAGTACAAAATTTGAAGATGTTGTTAACAACGTCCTATTCCTTCCGTCTTGAGGTTACTGACCACTTTACAATATTTATTACTATTAAATGCATTTTTAGCGAAATAATTAATTATAGTTAATTTCTTTTTTCTTTTTCTTTTTTTGAACCGGCAAATGGATTAAAAAAGGACTCTAAGTCTCTAACAAGAAGCTAGAGAACCAAGTACAAAACAAGAAGGAAAAGACAAGAACAGGAACAATGAACTAAATACATAAAAGGGGATGTAAACACCAAATCTCCCAACTGAAACACCAACCATGGCCTCTATACTTCTTCCAATGAAAGATCAATGTTTTGATGGAGTCCACAATCTTCGCTAGATGAACCGTTTCGCCTCTAAAAATTCTGCCATTTCGAGCTTTCCAAATACACCAAAGGGAACTGTAAGTAATAGTCACAAGAAGCTCCTTCTTAATAGGACATATACTCTAGTTAGTAGTGAAGTCAATAACATCTTTAACCTTCTCAAAGTGTTGTGAGCAGGAATCAATACCACACCACGAAAAAATCAAGTCCCAAGCGTTTCGCGCTAAAGGGAAGAAATGAGCAGATGATCGACAAATTCCACATCGTATGGGCAGAGCGAGCACATAGGAGAACTGATAGGAACATTACGTTTGACCAAAGCCGCTGCCGAAGGGATCCGACCCCTCAAAGCTCTCCAAATGAAATACAATACACTTTTTGGGACCAAGTTTATCCACCGGTAGCTGATATCACACACCGGAAGGGACGCACGATCAAGCCTATCCCTTACTTTAGCACGCTAAAGAACCCATCAATAACAAACTTTGACTGCCAATTATCACCATTATCCTCCGAGTAAAGAATATCCTTCACGTCAATGTTTAACTTCCAAAGAGCATTCTTGACCTTAGAGATGGCTGCCCAAACACCACGAGCGGAGGGGCTAGCAAGGTGATACATAGGCTTTTGGTCAAGATTGTGGATACCTCTAATGACCATAGCCCAAAGGGAATGAGGACACCTCTGAAGCTTCCACCACCAATTCGTGATTAAGGCGAGATTTAGGAACCTGAGCGAACCCAACCCTACACCACCAACCTCGTTAGGATCTTTCAACTTAAACCACACAACCCAGTGGACAGAGTGACCACCGGACGTCTGTGACAACCCTAGAAATCGAGTACTTGGCCCAACATCCATGTTAGATTAGTTATAGTTTTAGCATCTAAGAAATCATTCAATTTGCATTTAAGTCTAGCAAAAACCATCATATCATGTTTCATTAGTACACATTATAGCTTGTACATTTTCGTCTTGTTGCATTATAGCATTAGGTTTGCATTTAGCGAGTTGGTGACTAAACATAATTGAAAATATAACTTTTATAGCTCATATTAAAACATTAAAACAATTTACGGATATGCAAAACAGAATAATATAAACCATTTAAACTCTATATTAAAAACTCTCTCTTGTACGTTCCTATCTTTTCCCCTCCAAGATCACTTAACCAAGTTTTATTTTATTTTATTTTATGGATAAGATTATGAAATCTATATTTAAAATAACAAATTGATAAGATCTAAGTTATCAAAACTCTTTAATCTCTCCTTTAAATCGAAAATCAGTATCATTATAATCATAAATCGTAAATCAGTGATAAGAGCATCCAAAAACTCTCTCAAGAACATCCACCAAAAAGTTGGTAAAATTTTCTTAATCTCTTCTTAATGTCTTTGATTTTAAATCTTATATTTTATGTTAGATGTGATCACCCTTTATGTTTTAGTGCTTAAAATATAGTTATAAACAATTTTTATACCATAATCAACTCTTGAAAACAAATTAAAACTGACCGGGACAGCCCCTGCGTTGTATCTCTGTTTTCTGTTCAAACCAGGCCTCTGCGTCGTTGATTTAAATTCGTATTTTTCATATTTAAAACAAACATTTGAGCCATCCATGTTGGTTAACACTTGTTTCCTTGAACAGCAGGTCTTCAGTTCGAGACCTGGCTGCACCTTTATTTTATTTTTCCTGCGCTGCCAACTGCTTCTCCTCTGCCCATCGCAACCTCAGCCCACCGGACCACCATTGTTTTGAAACAAGCCCAACCTCAGTTTACTCATTATTATTTTTTTTATAAATCATATTTTTATCATACTAATTATATTTTCATTTAAAATATATTATGTAGTTACTATTTACGTAATACGTATACATAAAGACTTTATTAAGTTATCAAATTAGTTATTTGATATTTTTTTATTATAATCATATACTTAACTAACACTTGATTATTATATATTAATTAATTATTTTACATATTTATCGACTTAGTTAAATAATACATGATACAAATTTTATAATTAGTTATTTATTATTAAATAATTATCTACTCAAATATCCTTTAGTTTTTTTTAAATAACCAATTTTACCAAAACTTGAAAGTACAAAAGAAATACACTTAAAATAAAATATTATTACAACAACGTCACCAACGTATCGCTCATAGGTTACTTCTATGCATTTAGGTCACTAGAAGTCTTTTGGTTGGATCTTGCATTCTACTTAGTTGCATTTTTGGAAGCTTTGCATCAGGTGAGTCCACAGCCCCCCATTTTGCTCTTTTTATTACTTTTTTAACTGTTTTGGGGTGAAAAACATATCAAACTGTTTTACATATACTCGCATTATTCATAACTGTTTATTTTATTGTGATGATACATTATTCAAAACATGACAATCATTCTTTATGCTCGAACTAAGACAAGATGTAGTGTATAGGTAGATGCCTACATACTGTAACCATTAGCTAGTTGCGACTAGACCCTGGATATGCAGATAGTACTATTGGCTGACACTCTTCCTCCCACATTTTGTTATAACGGTGCTACCCCACCGTCAGGGGAGTGCATATCTTAGAGAACATAAACATCACACTTTGAGTTGTAGTTTGGTTATGGGCTTAGGGTCGGCATATTAACTCAAGAGCCTTGCAAACTATTGGGGATACCAGTCATGCATTTTCAATACTTACTACTTTTATAACCTTACTATTTTGATACATACATGTGTTTACATATCAAATTTTATTATAACATTTATTCATATCAAACCATTTTTAAACATCTTATCATCACACATATTTTGCCATATTGGCATGTTAACATTTACTAAATCAAAACTGTATTCTAAACTTGTAGATACAATAAAAACTTTTGTTTTCAAAACTCATATTAAACCTGTGGATTCACTCAACAATTTTTGTTGACCATTTTATATATGTTTTTCAGGTAATTAGGTGAAGCATTTAGTCTCATTAGCTTTGGATCATTAGCATGCATGTGTCAGGATGCCACAAACTTATTTTCATTTCAAAACATTGTCTTTAGGTTTTATTTATTTTGTTAACATTTAAATTTTTGTGGCGTACTTTATTTCATTATTTTTATTTAGGTTTTAAATCATTAAATGTTTACAATAATCATATGCTTGTTGTTACTCATGATGTCCACCCCGTTCTTCCGCAAACATTTTTGGCGGGGTGTGACAACGTCTCATTCCAAATAAACTGTCTCTGGATTTTCTCGAGCTCATCAATAATACCGAAAGGAGAAACAAAAAGAGAAATGAAATAGGTTGGAAGATTCCCTAAAACAGCATTTGCCAACGTCAATCTACCTCCAAAACTTAGAGTATTTGCCTTCGAACTAGAAAGCTTGGAACGGAATTTGTCTAAAATAGGTTTCCACGCAGATTTACGGTTCATGTTTTCACCCACCGGGACCCCGAGATAAGAGAACGGGAGAGTCGCCGGCTCACAACCAATAGGAGAGGCCCAACGAACTGTAACACCTCAACTTTTAAAACAACTTTTAAATATATTTTCAAATAAAAATATTACAAGTCCAATATCCAAAAATACGGTTTAACAAAAACCTTAAAACATTTATCAGAGTTATAAAATCCGGTGTTACCAAAGATAATCATAACCATAGGATAACGGGATCTACCTAAAAGCTCCTGAACTAAACATCTCTAGGCCACCTCTATCGCGACCTTCTAATCCTTCAATCTCGAACCTGAGTACATAGCAAAAAACAAAGTAGTACGTGAGACAAAATAGTCTCGTGAGATACATGGGTTTTTTGACTCATTCTCAATAATATTTAAAAACAATATTCATAATAATATAAATGTTTATCTTTACTCTTTCGGTTAATTTGTAACTCATTATCTTATCATTTTCATATATATATATATACTAGCAAGCCAACCATAAGCTTACTTACATCAAAATCACATACTTGCAAGCTAACCTGAGCTTACACAATCTTTATCACATACGCTACGGACCTCTCCGAAGCAAACTCCCCCGATGTGGGTTATCTAGGTAAACTCCCCCGTTTCCGGGTTATCTATTGCTCCCCCGATTTCCGGGTTATCTGAAACTCCCCCGCTTTCCGGGTTATCTATTTCTCGACATACTACTCTTGCGCAGGGTGGTACCTCCCCAAGTAGGTGTCACTAACTCCCCCAACTTGTATGGGTTATCTATGATCCGATCCTTTTCTCAACACATATTAAAATCATCAAATACGGGCCTATGCCCCAATAATACATACTCAAACATAAATTAGAATACATCTATTCTAATTATCAAATTATTCTCGTTTTCTTATTCAATTTCAATATTAACTTTACCAAGTCCTTTGTTAAATAAACATGTTTGTTATTTATCAAAAATCATATCACTTTAACTTTACTTTGACTAAAATATTTATCTCTTACTAGTCACTTTATACTTATTCTCTTAACAATTCAATCATTACTTTTATTAGTATAGTTTACTACTCACTACTCGATACTTAAAATCACCTTTATTAGCTTTACTAATACATATTAGTAATAAACCAATTACCATACTTTCTTAATCATTATTAATATCCATACATCTTATCAATAAGGAATCATTAATCAATCTTTATCATCATAATCTCTTTCTAAAATCATCAATCATTTTAGACATACTTAAATAGTCTATTATTCACATTTCTTATCTTTTCAATCATATCTTTATTAAAAATATATATTAATAAAGACTCATAAAAATCATGGTTTCCAAAATCATTTGCTATATACCCAGTTTAAAAGTTCGCATGTACTCACCTTAGCCAAGCTTACTCCAAATGTGTCTCTTGAACAAAACTTTTACTTTCCAAGACTTGTAAACTTCAAGTCCTTCAATCCAAGCCCTAATATCAAAACCAATACAAGGTTTAACATCATTTATCTAAATCGTGAACTCATTCTACCACTAGTTAACTACTAGCACAACTTTTCCCCAATTTTGGTAACTTACAAAACCCTAAATTTTCTTAAAATTCAAGACTATCATAGATCCATATCAAAATCCATTTCCCATGTTAAAATACCATATATCTAAGTTATCTAGTCTCATTTCACCATTTAAAGTAACAATTTAATCTAGGGTTAGCAATAACCCAACCAAAATCCCCAAATTTTACATCTAGAGGTTGAGAAGGAAGAGATTTACCTTAATCTTCAACAATGGAAGAAAAAACACCAGATTTGGAGTGAAAAATCAGCTCCAAACACTCCTTTCCACTCAAAATGAGTATAAACTTTCTAGAGAGAGAGTGTGAGAGGTGAAGAATGGGTGAAAACCCTAACTTTTCACGTTTTTATGCAGATCTGACCAATTTCGCGCCGCTATCCAAAGATAGCGCCGCTATCTCTGACCCGCGCTAATTCGCGCCGCTATTTCGCTCCGCTATTTCGAGTTTCTGTCTGATTCAGCTAAAATCGCGCCGCTATCTAAAGATAGAGGTGCTATCTTCTCAACATTTCTCAAATTTGACATTTTTCCAAGTTTTGACCTGATTTCGTCCGTAACTTTCTCATATGATGTCCAAATGACATGAAACCAATTTCCATGTGTTTTAAATAATTTATCCTTATTTATAATATATTTTTTATAATTTATTCGATTCAAAATTTCGGGTCGTTACAACTATCTACCCCTTAAAAGGATTCCGTCATCGGAATCAACTCATGGATTTCCAATCCCGATTCCACTTTCGTCCTCTCGCATTTATTGTAGCCAACTTTTCCAATTATGATTCGATAATAATTATACCTTTAAAAGCCCACTTGACCTCGATATGCTCAAACGGGTCAAAAATCAATTTTTAAAACCTTAACACCCAAACGGGTCAAAGTCGCATCCTTCGACTATAACTCCTTCCATTAATCAATTAACCATCCTCATATCTTATCTTACTACTTTATAATGCAAATTAGACATTTCTAAATAAGGAATGTCTGAATTCAAACCTGCCATATTTAGCAGTGTTCACTTTACCTCAAAAATAATTAAAAAGCTACTTTGGACGAGGCTTGAACCCGGGTTGGAGTGCTCCATAGGTGAAGCTCTTACCACTAGACTTCATCACATCTTTGGTAACAAATTCGTAACACTTTCTACATAATGCGTTTCCCAATAATGTTATAACCGCCCACTTTTAATTAATTTCAGTTTCGTCATCCTCAAATTATGCAAACTTTTCACATCCTTTTATCAATCCGTGATTTACGTTTCAGTTTAAGCAAAATTGAATATGAGCAATCAAAATTTTTACTAAACTCATCCTCAACCCCTCTCATTCTTTATATAATCCGTTCAGAGAATTCTTCCGGTGGAGCTTCCTTCCGCCAACACATGTTAGAATGTTAATTGCTTTACTCTAGGGCAAATTTACTGTTTGAATCATATCTGGTTCAGCTTCTAACAGGTTTGATTTCTAACCCTATTAATGTTGTTTGCATTTGACTTGTTATAATTCCTATGTAGTGTTCCAATTCAAATTATTAGAAATTGAGAATCGTCTCATCATAGTCAACCTACATATGCAAATTGCTTGCAAAATCTGCTCAAATGCTCGTAAATCTCTTTCCCTCTATCACGATCAAGTATTTTAGTCAATTTTATGTAATTTTTGGTAATAATTATTTCTGCTGATGATTTCCTTACATTTTACCTAATTCGTTTTCTTTTGATTTGATTTTATTGAGATTAGGGTTGTTTCCTTGCTTCTTCATCTTCTGTTAATAACAATACCAGTCCACATAGACTGCATTTGTATAATATTAAAATGTTGGTTTTTTTCAGGCTCTACATGGGGATGCTTTGCTTCGAGATAAAGAGTAACGACGATCTTTAGTAAGATTCTTCACTCAACCTTTTGGTTCATGCTAATCTATGTATTGATTTGGATTTGGGACTATATTTAGTTATTTACAACTTTTTTGCACCGTTTAGTTTGGTTACTTTTTGAATCTAATATTCAATATTAATGATTTGGTTACAACTTTCTGTAGCATGTGTACAAGCAAGCATCACAATATCAAGAAATTATCCCTAAAGTAAACGCAACAACCAGAAGTTCATTATCTGCATTAAACTAATCTTCTTCCCCGAATTATTTTAATGTATTATCAATTAATGAAAAAGAGGTAGTGTAAGTGCAACATATTCTCTATTTTAGTTATTAATTTATATCTATTTTAGCTGAGATCGATTAATCAACTATTGCAATTCTTTTTCCCGTTTGATATCAGGTGAACTTCAAAATTACATCTTGTCATTGTGTCATAAACGAGAAAAGAGCAGCTTTGGCGGAGGTTTTAAGCTTGAAATCATTAATTTTCAGATTTTTTATTGCTACCATGGGTGTGTTGAGATTAACTCACCATTCGTGTGGCATAATGTTTTGAATCTTTAAATGTATATTTAAAAAGTTTGTATTCTTTTTTTTTTAAAAAAAATTGATGTCCTTGACGCCTATACAAGTGGGAGACCTCCTATTGATCAGTTTAAATCCAGCTGTTGGTTACAAGTGACTATATATCATCTTTAATCCTTTTACTTTGCAATACATTATGGTGGAAATTAGGAACTAATTCAGTAAACAGGTTCTCTGAAATTAATTTGTTAATCAGAAATATTATAATGTTTTAATTATTTTTGTGCACCTTTATGTTGAGGCTCAATGTTGTATTGCATCAAATAATCATCAAGGCCTGGAGTGTTTGTGGCTTTGTCTGTTTTGTGGTAACTAATCATCAAACAGCCCCTCAGTTTTTTCTAATTAATTTAGTCAATCTTACTAATGTACTCTTGACTACTTTATAATTCATGTTTCTTACAAATTGACAAATTGTCTTCTTTGCTTAAAGTGTAAATCTTCCATGTTTCTTCTTTGCATGTTATGTTCCATCTCTTTTATTATTCTCTTTGACTTTAATGTCAAGCTTGTAGTCTTTTAGCTTGAATATTAACACCTCTGATTACTTTTTTACCATTTTGACTTTCAAAAGTCAAAGTATGAATTGTGTTTGTAATTTGTATGCATGAGTGCAATTGTTTTAATAAGTAGACTAATGGAGGGTGATGCATATCCACTAATGGGAAATGGTTAGATTTGATTGGAGTGGGGCGGAGGATTATTTCAAAAATCTTTTGGCGACAACAATATTTGGGGCAGATATTCTCCTCGGATATGTAGCATACATCAGTAAGCATTATAAATTTTGTATAGAGTATTTGTTTTTTGTATTTGTATGCAAAATCTATTAGCAATGTTAAGATGTGTAAATTTACATTGTTGCATTTAAAACATAAAAAGATGGTATATATATAAGCATTCATAAATCATAATTTATGTAATGTTTTTAAATTTTGTTTGTTAACTTCAGTTCATTATCATTTTATCAACATTGAGTCATTTGAAGTACTTTTATAACGCCAAATGATGAAATAGATAACTAATTAGTATAGTATGATTTAGAGTGGTCCGGTCTGCTGGTTTCGGTCAGTTCTCATCCAATTTATACATGCCTAAACTATGTTATTATTTCAATCATGATAATATATAACGGTAAACTAATATAGTATTTCAAAAACTATTTTGGTTATACTATCTAAATTGATAACCATCATAAATGGTCATTACCTCTTTAGTATGATTTAGAGTGGTCCGATCTGCTGGTTTCGGTCAGTTCTCATCCAATTTATACATGCCTAAACTATGTTATTATTTCAATCATGATAATATATAACGGTAAACTAATATAGTATTTCAAAAACTATTTTGGTTATACTATCTAAATTGATAACCATCATAAATGGTCATTACCACTTTATTATGGTAACCTTTCGTTTCCAGGATTACAAGTCCTTATTTACGCATTCACACGGAGTCATTATTATAACACCTATTACCCACAATGGTGAGTTGTGAAGTCTTCTTAATAGAATTAAATGTCTTCATAAATTTATTCTTGTTCTCATTTACGCATTCAAGAGTAAGATAGTAACCGTCCAACTTGATGACAATTAAATATTATTGAATTTTGACAAAATGAGAATTAAATATATTTCAGTTACTTTTTAATGGTGAGTTGTAAAAGAGTATCTCTTCATATTAATTGTCAAACTAATATGACGTCCTAAATTAATGCTTTTATTTCATCCCTAATTTATACAAAATTTTAAGAAAAACGGTTAGTCAATCCTATTAGTCCAAAATTAAAGGAGTATCTTTTCAAATTAAATATACTTCTAATACCCTTATTAAATATACGTTTTAATTGTTTTAATTTACTAACTGACCATTAAAACGCTGGTCCGTTCGGATTTTGAAGCAATTGAATTGTTTTTGTTGATGTGCTGAGTATACAATATATATACGTTTTATATATACGTTTTTATATGAAAGATGACAAATTAATTATATGGATTAATTGTAATTCAAACCACCACAATTATATATACGTGTTTATTGAATTCATTTAATAACTGACCATTAAATGTTGGCATTAATATTCATTTAATGTGTTAATTTGGAATTGTTATTACCTCCATTCTATATAAAATAGACGACTCAACCATTTAATTTTTGCATTCACCATACGAAACACATACCAGCTACCATCACCCGTCACCGTTTTCATCAAAACTCTACAAACAATTATAAACAACGGTATTAGTTATCACCCAATGCTCTGTTTCTTTTCATTTCTTAAACTTTTGATACAAATTTTATTGCAATTGTGTATGACTTTCGTAAATTATAATCTTTTTATGTAAGGTATTCTTAACATGTCAATAATCGGATTGCACTTTATAAGAAACATTCAGGATTTCAAGGACAAAATTCACCTCAAGGTCAGGGTTCTACGAATGTGGCCCACACGAACTTCAACAATAAAAATGAGATAATATCACTTGAGATGCTGTTAATTGACAATGAGGTATTACACTTAATAATATTTGATAAATGATCAATACATATAGATATTATTTTTACTAATTTAACTATTAATTAACATAATTGCAATCTCCATTTTTTGTAGGGAGGTAAGATTCAAGCTTCTATTTACGTTAATTGATGAGTAGATTAAAAAAATATTGAAGGAAGATGGTGTTTACTATATCAGAGGAGGTAAGTTGTGGGAGGTCAAGTCAAGTTTTACATTTACTGGCCTGAATATAAAGCTTTCATTTCAATCAAGAACGACGGTTAAAGAATGCGCTAACTGGTCTGGTCCATCACATGGGTTTGAGTTTGCTACATACGAGAACATTTTGAATAACTCATTACTAGCCTCAAAGGCAACTGGTAAAATTTAATCCATTTTAGTATGTAGGGATTCTATGTTAAATTAACACATACCACTATTGATTGATTAAACTTTTTCCAGATGTAATCGAAGAAATTTGCGTCGTTGAAAGTCTTAATTCAGCAAATGAATACTGGAGCAAGCACAAGCTGCCAATCGAAATAAAAAATATAGAGTTCGTTGCAATTATTATCTATATAAATAAAAACCTATTTCGTGTCAAAAAATAATACAATTTGCTTAATTTCAGGGGTGCAAAAATCTTTATAACCTTGTGGGGGGAAATGCTCATAGTTTGCATGATTACCTAGAATCGATACAACCAACCGATCGTGTCGTAATAATACTTCAATTTGCCAAGATAGACAATTGGAAAGGTACTTTTGAATCAATTATAATATGATTAAGTATTTCCAAAACTGATATTTCTTCCATGTATTTTATACTTAATTAGGTTTATCGTGTTACCTCTACTTTATACACAATTTTCATGTTTATGTACTGTATTCGTCATAAAAGTATGTAACCAACGGACTTTTAATCGCCATGAATATATAGTTCGCAGCCCGCCGCATCGCGCGGGTTTTAACCTAGTATACATATAAATGGTATATTATGTTCTATCATTGACTAACCATTTAAGCGAAAGTCAAAACCCAATTTTGACCTAAGTCAACAATCCACTAGTTGACCAATCTTGACTTATGAATAAAGTCAAACTTACTTTGCAAAATCCACATATTCTTTATTACTGAGACATCCCTTCCCAAGCTTTTCCTTCCCGATTCTGATATCTATATTTCCTTTCCCAATTGTTTCTCTTTTCCCAAATTTAAATTTCCACAATCGATTAACAATTTCCATTTAAATCAATACCAATCTTTATTACCCCTTTTAACTTTCATTCAACTACTTACACAATTTAAAATTTCTTCTAAACGTCCACATACCATACTCTCAATTCCCGATTACCGGCTTTAGAGCCTCTATCACATCCAATTGTGGCCTAGCCACTCATCATACAACTCACTCATCGGCTACTAATAAACTTTGCTTCCTATAAGCATCCCTTTTCATAATCTATAAACTTGTAGGTATCTCTTAGACGTACTCATACTTAAACACGACCCGTGTTTTTAACCCAAGTTCTCATTTACCATAAAATCATAACGATACTCGGCAATCATATGGCCCTATATACGCCCAATATACATCGTAATACCGACACAATAATTTACTCTTTAACTATCAAATCAAGATGATCGGAAAGCCTCCAATCCATCAAGATCCAAACTGTCACAATGATCGGAAAGCCTCCAATCCAAGTGACTCATCCAATCTCATTAATTAGAAAGCCTCCGATCCAATGAGATCCAATCTTTCCCATTCTATCTTGCATACCATACTAGTATGCATCATATAACTTTAACACTTCTTACACATCTAGTCGCATATCTATTCATCGTACAAATTATTTCATTTCTGATAACATCATTTTCTAATATCATATGCCCTTTCGCATGCCCTTACTTCCACTTACACATAATAGCACATGGTATGCACATATTCATTACTAGTGCTATCTACCAATCTACTTATTATCAATCATCCTTTATCGAATCGTTTACGCATCATCGAAATTTTCCAATCCTTCTTTCGTCACTTAGGTAACCACCATTACATTCAGTTATCCACATTCTTACCGAATAATCCGGTCAACTCGAGTCACCCAATTGACTCCGATTCATAATCCAACATAAGCAATCACACTTTTTCTATGTCCTTTTTCCAATAATTAATTGTTACTTTTGACTTAGCATACCATTTCTATGACATTTTACCATTAATTATCCTTTTACCCTTAGTATCGATTCCATCATCCATAATACAAACTTTTGTCATGACTAATTGTCAACTTTTACTCAACCATTTTCAATTACTAGATTTGTCATTCTCGATACTTATTCTTTTCCACATATTTCCTATTTACGAGTTAAAACCTCTCTATATCTTTGATCATTCTTTTCCTTATCGTTAACATATGATAATATCACGTCACTTATCTTTATTCCCGCAAGTGCTACACTTTTACTTTTGAACTTTTCTCTTCTATGGTTTCCCATCCATATACCATCCTCACTAAGTCTTAGTACTTCCACGTACTATCATCTTTTCATTGAAGTGTTCATTAATCTCGCAATTCATCTTCTGATATTCCATGAAATGTCCACAAATCGAATCTTTATGGTGTGGGGATGAGTTCGGGTGTAATTGAAGCCATGGCCTTGCGAACAGGTTTTGCGGCAGGTTTTCTGCCTTGTCGTTACCTTGGGATCTTAACGGCGGGTTGTATGACTCGTAAAAGTAGTTGGGAGTGTATTGTTGAGGCTTTCAGTAAACGTTTGTCGAATTGGAAAGTAAAGATGCTCTCTATTGGTGGACGTTTAACGCTAATTAAGTCTGTTCTTGGAAGTGTTGGCATCTATTGGATGTCTTTATTTAGAGTTCCTGAACTTGTCATTGACAAGTTGGAACGTATGCGGGCTCAGTTTTTTTGGGGTTGTCAGGATCAAGAAAAGAAATTAAGTTGGGTCTCATGGAAGAATGCTCTTGCGGTCAAAGAGAGAGGCGGTCTTGACATAGCAAGTCTTAAAGCGCTGAATTTGGCGCTTTTACTTAAGTGGAGATGGAGATTTTATAATGAGCCAAATGCGTTATGGTGTAAAGTTATCAAAGCTATGTATGGAGAGGACGGGGGTTTTTCTAACAACAGATCGGCTCGACTTTTTAATGGTACTTGGTCTCGTATTATAGGTACTGTTAATTATCTTCATGATAATAATATTATTGATTTTAATGCTATTCGATATGAGCTAGTCAGACAGGCTAAAATTCTGGACCGATATTTGGTTAGATAATGAAACATTATCTGCTAGATTTAATCGGCTCTTCCGGTTAGATGTGGATAGTACATGTTTGATTAATCAGAAATGGCGTGATCATAGTTGGATGTGAATTGGAGAAGACAGTTACGAGGTGGTGTAGAAATGGAACAATTTGAAAATTTGAAGTTGCTTCTTACTAATATAAACGTTGGTGAAGGGAATGATAAATTGTGTTGGTCTTTAGACTCGCAAGTGGAGTTTTCGGTGGCAGGGGCTCGAAGGTGTATTGAAAAAAGTATTCATCCGGGTATTGAGGTTAATTTTAATTGGTGTAAAATTGTGCCAATTAAAGTTAACATTTTTATGTGGCGTATTGCGTTGGATCGTCTTCCGACTAGACAAAATCTGTCTAGAAGAGGTTTGGATATTCCTTCTATTGCTTGTCCAAATTGTCAACGTAATTTAGAGTCCACCGATCACTTGTTTTTTGGTTGTACCCTTGCGAAGCAACTTTGGAAGAAAGTGTGGTCGTGGTGTAATTTGGTGGATGTGGACTTTGGTAGTACGTGTCAACATTTGTAGGATTTTATCGACAATTCTTCAAATGTCAATAATAGGAAGTTGAAAGTTCAAGTTATTGGGTATACGACGTGCTGGTTGATTTGGAGATATAGGAATTCTATGTTATTTGATAGTGGTAGACTTAAAAAGTCGATGTTGTTTGATAGTGTTCGGTTGTTTTCCTTTTCTTGGATCTCTCATCGAAATTGAAAAATTAAGATTTCATGGGAGGACTGGTTAAGAAACCCTATTTGTATCTTTACTTAGTCTAGTATTTTACTAGACTCAAGTGTTCTTTATATATTTGTTAGTGTGGAGGTCCTCGGGCGGGTGATGGCAATGCCGAAGCTCGACCTGTTGCCTTCTTTTGCTGTTAAAAAAAACATAATACTTTCTATCCTTGCTACTTGCGTCGCTGCACGTCAACTCATTCAAATATAACATTCCTATTTACATAACGAACCGGGGAGATTATCCCCCAAAATACATATCCATAACAAACGATTCCTCTAAAATTCTATAGGGTATTTCACTTAAGCACCAAATCGAGTGACCACTGAATGAATAAACCACAAACCACGTAACATTAAACTATATAATTGAGGAACACTTACCACACTTTCGCACCTTCCACGTCAACATGATTTGACGAACTTTGAATGAGATTTCCTTTCTTTGTTGACTCCAAGCTACTATCGAACTCCCTCTTTTCTCCACTTGATAACGCTTCTTGGATCCTTTGATGAATCACCTTCTCCACATTCATAGCAATAAATTCTCTTAGAAACGTTCCAAGTACTCTTCCGGGACAAAACTTCCCTATCAATCTACTCGCGAACTCCTTCCATGACATCTAGTACCATATTCGCTTTTCCAAACTTTCGCACATCACATTCCTCCACTATGACGTCTCGCCTTCAATAACCGGTATGCAAGAGTCATCATATCATTCTTCATTCGCTTACTATCTTCCAGCACTTGCTCAATTTCACGAACTCGTCGAATCGTGACCTCCGCCTCGGAGCTTCCCAATTACGCATCGGCTTGCACGACATGAATGAATTGAGCGAACCTCCTTTCTTTTCTTCCGATTCAGAATCACTATCTCCTCTGGTCGAGAGCTTCTCAGCATCAGCTTTGCTACCCGAAGAACGACTAGACATACTTAAATAGTCTATTATTCATACGGGAGTTGAAACCGCCGCCTTCATCATAATGTTGAGGCCTTCCATATCTATAATGAAGAGGAAAGGGGACAACATGTCTCCTTGCCTAACTCCCCTCGACATCGAGAATTCTTTAGTAGGACTTCCATTAACCAATACGGAAGCTCTCGCGGAAACAAGAAAACCCATGACCCAATTTCTCCATTTAGAACCGAAGTTCATTTGCTCCATCACCGAATCAAGGAAACACCAATTGACCGAATCAAGGCTTTGAAAAAGTCCACTTTAAACAACAACATCTTTCTATCACTGTTTTTAAACCAAGAACATAGCTCGTTAACAATAAAGGGGCCATCAAGGATGTTTCTACCTTCAATATAGGCAGACTGGGTACCATCAATACAAAAGTTGATGCATTTTTTAATTATGATGGCAAGAGTTATGGTGATAATTTTATAAATGGCCCTAATGAGACTAATGGGCCTATAGTCATTTAAGGACAAAGGGTCTTTCTGTAGGAAAACCTAGTAGGATTCACATGGCGGAACTTGAATCCCACATACCGGACCACTACTAATCAATGAGATCACAAGAAGAAGATTAAGAACATTACCTTTAGATTGCTAAAGAATGATCCACCTCTACTGCACCACCTGAACATGCTGCAAGACCGCGTTGTACCAACAAAGTATCACACAAAGACTTGTGTGTGTGTGTGTGTGTTGTATTCGAAGAACAGAAACCGAAACCCCTTGGGGTTTTGGTTTTCAGCCGAGAGAGAGGGATGAGGGAAGGAGGTGTCCAGGGTTCTTTTGTGCTGTAATGTGTGTAACCCTTAAACCCTAACCTTAGTCCCTTATTTATAAGGGATTAAGTTACCGTTAAGTCCTTAGAGTTTAATTATGTTAAATCTCATAATTAAACTTCCTATTAACACTTAAGACCCTTAGACTTTTACTAGTTAATTAATTAACTATTAATTAACTGTCCGTTAAATATTTAACTTAATATTTAACCTTCCTCTTAAATAATAATTAACTTATTATTATTTATTCTCTTCTTTATAATTAACTTAACTAGTTAATTATTCCACACAACTTACTTTATTCGGTTGTCCATTATTGGGTGTGTAGTGGTGTGACCCTTTAGTGCCTTATAACATTGGACACGGTGACACGTGTACTTACCTGTGCACATAAATCCTTCAAACTCCCACTTGTGTAAGTTAAGTATCACTTACTGATCATCGTTGGCCTAAAGTGGTCCCAGCCAGACATTTAGGATAACCACGTTATAAGAACTCTTACATCCAGAGATAATATTCATAAATGAACAACACTAACAGATTTTCCTTTCGCATCATGATATTTCTTAATTTGAGTAATAGACATGGAGCAGGGATCTTGTTCTATATACTCGAATTTTCTCGACACTGATTTCGACTTTTTGCAGTAACGGATTACCGAATGATCTAATCATTCTCCGAGCGTGGCCACGCATTTCAGTAGTCTTAATCTTCGAGCGGCCATGAAATATCTCTTCTAGTTAAATAAGGTGCAAATTCCATCTTGACAATTTGCGTTATCTTGCCCACGACTTCCGCTATCTTAGTCAGGTTCCTTATGATCACCCTTGTATGAAATTGAGAATGTGTTGCGGTAGAGGGTCGAATACCGGTAATGGAGAATAAAAGTTATGAAATTGATCGAGGTGATACAAAGATGGTTGAAAGAATACTAAGTGATGGTATAAGTGACCAACTGATGGTCAAGAATCGGTAAAGGTCAGTGTGACCTTAAGTGGAGGTACAACTCTCGGGTTATTTGGGGCAAATTGAAAGTTTGGAAAAAACGGGAACGATTGTTAAGGAAACAATAATGAGTAGAACCGAAAGCGATAAGTCGAGGATGGTATCCCGTGATTAAAGGATTTGTTAGTTGAGAGAATATGGTGGACTTTATGCAAAAGTCAGGATTAGTCGATTTGTGATTAGTTAACTTGGTCAAAGATGGGTTTTGACTCTCGTTTCGAATGACTAGTGAATGATGAGAGCATAATGTATCGGTTGTATGTATGTGAAAGAATTAATGGAATAATTAAAGGAATTATAGTCGGATTATGCGACTTTGACCCGTTGGGTGTTTAGAATTGAGTTTGGGAATCGAGTATATGATTATTGATGGAATATAAATTAAAGGTCGATTGTAATGGAAAGGAGGATTAATGGAATCTCTAGTGAATGAAGAAATTGTTAAGGTATAGTTGACTTTGTGCTTAAGTCAAAGGTTAGGCGATGTTGGGAGATGGCGACTTGGTCGAGGTTAGACTTTGATACTCGTCTTAGTCAATTAGCTAATTGTAATGGCTGTGTCATATCATTGTTATGAATAAAAGGATTGATTGAAGAATTGAAAGTGTTATAGTCAAATTATGATAATTTTGACCCGTTTAAGTATTATAAGTTTAAGATTGGGTTTTGACTGTTTGGACCTATCGGGGTTAAGCACGTGTTTAAATGAATATAGTGACGGGTGAACTGTAATGGGGAAAGTTCGATTGTACCCAACACAATAGAATCGGAGCAGAATGCTCAGTCGAATGTGGGTTGGAAATTTTTGAGTGATTCCGGGGACGAAATCCTTTTAAGGGGTGGATAGTTGTAACGACCCGAAATTTGCGAATAAATAAATTCCATGAAAATATGATAATTAAGGATAAATCGCTTAAAGAGCGGAGGAATTGGTTTCGTGTCATTTGGACACCGTATGAGAAAGTTATGGACGAAACCGTATCGAAACAAGGAACAAAAACTGCAGCCTGTCTGGTGCAGCGAGTTCGCGGCGCGAACTAGGTCCTCGCGATCGCGAGGATCGGGCAGAGAATTGGAGTTTTCAGAGATCGAAGTTCGCGACCAGTTAGCGACGCGAAGGAGATCGCGACACTGGAAGTTCGCGGCGCGAACTCTTGGTTCGCGGCGCGAAGTCTGTCAGACACAACATTAAAGTCGGGTTTTGGCTCATTTCATGCCATCTCAAACCCTAGTTTCTCTCCCAGCGAGTTTGTATACGATTTTGAGTGCAAAGGGTCATTTGGAGCTGATTTCTTGGTCAAATCTTGTGATACTTCACTCCTAGTTGAAGATTAAAGGTATATCTTCACTCCTTTGAAGTTGTAGCTTTAGATCTATGGATCTTGAAGCTTGGGTTTGAAACCCTAGTTCTTGGGTTTATGGTTAATGATGAAATAAATGTTGTATACACTTAATAGATGGTATTTTAACAAAGGAAACAAGTGTATGGTTAAGATTTGTAAGAATCTTAAGATTTGGTAAAACCTAAGGTTTTGGAAATCATCCAAATGGGGGGAAAGTGTGGTTAAAGGATTCTAGTGATAAAAAGGGGTTATTATTAGTAGTAATTGTTGTTGATCGAGTTGTGATTAATATGATAGGCTTTGGTGAAGTCTTCCAGCTTGTTGAAGCAAAAGGATTGGGTGTGAAGAACACATTTGGAGCATTAAATGCTAAGGTGAGTACATGAGACATTTAAACTGAGTACATAACAAATTGTTTTGAAAATACATTTGATATTTTATGAGTCTTTATTAATAAATATTATGATAAAGATAGTGACTGAAAAGATAAGAAAGTAGGTGTATTGTGATACTAGAATAAGCCTAGTATGATTGATAAATTTAGAAGTAAATATGATAAACTAAAGTAATTATGAAGTCTTTATTAATGAACCATAATAAAAAGTTATGGAGTAAAAGAATGTATATTGAGTCTTTATTAATAATTATATATTAGTAAGGCAATTGGAAATGATTTGATAAGTAATGAGTATTTATTGGTAAGAATTACTAATAAAAGAAAAGAACCAATATATATGAGAATGATTATGATGTGACTAGTAATAGTTATGTATTATAGTCAACGAAGAGATAACAGTATTATGGTACCGATAAATAAGAAATGTATCTTATGAAATAAGTGAGTATGGACCTCCTCGGGTTCATAGACGTAGTAGTAGATGTTGGTAGCTTATAATCGGGTCCATGGGACCATACATGTATGTTCACACTATGTTGAACTAACTATATATAGTTATTATTAGATAACTAACTTGTTTGATGATTTATGTGATAGCCGAAGGCTTTGATTGAAATAACTGTTGAGTTATGGTAGGAAGGAGATGATGTGATGACGCGGGGGACCCCCGGTCATGAGGTGTGGAATGAGGGGCAGTTGGGTGGATTCTCATCGACTCATCCTCGTTAGTAGTCTTGCTAACTGGACGTATTCCGGCGAGTAAGGCAGGTATCGGTAGATTGGGCGAATCCCTCTTGCCGGTATCTTGAAGCTTATTAATGGCGATGGATTTCGGTTAATATGCTAATGTGAAACTTATTAATGGTGATGGATTTCGGTTAATAAGTTAACGTGAAGCTTACTAATGGCGATGGATTTCGGTTAGTAAGTTAATGTGATTCTAGTACATATATGTTTATGTATTAGGTATGTTTGTGCTTCTAGCTAGTTCGGGGGCAACCCGATAGCTAGATATGAATGCTAGGAGAGCAGAAATCGATAGTGTCACAATAGGGTGACTAGACGGTATTGATGCAGTATATATATATATATATATATATATATATATATATATATATATATATATATATATATATATATATATATATATATATATATATATATATATGAAATGATTATTATTATTGGGGTCGAAAACCCATGTATCTCACGAGACTATTTTGTCTCATGTACTCTGTTTGTTTTGTGGCTGTGTACTCAGGTACAGGTTTGAAGTGATAAAAGGTTGCACTAGAAGTGGCCTAGAGATGTTTAGCTTTTAGCTCGGGAGCTCGTAGGTAGAACCTTTGCCTATGGTTTTGATATACTTGGCGACACCGTATTTTTGTATACTCTGATAAAAGTTTTAAAGTTTTTGTTAGACTATATTTTGGGCAACATGGAAGATGTTGAAAAATCGTATTTTAAATGTTTTAAATGATGTTATAAAAATACGGGTGTTACAACTTGGTATCAGAGCTATAGTTTAAGTCAATTAGGTTGGATGTCCATCCTAGTCTTAGACTGTAGCTATAGGAATGTAAGATTCCTTGAGATCGATAGGTTGACCTTGAAACTTGATGTTAAGTAAAGGGTTGGAACTAGGGGACCTATAGAAGTTGTTATGAAATGTGTGAAGGGTTTCAATAGATACTGATTGACCACTTGGGTCAACCTCCTAGTCACTTGGTTCGAACCATACTGACCAAGAACATGAACTTGTTCTTGACCGGTTAAAACCAACTAGCTGATTTAATCCCTAAATGCGGAACTGAGATTAAACCTAATCCTTAAACCCTAAAGGATTGGGATCTTGGAAATCTAGATTAGATTAACAATGGAAAAAACCTTGTATGAAATCCCAAACACACACACACTTGTGTGTGTTTCGACCAACACCAAGAACCCTAGGGTTCTTGGGTTCGAATTCGGCCAAGAGGGGAGAAGAGAGAAAAGGGTTTTCTCAAAACATACCCTGTTGTTTGCTTAAGATAGATCCACTGATGATGAACAAATCGAGCGATCTTCTAGTTTATCTAAGCAATGAACTTGATCTTCAAGAACTTGAAGAACATGAAGAACACCAAGCTTGGTGTTCTTGGGAGTGTTCGGCCGAAAAGGGGGACAAAGGGGGGAGGGAATTCGTGTAAAGAGGCAAGGAATCAACCTCTAGGGTTAAGTCATAAGCCTCCTATTTATAGGAGAAAATTTTACACTTAAAACCCTTTTAGTTTAATTAAGATTAACTTCTTAATTAAACTTTCTTTTTACACTTCCATCCCTTATAGTTTTAACTAGTTTATTAGTGTTTCACTTAACTATTAAATGTCTAGTATTAATACACTAATAATTCGGTACCCATATACACGAATTATATACTTGTATTTATACTTTTAATAATTAATTATATAATAACCTTTATATAATTTATACAACAATATTATCCAATTACTATATGATTTAATAGCTTTAAATCATATCATGGATAATCTATAATTAACACATTGTATATTTACTCAACTAGTAAATGTACAAATACTTGTATTAAAGTTAAACTAATCTAGTAATAAGTCAAACTTGACTTAATACTTAACTTGATTCATAATGACTATTATGAATCACTCCTCTTCGTTGTGTCGTTGCTTATCTTGCTCGTATTACATGCACTCACCGGTGTGACCCTTAAGTGTTTCGTAGGCATGGATGTATCATCATAGGTTGACTAACTGTGCACATAAATCCTTCAATGTGCAATGTGAAGTCTTTTGAGACCGTAAGGCATTTGTATGATAGGGTCGACACCTATGAGAAATGCCATGTTTCGATCTAATAGTATTGTTTTTGACTGTTGAGTCGGCCGTTTGAATCTTGTTGGATGGATATGTCGGTATGGCGAAAGAAGGAATGTGAAAAGTGGACGAGCTCCACTAAATTGGGAAGAGTTATGAATGAGGATATGAACCAGATTTTGGATAATCGAATGAATGAGGGTAGGTGGAATGATTCCAATACCCGTATGAAGGAAGAGTCATCTAATGGCGAAGTCCATGGTGAGAAGTATCTACATAAAAAGGTGACAAGACCTAGTCGGAAGAAATGGAAGGATGTTGTATAGGGCCTTCATAGCGTGTGAAGCTGTTGTGTGATTCGGAGGTCACGATTTGGTGAATTCGGTAGATTGAGCAAGTGCTAGAGAGTAGGAACCGAAGGAAAAATGATGCGGTGACTTTAGCATCACCATTATTGAAGGATGAGGCGTTGACACGGTGGAATGTGTTGTATGAAACTTTGAGAAAGAGAGCACGGTGCAAGATGTTGTGAAAGGAACTCACGAGTGAGTTGAAAGGGGAAGTCTGTCCGGAAGAAAATATAGAAGGGGGGGGGGGGATTCATGATGCAAGCTCGGAGACCTTAGGTCAAATTGATGATTATGTGATTGTGGCTTAATTGCTTATCTATTGCGTGAATTGGTGCTTACAGAAAGTAAAGATGGGTCGTATGACGTGGGATTTATTTTAGGAATAGTCTTCCCGGCTAGTATGTGTATAGAAATTATATATTGGGAATGATATAGACCGGTGCGTCACAGGTGGTAAGGATATAAGGGTTGATGCTATTATGTAGCATAAAAGGATGAGATGCGAGATTGATAAATGTTTTCAATAAGAGGATGATGGTATAAAGAAATACTGAGTCATGGTAAGAAATGTTAGTGTGGATAGGAATTTTAGAAATGGAACTTGGATGTTCGGCGGAAATCCGGGTAAGTAATATAATGATTGTTATACGTGAGTGGTAAAGGAAAGAATTACTAAGGATTAGTGATGTCTTGGAACTCATAAATGGAAAACACGTGGAAAAGAATAAGTGTTGGGAATGACGAATTTTGATTGTCGAAAATGGTTGAATAAAAGTTGGCATATAACCATAACAAGTTTTGGGACGGGGTTCATGGATTCGATACTAAGGGTAAGAAGGTAATAATTGATAAAATGTCATAGTAATGCTATGAAGGTATATGACGTAGAGTAGTGTGAGACTACGGTTGGGAAAGGAATAATCCTAAGTCTCACGATGTATAAAAGTGGAACATCGAGTATTGAGCTATTGGGTGCTAAGTCGTGGGTCGCGAGTGTAGACCGGAGTTGATTGGTTGACTCAAAGATGACCGGGTTGGCCGGTGAAATATGGTTAATGGAATAGATTGGTGATTGCCCGGTGGCGACAAAAAGTTTTGGAAATTTGGTAATAAGGAAATGAATCGGTTAAGGGTGGTCAATGTATAATTGAAACGGTAAATAATAATCGGAGATTTTAATAGTTTACCCGCGGGGTACAATGCAGGTGCATTATGAGATGGCCCTTGAAGGCATATGAAAATGGAAAGGTAATGATATATGAAACGTGTTAAGTAGTACGTCCAATGGGAAATATGCTAAATATGAAAGAAAATGATAATATGATATTATGGTAAAGGTGCTAAAGTGCATGGTGAATAAGTAGAAAATTTAATTGTAAGATAGTGGTAAAGCTATGTGAGGTGAAAAGATGTCTACTTGTATGGTATGCAATATAGAATGATGAAAAGATGATGTGGTAGTTCGGGGAATTCCCGGTTACTATGATGTTTGAGGGTGGAATCGGTTGGGCGAATCCCAATGGTTCCATTCCGTGATTTGAGATGTTCCAGTCACTGTGACAATTTGGATCTTGATGGATTGGAGGCCTTCCAATCATCTTGATGTGATAGTTTAAATACAAATTGTTGTGTTAGTATAATACTGTTTTATATATATATGTGATGAATGTAGAACATGTGGTTAATGTGTATGGTTATGACTGTATGATAAGTGAGAATTTGGTTGAAATGCGGGTTGCATTTAAGTCGTGTATGTGTATAGGGGATGCCTACGATTTATAGAATAGGAGGAAAGAGAAACTCCTAGTGAGCAAATTATTATTTGGTAATCAAGATGTAGTAAACTTGTATGAAATTGAGAATGTGTTGCGGTAGAGGGTCGAATACCGGTAATGGAAAATAAAAGTTATGAAACTGATCGAGGTGATACAAAGATGGTTTTAAGAATACTAAGTGATGGTATGAGTGACCAACTGATGGTCAAGAATTGGTAAAGGTCGGTGTGACCTTAAGTGGAGGTACAACTCTCGGGTTATTTGGGGACAAATTGAAAGTTTGGAAAAAACGGGAACGATTGTTAAGGAAACAATAATGAGTAGAACCGAAAGCGATAAGTCGAGGATGGTATCCCGTGATTAAAGGATTTGTTAGTTGAGAGAATATGGTGGACTTTATGCAAAAGTCAGGATTTGTCAATTTGTGATTGGTTAACTTGGTCAAAGATGGGCTTTGACTCTCGCTTCGAATGACTAGTGAGAGATGAGAGCATAATGTATCGGTTGTATGTATGTGAAGGAATTAATGAAATAATTAAAGGAATTATAGTCGGATTATGCGACTCTGACCCGTTGGGTGTTTAGAGTTGAGTTTGGGAATCGAGTATATGATTATTGATGGATCATAAATTAAAGGTCCATTGTAATGGAAAGGAGGATTAATGGAATCTCTAGTGAATGAAGAAATTGTTAAGGTATAGTTGACTTTGTGCTTAAGTCAAAGGTTAGGCGATGTTGGGAGATGGCGACTTGGTCAAGGTTAGACTTTGATACTCGTCCTAGTCAATTAGCTAATTGTAATGGCTGTGTCATATCATTGTTATGAATACAAGGATTGATTGAAGAATTGAAAGTGTTATGGTCAAATTATGATAATTTTGACCCGTTTAAGTATTATAAGTTTAAGATTGGGTTTTGACTGTTTGGACCTATCGGGGTTAAGCACATGTTTAAATGAATATAGTGACGGGTGAACTATAATGGGGAAAGTTCGATTGTACCCAACACAATAGAATTGGAGCAGAATGCTCGGTCGAATGTGGGTTGGAAATTTTTGAGTGATTCCGGGGACGAAATCCTTTTAAGGGGTGGATAGTTGTAACGACCCGAAATTTGCGAATAAATAAATTCCATGAAAATATGATAATTAAGGATAAATCGTTTAAAGAGCGGAGGAATTGGTTTCGTGTCATTTGGACACCGTATGAGAAAGTTATGGACAAAACCGGGTCGAAACAAGGAACAAAAACTGCAGCCTGTCTTGTGCAGCGAGTTCGCGGCGCGAACTAGGTCCTCGCGATCACGAGGATCGGGCAGAGAATTGGAGTTTTCAGAGATCGGAGTTCGCGACCAGTTAGCGACGCGAAGGAGATCGCGACACGGGAAGTTCGCGGCGCGAACTCTTGGTTCACGGCGCGAAGTCTGTCAGACACAGCATTAAAGTCGGGTTTTGGCTCATTTCATGCCATCTCAAACCCTAGTTTATCTCCCAGCGAGTTTGTATACGATTTTGAGTGCAAAGGGTCATTTGGAGCTGATTTCTTGGTCAAATCTTATGATACTTCACTCCTAGTTGAAGATTAAAGGTATATTTTCACTCCTTTGTAGTTGTAGCTTTAGATCTATGGATCTTGAAGCTTGGGTTTGAAACCCTAGTTCTTGGGTTTATGGTTAATGATGAAATAAATGTTGTATACACTTAATATATGGTATTTTAAGAAAGGAAACAAAAGTAATTATGAAATCTTTATTAATGAACCATAATAAAAAGTTATGGAGTAAAAGAATGTATATTGAGTCTTTATTAATATTATGTATTAGTAAGGCAATTGGAAATGATTTGATAAGTAATGAGTATTTATTGGTAAGAATTACTAATAAAAGAAAAGAACCAATATATATGAGAATGATTATGATGTGACTACTAATAGTTATGTATTATAGTCAACGAAGAGATAACAGTATTATGGTACCGATAAATAAGAAATGTATCTTATTAAATAAGTGAGTATGGACCTCCTAGGGTTCATAGACGTAGTAGTAGATGTTGGTAGCTTATAATCAGGTCCATGGGACCATACATGTATGTTCACACTATGTTGAACTAACTATATATAGTTATTACTCCCTCCGTCCCTAAATAAAGTTCCCATTTGTGTTGGGCACAACATTTTAGGAGATAGTTAGTGGTGGGGTATTTGGTATTACTTTTGAATAAAATATAAGGTTTGATTGGAGAGAGAAAGTGTTTTAAGAGATAGTTAGTGGTGAAAGTATTGGTAATAATATTATTATATTAAGTGGGTCCCTTAAGTTTTAGAAATGGGAACTTTATTTAGGGACAAAACATGAAGGTGAAATGGGAACTTTATTTAGGGACGGAGGGAGTATTAGATAACTAACTTGTTTGGTGATTTATGTGATAGCCGAAGGCTTTGATTGAAATAATTGTTGAGTTATGGTAGGAAGGAGATGATGTGATGACGCGGGGGACCCCCGACCATGAGGTGTGAAATGAGGGGCTGTTGGGTGGATTCCCATCGACTCATCCACGTTAGTAGTCTTGCTAACTGGACGTATTCCGGCGAGTAAGGCAGGTATCGGTAGATTGGGCGAATCCCTCTTGCCGGTATCTTGAAGCTTATTAATGGCGATGGATTTCGGTTAATAAGCTAATGTGAAACTTATTAATGGCGATGGATTTCGGTTAATAAGTTAATGTGAAGCTTACTAATGGCGATGGATTTCGGTTAGTAAGTTAATGTGATTCTAGTACATATATGTTTATGTATTAGGTATGTTTGTGCTTCTAGCTAGTTCGGGGGCAACCCGATAGCTAGATATGAATGCTAGGATAGCAGAAATCGATAGGGTCACAATAGGGTGACTAGACGGTATTGATGCAGTATATATGTATATATATATATATATATATAGACAGCGGTTCATGCGAGAACCACTAAAATTGCGAGAACTGCGAGAACCTATTTACAGCCCTTGGATATGTAGATGAGTGGTTAAGCTTGAGAGGGGTCTAAATGTAATTAAATGAACAAATTTAGCCTTCAAAAACGTGTATAGAGGGTATTATAGTAAAATGAACAGCTAATTTAATTAATGGTATTAAAATAAAACCGTTTAATTTGGGATACATATCACGGATCCCTAAAAAGCAGGGATGTTGAAGAAATCGTTTACCCCATCTTCTCTCTTGAATACACATTAGTTCTCTCTCCATCTCACTAAAAAAACCCTCCATACCGACTTCTCTCTCCATCTCTCTAAACAACCGTGCTGAAAAAACCCTAGGAACTATCGATCGTCGGTAGTAAACCTTCACAGTGGTAGAAATCAATAACCCCCAACCACTGTTCTCCTCCTTCTCTGTATCCGATTTCGTTTTCTAACCGGTGAGTTTTCAGATTTCATTTTCGATTGTTGATTCTAAAAAGACGGTGATTGAAATTAAAATCCATGAGGCGGAGGTTGAAATTAAAATCCATGAGTTTTCAGATTTCGTTTTCGATTGTCGATTTCGTTTACTATGAAATGTGTATATGATTGTGAATCCTCATTGTGGCCTATTTTGACTATTGTTTCAGCGCACCATTTTGATGAAACTTCTATATTATGATGATGTCACGGTATGAATTTGATAACCTTTTCCTTATATTCTTTACAGTTGCAGCTTATAACGACTGTCACAATTTCGGTATATATATATTTTAAGGTCCGCTTTAAGTGTAAAATGGTATGAAATATGTAATTACCATAATGAACAATGATAAGTTATAATTATCAAAATGGAGAATCGCTTTAAGTGTACTGGTATTTTTATGATATTTTGCCCTTATTAATTAAATTAAATATATATGTAATGAAAAAGTTGTGTTTCTATCTTGTAGCCTGCTGATTACGAGCCCCCATTCTTCAGAGGTTGTACAGAGGAAGAAACACATAACTCATGGACCAAAAATCCTTTAAAAATGGAGGTTGGCAATGTCAACAGCAAGCATTTTGTGTTATCTCTCAAGGTGAGGAATTATGAGGGTTATAATAGTAATCTTAATTTTATGGTTTGATATAATAAAGTAATTTATAAGTTTCTTGATCATTACAGGTCAAAAGCGTGCTTGATCCTTGTGAGGACGATAATGTCAGTTTGGGAGCTGATTCAATGCAGAGAGATGAAGATAGTGATGCAGATAGTGAGGTGAAGTGCTAAATTTATTATTACTAAAATTGGACAAATGAGTGGGTTGAGTAATTCAAGGGAAGAAGAAAATTAAATGTAATTCAAGGGAAGAAGAAATTCTATAAACGAAGACGAAAGGTATGAATGGTGCTGTTATTGTTGCTTAGAAAAAGGGTTATAATGTTTTCAATGCTTTAGATAAAAAAAATAGATGAACAATGATTATGTAATTTTATTCATTTGTTCATTAGCTTGTTTAGCCATATTATTGACCCGTTTCAATGAAGTCAAGTTCTAATAATTTTCTTTGATTATGCAGATGTTGGAACCACATTTTGACATTGATACAATCCCAAATTTGAAAAAATATGAAGTCAGCGTTGGTAACTTATGGATTATGAAGTCAACGTTGGATCCTAGGCATCCGACAATTGTGATGAAAGTGATGAACATAGATTGATGAAAGTGATGAACATAGATTGATGACAGTGATGAACAATGATGGATTTTTGTTAAGTAGTTTATTGGTTTGTAATTTTGTAATTTGTTGATTTATTAATAATTGTTTTCATTAGTGATGAACAATAATTTTGTTCATTACTTATACATTTGTTCAATACTTAATTATAAATTTAGTTAGGATTTTGCAAATGTATTCATCATTGAACACGTATAATTTTGTAATTTGTTCATTACTTGTACTATTATTATTGTTTCACAATGCATTCATCGTTGAATGAATTATTTTGTGTTCATCATTAAACACATTAAAGATGGTTAAAATGGTAGTTATTATAATGCGTTCATCAATGAATGTATACGAATTTCAAGATCTACGAATCTGCAGAATTATTATGCTAGAAAATAGCATGGAAGTTACGATTTAATTAAGGAAACTGAATTTGATATTAATTAAAAGATTTTTATAGTTTTCAAAAGACTATAATGCCCTTTATAATTAAAAAACTAATTAATTGAAATGATTGGTCAGAAATGGTTCTCGCAGTTCTCGCAATTTTAGTGGTTCTCGCATGAACCGCTCTATATATATATATATATATATATATATATATATATATATATATATATATATATATATATATATATATATATATATATATATATATATTGGGGTCTAAACCCAATGTATCTCACGAGACTATTTTGTCTCACGTACTACGTTTGTTTTGTGGCTGTGTACTCAGGTACAGGTTTGAAGTGATAGAAGGTTGCACTAGGAGTGACCTAAAAAATTACTTGGTTTTTATAAACTAACGGTTTATAAATTCCACTTTTAATTTTGTTTTTATAAAACTTGGTTTTATAAACTAACTGTTTATATCGCCATTACAATTTAAAACTTGGTTTTCTAAACAAACTTGTTTATAATTACCATTATTAATCATACCTTGGTTTTCTAAACAAATTGTTTATAATTACCATTATCAATTATTAAAACTTGGTTTTCTAAACAAACTGTTTATAATCACCATCTTTTTATTTCAAATAAGGTAAATTAAAGAAATAAAAAAATACATGCAATTATTTAAAATTGCTTATGTCATAACCCCAAAGACTTAGTCTTGTGTTTTGTGTAATTTTAATAAAAATTAATTTCCGAAAATTAAAAAAATATTTAAATAAATTCGAAAATTTTAAATAAACACAATGTCACTTCTTTTGGGTTATGTTATACTAATTAAATAAATAAATAAATTAAACTGATAATTATAAAATTACCCATTATAACTGATTTCAATTTCCCCCTTAATTTTAAGATTATCTTGATTTTAATAGACTTTAAAATCAGTTTTAATTTAAATGTTATTACCTTTATTATTATAGTCGACAATAATAAAACTTGTCAAAAGAATAAACTTTTGACACCCGATTTGATCCCACGTACCCATATACCCGAAACTGAGCCTTAGGCAAACGAAACTGGGTCAAATATATAATGAGGGAAAAACTGGGTCATAAAAAGGACCAAACCGAGACTCGGTCTGGTTCGTTTCTCCTAACCCGCTCGTCTGAAACCGAGTTCGACCGTGGCTCGGCCTTGCTCGGTTCGGTCGAACCCCTTTCCCCCTTTTTTATTTTATTTTATTTTATTTACGGTAATAATAATAATAACAAATAAATAAGTATATTATATTATATATTGTGTTATTCTAATACCAAGAATAACACAACTTTCCTTATTTCGTCTAAAGCCTAATTTGTCCAATGATTCACCAAATCTTGGTTAATCATTTACTTGGACTAATTTTTCTAGGTTTTTACTAGACAAAAAAGAAACCTAATTCTTTTCATCTTGAAACCTATTCAATCCAATTATTCAAGAACTTTGAACAATTTTCTTGGATCAAATTACTAGGTTTCTTTTTAAGATAAAAAAAACTTTATAATATATATATATATATATATATATATATATATATATATATATATATATATATATATATATATATATATATATATATATATATATATATATATATATATACGAAAATCGAAAAACAAGGAGGGAAAAAGAAACCTAATTTCTTTATATCTAAAACCCCATTCAATCCAATTGTTCATAAACTTGAACAATTTTCTTGGATTAAATTTTCTAGGGTTCTTTTTACTAAATAAAAAGAAACTCAATTGAATCTCATTGAGATTAGTAGTAAGCTCTGATACCACTGTAGGAAAACCTAGAAGGATTCACATGGCGGAACTTGAATCCCACATATCGGACCACTACTAATCAATGAGATCACAAGAAGAAGATTAAGAACATTACCTTTAGATTGCTAAAGAATGATCCACCTCTACTGCACCACCTGAACACGCTGCAAGACCGCGTTGTACCAACAAAGTATCACACAAAGACTTGTGTGTGTGTGTTGTATTCGAAGAACACAAACCGAAACCCCTTGGGGTTTTGGGTTTCGGCCGAGAGAGAGGGATGAGGGAAGGAGGTGTCTAGGGTTCTTTTGTGTTGTAATGTGTGTAACCCTTAAACCCTAACCTTAGTCCCTTATTTATAAGAGATTAAGTTACCGTTAAGTCCTTGGAGTTTAATTATGTTAAATCTCATAATTAAACTTCCAATTAACACTTAAGACCCTTGGACTTTTACTAGTTAATTAATTAACTATTAATTAACTGTCCGTTAAATATTTAACTTAATATTCCTCTTAAATAATAATTAATTTATTATTATTTATTCTCTTCTTTATAATTAACTTAACTAGTTAATTATTCCACACAACTTACTTTATTCGGTTGTCCATTATTGGGTGTGTAGTGGTGTGACCCTTTAGTGCCTTATAACATTGGACACGGTGACACGTATACTTACCTGTGCACATAAATCATTCACTTTCACCTTAGCATCGAGCGAAATAAAAGAAGAGTTACACCCATTAAAGAATGGGCCCCATTGTTCAAAATGTTTAACAGCGCTCATGACATTGTTTTTTATAATCTCCCATTGGGTTTTGAAGAATTTAAAAGATAACCTATTAGGACCCGGGGCCTTTTCAGACCCACAACACCAAACACCATGTTTAACGTCCTCAATGGAGAAATCGGAATCCAAAAAACAGCGCCAGATATCAGGCAACTTGTTGAAACGAGAACCAATAATTTTTGGACGATTCCTCCACTTATCTGTAAATTTCTCAGCAAAGAACTGAAAACACCATTTTTTTATATCATCGGGATTAGTAACCCACTGCCCGTTGATCAAAAGACCATTCATCCGGTTCTTGTTTATGTGAAACTTAACGTGACCATGAAAATAACTCGAGTTCTCATCACCGTCAACGAGCCATTTAATTCCAGCCTTTTGCTTTAAGTCAAGGCAAGCAATTTTCTCCAGATCAACAATACGATTAAAACAGTTGGAACGGTATTCAATCTCATGAGGAAGCCGAGATCTCGATTCGACAGCTTTGTCAATCTCATCCAACCATTGTTTACAGGACATGAGGTCTCTATTCTCTTTAGCAAAATCCAACTCTCTTCATTTTTAAGTTGCCCCTTTTAAAAACTTTAATTTAGCAGCAAGGTAACAATCATGGCAACCGTAACCCTTAAAATCAGGCCAGGTACAAGCAACCATATCCGAAAACCCGTCTCTAGAAATCCAAGTGTTGAAGAATGTAAAGCGCCTAGGCCCAAAGTCAACAATCTGAGATTGAAGAATGATAGGCCTGTGATCCGACAGATTGTAAGATAAAGCGGTAACAACAGAGCCTGGGAAGCTGTTAATGAAACTGTCACACACCAGGAACCTATCCGACTTATTTAATTTACCCCCATCCTCTTGCCTGAAATAAGTGAACTTTGACCCACCCATTCTAATGTCGTGAAGACCATTAGAAGTGGTGAAATGGTTGAAATCATCGGCAGTTAAGTTACAAACATTAGAATTAAGACGCTCGCTAGGAAACCAGACCGCGTTAAAATCACCAGTGAATAACCATAACGCGACATTGGAAGATTTCAGCAAAGATAATTCTCTCCGTAAATTCCTTTTATCAGTAACCGAATGAGGACCGGAAATATTAACAACCACCAAATCCGAATTGGATCTCAAATCTTTACCACAAATAGCCAAGAAATAACGGGACTTGGAGAATTCAAAAACACTATATTCCCAAATAGTAATCAGATCGTCGGATCTACCGGTAGCCTCAACAATCTCAAAATCGAAGCTATTGTTATACCAACGGTTTCTAACATCAAACTGAAGAGAAGAAGAATGACTCAATTTAGTCTCTTGCAAAAAGGCAAACGATATATGATGGGAGGAACATAGACATTTAACCCAACTCTGATTGTGAGCTTCACCAAGACCCCTCACATTCAATGAAAGACAATTCATTGAGAAACATTGTGAACTTTGTTGTTCCCCAAAACGTCGATCAAAACTTCATTGTCAATCTCGATATCGACACCCACCATCTTACCTATCTCCACTGTTTTTGACAGTTGCGGAAGTGGAGTGGAAGACACGATCCATCGGGAATACCAACAACGACACCCGGATTGCCTTCATTTGGAAAAGACGAAGGCACAATGGTTGCGCATCGAAACCAAGTCACTCGAGCCTCTTTTTTTTTTTCAAATCATTCTCAGTAATTTGAAATTCCAGATCATGGGCCACCATATTATTGAACAAGGGCCCAAAAGAATTTGGGAGCCTCCTACCACAAGAGTTTTACTGGCCCAGCAGTAAATGATCCAATACACCCTGACCCAACAAGCTCAGAATTGAGGTCCAACAACTTATCAGTGGGACCCAAAGGAATCTTAGCATGGGAATGTGGAGAAGAATTAATTGCATTTTCACCCGCCGTACAATGGGAATTAAAATTATTATTATTATTATAATTGGCGATTGAGGTTTCCCATGCACAGAAAACACAAACGATGACGAAGGAGCATCGTCCACCGCCATGCACACGCCGGGCACCGCTTCAATCGGAATTTCAGGCGCCAAGTCTTCCATATTTTTTCTGGCGCCACCATCCCATGTGCCAGAAACACCGTCAGAATCGCTATCCAACACATTATCATCGACGGACCGATTACGCTCTGAAGATACCACATCCTCAATACCAACGTTAAACGGGTTCATGAAACCATCCTCCTCAACAATACCAATAGAGAACTGCTTACCTAGACCACGATCAATAACAACAGATTCATTGATAATCGTTTTGGACTTAGTAAGAAAGAGGACGTTAGTATATGATAAGTCCTCGTTCTTCCAAACATCATCGTCATCACCAACGTCTAAGGGCTTCCCAAGACGAGCAATGATTTTGCCAAAGTTTTCACGCGATCTGAACTGTAAGGGGAGACCAACGATTTTTACCACCACCAATCGGTTAAACTCCCATTGCGAGATAGAGTCACCCCTTTTTAACCATCGAAACTAATTATTCCAAAGAACGTCATTACTCAAAAAATTACTAGCAACGACATCGTTGTCGAACCCAATGAGTGTGCAGGGGCCGCCATAGCATCGACACCGGTGTCGGCAAATCTGCTGATATCGGACTCCTTCATTGGCATTTATTGTCACTAACAAGAACATAGCATTTCATTGTCATCATTTCTTTTTCATTTTATGTTTTAAACATAAAACATAGCATTTCATTTTTTTTATATAAAATTATCCAAATAATTAGTTTATAATGTCATATTGTTAAAAATTCCAATAAAAAACCCTATTAATAAACCCTATTAAAAACCCAATATAATACCCAATACAAAAACCCACTAGAAAAAACCCAATAAGAAAAACCCACTAGCCTTAAAAAGCCTAACATCCCTTTTAAAAATCCAAATAAAAAAGAAACCCTAAAACTTCTCATCGTTTTCAAAGAAAAAACATGTCATCGGAAGCCGCTGCAGCTGTTTTTCCGACGACAAGGTATATTTTTCTCATTTCTCCAGTATTATAACCGTTCAACGGCTCCTTTCCCCTTGAAATCACCCCCACAACCCCGTGCAAAGTCGTGGCCATGGCCATCGATCCTCCACGAGAACCCCCTCACAGCGTGGTGGGGTGGTGTTCCGTTTTGCTGCACGTCATGGCACGCAGCCACCTCGGCACCACGCCCACGCCATTAGACACGTACCGACTAGCCTTACTAAATTTATCCTCAATAGAATCTCAATGATCTACATTAATTATAGAAGCACCAATTAATTTTTTTTGAAACGGCAGAAACTTTTATTAACTCAAAGCAAGAATGATCTTAGCTCCACACCCCACCAGATTAGTACTTGAAGTTCGTTTATTATACTATATGTCACTTGTGTATAAAATTTGTTACACTCATCGTCACTACTGCCGTTAAATATTTTAAATTACCAAAATACTCTTTTGGCCTTTTTGTAATAAAATGAAGATAAAGGATTGTGAATTTAATAAGTGATAAATCATAGGGACCTTCTGTGAAATTTTGCTCTATTAATTGATTTTTTAAATTTTTTTTGATCTTTTATTTATATTCTTCCACTACATTCAGACTCACCACTCACCTATATCTCTTTGAATTCAAAGCTCAATTAATAATCATTATCGTCGAGCCACAAAACCCCCTGAAAAATCGATACATCCTCAACATGTACCTCAAGTTGTCTTCTCTAGTTGTTCCGTCGTCGGTGACGTTCTATCGGCATGCGTGTGCAAAACACCAACTCCTTTGGCGACGTGCATCAATTGTCTGAATCAGTTGTCTATTTTTAATTGGTGGATTCCATGTAATTTGATTCAGACAATAGATACAGTTCTTCAGAAGAGTTGGTGTTTTGGAGACACATGCCGATAGAACGTCACTAGTGACGAAACAACTGAAGAAAGCAACCAACGGTAGGAGTTGGGGATAGATGGACTTTTTAGGGGTTTGGTGGCGTGACATTAATAGTTATTAATTGAGCTTTGAATTCAAACATATATAAGTGGGTGGTGAGTCTGAATGTGGTGGAATAATATGGATAAAATAGAGAAAAAAAATCAATTAATAGAGTAAATTTCACGTATAGTCCATGTGGTTTATCACTTATTACATTCACGGGCATTTATATTCGCTTTATTACAAAAAGGCCAAAACGGTATCTTGGTCATTAAAAAAATTAACAGCAGTTTGGACATGGGTGTAACAAAGTCTATACACCAGGAACATCCAGTGTAATAAACGAAGTTCAATGACTGAGGTTGTAACTAATGATATACCACTGAGACCTTCCATGTAATTTACTCTTCATACTAACTTTTAAACCTAAAGAGAGATAAAAGCATCTAAGAATTCAGATTAATTTTTAGCATTAGCAAGTAGGGGTGAGCATGTGGCGGTTTGGGGCGGTTTTAAATTAAAACCAAACCCTGCCCCGAAAGTTCGGGTTTTAAAAACTACACCCCGTTCGGTTTCGGGGTTTTCGGGTTTTTCGGTTCGGTTTCGGGGTTTTTTTTCGGTTTTTTATTTTCCTTTAGATTTACCAATTTGTTATCTTAAAAATTAAAATTATAATTCAAACTCTCAAACCTTAACATATTTCGTTATAAATAAAAAGACAACTAGTAAGTTTAATATAATGTAATAAAATTAATAATAGAATATTATTATTTAAAAGATAACTAAACGTCAAATCTTTTACTCCCTCCGTCCCTAAATAAAGTTCTCATTTCTCTTGGACACAATATTTAAGGAGAAAGTTAGTGGTGGGTTTATTGGTAATAAATTTGATTAAAATATAAAGTTGATTTGGAGAGAGAAAGATTGTTAGTGGATAGTTAGTAGTGGGGTCCATGGTAATTATATTATTTTATTAAGTGGACCCCATCAACTTGTGAAATGAGAACTTTATTTAGGGACAAAAATTCAAGGTGAAATGGGAACTTTATTTAGGGACGGAGGGAGTATAATATAAGAATATTTTTATAAAATTTGAAAGATATATCATGGCGGGACGGGGCGGGGTTTTCGGTCAGGTTTTTCATATGCCCCGGAAAACGCTCCAAACATTCGGGTTTCCAAAAATCAAAACCGTTGACATCGGTTTTTCAAATGGTTCGGTTTTTTCGGGTTTTTCGGTTTCGGTTCGGTTTTTCGGTTTTTATGCTCACCCCTATTAGCAAGAGACAAATCCCCTATGAAAATTGTATCATCCGTACATTGTAAATGAGACACTATCGGGCCACGGGATGGAAGACGGGCAGCATGAAAATTACCTAGTGGATGGTGGGGATATCAATCATTGATACACATAGCATGGATGACATTCTTAGGTGGAGCAATAATATTGCTGCAATATGTTGTAGTTTTAATCGAACAGGTTAAAGTTTTTGTGGCTTCCGTGTTTTCTGTTTTGTGGTATATTTGGAACTACATAAAAAGTGTGATTTTTAATCGGGAAAATTATGCCCTTGATTCGGTTATTTGTGAGGCCCAAGCTCAGGTGTTTTTATGGATTAAAGATAGAACTCAATTAGAATTAGGTTGTAGTGGTGCAGATTGGTATTTGTTGTGTAGTAAATTAGTAATCATTTTTCTTTTTGTAGTTTTTTTTATGCTTGTGTAATCTAGCTCTTGCTGGTATTTGTTTTCTCTCTTAATGAAGTTTTTATTTTCTTTCTTTTAAAAAAGAAATTAGTATTGATTTGCCATGTTGAGTACATTTAATGAAATCATAATTTTCTTTTTAAAATGCATTCATACATCTCTTAATCATAATTTCTGTAATATACTTCATTGATATTTATTTATACATTTTTTTTTGGAAAGTTCCGGGTTCAAAATTTACATTATTTATACTTCTCAATCATAAATATGAATGATCCGTCAATTGAGAGGTTGTGGACTCAAATCTCATATAGTAGTTTATATTGGTGTGAAAATATATATCGTTTAAAAGAATAAAACTTAAGTCACGGATTCACGGTAATCCAATTTCAAGTGAAACCAAATAATTTATTTGTAAAACTGAGTTGGTTTCGAAAAATCTAATGCTTACTTATATTTGGTAATTTAAACAATCTTAGTATAGAAATTCTCAATTAGAATATGTTAAGAGGGGAAAAAAGATTGAAAAAGTAGGAAGTATATTGATCGTTATTAAAAATAGTTTGATTAAAGCTAAGTTAGTAAAAACAGATAGAATTTTTATGAATATATAAATATAGGATCTGTTGTAACTCATATTTGAGAATGGTTGATTACCATTTAACACCATCATAAGTACTCATTATGTACATAAAGTGTACAACCATAGGTTATCATATTCTACCTTATAAATAGTGGTGTTATGTACTTGTATCAATTGTATCTCTAGTATCTCTAGTCTCTCTTCTATCTTTGTATCACTTGTATCATGTCTAATGAGAATGTTATTGGAGTATTTGATGTTTCTACAAGTTGAGCTGTGTTGTAAGGTAATTAGCTCAACTCAACAAGGATCATAACAACCTTCTCATTAGATATAGAATCATGATATAAGAACATAAGATAGAAGAGATACATAAGATAGATAGGGATACTAGAACTACTACATGACACCCCTATTTATAGGGTAAGAGTTGGTAACATAATGGTGGTAGACTTTATGTACATAAAGTCTACTTAGGCCTCTCCTAACCCTTACCCATCACTAAACCCATCAGTAGCGTCACGTCATCACATCCTTACTGACACGCTACTGACACGGTCGTGCCAACCCTACCCATCACTAACCCATCACTAAACCCATCATTTCCACACCATCATTTTTAATTAAATTAAATAATTATAAAATAAATAAATTATATTGATTTAAAAATACATTAATTAAATAAAAATATGATGTTAAATTAAAAAAATTACATTTATAAATATATTAATTTAAACTTATTTTTTTCTAAAAAAAAAGTATTATATTTTTATTCCTAAAACAAATATATAATTTATTTTAAAATTGAAAAAACAAATATAAAAAAAAAAGAGAAAAAAAGCAATTTTTTATTAAAAAAATGAAAAATGTACAAGCTTTTAAGCTTGATGTACAACCCCAACCCCCTCCCCTACCCCTCTTCCTTTTCCCCCTCCCCCTCTCTCTCTCTCTCTTCCCCTCTCTCTTCCGGCACCCACGACGCCCAGCACCACCCCGTCCTCACCACGACAGATTGCTCACGACGGCCCGCACGACGCGTCCGTGCCAACGGCGTCGGCGGGCGACGGCCAAAAAAGCCCCACGACGGGTGCCAAGGACGTGCCGTTGGCACGGGTCTTATGAAGGTGTTAAATCATAATCAACCACAAATATGAGTTACAACACTCCCCCTTGGTTGCTTAGATTTACGCCGATCATAGTTGTACTTCTTCGTCTTATATCTTCAGATTTCGTCTCATTAAAAACCTTATCAGAGAAAAACCCTTTGGGACAAAAACTCTGGTCGAAGGACATAAGAGTGCAATCTGGATGTCTTGTGCGAGGTAAGGAACCATATACAGTGTGCCTCACTAAAACCTTGTTTAGAGAAAACCCAGTGGGACAAAAACTCTAACGAAGGACAAAAGAGTATGTATAGTGTTAAAGAGATCGTCTGTCAAGGGCTCTAAATAGAGTATGATGGATGGGGATTAATAATCAACATATATTCCCCGTCATTTCTGAGGTCCAAATCTTGAACGCTTTGGAAGTTCAATTGGAACATTGACCAAACACCCAAACACGCGTAAATGTGAGACGTCGAGATCATATCCAGTTACCAGCTGGTACGCATGAAGTTATTGGGTGCCCATGGGCCTCAGACGGACCAATGCATCAATGTGCAATATCGCATAACCATATATATAAAAAATGGGGCATTTTGGTGCGCATAACCAAAGTTCTTGCAATTATTTGTATTCATTTCATAAACGCTTCCGCAAGATTAATTTGAGAATGAACGGATATGATCCCGACGTCTCACATTTACGCGTGTTTGGGTGTTTGGTCAATGTTCCAATTGAACTTCCAAAGCGTTCAAAATTTGGACCTCAGAAACGACGGGGAATATATGTTGATTATTAATCCCCATCCATCATACTCTATTTAGAGCCCTTGACAGGCGATCTCTTTAACGCTATACATGCGAATTGTGACATTGATGAGACAATCTTCCCGTCGTTAGGGGGAGATTTTCACGTTAACGTTGATAAGGAACGACGTGAAAGAACGTGACATGTACTCAATTTGTCTCATATGGATCTCCCGACTGCACATCGTGATAAGGATGTGCACAAACTTCTAAGTCTATAAAATGTTGCTAATTAGCTACCAGACGCATTTAATGACTTAGCAAATGTCACGAGATCAAATATACCCGCTGCAAATGTGCCTGCAAGGAAAGACGTCCCTGTGAGACGCCATGTTCCGTTTGAACATGTTGCATCGGTCGAACCCACCGTGCAAAGGACGCTACCATTGGCTGTCCAGTCCGCCGCTCTTCCCAATAAAAGAGGAAGACCGGTTCGGTTCCAAGCATGGTCTGCCTCAAATGAGGAGAAATTCTGTTGTATACGTTTTGCCACACCGGATCATTAAGGATCATGGGAGTGTATTGGAGAAGCGTGTTCCTGATGAAACACCAATTTCTCATCATCCCGATAATATCAAAATATATGTCGAGTATGCTAGCTTAGACGATATTTTGATGCAAAACGAGACTGTCATTGATTATTTGCTCATATACGCAGTGGCCACTGACATTATGAGCAATGATGACATGGAACCAAGTACTACTGTTTAGTACAATGAACTGGTCTATGGAAACACACAATCCAGGTAAAATTGGATTCCTTACCGAAAGGATGAGTGTTTGGACTTGTTGCTCCAACACTACCTAATGTTAAACTAGCTGATTATAAATTGGTATTCGTAAGGAAGTGTAATGAGAATAATGAGATTGTATGATACACAACTCGCCTCGTGGCGCTAGGCTTCTCTCAAACCACCTGGTATTGATTTCGAGGAGATATATTCTCCCGTAAGGGATGTTATAACGTTCCACTACTTCGTCAGTTTAGTAGTTTCCGAAAACTGAATATGCAGCTTATGGATGTAGTCACAACCTATCTTTATGGGGATCATGACACAGAGATACACATGAAAGTCCCCGATGGACTTAAGTTTCCTGAATCAAGTAGTTCTAGACCACGGAACACGTTCTCGATACGACTGAGACGATCACTTTTTGGATTAAAATAATTCAGACGGATGTGGTATAACCGTCTAAGTGAGTACTTGATCAGACTGAGATATTTGAAGATTTGAATATGCCCATGCGTGTTTATAAAGATATCCACTTCAGGATATGTTATTATTGAAGGATTTATGTGCACAGTTAGTCAACCTATGATGATACATCCATGCCTACAAAACACTTAAGGGTCACACCGGTGAGTGCATGTTATTCGAGTAAAGATATGTAATGATACAAGGAAGAGGATTGATTCATAATAGTTATTTATGAATCAAGTTAAGTATTAAGTCAAGTTTGACTTATTACTAGATTAGTTTAACTAACTAATTAATACAAGTATTTGTACATTTACTAGTTGAGTAAATATACAATGTGTTAATTATAGATTATCCATAATATGATTTAAAGCTATTAAATCATATAGTGTTTGGATAATATTATTGTTTAGATTATATAAAGTTTATTATATAATTAATTATTAAAAGTATAAATACAAGAATATATTTCGTGTATGTATATACCGAAATATTAAGTGTATAATACTAGACATTTAATAATTAAGTGTAACAATAATAACTAGATAAACTACAAGGGTTTAATGTGTAAAAGATAAGTTTAATTAAGAGATTGATCTTAATTAAACTAGAAGGGCCCTAAGTGAAAGTCCTTCTATTATAAATAGAAGGCTTGGGGTTCCCTTATTGTGTTACACCCAAAAAGCCGAAACCCTAGCCTCCCCTCTCCCTTGTTTCGGCCGAATAGAAGAAACACCAAGTTCTTGGTGTTCTTCGTTCTTCGTCTTCGTGTTCTTCAAGTCTTGAAGATCCAAGTTCATTACAAGGATCAACTAGAAGGTCGCTCGTTGTGTTCATCATCAGTGGACTAACTTAAGCAAGATTAAGGTATGTTTTGAGAAAACCTTTTCTCCCTTCTCCCCTCTTGTTCGACCGAAACCAACCAAGAACCCTAGGGTTCTTGGTAGTCGACGAACACACACAAGTGTGTGTGTGTGTGTGTGTTCAGGTTTTCGTACAAGGTTTCTTCCATTGGTAATCTAATCTAGATCTCCAAGATCCCAATCCTTTAGGGTTTAAGAATTAGGTTTAATCTCAGTTCCGCATTTAGGGATTAAATCAGCTAGTTGGTTTTAACCAGTCAAGAACAAGTTCATGTTCTTGGTCAGTATGGTTCGAACCAAGTGACTAGGAGATTAACCCATGTGGTCAATCAGTGTTAATGAAACCCTTCAGTGGTATCAGAGCGTTGGTTTAGAGATCTAAACTAGATTAACAAAGTTTTTTTGTTTGTTTAATTTTAAAGTTTTTTTTTGTTCTATCTTCTTCTTCTTAGATCACGAAAAGGGTAAGAACCCTGGGACCAAGCATGTTAAACTAGTTAAGTTTAATTGGTCAAAAGGATTCTAGAAAAAACCCTAGAAATTTCGTGTAAGGGTAAAAGAACCCTAGGATCAAGAACATTAAACTAGTTTAGTTTAATTGATTAAAAGGCTTCTTTTCCTAACCCTAGTGTATTCCGAAAAATTATAGAACCCTAGGATCAAGATTGACAAAAATTTTGATCAAGAGGATTTTTTCCTTAATTGTTTGATCTTCAAAATCTAGGATCAAGTATGTTAAACCAAGTTTTGGTTTAATTGATCAAAAAAGATTCTTTCCTTTTTTCTCAAAGATTTCGTGATCAAGGGGTTTTCTTGGACACCAAGTTTGTTAAACTATCCTAGTTTAATTGGTGGAAAAGTTTCCTAGGCTTTAAGGATTTTTTCGAAAAAAAACCCTAGATGTAATCTAGAACCCTAGAACATTAAACTAGTTTAAGTTTAATGATTTAAAAGAATTAATTAGATTAATAATCTAAAACCTAGATAATTAAACAAGTTTCTGTTTAATAGGTTTAATTATTATTTTAAATAGGTTTGTTGAAACTAGTTCTTTAAACCTAGAAATCTAGACAAAGTTTATTGTCTAAAAGGTTTAAATTAAAAAGTCTAAACAAATTTATTAAAGTTATAATCTATCCTAGGATTTGAACAAAGTTTATTGTTTAAATAGGATTGATTAGAATTAATCTTTTAATAAATGATGTCTTTGATCAAGAAAGTCAAAACCCTAGTTTTGATTGATCAAGAACAAGATTAGGGTTAGACTAATTAATGAGAATTAAAAGAAGTGTTAATTCAAGAAATTAACAAGATGTATTTATTTATATATATATTCGGATTTTAAATATTTAAAAGTAAAATGAATTTTAATAAATAAAGTAGTTTATACGTATTTTAATTAGATTAAGTTAAAATACATACGTATAAATTAGATGTAATATTCTTATTAGAATGTTACAAGTTTATTTTAAAAGAAATATATATGTACATATATTAAATACAAGATTAAATGGAATATTAAAAGATAATGTTATTTTGATCTTAAAGGCTAATAATATAACTAGTCTTCTACTATATATGGAGCCTAATTTTGATTTATATTTGTCCACATGTCATTTTCCCATTCGCCCTTAATGATGACGTGTAATTGATTGAAAATGCCACTTGTCCAATACCAAAATAACACGTAAATTCCATTTATCACATAACTTTTTATTGACTTCCCTTAATAACAACCCACCCAATCACAAGGAGAATCCCAAATCATTTTTACAAAACAAACCATTCACCCAATAATATTAACAGATTTAAAAAGTATTTGTTCACAATTTTAGCCATCAGTAATCCCTCCCATTCATCCCTTTCATCTTTAATTTCTTGAAAAAGAATTAATTTCTAAAAAGGATGGTTTTGTTAACTTTCATAAATAAACGTCATTATTAATGACAAATAAAAACTACAACTATATTGATCTTTTTTATTTGTTATTATAACATGTATAATATTTGTTCATTAATATTTAAACATAATGCATACATCTAAAGAATTTGCAAGTGCTCTCACGCATGAAATGGTTGACATGATCAATGAACGAATTCTTTCTTTAATTTCAGTAGACCAAAAGATATACGAGTCATCAGACTTGGTTTCTGTTGCAGATGAAGATGATACCATGTTTAGCCTGGATCTTTACACCATCGATTTCTTGAACAATATAAATATGTCAGGTGTCCCGCATCATAGGTTGAAGTTAAAGATTGGCGCTCCAGTAATGTGTATGCGGAACTTTGATCAAAAAGCAGGATTATGCAACGAAACTCGACTTCAGATTATTACGAATGAGAGTCAATATAATCGAAGGTAAGATCATATCTGACGGCAAAGTTGGTACAATTTACGTTATCCCTCGCATAGTTATTAGTCCTTCCGACAGCAAGATGGCTTACAAATTGAATCGGAGTCAATATCCTGTTCAAGTTTGCTTTGCTATGATTAATAATAAAAGTCAAGGTCAGACTTTATCGCAAGTTGGACACGTGGCTTCAAAAACCATTATTCTCATATGGTCAACTGTATGTCGTTGTATCAAGAGTTAAGAGCAAGAAATGATTGAAGGTTATTTGTTGCGACAAACATGGAAATTACACTAATTAACAACAAATGTCGTTTACAAAGAAGTTTTATTTCGTCTATAAACTACATATAACATTTATTGATGTATCAAAAGTTGTTTCTCATTATTACAATTATGAATTGCTATGTTATTTAAACAATATCAATATTCCGTTATTTTCCTACATCTCTCTCGAAGCATGCCCGCCCAGTCGGGCGGGCTTTGAAGCTAGTTATTGTATAAGTTGATTATATAATTAAGACTAGAATGTACAAAGTTATGATTTTATTATAACTAGATAATTGTACAAGTTAAGATTATATGATAAACTAGAAATATACAAAGTTATATATTAGTATTATAAGGTGTATAAAGTTATAAGTTATTATAACTAGATAATTATACAAGTATGATACAAGTATTTTAAAAGTCATGTAAGATACTAGATTAATGATCAAGGTTAAATAACAAGATAACTTTAGAACCTATATTTAACTAGTAGGTTTAAAACAAACTAAGAATTATTATATATAGTCTTTATATAATAAATTTATTAGTTTCACCAAATATAGACCGGTGATTGTGTTTGCTCAAGTTCCATCATGGTTGTTGGAGCTAGTGGGAGCTACACAAGAAAATCACAAAGTTTATGAATGTGTCTTTAGGACATAAGCTTTGGTGAAATCTAGTAAGTCAAAGCAAATGTTTGATTTCATTATTAGACAGATGAAAAACTAGGTGTGTTAAACTAGATTTATGATTCAAGTTTATGAATTGTAAAAGAATTAAAAGTTTAACATAAGTGTTTAAGTTTTTCAAGAAAGATAAAACAAGTAAGTTTTACTCTAGATAAGGTTTTTCACAAAACCTAGTAATACGTCTTGTACACCTTGTTTTAGGTATACATATAAGTCGCACAATTCTTGAAACTATAAGTTTTAAGAAAAGTTCTTAAGATTTAAAAAGGTGTCTTGCTGAATTCTTGAATTCACAAGTCACATATTTTAAACAAGGATTAAGATTGGAATAAAGTTTAAGTTTAGTTCAAGACTTAAACAAACCCAAGAAAATCTTAGATCTAAGTACTATCCACCTAATGGAACACCTCACTTGTTAAACGACATTCATATTGTAAGGATAAAGAACCTTAGATATGGATTCAAATCATTGCGAGTGTTAGGGTGCGTAAGGTTCTGTGATAATCGGGAGTCCCGGCGCAGAACATCGCACTGTCTTAGATGGTCTGATCTACTTTGGTGATAATCGGGAGTCCCGGCCCAAAAAGTACTTGAGTAGAATAAACATACTAGACTTTATTACTAACTTAGAAATGTACAATTAGATTGTACAAGGTTGTAATAAGATATAAGTCTAAAGATTCCACGACCCCTAGGAATCGTGTTAAGTTTTGATACGATCGGTAAGGATGTTACCTACCAGAAATAACATGTCTCGTCGGGAAGTGCCCAAACCTTGCGGCGAGAATGTGAAATATGGATCCTAGGCCTAAAATATTAATTATGGGTTTATAATATATTTTAAAGAATGTTTATTGATGATTACTAATTAAACTGGGTTTGATTTGTAGATGGCAGCAACAAACACAACGATAACCTACAACAAACTCTCGCGATGTTTCTTTCTAGGAAAGAAAGAGTTGACTGGGTCAAATTTCCTCAATTGGAGACGTGATTTTAAAATCATGCTCAGACAAGAGAGGGATAGGATTGACCGAGAAAGAAACGTGTTGAAAGCCTCTGCCGAAGATGCAAAGAATGAACCAAGAAAAGCATTTTACGCTTGTAGGTCGTTGATTTCTTGCAAGATGGCTAAGGGAGCATTAATAGGTGCACATGTCATGAAAATGAAAGTGCACATTGATCACCTTACTAGACTTGGTCACCACGTGCCATTGCAGTTAGCAATTGACACTGTACTCAACTCATTGTCAGATGACTACAAAGTCTTTGTAGCCAACTACAGCAAACGTAATATGGATAATTCCATTCCCGAGCTACGATCCATGCTCCAGGCTGTTGAGTTGAATATTAAGACCAATTCTAAAAGGAGTCGCACAACTGATGATAGCGATGAAGAAGGGCATGGTGGTAAAGGAAAGGGTAAAACCAATCCTAACCAAGAAGTGCCTAATGGTAAAGGTATCAAACGTAAAGTCAAGAAGGTTAAGCCTAACACAACGTGGACCGAGAATCGGTGCTTCAGGTGTGGTGAGGCTGGGCATTGGAAAAGGAATTGTCCAAATGGTGCAAGTGGTGGTGGAGGAAACGCAAGTTCCTCAGGTAACACAACCACACTTCTTAATCACTTTTAAGATACTTGTAAAGTACGTTACGAGTAATCTAACTTTTGCAATCGTTTATTGCAGGAGGAGATGGAAAGTGATAATGACCGGCATGAGATGGTGATGATCCCACGAGCACCAAGTTTTTTATAATTCAGTATTTTATGGATTCAGTAAAATAATTTCATTTTTTTTGTTGGATAATTTTTATTATGTTAAAACAAGTTTTCTTTGGTTTTAATAAAGAATCCATGGTTGAATTATATTGTGTGCATGTGTGATAATTACACTAGTCAAGTTTTATGACTAGATTGTAAGTCAAGTTTTTGATTTACTTTATATTTCATGTTTTATACTTGTTTGATTGTTGTATGATAAATAATGTTTTAGATAGCTCAAATACTTAGATACTAGAAATTAGAAGTTTCTTCTAAAAGTATTTAAGAGTTTTTATGGAAAGCATAAAGTTCAAAGTACATTGAACTTATTTAAAACATCTTAAGTAATGGTTACTTATGATAGTAAGTTTTAAAGTATTAGTATTAATATAGTATGATTATATTGGATATAATCAAGATAGACTTTAAAGAGTATTATTACAAGTCTTTTATACTTGTAATAAAGGAATTTAATTAAGTCATAATTCCTTAATAGGAATAATTGGATGTTCGAGAAATCCAAGAGAAATGACTTACACATTAAATAAACTCTTAAAAGGAACAAACTATATTAGTGTATTTAAAAATTAAAAGGTATTGTTGCAAGTCTTTTATACTTGTAATAAATACAATATTTAATCAAGTCATAATTCCCTAATATGAATAATGGATATTTGAGAAATCCAAGAAATGACTTTGGCATTAAATAAGATTCTTAAAAGATACTAATACACTTAAGAATTGGAAGTATCGTTTCAAGTGTCTTGTACTTGTTAGATACAGTAATCAATGAAAGTCATAATTCCCTTAAAAGGAATGTTGGATATTCACAAATCCAAAGGATGACTTTGATAATTGATTAATTCTTAAAGGGTTAAACTATAAGTTTTGACTAGGTCAAAAGAAGTAGTTTAAGTGATGCTTAATTTCCATAAAATTTAGTGGGAGCTATGACTAACATATTCACTAGAGGTGCTAATGAATATAGTAAAGTTAGTTAGGACATTAACAACAAGGTTTTACCAAGTCGTTAGCCAAAGAGTTAAGAGAAATAAATGATCATTGATTAGATTATTGCAAACCTAATAGCGTGGTCACAAGTCTTGTGACTAATTATTGCATATCTAATAGGATGTTCACATTCCAGTGAACAAGTTAATCATTTAAGGAAATTTCTTTAACTAGTAAGAATATCTACAAATCAAGTAGCTAAAAGAGATTTAGTTACTAGGCAAGTTTTATAGATTCAAGAAACTAAAGGAGTAATTTTCCAATCCTCCCATGTTTACGGAATCATATAAAAAGGCAAGACTAGAATATGTTCTAAGTGTTGCATGAACAATATCTAGCAAAGAGAAAAGTAATAGTATTCGTAAATACTCGTCTTATATCTTTAGTTTAATAAAAATGACTAACTGTAATTAGTGATAAAAGTTACAATTAAGAGTCATTGAGCAATCAACACAAACGCAAAGAATAAGTAATGATCCAGTAATAATTCAGTATCTATGTCCAGTGAGGAATAATACATGACTTAGTATCATTCTTATTCAGAATTTGTATGTATTTCAAACATCCATGAATAAAAGTCTATTTATTCAAAAAGATATAAATCCGTGACTACTCGTCTTGGTGGGAACCTTGATGGGACGTTAACGTCATCGCGGTATTTGGTGGTAGATTCGAAGAACTCGAAGTTCTTCGAAGATAGCTACACAAGTTTTGTGTAACCCAAATATCGGTGATATTCTGTTGGAGCTCGATGAATATTGGATTGACCACCGTGATAATACTTCGTGGTTGAAAAATTCAAAAGTATTATTCACTAGGATTGTCCTTAAGCCTGAGGTATTTGGTCTGGGATACATTGACTAATGTGCTTTGGTTCGTCTTAGACAATTCTGAAATATGGTTGTCATACGAGGCTTTACTGGGTACAAAGGAATTTGTATTTTGAATTGAAATATAACAAGATGGTAATTGCACCTCCTATTTAGGAGAGATATTTATAGGTCCTTTGACGTGATGATAACTGCAAATTGCATGGCCATGCCCAAACGAACTGATTTGTTCTTTGTCGTTTATCACAACAGTTTGAATCAAGAAGTCATTAAATGATTTCGAATACAGGAGTTGATATTTTCTACCATGCTCGTATTCATTATCATAAATATCGTGATGTAAGGGATAAACCTAACATAGTTGCCCAAGAAGTAGAGTGTTCTTTACTAGGAGACGCTATTAAAGAGTGTTCTTTACTAGGAGACGCTATTAAAGAGTTTTTCAAGAAACTATACCTGGGTTACACAAAGCTGTTTTTATGGGGTTGGTTACCTACATGCCCATCTAGAAGGCCACTGTAGCTCGTATCATTAAGACAAAGGTTACAAACTTGCACAAGTGGGAGTCTGAAGGATTTATGTGCACAGTTAGTCAACCTATGATGATACATCCATGCCTACGAAACACTTAAGGGTCACACCGGTGAGTGCATGTTATTCGAGTAAAGATATGTAATGATACATGGAAGAGGATTGATTCATAATAGTCATTTATGAATCAAGTTAAGTATTAAGTCAAGTTTGACTTATTACTAGATTAGTTTAACTAACTAATTAATACAAGTATTTGTACATAAACTAGTTGAGTAAATATACAATGTGTTAATTATAGATTATCCATAATATGATTTAAAGCTATTAAATCATATAGTGTTTGGATAATATTATTGTTTAGATTATATAAAGTTTATTATATAATTAATTATTAAAAGTATAAATACAAGAATATATTTCGTGTATGTATATACCGAAATATTAAGTGTATAATACTAGACATTTAATAATTAAGTGTAACAATAATAACTAGATAAACTACAAGGGTTTAATGTGTAAAAGATAAGTTTAATTAAGAGATTGATCTTAATTAAACTAGAAGGGCCATAAGTGAAAGTCCTTCTATTATAAATAGAAGGCTTGGGGTTCCCTTATTGTGTTACACCCAAAAAGCCGAAACCCTAGCCTCCCCTCTCTCTTGTTTCGGCCGAATAGAAGAAACACCAAGTTCTTGGTGTTCTTCGTTCTTCGTGTTTTTCAAGTCTTGAAGATCCAAGTTCATTACAAGGATCAACTAGAAGGTTGCTCGTTGTGTTCATCATCAGTAGACTAACTTAAGCAAGATTAAGGTATGTTTTGAGAAAACCTTTTCTCCCTTCTCCCCTCTTGTTCGACCGAAACCAACCAAGAACCCTAGGGTTCTTGGTAGTCGACGAACACACACAAGTGTGTGTGTGTGTTCGGGTTTTCATACAAGGTTTCTTCCATTGGTAATCTAATCTAGATCTCCAAGATCCCAATCCTTTAGGGTTTAAGGATTAGGTTTAATCTTAGTTCCGCATTTAGGGATTAAATCAGCTAGTTGGTTTTAACCGGTCAAGAACAAGTTCATGTTCTTGGTCAGTATGGTTCGAACCAAGTGACTAGGAGATTGACCCATGTGGTCAATCAGTGTTAATGAAACCCTTCAATTATCGCAGTCTATATAGATGATTTTAATCTCATAGGATCCTCGAAAGAGTTATTTGAAACTGCTGAAATCCTGAAGAAGGAATTCGAGATGAAAGATCATGGGAAAACACGGCATTGCCTCGGCCTGCAGATCGAGGACCGTAAAGACGAGGTTTTTCCTCCACCAAGAGAATCACCGTAAAGGTGTTATGACGCTTTAGTTGCCATGACACAAAACTTCCATCTACTCCCATGGTCATTCATTCTCTAGACATTAAAAGGGACCAATTCCATCCAAATTAGGATGATGATGAGATATTTATCCATGTGTGTTCATCTCTCGGTGCAATAAACGCAATATTGTACTTGGTCCAATGTACTAGACTAGACATCTTATTTGTTGTGATATGCATGACTAGGCATAACAATGCGCCAACACGCCACCATTGAAGTGGTATTAAAGACATCTTTCGTAACTTTAAAGGCAGTACGAATATGGGCTTATTCTATCCCTACGCGTCATCGAGTGGATCAAGTGTGATTGATACTCGAGATAACACGACCCTTATCGGATATGCCGATGCAGTTTACTTATCAGACCTGCATAAGGGACGTTCCCAATCTGGTTATGTCTTTACCATAGGAAATGCAGCGATATCCTAGAGGTCTTGTAAATGGACTCTAGTTGATACTTCGACAAATCAATCTGAACTACTCGCGCTCGTTGAGGCGACTAGATAGTGTGTATGTCTTTGAGATGTAAGAGACCATATTCGAAGTAAATGTGGTTTGGCTTATGATCCCAGTTAACCAGTTGTCATATATCAAGATAACACCGTTGTTATCGATCAATTGAAACATGGTTATATCAAAACAGGATAACACCAAACACATCTCGCCGAAATTGTTCTTTACACATGAACAACAAGCATTTCAAATGATTGAAGTGCAACAAATTGGATCAAATAAGAATCATGCAAACTTGTTCACCAAGTCTATGCCAAAGTATACTTTCCAAAACATGTCAAAGCTATTTGACTTAGGAAAGTCTATGAGCTACATAAATGACATATATCATGCATTTAGTAGTGTACGAATAACGATTGCATCCTGATATATGCCTTGCACCCTGTTGAGTGCAGATAATGATTGCATCCTGATGTATGCTTTGCAACATGTTGAGTGCGGATAATGATTGCATCCTGACGTATACTTTGCACCGTGTTGAGTGAGAATAATAATTGCATCCTGACGTATGTTTTGCACCCTGTCGAGTGCATGTGAGGGGGAGCATCCCGATGAATGCTTGTGTACTCTTTTTCCTTTAGTTCAAGGGTTTTGTCCCATTGGGTTTACCTTGACGAAGTTTTTTAATGAGACACTAACCGTATCCCGCTCTCACTAAGAATTATTTAAGTCAGGGGGAGTATCCAGTTGAATACTTCTTAACCATTGTGTACTCTTTTGTCCTTCGTTAGAGTTTTTGTCCCATTGGGTTTTCTCTAAACAAGGTTTTAATGAGGCACACCATATATGGTTCCTTATATGACTCAAGACATCCCGGTCGTACTCTTTTGTCCTTCGGCTGGAGTTTTGTCCCAAAGGGTTTTCTCCGACAAGGTTTTTAATGAGGTGATTGCTTTATGAGTTGTCTGAAGATACAATACTTATTAACCATTGTGCACTCTTTTGTCCTTCGTTAGAGTTTTTGTCCCACTGGGTTTTCTCTAAACAAGGTTTTAATGAGGCACACTGTATATGGTTCATTACCTCTCTCAAGACATCTAGATCGTACTCTTTTGTCTTTCGACTGGAGTTTTTGTTTTAAAGGGTTTTCTCCGAGAAGGTTTTTAATGAGACGAATGTCTGAAGATACAAGACGAAGAAGTACAACAATGATTTGGTTTAAATCTAAGCAACCAAGGGGGAGTGTTGTAACTCATATTTGAGAATGGTTGATTACCATTTAACACCATCATAAGTACTCATTATGTACATAAAGTGTACAACCATAGGTTATGATATTCTACCTTATAAATAGTGGTGTTATGTACTTGTATCAATTGTATCTCTAGTATCTCTAGTCTCTCTTCTATCTTTGTATCACTTGTATCATGTCTAATGAGAATGTTATTGGAATATTTGATGTTTCTACAAGTTGAGGTAATTTGCCTTACAACAGGATCAATAATGTTTTCTTTTTATAATTAGAACACATTATTACGTATTAAAGAAACTTTGTTAAGTGTTTCATATATTTTATCACTAGGTTATGATCCGTGAAAAATCACGGACTGTCTTAATTTAACTGAACGTGATTTTTATAAAATATAAAAATATGTTGTTAATTGCATGATTATTACATATACAATAAGAAAATACATAATAGTACTTCTAAAACGTAAATTATGAAATATGGCTTACAAATTATATAAACATGAGAAAATTTAAGATCATATAATAACAAAATGATAAACATAGAATAACAAATAAAAAAATCTAATATTAATTGTCTGATTATTACATATAAATTGTTTGTATGAAAACAATACTTAAATATACCATAAATAAGTAACACCTAAACACAAGAAAATAAAAAGAGAAGATACATATTTTATCTTTATCACAAGTTATCATAATTTTGCCTTAAACTGATTAAAAATCACCAATATATGCAAATGTAGAAACGTGAGATCAAGATTAAAGTCTATAATCCAACCATAACATATTAATGTCAAATAGTTAATTTTAAAGTCAAACAGTTAATTTCAAAGTTAACAAAAATACAAAAAGAAAATCAAAGAGTTAATTTCAAAATTCTAACATTTTAAGGAACTTCAATAAACATACAATAAGATAATTAAAATTTAAAATTTTAAAAAAGCTAAATCATTTAAAAATAAACTCAAAACATAAACAATTAATAATACTTCGTATTGACTTTCAAAGTTAGAAATTTCAAAATTTAACCAAACATACAGTTTATATATTATGTAGACATATATGTTGGTGTTGACTTTAAAAGTCCACCAATTGACTGTTTAACTATGTATGTACAAATACAGTAAATAATACTTCCCCCGTCCCACAAAAAAGTTCTCATTTCTCCTTTAAATTTTGTCTCACAAAAAGGTTCTCATTTCTCAAATTTGAGGGGCCACTTAATAAAATTATATTATTACCAATGTTTCCACCAATAAAACACTTTCTCTCTCCAATCTAACTTTATATTTTAATCAAAAGTATTACCAAGACCCTACCACTAACAATCTCCTAAAAGCTTATGTCCATGAGAAATGAGAACTTTTTTGTGAGACATAGGGAATATATGAACTTCAATAGCTGTTCAAAAAAAATATATAATTCCTCCGTTTCAAAATAAGTGATACAAATTAGCTTTCACGTTTTTTGAGTCAAAAGATTGTAATGAAAGTTAAATTAGATTAAATTGGATAGTTAGTGAGTGATGAGTCTCACATATTATGATTAAAGTGAGTTTAATGATGTTTAAAAGTAAAAATAAGGGTAAATGAGTCATTTCACTTTATTAAAGCAGATAGTTAGTGGGTATGAGTCCCACTATATTTTACCAAATAAGGAAAGTTTCAAAGTGTATCACTTATTTTGAAACACCTCAAAATGGAAAGTGTATCACTTATTATGAAACAGAGGAAGTATATGAACTTCAATAAACATGCAATACTTTAAAAAAAAGTAGTTATAAAAAAAACAGTTCAGAAACAGATCCAGCATAAACAAAACACAAATAATACTTCTTAAGAAAAGAGAGGTCAGAATTACCTGGTTGAAGGTATAGATATTTGTATGTTCTTGATAAATTCTACTGAAATATAAATAGATGGATTAAATATGACTGGTATGTAAATAAAATTAACAGTACCGAATGACAAAACACTAAAAAAGTAATGAGAAGATACTAGACTATAGAATGACGAACATATTAAAATTTTAGCAAAATATGAAACTCACCAGGTTGCTGAATGGTGCCTCAGTTTGAATGAGTTATGCTAATGAACATTACGATTTAAATAGAATGAGTATAAGCTATAGATTAGTATAGAATTACCGAAATCAATGTTGATAAATAAGGAATACCTTAAATCATCATTTGTATGGAAGTTATAATTAATTAAACCGAAAATTCTAGAAAATAATCCGGTAATTGCGATAGTATTTAAAATAATGAAAAATCATGATGCAACGATTTCAAATTTGATATGAAAAAGGTATTATGTATATTTAAATTAAGAAAAATAGATAGTATTCAAACTTACGATAGTATTTTAAATTTTCCATGATTTCAAAATACTATTTAAATGAAAAAAATCATTCCTAAATTTGCTATGATTTCTAAAATCATTCCTAATATGTAAACTTTTCATCTATAGAAAATTATTAAACTTCTTGTTTATTTTTATTGCTATATTACCATTTTAAAACAATCATGCGTTGCTTATGTATGGATTTTGAAAGGTTGTTAAATATGATAAGTATAATTGCCCGAATTATGTTGAGAGATTTAGACCTCATTAATTTCTTACGGTTTTTAAAGAATTTTATAAATGGGCGGAAAAAAAGAGGTTGCCCAATAGAATGTTGCCATGTATCACGGTGGGAGTCTAAAAAAGCGCCATGTGGCACCCAAAAAGCTTCTAATATTATAATTATAGAATAGATTTTATGGGGTGGTTAAAAGGGATAGGATTTAGCCATCAAGAAAAATGAACATTGGTGATGAAAAGTGTCGATAGTTGGTGCCTTGGTGATAGTCATGGGACCATGATGTGGAACAAGAATAAAGTAGCTTTTCAAGAAAAATGTACCAATTATTAAATTATGGTTTTAGTTCATATTAATGGTAATTATGTTGTTAATGACAATTTACTTTATCTTTAGACTAGGTTATAACCCGTGAAGAATCACGGGCTGTCACTCTTTATACTGATCGTGAAGAATATATAATACAAAGTTTATTACCAGATTTAGTTTCACTTGTATTAGATTTGTAAAAAATAAAATAAAGATAAATTGGGTACCAAAACACTTAAATCATTTTAATAACAAAATATCAAAAACTGATTAAAAGGAAGTCCAACATTCAATGACAAATTATGAAAAATGTTTAAACAAATAAATCAAGATAAATTTCTAAAAACTTCTTTAAATACAACGTTTGAAGTTTTATTCGTCACACCGCCATCTTTATCTTCTATTAAAATCTTCAGTCCTTTTCTGCTTTTTACTCTAGATAAAGCCACATACAATTGACCGTGTGAAAAAACAGGCTCTCTCAAATACAGACCCACCTTCGACAATGATTGACCTTGACTCTTATTAATTGTCATAGCAAAGCAAATAGAGAGTGGAAATTGCCTTCTTTTAAATTTAAAGGGGATTTTGGCGTCAGATGGTGTCAAAGATAATCTTGATATAAAAGTACGATATCCAACATTGTTCCCAGATATAACAACTGCTTCTATAACACGGACACCCAAAGCCACAATCTGAAGTCTTGTACCGTTGCATAAACCATTTTTCTGGTCAATATTTCTTAATAACATAACGGGGACACCGACTTTTAAAACTAACTGGTGATTTGGCAATCCACCTATTTTAATACCATTAAGCACGTCCGGTGAGTAAAAACTATCGTCAAACCCTTCATTCAAAAACTCTTCAGCACAAATGCTATCAGAACTTAAATATTCCTTGGCTTCTCCGGGAAAAATTGCTAAAAAACGATCATTAATATCCCTAACAACTTCATTTTTAGGGGTAAGTATTGCTCTTTCTTGAAATAGCCAGGAGTATTTATGTTTTCTAGCAAAGAAGGATAAACAAAATCAATCAACGTACTTATCGGATCTGCAGATGTTGAAATTATAAGATCTTGGTCAATATCAATAATTGCATTACCATCGTTCGGCCCACCAATTTTGCCCTCGCCAATATCCAGAAGCCAATTTGCAAATGACGTGGTTTCTTCAATATCAGCTATATCACTTCCTACTGTCAACCTCATATTTTTTGTTAACGTTTTAACTTTGCAGCTTTGCCATATATATGAAGAACTCAACGATGCATTTACTATATCTTGTCTGCTCCCGTTTGGCACAACCGGTAGAATCTGTCTGAAATCTCCACCAAAAACAACAACTTTTCCTCCAAATGGTAGATCACTGTTCAAATTATTACCAGCTCTTAAAATATATCGAAGTGCTCTATCCAACGCCTCAAAAGCATGCTTATGAACCATTGGCGCCTCATCCCATATTATAAGCGATGTTTTTTTTATTAACATCGCCACATCGTTGTTTGGCGTTATAGAACACATTGAATCTTCATTAAGATAAAAAGGAATGTGAAACCGAGAGTGAGCAGTCCTACCTCCAGATAGTAATAAAGAAGCAATACCGCTCGATGCAACATTTAACACAATTTCCCCTTTAGACCTTATGGCGGATGAAAGAGTTCTCCATAAGAATGTTTTACCAGTTCCGCCATAACCATAAACAAAGAACACACCCCCGTTATAAGAATCAACAGATGTCATAATATCATCAAAAACACCTCGTTGTTCATCTGTTAATGACTGCAAATTTTGATGAAATTTGTTTTGCAAGGCTGTCTTATCATAAGATAGCTCGTCTGCAATCATATGATTGTTTGAAGATTCTAAAAAATTGTCATCAGGATATGGCATATGAGCAAAAGTTTTCAGGCTAGAATTGTTAAGGTTTAAAAGAGATTCTATCTCGCACAACGTAATATTTTTGAGTTGATCATCCGAAAGAGATAAATCTGAAATGAAAAAAAAAACCTGTTAGCCAAAAATTTTTTAAAAAAAAATACGGTAATTTAAAGTTTTATTATTACTGAGGAAAAATTTTCATGTGTTACCTGGATTACTGAACCTTCGTTGTTGACGATACAAAATACCATCTGACAAATACTTCCATGTGGTTTCCCATACTACTTCTGGTCTAGACAAACTACTTGTAGTTAACATTATTACAAATAAAGAACGTAAATAATAACCAGTGCCAGAGAAGCTTGCTTCTTTAATAGCATCTATGTATTCTCTATCATCATCTAATAGACCCCTTTCAAAACACGCATCTCTAAATGTTGGACATAAACGTTTGTTCACAGTACGAAGATCTTCAAAAGATTTTGGGCATACAACTTTGTTTAATAAAATTCTTAAAAAATATGCTTCACCGAAGTTAGGAGGAACGGAGTGGATTCTACCGATTGAAAAACCTTGCTTACGTGGCTCCCAACAACGTTTATCACTTTTCCATACAAATTTTGTAGGGAATTGAATGTAGGTAAGGTGTTCAGCTAGTTTATAAATGCGGTTACATTCCATACAAGATAAGAACATCGAAGAAGCAACTGACGGTTTATTTAGAACATTGTCCATATGATCAGTTTGACCGTAAACAACACTCTGTTTACCAGGAAGATGGAAAGGAAGTTTGACAACAGAAGGAGTCCTGTAATGGACTTCATACCCAAATATTCTCCATGTAGCTTCACAAGCAGATAAATACCTACAATCGTAAAATTCTTTAATTTCATCAACCGGTTCTTTATTTACGCCTTCATTGTTTGTTTGTACAACTTCAAGAGTAGCTCTATTAGGACCTTTGTTAATATATTTAAACAAATATATTATTGAACTGGATTGATTACACCACTCAACATTAATGTGTGCTTGGTATCATTTTAGAAGATAGGGGTTGTAAGCAACTACACTTCTGTTATCCAATTTCACTCCCGATTTCTCAACAAAAGCTCCATTATCTCGCCTTCTATACACAGGGTAACCGTTCCCATCAGCGGATGTTTGATTGTTGAATTTTTTTGGAAAATTCTTTGAACATTTATTATTTACCATACACGGGCAATGTATGTTTTCACCACCACACGGGTCGTGGATCATAAAATCGCTTACAAGAGAATACAAATCCGGATCATCATGAACATTAGGAATCTCTGCCGAAATGAAAGGATCAATATTTTCAACTGTATGAAGCTTTGCATCAGAATGTAAAAAAACACATATATGACTATCAGGCAATCCACGTTTTTGAAACTCGATTGTATAAACAACAGCATTATAAACATAATACCATTATTACAAAAAGTATAAGGTGAATTACAAAAGTCTTAAATAATAAAAAATAAATATAATTAAACAATAGCGTACCAGCTTGAGTCTTTCCAAAACATTCCTTCTCTTTTATATCTTTAATTAAGGCATCAAGCTTGATTTTAAATAATCTACATAGTATATCAGGCCTGTCTTCTAGACGTAGTGTTGTGTCCTTAAGAAATCTCTTAACTTCTGGCCACTTAGGGTTGCATGTTACCGTTATGAAAAAATCAGGATACCCATACCAGCTACAGATGGCCATGGCATCTAAATAATTTTGCCTCATATAACGTGCACCACCGGTAAAAGAAGAAGGCAATATAACACGTTTACCGATGCTATCCATATTTTTATTACCTTGGTTGTTTTCATTTAATATAGCATTTTAGACCAAGATCTCGTTTTGTTTATTTTAATAAATGTTAAAATTTATATTACCTTAACAACGTTAGATCGATCAATGGATTGAGCTGTTGGACCATCACAGAATGAATCTGATTTTTCAATCTGAATATAGGAATAAATTAGCAATCGTTTTTTAAATTATTTAAATATAAATAATAATAAATAATAAATAATATTATATATTTAAAAAATTATTGTTTACTCACCTGTTGAACATCTAACTTTTTTCCCAATTCAGATATAATCCCTACATCTTCAGTTAATTGAGATATGGAGTACAAATTATTTCCTGTGTCAACGTTGTATTTTCCAATACTAACTTTAAAAGCTATTTTTCGATCTTTGATGACATCCAACTCCTCTGGAAAAACTTCTAGACCAATACCCATCTGAATCAGGTTGAAGTGATTATTGATTTTAGTGATAATTTTCATACATAGATAATAAGATAAAATAAACATTATATTTATCACCTTATTATTTCTATCAACAAAGAATTTTGCTGTCTTTCCAACAAAATTATATGTATGGCCATCAAACAATGTGATGGTGATAGATCCAGTACTATCCCTTACACGAAGAGGGATCCTATACCTATATTAAAAAATGTAATTAGTAACATGTGTGAATATATATATAATATTAAAAATAAATATGTAGTATTTACCAAATAACACTTGTTTACCTTGGGCCAACAGATTTTTTCTTACTTTTGCAGTTTTCATTCTTGCATTCATACATCTCAATTGAGTCAACAACATCATTCACATCATTATCATCACTTATTAAATTTATTTTCACACAACCCTTGCGACAATGCCCACACGCATTGTAGAAAAACTTTGTTTCTTTATCAGCTTTGTAAAATCCTATGACAGTAGCAATGATGATTACTTGTTTCTCCTGTTAATATGGTAAAATGTGTTTAGCATTTTGATATAGTTGACATTATATATTAATTAATTTTAAGAACTCATAAACGTTGTTTATGAATAAAATTACCTCAAAAGGGACCAAAATATCAGCAATGTTGAAACATTCATGATTTTTCAAAAAATCATCATTCATATTGTATGATTTAGTCTGCACTTTGCTATACGTAATCGTGGGGCTCTGCAAGCCAAATTTTGCTATCATTCTGTAGAACAACGGAACGTAGTTAGTTTGAACAGTTTAATATATAATCTGTTTAATTGAATGAACATCTTACTTATTTTTAAAATCTTTAATCTCATCAACTTCATCATCGATAAATAACCTAGACGTTTCATAGTAGCTTCCAACGCTGATAAAATCTACATAACAATGTGTAATGTAAGTAAAAAAGTAAAAATATATAGATTATAATTATCAATATAGAATGTAAAATAAATTAACTTACTATGATAGTTGTTAATTTTTCCAAATTGAAGAATCAAAGTTATCTTTCTATTGCTCTTGTTATCATCCATGTATTTCAGCATGTTATATGCAGTTTCGCCCCAAAGAGTAAGCTTTAACGGTGTAGACCTAAAAAATGTGTAGAAAATTAATAAATTAAATTTGAAAAAAGGTTAAATATTAATAAGATAATATGGAAAGAACTAAGATATAAGTACTCTATGTTGTGCAGAGTCATAGTAAGTCTGTGTTTAGTTTCATTAGGGTTGGATTTATCCAAAGTTCCAACCTCAAATATCTGTCCGATGATGTCTAAAATTTGATATAAAATTTGTTAGTACGGTAAAGATTTAAATGAAAGTATTTATATCAGTATAAAAAATGTTAAAGCAATGAAATTACCAACTGCTACATCAACCATCTATTGGTTGGAATTAATTTTTTCAAATTCTTCAAATTGGAAACCATGTTTAGATCCACCAAAGTCAGTACATTCCTTCACTTTTGAGTTTGCTCCTAAACAAAATTTTTGATGGTGTTCGGTTATCTTGAATGACACTGGATTTGTACAAACAGATGCACCAGTTATGTAGTAATCTTTGTCTTGTTTGAGAGTAGTTTTCAAATAGCCTATATTTTTGTTCAAAACATACGCCTGAATTTTCGATCCCTAAAACATTGTAAAATTAGAAAAACAAATTAATGGTTATCTAAAAAAAAATATATTGTAAAAGGAATTTTTAATAAATTTGTTCAACAGGGTACCTCCTCATCCATTAAAATCATCTCTGTTGCATAAATTTTTGTTTTTATGTAGCGATCATATTGTAGCCATAAACGAATTACACGTACTTTGAGTGCAAAATAGTCTTCGTTATCATGAAGTTGGTTGATCAACAAAATTTCGGTAGAAGACATAATTATTCACGTACCCTAATAAACGTAGATATAATGTTAGTACCAATTAATATTATAATGTAATCGAATGTCTTAAATAAAACAGTTAGTACAAATTAATATTAAAATTTATGTGCCCAACAAAGAAGCTAATACCGGCAAAATTTACTTAACAACGTAAGGTATGTATAAAAGTCAAATTTAACAGTAAACTGAAAATAAAGATCATATAAATTTGTTATCAATTCGAACAGTTTGCTTGCCAGAAGCGGTTATTGACTTTATACGCAATTTGACTTTAAAGTCAAACTGTTTAACAATATAATTTTTTATTTAAAATGCCAAAAATAACGTAATCGTGAAAGTTAAAATGAATTTAAGAATTAAATTTCAAAATCGTATATATACTTTTAAATAGTAATAAAGTTGCCCTACGTTACATTTTTTGAATTTAATTCTTTAATATACATTATAGTTTGACTAATAAAAGTGAAACGTAAACCAATAAAAGAAAGTGTATGATTTGAATTTTGACTCTGTTTAAACTTACAAAGTTTACTCTTCTTATCAAATAACATAATAGTAGTCATTTAACTAATTGAACTGTAAACTTTAATTAAAAAATGGAGTAAATCTGTATACAAATCGCACCATTTGATTGGCAGCAGGTATAAAGTTTATAGTAAATTTGACTTTATATGGAAACTGTAAAATTGGAAAATGTTTTATTCAAACTGGCAAAATAATCACAAGTAATAAAATTTCGGAAGGTTAGTAACATGCTTTGTTGATTGATATGCCTTATATTTGTATTTATTATGGTGTTCTATAAAAATTAAATATACAATTCCATTTGACTAATAAAAGTCAAATGTAAAGCAACTAAATTTCGGAGGGTTAGTAACATTACATATGTTACAGTGTTGCATTAAAATGTGAAACAGAATGGTAATAGTAAATTTGACATTAAACTCAAACAAACAAATTTGTTAAAATTTGTTAAAATTTTAGTTAAACTGCAAAAATTAAAGAATTTGCATCAGTCAAAAATTAATATGGTGTTCTATAAAAATTAAACTATAAAATATATTTATTTCACCCTATGTATGGACTATTTTTAAAACTGCTATTGTAGACAACATATAAAAATCGCAAGAAATAGTTTACCGGAATTTAAGTTTACTTACCTAGAGCAGCAGGATGCGTCAAACTGTGTACACTACAGAAAAAAATCAAACAGTGATATAGTATGTAAGTTGTGATGTGATTACTAAAAAAAAGGCTCAATTATACTGAGTTACTGACTATCCAAAACATATAGATCTGTTTTCATAGAAAAAAAGCAAAATTTTAAAATATATGAAATTGTGTTTTGATTACTATTAAAACAATTATGCAAATTAGAATTGAAAATTACCTAGCTGTAGGTGGCAGTTTACACGAATTGAGGTTTATGGAGGAGATTCTAATGAATGTGGAAAACTTATGAGAAGATTTGTTTAAATAGTAGGAATACATAAGAAGTTTACCCGAATTAGCTAGGAAAACTTTGTGATATACATGGAATTTTTTAAAAATTTGAGATTATCGTATTGGCAAAAATATCAACATCCATAAAAAAACGGAATCATAGTTATTGCTTTCTTGATTTCTTTGCCTAAAATCCGGAATTATCAATCCTTTCTTGATATATTTTTAATTTGGGATATTGTTTTTTGTATTACGTTTTTTTTTCATTTACTTAAAACTCTGTAAAAAAGGATTGAAGAAATTAAATCCCTGAAAATAAGGATGGAGTTACTTATTTCCATGTTATCAAAACTGAATTTTCGGTTATAGGAAAACTTTGTGATATACATGGAATTTTTTAAAAATTTGTGATTATCGTATTGGCAAAAATATCAACATCCATAAAAAACGGAATCATAGTTATTGCTTTCTTGATTTCTTTGCCTAAAATCCGGAATTATCAATGGTGCAGTTTTAAACATACTTAAATGTGAAACAGGATCAATGGTGCAGTTTTGAAGAAAAAAGAATTTTCGGATGGAGTTACTAATTTTCATGTTTTCAAAGATGAATTTCCGCTATTATAAATCAGTGATTTATTTCCGAAAATAAAGGGTATTCTAAGTCAGTGATTTAATTCCCGAATTAAAAGGCTTCAACGGTTTTTAGCAATTTATTATTAATTATGCACTAAAATACCAAGATTTAAAAAAATTGAAAATTACCAGAAAATGACATGTGTCTAACTCGCTTCTAAGGGGGCCACGTGGAAGCTTTAAAAGCTTGTTTTATTATTATATAGATTATCAATATTAGATGTTTGGGTTAATGTACAAGTGGTCAAGTTTATATTTTACGGATCTATGTCGTGTAAAATATTGTAATGTCTCGTTGTGGTTGTCATTAGTTCATTACCTTTTGTGTGTATGTATTTATATATGGATCCTACATTTTCAAGTCGGCGCATTTCCTCCTCATAGTCGTTAAAATTAAAATTAACATTTTACAATCATAAATTTTGTGACTTGATAATATAAATTGTTTACGACTTCCGTATAATAATCAAGGTTTTAAAAAATGTAAGGTGTCACATGGTGGTAACATTAAGTATCAAGACATATGAGTTATGACGAGTTATTACATTTTTCAAGTCGTAACTTAATGCGATAATTTTATGTATAAATTATAATTATAATATACTTCCTCCCTTTCAAAATAAGTGATACACTTTTTATTTTGGGGTGTTTCAAAATAAGTGATACACTTTGAAAACTAGCTTATTTGGTAAAAAGTAGGAAGATCCACACCTACTAAATATCTCATTTAATATAGTGAAATTATTTATTTACCCTTACTTTTACTTTTTAACATCATTAACTTCAATTTAATTAAAATTTGTAGGACTCATCCTCCACTAACTATCCAATTTAATCTAATTAATTTTCATTTTAATGTTTTGCTTCGTAAACAGTGATATCTAAAGTGAATCACTTATTTTGAAATGGATGAAGTATATACAATTATATAAATGAAGATAGAAAAACACATAATTATACATTTAAAACATAATTCATCAATTGTTTTTCTTTATTTTCAGCATAATCATTTTTATAACTACATAAGTATATATATTTAGCTCGTATGATTCAGTACATTTAATATGCCTAAAAACATAACTTATGGTGGATAAATGTAAGCCAAATTGGACCTTAACATACGTCAAGGATTACACCCAAACATTGGTCATGGCGTGGCGACATGGTCAACCCTCAAAACTTGGTGAAACCAAGGCAAACTTTTAAGAACCATGATATTAATAGCTTAGGGATCACAACAACAACAACAACAACACTACACAATTTTTTCAAATGAGGTGTATGGGGAAGGTAAAATGTAGACAGTCATACATCTACCTGAATGTAGAGAGACTATTTCCAGGGAGGCCTCCGGAAAAAGGAGAGAGGGATGAGAAGAGTGAAAATTGTGAATGTGTGTGCATGCCAATAAAACGTCCACACAAAATAAAATAAAATAAAAACATGCGAGAATGAGAACGTGCACATAACTTTGTGACCTTTGTGGCGTATGTGTGCGACAGGGTGATGAGTATACAAAAATCATGAAAATGAATGTTTGCACTAGGTGTATGGGGAGATGAGCCATAATATAAAAAACATGAATCGGCAAAAAGTATCCTAGAATGTAAGTTTAAGTCTCCTAGCATGCATGCCTACATATTATGCAAACCCATACATCAAGAGTGTCATAAGAATGTGAGTTTAAGTCTCCTAGCGATCCTATAAATCACTATCTGTCACACCCCGCCAAAACTGGTTTTGCGGAAGAGCGGGTGTGCGACTTACATCGGAAATCACAACAATCGATCAATAGTCAATCAGCGCAAATCAAAATGGATTACCAATACTTAATGTTTCCAAACAAAAGTTATTGTTTTTGGTAATAAAGATTTCTTCAAAATGGTAATCCGAATGCGTTTGAATATGCTAATGAAGCTTCAACTTTCATTTCCTGAGAAAACATATTAGAAAAAGTGTCAACACAAAGGTTGGTGAGTTCACAGGTTTTATGACTATAAATCGTTGATTTAATGCAAAATGTTTGTCGGTACAACTCGTGTACTAAATTAATCGTTGAAAAGCGTTTCAAAACCCTGAAACCAAATTTGCACATGTTCAGTGCTTAATAAACTCTTGTAAAATGTTTTAACTCTATAAAATATAATTTGCACATGATCGGTGCGTAATACCATTTCTACATGATTTTATAAAGTAAGTCATTTAGTTCAAATCTATGTACGTTCAAGTTCACCTGTTTCAAATCCATGAAACCTAATTGTTTAATTTAGTGCGTAATCCCTTATAGGCTAGCTAGGCGTATAAGTTAAATTATAAGTTCATGAGCCTGTAATCAAACCTAAATCCAGTTTGCCCTCAGGCGTGTCGAGTCCACGACGTTTTAATAGAATATATATCTCATATGTTACACGGCTAGAGCGACTAGCCATGAGCGGGGGATCAAGCTCGAACAGTACTACTCATATATTTGTTGGCTAACTATAGTTGATGATTACAGTAATGTTTTCGATCTAACGATCTCAAATTGGATTCCAATCAACTCACGATTATACCAAGATTAATAATTACTAATTATTATGTTTTCACAAGTTTTCTCCCCCAAATATTTAAATACATTAAAATAGTAAAAGTGGGGCCGTGAGACTCACCTGACGAGTCGATACATCTAGCAACAATATGATATGAATAATATGCTCAAACAATGTCTCAGCTACCTATAGGTGTAAGGTTAAATAATTTAATAAGACGACTCAGTAGACACGTCTGTGCTAGTGGTTCACTCCAATGATTATTTTTAAATTGTCATTTGACGTGTGTAACTTGTTGAAGACTTTATAAAAATATAAGTTTCAGTTTACAACAAGTTCGTAATTTAAAAGTTCATTTACTTATACTTTATACGAGTCTAAATATGTATATGAATTTACTAGACATGAGTTATACAAAATCGTCGTTATTATATCCATAGAATACGTATCTTCCCTTTTTGTAATTTTCGGTGTGGAAACACCATTATTATATATACTTACTTTGAAGTGTAATTTGCATGTCAACCGAAATAGGTACTGCATGAGGATAATGTATAAATTACTTTTATATACATGTGCATGAAATCTCTAAAATTTTGCATGTTTATACATAAGCTTATATTGTACCATATAATTCTTAATAACAAAGTAAGTATGTGTATATATATTTTCTATTTAATTCATTTAAATGTTTGATTATGGACAATCTATACTTGCCTCTCGATTTGCTACAGACGCATGATTCCAATTTTTTGGAATTAATTAAATAAGTTAATTTTGAGCACGTTGTACTTAGATTCAAGACTTACTATGGTTTTTTTTTTTAAAGTTGTAGGATATATAATTTTATCCATATTGGTAAGTTAACATCATGAGTGAACCTTACTTAGCACAAAACATATAAATCTAAGCAAGAAATGGAATAGAAAGTCAAAAATCCAAAGCTTACACAAGGAAGATGAGTTTTTACATTCTGGACAGCAGCTTTTCCCCTAATTTCGGCAGTCTTCCAGTCAAGAAATGAAGGTTTAAAGGGTGGGATGTTGTAGGGGAAAGTGTTATGGTTATTTGGCAACTTGAATCACTTAATTTGAAGTTGTAGATCAAAAGTTATGATAAATTTAGTGAAGAAAAGTGAGTGTATTATTGCTACCCGGATTTTGATCTTTTAGTTTGATGGCATCTTGCTCCAAGCTTCTAATGAAAGAAAAAAAGTGGTTGGTGTTTATTTTTCTGGATATTTTCGAATGATAGGATTCAAAATGAGGACGATAGTTGATTTTGAGGGTAATTTTAAGTCTTTACCTAATAGTAAGATCGGGTGTGGGTTTTGAAGTTGCTTTTGGAAGTAGGGAGGTAGAAAGGACAAACAAAGAGTGATGGTCTTTGGATGTTGCCAGACGCAAAGGTGAGAGGGGAAGGAAAAGCAAAAGACTACATTATCGTAGAATAGGACATGTGTGTACTACTCATATTAACTAAAAGGTTGGTCATGCCAATCTCTTACACCAAAAAGGACATGCTCCTCTGCCAAAAATCCCTAGCTATGCATCCATACTTTTCAATTTAAAATTCAAATAAAAGCCATAAAATCCTCTTTCTTTTGTCCTTATATCTACATATACACGCATGCATGTATGGTGGAGAGAATGGGTTTGGAATTTGACTGGTGAAGTACACGACAAGGAGAGAAAGGAAAACATAAATCTATTTCTATTTAGTTTATTTTTATTCTTTATTTCATTTGAATTTAAATACTTCAAAGTCCTTTTAGTGAATTTAAATAAAGGAATTAATCTTTATTGGTTATTAGTTGGGTAATTTATTCTTTGGTTGGATATTTGGTTCCATTATTTATCCGGGTTTAGCTATCGCGTATCAAATTTGGTAGTCTCTTAATTTGACGTGGTTAGCGATTCACGCTATATTTTTCGTATAAAAATGATTCAGTTGGATAGACTTCAATGTAAAATATATATATATATATATATATAATTTATATTTTTAATTCGAATTGTTTATAATTTACGATACGACACCAACTCGCTAAATTGTGAATTTTACTATAGAATCGCTATATTCCAATAAAGTACTGACATGCATGACATGTGCTAGATTAAATGTGTATGATCGACACATAATAAGGGCTTTTGCTAGACACCTTATAATAAATAAATTCTTTCATTAATGACTGATCGTTTTTCGTTTTCGTGCCCGGCTACAATCAAGTGTCGGGAAAATGACTCATTTTCGAGGGTTGTCACACTATCCTACAAACGAGACAATACCTAACTCACTACATACATGTCCTAAGTCTAACCCTCAAAGAGTCCCTATCAGAAGTCATGTCCTTAGTCAGGCTAAGATACTCCAGATCTCGGTTAACTACGTCCACCAGGGCCGGTCCAATGAACTGTGATACCCTGGGCGAAGCGAGGAAAAAATGGCCCAACTTGTAAACTTGAAAAAAATATATAACATAAATATGTAAAACTTAGAAAGTAAAACGATGTTTTCTTTTACTAAAAGTTCAAAACATAACAAAAAAATTCCTGCAAACTACCTAAAACGATGTCTATACTGATCCTAAGTATCTAAAAGATTCCTCCGGGTCTAAGATTTGATGCCCCAGACGTATTTCCCTTTCGTCATTCTTTCCATCAGCGTTTGTGTTAAAGTCAAACCGTAAGTATTTAGTCCTCTCTCTGCTGATCTGCAATCCATTGTATTCCAGCGCTTCCCTCCAGTGCTCCAGTCTGCTATTGAACTCATATGTCGTTTCAGAAACTAACACTATGTCATAAGCGAAAATCAATAGTTTATATAACTCATTTATCGTTTCAGAAACCAACACTATATTTATTTAAATCATGATAATAATAACTTAAGAGATCATTAGTTTAAATCCAATAAGAGATAAATAAATAAACCCCGTTCCTTAACTACATTCGGCTGTACTAGGCCCATTATACATTTGGGCTTTAAACATGACAAAATTGCCGGTCGATGTTCTTCAATTGATCGGAAATTTTGAGGCTTTGTGATTTAAAGAGGCCATAGCCTAAAGTTGTTGTAAATTGTAATCTCGTTGCAATAGCTTAAAATTTTCATCATCACAGGAGTCGTCGCCATAGGGTACACCTATCGCGACGAGATGTTGTCTTTATGGGTTTCGTCGGGACAAACTTTCTAGATAAAAGAAAAGTTTTATATAACTTTTTGGCGACGACATGTCCTTTATTTTTAAAATTTTAACAATTTAATTACTCCAATATTTTATCATCTATGTTTTGATGGTCTTTGAATTTATATGACGTTTTAACTCTTGAGATTCTAGTAGTGTAAATACACGTTTGATATTTGTTGACTACTTTTGTTTTCACTACACATTAAATTGTTTTCTTCCAGTGGTTTCTGATCAATCGCATTATTCAACCCAAGTCCATCATTGAAGATAAAAGGTGCTTGGTGTTGATGTTAGATTTCGCACACACATTCCATTTATTTATTCAAACAAAACGATTTTCGTAGCTTCGCTTCTACAAATGTTTAGGTGATAAAAGTTCACTCTTATTCAAAATTTTTTTTTTGACATTTGACTTTTGGTATTTCTGAAATCGGTTAACTATGCGCCTATGGGAATTTATTCTACACCATAATTTTTAATGCCCACACCACACTATACTAGTTTGACAGCTAACTTTACAACCCAACTAAGCAATACTTGTGGTACATGCAATAAAAGTTGTAGTGTAAAAATCACTCCCTATGCGCCTATCGGTTTTAAATAGATCAGAGTTGTTTTTATAGATAAATGAGCTTTTTTTTTTTGAACGGCTAGTTAGTAAGTTAGTGGTTCGAGCCTAGACAGTGACATCCACAAGGGCAGTATGTCTTCTCTCGAACCTTCCACCTATTTGTCCACGACGGGACTTGAACCCATGACCAATAGGTCATTTAAATCTTCCTTTAATACCACTAAGCTACAAGTCCTGGGTAATGAGCCCTTTAATATAAACCTTCTAATAAGATTGTCTTTATTAAAAAATCTATTTTTTTTTCTCTGACATGTGTACCAAAATTGAGATGTATATTTGAGAAGACATACATATATTGTATATTGTGATTTGCGATTTGTGAATTGTGATGTGATCGGTTTATGTTCTTTCAAAGTTAGGCCGTTGTGATGATGTCCTTTGCAATTATAATGTTCCGTTATATTTTAATAAACCTTGTAATTAGAGCATGCGGTGCAAATCGCCACCTCTGCGCCGCATCATTATTTCATATTTCACATTTAAAACCCCTAAATACCGTCTCTACCATCACTAAAATACCATTTACTCACAAAATACCTTAAAAAAATACCTCAAAAACCCCCTTGCTCACGCCACATTCGCCAGTGGAATGACGCACAACACAACTCAAACCACTTGCAGTGTGGTGGCGGAAGACAGTGTTCGCCAAATGCATGCCAACGTACGCTGAAATGGGGTTTGGTGGAGGGTCTCGCCACCGCAGTACCGCACCAACGCTCTTAGGATTAAAAAAAGTAAACATGACATGTAAAAAAGCTCAAGAAAATATTGCAAGTTTGAGCTAATTACCAGATTCATGTTCATATATGCCTTTTGCATAATTATAATCATAATTGGTTTCATGATAATCATCGTAAACATCATAATCTTCATCAAAATCAATTCCATATGATACTTTGCGAGGCATTTCCTGGTGAAAAAAAATACCTCATCGAAAATATAACATTTTTAGAGAATAAGCTTTAATTACATAAAACTATAATTTCCTGGTGGAAAAAAAAAACCTCATCTAACATACTTCAGTGTTAAAAAAGACAACATTCAATAATAGTTTTTTTCAGTGTGTTTTAAATAATCTCTTTTTTAATACAATACCTTTTATAGTGTTTGAATGTTGTTTTTTTTTCTATATATTAATAATAGTTTTTATAGTGTATTTTATTTGATTTAATTTATTATTTGAAATTAATTTATATAATGGTATTGTTCAAATTAAGTAAATTTGTAATTAATTCGACATGCTCGCACGTATTTAAAGATTAACTAGGATATTAATTGTCTAAATTAACCTAACGAAATTAATAACATGTTAGTTTATAAATATAACGTGTATCTTTGCGACTCCGTCGCGAAGCGCGGATCACAACTCCGCATTTAGGACATTTTACCATTAATTTTGATCAGGATAATTTTTTTAAAAAATTTTAAATGATTTACATATGATTAAATTAGGTAAAAGGATATATGTGAAAATTTTAATTTTTTGGAAGGATATACTCCCTCCGTCCCACAAAAAACTTCTCATTTGACTTTTGCACAAGTTTTTAGGTGATAGTTAGTGGTGAGGTCATTGATAATACTTTTGATTAAAATATAAGGTTAGATTGGAGAGAGAAAGATAGTTAGTGGATATTAGTGGTGGATGTTTAGAATAATAGTTTTTTATTGTGTGGAGCCCATCAAATATGGGAAATGTGAAGTTTTTTTGTGGGACAAAATTTTTGAGTGAAATGGGAAGTTTTTTGTGGGACGGAGGGAGTACTATATAGTTAATAATGAAGTTTACAAGGATACATACATAATATTAAAAGTTTGCAATCTTCCCCTATATATGGAGCTACATATGATTCCATCATGACACCTCATTAAAACCCTGCATTCTAATTGGTGGCAAATGCCATGTGTAAATCATTCATTGGCCCAATCCTTATTCACAAACTACACATAACGATGACCGAAGAATTCACGTCTCTCGATACTTACCCAAAAATTTCGTTTCTTTCTTTCTCATTCTCTCTCATATCCTCTCTTTTTTTAGACATACAAAAGCCCTAAAATCTTGATCTTTAAATCTCCTAATTTAGTGCAAAACTCTACCAAGAAGCGATTGTAAAGTAATTGTAGCTATAAAATCTTCATACTTCCTCGATTTTACTTCATAACTTTTGTGTATGGTTTATGTTTATGAACTGCCATCATCATCGCAAGCACCGACTCTGTGAGATATATGATCGATCAAAGATTAAATTTTATTTAATTTGTTGCTGGATGATACCTATCTTCTGATTGTGGCCTATGATTGTTGTGGAATTTGGGTTTCATTATCATTCTGCTGGATGCGTCGTCGTTTTGTATAGATGCTTATTGGAAGGGATCTAGGGCTTCCAAACCTGGTGGTGATATTCGTGATTTTGCCGGCGATCGGATTAGTTATTAGGAGTAAATGGCGGCACGCGGCGGCGAGGAGCGAGGAGATTAAGAGGCTTTTAGTTTTCGCATCGGAGGAGGCCGCTATGGCTGAATTTGAGGCCACAGAAGGATTCAGTGTTGCTTGCCTACGTTATGCAGATCCGGTAATTTTAGCAATCAATTTGATTACTCAATAATTAGGAATTAAAATGCATAACGAATTTAAAAGACATCTTTTAATCAAAAGCCCATACACCCACAAATTGAAGGCTGCTCTAATAACTTTTCTTTTTGAGAAAACTTAAAAAATTGTACAAAAACTCATGGGTGTGTACTGTAATCATTCAACTACCTCTATGTCATCAACGTAGGTGAACCTCAAACACCCACTTATCGCATTGGAATTCAGCTACAAACTAATGAGATTACTTCAGTTCTGTTCGTGGTGGATGCATCAAACCCATCGTCTTAAAGAGGTAATTTTTGGTTCCCTGTGTCAATTTTATTAAAATCTATATGAGTTTAATATATTGGTTTGTGTGATCACAGAAATTATTAAATTTTGAAGGCAATATGTGAATCAACCGATCTGAAACCTCAAACACCCACTTATGGCATTGGAATTTTGTTAAAAGCATTTTAGGTTTACTCTGTTATGGCTAGCGGTTAGTGGTAATAATTTGGCAGTAACATGTATTCTAAATGTTTGACTTTAAAAGTCAAATCTTAACATAATAAAAATATGTATTCAATTATCCCTTAGAGACAACATTAAGAGACGTCATTAATTTATACATTAAATTCTAATAACAGCTTCAAATTAATATATGGATTTTCATGACCATATTGAGAGCATCTTGAGAGAAGAAAATATAAAAATATGTGGATGGATGATTAAAAATCCAAACAACTGTTTCTAAATTAAGTATATAGCAATTAGGGTTGTCAAAACTTGGTCGTGATTCAGACAAGTAACCTGTCCTGAAGTAGATTATAGTTACGGTGAACCAACCAAAATGTTATCTCCACATAATTCAGATGGTAATAAAAAAAATAGGCGGTAGCAGTGGTGCATATATAATCCGTATTCCATTTGGGCCAAAGGACAAATACACCCATAAAGACCTTTTATGGCTACTATCCATTGATTCCGAGTTCTAATAAGATCATAGAGTTTGTGTTTGGACTTTAGATTAGGATAAGATAGCTGAGAATCTTGAACTTGGACCGAATTCGAAGTCTTGAAAACCAAAAGGAGGCATATGTGTGTAATATTAGTGATCTAATAGCTTTATTTTTAAGGTAATTTGATATTGTGTGCTTTGTCCCAGCCATTTATGCACATTTAACCCGTCTTTGTTATTTAAAGTTATACTAAGCATTACAATAAGGTTTGTACCAAAATTCTATTTTTTTATTTTGCAGGTTGGTTATGAACTTATGACAGCTCCCAATTGGGTTGCTAATAATAGGCTACCCTTGGGGTAACAATTCTGCGGAGGCTGCTGAAGTTGAGCTAACCCATTTGGGCCGAAAGCCTTTAATGCATTAAACCTCCTTAATCATTGGATGGGGATCAGGCTACATGAGACCGGATGGTTTTAATTATGCTTATGCAAGTCAAGCTTCATAGACACATGAAGCTGCAAGATCTTCAAAATCAAGTGACCAAAGATATGGGCTTAAATTATTGTTTTGCCCTTATTCACCATTTCAAAGCTTTGATACTTTAACACGAAGAGACAAGTGGGTTTTAGAGATTCTGATGTTGTATGATCGGTTGCAAGGTACGTACAAATGAAGCGTTTTTTATATATTGTATGCGCAATTGTATTTTGATTATTTTATTTTGTTGTCAAAGAAGCAACTATATTCGGTAACATCCTGTTGTTGTTACTTTATTTATATTATATTATACGCATCTTGGTTGGAGAAATTTTAGTGGCTGTTTTCAATATGAATCAATTGGTTGGTTATGCAGTCAATTGAGATTTTTTGCAACCCTTCAAAATTAAAACCCACTTTGTTAATCATCATTTCAATCGTAGATTGTTATGTTATTTCAATAGTATCGCTATTTTGTAATTTTTCTATATCTCTCTTGAAGCATGCCCGCCCAGTCGGGCGGGGCTTTGAAGCTACAACATTATTATGTAACATCTGTTCATGTATTGATTTTTCTACCAATTCATCATTACAGCTACATCATTATTATGTCATTTTTAAAATTATTAATCTTTGTTGGTATTTTTTTACATACTAAATTTTGAAGCATACCCGCCCATCGGGCGGGTTATGAAGCTAGTAGTGTATATGAAATTAACCCTAATATTAAAAAGCCGGAACTAGCCATCACTAGAACCGACTCGAACCATAACCAAACGGTCACGTTCTCGGCTCGGCTTTCTGGAAAAAGTGGTTCGTTCACTAGTCTGGTTCAATTTAAGATGGTACGTTCCGGTTTTGGAAATGTGGACACTCGTAGACATAGACATGTTAGGAAATTAAGGGCGCTTAAATATCACAACACATTTTTACATGATCGCCAAAGCGTACATCTTGTTATAAAAGTCATAAACGTTATCAAACAAAATGCAAACAAAACATTGTGTTCATAATTATTGTCAAAAGTAAAAAGGACAATAAATCAACCTTCCCAAAGGATCGATAAACATTAATATTAATTTCTAAACAACATCGATCATAGTCAAACGTAAAAAAAATAACGCTACTTAAGTCTAATCCTAGCTAGCTGGTCGGTCATAACCCTCACTAGCGACTAAAAGTTTACATTCGAGAAATAAGTTTGACCAGGTGCAAAACCAACCGGAACAACATTTCTAGCAACAACAACATTGTTCGATGGTGATGTGAGCCTGAACGAGAATGGGGCATGAAATGATGCATCGATGTTGGCTACCCAAACGGCACCCCATATGTTGTTCATTCGAACAAACTGATTTGTGCCCGCCGGTGCGATCTCAACCGACTGAAGTCCGCCATCTTTATCTTCAAATTCGATTGCGGTTGAAAACCAGTAGGGGTTTGTTTTTGCATCAACTTTGAAAGCAATCTTTGTCATCGCATAGTTGCATGGCACCCTACAAAATACAAACCTCTTATTACAAAATATTAAATAATACTTCATTCGTACCGAAATAAGTAATACAATGTTGGTTTCATAGTTTTTAAAACAAAATGTTATAATGAGGTTTAAGAAAGACCAAATAAGGAAAATTATGAAAATATATTACTTATTTTAAAATGGATAAAGTATATGTTTAGTAAATTAATGCACTCATACAATAAAAACATGTTTAAACCTTTGATATAGAATATCGATTTGGCCAAGGTTACGAAGATTGTAAGCTCGTCCAGGATTCGCCATGGCACCAAAAGCAGTTCCACTTAAATCAAAATGGAACGGAACATCATTACATGCACCTGGGCATTCATCGGTTATGGTCACAGTAATTGGATTTCCAGAGCAATAAGGCTTTCGGTTGCATTTAATCTGGGAAGAATCGACCACAATTGTAACATAAATAACTATTTTGTCACATAGAGGATATGAAAATTACTTTTGGATTAAGATCTTAATTAATTACCTGATAACAATCACCACATCCTTTGCCTTGCAAATAAATCCTAGAATTCCCAGCTGCTATCATGGCTGAGAATGGAGGTAACTTTACATCATCAGCCTATCCACAAGCTCCTCCTGTTCATGATTATGATCACAGTTAATTAAGCAAGTTTTGTCCCAAAATGAAATAAAATTTGTAATAATTAGAAATATTGAGATGCATGTGATTACCACTTCCGGCACCATTGGGATCTCCATATCATGTTCCTAAAGCAGGTGAAACCCCCTCTACATTAACAAAAAAACTCTGAACTTGCAAAAAGAGAAGAAATTAAACATGCAGAAATAATAATTGAAAGACGGTTTTGAACGTTGAAAGCCATTTTAATTTGAATTTTGAGTACGATTCTTAAGGGCTTTTATAATGGTAATTGGAATGGCGTAATTAATCTTGCATTAATTAGTATCCAAAATTATAGCTTTTTTTTTTAATTACGCTAATATTAATTCCAATGAAATGATATATATGTTATTTTTATCTTACTAACAAAATGGTAAGTTTTTTGGAAGAAAAGTTACGTATAATACCTTGATTCCCACTAAATATATCAATAATTTACTATATCTCATATTTTAGTCAAGGAGGTCGACATTTGTATGTAAAATAGGCAGATTTCTCTACTTAGGTACATATTACAATATCAACGTATCAACGTATTTTGTCATTTGCTTCACATCGATATCGGTCATTATATGCTAGTTGGGTCAGGTGTATTCGTATCTTTTTTTTTGATATCGGGTTATTTTAACCCGACCCGACAAACCCGCCGTTAGCATAGGGTCGGGTATCGGGTTAGGATTATTTACTTTTGTTGGGTTTCGGGTTGACCCAATTAGACTCGACCAAAAATTACAAATAAAAACTTTTAAAATTTAAAATATATGTTTAGTACGAGAAGTTCAAAAAATTTTAGTTACTTTCTAAATATATTAAACATTACATGGGTTAAAAACTTTAAGAAACCATACGCAATACACCCCTATAAGTTTTAAACATGCTACTTCATATAATTTCTTAGAAAATTTTGGTATGTTTCTCAAAATTTAAAGTATTATTGTTCTTTATTTGAGTTCTTTTGTTTATAATTGTAGATACTACTATAATATTTAAAACTTATAGGAATTTGTTTGAAATTTATCTTATAAATTGGATATGTACGTAACCCGACTAACCCGATCGGGTTGACCTGATAAACCTGAAACCCGACCAACCTAATTTCTTATAGGGTCGGGTTTCGGGTTAATTCTATTTTACTTAAAACCCGATAGACCCGACCCGATTAGAGCCAAACCCGAGAACCCGAATTGGCACCCCTATGTATAGCTAATAGTTAATTAGTATTACCAGAATGGAACGATTTATTAAGTTTAATGATTGAGAATTGATATTGGTAACACAACGTTTAATGGTTATGCCACACTGTACAGATTTTACAATTAACTATACAAGTATGTTATGCATTGTGTTATGCATTGAATGTGGTACATACATTAAAAGTTATGGTAGGAAAATCATCCCTTTAATGATTATATTTGTACTAATGAAAACGGGAATTATTGAATGTTACTTTTAAGAGTAATGGTATTGCTAACTAATATTTAGATCAAGACATATGTCAAAATCATGAGATAATATTAGGAGAGAGAAATGTTAGATTATACATGTAATCCTATCAAATATGTAAGACTATGAATAAGATCAAATGGTAGGATTAAATATTATTTATCTACTTTTAATACACAAAGACAAATATTCAAAAATCATTTCCTCTCTAACATATGTCTTGTAAATTAAAGTTTAGAAACTGAATACACGTTTCAAAATTTAAATATATATACGATCATACGAAATCGAATGATAGTATTGATTTTATTCGTATTTTTTATGCCTTGCCAATTTAATTAAAATCGATAATAAGGAACGTTATATTCATGGTTAGTCTCTTAACAATTAAGGTGTGCTTGGTTGACATAATGTTTTTTTAAGAAATTAGAATTTGTCAAGAAATTAAAATCATTAAGAAATATTGAATTGCAATCCAAAAATTATTTGGTTGAAATGAAATTGACGAGTTATTAACCTGTTCAATGAATTAATAAATTTATACAAATACATAGAAAGGATATGAATTTATACATATACATAGAAAGGATATGTCACTGTAAACAAAAACAAGCAACATAATCTTTCTGCAAAACAGAACCATTAACTATACAACATTGAATAGTACCACACAAGCTTTTTTTTTTTTCTTTCACCTTCCCCGCCTTTTTGGACTTTGCAATCTGCCGTCTTTCTAATTTGCACTTTATGTTTTTTTTATTATATTTATTTTCACCTCCTTTAAGAAATTTGTCAGAAACTTACTACGGACTATTTTGTTTATCCTTATTTCCTATAGTTTCTTTATTATTAATCAAATTATTAGGGCCTTAAAATCAAAATATAACTTATTTTTAATCTAATTATTTTCATCCTAAAATCTTTAAATTTCATGTGTAAATAAATTTTATTATAAATCGACCTATGACTGGCCTAAACCACTCAACATAGCTATGAGATCTACGCGCTAGCCAACTATGCCACCACCCCGTTGATGTCTTTGTTTTGACTTCGTGCTGTTTGGTATCATCTGAATGATTAATATCTGAATGATGTAGATGTCTGAATTATTCAAACTTCCATTTACATCTGTCCGATTAAGATGCAGAACATGTTTAATTTTTGATTCAGAGGCTGATTAAGTGGTCTTGCTAAACGCTCTGAATCTGTTCGATTAAGATGTTGTCCTCTTAACAGAATCATTAAGAGGCTTATCAAATAGTATCTAAATATTATATAACCAGTATACGATCCATGTTTGGTGAATATAGCTGCTGATATAATATAATCATGAACTAAGGTAAATTTAAAAGTAAAAGTAATACTTCGTACTTAATTTAAAAGTATTACACTTCTTTCTTCAAGTTGCATAAAACTAAATCTGAAAAGAGAAAAATATATAGTTCCTGCACTATATGCGGACTAAAATCATAAACCATAACAAACAAGAATAGTTTTAAAATAAATACTTTGAGTGTTTTGTAGTCTGGATCGCTAACACAGGAAATGGATTGAATTGTTAAACTGTACAAGAACCAAAAAAGCACATATTTACCAAATTCAGTTACATACATACAAGTAAAAGAATTATAAAACACACATCCTGTTTATCTATCTTTTTGAATTCCAACTGGACGGAATCGATACTTGAATGGAAACATTGAATCATGTTGGATTGTAAATTTACATGTATAATATTTTACAATAAAAGTAAATGGTGTTGTACACTTGTACGTTTCATCCCACCATAGTGTGATTCTCAATGAACCAAACGGAACATACCCCACCCATGTTTTTTCAATCTTCTCCTATATATCTTCTCCTATCTTCTCCTATATATGAGCCTACATTTGATTTATGCATGACAACTCATCCATTTGAAGCTCTGTGATTGGCCCAATATGCCATGTGGAATTACACCATTGGTCCACGATAAATCAACTAATACCTCCTCTAATTTGTTTTCCTGCTCTTTTGACCAGCTCATTCATATGCTAAACAACTTTTGCGATAATTATGGAAGCAATCAATGAATTCCTTATTTTTGGTAAATATTAATTTCATATTTAGTTGTCAGTAGTCATTGATACATCTTCGATCTTGATTTCATCTCACATGAGTTCTTCCTACATCTTCATTATCGATTTCATCTCACATGGGTTCTTCCAAACTCATCTTACATCACATATGGTGTTGTCTCAATTTCAGGGTTTCGATTGCTATCAACCTCGGCAGTGGTCGAATTAAGAGTTACGATATGATTTTTAAACAATTTTCTTCAACTGAAGTTTAGTAATTTCGTTATTCCAGAATCATTTATCTAGCTGGTTTATTTTTCTACACATCTTGGATTATTAACCTAGATGATTTCGTTCCATTAGGATACAATTTTTTAAAAATCTTGTGAGGGTTCATCTTTATGCATATAATACAGTCAGAAATTAAATTGCGAAGATGAAATTAATAGACCCTTGATTTTGTTTGTGTTTTTTTTACCAAATTAGCTGCTTAGAACGATATCATTTTAGTGTCATTTTGAGGGTTTAAATAATGTATCATGTAATTTAAGTGGAATTTTTTAACATAATTTAAGCTAACCATGTGCAGAGGCATTTTCAACTGCAGAGGTTCAAATGGGATTCCATCTAGATACAGGGCTTCATTTTTTCTTTCTTGTCTTCCTGTTAACTTTGGAAATTTTAATATCTTTAAATTTTAACTCCCGATAGTTGTAAGTTTTGGCTAGGAAGGCAAGTTAAAAAGGACGGCTAACCTTTACACATATACCATCACAAATTAACTAACTTTAATATTTTTAAATATTTTTTCTTTTTCAACTGACATCTTAGGTTCATAATTCATAGTCTTTGCAGGTGACTGGTCAAATATATTAGACTCAATTTGAGTTTACCAAAGTAAGCTATAAATTTCCCTACTTTTTTTAGATATATGAGATCTTAAAGAAAAATATGACTCAATGGCTACTTTCACAAAAACGTAATTATTTATATGGGTTTGTAGTCAATTAAGGTTGAATGTTTAGGAAAAATATAATATTTACTTTTGTAGTCAAAATCGAAGTATGATATGTATTGACTTTTGTAGCAATTATATAATTTTGACTTTTGTAGTCAACATTTTGATTTTCATTGCCATCATGTATATTGTAATTTTAAGCATCTATTAAGCATCTATTTCTATAATAAGCATCTATATTTTTTTAGTTTGCAGCCTTTGTAATTCTGATTTTATATAATATGGTTTATGGTTAATTAAGATTAATTTAAGCGAGATTCACGGGTTATAACTTTTGCTTTCACAGGTCATATTATGTATACAATTGACCAGTTTTTAATTTTTTTTACCTGTTTTGGATTTCATTAGTCATTACATTACTTCAAAACAGCTTGACTTCAAAAAGTAGTTAAATTAGTTAAAAGTGTAATTTGACTATAGATTAAGACTGTTGACTTTAATATTGGACAAAAATGCACTTTACATGGATTTATTGAAGTTAATTGATTGTAATTTTATTAATTTCAATATTATAATTACAATTTAATAAATTTTTTTTTAATTTTTTGAAATTACATCATAATTACAATTGACATTAGTCAACAATGTTTTCAAGTGATATTTTGGTTTCGAGAAAGTATTTTTTTATTTTTGTACTTTTTTAAAATTTATTTACATTTATGCAAAACAATTTGACTTTTGATAGTAGTCAAACAATTTGGCTTATATGTTGCTTGTGCCTATTATTTTTAAAGAAGCATAAATACAATGACCATTAATAAAAGTCAAGGTCAGACGTTGACTCAAGTTGGTTTGTTTCTGCAAAAACCGGTATTCTCACATAGCCAGCTTTATGTAGCTGTATCACGAGTTAAGAACAAGAACGGATTGAAGGTCATTTGTTGTGACAGAGATGACAATTACACTAATTCAACATCAAATGTCGTTTACAAAGAAGTCTTATTTCGTCTAAAAATTTTATGTAACATTTATTCATGTATCAAATTTTGTACAAATTCATCATTACAACTATCGATTCTTATGTCATTTTTAAAATTATTATTATTTGTTGGTATTTTTCTTTAATATAGATCTTGAAGCATGCCCACCCAGTCGGGCGGGCTATGAAGCTAGTACTATAATAAGGAACATTGAAATTCATAACATATCCTTCATAGTTATGTTTATTAAGTCAAGGTTATGAACGGCACAAATCAAGAATCCAGAAAAGTCAATGTACCAATTCACTGGAAGTTGCAATGTAAATTTCCCCCCACCATGAAGAGGTCCAAACCCTTTGCAAGCTCATAGTCTTTAAGTTCGAGACTCATAGCCAAGCGCGGACCACCTTGTAGCCCCAAGGTGCATGGGCTACCCCTTAAATTTGGCCCAAAAGTTTAAATATTTTAGCCCACACCTCTAAAGGTAGGAACCCAAATGATAAGCACATAGGCTACATCAACTTATCACTTTATTTAGTTATTTTACATTATTCCAAGTTGAAATCTTTTCATTGTTGGTTCTATTTTCAATCTTTTTTTTCAAAAAAGTTAGATGTTAATGTTGGAAAAGTTTGTGATAAAATGATTTTTTACCAACTTTGGACCTATATAATTGTATATATATTTGTTATATATAGTTATTGGTTGGTAGCTTTGTGTTCTCCTTTGTCAGACGAAATGACTTTAACTCTTGTGCGCTCGGGCGACATGCGAGATGAAATTTCTTTAACGGGGGAGAATGTGACAACCCTCGGAAATCGGATATCCCTATGCACATCAATTTGAATCCGTTGCACGATTTTCCAATCAATCATTAATGGAATTAATTTTTATCACTTTAAGTCTAACACAAGTCCAATTGCATGTTATGCTCATATATATTTAATTCATGCATAAGTCAATATTGTTTGATAATTTAAAATTCGGGACCTATCGACATGATCTGAAAACTCAATGGCCGTTGACCTAAAATGTGTAAATATTTCACAAATGATATACATTCAAGTTCATTATTACTAGAATCATACTAGGATCACAACCAAACAACCAATATTGAAAACAATCAGAAAAGCTAAAAAGTATAATTAATCACGTACGAATTTAAATCGCGTCGACCGTAAATTCACTAAGAGATATTGTGGATCAAAATACCAATTAATATCTAAATAATATTAATCACCCAATAACACTCCAAAATAATTTTATACACTCATGAAACATAATGCACATATAAATCCTTGGATACTTAGCAATAATACAAAATACCTACTTTATCTTCTCCTATATATGAGCCTACATTTGATTGAGATTTGCCAACTATTCAATTTGGAGCTCCCTCATTGGTCGCGAAATGCCACCTGTAATTCAACCATTGGCCGGCGAAAATAAAGCCCCTTTTTTTAGAAGCCCTAATATCTCATTTGAATATGTCAATATGTCGTCCTCTCTCTCAATCGTCTCCCACATATAACATCCTGTATCCTCTGGTTCTCCTCCTTCACTCTGCTTCTGTTTTGATTTCTCATCTGCAGCTTGATTAAACCTTGTCCTCATCGACCATTACGAGGCATGTAATTAATAAGCTTCTTCATATTGTTTGATTTTTAAAATTTTATTCTTGCTCATGGGATTTTAACTATTTGTTGATTTTTCAAGCATTCTACGTGCCCTAATTCCCGAATTTCACACGCCCCAATCGTCCTTCTATCCCATGGAGGATAGTCGTTTCCGATGCCCGTTTGACACAGATGACAGGGTTCCCCAAACCAAAGATCGCCATTTGTTTTGTATCTCCAATTACAAGATCCTCCATGGTGTCTGCTACTTGACCAAATCGCCAATAGCTTCTCCAAATCGAAGACCCACATAAATTGGTTCTGGCGACGGTGATTCAGGGTAAAGTTACAATTTTTTGATTCAAAATCTCCTTATACGTTCATGTTTAGTGTTCAATTCGTAACTATAAACGGTATTCATCTCATATAGGGTTCTAATTGTAAGGGTTAATTCATGCCAGGTCCGTAACCTTAACGACATCCCTAATTCATTTAGGGTTCTGATTTTGAACTGCATAACAATATTTAGAGTCTTCAGTCATGCATTATGGTCCAATAGCTCGATTTGGAAGTCGCACCAAGACCTCCAGGTTATGCTGAAAAAAATGCTGAAGATGGTTATGCTGTTCTTTATGTATTTTAAAGAAATGATGAAGATGCTATCATGGTCGAAAGGGTCAGTCACACACAATTACACATAACTGTTAAGTTGTTAAGGTAGTTATAGTTAACATTTTAATGTTTTATTGTATGGTGAATTGGTGATCATGGAAATTCGTCTTCTACAGATCTTCATAATGCAGTTCTATAATGGCGTATCAGTATTAATGACATGGTATCTTTTTTAAATTTAAATTTATACATTTGAGACTTCGACTTTTCTCCCGAAGATAAATTAACCACATATATATGGGGCAAGACCCTCTCAAATTTTTTGATGGTATCTCTTTTTAACAGCTTTTGATTGGTTTAAGATAGTGACTGTAATAGTGACTCAAAGAGCATTTTAGGACAAATAAATACATGTCAGCATTTCAACTATCCTTCATGCGTTCCTTTTTTACTGATTTTCAAAATTGGTTATAACCCTTTACGATGCCCTAATCTTCGTTGTATATCCCATTATTCCCATGGAATGTTAAACCCGACCCGAATTGTCAAGTTTAGAAATACCGGCGTCAAATTGGTCATCGAATTCCGCCAGTTTCTCTAGAAAATCAGCCCTCCTCTGCCTTTAATTGTCATTTTAACTTTTGTTATGCTATATTGCTATGCCGGCATATCTGGCATATGGGATACCCCACACTTCTCTGAGAAGGTTATCTTTATTCCACATGGTATTGCATTTCCTCATGGCATGCTTCTGCTTGCTGCAATGCAACAAAACGAATTAAAGAACTATAAATTGCATTACTTTTTTGTTAATTACTAACTCAATGCATTAGCTAAAATGGCAGAAAATTGCATCACTAGATATGGGAGGATGCTGAATCATCAAGACAACATGTGAGAGCTTAAGCATAACCAATTTGCAAGGTATGTGATTTAGAATTTGAGCACTTTTTCTCCCTATTTCAGTTGCACTCAACTCATGCTTCAAACATTCTGGATGTGACCTAAACTCATTCCTTAAATTATATTTATCATATACTAGGCCATGCAGGTTGCAATGATGTTTGCAGTGATGTTAGATATTGATTACATGACAAAACCGGTGTTTAAGGAAAATGATTGTGATTTTAAACCAATACATGAAAGTAAATGAGTTCAGAAGTAAGTTTGATTACATCTGATAATATCAGATATTTGAAAAATTCAGAATTACCAAGAAGTTAATGTATGTAATGACATATTTGTGAAATGGAAATATAAGTCTCTGTATAAAGATAATAATCATACAACTAACAATTTTTAATTTCTATCTTTTATTTTTTAATCTTTGCACACAAGGTTAATCGGATAATAAGGGGGTGTTTGGGAGAGCTTATTAATGGAGCTTATGAGCTTTTAAGCTTATTTAAGCTTAATAAGTTTTTGTAAGTGTTTGGGAGAGCTTATTGTGCTTATAAGCTTATTTAAGGGCTTTTAAATAAGCTCATTGGAAGGGGATTATTAGCTTATTTAGGAGCTTTTACATCTTTAACCTTTTATTTCAATAACCCTCTCTTTTAGGGGCTTCTTTAAACTTTTACGAATGTCCTTTTTAGTAATTTTACGATAAGCTTATATAAGCTCATCCAAACACTTCATTTAACGAAAGCTTATTATTTTAATTAAGCTCATAAGCTTATAAGCTCATACATAAGCCGTTTTAAATAAGTTTTCCCAAACACCCCCTAAGTCTGCAATACATTGAAAACATGGTTCGGTCCTCTGTTGAAAAGGTATTATTTTTTTATTTTTTATGTAAAATATATTTCAGGTTTTTTAATTTATTGATCTGTGTGTATGTATGCAGGTAAGTGTACGGATGGTGAATATGCAGAGAGGTTGGTCTCCCTCCTGGTATCTTAAACTTGTAACTAGATTAGGTCCAGATGTTGGTGCACCATTGGCTTCTCATCCAAATGTTGATAGGGTAATGAGTCAAAATGGAATGGTTTAAACGGGTTGGATCATATTGACCCAAATCAGTTTATGTCTGAGAATTATTTGTTGACCCAAATTAGTTTATGCCCGAGAATTGTTTGTTTTGCAGATAGTAAAAACTATTGGCGCTAAACTTAAGGATTCAGAATCTCGATCTTCTAAAGAATATATGAAAAAAAATTGTTTTAAGTACGATATTATTTTAAAGGTACGGAGTTTTCGATGAATAAAGCGTATGTAATTCACTAGGTGAGACTTTATCAGTATTCATCTACTGAAGAAGCTTATAAAGATGGAACCAAATGATTGGAAAAATTGGTGTCTAAAGTAAATTATGTTGATCCATAAGCCACATCATATGTGGAGGCATGCCCGCATAAAATATATAGTTAATAAGCCGCATAAAATAATATCGTACATAAAATAATATCCATAAGCCACATCATCTACTTTCAACCTGAACATTGACCAGTAATAAATTTATACTGATTTAGTAACTAATAACTAACTTATTTCGTCTTCGAATTCTTTAGCATATATTCATCATTTCAATAACAATTTACTATTTGATTTCGTAAATTTTTCTTATTGTTATGTATTTTATGTCTCGAAGCATGCCCGTCCAGTCGGGCGGGCTTTGAAGCTAGTACATTATACTTCCTCCGATTCATAATAAGTGATACACTTGGGGTTTCACGGTTTTTGAGGTAAAAGATTATAATGATGGTTAAATTAGATTAATTGGATGGTTAGTGGGGAATGGGTCCCACACCTTTTGAATAAAGTAAAGTTAATGATTTTTAAAAGTAAAAAGTAGGGGTAAAGGGGTCATTTCATTTTGTTAAAGTAGATAATTAGTGGGTGTGAGTCCCATTTTTTTTGCCAAATAAGAAAACTTTTCGAAGTGTATCACTTATTTTGAATCACCCTAAAAAGGAAAGTATATCAATTATTTTGAATAGGAGGAAGTATATAAATTACCACAAGTTTGTCCTCTATTGAAGACCTAAAATCTGCCATATCAAGCCCCAAGGTCAAGTCTCCATCAACTTTTGTTGGTAATCTTTTCATTTACACAAAATTAAGTCAAACAAGAAAGTTGTCATAGATCAGGTTGAACAACCTTTGGGTAATACCCCACAACTCTCTTACTAACCATTAGTCTCACTTCTCACCTAGAACACATTAAAAAACATCCCAAAAATGAAAACAAAACTCCCTCAACCCAAAATCCGGATTCAAGATAAACATCCACCTCTCTTCACTAAAAACACCATATCTTTTGCTCTACAACGATTCAAGTTTCCATTTCACCGTAACAACTTTCCCCTAGAATATTCCACCCTTGAAACACCCAAAAACACCCTGAAACCCAGTCGAAAATCCAGCAGAAGCTGTTGTCAAGTTTCGATCTATTCACAATTTTTGTGTAAGTTTTGGTTTTTGACTTTCTACTTCATTCTTTACTTGGATCTTTATTATACACTCATTTTTACTTCATTTCAAGAAGTTATTCAAGAATAACCACTATACGCAGAGTCTTGAAGAGGGAAGAAAATCACAAAAGATGGAAACTCCAAAACCGAGGAGCATAGTGAGAATACCACTCTATTCTTTTTAAATCCTTGTATTTATGTTAGAAATGTTCACTCATAACTAAAAACTACCAAAATAATATTATAAGAATATTTCCAAAAACTTTCACAAAGTTCAAACTATTTATAACTAGTTTAAACCGAAATCTAAACCGTCGTACCCTTAAAAAAAGATATAAATATTGATATAGATACATTTTTGTTGTGAAAACTTTATTGACTTCAAATATATGTATTTTTGTTAAAAAGCAAGGAATCAAACTATTATGCTAAAATTCCCAAATAATAAGACTATAGGGCCTAAATGTGGTAAAATATGTATGTATTATTAGAAGTGGATACATATGAATACCAAGAAACATAATAAAACACTAGATAAGTAAGAGATGGAACATGATACACTGATGATCTAATGAGCATGGAGTTGTTAAGTTACTCACGATTAATGACATTTTAAAAGCAATTATTGGAGTGAAACACTAGCATAGACGCGCTTGTAGAGCTGTCTACTTACTGTTTGACCTCATATATTTAGGTTGTTGCGGAGTATCATTCGGACACCGTATTCATTATATTTATCACTTGTAGCAATTGACTCAGGTGAGTTTCACAGCCGCACTTTTACCGCATTTCTAACTGTTTTGGGGTGAGAAACATATTAACTGTTTTATAAATACGTTTTATACATTTTGGTATAATTGATAATATTTAAATTATGATGAGTCACACATAAAAAATATTTTGGTACAACTAGTCTTTTGAAAGACATTTATGAGCAATATTTTGGTACTATCAGTCTTTGTGAAAACTTGAATAAACAATCCTTTTGAGATAACTGGTCATTGAAAAGACATACTCAAACAAGTATTTTATGAAAAAGGTCTTAACGAAGATCTGTATGAAAAACTATATTTTGCGACATTAATCTTTGTATAACCGTGAGTTGATAGAAGCCCTATCACCAGATCGTTTAGATTTAACATTACTATAATCATCAACTATAGTTAGCCAACGAATATATGAGTAGTACTATTCGGGATTGATCCCTCACTCATGGCTAGTAGCTCTAGCCGTGTAACATATGAGATATATATTCTATTAAAACGTCGTAGACTCGACATGCCTCGGTAAAGGCGGATTTAGGTTTGATTACAGGCTCATGAACTTATACTTTAACTTGTATGCCTAGCTAGCCTATAAGGGATTACGCACTAAACTTATACAATTATGTTCATGGATTTGAAACGAGTGAACTTGAACGTACATAGATTTGTACTAAACGACTTACCTTTCTAAAATCATGTTGAAATGATTTTTCGCACCGACCATATGCAAATTATGTTTTATAGAGTTAAAACATTTTACAAAAGAATTTTAAGCACTGAACATGTGTGAATTTAGTTTCATGGTCTTGAAATGACATCTAAATGTTATTTACTACAAAAATTGTACCAACAAACATTTTAATGTAAATCAAGGATTTATAGAGTCATTAAACCTGTGAACTCACCAACCTTTGTGTTGACACTTTTTCTAATATGTTTTCTCATGTTTTAAGAGTGAAGCATTTAGCTTAGCATTTTCACGTATCGGATTACCATATTTGAAAAGGATTTCATCTTTACTTCTAAGCATGGAGTCTAGATATCGATTGAAAATCTTAAAGATTATTTACACAATGTATTTGTAGTGAATCATTCACTTTTGGTTTATAAACGTGTAACAACTGGTAATCCATTTTTAAATGCTATGTCTTACTATTGATCGATTGTTGTGATTTCCGATGTAAGTCGCACGCCCGCTCTTCTGCAAAACCACTTTTAGCGGGGTGTGACATACGTTAAGCATGGTTTGTAGTAATTTGTCGCCATCAGTTATCCGTGTCCTACTCACTAGTGAGACTTGAATCTCTAGGGTTTCCATCTGGAAGATGGTTGGAAAAGTTCTAAGCTTCATACAATTAGCTATATTTAAGTGAACAAGAGTTGTATGATTTACAAGTGATGGATGAATCTCTTCTAAACTGTTGCAATTCTTGAGTGTTAACTTTTGAAGGCATGGGAGTCCACCAAAATCAGGTGTCCTCACCAAGTTGCTCATGTAACGAAGCTTAAGCTCCTTCAAACATGGCAGATAGTGATTCACGCACAAGTTAAAATTACCATCAAATTAGTCAATACTATACTTTATGAAAGAACTAACTTTTCTAATATATACTTCCTCCATTTCAAAATAAGTGATACACTTTTCTTTTTAGGGTATAACAAAATAAGTGGTACACTTTAAAAAATTTCCTAATTTAGTAAAAAAAAGTAGGACCCACATCCACTAACTTTTCATTTAATAAAGTGAAATGACTCATTTACTCTTACTTTTACTTTTAAACATCATTAAACTCACTATAATCCAAATATGTGGGACCTATCTTCCACTAACTATTCAATTTAATCTAATTAATCTCCATTATCATATTTTGTCTCAAAAAATGTGCAAGCCCAAATGTATCACTTATTTTGAAACGGAGGAAATATATAACATGTACCTCATACGTATACTTTGTGTCTGAGTTTCTGGGTCCAGTAAGAGGTGGCTGTTGACTCGGTCCAAGGTTCAGGCCTAGTTAGTCAAAAAAGTATGTTACGATTTTTACTTACAGGGTAAAATGGTCAATTACACCTCTAGAGCTATTACTAAAGTTTAGATTCAGTAATCATAAATATTAAAAAGGCAATGAAATCGGACCACTTTGTGAACGTTACCCTCTTTGGATTTAAGCCTCTCCGAAATTCAACTATGAGTTCCTGATGAACGAGCATCTGAACATCCTCTATATATGAAATTAGCTTCAAAGCCCGCCCGAATGGGCGGGCATGTTTCAAGAGATATATAGGAAATTAACGATATATTGATACTGTTTAAATACTTTATTCATTGAAAATCTTGTACCTTTAAAAATAATTTCATAGTAAAAACAAATATTTTTTATATATGATATAATTGATCATTATACAGATTATAAATTTAATAACAGACAAAAATACTCTCTACATTATACTTATAAGTAACAACTTAAATAACTGACAAACTATTAATTCCAAATTATAAAGTTTGACCCATTACACAACTCACATCAACCCAACAATAAATTTAGTTTTACTTACCAGTTTAGATTGAATTTCGGATTAAGCCTAACTTGACATATCCTCCATTCTACAACTCATATAATAGGCAAAACTAAATTCAAAAGTAACACAGTACTATATATATAAAGTTAACATAGCGAATACAATAACTAACATTAATCACGCATGCATGTTGTAATTAACATCACCCCTTTTTGATTAATTAGCATATTCATCAAGACTAATTTCTAGGAGTCCACTGCTCCTGGTGGACTGGACTACAAAACGATGGGTTAGTTACATTTGCACAAAATGCCTATGATCACTGATAAATAACTACCTCTTAACCAACTCCTAGTTCCTCTAATGTTTAAAGATGTTGATGAACCATATAACCCGACTTCCTTCTTGAGTACCAAATGATTGACCTTCTTTGTGGGGGTGGTGATAAACTGGTGTTGGTTCTCTACCAATGTTTATTTTCGAAATATATATAATAATTTTGAAAGATAAAACAGTTTCATAACTGAATTGCACAAAGCAAGGCAACCGAATATTGAGAACTAATGCTGATTGTAGTTGCCAAAAACAAAGCAATTAAATTAATTGGTGGGGTAAAAATTTCGGAAACTACCCATATCTAAAGATATCAAATAAATTCAAAATCTCTCACCGTTAATATAGTGCATTTCATAACTACATGATTTAAGTTTCCAATTGTAAACGAATATGTTGAGGATGTTTCGCCGGCCAATGGTTGAATTACACGTGGCATATTCGACCAATGAAAGAGCTCCAAACTGCTGAGTTGTCAAACTGAAAACAAATGTAGGCTCATATATAGGAGAAGACTAGCTTCAAAGCCCGCCAAATGGGCGGGCATGCTTCGAGAGATATATGAAAATAACAAAATAGTAATACTGTTAAATTAACATTTCAATCCATAATTGAAATGATGAGAAACAATTTTTAATACATAAGTTGTGGAAAATAACTAAGGACAATAAAAGATTAAAAAAAAACAAATAATGTGAACATGAGTTTGCAAAAAATAAAGATACATTATATTTCTTCTTACTTTTTTATCCTACTCATATTTTTACCTACTTCTAAATTTGACATATGTAATTTACTAAAAAAATTTCTCATATCATCCCTTGATTTAGTTTTCAATTTTTTTATTTGTTTGTCCCGCATGCTTCTTCAATTGATTGCGTTACAATTGTTCCACTAATATCAGCTGATGATTTGACTCCACGGTCAATCTAAAAGTAAAAAAATGAGTTTAATTAATCATTTACACATGTACAACGTGTGCTATTAATATTTGTCAAGATAAGTTCACTGATGGTTTAATCATGAGATGTAGTAACCTCAGCCAGTTGGACTTGGTATAGCATCTGATTACATTTAGAAGCAACTGAAATTTATTGTCATCTGAACATTGACCAGAAACAAAATTAAGTTGACTTCAAAAGTCAAACATAAAAATCGCATTCTATGAAATAGAGAATGAGAGCTCGAGATCACTTACAAGGTCATAAGCTTTCTCCCTCTCTACATGTTGAGTTGTTGTAACATGAATTAAAACTTAAATTCAAAATGTACTAAAATGCGGGTAAAAATTGACACACTAATTTCACCCTAATCAATGAAACTAGGATAATATCAAAACCCTCTCCCGAATCCAAACGATATAATCAATATTAGTTATAAGCGGAATAAGATTGCCCTATCAATATGCAATCAACCACACAACGAAATATATAACACAGTATATATAAATAGACACATAGATTTACGTGGAAACACAAAACGGGAAAAAAAAAAACCACGGGCGAAGGAAGCTGAGAATCAATTCACTATAATGTTGCAGTGTTTACACAGCTTGAATCAAATAGACTTACAGAGTGAATAAATGGTACAAAAATCAATTAGGGTTAAAACCCTTAATTCGTACGTTCGTCGAAGAAGAAAACGCTGTGCGTAAGAAACGTAATGCGTAAGCTTGGAATTGAGAATTTGTGTGATTTTCTTTCCTAAGTCCACGTGATGACTTATAAAGAATTAATTAAGTTTCATCAATTGGCAGAAATAGTCCCTGAAGTTTGTAATATATTTAATTTTGGAGACATATATTCCACAATCTCCACGTTGATTTTAAAATTATACACCAAGCGACATAGATCGAAACACGAACAGAAACGAAAAACCAACACCATATTAAACTCTGACACTTCGTAAGAACCTGCAATCACCATATATATAGAGAAAAGAATGATTCCGAAAAAATTAAAAGACCTCCTCCGCCATGAGCCAAACGGCTCAATTGCAAACAGAAACACCAACCAAATCCAAAAATAAATTGAATGTGGCTACCGGAAGACTTTTGGTGAACATATCAGCGAGATTATAATTATTATCAATCTTGCTAACAACACAATCACCATCAGCAATTATGTCCCGCACATAGTGGTACCGCATATCAATATGTTTTGTTCGGTCATGAAACATTTGATCTTTTGTCAAATAGATAGCACTTTGATTATCACAATAAACTGTATTAACTTTTATTGCATCATCAAGTTCTTTAAATAATCCCTTCAACCAAATAGCTTCTTTAATAGCTTCTATAATCGCCATATATTCTGCCTCAGTAAAGGACAATGCAACTGTAGACTGTAACCGGGCTTTCCAACTAATAGCACCACCATTTAAAGTAAACACATACCCTGTAATTGATCTTCGTTTATCTAAGTATTTACCATGATCTGAATCGACATAACCAAGCACCCCATTATTAGAATTACCAAAATGTAGACACATAGAAGACGTACCACGCAAGTAACGGAATATCCATTGTACTGCTTTCCAATGTTCTTTCCCCGGATTCGCCATATATCTACTAACCATGCTTACCGCGTAAGCCAAATCAGGGCGCGTGCAAATCATAGCATACATCAAAGATCCAATAGCACTAAAGTACGGTACACGTGCCATGTACTCCATATCAGTCTCAGTAGTAGGACTCAAAGCGGATGATAGCTTGATAATGAGCAGTAAAGGGTGTTTTGACAGGCTTTGCTTGATGCATATTAAAACGCCGTAACACTTTCTCGATATAACTTTTCTTAGAAAGTTGCAAAGATTTAGATTTCTTGTCACGCAAAATTTCCAAACCCAATATCTTTTTAGCAGCTCCTAAGTCCTTCATTTCATATCCAGCTTTTAATTGGTCTTTTAGTTTTCGAATCTCCTTCATATCTTTCGCTGCGATCAACATGTCATCCACATATAAAAGTAAGTAGATCATTGAACCATCATCACACTTCCTGTAATAAACACAACTATCGTAGGTGCGCCTTTTAAATTCGTGACAGGTCATAAATGAATTAAACCTCTTATACCATTGTCTTGGAGATTGCTTGAGGCCATAAAGAGATTTATTTAACTTACAGACATAATTTTCTTTTCCCGGAACAACAAAACCCTCAGGTTGTTACATAAATATCTCTTCCTCAAGCTCACCATTTAAAAAAGTTGTAGTAACATCAAGTTCTTTAACTCGTAGTCATTTGAAGCAACTAATCCCAACAATACACGAATAGAAGTATGTTTAACAACCAGAGAATAAATATCAGTATAATCAATACCTGGAACCTGACTGTAGCCTTTAGCAACTAACCGAGCTTTATACCTTGGTTTCTCATTCGGGTTAATCGGTTCCTTGAGTTTGTAGACCCACTTGCATTTAATTGGCTTTTTACCTTTCGGAGTAGGGACTAAATCCCACGTACCATTTCTTTGCAAAGATTTCATCTCGTTATGCATAGCAATCATCCAATCACTTGAGTCTTTAGAATTAATAGCCTCATCATAATTTACTGGCTCAAATCCTAACTCAATATCTGTAGCAACATTAAGAGAATAAACAACGATATCAGCGTGAGCATTAGAGATGCAAACGGGTACGGGTAGTAGCGAGTACAGCAGAACCCGTACTCGTACCCGAACCCCTATTCTCGTACACGTACCCGCCCCGTGCCCGATCAAATCCCCTCCGGGTTCGGGTAAAAAAATCCCCGCCGGGTACGGGGAACCCGACGGGTACCCGTTCAATAAAAAATTAAACAAGATAGCTAAAACATTTAATACTCTTCTTTTAGCTCGTTCTCATACACGAAATTATAAAACACTGGATTATACAGCGGATTAGTCTGTTTTAGAAATTATACAAAAAAGAAAAAGATGTTTTTGGAGGAGATTAATCGATTAACAACAATTTGAATGTTTTCTTTTTATTTCAGCTCCAATTAGCCCATATGGTTTATACATTAATCGATTAGAAATAGCCATACTAAGTTTCTGCATTAATCCAATTAGAAAAAGATGAGGAATTTTGTATAGCAGCCTATACAATAATCGATTTCAGAAATCATAAATCAGAAGCCTATTACTCACAAATCAGAATTGAAGCCTATACATATATATATATATATATATATATATATATATATATATATATATATATATATATATATATATATATATATATATATATATATTCGGGTCGGGTATAAACGGGGGCGGGTATTATAAAACCCGTACCCTACCCGTCACCGCTCACGGGTATGAAATTTAAACCCATCCCCGACCCGTTACCCGTTTAGACGGGTAATACCCGCCCCATAAGACTCGGGTACCCGCGGGTACGGGTACTCGCGGGTAAAATTTGCATCCCTAGTGAGCATACCTTTTAGGAGGTACAATTTTGTTGGAATTAAGTGCACAGTAAGTCAACCTATGGTGATACAACCATGCCTACGAAACACTTAAGGGTCACACCGGTGATTGCATGTAATACGAGTCAGATATGTAATGATACATGGAAGAGGAATGATTCATAATAGTCATTTATGAATCAGTTAAGTATTAAGTTAAGTTTAACTTATTACTAGATTAGTTTATCTAACTAATTAATACAAGTATTTGTACATTTACTAGTTGAGTAAATTTATGATGTGTTAATTATAGATTATCCATAATATGATTTAAAGGAATTAAATCATATGGCGTTTGGATAATATTATTGTTAAGATTATACAAAGTTTATTATATAATTAATTATTAAAAGTATAAAATACAAAGTATATATTTCGTATATTTAATACACACGAAATATATTAGTGTATAATACTAGACATTTAATAGTGAAGTGCAACAATAATAACTAGTTAAACTATAAGGGAAGGAAACGTAAAAAGGAAAGTTTAATTAAGAATTAATCTTAATTAAACTATAGGAACCTAAAGTGCAACTTATTTATCTATAAATAAGAGGCTTAGGGAAACCCTAAAACTCCCTTGCTTACCCACGAAATCTTCCCCCCTTCCTCCCCTAGGTTCGGCCGAATACAAGGAAGAACACAAGCCTTGTGTACTTCAATTGTTCTTCGTTCGTTCTTCGTGTTCTTCAAGTCTTTGAAGATCAAGATCATTGCATCAACCAACTAGAAGGTTTCTGGTCGTGTTCATCATCAGTGGACTTACTTAAGCAATATTAAGGTATGATTTGGAAAACCCTTTTTCCTCTTCCCCCTCTTGTTCGATCGACACACCAAGAACCCTAGGGTTCTTGGTGGCCGTCGAATACTCACAAGTATGTGTTTGTGTTCGAGTTTTTCGTACAAGGTTTCTTTCTTGTTAATCTAGTCTAGATTTCCAACATCCCCAATCCTTTAGGGTTTAAGGATTAAGTTTAATCTCAGTTCCGCTTTTAGGGATTAAACTAGCTAGTTGGTTTAACTGGCAAGAACAATGTTCTTGCTAGTATGGTCGATCCAAGCATACTAGGTGGTTGACCCAAGTGGTTGATCAGGTACAATGAAACCCTTCAGTGGTATCAGAGCATTGGTTTAGAAATCTAAAAAAATTTAACAAAGTTTGTTTGTTTAATTTTAATTTTTTTTTTGTTCCAAGTTTTTTCTTTCTTGTAATTTTCGAACAAGGGTAAGAACCCTAGGACCAAGAACATTAAACTAGTTTAGTTTAATTGGTCAAAAGGATTCTAACCCTAGAATTTTCGTGATCAAGAAAAAACCCTATGACCAAGAACATTAAACTGGTTAAGTTTAATTGGTCAAAATGATTCTTTCCTTTTCCCCAAAGATTTCGTGATCAAGGACCAAGTATGTTAAACTAGATTAGTTTAATTGGTCAAAAGGATTCTTTCCTAATCCCTTGCATTTTCAAATCTAGTAAGAAACTTGGACACCAAGTATGTTAAACTAGTTTAGTTAAATTGGTGAAAAAGTTTCTTAGGCTTAAGAATTTCGAAACCCTAAAAGAACCCTATGACCAAGAACGTTAAACTAGTTTAGTTTAATTGGTTAAGAGGATTAATTGAAATAATAATATAGAACCTAGATAATTAAACAAGTTCATGTTTAATAGGTTTAATTATTATTTTAATAGATTTATTGAAACTAGTTCTTTAAACCTAGAAATCTAGACAAAGTTTTTGTCTATAAGGTTTGAATTTAAAAGTTTAAATAAAATTATTAAGGTTATAATCTATCCTCGAATTTAAACAAAGATTATTTTTTAGATACGATTGATTAGGATTAATCTTTTAATAAATAATGTTTTTGATCAAAAAAGTCGAAACCCTAGTTTTGATTGATCAAGAACAAGATTAGGGTTTGATTAACTAATAAAAGGGAATTAATAAGGATTAAAAAAGAAGTGTTAATTTTAAGGTTTAAAATTAACAAGATGTATTTATATTTTATATAATTTCGGATTTTTAAAATATTTAAAAAAGGAAAAATGCGTTTTAAAATGTAAAATAGTTTATACGTATTTTAATTAGATCAAGTTAAAATACATATGTATAAATTAGGTGTAATATTCTTATTAGAATATTATAAGTTTTTAAAGTAATAAATTATATATATTAAATACAAGATTAAATGGAACATTAAAAGGAAATGTTGTTTTGATCTTAAAGGTTATAATATAACTAGTTATTGTATAAGTTGTTATATAATTAAAACTAGAAAGTACAAAGTTATAATTCCATTATAACTAGAAATTGTACAAGTTAAGATTATATGATGAACTAAAAATATACAAAGTTATATATTATTATTATAAAGTGTATAAAGTTATAAGTTATTATAACTAGTAAATTATACAAGTATAATATAAGTATTTTACAAGTCATGTAAAATACTAAATTAAGGTCAAAGGTTGAATAACATAAAGAATTTTATAACCTATATTTAACTAGTCTAAGTTAAATATAAGAATGGTTTAAACAAACTAGAATTATTATATATAGTCTTTATATAATAAGTTTATTTGTTTCACCAGGTATAAACCGATGAGTGTGTTTTGCTGAAGTTCCATCATGATTGTTGGAGCTAGTGGGAGCTACACAAGAAAATCACAAAGTTTATAAAGATGTCCTTAGAACATAGTTTTGGCGAATCTAATAAGATAAAATAAGTGTTTAATTTTATTATTAAACAAGTGAAAGACAAGGTGTGTTAAACTAGAATTATGATTCAAGTTCATGGATCATAAAGGAATTAAAATTCACATTTTAAAGTTTAACATAAGTTTTAAGTTTTTCAAGTAAATAAAACGAGTAAGTTTTATTAAAGATAAGGTTTTTCACAAAACTTAGTAAAACGTTTTGTACACCTCGTTTTAGGTATACATATAAATCGCGCGACGTTTTGAAACAATAAGTTTTAAAGAAAAAGTTCTTAAGATTTAAAAAGGTGTCTTGTGGAATTCTTGAATACACAAGTCACACATTTTAAATAAAGGATTAAAACTGGAATAAGGTTTAAGTTTAGTTTAAGACTTAAACAAACCCAAGAAAATCTTAGATCTAAGTACTATCCATCTAATCACTTGTTAAACGATATTCATATTGTAAGGAGAAAGAACCTTAGATACGGATTCAAATCATTGCGAGTGTTAGGGTGCGTATGGTTATGTGATTATCGGGAGTCCTGGCGCAGAACATCGCACTGTCTTAGATGGTCTGATATACTTTGGTGATAATCGGGAGTCCCGACCCAAAAAGTACTTGAGTAGAATAAACATACTAGACTTTATTACAATTAGAAATGTGCAATTGGATTGTATAAAGTTGTAATAAATTAAAAGTCTATAGATTCTACGACCCCTAGGAATCGTATCAAGTCTTGGTGCGATTGGTAAGGATGTTACCTACAAGAAACAACATGTCTCGTCGGGAAGTGCCCAAACCTTGCGGCGAGAATGTGATGTATGGATCCTAGGCCTAAAATATTAATTATGGGTTTATAATATATTTTAGAGATGTTTATTGATGATTACTAATTAAATTGGGTATGATTTGTAGATGGTAGCAACAACCACAACGACAAGTGCCAACAATCTCTTGCTACGCTCAATCCTAGAAAAGGACAAGTTGACTGGGTCAAACTTTCTCAATTGGGAGCGCAATCTTCGCATTGTGCTTAGGCATGAGAGAAAGTGGTATGTCTTGGAGATAGCTGTGCCGAATGTCCCTGCCGCGAATGCTAGAGCTGAAGCTAGGCAAGCTTATGATAAGCATGTCAGTAATGTGCTCGATGTGGGCTGTTTGATGCTCGCAACCATGAGTCCAGATCTACAAGCGGGACTTATGGATGTGCCAGCATTTGAGATGATCTAGCAATTAAGGGACTCATTTCAAGAGCAAGCTCGCACTGAGAGGTTTGACATCAATCGAGCTTTCAATTCGTGCAAGATATGTAAAGGAACACCGGTGAGTGCCCATGTCATGAAAATGAAAGGGCACATGGATCACCTGGCTAGACTCGGTCACCCTATACCGTTGCAGATGGCAACGGACACTATACTCAATTCATTGTCCGATGACTACAAGCCTTTTGTGGTCAACTACAATATGCATAATATGGAGAAATCCATTGCTGAGCTACATTCAATGCTCAAGACTGTTGAATTGAGTTTGGGGACCAAATCTAAGGATGTTCTGATGATCGGTAATGGCAGTGGCCGTGGCAAGAAGAGAAAAGGACATGGTGGTAAGGGAGAGGGTAAAACCAATCCTAACCAAGGAGTGCCAAATGGTAAAGGTGTCAAACAAAAGGTCAAAAAGGTGTAGCCTAATACAGCGAGGACCAAGAATCGGTGCTTCAAGTGTGGGGAGGCTGGGCATTTGAAAAGAAATTGTCCAAAGGGTGCCAGTGGTGGAGGAATTGCAAGTTCCTCAGGTAACACGACCACACTTCTTATTCACTTTAAGATACTTGTAAAGTATATTACGAGTAATCTAACTTTTGCAATCGTTTATTGCAGGAGGCGATGGAAAGTGATGGTGACCAGCATGAGATGGTGATTCCACGAGCACCAAGTTTTTATAATTCAGTATTTTATGGATTCAGTAAAACAATTTTTGGTTTATTTGTCTGAACAAATTACAATTTTATTTTTATGATAAATTTTTATTTTTAAGTTTATTATATTTGAATCCATGGTTGAATTATATTGTGTGTGCATCTCTGTTAATTACACTAGTCAAGTTTTATGACTAGATTGTAAGTCAAGTTTTTGATTTAATAATATCTCATGATTTATATTTGTTTTGATTGTTGTATGAATTATAATATCTTAGAAGCACAATTACTTAGACACTAGATTTTAGAAAGTTTTTCTAATACAAGTATTTAAGAGTTTATGGAAATGTTAAGTTCAAGTTAAAACATCTTAAGTAATAATTATTACTTATGATAGTACGTTTTAAAGTAGAGTAAATTACACGGATGATCCTTTAAGTTTATAGAAAATTTCACAAATGGTCCTTTAGTTTCAAGAATTACACCGATGGTCCTTAATTCTGAAAGGTTTTTCACCGATGGTCCTTTACACTAACTGACGTTAATTTTTTCTGTTAACTTACCCCATGTGCAATGCACAAGAGGGTAAAAAAGCCATTTTTCATTTCTTTTTCATTCTTAAATTAATTCTTTTATCTTAAATAAAAGTTTTTAGTTTTAGAATATAAAGAAAAGAAATCAAAAATTAACTGACGTTAATTTTTTCTGTTAACTTACCCCATGTGCAATGCACAAGAGGGTAAAAAAGTCATTTTTCATTTCTTTTTCAATCATAAATTAATTCTTTTATCTTAAATAAAAGTTTTTAGTTTTAGAATATAAAGAAAAGGAATCAAAAATGACTTTTTTACCCTCATGTGCATCGCACATGGGGTAAGTTAATAGAAAAAATTAACGTCAGTTAGTGTAAAGGACCATCGGTGAAAAACTTTTCAGAATTAAGGACCATTGATGTAATTTTTGAAACTAAAGGACCATTTGTGAAATTGGCTATAAACTTAAAGGACCATCCGTGTAATTTACTCTTTAAAGTATTAGTATTAATATAGTATGATATATATTGGATATAATCAAGATAGACTTTAAGAGTATCATTACAAGTGTCTTATACTTGTGATAAAGAATTTAATAAAGTCATAATTCCCTAACAAGGAATGTCGGATATTCGCAAAATCCAAAGAATGACTTAGATATTAAATAAACTCTTAAAAAGAACATTAGATATTTAAGAACAAAAATATTAAATGCAAGTGTTTCATACTTATAATTAATACAGTGTTTAATCAAGTCATAATTCCCTAATAGGGACATTAGATATTTAAGAAATCCAAGAAATGACTTTGGCATTAAATAAAGTTCTTAAAGGATACTAAAGTATTTAATAATTGGAAGTGTTGTTTCAAGTGTTTCATACTTGTTAGATACAGTGATTAATGAAAGTCATAATTCCCTAAACAGGAATGTTGGATATTCGCAAATCCAAAGGACAACTTTAATACTTTAATGATTGATAAATTCTGAAAGGATTAAACTACAAGTTATTGACTAAAAGGGTCAAAGTGATAGTTTAAGTGATGCTTAAATTCCATAAAATTTAGTGGGAGCTATGTCTAACATAATTCATTAAAGGCATTAATGAATTTAGTAAGTTAGTAAGATATTAACATCAAAGTATTACCAAGTCGTTAGCCAAAGAGTTAAGAGAAATAATGAATGATCATTAATTAGAGTATTGCAAGCCTAATAGCGTGGTCACAAGTCTTGTGATTAATTGTTGCAAATCGAATAGGATATTCACAGCCTAAGTGAATACATTAATCATTTAAGGATATTTCTTTAACTAGTAAAAGTATCTACAAATCAAGTAGCTAAAAGAGCTTTAGCTACAAGGCAAATTTTATAAATTCAAGAAACTAAGGAGTTAAATTCCAATCCTCCTATGTTTACCGAATCATATAAAAAGGCAAGACTAGAATATGTTCTAATGTTGCATGAACAAATCTAGCAAAGACAAAAGTAATACTCCCTCCGTCCCTAAATAAAGTTCCCATCTCTCCTTTAAGTTTTGTCCCTAAATAAAGTTCTCATTTCTCAAACATAAGGGGCCCCCTTAATATAATAATATTATTACCAATACTTTCAGCACTAACTATCTCTTAAAACACTTTCTCTCTCCAATCAAACCTTATATTTTAATCAAAAGTAATACCAAATACCCCACCACTAACTATCTCCTAAAATGTTGTGCCCAACACAAATGGGAACTTTATTTAGGGACGGAGGGAGTAGTATTTTTTTCAAAAATACTCGTCTTATGTCTTTAGTTTAATAGTAATTACTAAATTGTAATTAGTGATAAAAGTTACAATTAGGAGTCATTAAGTGATCAACTCGAACTCAAAGAATAAGTAATGATCCAGTAATAATTCGGTATCTATGTCCAGTTAGGAATAATACATGAACTAGTATCATTGTTATTCAGAATTTGTATGTTTTAAGAATATCCATGGATAAAAGTCTCTTTATTCAAAAGATATAAATCCGTGACTACTCGTCTTGGTGGGAACCTTGATGGGACGTTAACGTCATCGCGGTGTTTGGTGGAGATTCGAGGTTTCTCGAAGATAGCTACACAAGTTTTTTTTGTAAACCAAATATCGGTGATATTCTGTTGGAGCTCGACGAATACTGGATTGACCACCGTGATAATACTTCGTGGTTGAAAAGTTCAAAAGTATTATTCACTATGATTTTCCTTAAGCGTGAGGTATTTTGTTTGTGATACAATGACTAATGTACTTTGGTTCGTCTTAGACAATTCTGAAATATGATTGTCATACGAGGCCTTACTGGGTGGAGAGAAAGTTGTATTTCAAATCGAAATATAACAAGATGGTAATTGCGCCTCCTTTTTAGGAGAGATATTTATGGGTCCCTTGACGTGATATAAAACTGATAAGTGCATGGCCATGCCCAAAGCGAACTGATTTGTTCTTTGTCGTTTATCACAACAGTTTTAATCAAGAAGTCAAGAAATGATTTCGAATACAGGAGTTGATATCTTCTACCATGCTCGTATTCGTTATCACAAATATCGTGCTGCAAGGGATAAACCTAACACGTTACCCAAGAAGTAAAGACGAGGTGTTCCTTACTAGGCGACGCTATTAAAAGAGTTTCTCAAAAACTATACCTGGGTTACAAAGCTGTTTCTATAGGGTTGGTTACCTACATGCCTATCTAGAGGGCCATTGTAGCTCGTGTCATCAAGTTAAGGTTACGAACTTGCACAAGTGGGAGCCTGTTTGAATTATGTGCACAGTAAGTCAACCTATGGTGATACATCCATGCCTACGAAACACTTAAGAGTTGTAACACCTCAAATTTTATAACAAAAACATTTGGCCAAAGTAAATCATTTTCATTAAATAGAAGAACTATTCCCAAAATATGGATTTACAAAAACCTTTGGTATGAAATCAGAGTATAAGTTTTAGTGTTACAAAATATATCAAAACCAAAGCTAAGTTTAAATCCAATCTAGTGCTCTTCGATTCTAGGCCCCGCATCTCTATCCATGCGTACCTAAACCTTCGATCCCGAACCTGACTACATAGCAAAACAAACAAGGAATACGTGAGACAATAAAGTCTCGTGAGATACACGGGTTTTAGACCCAAGGATAACAAACAACAAATTATATAAACATAATTATATAAACAAACACATCTACTCAGTCTAGTCACCCTATTGTGACCTATCGATCTTGAATCTTAACAATCATATCTAGCTACCGGAATCCACCGCACTAACTAGAAGCAACTTAACTTATTAACCGAAATCCATCGCCATTAATAAGTTCCACATAAGCTTATTAACCGAAATCCATCGCCATTAATAAGCTTCAAGATACCGGCAAGAGGGATTCGCCCAATCTACCGATACCTGCCTTACTCGCCGGAATACGTCCAGTTAGCAAGACTACTAACGTGGTTGAGTCGATGGGAATCCACCCAACTGCCCCTCACACCACACCTCATGACCGGGGGTCCCCCGCATCATCACATCATCTCAATCATATCATAACTCAATGGTTATGCCTATCTAGCCCTCGGCTATCATATCATCATCAAACAAGTTAGTCCAATATTATCACTAATATCTATCACTAACTCAACATACTATAAGTCTACACATATAGGCAATTAGACCATAACACAAGTAAGAAAGTAATTCAAAGGCTATGTACTCAGTAAAGTCCACACGTACTCACCTTAGCAAACAATGCTCCAATGTGCGTTCTTCACACCAACCCTTTGCTCCAACAATCGGCCAACCTTCCAAGACTTCACCAAAAGCCTAATACAATAATCATAAGATGTTCAACATCACATACTACTAATATTATGATCATCTATCCCTAGATACCCTTTAATAACATTTTCCCCAGTTTTGGTGATCTCCCAAAACCCTAGGTTTAACAAACCTTAAGATTCTTACAAATCTTAACCATCCACTTGTTTCCTTTGTTAAAATATCATTTACAAGGTGTATACAACCTTTATTTAACCATAAATCACCAACCCAAGAACTAGGGTTTCTAACCCAAGCCAATAAACCCATAGATCTAAAGCTACAATTACAAGGAAGTGAAGAAATACCTTAAATCTTCAACTAGGAGTGAAGAATCACAAGATTTGACCAAGAAATCAGCTCCAAATGATGATTTGCACTCAAAATCGTTCACAAACTCGAATGGGAGAAAACTAGGGTTTTTCTTGGCATTAAATGAGCTAAAACCCGACTTTAATGCTGCACAGGAGAAGATAGCGCCGCTATCTTCCAGATAGCGCCGCTATCTAAGACCCGCGAGAAATCGCGCCACACATCGCGCCAGAGATCGCCGCTAACCCTGCCGCTAACTCAAGATCGCGTTTTACCCTACGCGATTTCGGATCGATGTTCGGACTGGCACAAGATAGCGCCGCTATCTTCGAGATAGCGCCGCTATCTCTACCAGACAGCAGGCTGCACTTTTTGTTATTCTTTTCGACCCGGTTTCGTTCATAACTTCCTCATACGGTGTCCAAATGACACGAAACCAATTCCCACGTTCATTAAATGATTTATCCTTATTTATCATATTTTTATAAAATTTATTTATTTACAAATTTCGGGTCGTTACAACTATCTACCCCTTAAGAAGATTCCGTCCTCGGAATCTCATCATAGTTCACGAAATCCGGGTATCTCCTCCGAATCTCGTCCTTGACTTCCCAAGTCAAATTTGGTCCAAGAGAATGCTTCCACTTGACCAATACCAACTCGATCTCTTTATTCTTAAGCTTATTTGTCTTCGTCTCTAATATAGCCTCGGGCTCTTCAATCAACCGGTTCGGGGCATCAACCCGCAACTCTTGCAACGGAATAATATTCTCAATTTCACCAATGAACTTCTTCAAATAACTCACATGGAAGGTGTCATGCACACCTTGAAGCTCGGGTGGAAGTTCCAACTTAAATGCTTGAAGCCCGATCCGCTTCAATATCTTAAACGGTCCAACATACCTTGGACTTAACTTTCCTTTCTTCCCAAATCGCATCACACCTTTCCAAGGTGATACTTTCAACATGACCATATCCCCGACATCCAAGTCATATGGTCTCTTTTTCAAACCCGAATAACTTCGTTGCCTATCTTGAGCGGCTTTCATGTTGGCTTGTATTACACCAATCTTTTCATTCGTCACCCTCACGATCTCAGGACCCGTGAGCTTGGTCTCTCCCGCTTCAAGCCAACACGATGGAGTTCTGCATTTTCTCCCATACAACGCCACATAAGGTGGCATCTTAATGCTCGAATGATAACTATTATTATATGAGAACTCGACCAATGGTAAATGCTCATCCCATTTACCCCCGAAATCTAACACACACGATCTTAACATGTCTTCAACCGTTTGAATTGTTCTTTCACTTTGACCGTCGGTTTGCGGATGATATGCCGTGCTCAACCGCAACTTTGTACCCAATTCATCTTGTAACGATCTCCAAAATCTCGAGGTAAACCTCGCGTCTCGATCGGATACAATTGACAATGGAACCCCGTGGAGTCGAACCACCTCATCAACATATAACTTAGCCAACCTTTCAAGTGGCAAAGTTTCCCGAATGGCTAAAAATAACGCACTCTTGGTCAACCGGTAAACTATGACCCAAATGGCATCATGACCCTTACTCGTCTTTGGCAACCTAACTATGAAATCCATAGTTATGTCTTCCCACTTTCCGGCCGGTACTTGCAATGATTGAGGTACCCCATACGGTACTTGATGCTCGGCTTTCACTTGTGCACACGTGGCACACTTCGAGATGTACTTGGCTACTCTTGTCTTCATCCCGGGCCACCAATAAACCCGTTTCAAATCTTGATATGTCTTTGTACTTCCCGGGTGAATTGAATACTTTGACTTGTGCGCATCATGCAATAACTCCTTTCGGGTACCCCCAAACTTGGGAACCCAAATTCGACCGCCTACGGTTTTCAACCCTTGCACATTTTCCACAAAATGTTGGTTCTTACCCAATCGTTCTTGTCTTAATTCTTCTTTTCCCATAACCTCTCGTTGAGCATTCTTGATTCTCTCGATGATACTCGAGACGACTTCGATACGCATTGACCTTCCCTTGATCGGCTTCTCATAGACTTTTCGGCTCAAGGCATCGGCTACCACATTCGCCTTCCCCGCATGGTACACAATCTCACAATCATAGTCGTTGATCAACTCGACCCACCTTCTTTGTCGCATATTAAGGTCTTTTTGAGTAAACACATATTGCAAACTCTTATGATCCGTATACAACGTACACCGAGTACCATATAAATAGTGCCTCCACAATTTCAAGGCAAACACGATCGCCGCCAACTCCAAGTCGTGTGTCGTGTACCTCGTTTCCGCATCCTTCAATTGTCGTGAAGCATACGCGATCACTTTACCCCTTTGCATCAACACACAACCGAGCCCTTGATTTGAAGCATCACTATACACTACAAAATCTTCCATACCATCCGGTAACGTGAGAATCGGCGCGTTACACAACTTTTCCTTCAATAAGCCAAACGCCTCCTCTTGCTTTTTATCCCACACGAACTTCTCACTTTTTCTTGTCAACTTCGTGAGTGGGACCGCAATTCTCGAGAAATCTTGTATAAATCTCCGGTAATACCTGGCCAATCCAAGAAAACTTCTAACCTCGGTAGGAGTTCTCGGTGCTTCCCAATTTGACACCGCCTCAATCTTCGAAGGGTCAACTTTAATACCATCACGTGATACCACGTGACCTAGAAATTGTACTTCCCGCAACCAAAACTCACACTTTGAGAATTTGGCATACAACTTCTCCCGTTTCAACACATCCAACACAAGTCTCAAATGATTCTCGTGTTCTTCCTCGGTCTTCGAATAAATTAAAATATCATCGATGAACACAATCAAAAATTTATCGAGAAACGGTTTACAAACCCGATTCATCAAATCCATAGAAAAGGCCGGCGCATTCGTAAGCCCAAACGGTATCACTAGGAACTCATAATGACCATACCGTGTACGAAAGGCCGTCTTCTCGGTGTCGCCTTCCTTCACCCGAACTTGGTGATAACCCGACCTCAAATCAATCTTTGAGAAATAACTAGCACCTTGCAATTGATCAAACAAATCATCGATTCTCGGCAACGGGTAACGGTTCTTTATAGTTACCTTATTCAACTCACGGTAGTCGATACACATTCTCATCGACCCGTCTTTCTTCTTGACAAATAACACCGGGGCACCCCACAGTGACGAACTCGGACGGATAAAACCCTTATCTAACAACTCTTGTATTTGGGTCATCAATTCCCGCATCTCGGTGGGAGCTAAATGATACGGAGAACGAGCGATCGGCGTCGCCCCCGGCACTAAATCAATCTTGAACTCAACTTGTCTCTCCGGTGGCAAACCGGGTAAATCATCGGGGAACACCTCGGGAAAATCCCGAATTATTTTAACATCACCCACCGCCTTCTTTTCTTTTCGGCCATCTAACACATATGCAATAAACGATGCACATCCCTTCGATAAGCATTTCCTCGCCTTGATGGCGGTAATCACATTAGGCATGTGATGTCGCTTTTCCCCATACACATACACTTTCTCGTTCTCGGGAGTCTTGATCAACACCATCTTCTTATCACACAATATCTTGGCTCGGTGCAAACCCAACCAATCCATACGAATAACCACGTCGAAAGCCTTTATTCCCATTGGCAATAAATCGACCTTAAACTTCTTCCCGTCTATTTCTAATTCACAATCTATATAGATACATTCAACCATCGAGGTTTTTCCATCGGCTACTTCTATCGCATACATTTCATCTAACTTTTCGGACGGCGCATTCAACTTACAACCAAACTCATGAGACACAAACGAATAATTGAAACCCGAATCAAACAAGATATAAGTTGGCAAGGAGTTAATGAATAAAGTACCTGACACCACATCGTGTGCCTCCTTCGCCTCCTCCCGAGTGAGTTGGAAGGATCGCCCCTTCACCTTCGCCGGTTCCACCTTCTTTTGAGCCGTGGAGACCATCGACTCGTTCCCTTTCTTCGGAAACACATTGCTATAATGCCCTTTTTCATGGCAAGAATAGCATTCCACATCGGCCGACAACTTGGCCTTACAATCCCGGGCTAGATGCCCCATCTTGCCACAACTATAGCAAGCTTTCGATTCTCCTCGGCACACGCCGGTATGATTCCTCCCGCATTTGTTGCAAGAACCAACACTTCCCTGTTTAGAAAAACTCGATGTGAACTTTCCTTTCTTGAACGTACTCGAGCCGCTCTCGGCCTTCCTCTTCTCGCCCACATGGGCCCTCTCGGCAATCCTTGCCACATTCACTTCTTCCACACCCCAGGCGGCACTAATGGCCACATCAAGTGTGGCCGCCCGCTTAACCTCCAATTGGTAATCCCACGGTAACCCACTAGCATACCGGACCACCCTCAACCTCTCATCCGAATAGGTTTTAGCAACAAACGAGAGCAATCCCGTGAACTCTCTGGAGTATTCTTCCACCGACATATCACCCTTTTTAAGGGTCACAAACTTCTCGTGCATCTTTTCCAAATCCCTTTCGGGACAAAACTTCTTTTTCAATCTCGTGGTGAACTCATCCCACGATATAGCCTCAATCACATCCTTCCCGAGGGTCTCATACACGATATCCCACCAAACCATGGCATCCTCTTTTAACAGTTGTGACGCATACGTCACCATGTCGGCTTTCTTACACTTGCTACTTCCGCTGACCCGCTCGGTCTCTCGGATCCACCTCATAGTCACTTTCGGGTCCGAACTACCCGTGTACACATTTGGCTTACAAGCCATGAAGGATTTAAACGAGCAACCTTCTTTCTCATCGGGCCTTGCCCTAGCATCACTTTGACCACCCGTAGATGATTTTCTTTCACCGGTGTCACTACCCCCGGTCCTCTCATCCGATCTAGCCTCGGACTCACGGTCATCATCCGTCTTGTCATGGTTCCCCATTATCCGGTGCACTTCCTCGGCCACCGTTCCTTTGATTTGATCAATAATAGTTTGGAGGTCCGCCATAGTTACCGGAGTCTTATTAGATCCGACCTCCGATTCATCCACCCGGTGCATCGATGGTGGACTATCTTGTTCAACCACCACCTCGATACGAGGTGCTTCCTCTTCCCCGCCCTCCGGGGCTTTCCTACTCCTACGAGTGTTCACCATTCTTTCGATCCTTGACTATACGAAAGACATTAAACATTTAGTACCTCATGTACAACCTATTAGACTCATAAGACTCAACATTCAACATCATATCAATTTTCATAGGTCCCCTAGGTTCAACCCTAAACTTAACATAAAGTCTCAAGGTCAACCTACAATCTCAAGGAATCTTACATTCATAATGCTACAGTTTAAGACTAGGATGGACATCCAACCTAATCCACTTAAACTATAGCTCTGATACCAAGTTGTAACACCTCAAATTTTATAACAAAAACAGTTGGCCAAAATAAATCATTTTCATTAAATAGAAGAACTATTCCCAAAATATGGATTTACAAAAACCTTTGGTATGAAATCAGAGTATAAGTTTTGGTGTTACAAAATATATCAAAACCAAAGCTAAGTTTAAATCCAATCTAGTGCTCTTCTATTCTAGGCCCGCATCTCTATCCATGCGTACCTAAACATTCGATCCCGAACCTGACTACATAGCAAAACAAACAAGGAGTACGTGAGAAAATAAAGTCTCGTGAGATACATGGGTTTTAGACCCAAGGATAACAAACAAATAATTATATAAACATAATTATATAAACAAACACACCTACTCAGTCTAGTCACCCTATTGTGACCTATAGATCTTGAATCTTAACAATCATATCTAGCTACCGGAATCCACCACACTAACTAGAAGCAACTTAACTTATTAACCGAAATCCATCGCCATTAATAAGTTCCACATTAGCTTATTAACCGAAATCCATCGCCATTAATAAGCTTCAAGATACCGGCAAGAGGGATTCGCCCAATCTACCGATACCTGCCTTACTTACCGGAATTCGTCCATTTAGCAAGACTACTAACGTGGTTGAGTCGATGGGAATCCACCCAACTGCCCCTCACACCACACCTCATGACCGGGGGTCCCCCGCATCATCACATCATCTCAATCATATCATAACTCAATGGTTATGCCTATCTAGCCCTAGGCTATCATATCATCATCAAACAAGTTAGTCCAATATTATCACTAATATTTATCACTAACTCAACATACTATAAGTCTACACATATAGGCAATTAGACCATAACACAAGTAAGAAAGTAATTCAAAGGCTATGTACTCAGTAAAGTCCACACGTACTCACCTTAGCAAACAATGCTCCAATGTGCGTTCTTCACACCAACCCTTTGCTCCAACAATCGGTCAACCTTCCAAGACTTCATCAAAAGCCTAATACAATAATCATAAGATGTTCAACATCACATACTACTAATATTATGATCATCTATCCCTAGATACCCTTTAATAATATTTTCCCCAATTTTGGTGATCTCCCAAAACCCTAGGTTTAACAAACCTCAAGATTCTTACAAATCTTAACCATCCACTTGTTTCCTTTGTTAAAATATCATTTACAAGGTGTATACAACCTTTATTTAACCATAAATCACCAACCCAAGAACTAGTGTTTCCAACCTAAGCCAATAAACCCATAGATCTAAAGCTACAACTACAAGGATGTGAAGATATACCTTAAATCTTCAACTAGGAGTGAAGAATCACATGATTTGACCAAGAAATCAGCTCCAAATGATGATTTGCACTCAAAATCGTTCACGAACTCGAATGGGAGAAAACTAAGGTTTTTCTTGGCATTAAATGAGCTAAAACCCGACTTTAATGCTGCACAGGAGAAGATAGCGCCGCTATCTTCCAGATAGCGCCGCTATCTAAGACCCGCGATAAATCGCGCCACACATTGCGCCAGAGATCGCGCCGCTAACCCTGCCGCTAACTCAAGATCGCGTTTTACCCTACGCGATTTCGGATCGCTGTTCGGACTTGCACAAGATAGCGCCGCTATCTTCGAGATAGCGCCGCTATCTCTACCAGACAGCATGCTGCACTTTTTGTTATTCTTTTCGACCCGGTTTCGTTCATAACTTCCTCATACGGTGTCCAAATGACACGAAACCAATTCCCACGTTCATTAAATGATTTATCCTTATTTATCATATTTTTATAAAATTTATTTATTTACAAATTTCGGGTCGTTACAAGGGTCACACTGGTGAGTGCATATAATACGAGTAAGATATGTAATGATACATGGAAGAGGATTTATTCATAATAGTCATTTATGAATCAGTTAAGTATTAAGTTAAGTTTAACTTATTACTAGACTTGTTTATCTAACTAATTAATACAAGTATTTGTACATTTACTAGTTGAGTAAATTTACGATGTGTTAATTATAGATTCTCCATAATATGATTTAAAGTAATTAAGTCATATGGTGTTTGGATAATATTATTGTTAAGATTATATAAAGTTTATATAATTAATTATTAAAAGTATAAAATACAAAGTATATATTTCGTATATTTAATATACACGAAATATATAAGTGTATAATACTAGACATTTAATAGTTAAGTGCAACAATAATAACTAGTTAAACTATAAGGGAAGGAAACGTATAAAGGAAAGTTTAATTAAGAATTAATCTTAATTAAACTAGAGGGACCTAAAGTGCAACTTATTTATCTATAAATAAGAGGCTTAGGGAAACCCTTAAGCCCCCTTGCTTACCCACGAAATCTTCGCCCCTTCCTCCCCTAGGTTTGGCCGAATACAAGGAAGAACACAAGCCTTGTGTTTTTCAATTGTTCTTCGTTCGTTCTTCGTATCAAGATCATTGCATCAACCAACTAGAATGTTTCTCGTTGTGCTCATCATCAGTGGACTTACTTAAGCAAGATTAAGGTATGATTTGGAAAACCCTTTTTCCTCTTCCCCCTCTTGTTCGATCGACACACCAAGAACCCTAGGGTTCTTGATGGTCGTCGAATACACAAAAGTATGTGTGTGTATTCGAGTTTTTCATACAAGGTTTCTTTCTTGTTAATCTAGTCTAGATTTCCAACATCCCCAATGCTTTAGGGTTTAAGGATTAAGTTTAATCTCAGTTCCGCTTTTAGGGATTAAACTAACCAGTTGGTTTAACCGGCAAGAACAATGTTCTTGCTAGTATGGTCGAACCAAGCATACTAGGTGGTTGAACCAAGTGGTCGATCAGATACAATGAAACCCTTCAAATTTGTCTTCTCGGTCTTTGTTTTGCAATGCACGGTGTAGTAGCTTGTGGTTGTGAGTGTGATGAATCTTCAACAACTACAGCCTCATCAGACGTGGTATAAGGTTGATGCTCAACTGTACTCGGATCGGTAGTAGAAGAGGTAGGAAGCTCCACCTCAATTTGAGTGTTCTCTTTACTTGAATCGGATGATTCCTCTGTATCAATAGAAGAGTTTACGGATTTTCGAATCATCACGGTCTCATCAAAAGTAACATCTCTCGATATAATAATCTTCTTCAATTCAAAACTCCACAATTTGTAACCTTTTACCCCTGAATTGTACCCAAGAAAAACACATTTAACTGCTCTCGGTTCTAATTTCCCGTTGTCAACACGTGCATAAGCTGGACAACCAAAAGGTTTTAAATCTGTATAACGGCAGGTTTCCCCGACCATAACTCAAACAGAGTCTTCTTCTCAATTGATCGTGACGGTGATCCGTTGATAATATAACAAGCAGTCGATGCAGCCTCAGCCCAGAAAGACTTCGGCAATTTAGAGTTCGAAAGCATACAACGGACCTTCTCCATTATGGTGCGATTCATCCTTTCGGCTACACCATTTTATTGAGGTGTATGGACTACTGTACGATGTCGAGTGATGCCTTCTTCTCGACAATAGGCATTAAACTCTTCTGAGCAAAACTCGAGTCCATTATCCGTACGAAGATACTTTACCACTAATCATGACTGTTTTTCAACCTGCACTTTCCAATTTCTAAAAGTACAAAATACGTCAGATTTATGCTTTAAAAAGAAAGACCATACCTTTCTGGAAAAATCATCTATGATCGTAAGCATATAATAAGCTCCTCCTTTGGAAGAAACACGAGCCGGTCCCCATAAATCCGAGTAAATATAATCAAGTGGTCCTTTTGTTGTATGAATACCACTCATAAATCTTACTCGTTTTGCCTTGCCATAAACACAGTCTTCACAAAATTCTAAATCGACAATCTTTTGTTGACCAAGTTAACCTTTTCGACTTAGTTCAGACATACCCTGAAAAGTCATATGACATATTCGAAGATGCCAAAGACTAGACTGATCTGCATCAGATAAGGATTTTGAAACAACAGCTGCATCACTAGTAATAGTTTGATCGTCAAGAAAATAAAGATTTGAGGTTTTTCGTTTGGCTCTTAATTTGTCAGAACCATCTTTGAATACCCTGATAACTCCACCTTCACCAGTAAACCCATACCCGTTTTCATCAAAAGTATTAAGTGATAACAAGTTACGTCTAAGGTTGGGAACATATCTAACATCTTCCACGGTTCGAATAACTCCATCAAACATACGGAATCTCACTGAGCCGTGTCCGAGAACCGAACACGTAGTATTATTGCCCATCAAAACATGACCCTGGTTTACCTCTTCAAACGTATAAAACCAATTTCTGTTGGGACATATGTGAAAAGTACAACCGGAATCGAGTATCCATTCTGTAGTAGATTTAACGTCATCTGGATAAACTGTAATAAGTTCACCGATACAACCAACCTCTGCAACATCGGCTTCACCCGAATTATTACCTTGTTTGGCATTTACTGTTGATTTCTCTTTAATCTTCAACTTAATGCAATCATCGATAATACGCCATTTCTTGCGACAATAGGTGCAAAACTTTCGTTTCACCTTAGATTTCGATCTCGATCTATTAGAGTATTGAGAGGTTTTACCTCTATCTGTCGATCTTCCTCTAATATTTAAACCCTCGGCTTTCACGTCACTTGAACCACCACCTGTAATATGTTTCATCTTTTCTTTTGAATCTAAAGCTGTAAGAACTTCATCTAAAACAAGATTGTCACGGCTATAAATAATAGTATCACGAAAATTAGTATAAGATTCGGGCAAAGATGACAATAAAAATAAAGCCAAATCCTCATCATCATATTGAACATCCATATTTTCCAAGTTACCTACTAACTCTTTGAAAGTGGATATGTGTTCGTCTAAAGAACTCCCTTCCATCATCTTAAGATTGAATAACCGTTGCTCTAAATGCAACTTGTTAGGTAAGCTCTTAGTCATCAATAATTGCTCCAATTTTAACCATAAAGCCGTTGCTGAAGTTTCTTTCAAAACATCCTGCAAAACATCGTTAGATAAATGCAAACGAATTTGTGATAGTGCCTTTAAATCTATTGTGACAACTCGATATTTCCGGTATGTAATCTCATTTCATTTCTAGAACTTTCCTTATTTAGAAAGTTTCTACTTAGAGACATTTCTATTTTTGGCATCCATACACACAACAAAACATCTATTTTTACACCATGCATTAGTGTTTGACTATTTTAGTCAACACAACATTATTATTTTCTTATGGTGACACACTTTGAGCTAAAACATTTCTAAAATGGTAATTTTACTGGTTAAACAATTAAACGTACTTAATAAATTTAAACATGAATCGAATCGAACAATGGTTTAAGCCCGACATCAAGGCTTGACCGACCACATAAGTGGCCGGCCTCCCCTTCCCTTGCTCGACCCAATCTCGGCCAAAACACCCTAGGGGTGTTGGCCATGTGCTTTAATTAGTTGTTCTTATCCCAAACACTTGAACCCTTATCCATCTATAACTTGAAAGAGTCCCTATTAGACTCAACCATCTATTCCTAACCCTAGATGCTTACCCTATAAATACCTTGCTTAAACCATTCATTAAACCCTATTTGTCATTTGTTGATTTCGGCCAAACCACAAATCACGAACACCCCTTGTTCGTCCGATCGTCCCAAGCAACCCACAACCCTACTCGATTTCTCCCTTGTTCGATCCCTAAGGTATGATATCAATCCTTTTTGTTTGTTTTCTTTTATTTTTCCAATCATTAGCTCGAACCCGAGACCATGGCCAAGGCCATGTGGTCTCGGCGTGCATCCTTGCCCCACAAACCCGTAGCATGCTCGCATGTATTGTCCCTTGATCGTAAGTCGTTGATTGTTGTATTCCTCGCCTAGATCTAATACTCGAACCCTAGATCTATCCTAGAATTGACCGAATGCATTAGATCTAGAACTCTAGACATGTTAAACATTAGATCTAGAATAATCTAGTCCCTAATCTCGAACCTATACTCGATCCAGACCCAAACTAGAACCAAACCCGTAGGGTTTCGGCCTAGCCGGCCAACCCTAGCATAACCGAACCCTAGTTGACCTAGATTGACTAGATTTGACCTTGGTTGACCGAATATTGTTCTAGACCAAACCCTAGCCAAAATCTAGAACTTCTATGTTGACTTTTGTTGACTATTTTGACCAATGTTGACCAATAAGTCAAACCGGGTCAAGGCCGGATCTTGACCCAACCGATCAACCCAAACCCGAATACTTAATCGGGCCAAGGCCCGTACCTGGCCCAATTCGATCTATCTTAGTCCATTGGGCCCAAACTTTAGTTTCCCCATTAGTACCCAAGCCCAATCCATGGCCCAACACTATTGGACCTAAGCCCAACATGAGGCCCAAATGGCCCACCTAGTGGCCCATTAAGCCCATCTAGGCCCACTAAGCCCATTTAGGCCCAATAAGCCCATTTAGGCCCAATCTAGGCCCATTAAGCCAAACCCATTTCATTTCATATCATTTCATTTCAGGACTCATTTCATTTCATGTCATTTCATTTTGAAACCCATTTCATTTCATTTTATAAAACCCAATGCATTTCATTTCATTTCATTTTATTAAAGTCTCATAACCCAAGATCATTCGATGTCACAAAACATAAAACATAACATTAAATGTATATCATATATCTTATATCGTATCTAGAATTGCCTGTGTTAGCTTAGTCTAATTAGAAGGTCACATTGTTTAGGAAGCTAGGAGCCTTTGAAGGATCCTATGTCCTGACTGTCACTAAGCTTTGCCCAGGTGAGTCCACAGACCCCTTTTTACTCTTTTTACTGCTTTTATAAACTATTGGGGTGGAAAACATAAACAAACGCTACTATTTTACTATGACTGTACAACAACATTTACATTTTCATCATCGCGTTGGTATGACAAATGATTAGCCGGACTAAGGTGCCAGCAATCATTAACTAGTGGATCTAGACCATGGATATGCAGATAGTACTATTGGCTGACACTCATCCTCCCAACGATACTTGATCATTGCTGGTTTATCCAGTGCTACCGGGAGTGTATATCCATAAAAGAACATAACATACTGGATTTGAAGTGTTGATTGTGGACTTAGGGGTTGGTATATTAACTCAATAGACTAGCTACCTGTTGGGAATACGGTCATGCGATGTCAAACATAACAACTTGTTCAACACGTTTTCATAAACAAACTAGTAATTGTAGATTCTTCTACAATTACACTTTACTTTTCGTACTTACTTCTCATATCATATGAGTGTTGAACCTTATACTTTCAGTCATAAAACTATTTTCATAACAAACATTTTGAGTAGCAAAACACTTCACTTTTGTTACAACATTAACCCTGTGGATTCACTCAACATTATTGTTGACCCTTTTATATTTATGATTTTCCAGGTGGTTAGGTGCAGTGGAACTGGAGGATATGAGCAGTGGGATTGTCGTGAGCCATGAATAAAACATTAAGTTTACGAACAATCATTTCATTTCAAACAGTTTCTATTTTATGAAAAACTTACTATTTTTGGGAACTTTCTATTTTTGGAAAGTGAAACTACTGTTATTTTTCGTTATTGCGTGGTTGTTTGTTTACTTAATTTTTGCTATGTTGTCATGAACGTTACACCTCCGTTCTTCCGCAAAACGTTTTAAATGAAGTAAAACTCATTTTTGGCGGGGTGTGACATATTGGTATCAGAGCTTAAGTTATAGTGAATTAGCAAGCCTAGTCTATAACTACAAAAGATTTTTGGGAAAAACAAAGAGTTTTAGAAAATAAAAATATTCATGGCACGCTGAGCCTCATATCCTGAAGTTTCGTTGTTCTTATATTAGAACATTTACCCTAGTTTGCTTTGCCTCAGAGTAATGTTTAGCATTCGTTAGAGAGCCCAGAATTTTGCCCTAATCTAATAATAATTTTATGCGTCTTGATAATTAGAATGCCGTCAGCGAGTGTTATTAATATTCCGTCCGACTCAGAGTACGACAGTGATCAGAGTACCGCTACGTCTAGAAGACGTGTTACGCCTCCTTCGTCTCCAAAGTCAGTGTTTGTACCGGCGCCGTTTCCGATATCGTCAGCAGATTGGCTTCGTCCCAACCAGCCTCCTGTCCCGGTGTATCCCAATGGACCCCCTGATCTCAAACCTGGATAGCGTCCTTATCTCTATCGTCTGGTGAAAGATGGTGATCTCTATATGACAACAAGACGACGATCAGAAGCCAGAAAAAGATGATTAGTCATCGACATTTCGCCTATATTTGTTTTCGTATTACTATTATTAGGTTTTATGTTTAGCTATTTTAAAAGTTAGTTTTAAATTAGTATTTTCTTTTATCCAAGTATTGGTGTATGTACCATGCTTTTAAAACTATTATGTATTAAGAACGTGTTTAATAAAAGTGATATTTTAGTAAAATCTTATTGTTTCTATAAATTGTATTTTCTATACGTCGCTACTACTACTATCATTACGTATACCTATATTACGTCTACTACTACTACGTCTATTGTATATCTATTCCTTGATTCTTATAATAATTAAATCTTTTCTTTATAATCCTTCTATAATATTCTTTTCTTAATTCTTTGTTTTGAATCGTATTAATTGTATCAGCAATTCATCAATGGCTCGAGGAGGAAATCAAGAAACTGTTGAACAAATGGTGGAACGCCGAATCGCTGAAGCGATTGCTCAAATGAATGCAGCAAGAGGAAATGACGGTGGTGCTGCTAACAATGGAAACAACGGTATATTATTCGACTCCACAAAAGAAGATTCGTTCGTTTTCGCTTTATTTTAACCTAACTTTCCCTTTCTTTCCTTATTTGTTTAAACTTCAGATCCCAATGCTAATCGTCAAGGTCAGTCGTTTAAGACCTTTACGTTCTGTCATCCTCCGACCTACTCTGGATCTGAAGGTGCCATTGCTATCATTCACTGGATTGAGAAGGTGGAATCTATCTTCAGTATCATCCAATGTGCCCCTGAGAATATGGTGAAGTTTGCTGCAAGTACATTGTCCAAGGAAGCGTTGTCCTGGTGGAACTCCCAAGTGCAAGTCTTAGGTCGTGCTAATGTTGATTCTATGACTTGGAATGCGTTTAAAGATCAGTTAACTCAGAAGTTTTGTCCAAGGAGAGAGCTACAGAAAGTTGAAGTGGAACTATGGAATCTGCCCATGGTTGGATCTGACATTGTTACCTACACGACTAAATTCCAAGAACTCGCTCGTCTCGTCCCTCATATGGTTTCCCCTGAATTTAAGCGTATCGAGAAGTATCTTCAAGGTCTGCATGATCTTATTCGTACTCACGTCATTGCTTCTGAACCGACGACTTTTGAAGATGCTGTAAATCGTGCTACAAGGTTGACTGATGATGCTATGAGAAGTGGATCGTTCAAAGACAAGCTAGTGGTGTCTAGAAAATCCTCTGAGACTTCAAACAATGAAAATGGAAAGCGTTCCAACGACAACAAACGTGACTACAAAGGGAGTAAGTATCAAAAGACTAAGAATTATGCTGCCTCTAATCAGAACAACAATCAGTCTAATCCTGATTCTAAACCCTATGCTGGAAGCAAGCCTAAGTGCAACACGTGTAATTGGCACCATGATGGTCAGTGTGAGAAGTGCTACAAGTGTGACCGCTGGGGTCACAATTTCAGAAAGTGTCCGTCCAAGAATCCTCCTAAGAATCCTGTTTGTTACGAGTGTGGTGATCCTAATCATTATCGAAATCGTTGTCCTAAGCTTCAGAACAACAATAACAACCAGAACGGCAACAACAACAACAACGGCAACCGTAACAACAACCGCAACAATAACCGCAATGCCAACAACAACAATGATCGTCAGAATGGTCGTGGTCGTGCATTTGTTATGAATGCTCAGGAAGCTCGCGAAAATCCCGATACCGTTACCGGTACGTTTATCGTCAACAATCATTTTGCTTATATTTTATTTGATTCGGGAGCCGACTTGAGTTTCGTATCGACTGACTTTATGTTTACGGTTGTGAAATAATTTCTATATGATACAAATAATAAACAACAAAAAATATGATTTTTGAAACACAAACATTAAAACATCCAAAATTTTAATCATCTATGATTACTTGTTAATCATCGATGATTATTGCTTAATCACTTATGAACACTGTTTAATCATCCGTGATTACTTGTTAATCACCGATGATTACAGTTCAATCATCTATGATTATGAAATTAATCTAAACTTGTTTTTGAGATTAATACAAAAGTTTAAATATGATTTGAAACTTATAATAATCACTAAACGTTTTTACCGCTTATTAAACCGACTTTTTTTTTTGGGTAAAGGGGATTACCCTGACTAAGTATATTAATCACAAAATAAGTACATAGGAATGTGACAGGCGGTCACATTGACCTCAAGCAGAAGCTTGACAAACCAAGACATAGTTTATGACATGCCATAAACAAACTACACAACCACGAGAAACCAAGCAACTAACCACAAGCAAGCAACTAAAACAAAACACTAGACTATGTAACCGATTCTGGGATCTTCCAGCTAGTTAACAGCCGTTGAATGTCAACCGTCTTCTTCTTGAACTTTAAAGTCATCAGTTTTAACCGAACGGTGGCAATAATCTCATCACATAGTTGCATATGCGTCTTGGACTTCTTCCTGAACAGTCTTGCATTTCTCTCTAACCAGATATAATATGTAGTAGCTCCAACCATTATACGAGAGATAACACTTTTTGCTGATCTTCCCCTAGACAAAGGGGTAAGGTACTCAATAATATCAGCCAATCTAGGAGCAATCATGTCCATCCCCCCAAGCAATCTGATTTTAACCCAAACCTGCAAAGAGTATGTGCATTCAAAAAATAGGTGAGGGTGGGAATCTTGCACAAGACCACATAGAGGGCACCGTAAAGAGGCAATATCCGTATCATGGTGGATATCCCATTGTTGCAACATATCTTGAGTTTTTAAGCGGTTGTTCATAACTAGCCACATATGAAAGGCATGTCTAGGGATACAATGGGGGAACCAAACTACATCTTTCCAAGGGACCTCAACCTCCCTTGATCGGATAGAATTCCAGGCTAGGTAGACCGAGAAAGCCTGAGAAGACCCATTGAGGTCTAACCAGCCTACACCGTCCTTATGATCTGGAATAAGATGAGGTACCGGGATACTAGTAATTTCCGGAAACCTAGCATACCAATCAATTGGCCAAGTCCAATTATTATCATTAATCACGTCCGACACCATATCAAGGGGGGAAAACCCAGCTCTAGTGATATCTCTGTGAGTGAGGAATTGAAAGATTGGACTAGCCATGCTCCATTTGTCAAACCAAATGGAAGTAGAATTCCCATCACGTATCGTATGCCATATAAAAGGTCTAACTTTGTTTCTTAATTGGAGCAACTTCCTCCAAGACCAGCTCATAGAACCCATGATGGGAATGTCCCAAAAACTTCTACCCCGCAACTTATAAGAATGAATCCATTGGACCCTTAACGACTCCTTGTTAGTCACTATACTCCAGATATGGTATGTCATTAGGGCAGCATTAAAGTCTTTGATACGACGGATACCCAGACCCCCTTCAGATTTTGGTTTGCACACTACCTCCCAAGAGACTTTTGCTTTACCCTTCTTCATTTCGCCTTGACACCATAGAAACCCTCGCATAAGTTGCTCGAGCTCATGGGTAATACGGGTTGGGAGAGTAAAAACTGAAGCCCAATAGATATGTAAATTAGATAGCACTGAAATGATCAATTGTAGCCGCCCCGCAAAAGAGAGGAATTTATTCTTCCAATCATTTATGCGATTCCGCATCTTTTCTATCAGGCCTTTACAATCCCGAAATAGTAATCTTGTAGAGATCAAAGGCACTCCAAGATATTTAACCGGGAGACTTCCTTCCTCAAACGGCATTGAAAGGAGAATTGCAGCTCGGGTAGTTGTGGGGACGTTACAGAAGAACACCGTACTTTTAGGAATGCTAGGAACAAGCCCGGATACTTCTTTAAACTCATTCAACGCATCCAAAATCAGATTGGCAGAATTCAGATTACCTCGCGAAAAAATGAAAAGATCATCAGCAAAACATAGGTTAACAATCTTTTGTTTCTCACAGCCTTTGTGATAACCAAAATCCGTGCTTGATGTAACTCTACGTTTGATAATAAGAGAAAGTACCTCCATAACAAGAGTAAAAAGGTATGGTGACATTGGGTCACCCTGTCTCAGGCCTCTTTTACCCCTAAACCAGCCATGGACCTCTCCATTTATACAAATGGAAAAAGAGGGAGATGTAACACATTCCAAAATCCACGTTATCATTTTAGGAGGAAAACCAAAACCAATTAAGATAGAGTGTAGAAACTCCCAATCAACAGTATCATAAGCTTTCTGGATATCAATTTTGAAAGCACATCGAGGGGGACCAGAATGTCTATGATAGTTATGCAAAAGTTCTTGTGTGAGGAGTATATTATCTGAAATTCGTCTACCAGGAATGAAAGCTGATTGATTAACGCCCACAATATCACCAAGAACATCAGTGATGCGATTTGTAATAATTTTGCTGATACACTTATAAATTACATTGCAGCATGAAATTGGCCTAAAATCAGTCGTCTTTGAAGGGGTTGGGATCTTTGGAATCATAGCCAGAATCGTATGATTTATTTCTTTTAGTAACTTGCCGTTTGCAAAAAATTCCCGGACCGCACAACACACTTCCTCGCCAATAATGTCCCAAGACTTTTTAAAGAAAACAGCTGTGAAGCCATCAGGGCCCGGGGCTTTATCATTGCCAATAGAAAAGAGAGACTTTTTAATTTCAGAATTGCTTACATCCCTAACCATAAACTCAGCCTTTTGTCTATCAATAGTGTTTTGAAACAGCTCATGAGTATCTAGGGTGGACACCTGGCCCGCAATTCCAAGGAAATTTTGGTAATGTTTAACAAAAATTGGAGCGATTTCCTTACCTTCATGCATAGTAGTGCCCTCAAAAATAGCATCTATACGATTCCTGTGGCATCTACCCTTGACCACATTGTGGAAGTAAGCTGAATTGGAGTCCCCAACTCTTAACCATTCGATTTTAGATTTTTGTTTAAGGAAACGTTCCTCATCTAAAACCGCGGCCTTATACGCAAGAATATATTGGGCTTCCTCTTCCCGAAGCTTAGTACAGTGGGGGTTTTATCAAGGGCAGATTGTACTTCGTCTAGCTCAACCCGAAGGAATTTTACTTTGGAGTGCAGATTACCTTGGTCCTTTAAATGCTTTCTCAAAGGGGGTTTCATAGCTTTTAGGTGTTTTACCACCCGAAACATTGCACAACCTGTGATTCTCTCCGACCAAGCCCCACCAACAATATTACGAAATTCAGGTTTGTCTGCAAGAAAGTTAAAAAATTTAAAAGGCTTGGGTTTGAACTTCATAACATTCGGGATTTTCAAGATACAAGGGGTGTGGTCTGAAATACGATATGGCTGGAAAATGCCAATAGAGTCCGGGAATAAGTCAATGAAAACTTGATTCCCCATAATTCGATCAATCTTCTTTAAAATACCATCTAAACCTTGCGGTTTTTGGTTCCAAGTAAAATGAAGGCCCGTACTATTTATATCCATAACAGCCATATCATTGACACACTCTTGGAATTCACGCATAGCAATATGAGGTTGGTTCCCACCACATGAGTGATCTTCTAGTTTCAGGGCTGCATTAAAGTCACCAAGAATAGCCCAAGGTTTATTTGACATAAACTGGCTATGTCCCACTAGATTTTGCCATAAAATCCTCCTTTCTATGTATGAGGTAGCCGCATACACAAAAGAACAAAAGAAAGACTTTCTATCAGATTTAGTAACAACTTGCACATGTATAACTTGGTTTGTTTGAGCTAGAGTCATAACATCTAACACCCTCTCATCCCAACCAAGAATAATGCGGGTACCTTTATCACACAAAGACCCATTAGAGGTCCAATTCCAACTTGCACAAACTTTCTTACACACATCATAAACATCCGCAACATTCACATGAGATTCTAGAATTGCACAAATACTAAGATTATTATCGAGTACTATTTGACGAACCTCATCTTGTTTAGGGGGCTGGTTCAAACCCCGAATATTCCAGGAAGCGAGACTAAACATTAAGACCATGTGAATAGGGAGTGCTTGCCCCCTTGTTTTTGGCCGTGCCCGCCAAAAAATTTGTAGTATTGTTTGTGTTTTCCTCCACTTCATCTTCTTCATCCTCCATATCACTTAACGAATCAAACCCATTTGAGGTAGGAATATTTGCATAGGTGTTCAAATCATGAAAAACAGTAGGTTTAGCCTGATGTTGAGAGCTCCCAACATCACCTATACTATTACTGCTCCCATTTGCTTTTTGGCCAACAATAGGTGTAACATGGTGTTTACGATTACCATTTACACTATTACTGTTCGCCTTTCCATAATCAAAGAACATAGCATCCGGGACCTCATTGCGATCAATAGGTGTAGCATTCTCTACACTATTACTGGTCGCACATTTATTCCCACTATCTCTTTTCTTATGGACATCTTCACAAACAATAGGTGTAGTATAATGTTTATCCTTATCTACACTATTACTGTTTGTGATCGGTAGTTTAGCACTTTCAGCCACTTCCGAATCAGTTTTTGAGCTCCCCTTTGGTCTATACTGAAAATTAGAACGAGTTTTAAAACATTTTTTGTTCCCCACGACCTGGTATCCGTCATCCTCTTGTTCAACTTCCTTCTCTATGGGCTTTACGTTTTTGGGGCAGCTATTAATATCATGACCAAAGATTTTACATATCGAACACCTCGGAGGTTTCCATTCGTATTCAAGTCTAATAACTTCTTTCGAATAATCAGATCCTTCAAGGGAAGGGATTGCCACAGACATCGTGGACCTAAGATCATCTTTAGAGCTGATTTCAATGAGGGCTCTAGCAAAGTTGCTTCTACCCCAAGATTCCGAACAGATTGTACTTGTGTAGGCATCCAACATTTTTGGTGTACCAATCTTCGTAGCAATGATACTAAGACCATCAACTGTAAACGCAGCCATTGGAACATCATGGAATTTCACCCAGATCGGAACTTTAGTAAGATCTTCCTTTGTTAGAGTGGTATTTGGAGTCCATTCTTTTAAGATAATGGGGTTATTTCGAATCATCCAAGGACCATTTTCCAATACATCTTCTAATCCTTTGTGTGAGTCAAATTTGAAAAAGAAGAACCCTTTTGCATTCATCATTACCCGATTGAGACCAAACTTTGTCCATACGTTTTTGACATAATATTCTACAATCGGGAATGCAATCCGTTTGCCTAGAAAGTAACCATAAAGGGTATTCGAGAACCTGTTTGCAACTTCCTTAACTGATTCTATTGGTATCATAACATCTACATCATCATTAGACTTTTCAGAATCAAGTTTACGAAAATTCACCTTAGGCAAAGTAGATGTCTTGGTTGTGACCGCTGCATAGGATAGTTTAGGCTGAGTTGGAGTCACTACCGCAGCTGGTTGCGGTTCTTTAGGAACAACATCAGAATGTGTCACACTCACGGGGTTATTAGGAGGTGTTAAGGTAGGGTTCAAATCAGTATCAGCCTGAACTGGGTTTGAATCCTTCCGACCCATAGGAACCGGTTGGCTACGAACTGCAATACGGGGTTGAATAACCTTCCCATTTTTCCCAATAATCTTGCCATCTATGTTTTTCAGTTTAGCAGAAAAGTTTGAAGGTTTTTGCCCCGTATCATTTGTAGTAGGGGCCATTACAAACAAAGGACAATATTAAAGCATGCAGCCAAGAAAGCCCTAGGCGCAGCCTTATTAAATCTTCACCAAATCGCAGCACTAAATTAGTAAAAGAAAGCAGCCAAGGAAACTCTAGGCGCAGATTGTGTAAGAATCTTCAGCAATCTTACCAAATAGTTAGCAAATCTTCAACAAATCTTTGAACAATTATGAATAATAGGCAACACAACGAATTCAAAGGTTCTATCAATCAAAAATCGGTAGAAAAAACAGATATAAAACCTTGAATACAATTGAATAAGAATCCACCAATTAAGAATAATGAGGAATATAGAAACCCAAATCAGAATTTATCAAACCTTCTTAGCAGTTCTTGCTGAATTGGACGTAGGTTTTTCAGAAACAAAAACGGATTTAGGGTTCTTGCGCAATATGAATGTATGAAAATCTGGTACGCACACTAGAATCAGACAATTGTGATAAGCAACTGAACGATTACAGCTTAGTACCAAGAAATCGATTGAACTAGGGAAGAAGAATTGGAAAATCAGCCGTCGAATACCAATCTCCAAAAAACGCCCTAGAGAGAAAAAGTCAACAAGTCAACACACGTCCTTTTTATTATTAAACCGACTTATGAAGTGGTATGAATGAAGTACATGATTCATTCATATCTTAATAAAATTTTATCACAAAATTTTTTCCATACCTAAAATTTAAGTCACGCCGTCCAATCGGTTGCAAATCACTTGCTTCTCTTTTTGAATTCACGTGAGACGTGGTTTGAATTTAGATCCGAGGTCATTATTCTCTACGCGTGAGACCTAGATCTATTTTGACATGATTTCACATTGGATGACTTAATCGAGTTAACGGTGAGACCTTGACTCGAGGTGAATATGCGACAAACATGCCACTTGACCCTAGATGCTTGTTCACTAGGTGCCATGAAGTCCCATACCTCTAAGAGTTGCACTTGTAATGCAATTGTTGAACGTCACCTACCTATTGGATCTATCATCTCTAGCAGATCAACTGATGCGATGATAGAAGCGCAATGGGATCTTAGCTTTTTATTAAAATTAATTGGGTAGTTAATTTATTAAAAGATATTAATTATTGAAAATACTAATTAATGAACTTTGTAATTTTGTAGATGACTACAAACAATCAAACCCTATCAAACAACACCATTCGCTCCGTTCTCGATAAGGAGAAACTCGATGGATCGAATTTTGTTGATTGGGCTCGTAACCAAAGGATTGTCCTTAGGGCCGAGCACAAATACCACCATTTGGAAGAGGCGTTGCCCCCTCCCCCCGCTGCTAATGCCACCGCTCCTGTTCGTGCGGCCTATACTAAAAGGTTTAACGAACAGCAAGAAGTCGCAGCCCTTATGCTAGTGAGCATGACCCCCGAGATTCAAAAGAATTACGAGGACCTCACTGCATTTGATACGATGCGTGAACTAAAAACCACATATCAAAAGCAAGCTGATCAGGAATTCTTTGACACGGTCAAAGCCTTCCATGATTGTAAGCAAGAGGAGGGACAGTCTGTTAGCTCTTATCTTTTGAAGATGAAGAGTTACCTAGACCAGATGGAGAAACTTGGCTACCCTATGCCTCATATCCTTGGAATTGGGTTAATTCTCACTTCACTTCACAAAGACTATGCACCGTTTGTCATGACTTATCATATGCATAGTATGGGGAAGACTTTCGCCGAATTACATGCTATGCTGAAACAAACGGAGGCTGGGCTACCTAAGAAATCTCCTACCCCTACTGTCCTTGCCATAAGGAAAGGAAAGATCCAAAAACCAAAACCGCAAGTAGCTGCTAAGGGCCAAGGCAAGGGAAAGCAAGTTTACAAGCCCAAGCCAAAGGTTCCCCCACCTACTAATAAGGAGCATCCCGCTAAGGATCTTGCTTGCCATCACTGCGGTGAAACAGGCCATTGGAGGAGGAATTGTCCTGCCTACCTGGCAGAGTTGATGAAGAACAAAGCCAACAAGGTTGGCACATCAGGTATCTTCACAATAGAACTATATGCTTTCCCTAATAAATCATGGGTATATGACACTGGTTGTGGTACTCACATTTGTAATACCATGCAGGGTCTAAGGGGAAGTAGAAAGCTAAACCATGGAGCTTTGGACTTGTACGTAGGAAATGGAATGCGTGCACCGGTCGAAGCTATATGAAGCTATGATATAATCCTTCCTAGTGGTTTAATTATTGTATTGGACAATTGTCACTATGCGCCTAGTATTACTAGGGCTATAGTATCGCTTTCATGTTTGTGGAATAATGGTTTTATTCATACTTTTACGGATTATGGTATTTCAGTTTCTACGGAAAATGTTTTCTATTTTAATGCTATTCCTTGTGATGGTATTTTTGAGATTGACATGCATAATCGTATCACAAACAGTAGTTCTATTTACACATGTAGCAATAAGAAATCCAAGAAGAATTTGGATTCTACTTACCTATGGCATTGTCGTCTTTGCCATGTTAACAAGAAACGCGTTTTAAAATTACAAAACGATGGCCTTATAAAATCAGATGATTCTGAATCATTTGATAAATGTGTTTCTTGTATATCTGGTAAAATGGCCCGCAAACCTTTCTCCCATGTAGGCGAAAGGGCCAATGATCTACTTGGACTCATACATACCGATGTATGTGGCCCTTTTAGAACTAGAACTAGGGAAGGTGCTACCTACTTCATTACTTTCACTGACGACTTTAGTCGTTATGGTTATGTTTACTTGATTAAAAATAAACATGAAACCTTTGAAACGTTCAAAGCTTTCCAAAATGAAGTAGAAAATCAACTCGGCAAGAAGATAAAAGCTCTCCGTTCTGATCGAGGAGGACAGTACATGAGCCATGAGTTTCAAGCCCATCTAAAGAATTGTGGGATTGTCTCACAATTCACTCCCCCTTATACACCACAGCATAATGGTACACATCAGAGAGGAGAAATCGCACCTTGCTTGACATGGTCCGATCGATGCTGAGTCTTACCACTCTGCCTCTATCCTTTTGGGGTTATGCACTCAAGTCGGCTGCTCGCATACTGAATATGGTTCCCACCAAGAAGGTTGAAAAGACACCATATGAGATATGGCATGGGAAAGTCCCTAACTTGTCTTACTTGAAGGTCTGGGGTTGTGAGGCTCTCGTGAAACGAGACACACCGAACAAACTTGAACCTAGAGCTGTCAAGTGCATCTTTATAGGATACCCTGAGGAAACGATGGGTTAATATTTCTACTACCCACCTGAGCAAAAAGTAATTATTGCTCGTTATGCTGAGTTTCTTGAGAGCAATCTCATTTCACAAGAAGCAAGTGGGAGTACTATCGACTTTGACGAGATTCCAAGCGATGAAGATGCACAACCTATTGTAGATACTAGCGAACATCAAGATGAGGCTGAACATGAAACTGTTCCTGTTGCACCTCAAAATGATGAAGTCCCCGTTCGAAGGTCCGCAAGGACACCTCATGCACCTGAACGATATGGTTTCCAAATCGATGCTGAGGAGCTGAGTTTAGGGCATCATAATGAACCCCCTAACTATCGAGCTGCATTAGCAGATTCTGAATCTGACAAATAGCTTGATGCTATGAACGCGGAAATGCAATTCATGAAAGATAACCAAGTATGGACTTTGGTTGATCTTCCTCCTAACAGTAAGACTGTTGGTAGCAAGTGGCTCTTCAAGAAGAAGACCGACATGGATGGCAATGTACACACCTATAAAGCTCGGTTGGTGGCAAAAGGTTACACTCAAACTTACGGGATTGACTATGATGAAACCTTCTCGCCTGTTGCCGACGTTAGAGCCATCAGAATCATCATAGCCATAGCAGTGTACTATGACTATGAGATTTGGCAAATGGATGTTAAAACTGCTTTCTTAAATGGACACCTCGACGAAGATGTCTATATGGTACAACCTGAGGGATTTGTAAGTACAAAGCACCCTAAGAAAGTATGTAAGCTTCAAAGGTCCATTTATGAACTAAAGCAAGCATCCAGAAGCTGGAACAAAAGATTCGACGAGGAAATCAAAACGTTTGGTTTCACTCAGAATCCCGCCGAGCCATGTGTATATGTAAGAGCTAGTGGGAGCATTGTCGTCTTTCTAATCCTATATGTCGATAACATACTACTCATAGGATATAACATTCCAATGCTACAAGATGTAAAATCCTGGCTTGGGAAGTGCTTCGCTATGAAGGATCTAGGGGAAGCGGCATATATACTTGGTATAATGATCTACCGAGATAGATCAAAGCGGTTAATCAGACTAAGTCAAAGTGCGTACATTGATAAGATTCTAAAACGGTTTAGAATGGATGCTTCCAAACGTGGAAATCTTCCTATGCAACACAACGTACACTTGAGTAAGACTCAAGGACCGTCCTCACCTGATGAGATGAAACGTATGCGTGATGTCCCCTATGCCTCGGCAGTAGGGTCAATCATGTATGCTGTACGGTGCACAAGACCTGATGTAGCGTTTTCTCAGAACCTTACAAGCCGATACCAACAGAATCCAGGTGAGAGTCACTGGACTGCTGTTAAGAACATACTGAAGTATCTTAGGAATACTAAAGATATGTTTCTTGTTTATGGTGGTGAAACTCAAAATGAGCTAAGCGTTACTTGTTATTCTGACGCTAGTTTTGAGACTGATAGAGATGATTCCAAATCTCAAACGGGGTATGTTTTCGTTTTGAACGGAGGCGCTGTTGATTGGAAAAGTGCTAAACAGAGCACTATCGCTATGTCTTCTACAGAAGCTGAATACATTGCAACTACTGAAGCTGCAATGGAAGCTGTTTGGATGAGGAAATTCATTTTTGGGCTTTGAGTGGTCCCCAGTAATGAAAAACCTATGGATATGTACTGTGATAACACAGGTGCTATCATCATTGCCAACGAACCTGGTGTTCAGAAAGGCGCCAGACATTATCGGAGGAAGCTTCACTACATTAGAGATGCGATCCTAATGGTAGAGGTACGCTTGCTCAAAGTTCATACAGATGACAACTTAGCTGATCCCTTCACGAAGCCAATGTCATGCACAAAACATATTGAGCATGCTAGAAACATTGGGCTTCGACCAGCTAGTAGTTTCATGTAATCTGTTTTAGTATTTGGATGATGGAACATTGGGCAGTTTTTATTGGAATAAATTGATATATTTGATATGATCATTTTTATATGAATATCTACTGTGTTCTATATTTGCATGTTTATATCCATGAATATTTACTGCGTTTTATATTCTAAATTGTCCAGTGTCATATTAATAATATGGGAATATTATTAAGACAAATCAGAGGGCATCGAGGACATTATCTTAGTATGACTAAGGATAATGAAATCAAACTCACATGTTGTTCATAAGATGCACAATTGGACTGACCCAACCTATGAGAAATCGCGTCCTGGATTTATGTCACAAGTGAATCTCACAAAGGCTTTGTCGCTTATCCTCTGACTTTAGATGCAAGTTGGTTTGTGTATGTAGAGGGGCAAACTTTGATGTGGTTAAACGCTGACCTGAATAAGGCTGCTATAACAACCATTATCGGGTTTGTCATTAAGCATATGACAGACACGTGCAGTCAATAAAGAATTTGTTCCTCCACGAAAGTGGATTAGATACTACTGGGCCCCTCGATGATTTGAATAGATGTATGTGTGGCCACACCCAAAAGGTAATCACGATGAATCCTGATTGGTTTTGGTAATCTACTTCAATGTATAGATCGAGAAACAGAATCGTTGAAATTGTAGATTGACATTAATCCTTGTCTAAATTTCAACATAGTATCAGCAACAAAAGGATAACTGATTGAAAAACTTTGAACAAAGATTTTATGAAACTCCTCATGTACTTCTAGGGGCATTGACGGGTTGCTAGACTCTAACCTTTGCTTGTATAACTACTTGATGTTATCACGTGCGCAAGTGGGAGCTGTTGGAATATGCTTCACGCGTATAACATATAGTTATATGGCTAGTTGTTTGTGAGCCTAAAGGGTCACACACTTAAACACTTAACACCATTAGATATATAGTGTAATTAGGGTAATTACATTATATATCAATAAAAGCGACTAGCTTGTATACATTAATTATGTTTAATATTAATTGTTAATATTGAAACTTAATTGTAAGCAATATAGAAGAATTAAAGGCAAGGGACTAGAATGCAAGATTGGCTAAATTAAAGATGGAAGAATTTAAATAGGGATTAGGGCAACCATACATTCTCGGCCGCCCCCCTAATACCCTCTCTAGGGTTCTTTTCTTCTTGCTTGCACAATTGGACTAGCATCCTTCTTGGTGTTCTTGCATAGGTGTTGTGTGGACTAGCTTTGGAGGGACTCCCATTGGTGTCCTTTGTTTCGGCCGATTGCTATCTCCAACCGAACCATATAATCAAAGGCAACTAGGGTATGAAACCTTATACTATTATCTTTGATTTCTTGTGTAGTTTAATTGTGTCATTCAATATTAGATCCGTTTATGGTGATAAACTTTCCGCTGCGTTTTGTTACTTGTAGTAACCGAAAATCACCATTAGTATAAAGATATCAAAGAGTTATATTGGTGGCCAAACATGAAGAAGGAAATTGTTGTGTATGTTAGCAAGTGTTTGACTTGTTCAAAGGTGAAAGCAGAGAACCAAAAACGTCCGATCTACTACAACAACCAGAGATCCCTGCATGGAAGTGGGATAAGATAACTATGAATTTTATAACCAAGTTGCCTCGTACTTCTAGTTGTCATGATACAATTTGGGTAATTGTTGATCGATTGACCAAGTCTGCTCATTTCATTCCTATCAAAGAGACCGACCAGATGGAAAAGCTACAAGAATTTACTTGAAAGAAGTCGTATCTCGGCATGGTGTGCCAATCTCCATTATTTCTGATCGTGACAGCCATTTTACATCTCGATTTTTGCCATCATTGCAAAAGTCCCTCGGTACTCGCCTCCATATGAGTACTTCTTACCATCCACAAACTGACGGTCAAAGTGAAAGGACTATCCAAACTCTAGAAGACATGCTGAGAGCCTGCGACATAGACTTCGGTGGGAGCTGGGATTCTCATCTTCCCTTAACTGAGTTTTCATACAACAGCTACCACACCAGTATCCAAGCAGCGCCATTCTAAGCTCTTTATGGAAGGAAGTGTCGCTCGCCACTTTGTTGGTTTGAAGTGGGAGATAGACAAATTACTGGTCCTGAAATACTACAAGAAACAACAGACAAAAGCTTTTGAATCAGAGATCGCATCAAAGCTGCCCGAGTTCGTCAAAAGAGTTATGCCGATAATCGTCGCAAGCCTTTGGAATTCTCAGTTGGAGATTATGTCCTACTCAAGGTCGCACCTTGGAAAGGTGTTATTCGTTTTGGCAAGAGAGGAAAATTGAATCCTCGATATGTTGGACCTTTTGAGGTGATTGAAAGAATCGGTGCACTTGCATATCGTCTTCGTCTGCCCAAAGAACTCAGCAACATCCACGACACATTCCATGTTTCTAATCTTAAGAAATGTGTGCATGATCCATCTCTTATCATCCCTACTGAGGAGATCTCTATTGACGACCGTCTACACTTCACTGAAGAACCTATAGAGATATCAGACTGGAAAGAACAAAAGTTGAGGAGAAGCAAAATCAGAATCGTCAAAGTCAGATGGAACTCAAAAAGAGGTCCTGAATTCAAGTGGGAGCGTGAAGACCAAATGAAGAAGAAGTACCCTCATCTCTTTCTCGTTGTCTCTCATGTCCATGCTTCGTCTTAAATTTCGGGACGAAATTTTTTCAACTAGGGGAGAATGTGACAACTCGACATTTCGGGTATGCAATTAACTTTTCATTTCTTACTTTCTATACTTAGAAAGTTTCTATTTTTATAAACTTCTCTCATTTCATTTCACATCAGTTCATTTCTATATTTTTGGCACATAAACATATCAAAACGTCATCATTTTCACCATACATCAGTGTTTAACCATTTTGGTCAACACAACATTTCATTTTTATTATTTTGGTGACATTTCATAAAATCATTTCTAAAAATTAATATTAAAATATTAAAACACTAAATATTTAATAAAATGCGACGTGTAACGATTTAAATACCAAAACCGACACATGAATGTTGTTTTGGACCCCTTGGCCGTCCACTCTCCTTGCTTGTGTCCCAAGTTTTGGCCGAACACCCTTAAGGGGTGGTGTCTATCCTTTTTGAATTTTGTATATATCTCTATCTCCAATTGAACTAGTTTGAGTCCAACTCAAACTCCTCTTTCTAAACAAACTATAAATACACATCATAAGCCACACAAAACTCTAGTTTTGCCTCTTAATACCGTCGACATCATCATCATCACCGAATCTCTACATTTGGCCAAGCTTCAATCCTCAACCAACCCTTGTTCATTCGTTCTTCGTATTGCAAGGTATACCGAAACCCTTATGTTTTAACTTGTTCTTTTCTTTTCATTTGTAACACATGTCGAACCCGAGACCATGGCCAAAGGCCATGTGGTCTCGGCATTACATCCGAACCCAAAACCTTGTGTGCATGGTCTCCATGCATGCGTACTTTCTTGATTAAAAATCGTTTCGGTATTGTTTGATTGTTGTTCATTGTTTTTCATAAAAACCAAAATCTTAAACCCTTTTAATCCCAACTTTTTATATGTTAACCACAATGAAAAACCTTGCAAAATCGTAATGTTTCATAATTTTTGATAACCTTTTGATACGTTTTTAGACCAAAAACAACACAAAACCCTAAACCAAAAAGCCTAGCCGAAAACCCTAACCAAAAACCCTAGCCGAAAACCCTTACCAAAAACTGAACCTTTGACACTTAACTCGCTGAGTTGACTTGTTGACTCACTGAGTTGACTGAGTTGACCCGTTAATGAATCGGGCCAAGGCTTGAACTTGGCCCAAACCGATTAAACCCAAAAACCGTGAACCCTAATTGGGCCAAGCCTATTTACTTGAGCCCAAACCGACCCAAAAGCCTTTGGGCCGAGCCCATGTTCGGTCCAAATCAGGCCCAAACCCGAGGCTCATTACCCATTGGGCCGTAGCCCATAAAGAGGCTCAAGTGGCCCATGTCTAGGCCCATTTCATTTCATTGTGGCCCATTTCCAAGCCCATTCCATTTCATTTCATTTTGGCCCATTTCTAAGCCCATTACATTTCATTTTATTTCGACCCATTTAATCCAACAAAGCCCAATAACTCTAAATCCTTACAAGCTGCGTAAACACAAACGTTTTAAGTCAACCAAAACATATTTTCATAAACAAACAATACAAATGATAACAACACACAAACAACACACATTATATCACCAATGCGTGATGGCGCGTGATGGCTTAGACTAATTAGGAACCTTTGTGCGTTTAGGTGCTAGGAATTCCTAAGGATCCAACAGTGAAGTATTTACGATCTAAGCTAAGCATCAAGTGAGTCCACAGCCCCTTTTACTCTTTTTACTTCTTTTATAACTTATGTGGTGAAAAACATAACATGGCTACATTTACTGTTTTCATATTTGACTGTATTACATTATTATTTCATTTTCATTATGGCATGACAAACAATTCATTATACCATACTAAGTTCAGCCTTCATTAAGCAGAATACCTACACCCTGGATATACGTATAGTACTATCGGCCAATACTCAGCCTCCCACTCAACGGGAGTAGCTACCTGTTGGGAATAATAGTCATATAATGCCAAACTTATGATAAACCGTTTAAAACACAAACATTTTTACATCGAACATTTGAGTTGTAGTTCATCTACAATTCCTTTACATTTCATTTTGGTTTATCAACTTTTTATACAATTACATTACTTTTCAACAGTCATAAATCATTTTTCATATTACTCACTTTATAGCAATTACAAACATTTTATATACATTTTACTTAACCATGTGGATTTCACTCAACAATTTAGTTGACCCTTTTAAGTTATGTTTTTCAGGTAATCTAGAGACTCAGTGAGCAATGGGGATGTGAGCAGCGATTGTCTTCTGGCCATGAATTATCTTTACACTTTAGTTTTCAAACAATCTTTTCATTTCAAAACTTACTATTTTAGGAATTTCTATTTTTAGCAATGAAACTTATTTTAGATTTTATTGCGTGGTTGTCTGATTACCATATCACTTTCTTTAATAACATGAACGTTACACTTCCGTTCTTCCGCAAAACATTTTAATGACGTAAAACTCATTTTTGGCGGGGTGTGACACAGTATTTCATAAATATGTTTTAGCATTGTGCGATCATCATTGCTTATGGTACATAAAGTTCATGAACCAGAATCGATGTAGTTACCTAATATGTTGCTAATTTTGTTCATCTGAGCAGTTAAACGAAGCTAAAGTGATTTATATTGAAGCTCCTGCTATGGGTCTTAAAAAGGTAAATAATCTATGCTCTATGACTATTTTCATTATCTTTGTTTTTATATTTGTTGTGATTATTTTATTGTTAGCTCTCATTCATTTGAACTCATGATGAACCATGGTTTACTAAAATTATCTACTTTTGGCAATGTCCTAGCACCCAGAGATGGGCAGACCAGAAAGTAAAGTAAGATCACATGTAATGGGTCAAATTTGACCCGTTTGTTAACTGAACTTGTTCTGACCCAGGTGGACTTAATGTGTTTTCAGATTAAAATTGAAAGCTACATACATGTATGGTTACAAATCGCTCCGAAGGCTTCGGGGAGAATGACTGAAATGGACTCAAGAACTTCATGATTTGTTTGAAAATGCAGTTAATCAGCTTGGCGCCCCTGACAATAAGTATTAAGAATTTTACCAAATGATTTGTTTGTCCATTGCTAAACTCTTGAAAATTCTTCTTTCTTAATTGTCAAGTTCTGACAGGATAGATGGAATATGGCATTTGTGATACTTATATGAACCGATTATTTAATTATTTCATTTTGTAGGGGCAACGCCAAAGGGCATATTGAAGGCAATAGGAATTACATGACTCACAATCTTCTATTTCAAAAGTCATTTACAGTCAACATGTTTTCTTCTCTATATAAGGTAAGTAGTAGAGGATGCCCAAATTCATTTGCTAAATCATCAAATCAAAAGGTAAGTAGTATATGATACCCAAATTCATCCTTGTATCTTTCTTGCGAATAAATAAAAAAGAATAAACAAAGAAAATATAGAATAACCGACTTTCGAGAGGTCGATAAGCTCTCCCACAATTTATCAAAACCAATTCATCATATTAAGCATAAGAATTACAAAACCCTAAAGCCCTAGTAATAGATCTCTAGATAATATCATTTCCTAATAAAACTCTAACTACTTATCCTTATCTAAAACAAAACATATCTTCTAAATAATAATAATTATCTAATAATAATAACTTGTTAATAATAAATTGATACGTATCACCAACTATATGCATATATGCTTGTTTGTAGATTGAATGTCCCAAACGTATACAATTTGTATGTTTATTTGTAGGGGTTTCCCAAATATGCATATGCTTGAAAGCAATTGGTATTGCCATGAAGTTATCGTTTTCAGGAAGTAATAAATTTAAATACTTTCAAACATGGTCTTTCACTGTGTTACTTTTTTGTTTCGTTTTCTTACAACTCAACTATTTAAATAATTTAATTAGAAAAAGACATAAATTACATTTTCTATTTAGATTTACAAACCAACTGAAACAGTAATGTTGCTGTCAAAATTGTAAGATTTTTGGTTAAACCTAAACCTACTTTTTGCATGTATGTGATTATTCTTGTAACCTAATTAAGGTTGTTGTGATGAAACTGTAAATTATTGCAATCTAAATCAAAATGCAAAGCATATGTGCAGCAGAAATATATGCATTTGGCAACATAAATATTTGCATATGTGCACAACAGAAATATACGTCCGACTGTCCTTGTAACTCCTGTTGTTTGTTTTTATGTTTTCTCAATGTAATTATGAGTTTTTATGCCCCAATTGCTATTATGATGTTTATATTTAATGTAATTTGACTTTTTATAATGACTTAGGATATGTCAATTTTTTATTATGACTTAGGATATCTCAATGCTAATGCTTAAGAAAGTTTGAAGCAAGTGGAAAGTAAGAGTTCAAGACCAAGAAATCCAAATTTTGAGTCTTGTGAAGTTGAAGTAAATGATTTGGAGTTAGCTCTTGCACAATATCTTTAATCTAGGGTCTCTATGGTACTTTTATGCATTGAAAATAAAAGGTTGATCTTTGACTTGTTCGACTCAACTGTACATGTTTTTTATCTAGCTATTTTAGTGTTTTAGTCGATTGACCCATTATATTTGATTTGATTTCTCAACCATGAAGAACTATCATACAAATGACTACCAAATTTGTGTATATTTTAAATTGAGGTAACATGCCAAAATTGAAATTAATGAAAGCTTTTCGTCAATCAAGCTTTTGCCTCAGTTTTTTTCTAAACAAATTTTAACGAGCTTATGTCGTTATAAATTTTGGTGTTATGATAATATATTTACTATATATTTAATGTATTTGGGATTTTGTGATATTTGCAAATCTTAATTTTTAGCAATACATTTGTTATTTAAGGATAGACTTGAGTTTATAAATTATATACTTCCTCCGATTCAAAATAAGTGCTACACTTTTTTTATATGGATGATTCAAAATAAGTGCTACACTTTGAAAAATTACCTACTTTGATAAAAAATAATAGGACCCACACCCACTAACTATCTACTTTAACAAAGTGAAATGACCCATTTACCCTTACTTTTTACTTTTAAACATCATTAACCACATTTTATTCAAAAGGTGTGGGACCCATTATCCATTAATCATTCAATTAATCTAATTTAACCAGCATTATAATCTTTTGGCTCAAAAACCGTGAAACCCAAAGTGTAGCACTTATTTTGAATCGGAGGAAGTATGAATCATGCAAGACTAGAAGATAAGTTCCTTAGTTGGATAATAATTATTTTTATCCATAACACCTTAAAAAGTTGAAATTACAACCACCAGTCACCATCCGCGACCACCACCACCCATCATCAAAATCGACGCCGCCACCTAGCAATTCATCGCTGCAAAATATAGTTTAAGGGTACCCGCCGCCGCATTGCGCTGGTACCCTGCTAATTATTACTAAATTCAGGATTTACATGAATTATGTTATTAATAATTAGTTATACTTTTCGATGTGTTATATTGAGTATTTGGATGTTTAAGAATCGTGATATTCGAAAACGGTTCAAGATTGGGTGAAACACCAAGTTGGAAAAGTGTATTTTGTTCCAGAGACTTTTAGAGATATCTAATCCGAGGATTAGCATCGCGAGTATTGATAATTTTAGCATCGCGAGTTTGGCACCCGTGATTTTTAGCAACGCGAGTTTTAAGATTAGCAATGATAATTTGCGCAGGATGTATAAAAAGAGGGTTTTAGCTAGGTTTTCTCATTTCAAAAACCCACTTTAGCTTGGAGCCGTTTTTGGAGGAGAAAGAGGAGTTCTTGATGATTTCCTGCTCAAATATTCATCAATCTTGAGGATTTGTTTGATTAAGGTAAAGATTCTTGATACCGTTCATCTTCTAGTTAGTTATGAACTTTATGTGGGGGAAAATGGTGGTTTGGACAACCTACCATGGATATTTAGGGAAGATGATTATAGAGAGTGTAAAACACTCATAGCTAGCTTGAAAACCTTGTGTTCTTGCTAGATTTGAGATTTCTTGATGTAAATCTTGAACTAGGGTTTGAGATTCCACCAAGTTGGATGAACTTGGTAGTTAAGGAGGTTATTTTAGATTGATTAGTGACTAGTTATGGATAATAACTAGATGTTATGACTATATTGATGATAGGTCAAGAAGACCTAAAGGTTGGAGATATTCAACAAGTTGGGAAGCACGGATTCGTGTTAATAAACACGATTTGGATTTAGCTATAGCTAACGTGAGTACATGAGACTTTTCACTTGTTACATAGAAAAAGAGTTTTGAAAATGAATAATATATATCGAGTCTTTATTACTAAAGACTTTAAAAAAAGACGGTGATTAGAGACATAAGAAAATATGATTGTATTGCTAATAGAATATAGTTATTGTAATTGTTGATTTTGCAAGTAAGTGCGACTATATGAATTGATTATTGAGTTATATTAATAAGAAGTATTAATAAAGATAATGACTAGATAAGGATGATGTTGAGTTTTATTAGTAAAATATATTAATAAAGCTAATAACAAGGAGTTATAAAGTATTGAGAATTTATTAGTAATTTATACTAATAAAGGTAATGAATGAATTGTTAGGAAACTAGTAATAGATATGTATTCTAGTCAATGTAAGATACATTGTTCATGATCCCGATAAATAGGAAATAAATCTTATTAGTAAATTAGTTAATAAAGTCTATGATGAGAATGATGAGAAAAGATAAAAGAAGTATAATTATGATAAATAAGAAATGTGGCTAATTTAATGAGTAATTGGTGGCTATGATTTAAAAGATGAGACAATGAGATTATAATAATATGATTATTAGAATATATGTATTCTAAACAATATTTGATTATGAGTTATTGGGGCATAGGCCCGTATTTGATGAATTCAATATGTGTTGAGAGAAGGATCCAGATTAATGATAACCCACAAAAGATGGGGGAGTTTATGGGGCTCTACTTGGTGTGGTATCTCCCTGCGCAAGAGTAGTTGCCTACTAAGGATAACCCGAGAAACGGGGGTAGTAATGATTACCCGGGAAGTGGGGGAGTTTATGATAACCCATAAACGTGGGAGTTGATGGCCTTTGTAAGTTGGAGGCATTCCAATTGCCTTGACAGTACCTATGATAACCCACATCGGGGGAGTGGCTTTGGAGAGGTCCGTAGCGTATGTGATATAGGATGGGTAAGCTTGGGATAGCTTACATGTATGTGATTGGACCATGAGTAAGCTTACGGTTGGCTTACTAATGTATATGAATAACAATTAGAATATGAGATGTGAATTAATAAAGAGAGTAAAGATAAGAATTTATATTGTTATAAATATAGTTTATAAAATATTGTCGCGAATGGGTCGAAAAACCCATGTATCTCACGAGACTATTTTGTCTCACGCACTACTTTGTTTTTGTGGCTATGTACTCAGGTTCAGGATTGAAAAATTAGAAGGTCGCGATAGAAGTGGCCTAGAGATGTTTTAGCTCGGGAGCTCTTTGGTAGATTCGGTTATCCTATGGTTATGATATTATTTTTGTAACACCGGATTTTTATACTACGATAATCCTTTCAAAGGTTTTTGTTAAACCGTATTTTATGATATTGGACATTTGTAATATTTTGTTTTGAAAAATGTTGCAAATGTATTTTTAAATGATTTAAAAGATGTTTTAAAATTGAGGTGTTACAACTTGGTATCAGAGCAATAGTTTAAGTGAATTAGGTTGGTTTGACCTCCCTAGTCTTAAGCTATGCTAGTAGGACCATATATTTCCGTAGGATGTCCATGTTTGGTCATTTGAGACCGTAAGGTGCAAGTATGATAGGGTCAATCCCTATGAGAAATGCCATGTTTTGATCTATATGTGTTGCATTCGACTGTTGAGTCGATCGTTTGAATCTTGATTGTTGAAAATATTGGGATAACAAAAGGATGAACACGAAAAGTGGACGAACTCCACTGAATCAGGAAAAGAATTTAAAGTGAGTTCTGACAACTCACGGTGACGATGGAGAGGGGTTCGGTGTAGATGTAAACCAATCCCGATAACTTTGGAAATTATCCGGAATCGGTTTAATCAGATGAAAGAAGTAGTGAATAGAGATGTGAGTCGGATCGTGGATGACTGGATGAATGAGGATAGGCGGGATGATTCTAACAACCCTATAAAGAGTAGGTCTTCGAGTAGCAAAGTCAGTGCTGAGAAGTCCTGGACGGAAGATGGTAGTGATTCTGAATCGGAAGAAAGGGAAGGATGTCCGTTCAAGACATTCATGTCGTGTAAGCTTGATGCGTATTAGGGAAGTACTGAGCCGGAGGTCATGATTAGGCGGATTCGTGAAACTGAGCAAGTGCTAGACAGTAACAAGTGTTTGAAGAAAGGTATTGTAACTCCTACAGCACGATTATTGAGGGATGATGCGTTGTCACGGTGGAATGCGATGTACGAAATCTTGGGAAAGAGAGCATGGTATAAGATGTTGTGGAAAGAGTTCATGAGTAAATGAATAGGAAGTTTTGTCCCGAAGGAGTATCTGGAAGAGTTGTTAGGAAAAAATTTATTGCTGGGAATGTGGAGAGGGTAGTTCAAAAGAAAAATCCATGAATCATCATCAAGTGAAGAAGAGAGGAAGCTACGTGGTAGCCTGGGGTCAACAGAGAAAGAAAAGTTCGTTCAAAGTTCGTTAAGACATGGTGGTGTTGGAATGTGCAAAAGTGTTGCAAGGATTATCAGGATAAATGTAAAGCGGGCATGTTGTTTGTTTATTTGTCTCTCGATTTGGTGCTTATGTGAAATGGCATATAGAAATTATAGATGAATCGTTTGATGTGGAACTGTATTTGGGGGATAATCTCCCAGGTTCGTTATGTGTATAGGTATGATATACCTGGGTTAGTTGGCGATTGGTGTGTCGCGAATAGTTAGGATACTAAGGGTTATGTTATGATGCGGATATCAAAAGGTGAAATCGGGAATAGTTTATGGTAGTACGCGGAAGTACTAAGACTTAGTGAGAATAGTATATACGGACGAGGAGCCATAGATGGGAAAAGTTCAAAAGTATAATTGTAGCATTTTGCGGGATTAAAGGTAAGTGATGTAGTATTATCATATGAGAATGGTAAAGAAAAGAGTGATGAAAGATATGGTGAGGTCTTAAAACTAGTAAATAGAAATATGCGAATTAGAATAAGTGTCGGGAATGACAAATTTTAATTATCGAAAATGGTTGAGTAAAAGTTGGCAATAGCCATAGCAAAACTTTGTGACATGGATGATGGATTCGATATTAAGGGTAAAAAGAAAACTATTGGTAATGTCATAGTAATTGTATGATAGAATATGACATAATGTGGTGTGAGACTACGATTGGGAAAGGAATACCCTTGAAGCCTTTGATCTAATATATTTCGGATACTGATGAGAGACAACCGAAACCAAGAATTCCAATAGGGGATTCCTCCAAAGGTGATCCACACAACACTTGATCAAGAACACCAAGGATGCTAGTCCAAATTCCAACCTAGAAGAAGCAAAAACCCTAGAGAGGGAGAGGGGGCGGCCGAATAGAGGAGGAAGTGGGGACATTTGGTTGCCCTAATCTCCTTTATTTACTCCCCTAAAACTAATTAGTCAATTTGCATTCTAGTCACTTGCCTTTTCTTCTTCTAATTAGCTTACAATTAAGTTTCAATATTAACAATTAATATTAAACATAATTCATATATGCTAGTAACTTATAATAACAAATAATGTAATTACCCTAATTACATTATGTATTTAATGGTGTTAAGTGTTTATGTGTGTGACCCTTTAGGCTCACATATAACAAGCCATATAACCATAGTTCATGAACGTGAAGCATATCCCAACAGCTCCCACTTGCGCACGTCATAACATCAGGTAGTTATACAAGCAAAGGTTAGAGTCTAGCAACCCACCAATGCCCCTAGAAGCACATGAGGAGTTTCATAAAATCCATGTTCAAAGGTTTTTCAATCAGTTATCCTTTTGTTACTGATACCATGTTGAATTTTCGATAAGGATTAATGTAAATCTATAACTTCAATGATCCTGTTTCTCGATCTTTACATTGAAGTAGATTACGAAACCAATCAATTCATCTTGATTACCTTTGGGTACGGCCGTACAAGCATCTATTCAAATCATCGAGGGGCCCAGTAGTATCTAATCTAAAACACGTGGAGGAACAAATTCTTTATTGACTACACGTGGTTGATATATACTTAATATCAAACCTGAAGATGGTTGTTATAGAAGCCTTATTCACGTCAGCATTTAACCACATCAAAGTTTGACACTCCACATGCGCAAACCAACTTGCATCTCAAGTCAGAGGATAAGCGACAAAGCCTTTGTGAGATTCACCTGCGGCACAAATCCAGGAAGTGATGCAAAAAGATGTACACTACTATGGTGTGCAAGATAGAATGAGATAGACTGGATCTCGTTAGATCAGAGGCTTTCCGATTAATGAGATTGGATGAGTCACTTTGGATTGGAGGCTTTCCAATCATTGTGACAGTTTGGATCTTGACGGATTGGAGGCTTTCCGATCATCATGATATGATAGTTAAAGTATGATTTAATGTGTCCGAATTATGATGTTTATATTTGGCGTATATATGGCCGTATGGTTAATGGTTATCGCTATAACTATTTGATAAATGAGAACTTGGGTTGAAAACGCGGGTTGTGTTTAGGTGCACGCATGTGTAGGAGATGCCTACAATTTATAGAACATGAGAAAAAGATATACTTTTAGAAAGCAAATTATTATTGGTAATCGGGATGTGGTAGAATTGTATAAAAATACGGAATATGTTGTGATAGAGAACCTAATGCCGATAATTGAGAATAAAAGGTTATGAAAATGATCGAGGTATTGCAAGAATGATTGAAATAATACTAAGTGATGGTATGAGTAACCGAATCAAGAATTAAGAAATGGTAAGGATTAATATGACTTTAAGGAAAGAGGAGAGATTCTAAGTATTCGGGAAGGATTAGATTTGGGGAGAACGGGATGAATTATCAAGGAAACGGTAATGAGTGGAACCGTAAGCGGTAAGTTTGAAAAACGGTAAGTATGGTTGGCTTTATGCATGAGTGAAGGTTAGTCAAATTGTGATGTGTTGACTCTAGTCAAATCTGGACATTGACTTTCGATTCGAATGGTTAGACGATGATAAGAGCTTAATGTATCGCCTATATGTATACGAGAAGGAGTAATTGAATAATTGAAAGAGTTATAATCGAAGGGTGCGACTTTGACCCGTTTGGGTGTTAAGGACTTAAGATGGATTTTTGACTCGTTTGGGCATAATGGGGTTAAGTGGGATTTTAATGTATAATTGCTATTGGGTCATAATTGGAAAAGTTTGGTTGTAATAAACACAAGAGAATGGGGGCGGAATGCTCGGTTGAATGTGGATTGGGAATTTTTGAGTGATTCCGAGGACAGAATCCTTTTAAGGTGTGGATTGTTTTAACGACCTCAAATTTTGTTCATATTATTATTACTAAATTTGGGATATACACGAATTATGTTATTAATAACTAGTTATACTTTTCGATGTGTTATAGTGTGTATTTGGATGTTTAAGAATCATAATATTCGAATACGGTTCAAGATTTGGTGAAACACCGAGTTGGAAAAGTGTATTTTGTTCCAGAGACTTTTAGAGATCTCTAATCCAAGGATTAGCATCGCGAGTATTTATGGCTAAAAGTTCATCATCATGCAACAAATTTTAGAGATCTCTAATCCTTATTTTAGCATCGCGAGTTTGGCACCCGCGATTTTTAGCAACGCGAGTTTTAAGATTTACCATGCTAATTCGCGTAGGAAGTATAAAAAGAGGGTTTTGGCTAGGCTTTTTTTTTATGATTATAGGTTTAATCAAGTATAAAACGCAGCGGAAAATTTGTAACACCCCGAAATTTGTATGATTAAATAATATTATTTTTATCACGTTTTATGTTAATTATAATTAATTTTATATTAATTAGACATGTCGGGTTAATTAATTAAGAAATTATTTACTTTTAATAATTACAAATTCTTTTATTTAAGAGGATGTATAATTAGTTAATCGTCTGGTAAGTATTTAGACGACCTTTAGTTAGACGGTTCGTTATTAATTGAGCATGAGTGTATTTTGTCGTACTTATATTGGTCGTCGGGTCGGGGTTAGGGTGCTAAACTATAATTCGTTAATTACACTTATTATTATTAGACATCATAATTAAATTATTATATGTCTCGTGAGTTTTAGATGTTAATTAATTAGCAAATTGTTTTAACTAGTGAGTTATTATGTCTCGGGTTTAAGTTAGTCAATAACTATGAGTCGGGTGTCTCAATCACCCCAAACCCCCCCCCCCCCCCCAGCCATGAAATCGTTTCTCCACAGTCCATCGAAATGAGCAGGCTTGGAGTGTTATTTTTGTTGTCGGTGTTAGAAATTGACGCATGAATTGAAAAAGAAAGTAGAGAATCGGAAGATTTCATTTGTACGTCCAAGGAATAGAGCAACCATCCTAGCAGCTGTGTCGTGCCTCGTTTTTGGTGCCTTTCAAACAAATAAATCCAAGGACATCAAATGGTGACGTAATTGTGGTGGTTCTCGTTTGTAAATTAATAGGTAATCCTTGTTCTCGATTACTTGATTCGGCGATTTATAATTCTCATTCCTTAATCTGCAAGTTGTTCCCGCACCGCAGAGATTGAAGAAGGGAGTAGTCCACGATCAGTTGGTCTGAGCCGAGTTCGTGTTTGAGCAGTTCTGATCCACAGAGGTGAGTGAGTTCGAGTTCGGGTCTAGAGCTTTTCGTGAGATTAATCGTTTGGGTATAATCCTAGTTTCCTTCCTCGTTATTCAGTATTGTGTTTTTTTTTAGTATGGTGTTGTCCGAGCCAAGCTGGGTTCCAGAAATTCTGAGCTCGGTTGTGTCGATAGTCAATCGGGTGAAAGAATCGGGATTTGTCATTGGTATTTCTTTTGTAGTTTTCTTGTGCTGGGATTTCTGGTCAGCAGCTGTCTGCTGTGTTTGGGTCGATTTTTACCCGTTTCGGGTTAGATTCAGAGTCACGGGCCTTCTAGACTATTGTAGCCTGTTGTTTGACCTTTCCGTGGCCGCCTACCGCTTGTTAATTGAGTTAACGGCTTGTGAGATACGACCCTTGTTGTAACTGACTGCAGTGTTGAAATACTGCACGAATTTTCCTGTTGCAGGCCTGTTTCGGGGCCCTTCGGGTCTGTTTCGGGTCTCGAGCCCTTCTGCAAAGTTGTAGAGTAGAATGTTTCCTAGTCAACGCGTACACTTGACACTCACTGGGTTATCTGGTTGAGAGTTATGGCCTTCGCGGTAAGGCCGACGCAAGCTGCCAAAATAATTATAATTAAGTTTTTGGGGTGAATTTTAATCCGGGCTTTCTTTCATGCTTTAGGATCGTCTAAGAGCTAGCCATGCAGTATTTTAGAGTGTTGTGGATTCTTCGGAGCTTACGTTTTCGAGGTGAGTATTCTCACCGTGTATTCAGTTATAACGTTATACATACATGACTTATATGTTTCATTACTTGCACTATATTTGTTATCTGAGTTTTGATCTATTATCTGAGTTTTGATCTATTATCTGAGTATCTGGGCATCTGGTTTTATTATATAGATCTAAGTATCTGTGCTACTACGTGCTAGGTCATCTGAGATAATTATGTTAAAGAGATAAAAACATAATAACACACATCTGAGTTTTGGCTTTATGCCTATTTGGGATCACCTCCCGTCTGAGTTTTGGGATCACCTCCCGTCTGAGTTTTGGCTTACGCCTATCTGAGGTGTGAGGAGGGGCGATCGACCCGAATCACACAAGCGCGCTATATAAATTAAAATCTGAGTAATAAAATCTGAGAAATAAATCTGAGTAATTAACTGAGTAGATTCTGAGTAGGAGTGCACCGATGTGCCTCATGTGTTGTATGTTATGATTGTATGCATTTTGAGATTATTCACTCAGCTTCCCAGCTGACCCAAATTTCCCCACATTGTTTCAGGTACCAGCAAAGGAAAAGAGAAGGTGGACGGTTGACCGCTGTATCTTCCCAGAACTAATGTAGACAGCATTTATTATTTTTAAACGTTTTATTTTATTAAACATTTTTCCGCATTAAATACATTTTTAAATGACAACATTATTATTGGGATTTATTTATTAAAGTTATTGGGACCCTTTTTATTAAAATCTTGTACTCAAAAAGTTTTAGATTTTTGTAAATTTTTAGGTGTTACAAGTTGGTATCAGAGCTCTGACTTGAGGGATTGGGATTCGCAAGGGGCGAATTTAAACTCAAGTTTGAGTTTCGAGTTTTTAAAACGAGAAAAGAGTAAAATATTTTTCTGAGAAAAGTCTCCGCATTAAACATACAGCGTCAGCATGTCACATCGACCTCTCGCTTTTCCTGTTGCCGGTAATGTTTAGTATTTTTATTTATTTGCGTATTATTATATATATTCTGAGTTTAGCTGGAAGGTGCATTTTGAGAATTTTGAGTTAAAAATATGAGAGAGATCCTGAGTATATTTCGCGACGTGGATCGCTGATCTGAGTATATTTTTCCGAGTGTAGTTTCAGATTGCATCTGCGATATAAATGCCAAGATTTACAATCATATATATATATATATATATATATATATATATATATATATATATATATATATAATCTGTGAGATTTTACAATTCTGAGTATAATTTAGAGTAGAATTCTGATTTTTTCTCTACTCTCAGAGTTCTATATATTTTTATAAATACAAAACATATAATAGAGTTAATGTGAAATTTTATTCAGAGAGATTTTAATCAAGGGTGTAATAAATAGATATCAAGTTATGACATAAAACCACAAATTATTTAATGAGAAACATAAACTGAGCAAACGAGAAAATCAGGAACAATATATTTATGTGAAAATAATAAGAGTTTCTAATTTAAAATAACGTATAATAAAGTTAATGTGAGATTATATAATCCTGAGAAATTTTAACCAAAGTGTAATAACTGGATATCGATTTATGATGTGAAAGCAATAAATTTTAAAGAGAGAATGAGGAAGTCCTTAATATTTATTTAAGGGAGTAATAAAATTTTTATAATGAGAAATATTAAAAGCTTTCGTTTGGAGAAAACACTTAATAGAAAGAGTTATTAAAGCGAGTAAATAGTGAAACGAGTAAACTAGAGATTATTAAATCAAATTGATTAAGAATATTTTAATGAGAGTTTATCAAGTTGAGTAAGGAGAAATTATTAATTCAAGAAAATGAGAAATAATTACGTTGGAGCTAAACGAGAAAATATCAAATCAAATAATTGAGAAGTGCGTTTGTAAGATAATAATATAAGCATACATAATGAGAAGTTATTAAACCGAGTTAAATAAGTGAATACTCTATCAAATGAACAGTAAATGTACCGATTGACATTGACGAGAAATCTTAGACCTGTGCCAACGGCACGTCGGGAGGGCATCGGCGAGCCGTCGACCCACGACGGCGTTGGCACCGAGCCGTCGTGGGGGCGTCGTGAAGCTGGACGTCGTGGTGAGGACGGCGTGTTGATGGCGTCGGGAGGTGGGGTCCGGTTGGAGCGTCCGAATTTGAATTCAAAAATTAATTTTTTTTTTAATACAAATAATTAATATTACACACAACCTCTATAAAAACCCACTATACTCTACAATTTTAAACACACAATCACATTATATTTTCTCACAATCATATACTTCCTCTCTTCCTAATTTCCATATTTTTCCTCCCACTCAATGGATCCAAACGATGACGCCGATGATTACTGGCAAGATTATGTCAATGTAACAGCCGTCTTCGATTTGAACCAAACTATTGAAACGCTTGATTATCTGGATCAAGAAGAAGCTGAAAATTCCACCGTGCCAAGAGCACCACGAAGATATATACCAAGAGATCGTGTTGTGGCTGCTGAACGTTTATGGAATGATTACTTTGCCGACAATGTCGTTTTCCCCCCGGACTACTTCCGAAGATGGTTTCGCATGTCGAAACCTTTGTTCATCCGTATATGTCAGGCTATACATTTTTATAATCCACCGGGTCAACTACCGTCGTATTTTGATTATTTCCGTCAAAAGAGAGACGCTACGGGTTACCCCAGTTTTAATGTATTTCAAAAGTGTACCTCTGCCATACGTCAATTGGCGTACGGTTGTGCCGCTGATTTGTTTGATGAGTACCTACACATGGGTCAACAAACAGCATACGATTGTTTGGACAACTTTTGTAAATGTATATTCCATCTATACTCGACTGAGTTTTTGCGAAAACCAACCACTCAAGATGTCCAACGTTTACATGCCAAACATCAAGAGATACATGGTTTTCCTGGGATGCTTGGTAGCATTGATTGTATGCATTGGCCTTGGAAAAATTGTCCAACAGCATGGCAAGGCCAATACACACGTGGTGATCAAGGATGTCCCACAATAATGCTTGAAGCTGTTGCGTCATACGACTTGTGGATATGGCATGCGTACTTTGGCCCGGCGGGTTCGAATAACGACATAAACGTCCTTAATGAATCAGATTTGTTTGATGAAATAAGGCAAGACAGGTCTCCCGTAGTTCCGTTTACTATTTCGGGTGAGCAATTTACGAAGGGTTATTATCTAGCTGATGGGATTTATCCGGAATGGGCAACGCTTGTCAAATCCTTTAAATGCCCAATTGAAGAAAAGAACATGAAGTTCAAGCGGTTCCAAGAATCCGCTAGGAAGGATGTCGAACGAGCTTTCGGAGTGCTTCAAGGACGGTGGGCAATCATTAAAAACCCGGCACGACCATACAGTGTGAACAAAATACGACGGATCATGTACACTTGTGTGATATTACACAACATGATTACGGAAGATAACGGCCGCGCAATTTGTCCAATCGAAGAAGACTATACCGCTAACCCGGATAATCACCCACAACGTACATGGCATGAACGGGTTGCAGCACAATTGCGTATTGAAAAGGAGATACGTGATCGAGTTGTGCATCATAAACTTCGCAATGCCTTAATCGAACACATTTGGACCCTCCCGCCGAACTACCGTCAACGTTAATTTTTTTTTTCCGTAATTTTTTTTCCCCGTAATTTTTTTTCCGTTTATGTTTTTTTTCTCCGTAATCGTGTTTTTTTTAATCGTAATGTTTTTTTTTATTATTAATGTAATGGTTTTTATTTAATGTAATGTGTTTTTTTATTAATTAAAATGATGATGTGGAAATGATGATGTGGAAAGGATGGGTTTAGTGATGGGTTAGTGATGTGTAGGGTTGGCACGGCCGTGTCAGTAGCGTGTCAGTAAGGATGCGATGACGTGGCGCTAGTGATGGGTTTAGTGATGGGTTAGTGATGTGTAGGGTCGGGAGAGGCCTTACTAGAATTAACGATGAAATCTATATATAGGTAAAAGAAAAATGTTTTCATGAAGAGATAAGGATACTTAAATACGTCAAACTAAAGAATTTAATTAATGAGAAATAATTAAAATTGAGGTATGATTGCTAAAATTAAATGAATGGGAAATAGTTACGTCAAAATATATTAGAAATTTTAATTTATTTTAAAAGGGTATTTTTTTGAAGCGAGCTTAACAATAATTAATAAAGTAGCTTAATGAGAAGCAATCAAGTTGAGATAAACGAGAATTATTAACACGAGCTAAAAGAGAATTATTGAACATTATTAAAAGAAAGGTTATTAAATTAAACTTACTCAATGAGAAGTTAAAAATTCGTGAATACCATGAGTCATGAGTTGTACTAATTAAGAAGATATCAGGTTGAAAAGTCAACATACTAATATTTATTTAAGAATTATTAAATTGAAATAAAATGAGAAAACATTTCGAGTAAGTGGTTTAAATTGTTGAGTGCAGAACTTCATGTGAATAACGAGTTTAGTGATAGATTATTGAGTTAACGCAGCGATTTAAAATAAACTATATAAGTTTATTATGCTAATTAATCAAGAAATTGCTGAGTCAAATTAAGCAGAAATTATCAAGTTTATCTTAAAGAGTATTTATTTAAAATGGATTAAAAGGAAACTATCATCATGTAGTTGATGACGATCTATTTTAATCAAGTTAAACGAGGAACACAATAATTGAGAACTTCAATCGAAAGAGTATTAATCGACGCTCATAATTGAAGGGTTTCATTGTAACTGATTGACCACTTGGGTCAACCTCCTAGTATGCTTGGTTCGAACCATACTGTCAAGAACATGAACTTGTTCTTGCCGGTTAAACCAACTAGCTAGTTTAATCCCTAAAAGCGGAACTGAGATTAAACTTAATCCTTAAACCCTAAAGGATTATGGGATGTTGGAAATCTAGACTAGATTAACAAGAAAGAAGCATTGTACGAAAAACTCGAACACGCACACATCCTTGTGATGTTCGACGACCAACCAAGAACCCTAGGGTTCTTGGTTCGATTTCGTCCAAAGGGAAAGAAGGGAAAAAGGGTTTTTCCAATTCAACCTTAGATTGCTCAAGATAGATCCACCAGTGATAAACACAACGAGAAGCCCTCTAGATAAGCACTTGTAATGAAACTTGTTCTTCAAGACTTGAAGAACACGAAGAACGAACGAAGAACACGAAGAAAACAAGGCTTGTGTTCTTCCTTGTGTTGCTCGGCCGAAATAGGGAGGAGAGGGAGCAATATTTCGTGGCTTATAGTGTGGAATGGGGGGAATAAAGTGAAGCCTAGATCTTCTATTTATAATGGAAGATCTTTCACTTAAGTCCTTCTAATTTAATTAAGAAACGTTTCTTAATTAAACTTTTCCTTTCACACTTCCAACCCTTATAGTTTATCTAGTTATTATTGTTGCAGTTAATTATTAAATGTCTAGTATTAATACACTATTATATTCCGTATATTATATACACGAAATATATATATATATATATATATATATATATATATATATATATATATATATATATATATATATATATACTTTTAATAATTAATTATATAATAAACCTTATATAATTTAGACAATAATATTATCCAACACCATATGATTTAATTACTTTAAATCATATTATGGATAATCTATAATTAACACACTGTATATTTACTAACTAGTAAATGTACAAGTACTTGTATTAATTAGTTAGATAAACTGATTTAGTAATAAGTTGAACTTAACTTAATACTTAACTGATTCATAAATTACTATTATGAATCATTTCTCTTCCAAATATCATTACATATATTTCTCGTATTACATGCACTCACCGGTGTGAACCTTGAGTGTCCTATAGACATGGACGTGACATCATAGGTTAACTAACTGTGCACATAAATCCATCAGACTCCCACTTGTGCAAGTTCGTAACCTTAGCTTGATGACACTAGTCCTGCAGCGGCCCTCTAGCAGGCAATACAGGATAACCAACCCATAGAAACTCTTATACCCAGGTATTGTTTTAGAAAAAAAAACATATTAATAGCGTCGTCTAGTAAAGAACACTCCGTCTTTACTTCTTGGGTAACGTGTTAGGTTCATCCCTTGCAGCACGATATTTGTGATAACGAATACGAGCATGGTAGAATTTATCAACTCATGTACTCGAAATCATTTCTTGACCTCTTGATTTAAAACTGTGTGATAACGACAAAGAACAGATCAGTTCGTTGAGCACGACCGTGCATTTTCAGTTTATCATCATGTCAAGGGACCCATAAATATCTCTCCTAAAAAGAAGGTGCAATTACCATCTTGTTATATTTCGATTCAAAATACAACTTCCTCTGTACCCAGTAAAGCCTCGTATGACAATCATATTTCAGATTTGTCTAAGACGAACCAAGGCACATTAGTCATTGTATCCCAAATCAAATACCTCAGGCTTAAGGACAATCCTAGTGAATAATACTTTTGAACTTTTCAACCACGAAGTATTATCACGGTGGTCAATCCAATATTCGTCGAGCTCCAACATAATATCACCGATATTTGGTTTACACAAAAACTTGTGTAGCTATCTTCGAAGAACTTCGAATCTACCGCCAAATATCGCGATGACGTTAACGTCCCATCAAGGTTCCCACCAAGACGAGTAGTCACGGATTTATATCTTTTGAATAAAATAACTTTTATTCATGGATATTCTTAAAACATACAAATTCTGAATAACAATAATACTAATTCATGTATCATTCCTAACTGGACCAAGATACTGAATTATTACTGGATCATTACTTATCCTTTGTGTTCGTGTTAATTACTTAATGACTTTTACAACCTTAATTGTAACTTTATCACTAAACTAGTCATTTCTATTAAACTAAAGACATAAGACGAGTATTTGAAAAATACTATTTCTTTTGCTTTGCTAGATTTTGTTCTTGCAACATTTTAGAACATATTCTAGTCTTGCCCTTTTATGCAATTTGGCAAACATAGGAGGATTGGAAAGTAACTCCTTAGGTTCTTGAATTCATTAGATTCGCCTTGTAACTAAAGCCTCTTTTAGTCACTTGATTTGTAGATATATCATTACTAGTTAAAGAAATTTCCTTAAATGATTAACTTATTCACTGGAGTGTGAATATCCTATTAGATTTACAATAATTAATCACAAGACTTGTGACAACGCTATTAGGCTTGCAATATCTAATCAACGATCATTTATCATTTCTCTTAACTCTTTGGCTAACGACTTGGTAAAACCTTGTTAATATCCTAACTAACTTACTATATTCATTAGTACCTCTAATGAATATGTTAGTCATAGCTCCCATTAAATTTTATGGAAATAAGCATCACTTAAACTACTACTTTTGACCAAGTCAAAACTTATAGTTTAACCCTTTAAGAACTAATCAAGTATCAAAGTCATCATTTGGATTTGCCAAGCTCCAACATTCCTTTGAAGGGAATCATGACTTTCATTGATTACTGTATCTAACAAGTATAAGACACTTGAAACGATACTTCCAATTCTTAAGTGTATTAGTATCTTTTAAGAATCTCATTTAATGCCAAAGTCATTTCTTGGATTTCTCAAATATCCATTATTCCTATAAGGGAATTATGACTTGATCAAATGTTGTATTTATTACAAGTATAAAAGACTTGCAATAATACCTTTTAATTCTTAAATTCTTTAATATAGTTTGTCCCTTTTAAGAGTTCATTTAATGTCTAAGTCATTTTCCTTGGATTATACGAATATCCAATTATTCCTAATAGGGAATTATGACTTCATTAAATTCCTTTAACAAAAGTATGAAAGACTTGTAATAATACTCTTTAAAGTCTATCATGATTATATCAAATATAATCATACTATATTAATACTAATACTTTAAAACTTACTATCATAAGTGACCATTACTTAAGATGTTTTAAATAAGTTCAATGTACCTTGAACTTTATGTTTTCCATAAAAACTCTTAAATACTTTCATTAGAAAAACTTTCTAATTACTAGCATCTAAGCAATTTGAGCTTCTAAGATATTCACACAACAATCAAACAAATATAAACAATGAGATCATTATTAAGTCAATACTTGACTTTATAATCTAGTCATAAAACTTGACTAGTATAATAAACACATATGCACACACAATATAATTCAACCATGGATTCAACGATAAACTTAAAACACCAAAATTTATCATAAAAATAGAAAATGTAATTTTGTTCAAAACAACTTAAAAACGAAAATTGTTTTACTGAATCCATACGAAAAAATACCGAATTAAAACGTGGTGCTTGTGGGATCATTATCTCATGTTAGTCCATCTCACTTTCCATCATCTCATGCAATAAACGATTGCTAAAGTTGAGTTACTCGTAATAACTTTTACAAGTAGGAAAAGGAGTATCTAGAAGTTGGTCAAGTCAACTGAGTAGCAAGCATGGCCTCCTACCCTTTGACCCTTGCCACGACCAAGAAACCGTTTCTCGGTCCTTGCGTTGCTTGGCTTTACCTTCTAGACCTTTTGTTTGACTCCATTACCCTTTAGGCATGCCGTGGCTGGGATCGGTTTTATCCTTTCTCTTTCCATTGCGCCTCTTTCTCTGATCACTACCATCATCGGTTACTGCGAGATCATTCTTAAACTTGGTCCCCAAATCGACTCAGTAGTCTTGAGCACGGAATGTAGCTCAACAATGGATTGCTCCATGTTATGCATGTTGTAGTTGACTACATAAGACTTATAGTCATCTAACAACGAGTTGAGTATCATTACTGTTTCTAACTGCAACGGTATTGGGTGTCCTAGTCATTCAATATGATCCATGTGCTCTTTCATTTTCATGACGTGAGCACTTATTGATGATCCCTTAACCATCTTGCAAGAGTTGAACACTCTACAAGCGTAATATGCTTGTACTGGTTCATTTCTAGCATTTGCGTCAGGGGTATTTAGCATTGCTCTTTCTAGGACATTTCCTTTTCTCTCATGCCTAAGAATAATCCGAAGATCACGCTTCCAATTGAGAGATATTGACCCAGTCAATTCGTCCTTTTCTAGAAACAAGCGTAGTTAGAGATTGTTGGTATTTGTCGTTGTGGTTGTTGCTGCCGTCTACAAATCAAACCCAGTTTAATAAGTAATCATCAACAAACATCTCTAAAATATATTATAAACCCATAATTAATATTTTAGACCTAGGATCCATATATCACATTCTCGCCGCAAGGTTTGGGCACTTCCCGAAGAGACATGCTGTTTCAGGTAGGTAACATCCTTACCGATCGTATCAAGACTTGACACGATTCCTAGGGGTCGTAGAATCTTTAGACTTATAACTTATTACAACCTTGTACGAATTTAACCATACATTTCAAAGTTGCAATAAAGTCTAGTATGTTTATTCCACTCAAGTACTTTTTGGGCTGGGACTCCCGATTATCACCAAAGTAGATCAGACCATCTAAGACAGTGCGATGTTCTGCGCTTGGACTCCCGATTATCACCGAACCTTACGAACCCTAACACTCGCAATGGTTTGAATCCATATCTAAGGTTCTTTATCCTTACAATATGAATATCGTTGAACAAGTGAGGTGTTCCATTAGGTGGATAGTACTTCGATCTAAGACTTTCTTGGGTTTGTTTAAGTCTTAAACTAAACTTAAACCTTATTCCAATTTTAATCTTTATTTAAAATGTGCGATTTGTGTTATTCAAGAATTCCACAAGACGCCTTTCTAAATATCTTTTAAAACTTTAAGTTTTAAATTTGTTCGATTTTACTTTGTATACCTAAAGACGAGGTGTACAAAAGATATTACTATATTTTGTGAAAAACCTTATCTTAATAAAACGTACTTGTTTTATTTACTTGAAAAACTTCAAACCCTATGTTAAACTTTAAAATAGAGATTTTAATTCTTTATGACTTACGAACACAAGTCATAACTCTAATTTAACATAACTAGTTTTTCTATGTTTAATAATAAAATTAAACATTTACTTATTAATTGATAACGGTGTAAACCACTAAATTGCTTCTTATGCCTTAAGAAAACTGTCGTCCCATAGAGTAGATGACCTTCCCGTGCCATTTTTGGTAGAAATTGCCAATAATAAGATTTTACCTGTTGCTAAAACGTATAAGTGATCAATTGATGGAGCTGTGCGGGAAGAAATTTCCCATGAAACTCATTGTTATCATCATGAGAGAGCCGAGTGTGATTGTGGAGATGGATTAGATGACCGAGTACCACGCCGAGATCATCTATCACCACAAGTAAATCTGTAGCAAAGCCCTAAGTGGAGTTGAATCGGTGATTCAAGGCGACATTAATCGTTTGGTACTAGTAGTATGTTCGGGGTGCGGGAGTAAGGATACATCTTTAGCACGATGCCGTGGTTGTTTTGGCGTATGTATCGACACCATTCCCGATGATAAACCGAGACCCTTAGAGAACTTTCCGATTTTGGTTACCCTTATCATCTTGCGCCGCCAAGAGATGGAAAATTTGTATGAGCAGATGCGAGAGCCGGAGTTTATTCTGATCGAGTAGGTCACTTTGAAGACCTTCTTTTTATTCATAATTTTTGTTTTCGTGTCTCCCCATTTTAGAACGTGTGTCGTTGGCGGCCCTGAGTATGAGGTGCGAGACCGCTACGCTGAGCTACTTCCGAGCGATGACTTCGGGGACGAAGTCTATTTCAAGTGGAGTTGAGTTTTAACACCCCGAAATTTGTGTGATTAAATAATATTATTTTTATCACGTTTTATGTTAATTATAATTAATTTTATATTAATTAGACATGTCGGGTTAATTAATTAAGAAATTATTTACTTTTAATAATTACAAATTCTTTTATTTAAGAGTATGTATAATTAGTTAATCGTCTAGTAAGTATTTAGACGACCTGTAGTTAGACGGTTCGTTATTAATTGAGCATGAGTGTATTTTGTCGTACTTATATTGATCGTCGGGTCGGGGTTAGGGTGTAAATTATAATTGGTTAATTACACTTTTTATTATTAGACATCATAATTAAATTATTATATGTCTCGTGAGTTTTAGACGTTAATTAATTAGCAAATTGTTTTAACTAATGAATTATTATGTCTCGGGTTTAAGTTAGTCAATAACTATGAGTCGGGTTTTTTAATAATAGTGAGTTGGGTCGGTCAAAGGCCAAGGCGTTTAGCCTTTCGAGTGACGGGCTTGACTAATTAAATTTTATAAGCCTTATTAACCCTTAATCCACTTAAACCCTATTTCCCCTATTAGGATGTCGGCTGTCTCAATCACCCCAAACCCCCCCTTAGCCATGAAATCGTTTCTCCACAGTCCGTCAAAATGAGCAGCCTTGGAGTGTTATTTTTGTTTTCGGTGTTAGAAATTGACGCATGAATTGAAAAAGAAAGTAGAGAATCGGAAGATTTCATTTGTACGTCCAAGGAATAGAGCAACCATCCTAGCAGCTGTGTCGTGCCTCGTTTTTGGTGCCTTTCAAACAACTAAATCCAAGGACATCAAATGGTGACGTAATTGTGGTGGTTCTCGTTTGTAAATTAATAGGTAATCCTTGTTCTCGATTTCTTGATTCGGCGATTTATAATTCTCATTCCTTAATCTGTAAGTTGTTCCCGCACCGCAGAGATTGAATAAGGGAGTAGTCGGTCTGAGCCGAGTTCGTGTTTGAGCAGTTCTGATCCACAGAGGTGAGTGAGTTCGAGTTCGGGTTTGAGCAGTTCTGATCCACAGAGGTGAGTGAGTTCGCGTTCGGGTCTAGAGCTTTTCGTGAGATTAATCGTTTGGGTATAATCCTAGTTTCCTTCCTCGTTATTCAGTATTGTGTTTTTTTTTTTAGTATGGTGTTGTCCGAGCCAAGCTGGGTTCCAGAAATTCTGAGCTCGGTTGTGTCGATAGTCAATCGGGTGAAAGAATAGGGATTTGTCATTGGTATTTCTTTTGTAGTTTTCTTGTGCTGGGATTTCTGGTCAGCAGCTGTCTGCTGTGTTTGGGTCGATTTTTACCCGTTTCGGATTAGATTCAGAGTAACGGGCCTTCTAGACTATTGTAGCCTGTTGTTTGACCTTTCCGTGGCCACCTATCGCTTGTTAATTGAGTTAACGGCTTGTGAGATACGACCCTTGTTGTAACTGACTGCAGTGTTGAAATATTGCACGAATTTTCCTGTTGCAGGCCTGTTTCGGGGCCCTTCGGGTCTGTTTCGGGTCTCGAGCCATTCTGAAAAGTTGTAGAGTAGAATGTTTCCTAGCCAACCCGTACAGTTGACACTCACCGGGTTATCTGGTTGAGAGTTATGGCCTTCGCGGTAAGGCCGACGCAAGCTGCCAAAATAATTATAATTAAGTTTTTGGGGTGAATTTTAATCCGGGCTTTCTTTCGTGCTTTAGGATCGTCTAAGAGCTAGCCGTGCAGTATTTTAGAGTGTTGTGGATTCTTCGGAGCTTACGTTTTCGAGGTGAGTATTCTCACCGTGTATTCAGTTATAACGTTATACATACATGACTTATATGTTTCATTACTTGCACTATATTTGCTATCTGAGTTTTGATCTATTATCTGAGTATCTGGGCATCTGGTTTTATTATACTGATCTGAGTATCTGTGCTACTACGTGCTAGGACATCTGAGATAATTATGTTAAAGAGATAAAAACATAATAACACACATATGAGTTTTGGCTTTATGCCTATTTGGGATCACCTCCCGTCTGAGTTTTGGGATCACCTCCCGTCTGAGTTTTGGCTTACGCCTATCTGAGGAGTGAGGAGGGGCGATCGACCCGAATCACACAAGCGCGCTATATAAATTAAAATCTGAGTAATAAAATCTGAGAAATAAATCTGAGTAATTAACTGAGTAGATTCTGAGTAGGAGTACACCGATGTGCCTCATGTGTTGTATGTTATGATTGTATGCATTTTTAGATTATTCACTCAGCTCCCCAGCTAACCCATATTTCCTCCCACTGTTTCAGGTACCAACAAAGGAAAAGAGAAGGTGGACGGTTTGACGCTGTATCTTCCCAGAACTGATGTGGACAGCACTTATTATTTTTAAACGTTTTATTTTATTAAACATTTTTCCGTATTAAATACATTTTTAAATGACAACATTATTATTCGGATTTATTTATTAAAGTTATTGGGACCATTTTTATTAAAATATTGTACACAAAAAGTTTTAGATTTTTGTGAATTTTTAGGTGTTACAAAATTAATATAAATCACCAATAACGGATCTACATATTGACAACATAATTACGCAATAATAACAAAGAGTTTAGCATGTAGAAACCATACCTTGAAGCGTTTGATCTAATATATTTAGGATGGTGATGAGAGACAACCGAAACCAAGAATTCCAATAGGGGATTCCTCCAAAGGTGATCCACACAACACTTGATCAAGAACAACAAGGATGCTAGTCCAAATTCGAAGCTAAAAGAAGAAAAAACCCTAGAGAGGGAGAGGGGGCAGCTGAATAGAGGAGGAAGTGGGGAGATTTTGTTGCCCTAATCTCCTTTATTTACTTCCCTAAAACTAATTAGCCAATTTTCATTCTAGTCCCGCGCCTTTTGTTCTTCTAATTAGCTTACAATTAAGTTTCAATATTAACAATTAATATTAAACATAATTCATATATGATAGTAACTTATAATAATAAATAATGTAATTACCCTAATTACACTATTAATTTAATGGTGTTAAGTGTTTAAGTGTGTGACCCTTTAGGCTCACAAATAACTAGCCATATATGTAATGCCCTGAAATTTTAAAAATTAAATAATATTAATTTAATCGTTATATTTAAATTTAAAATGAATAATTAGTAGAAAAATGAATTATATATTTTAAATAGTTGATAGTCGTCATTAATGTATTTATTATGAGTTTTGATTGTGCGATTTATCTGAGTACCTGAGATTTAATTATGAGTTGATATGTATTTTAGATATGCTATGTATTTTGAGCTGTTAGTTTTATATGAGTACATGTTGTCGAGTCAACACGTAATAAAACTAATTAACTATATTTGAGATTAATAGCCAACTCTTCCCAGATTTAAGCCAAGTACATTTCATGACTGTCAGCGTGGTACTGCGGGGCACCTATACATGGTGTTGGAAGGGGGTGTCGTGACGAGGCGGAAGAGGCGTTGAGATCGTCACGACATTGGCGAACCTAATGAGAACTAATAAAGGCCTCATAATCTAGAATTGAGTAGAGTCTTTAGGGTTCACTTATGTGGTTTGTGTTGTTTGTACTTACCTGTTTATTTTGACATTATTCACTTAGCAACTGGCTGACCCCAAACAATCCCCCCCCCCCCCAATTTTACAGGTACTATAGCAGTTGCATTAGATGAGCTGTTAGTCGATGAGCTTTTATGGATTTGTATTCCAAACGTTTATTTTGAGTCAAATGTTTTTAAAACAAACTCCCCCGATATGGGTTATCTAGGTAAACTCCCCCGTTTTCGGGTTATCTATTGCTCCCCCGATTTCCTGGTTATCTCAAACTCCCCCGCTTTTCGGGTTATCTATTTCTCGACACACTACCCTTGCGCAGGATGGTACCGCCCGAGCAGGTGTCACTAACTCCCCCAACTTGTGTGGGTTATCTAGGATCCAATTGTTTAGCTATCACATAACAATTCATCAACTTGAGCAAATGCTCCAAATCATAATATAGACAATTCAATTCAAGCACTAACAAATCAATCATTTCTTTATTAAATCATTTATCCAATAAAGACCAGTAAAAACTTGTTTAATCATTTGACTATGAAAATCACTTTGCTATGTACTCAGAAAAGATTACATGTACTCACCTTAGCAATGTTATCCCAAAATTGTGTTAATCAACACAATGCTTACTTCTTAGTCAAAGAAGTACCTCCAATACTTAAGTCTTCTTGACCTATTAACAATTTCATCATAAAATCTAGTCAAAATCCATAACTAGTTATCAATCAATCCATATCAACATCCCTCACCACCAAGTTCATCCAACTTCGTAGAATCTCAAACCCTAGTTCAATATTTCCATTGTTAAAACCCAAATCCAACTTGTACACATTGATTACAAGCTCACAATGAGTGTTTTACACTAATGTTTAGTTATCTTCCCCAAAGATGACATGGTTGGTTGTCCAAACCACCATCGATATTCAAATAAAGCTTGTAAACTAAATACCAAGCATGAAGGATCAAGAATCCTTACATTTGATGTTAAAATCTCCAAGATTGGTGAAGATTTGAGCCAAACAACACCAAAAACGAGCTCTCTCTCTCTAAAAACGGCTGGTAGGTGAGTAGGGTTGTTGGTGCCTAAAACCCTAGGCTAAACCCGACTTTTAAACAGACCCAGAAAAAGATCGCGTCGCGATCTGGAGTTCGCGCCGCTAACCCATCCCCGCGATAAATCGTGTTAAAAAGATCGCGTTCCGGCCAACGCTAAAACCAGTTGCTGTTCGGTCCATCACCAGTTCGCGTCGCGAAAATAGAGATCGCGCCGCGATCTCTTTAATCCCAGTCGAACTTGGTTTTTCAATTGCTATGATCCAAACTCTTGACCCGTTTCCAATTATCACGAGTTTTAAATGTTTAAATGCTCAATATATCATAACGGTAAACATGGATTGACATAATATTTCAAATTCGTACAAATCCCGAATTAATATTACAAATACGAATATAAAAATTTACGGTCGTTACATTCTGTATCACTTGGTATTGTTTATAATTTATTTTCATTTAAGTTCGAAATTTCAAGATTTTTATCATTAATTATCTTATTTAACCTCGTGACCTCACTTGTGTGAGCAGCATGAAACATTGACAATTGATTCTGTAAATCTTGTGTTTTCTGTTTGCATGAGTTGTTTTGAATTACTTGAGGAACAAGTATTTTAAGTTGTAGAAGAAATGTTGTATTTTCTGATTGTAAAGTTATAATTTGTGCATTTAATTGATGATTGGTGTTTACTTGTTGCTGTAAACTTTCTTTTAAAGCAATGATTTCACTCTGAAATGTAGATTGTTGTCACACCCCGCCAAAAGTGGTTTGCGGAAGAACGGGTGTGCGACTATCATGAGTAAACATTGCATATAATTATCGTAAACAACAAATGTTTGATAAAAATTAATGTCACCATTATTTAATGTAAACAAAGTAGTGGAACCAAAATATAGATTTTTAACTAAAATTTGGATGTGACATCTTTACAAAACGAAAGCTTGACTCCAATGCATGCGACTCAATGCTTATCTTAGATACCTGAAAAACATAAGTAAAAGTATCAACAAAATTGTTGAGTGAATTCACAGGTTTTTAATGAGTTCAAATAGTTCCATAGTTTTTGTATGCCATTCATGGCATAAATAGTTTGATGATATAATACGTTTAAGAATAGTCCGCTCAAAAGCAGTTGTATAAACAATGGTTTTCGTATGCCACCGTTGGCAAAAATTGAGTGATGATATAAATGTTAAAATAGTTTGCTCCAAATGTAGTAAGTAGTAGAAATAATCATTTTCGTAGGCCATCGTTGGCAAAAGTTGTGTGATGATGTAAACATTAAATATGACCTGCTCCGAGAACAGGGGCACGATAAATCACAAGAAGAAACATCTGATGGTGATCCCCTAAAAGGTTAGCTATAACCCTTTTAAGTTAAAATCTCGACCCTAAGTCCATAACCAAAACAACAACTCTAAAACGCATTTCCAATATGGATATACACTCCTCGTGGTCGGTAAATACCGATAAATGATCAATAACGTGTGGGAGGGTGAGTCTCAGCCAATAGTACTATTTGCATATCCAGGGCCTAGTCGCAACTAGCTAATGATTATGTATGTAACATATACGCACTTCCATGTACATCTAAACATAGTCCAAGCATAAGGATTCGTTGTCTAGTTTCCAAAAATAGTTTCATCACAATAAAATAAATGATTATAAATAATGGGAATTATTTATAAAATAGTTGATATGTTTTTCACCCCAATAGTAAAATAGTTAAAACGTAGTAAAAGAGGGATGGTAAAATTACAGTCACAATAAGATTTATAAAAGCAGTTGATAAATAATTGGAATATTTATAAAAACATTTGTTATGTTTTTCACCCCAAAGTTGTAAAACAGTAAAAATAAAGTAAAAAAGGGCTGAGAACTCACGGCCACAGTAAGATTTAGTAAATACGTAGTGATAAATAATTGGAACATTTATAAAAATATTTGTTATGTTTTTCACCCCAAAATGGTAAAATAGTAAATAAAATACTGTAAAAAGTGGGGCTGTGAACTCACCTGATGCAATGCTTCCAAAAGAGTCAAATAATGAGATGATGTTTCCAACTAAACGGCTTCTAGCGCCTATATGCATAGAAGTAAATGAATGAGTGACGGTCTCAATGGCACGTCTAAACTAAATGATGCACAAATGATTCCTAAAGGAAAATTAGACTCGAGCGATACGTTGGTGACTCGTTTAAGTTGGTCTCTTGTTTTAAATACGTTTGATAAATTTATATAAGTTTGAAAGATAGTTATACATTGGTCTCGTATCTAAGTAAACTATTTGTCATATAAGGGATTGTTATTTTAATGAAATGAATTTAAATAATTAATATTTAAATAAACTGTTAAGTAAATAATTATTTAAATAATAATATAAAGTTAGTTAGTTACTAATAGTTATACGTAGAAATTTTTGTACCACTTATATTATAAATAATTAAACTTGTAACTCGGAAATTAAATAAATAACTAAACCTTAAAAATGAACATCTGCTTCTAACATTACATACTACGATAACTAATTATAATAAATTTTTATTTAATAAGTAACTTATTTAAAAGAAATTCGTTTAAGTTTCAGTTAAAGAATTCGGATTTCAGTTTCAGACTTTTAATTTTATTTGTAGGTTAAATCTTAAAGGCTTATAATACAAGTGGGCTTTAAAACAGATTTTAGATTTGTGAACTGGGTTATTAGAAAACAAAAAGGGCTGGCAATTGTGTTGTGGGTTACGTCTTTTGTTGACGAGCAGAAAAGAAACAAAAACTACTCCGGCAGCTCTAACGCTGCCGACGATTTACGCTTTTAACCGGAAAATGGATTTTTTTAATACACACCCACACAAACCCGTTACTGATACGCATTTTCGAAATAAATATATATGATGTATAAATACAATGGCGATGATTTATTGTCCGTCGAGGTTCGGCAACCACAGAAAAATGGAACAACGGCTAACAGATACTTGTATTACGTGGTAAAATGAAACAGAAAACAAAAATAGTTAGAGATTATACCCGACGAAAACGAATAGAAACCGATTGCCGGAGAGATGGAGATCGTCGGGACCTCGAGCTATCGCCGGAGAAAACGGGATTCGCCGCAGATGTTGCTTGTGTTACCGGAGGTGACGAGAATCTTCATCGGAATGTGCAGGTGTAACGAGAGAGTGCAAAAGGAGTCAAAATCTTTGTTTGATCGCTGGAGACTGAACTGGATGAGTAGTTCTTGTGTCACCGGAAAACTAAGAGAAATGGTGGGTTCTTGGTTGTGATTTTGAGTGAGAAAACGTGAGCGATGGAGAGGTTTTTAGGGTGTGTTTTCGTGAGGAAGGTGGTGAAGGGTGGTCGGTTATTTTGAGTTCAAATAAGGACTTCAATTATCTCGTTGTTGTTAAATGACGAAAATCCCATACTCCTCAAGATAATCGGATAATTAGTTAGGAGGCAATTAGATATGCACGCACATATTCGAGTAGAAGATAATTTACAATGGACTTTAAAATTTATTGAATTTGGTTAAGCACTCCAACCGTCCAACGTGTGCATATAAAAACAAAAGATTATTTTAAGTTATTTAAATTGTGTAATTTAACATTTATCTGGTACACGTTGATACTCTGGTATAATATTTTAACTGAGGTTTTTCTTGGTTTTTGACGACGATCACTTACCGGTAAGAATGTGTTTCTTCAGAATTACATTTAGTTACTTTCACTATTTTCGTAACGTACCAAAGACTTAATTGTTGAGTATTTGTATATTAAATCCCGTATAGTTATAAAATTTTATAATTTTGGGTTCGGTTTGGGTTTACGTTAAGTCACCAACTTGTTAAATTATAATATAACCGTACAAAATGTAGAAAGCTAACACATGTCTAAATAATGATGTGTACTACCACACAAAATGAAATGATTAATGCTAGACTTAAATGCAAAAATGAATGTTATGATTGTTATAAAACAAAACGAGATTGAATAAATGGCAGGACAGGTACCTGATTTTGAGGGCTGTAACAATTGTGACATAGACAACTGATCTTGTAATTCCCTGTTTGATTGTTCAAAAATTTGCATTTGTTCTATTTGAAGAGAATATTGAATTAGATTTTTTATAAATTGAGTTTTCTCATTTTCTAAATCAATTATTTGTTTAGTAAATTGAGCTTTCTCTTCAAGGTTAAGTACAAGATTTTGATTTAATGATTCAACTTGATTTAACAGGGAATCAGTGAAAAATCAGTGTCTGAGTCAGAAGAAGAAAAATCAAAGGAAGAAGAGTGTACCTCATTTTCATCATTCTCTGGAATGCCCAGCTCAGCTCTCAGCTCATTGGATCTTGCCATCAGGGCCAAACTGGCAATGCACTGCTCTTCCTCTTAATCATCCGAATCTTCCAACCACTGTTTGTCCTCAGCTAGTAGGACTTTGCCATTCTCGATCTGCTTAACCATTAGCATCTTTCTTTTAAAGTATTCAGAATCTCGAACCTTTGGCTTCTTACATTCTTTGGCAAAGTGCCATGTGAAACCACAGTTGTAACACTTCTTTGGTGGCTCAGTAGTGGAAGATGATGTTTTATCATTTGCAGTTTGGGAAGGTGAGCTGAATTTGAAGTTTGAGGAAGATCTGAGGTTGTTGTTGGTTGGTTTGGAATATTATTTCTTATTGTAACCTGTGATAAGAGCTACATGTTGATGAACAGCCTCAATTTCTTCATCTGTTCCCTCAGGAATAACAGTTTCTGATACTGCCTTAACCTCCTTAGCTTGTGCAGCGAGTAAGGATTGTCGTTGTTTGGTTAAGAGTACAAATGAATCAGCAGTTTCTTGTTTTGTCTGGACAATTCATTTAACCATGGGTTCATTCTGGTGTAAATACTCAAATAGTTCATGACTCGTTTCTAAGGATTGTCATAGATACACATATAATCTTTCGAGCACATGCTACCGGTGAGTTAGACATTCACCAAAGACCCTATGATGCTGCCATAAGGTATACGTATGTGCTAAAGGACATACGCCATCATCTTAACGCCCACTTAAAGGGATTATTTTGGTAAATTGTGATTATTGAGAGTTGTTTTTTGTGTATCCTAAAAGAATGTTATAGGAGGGATGAAGATGTTGAGATTAATAATGTCATAAGAAAGTGAAAAGACTTTAACATATGTCTCTTTAATTTTGATATCCATGTGTATGTGTATCTTTAGTTGTAGAAACTGAAATAGAACCACTCTAATCTATAAAGAAAAACAACACTAACCCTTGAAACCCTCTCTTCTTGAAGATTACCTTGAAGAGCTTCTTGTTTATTAAAGATAGATTATTAAGTTATATAGTTTAAATATGAGCAGTAAAAAGAGGCATTCTGATCTTAGGTCGTCCTTGTTTAGAGGAATAATATTATTAGGGTTTATTTTCTTCATTGTTAATGGGGTTGTTAACAAAACAAAAACATCTTCTTCATTGTCATCTCAAGTAGAAAATCCACAAGAAGATAATGCCATGGGCGTACTTGAAGAAGAAGCAGTTGATGCTCATCCAAATATAGACATGAACAAAAGAAAAGTTCCCAATGGACCTGACCCTATCCATAACAAGTTCTTACTTCATCTATCTTGTTTAATCACAAACATATACACTTGTGATACTATGCGATGCTAAGATCCAAAAGAACATATATTTGTTAAATTTTTTTATGATATGATTACAACTCAAGAAATTTAGTTTATAATAAACAGTTCTTAATTAGCCACCTATAAAACTGAAGACTAATAGTTATACTCGTGCTCATCAATCTTGCACGAAATAAACACATAATTATATATTCATATAATTAATCTTAGTGGATAGCAATACAATCAATTAATTTGTTATATAGGGCTGTTTGGGAAAGCTTATTTAAGGAGTTTTTGAGCTTATTAGCTTCATAAGCGATAATAAGCTTGAATTTTCAATAAGCTCAAAAGCTCATTAAATAAGCTTTCCCAAACGTACATGCCCATAAATACACACGAAGAAGAAGTTAAACATCCCACCATTCGTTAAATGGCAATTAACTAACCATAGAGTTTGGAGATGATGAAATTGAACTCACTTAACCATACCATTTTGGTTCTGTCTCTATCATCTATGTTTTTCATAGCTCTTTGGAAATTAATACATCGGTAATCGGGTCCTTTTAACCATACATGCCTTTTATAGTATCGTGCATGTTGCTTACCAGTTAAGGGCTTTAATAGCAACATTAACCGTATGCAAAATGTATGTGCAGGAGAGCGGGAAACTCACGAAGACCCCCGGGCCAAGCATAGATTGATCGACAAGTGAGTGTGTCAAAAGTAACACAAGTATGGGTAATCATAACATCCTTTTTAAATGATTATTAGTATATCATCATTAATCTTTTATAATTATAAAATAATTACTGATTTCTATAATGTTATATGTAATGTGTAATCAACAATTGGGTTAATATCATTTATATCAGAAGGGAAGTAAAGGTTGGTGGAAACCAATTAAAGCAAGCATTTTGTTAAACTAACAAGTTACCACTTGTATGATAAGAGCAAGGCCAGCTTAACAATTTCACATATAATGATTATTCAAGTATATGTTTTGGTCTTTGCTCCATTTCTATAAAAATAACAAAATTATCTATATAACATTTACCAGGGATATGCACAGTTGATGAATAGTATTATGGACAAAATTGTCATTTTCTCATACTTACACAACAGCTTTAGTTATAGGAGAGAGGTCGACAGATTTTGTTGATAAAAACAAACACAATATTTTCTCTCTTTTAATCCTCTCTCTAATTTTAGGGTTTTCAATGAAAACTCTCCTTTTGTGCTGATCATTACCGTTTCCGATCTGTGCTGACTTCGTAAGTTTTGCGTTCTTTTCATCTTCGCCACGTTTCTTAGTTAAATTTCATTTAGATATTGTAGTTTTTGTTCGAAGAAAATGAAGGAGTTCTTATTGACCCGACTTCGTAAGTTTTGTGTTCTTTCATCTTCATCGCATTTTTTAGTTAAATTTCATTTAGATTTTTTCGTTTTTGTTCGAAGCAATGAAGGAGTTCTGTGATTCCTAAAATTGTAACATCCCAAAAATCATAGGAAAATTTAAAAAATTTTAAATAAATAAAATAATCATTTTCCCAAAAGTACAAGTAAACAAACGGTCCCATCTCATTAAAATAAATATAAACCGTCTCATGGTTTTTAAATGCGGAATAAATAAAATAATTGTTTTAAAAACATTTGACTGAAAATAAAATAATTGTTTAAAAACATTTGACTCAAAATAAACGTTTGGAATCCAAATCCATAAAAGTTCATCGAGTAACAGCTCATCCAATGCACTTGCTCTAGTACCTGCAACAATGGGGGGGGTGTTTGGGGTCAGCCACCGCTGAGTGAATAACATCAAAATAAACATGTAAGTACAAACAACTAATGTCACATAAGTGATCCCTAAAGACTCTACTCAATTCTCAATTACTCAAGTTTATTTCTCAGATTTTATTACTCGGATTTTAATTTATATAGCGCGCTAGTGTGACTTGGGCCGAGAGATCAACCTCGACCCGCCTCACACCACCTCAAGGCTCAACACCTGTACTCTTCGGTGTTGAGTCAAAACGTCTGGCACCAGTACTCTTCGGTGCCAAGACAAACATCTGACACCAGTGCTCTTTGGTGTCAAGTCAAGTATAATTATGTTTAATGTTTGAACTCAAGAACTCAGAACCCAGATAACTCAGATCACAGATAACTCAGATAAATCGTACGATCAATACTCAAATCAATAAGACAATTCATAACATATAGCACATAATCATGAATCGAAAGTAAGCACAAGTTTATAATGAGATTACCCACCTCGAATAAACGTAAGCTCCTAGAAGTCCTTGGCATGCACAAAGGTCAAGATTCAGCTCCTAAAGGATCCTACAATGCATAACAAGACTCGGATTAAAACTCGGCTCAAAGTTATTCCCAACAGGATTTGGCAGCACTCAGCACTCTTACGGAGACGGTCATAACTCCCAAACCGTTGATTAGATTTGAACTAAATTTTTACAGTAGCTAAAAGACTCAGAGGGCTACAATTCATCAGAAGACCACGGAACTCGAATCCAAACAGAGAGAGCTCAAAACAGACCCGCAAGTCAGAAAAGCTGTACCGAAAAAGCTGGTGCGACCATTGACAAAAACAGCGATAACTTTTGAACGAAAAATCATATTAATGAGCCGTCAGCGGCATCGGAAAGAGGAATCAGAAAACTAGAGACCATCACGGGCAAGAATTCCAAAAACGTATTTTAAGTGTGTTAAAAACGGACTCAAACATGGCGAATAGATACTGCCCAAAAATTCAGCATGTAGTTAAAACCCGTTTTGAATCCCGACATTAACCCTTTTATTCCCGAGGCACCCGACAGCCCCGAGATCCATTTAACTCAGAAACTATTTTCAGAATAATTTAACTCTTATTATTTTTTTAACATCTCTTCCGGTTTACCAAAACGTTCGATTATCAACAAAAGGTTTTTACCCAAACCAAAGCCCGACTCTCATGAATTTCAGTGATTTAAACCCGAGCCTCAAACACGACAAAACGCTAAATGACAGATTTACCCTTCACCCAGACCGAGCTGTTATGACAATAACCCAAAATACAAATGATGACGCCAATGAAAATCAGTTAACAATTTAAGGGAAGTAAAAATCTCGATTATAATCATGCACTCAAATCACAAAGCAAGACCCGAACCCGACACAGATTCTGCATCATTTTTACTAAAACCCGCAGCCCCAAAAGCTCTATACATAAAACGATTTTAAAAACGTTACACTAATAATTGAACCAACACAAAATAAAACAAAACATAAAATTGGTCACGGCTCGAACCAAACTAGATAACTCGAAAGTATTAAACAAAAGGGTTAGGATTTATACCCTACGAATCAACCCGCAAACAACGATTTCACCCAAATACCACCACACGAGACCCCGCTCGACGTCTAGTTTCTTGGCTGCAATCATGGTCCACGAACACAACAACATAAAAGAAAACAAAATGAGATAAATTCACAATCACGTGAATCTAATAATTGTCAAAATGGCTGGTGGAATTTTACTCACAAAACAAAAATGAAGATTTAAACACTTCCGACGTTAAGCAGGCAAGCACCATCAATGGATTGACATTTTCTTCTTTTTGAGAACCACCGAATAGAAATAATACCACCAATTCATCGCCTATCCTTCAATCGACCAAGAATTAAGTCCACTGCATTCTTTTTATTTGCTTGCAAATCTTCGATGTTACCAGCCGCCTACTACTTCCTTTCTCACGCTAATCTCTCATCTCACGGCTGGACCAAAAACTTAGACGTATTAGGGATTAAAAGGTTTACACCACACTTAACTAGTCAAGCCCGCTACTCGAAAGCCCGGCCTAACAATTTAATACTAACTAATTTAACTAGCCCAACTCTTGCTTATCAAATCGGATCATAACCCAAGATATATAAATTAATTAACGCCTACATAATACTGATCGACTAATAATTAATGACATAAACTGGGACACACCCACCCTCGTAAATAAATAATTATAAAGTCTCATGCTCATTGAAAACGAATCTACTAACTTCATTATAATTAATTACTATTAATTCATTTTAAATTTTAAATATGACGATTAAATTAATATTATTTAATTATTAAAAATCCAGGGCGTTACAACTCAACACCACTTGAAATAGACTTCGTCCCCGAAGTCATCACTCGGAAGAAGGCAAGAAGCTCATGGAAGCGATCTCGCATCTCAATCTCAGGCTTGCGAATGACACACGTTCTCAAATGGTAAAATGATAAGGTGATGAATGAAAAGGAAACTCTTCAGGGTTACCTACTCGATCAGAATAGGCTCCGGCTGTTGTAATTGCTTATACAATCTTCTGTCTCTAACGGCGTAAAAAGATAAGGCTAAAAGAAATGGATGTCGCTATTAAGCACAAAATAATCCACGATACTCTGCTCAAGGTGTCTTCTTCCTATCGCAGCTGGACTAGGTTCATGCACCCAGCGGTTAGCGTTGCGTTGAACGTTGAATCTCCAATTCAACTGCACTTGGAGATTTGTTACGGTTTGGTTTGTGGCGACAAATGATCTCGGCGTGGTACTCGGTCACCCAATCCGCGCGCGCAATTATACTCGGCCCTCTCATGGCGATAACAATAAGGTTTTATGGGAAGAAGAAACAAAAATTCTCTCGCATGGCTCCAACAAATGATTACACATACATTTAGCAACAAATAAAATCTCATCATTGACAATCTCTACCAATAAGTGGCATTTCAAGGTCCTCTATTCTATAGTTATTTAGTTTGTTTTAAAGCAAAATGAACAATTTAGCGGTTCACACCGCTATCAAACAATTCACAACAAGTACATGATTCACATAAATGTAGTTTATCACACATAGACCTGAGATAGTAGGCAACTCACGCCTCTTGCTCAATTCGCATATACTCAAATGCACACACCTCAAATCTCCACAACTTGTTTTTAACTCAATGAAAGCTTATATCATCAATTTAAACTCAAATCTCGTTTAATGACTTCTTACCAGTCCATATAATGTATACATTTACTCGCTTTTACGATTTTTCACGTGTTCCAAATTAATAATTTATATTACTGGAACGAATAAATCCCCAGTTAATCCACGTTATTGGTTCCCTTGTTATCTCGTATTTAACAATTTCTCGTTGAATCTTTTTAGTATTGCTCGCTTGACTCATTTAATGATTCTTATCAACTCATTTAATGATTTTTATCATTTAACTCGTTAATAAATTTCTCGCTTTGTTCTCACTTAATTGTCACTTGATCAATTTGACTACATGCCAACTCATTAGTCTTGGTTTATTTTAAGTCTCAAACGCCTCAATTTAATATTTTCTCTTTACTTGGTTAATTAATTAACTCGTTAATTTTCGTGTACTTGATTGCTCAACTATTTTCTCGTTCTCCACAAAAATTTCCTTATTACTTTATATTTTAGCGTTTCCTCAGTTTTATAACTCATAGCATTTTAATAACATTTTATTGCTTAATTCACTTAATATTTTTCTCACTTGTTCATTTCAGTAATGATTCTTGATTCAATAACTACTCCATAAACCGTAATATTTGATGACATTCAATTTAGTATTGAACTCGATAATCCCCTTAATTAAATTTTAATAACTGCTAATAAATAAAATTTTCTAATTTGATTCATTTTAATAATTTATTCGCTTAGCTTGATTTACTAGTTCTCAATTAGTTTAAATCTTTATCTTTTACCTTTATTATAATAATTTATTCATTTAACTCATAATTAAATTCTCATTACTCTAATTTCATAATTTCTCATTATTTATATAATTATAGTACTTGCTACTTCTCATTTGCACCATTACTTTCGATTTATGAATTTCTTACAACTTGATAATTATCTCATCACATGAAATTAATTATTCTCAATTGTTCTTATAAATTCTCTAATCATATGCATATATATTACTCGACACAATAATTTGGCTCAACAATTTTATCGACTGAATTTAATAATTTCTCATAGTTATGTTTTTCTCATTTAACTCGATGTGAATAGTTCATAATAAATTCTCAAATTTTAATAACCTCTTATTATCTCATTATATTCTCATAGAAATACTTTCTCGATTTAAAAGTTACACTTATAGATTCTCTAGCCATTTATATACACATATATGCTCATAAAAATAACAATTATAGATAACACATAACAAAACTTTCTCTTGTTAATTCTCTTAATTTACTCCTACTCAACTCCACTTGGAGAAAACTCATCCCCGAGTTTGGAACTGGCACTCAAAATCTCATATTTTATACTCATAGCATTCGTCATGAACAATCAATAGTTCGGTTTGTTGATTTCTCATTTTTGATTACATATTATAAGGTTGCAATTGATTACTCGATAATCAAACTCTTATACACAAGTGTGAGTCGGTCCCAACGTACACTCTTTACGCCCCTCTCACACCCTTACTCATTAATATTTATCGCTCATAAAAAAAATATTATTGCTCATAATAGATGTTAGCTTTCTCATTAGCATTCTCATGGATTAGGTTTCTCAATTATAAATCATTACCCTCTAATTGTGTCATAATTATTTCTCATTAATAATTATTCATTTTATGACACCTCATAAGTCAAACTTATTACCTGTATTAGCACCACAACTCTTTGTTTCATGTTACGCATTCACGATGATCTCATGTTCAAATATGAGTATTAATCATCATTTTGGTTTACTCATAGCATATTTGGTATTATTATTACCATATAACAATTTTTGTCATTAGATAAAATTCTGGTTTAATTCGTATTGAATAAACATCGTAATTTTCTTTTGTCAATTAACTCATTAATTAACTCTTTCTTGTTTCTCATCTCATTCAATTAGTGATGTCTCAATGCTTACAACTTTTATTAAATCTATTAGGATTTTGTCTGTTACCCAATTAATAGTTCTCAATATTTGAGCATATTTATTCAACACAATTATTTATTAGATCAAACATCTTGACTCAAATTAGTAGATACTTATAACTTTTAATATAATTATCCATTTAATTCGTTTTAATAATTGTTCATTCATCTCTTGATTTATTATTTCCCATAATCCATAACTTCTCATTTAAAACGAATTAATTATTCTCAATTATATTATTCGATTAATATTCTCTATTCTCAATTAAAATATTAATATGTCTCTTATTACTCATTAATATTTTACTTGTTAATTTAAATTTAAAGGTATCTCATTGTTTCATGAAATATCATTTTTTTATTAATAATTTCGTCGTTTAATAATATTTCACATCTGAATTTAATAATCTCAATTAAATAGATCTCTTCATTTAAATTTGTTTTGGATAATTTCTCATTCATCATTGATTTATTGACTTCCCATAAATTTAATAAGTTAACATGAATTAATTTATTCTCAATCATTTACTTTTACTCAATCATTATTCTCTATTTTCAAACATTTAATTTACTTCCACATTACTCAGATTAACAATTTATCATTAACGATTTTTTTTATACTCAATTTGGTTTAATAAACTTTCACTTGATTTGTTTGGATAACACCTTATCAACTTAAATCCATAATCTCTATTTAATAATTTATTATTTTCTCATAAATCTCGATTTAGTGATGTTTTCATCAAATTTACTCATATATTTGAACTTAACATATTTCTTATTTTCTCATTTATTTTGCTTTGACGATTGCTCAATCATTCTCGATGTATTAATAACTCAATTAGCTCATTTAAACAATCCAACTCGATTTGATTTTATTAGTCTCTCTCTTGACATGTTTTGATAACTCTTTATCTATTCGTGTTTGATGATTCTCTTATTCAGTTGGTTTCATTGTTTTATCATAAATCTCTTTTAGTGATCTTATATATAATAATTTAGTGTTTTCATGATACCTAGATGCTTGACCAATGGTCTCCTTGAATCCTTTTCGAAACATAGGCATGAGTCCTGTGCGTATAATATTAGGGGCCCTCTATTATTATCCGCACCTACCCCTGTCATGGTTTCGAGTCAGTTTCAAAAATTCCATTATCTCCCATCCTCATACCATCCACATAACAAGTAGTACAACAATAAGCATAGTATATATACATATATAGTCGCATAATTCACGCTCTTCTCGTGTTAATTCTCTTTTATTCTCTTAGAAATCAATGTCACTCGCGACGTTTTTAATAAACTAAATTACTTATAAATCAGTACTAGAGGCATAAGGTCATCATGATGCGCTGCTTCTCGCTTTGGATTTGGACTCATTTTAAAGACACTTTTGTAAAACTCAAACTGAAAACTTGTGCTTCGACTTGAGTTTGGAATCCACCCCTTATGAACCTAATTCTCTCAAGCCAGAGCTCTGATACCAACTTGTAACATCCTAAAAATCATAGGAAAATTTAAAAATTTTTAAATAAATAAAATAATCATTTTCCCAAACGTACAAGTAAACAAACTGTCCCATCTCATTAAAATAAATATAAACCGTCTCATGGTTTTTTAATGCGGAATAAATAAAATAATTGTTTTAAAAACATTTGACTCAAAATAAAATAATTGTTTAAAAACATTTGACTCAAAATAAACGTTTAGAATCCAAATCCATAAAAGCACATCGAGTAACAGCTCATCCAATGCACTTGCTCTAGTACCTGCAACAATGGGGGGGGGGGAGTGTTTGGGGTCAGCCACCGCTGAGTGAATAACATCAAAATAAACATGTAAGTACAAGCAACTCATGTCACATAAGTGATCTCTAAAGACTCTACTCAATTCTCAATTACTCAAGTTTATTTCTCAGATTTTATTACTCGGATTTTAATTTATATAGCGCGCTAGTGTGACTTGGGCCGAGAGATCAACCTCGACCCGCCTCACACCACCTCAAGGCTCAACACCTGTACTCTTCGGTGTTGAGTCAAAACGTCTGGCACCAGTACTCTTCGGTGCCAAGACAAACATCTGACACCAGTGCTCTTCGGTGTCAAGTCAAGTATAATTATGTTTAATGTTTGAACTCAAGAACTCAGAACCCAGATAACTCAGATCACAGATAACTCAGATAAATCGCACGATCAATACACAAGTTCAATCAATAAGACAATTTATAACATATGGCACATAATCATGAATCGAAAGTAAGTACAAGTTTATAATGAGATTACCCACCTCGAATAAACGTAAGCTCCTAGAAGTCCTTGGCACGCACAAAGGTCAAGATTCAGCTCCTAAAGGATCCTACAATGCATAACAAGACTCGGATTAAAACTCGGCTCAAAGTTATTCCCAACAGGATTTGGCAGCACTCAGCACTCTTACGGAGACGGTCACAACTCCCAAACCGTTGATTAGATTTGAACTAAATTTTTACAGTAGCTAAAAGACTCAGAGGGCTACAATTCATCAGAAGACCACGGAACTCGAATCCAAACAGAGAGGAGGGCTCAAAACAGACCCGCAAGTCAGAAAAGCTGTACCGAAAAAGCTGGTGCGAAAAATCAACGATAACAACGATAACTTTTGAACGAAAAATCATATTAACGAGCCGTCAGCGGCATCGGAAAGAGGAATCAGAAAACTAGAGACCGTCGCGGGCAAGAATTCCAAAAACGTATTTTAAGTGTGTTAAAAACGGACTCAAACATGGCGAATAGATACTGCCCAAAAATTCAGCATGTAGATAAAACCCGTTTTGAATCCCGACATTAACCCTTTTATTCCCGAGGCACCCGACAGCCCCGAGATCCATTTAACTCAGAAACTATTTTCAGAATAATTTAACTCTTATTATTTTTTTAACATCTCTTTCGGTTTAACAAAACGTTCGATTATCAACAAAAGGTTTTTACCCAAACCAAAGCCCGACTCTCATGAATTTCAGTGATTTAAACCCGAGCCTCAAACACGACAAAATGCTAAATGACAGATTTACCCTTCACCCAGACCGAGCTGTTATGACAATAACCCAAAATACAAATGATGACACCAATGAAAATCAGTTAACAATTTAAGGGAAGTAAAAAACTCGATTATAATCATGCACTCAAATCACAAAGCAAGACCCGAACCCGACACAGATTCTGCATCATTTTTACTCAAACCCGCAGCCCCAAAAGCTCTATACATAAAACGATTTTAAAAACGTTACACTAATAATTGAACCAACACAAAATAAAACAAAACATAAAATTGGTCACGGCTCGAACCAAACTAGATAACTCGAAAGTATTAAACAAAAGGGTTAGGATTTATACCCTACGAATCAACCCGCAAACAACGGTTTCACCCAAATACCACCACACGAGACCCCGCTCGACGTCTAGTTTCTTGGCTGCAATCATGGTCCACGAACACAACAACATAAAAGAAAACAAAATGAGATAAATTCACAATCACGTGAATCTAATAATTGTCAAAATGGCTTGTGGAATTTTACTCACAAAACAAAAATGAAGATTTAAACACTTCCGACGTTAAACAGGCAAGCACCACCAATGGATTGACATTTTCTTCTTTTTGAGAACCACCGAATAGAAATAATACCACCAATTCATCGCCTATCCTTCAATCGACCAAGAATTAAGTCCACTGCATTCTTTTTATTTGCTTGCAAATCTTCGATGTTACCAGCCGCCTACTACTTCCTTTCTCACGCTAATCTCTCATCTCACGGCTGGACCAAAAACTTAGACGTATTAGGGATTAAAAGGTTTACACCACACTTAACTAGTCAAGCCCGCTACTCGAAAGCCCGGCCTAACAATTTAATACTAACTAATTTAACTAGCCCAACTCTTGCTTATCAAATCGGATCATAACCCAAGATATATAAATTAATTAACGCCTACATAATACTGATCGACTAATAATTAATGACATAAACCGGGACGCACCCACACTCGTAAATAAATAATTATAAAGTCTCATGCTCATTGAAAACGAATCTACTAACTTCATTATAATTAATTACTATTAATTCATTTTAAATTTTAAATATGACGATTAAATTAATATTATTTAATTATTAAAATTCCAGGGCGTTACAACTCAACTCCACTTGAAATAGACTTCGTCCCCGAAGTCATCACTCGGAAGAAGGCAAGAAGCTCATGGTAGCGATCTCGCATCTCAATCTCAGGCTTGCGAATGACACACGTTCTCAAATGGTAAAAAGATAACGTGATGAATGAAAAAGGAAACTCTTCAGGGTTACCTACTCGATCAGAATAGGCTCCGGCTGTTGTAATTGCTCATACAATCTTCTGTCTCTAACGGCGCAAAAAGATAAGGCTAAAAGAAATGGATGTCGCTATTAAGCACAAAATAATCCACGATACTCTGCTCAAGGTGTCTTCTTCCTATCGCAGCTGGACTAGGTTCATGCACCCAGCGGTTAGCGTTGCGTTGAATCTCCGATTCAACTGCACTTGGAGATTTGTTACGGTTTGGTTTGTGGCGACAAATGATCTCGGCGTGGTACTCGGTCACCCAATCCGCGCGCGCAATTATACTCGGCCCTCTCATGGCGATAACAATAAGGTTTTATGGGAAGAAGAAACAAAAATTCTCTCGCGTGGCTCCAACAAATGATTACACATACATTTAGCAACAAATAAAATCTCATCATTGACAATCTCTACCAATAAGTGGCATTTCAAGGTCCTCTATTCTATAGTTATTTAGTTTGTTTTAAAGCAAAATGAACAATTTAGCGGTTCACACCGCTATCAAACAATTCACAACAAGTACATGATTCACATAAATGTAGTTTATCACACATAGACCTGAGATAGTAGGCAACTCACGCCTCTTGCTCAATTCGCATATACTCAAATGCACACACCTCAAATCTCCACAACTTGTTTTTAACTCAATGAAAGCTTATATCATCAATTTAAAATCAAATCTCGTTTAATGACTTCTTACCAGTCCATATAATGTATACATTTACTCGCTTTTACGATTTTTCACGTGTTCCAAATTAATAATTTATATTACTGGAACGAATAAATCCCCAGTTAATCCACGTTATTGGTTCCCTTGTTTTCTCGTATTTAACAATTTCTCGTTGAATCTTTTTAGTATTGCTCGCTTGACTCATTATTGATTCTTATCAACTCATTTAATGATTTTTATCATTTAACTCGTTAATAAATTCTCGCTTTGTTCTCATTTAATTGTCACTTGATCAATTTGACTACATGCCAACTCATTAGTCTCGGTTTATTTTAAGTCTCAAACGCCTCAATTTAATATTTTCTCTTTACTTGGTTAATTAATTAACTCGTTAATTTTCGTGTACTTGATTGCTCAACTATTTTCTCGTTCTCCACAAAAATTTCCTTATTACTTTATATTTTAGCGTTTCCTCAGTTTTATAACTAATAGCATTTTAATAACATTTTATTGCTTAATTCACTTAATATTTTTCTCACTTGTTCATTTCAGTAATGATTCTTGATTCAATAACTACTCCATAAACCGTAATATTTGATGACATTCAATTTAGTATTGAACTCGATAATCCCCTTAATTAAATTTTAATAACTGCTAATAAATAAAATTTTCTAATTTGATTCATTTTAATAATTTATTCGTTTAGCTTGATTTACTAGTTCTCAATTAGTTTAAATCTTTATCTTTTACCTTTATTATAATAATTTATTCATTTAACTCATAATTAAATTCTCATTACTCTAATTTCATAATTTTTCATTATTTATATAATTATAGTACTTGCTACTTCTCATTTGCACCATTACTTTCGATTTATGAATTTCTTACAACTTGATAATTATATCATCACATGAAATTAATTATTCTCAATTGTTCTTATAAATTCTCTAATCATATGCATATATATTACTCGACACAATAATTTGGCTCAACAATTTTATCGACTGAATTTAATAATTTCTCATAGTTATGTTTTTCTCATTTAACTGGATGTGAATAGTTCATAATAAATTCTCAAATTTTAATAACCTCTTATTATCTCATTATATTCTAATAGAAATACTTTCTCGATTTAAAAGTTACACTTATAGATTCTCTAGCCATTTTTTTTTTGGGTAAGGGATCACCCTGGCTAAAAATATTAAATACCAACACAATGTACAAAAAGAATGTGGCAGAAAACCACATTACTGCAAGCAACATGCTTGACAACCAAAAACAAACTAGGCTTACGATAACCATAAGCACAACTAACAAGCAAGCTTTAGAACAAGCAAAAAACAAGAGACGGCTTAAACTACAAACCGACACTCCAACTAAAAACTACTCCCTATATGTAGAAAGGTTCCATCTAGCAAGAAATTGTTGCACACGAGCTGAATCTTGTTTAAACTTCAATGTGATGAGCTTTAACCGGACATTAGAACAAATCTCCTCATACACCTGCGTGTGGGGTTTAGACTTTTTTTTGAACAGTCTCGCATTACGTTCTAACCAAATATGATAAGTAGTAGCACCAAGTAAAATACGTGAAATTACACTTTTTGCAGATCGACCACTGGAAATAGGAATAATATGGTTAATAATATCAGCTAAAACCGGCGGGATATCATCCATACCCACTAAAATCCGCACCTTATACCAAATAGCTGAAGTGTAGCAACATTCAAAGAACAAATGACTATGTGAGTCAGGGGCCGTACCACATAGAGGGCATTTTAAACTGGTAACATCAATATCAGGGCTTATATCCCACTGACGCAACAGGTCTTGGGTTTTTAGCCGGTTATTGACAACAAGCCACATATGGAAGGCATGACGGGGAATGCAGTGAGCGAACCACACGACCATTTGCCATGGCACAATATTGTATCTGGTTCTGATAGAATTCCACGCAAGGGACACCGAAAACGCTTTATCATTCCCACTTGCATCTCGCCATACAGTGATATCTTTGCTTCCCGTCACAATTTGAGGAACTGGAATTTGAGATATAGTAGGAAACCGTTGGAACCAGTCACTCGGCCAAATCCAGCTACCGTTCACAAGAAGGTTATGAACCTTATCCTGCAAAGAAAAACCTGCACTATAAACATCTCGAGGTGTTAGATACTGAATTAGTGGACTATCCACACACCAATTGTCAAACCAAATAGATATAGATTTCCCGTCCCGCACGATATGCCATAAGAAGGGATGAATACTATTTCTGATTTGAAGAAGTTTCCTCCATGTCCAAGTCATAATACCCGAGCTGGAAACGTCCCAAAAACTCCGACCTCTTAGTTTATAAGAATGTATCCATTTAACCCACAACGACTCTTTGTTAGAAATAATGCTCCATATATGATAGGCCATAAGGGCAATGTTAAAGTCCTGCATTTTGCGAATACCTAGCCCGCCCTCACATTTAGGCTTACAAACTACCTCCCAAGACACTTTAGCTTTTCCATTTTTCATGTCCCCTTGGCACCAAAGGAACCCTCGCATTAGTTTTTCCAGCTCATTTGTGACACGGGTAGGCAATATACACATATATGCTCATAAAAATAACAATTATAGATAACACATAACAAAATTTTCTCTTGTTAATTCTCTTAATTTACTCCTACTCAACTCCACTTGGAGAAAACGCGTCCCCGAGTTTGGAACTGGCACTCGAAATCTCATATTTTATACTCATAGCATTCGTCATGAACAATCAATAGTTCGGTTTGTTGATTTCTCATTTTTGATTACATATTATAAGGTTGCAATTGATTACTCGATAATCAAACTCTTATACACAAGTGTGAGTCGGTCCCAACGTACACTCTTTACGCCCCTCTCACACCCTTACTCATTAATATTTATCGCTCATAAAAAAAATATTATTGCTCATAATAGATGTTAGCTTTCTCACTAGCATTCTCATGGATTAAGTTTCTCAATTATAAATCATTACCCTCTAATTGTGTCATAATTATTTCTCATTAATAATTATTCATTTTATGACTCCTCATAAGTCAAACTTATTACCTGTATTAGCACCACAACTCTTTGTTTCATGTTACGCATTCACGATGATCTCATGTTCAAATATGAGTATCAATCATCATTTTGGTTTACTCATAGCATATTTGGTATTATTATTACCATATAACAATTTTTGTCATTAGATAAAATTCTGGTTTAATTCGTATTGAATAAACATCGTAATTTTCTTTTGTCAATTAACTCATTAATTAACTCTTTCTTGTTTCTCATCTCATTCAATTAGTGATGTCTCAATGCTTACAACTTTTATTAAATCTATTAGGATTTTGTCTGTTACCCAATTAATAGTTCTCAATATTTGAGCATATTTATTCAACACAGTTATTTATTAGATCAAACATCGTGACTCAAATTAGTAGATACTTATAACTTTTAATATAATTATCCATTTAATTCGTTTTAATAATTGTTCATTCATCTCTTGATTTATTATTTCCCATAATCCATAACTTCTCATTTAAAACGAATTAATTATTCTCAATTATATTATTCGATTAATATTCTCTATTCTCAATTAAAATATTAATATGTCTCTTATTACTCATTAATATTTTACTTGTTAATTTAAATTTAAAGGTATCTCATTGTTTCATGAAATCTCATTTTTTTATTAATAATTTCGTCGTTTAATAATATTTCACATCTCAATTTAATAATCTCAATTAAATAGATCTCTTCATTTAAATTTGTTTTGGATAATTTCTCATTCATCATTGATTTATTGACTTCCCATAAATTTAATAAGTTAACATGAATTAATTTATTCTCAATCATTTATTTTTACTCAATCATTATTCTCTATTTTCAAACATTTAATTTACTTCCACATTACTCAGATTAACAATTTATCATTAACGATTTTTTTATACTCAATTTGGTTTAATAAACTTTCACTTGATTTGTTTGGATAACACCTTATCAACTTAAATCCATAATCTCTATTTAATAATTTATTATTTTCTCATAAATCTCGATTTAGTGATGTTTTCATCAAATTTACTCATATATTTGAACTTAACATATTTCTTATTTTCTCATTTATTTTGCTTTAACGATTGCTCAATCATTCTCGATGTATTAATAACTCAATTAGCTCATTTAAACAATCCAACTCGATTTGATTTTATTAGTCTCTCTCTTGACATGTTTTGATAACTCTTTATCTATTCGTGTTTGATGATTCTCTTATTCAGTTGGTTTCATTGTTTTCTCATAAATCTCTTTTAGTGATCTTATATATAATAATTTAGTGTTTTCATGATACCTAGATGCTTGACCAATGATCTCCTTGAATCCTTTTCGAAACATAGGCATGAGTCCTGTGCGTATAATATTAGGGGCCCTCTATTATTATCCGAACCTACCCCTGTCATGGTTTCGAGTCAGTTTCAAAAATTCCATTATCTCCCATCCTCATACCATCCACATAACAAGTAGTACAACAATAAGCATAGTATATATACATATATAGTCGCACAATTCACGCTCTTCTCGTGTTAATTCTCTTTTATTCTCTTAGAAATCAATGTCACTCGCGATGTTTTTAATAAACTAAATTACTTATAAATCAGTACTAGAGGCATAAGGTCATCATGATGCGCTGCTTCTCGCTTTGGATTTGGACTCATTTTAAAGACACTTTTGTAAAACTCAAATTGAAAACTTGTGCTTCGACTTGAGTTTGGAATCCACCCCTTATGAACATAATTCTCTCAAGCCAGAGCTCTAATACCAACTTGTAACATCCTAAAAATCATAGGAAAATTTAAAAAATTTTAAATAAATAAAATAATCATTTTCCCAAACGTACAAGTAAACAAACGGTCCCATCTCATTAAAATAAATATAAACCGTCTCATGGTTTTTTAATGCGGAATAAATAAAATAATTGTTTTAACATTTGACTCAAAATAAAATAATTGTTTAAAAACATTTGACTCAAAATAAACGTTTAGAATCCAAATCCATAAAAGCACATCGAGTAACAGCTCATCCAATGCACTTGCTCTAGTACCTGCAACAATGGGGGGGAGTGTTTGGGGTCAGCCACCGCTGAGTGAATAACATCAAAATAAACATGTAAGTACAAGCAACTCATGTCACATAAGTGATCCCTAAAGACTCTACTCAATTCTCAATTACTCAAGTTTATTTCTCAGATTTTATTACTCGGATTTTAATTTATATAGCGCGCTAGTGTGTCTTTGGCCGAGAGATCAACCTCGACGCGCCTCACACCACCTCAAGGCTCAACACCTGTACTCTTCGGTGTTGAGTCAAAACGTCTGGCACCAGTACTCTTCGGTGCCAAGACAAACATCTGACACCAGTGCTCTTCGGTGTCAAGTCAAGTATAATTATGTTTAATGTTTGAACTCAAGAACTCAGAACCCAGATAACTCAGATCACATATAACTCAGATAAATCGCACGATCAATACTCAAGCTCAATCAATAAGACAATTCATAACATATAGCACATAATCATGAATCGAAAGTAAGTACAAGTTTATAATGAGATTACCCACCTCGAATAAACGTAAGCTCCTAGAAGTCCTTGGCACGCACAAAGGTCAAGATTCAGCTCCTAAAGGATCCTACAATGCATAACAAGACTCGGATTAAAACTCGGCTCAAAGTTATTCCCAACAGGATTTGGCAGCACTCAGCACTCTTACGGAGACGGCCATAACTCCCAAACCGTTGATTAGATTTGAACTAAATTTTTACAGTAGCTAAAAGACTCAGAGGGCTACAATTCATCAGAAGACCACGGAACTCGAATCCAAACAGAGAGGGCTCAAAACAGACCCGCAAGTCAGAAAAGCTGTACCGAAAAAGCTGGTGCGACCATTGACAAAAACAGCGATAACTTTTGAACGAAAAATCATATTAACGAGCCGTCAGCGGCATCGGAAAGAGGAATCAGAAAACTAGAGACCATCGCGGGCAATAATTCCAAAAACGTATTTTAAGTGTGTTAAAAACGGACTCAAACATGGCGAATAGATACTGCCCAAAAATTCAGCATGTAGTTAAAACCCGTTTTGAATCCCGACATTAACCCTTTTATTCCCGAGGCACCCGACAGCCCCGAGATCCATTTAACTCAGAAACTATTTTCAGAATAATTTAACTCTTATTATTTTTTTAACATCTCTTTTGGTTTAACAAAACGTTCGATTATCAACAAAAGGTTTTTACCCAAACCAAAGCCCGACTCTCATGAATTTCAGTGATTTAAACCCGAGCCTCAAACACGACAAAACGCTAAATGACAGATTTACCCTTCACCCAGACCGAGCTGTTATGATAATAACCCAAAATACAAATGATGACACCAATGAAAATCAGTTAACAATTTAAGGGAAGTAAAAATCTCGATTATAATCATGCACTCAAATCACAAAGCAAGACCCGAACCCGACACAGATTCTGCATCATTTTTACTCAAACCCGCAGCCCCAAAAGCTCTATACATAAAACGATTTTAAAAATGTTACACTAATAATTGAACCAACACAAAATAAAACAAAACATAAAATTGGTCACGGCTCGAACCAAACTAGATAACTCGAAAGTATTAAACAAAAGGGTTAGGATTTATACCCTACGAATCAACCCGCAAACAACGGTTTCACCCAAATACCACCACACGAGACCCCGCTCGACGTCTAGTTTCTTGGCTGCAATCATGGTCCACGAACACAACAACATAAAAGAAAACAAAATGAGATAAATTCACAATCACGTGAATCTAATAATTGTCAAAATGGCTGGTGGAATTTTACTCACAAAACAAAAATGAAGATTTAAACACTTCCGACGTTAAGCAGGCAAGCACCACCAACGGATTGACATTTTCTTCTTTTTGAGAACCACCGAATAGAAATAATACCACCAATTCATCGCCTATCCTTCAATCGACCAAGAATTAAGTCCACTGCATTCTTTTTATTTGCTTGCAAATCTTCGATGTTACCAGCCGCCTACTACTTCCTTTCTCACGCTAATCTCTCATCTCACGGCTGGACCAAAAACTTAGACGTATTAGGGATTAAAAGGTTTACACCACACTTAACTAGTCAAGCCCGCTACTCGAAAGCCCGGCCTAACAATTTAATACTAACTAATTTAACTAGCCCAATTCTTGCTTATCAAATCGGATCATAACCCAAGATATATAAATTAATTAACGCCTACATAATACTGATCGACTAATAATTAATGACATAAACCGGGACGCACCCACACTCGTAAATAAATAATTATGAAGTCTCATGCTCATTGAAAACGAATCTACTAACTTCATTATAATTAATTACTATTAATTCATTTTAAATTTTAAATATGACGATTAAATTAATATTATTTAATTATTAAAATTCCAGGGCGTTACAAAAATGAGCAATCAATCCGTGATTTGATCCATAGATGAAGACTTAGGTATAAACTTGAAGAAGAAATAACGGCTTTTAGAGAGAGAAACTAGAGAGAACTTTCCAAAAGATGATTTGATTAATGAGTGAAAAGTTACAATTAGTGATTACAATTTGGACTTTTATATCCTATCACTAATTGTCTTGTTAATCCTAATTGCTAGCTTAAGACAATATACAATGTGTCATTGCTAGTCCCTAGACTATTGGTTACAACAAATATGACCCAACAATCTCCCCCTTTGTTACAATAGTCTGGGAAGCGTATCTTCGAAGTCTTCATCTTTAGCAAAAGCTGCACCTGGTAGATATTTCGTTGAATAGTGATGTATCAGGATCAGCTTGAACTTTGTTAACCTGTGAAAATGGATACTTCTTGTAGCTTTTCAACCAACAAGATGTATTTTGAAGACTTTTGACTGAAGATAAATATTGATCGACTAAAAATAAGACCCATAATGATAGAGAGATTAACAGCGGAAGTCTTTTCTTGAAGTTTGTGGCTATATGTCGATTTATGATTCTTGATAATTGTTGTTAGGGTAACATGTTGATAACGGTTACGCTCCCCCTCAAACAGACAATTCTTTCTTCACGGGAGTTTGAATTGAACATTTTGATACTTACTCCCCGGTGAACGAATTACCAAATTCAACTATGGAAGTTGTTTGATATCTTCGTTTGATCTTTGGTTTCTTGTTTACTCCCCCTTAATTGGGCTAACGTATCGATAACCTCCATAATATTGTAAGAATCTCCTAAATTTGTTCCCGCAGATTGAGCTTTAGAAGAATATTTCTCTGAAAGTATCAATTCTTTATAAAAAGAATTTCTGAAATGTATCTTCTCCCCCACATGATGAATAAGATTTATCTGATTCATCATGTAAAATGTGAAGTTCTACGAGTTGGAATTAGGAAGAATCTTCGATTTACGAAATTGAATATGACGAAGCCCATTGATAAAAATGTGTTGAATAATGATATATTCATTAATTGAATTAATCAATATATAACACATTTTATCATTTAAACCCAGACCGTTGTTGATAATGTAGGAATACAGTCTAAGGTGTGTTTTCTTTAATTCATTTCATTGACTGTTTGGATGCACTCAAAGGTGTGTTTTCTTTAATTTATCATGTTTTCACATCACCTTGCACTCACCTAAATCTATACCCTAGACTTATACCCTCGCATTTACCGACGGCTGAAAAATATTTCCCTGGGAAGGTATGGCCGGTTTTGACAGAACCATGGGAAGGTCTTTTAGAATAGTGAGTAACGAGAATTAAAAGAATTTGTAACAAACAGATGCAATCTTTACTAGGAATCTAGTAAAGAGATCGTTTACGGATATTACAACGACTTATAATTAACGTTACAAACATAAAACGTTTTGATTTGGGTATTTTGTTTTGTTGTTTCAAATTTTCTCCCCCTAGAAATACTAATTCTCCCCCTTGAATTAATATTTCTCCCACCGACAAAACAAAGATATCGAAAAGTTTTTAGTTGTAGAGACGTACCTTAGACAGCATCGGAGGGGTGGAGAAGAGTATTTGCGGTTACGATATTTCACAAATGTTGAGATTTGGTCGCTGTTTTGTTGTCGCTGTTTGAGGAACCTGAAGACTTTGGCTTAGGTGCGGAATTTCCTCGATGAGACTTGCGACGAGAAGACAAGTGAGAATCAGAGGTTGGTGGGTGTTTGAGAGATTTCTTCGTTTGTTTTGAAAGTGGTGAAGATGAACCTCTTTGATCAGGTTTGGTGGACGAGAGACAGATTTTTTGCATGGTTGTGGAAAACATGTTTTGCATGATTTTATAATTTCACCAGATTTATGGAAAACATTGATTTTCAAACCACATGGAGCATCTAATCTAACAAAAAATCGTTTATCAGTTTGAGTAATTTGTTTCTTTGTAATTATATCAAACAGACGCTTTGTTCCAAATTTATCAGTTTTAGTAAACACAACATCAAAATCAGGAGAATATCTGACAGGACGATAAACTGTAGCATCATAATTAGTTCCAAACGCAATTGTCGGAGATTTAAAAATTTTGGAGTTGTTACAATTAATTTTAACAGTGGACGAAGAAACTGAAGACGTATATAGTTTAGACTTCTTAAGCTCGTGAGGCTTCTTAAGCGTACTAGACATAGACGAACTCGGCTTCTTAGACTGCACATCTCCTTTGACTCCATTGGGCTTGTGCTTCTTGCTCTGAGGCTCTAATTTTCTAAATGAGACGTTTAAAGCTGGTGAATTAGAGGTTCTTCTCAATGTAATTAGTACTGGATTAACAGGTGCCGGTCCTAATAATGAAGATTTAGAATTTTGAAAAATATTTTTGTCAGTTTTAGGTTTTAATTCTGAAATCGTGTCCTCTAATTGATGTATCTTTGTTTGAAGATTTTCTTTTTCTTTATCAAAGGCTTTGAGTTTCATCAATTTTAGTTTCGAGTTGAACAATTTTCTTTTCTAGAATCAAAGGTGGAACATAAAGCTTGGGTTCGATGGTTTGTTTTAACACTTCTTTCTCAGATAGAAAATTCATTTGGAGTGACAATTTAAAAGTATTCATAATTTTCAAATTTTGCTTTCTTCTTTTCATATGTTTTGTTCAGAGCAGAATAGTTGAAACTGATTTGAGCATATTCTTGCTTTTCTCTGTTGAACTTCTCAATTTCTGCTTCTTCGTCCGGTACATGAAGAAAGCTTTGCCAGATTCCCAATTTCATGTGGTCATAGTTGTACAGTGTAGGGAGCACATCAGCGACTTTTTCCAGATAACGAGGTTTTTCAGCTCCAAGACCCGCTTTTGATTTGTAGTATCTGAACTCTTTTGGTTCATTGAACTAGATTGTTTGTTCTGTATGACCGGCTTTCACAATCGTCTGCTCCAGTCTTTTGATGTGTTTTTCGGCCTTTTCCTTTTTGAGTGTGAGGCTATATATTATGGATGATTGGTCATCGATTTCCATTTTGAGAGTTTTAGTAATTTTTGAGATTTGTTCATTTAAATTTTCAATTTCAGTGTCAGCCATCTTCAATTGCTCCTGATGATCTTTCTGCTTAGCGTTGGTGGCCTTTGACCAGTCTCGTTCTCTTTGTAATTCAGTCGATAAATCTTGAAACATCTTAAGGAAATCATCTTTCTCACTTGACGTGATTTTCATGTTTTTAAGATTTGAAATTTCAGCGTGTTTGTCATTGATTATTTTATTTAATTGGTTGACCTCACTGGTGTGAGCAACATAAAAAGTTGACAACTAATTTTGTAACTCTTTAGTTTTTTGTTGAAAAGAGTTATTCTGAGTTACTTGAGGAAGAATTGATTCAAATTGATTATGAAACATGTCATTTTCTGCTTTTAGGTGCTTGATTTGTGCATTTGAAGTATTATTTGTGTTTACTTGTTGGTGTAGACTTTCTTTTAATTCAGATATTTTAAATTGAAACATAGATTGCGACGTAGATAACTGATTTTGCAATTCCTTGTTTAATTGTTCAATGGTATGCATTTGTGTTAACTGAAGAGAACATTGACTTAGATCTTTTAAAAATTGTGTCTTTTCAATTTCTAAATCTGCTATTTGTTTTGTCAACTGGGTTTTCTCGTCAATTTCAATTAAAAGATTTTCATTAAACAGGGAATTTTCTGATAAATCAGTATCTGAGTCAGATAGAGAAGAATATAAAGAAGACGAGTGTACCTTATTCTCATCATTCTCTGGAATGCCCAGATCAGCCCTCAGTTGAGTGGAAGTATCAGAATTTGATAAGAGAGAACTGATTACCTCAATTTCTTTGTTGGCTTCTTCATTGAATCGATCAGAAACCTCTGCATTATCTTCATCCTTAGGATCTGAATCTTCCATCCATTGAAGATCTTCAAATAAGAACACTTTTTCAGTCTCAATTTGTTTAGCTATCAACGTCTTTCGTTCATAATACTCTGAATCATGAACTGTAGTTGGCTTATTAGTTGAGATCGTAGAAGATAGAGCAGGCTTAAGATTTGATGAAGATTTCAGATTAAGTATAGTTGGTGCAGGTTCTTCTACTTTTTCTTCCAATTTAGCAGATGCATTATACTGATGATGTTGTGTTGTAAGAATTGCAGGATTATCTCTTGAAGTCATTTCACGAGTCGAGATGTTACTGTAGCCGAGATGTTACTGTTCTGTAGCCGAGATGTTACTGTAGCCGAGATCGTTCTTCGTGTTCTTCACAGTGACGAATGAAAACAACCAAAAACTTCACTAAATCGATCGTAGTTTGCCCAATTTCTTAACCAAATCGATTGATTCAAATCCCAAAACACTCGAAATTCAATTTCGCACAGATTGATCCAATATAATAACTCAAAAGATAACATATCAGATCACAATTTTGATTTTACAGTAGAAAAAGTGAGTTTTCATGGTTTTCGCTAAAATCACAAAATTGAGATATGTTGTTGATGGATTCAATCGAAATTTGATTCTAAACTTACTAGAATTGAAAGAGGAATGTAATGAGCAACTAATATCAATGATTAATACCTCAGATTTTGAAATCAAAAATCACAGCTCTTCGTCTTCAAAACTTCAAACTTCTTCAAATCTAGATCAATTGAACACGAATTTGGATCTGTTCCTATTGGATTATGCTCTGATACCAATTGTGATTCCTAAAATGAGCAATCAATCCATGATTTGATCCATAGATGAAGATTTAGGTATAAACTTGAAGAAGAAATAAGGGCTTTTAGAGAGAGAAACTAGAGAGAAGGAGGGGAGAACTTTCCAAAACATGATTTGATTAATGAGTGAAAAGTTACAATTAGTGATTACAATTTGGGCTTTTATATCCTATCACTAATTGTCTTGTTAATCCTAATTGCTAGCTTAAGACAATATACAATGTGTGATTGCTAGTCCCTAGACTATTGGTTACAACAAATATGACCCAACAAGTTCTTTTATTGACTTAATAATCTAGGTAGAAGAAATGAAGCGTAAAATGCTTGATAAGGAATTTAACGAGTTTTTACAGTTGCTAAAATCTGCAAAAGTAATGTCTCTGCGTGAAAAACCATCCAAATATCTATGGAAATCTGGGAAAAAATGGATTGTTTTGAGGCTTTTTGCTATAGATAAGGTATTCTGCTCCTTATCTATTATCTATGTTTGTTAAATAATATTTGGTTGGGCTTTACCCTTTTTTAATTTTATTTTTAATTTAATTTGATTGGGCTTTACCCTTTTTAATTTATTTTTAATTTTAATATAGTTCATGTGAGTGTAGGACGATAGGGTAGATCTGACACATCTGAAGGTATACGCAATTGATGTAGACGAAGCAGATGAGGTAATGTGTTTAACACCTTACTTCCATTATTCATGTTGTTCTACACTTGGACACTACAGTAAATTTAAATTATTTGAGAAAATGATACACAATAATAAATTTAAATTATTTGAGATAATAATACACAATAATAAATTTAAATTATTTGAGAAAATTATTGTGAATAATATAATTAATTTAATTTCTAGGCTCCTAAGATGAAATCCAAAAAAATACAAACAAGTAACCTCAAATACAAAAACTATTGGACTGTTGTAAACCATTAGCTCAAAGAAATAGATCAATCCAAACTTTCTCATTGATAACTTGTGTGTTTCTTACAATGAACAAAATACTCCTTTATATAGGACAACATGTTGGTAACCTAAGAGTTATGGATTAACTACACATAAATTTGGTAACCTAAGAGTCATATGAGTTACAGTACTCCCCCTTGGTTGCTAAGATTTATGTTGAACTCTTCATGTACTTCGTCCTCTATCTCCAGACAATCCATGAAACATTCGCCTCGTTAAAAACCTTGTCAGAGAAAACCCTTTGGGACAAAAACTCCAACCGAAGGACAAAAGAGTACGAGCTAGATGTCTTGAGCGATGGACTGAACCATATATGGCGTGCCTCATTAAAACCTTGCTTAGAGAAAACCCGTGAGATAAAAACTCTAACGAAGGACAAAAGAGTGCACAATTGTTAATAAGTACTCAACTGGGGTATTGTTGTTGTCTCATTAAAAAAACTTAGTGAGAATGGGGTATTGTTGTTGTCTCATTAAAAAAACTTTGTCAAGGTAAACCCGATGGGACAAAACCCTTGAACTAAAGGAAAAAGAGTACACAAGCATTCATTAGGATGCTCCCCCTCACATGCAGTCAATAGGGTGCAAAGCATACGTCAGGATGCAATTATTATTCTCACTTAACAGGGTGCAAAGCATACGTCAGGATGCAATCATTATATGCACTCAACAGGGTGCAAGGTATACGTCACGATGCAATCATTATATGAACTCAACAGGGTGCAAGGCATACGTCTGGATACAATCATTATATGCACTCAAAAGGGTGCAAGGCATACGTCCGGATGCAATCATTATATGTCATTTAGGTAGCTCAAAGACTTTCCTATGTCAAATAGCTTTGACATGTTTTGGAAAGAATACTTTGGCAGTGACTTGGTGAACAAGTATGCATGATTCTTATCTAATCCAATATGTTTCACTTCAATCCTTTGAAATGCTTGTTGTTCATGTGTAAAGAACAATTTCGGCGATATGTGTTTAGTGTTATCCCCTTTGCTATAACCATGTTTCGCTCAATCGATGACAATGGTGTTATCTTCATATATGACAACTGGTTAATTGGGATCATAAGCCAAACCACATTTACTTCGAATATGGCCTCTTACATCTCAAAGCCATACACACTCTCTAGTCGCCTCACGAGCGCGAGTAGTTCAGAGTGATTTGTTGAAGTATCAACTAGAGTCCATTTACAAGACCTCTAGGATATCGCCGCATTCCCTATGGTAAAGACATAACCAGATTGGGGATGTCCCTTATGCAGGTCTGATAAGTAAACTGCATAGGCATATCCGATTAGGGTCGCGTTATCTCGAGTATCAATCACACTTGATCTACTCGATGACGCGTAGGGATAGAATAAGCCCATATTTGTACTACCTTTAAAGTAACGAAAGATGTCTTTAAAACCATTTCAATGGTGGCGTGTTGGCGCATTGTTATGCTGTGACAACCCTAAAAGTTAGACATTTAATTTGACATTTATTATAACCCTAATAGTGTACTAGAACCCAAATTTGATTTATGAGAGCATTTACTTACATTTGAGTATAACGTAAAACCCTAGTATCATTTATGATATAAAGTAGATCACAATTAAGAATAGCAAAACCCTTACATCATGTCTCATTAGTACACATTATCACTGTTTATGCATATGGTAGTTTGTGTCTCATATAGTTTGAGCTGTATATATAGCGAGTTGGTGACTCAACATAATTATGAATCAATTCAAATGTATAAATTTTATAATTCATAATGATATAATAGCTCAACCAAACAAACCGGTACGAAATATCTTACGTGTTTAATTAAAACATTAACGACACACAAATACTAAGTATGATCGATAATAATGAAAATGGCCAAATATATATCTGAACTCATAAATTTCAGTCAGGAAATAACCACAATGGAAAACCGAGTAAAACCCCGTTACAAGTATTTTATAAGGAAACACTTACAGTAAATGCGTATATTAGATACATCAAAAACAAATTAATTAAAATAAATAAAAGTATACATACTTTCCACCCCATCTCGTTGCACCACCGAAATTTTTATATTTTTAATATTTTATTCCTTATAACCAATCAAAACTCAACACATAAAGAGCTATTAAAACCCTTATACCCTACTTTCAACCTTAATACCCTAGACACCTCCTATGGCAGCCGCATCCTCCCCCTCCCTGTGTACGTTTTGCCGGCAACCAACAAACACGACTTCACCTTGTTCTTAGTTATCTTTTCCGGCAAAGCATAAATCCAGTGAACACAGTAGTGATTTCTGACGACAAACACAACCTCTCGCAAACCCTCATCTCCCTTCGGCTCTCTCTCTCTCTCTCTCACAGAAAAGAAAGCCACCATCATCTTCTGTTTCGAAATTTCCGGCAACCACAACCATGAAGTCCGACGCAGCAAGTTCTCTGGCAAACACGGTACAACTCCGGTGGCTATTCGATCACTCTCGGATTTCTCTCTCGCTATCGAACCAGAAACGTATCTCCGGCAAAACAGTTCACCCCGGCAGGCGCAGTAATCCTCCTCCGTCAACATCATCGTTGCTCTCTCTCCAACACTCGAAGTGAAGGTATTACCGTAACCCACTTTGGTTTTTGTGCGTATGGTTTTGGGTCGTTAGTATTCCGGCCACGTGACCCTGCCGGCGGGTTCCCGTCGCCGGCCATAACCCCGGCGTCGTTGGTTTCGTTTTCACGGCAATCCGTCGAGCCCCACAAAGAAGGTATCCAATATATTTTTAACAGATTTCTTTGTTTGTTATTTAATTTAATTATAATAATGATTTATTATCTGGTTATTATATTATTATCTGGTTATTATATTAATAAAGGTTTCCAAATATCAGTTATTATTTAGTTTTCTAAATAATTATTTAATAAAAATTTATTTAATTATTTATAATTTCTTAATTTATTGTATTTAAATAATCGTACATGATACAATTATTCGACATTTTATCAAAGCAAACTAATTTCTAAACTCATAAGATACAAAATCAAAAGTTCTTAAAATGCAACACTATTCAATTGAGTCACCAACATATCGCTCAAGTTTACTTTTATGCATTTAGGACACTAGGCGTCGTTGATCGCAAACTGCATATTTGCTTAGTTACATTTTTGGAAGCTTCCATCAGGTGAGTCCACAGCCCCACTTTTTAGCGTATTTTATTTACTGCTTTTATAAATTTTTGGGGTGAAAAACATATCAACTACTTTTACAAATATTTACAACATATCAAATGCTTTATAAATATTTGCTTTATTCATAACTGTTTATTTTATTGTGATGATACATTATGCAAACCATGACAAACAGTCTTTATGCTCGGACTAAGTAGGTGTAGTGCATAGGTAGATGCTTACATGCCATAATCTTAGCTAGTTGCGACTAGGCCCTGGATATGCAGATGGCACCATTGGCTGACACTCTTCCTCCCACATTTTTGTTTGTTACTTAACGGTTCTACCCAACCGTCAGGGGAGTGCATATCTTAGAGAACATAAACATCACACTTAGAGTTGCAGTTTGATTATGGGCTTAGGGTCGGCATATTAACTCAATGGCGTAGCTAACTGTTGGGGACACCAGTCATGCTTTTTTCAATATTTACTACTTTTTATAATCTTACTATTTTAATTTCCTACATGTCTTTACATATCAAATTTTATTATAACATTTCTTTATATCAAATCATTTTTGAACATCTTATCATCACACATATTTTTGCCTTGTTGGCACATATACATTTTGGGTAACTCAAATCTATATTTCATTAAACAATTTATGCCGGTTGGCAAACAAAAACTTTCTATTACAAATCATTTTCAAATAACATTTTACTATACGATTTTGCCATGTTTGGCTTACAAAACTTTGTATTTCAAAACTAAAATTAAACCTGTGGATTCACTCAACAAATTTTGTTGATCGTTTTATATATGTTTTTCAGGTAAATAGGAGAAGCATTGAGTCCTTAGACTTTGGATCATGAGCATGCATATTGTCGAGATGCCACGAACATCTTCATTTCTAAACATTAATTTTTATTTTAATCTTTTTTAGTTACATATAAATTTTGGATAATACTTATTTCAAGTATTTAATACATTTCTAAACTATTAAATGTTTGCAATAATCATAGTTGTGTTACTCATGAATGTTACATCCTGTTCTTCCGCAAATCATTTATTACTATAAAACTATTTTTGGCGGGGTGTGACATATGCCTAGTCATGCATATCACAACAAATAAGATGTCTAGTCTAGTACATTGGACCAAGTACAATATTGCGTTTATTGCACCGAGAGATGAACACACATGGATCAATATCTCATCATCGTCCCCATTTGGATGGAATTGGTCCCTTTTAATGTCTAGAGAATGAATGACCATGGGAGTAGATGTAGGTTTTGTGTCATGGCAACTAAAGGGTCTTAACACCTTCAGGGTGATTCTCTTGATGGGGGAAAAACCCCATCTTTACGGTCCTCGATCTGTAGGCCGAGGCAATGCCGTGTCTTCCTATGATCTTTCATCTCGAATTCCTTCTTCAGGATTTCAGCAGTTTCAAACAACTCTTTCGAGGATCCTATGAGATTCAAATCATCTACATAGACTGCGATAATAACATATCCTGAAGTGATATCTTTATAAACACGCATGGGCATATTCAAATATTCAAATATCCCAGTCTGATCAAGTACTCACTTAAACGGTTATACCACATCCGTTTGAATTATTTTAATCCAAAAAGTGATCGTCTCAGTCGTATCGAGATCGTGTTCCGTGGTCTAGAACTACTTGATTCAGGAAACTTAAGTCCATCGGGGACTTTCATGTGTATCTCTGTGTCATGATCCCCATAGAGATAGGTTGTGACCACATCCATAAGCTGCATATTCAGTTTTTCGGAAACTACTAAACTGATGAAGTAGTGGAACGTTATACCATCCCTTACGAGAGAATACATCTCCTCGTAATCAATACCAGGGCGTTTGAGAGAAGCCTAGCGTCACGAGACGAGTTGTGTATCATACAATCTCATTATTCTCATTACGCATCCTTACGAATACCAATTAATAATCAGTTGGTTTAACATTAGGTGGTGTTGGAGAAACAGGTCTAATCACTCATCCTTTCGGTAAGGAATCCAATTTTTACCTGGATTGTGTGTTTCCATAGACCAGTCCATTGTGCTCAACAATAGTACTTGGTTCCATGTCATCATTGCTCATAATATCAGTGGCCACTGCGTATATGAGAAAATCATCGATGACAGTCTCGTTTTGCATCAAAATATCGTTTAAGCTAGCATACTCGACATATATTTGAAGATTAATGGGATGATGAGAAATTGGTGTTTCATCGGGAACACGCTTCTCCAATACACTCCCATGATCCTTAATGATCACGTGTGGCAAAACAGATACAACAGAATTTTTCCTCCTTTGAGGGAGAACATCCTTGGAACCGAACCGGTCTTCCTCTTTTATTGGGAAGAGCGGCAGACTGGACAACCAATAACAGCGTCCTTTGCACAGTGGGTTCGACCGATGCAACATGTTCAAACAGAACATGGCGTCTCACAGGGACGTCTTTCCTTGCAGGCACATTTGCAGCGGGTATATTTGATCTCGTGACATTTCCTAAGTCATTAAATGCGTCTGGTAGCTGATCAGCAATATTTTGTACACTTAAAAATTTGTGCTAAATTGGGATCCATATGAGACAAATTGGGTATATGCCACATCTTTCACGTCGTTCCTTATCTACGTTAACGTGCAAATCTCCCCCTAACGACGGGAAGATTGTCTCATCAATGTCACAATTCGCATGTATAGCGTTAAAGAGATCGCCTGTCAAGGGCTCTATATAGAGTATGATCGATGGAGATTAATAATCAACATATATTCCCCGTCGTTTCTGAGGTCCAAATTTTGAACGCTTTGTAAGTTTAATTGGAAAATTGATCGAACACCCAAACACGCGTAAGTATGAGACGTCGGGCTCATATCCAGTTACCAGCTGATATGCAAGAAGTTATAGGGTGCCCATGGGCCTCAGACGGACCAATGCATCAGTGTGCAATATTGCATAACCATATATAAAAATGGGGCATTTTGGTGCGCATAACCAAAGTTCTTGCAATTATTTGTATTCGTTTCATAAACGCTTCTGCAAGATTAATTTGAGAATGAACGTACACAACAGGGTGTTCAATATCAAGGCCCAATGTTATGCAATAATCATCGAACATTTTTTGATGTAAACCCACCTACATTATCAAGTCTACTTGACTTTATTGGATAATTCGGATGATTAACCCTCAAATTAATGATATAAGTTAGGAGTTTAGGAAATGTTGCATTCATTGTGGACAACAAAGCTACGTGTGACCATCATTGTTGGATTCATCAACCAATATCATGAAATTTTAAAATGGTCCGCATGTTGGTTGGATAAGTCCACAAATATAAGGTTTTTTTGATTAAAATATAAGGTTTTTTTAGAGAGAGAAAGTGTTTTTAAGAGATAGTTAGTGGTGAGGTACATTATAATAATATTATTTTATTGAGTGGGTCCCTCTAATATGAGAAATGGGAACTTTATTTTGGGACAAATAGTTTGAGTGAAATGGGAACTTTATTAAGGGACGGAGGGAGTATTATTTAAGAGTAAGGTTAAATATTAAGTTAAATATTTAACGGACAGTTAATTAATAGTTAATTAATTAACTAGTAAAAGTCCAAGGGTTTAAAGTGTTAATAGGAAGTTTAATTATGTGTTTAAACATAATTAAACTCCAAGGACCTAACGGTAACTTAATCCCTTATAAATAAGGGACTAACGTTAGGGTTTAATGGTTACACATTACAACACCACAAAACCCTAAGCACTCCTTCCCTCTCTCCCTCTTGTCGTCGCACGAACCAAAACCCCAAGGGGTTTCGGTCGACTTCGAGTTCGACACACACACACACGGTTTCTTGTGTGTTGCTTTATTGGTACAACGCGGTCTTGCAGCGTGTTCAGGTGGTGCATAGAGTTGGATCATTCTTTAGCAATTTAAATGTAATGTTCTTAATCTTCTTCTTCTTGTGATCCCATTGTATAGTAGAGATCCGGTATGTGAGATTCAAGTTCCGCCATGTGAATCCTACAAGGTTTTCCTACACAGATGCATTCATAGTTCAAAGCATCGTATTTTGACCCGGGTGTCCCAGCCGGTCATGCCATAACATATAAGTTCCCTCATCAACGGGGGCTTGACGAATAATTAGATTGCTTTCAATGGTTTCTATCATAGTGAGGCACAAACCATTTGACAAACATCTCAACTTCTCCAATATACGATTTTGGTCGTATTGATAAGAGGTAATGTAAAGGTATTCGATACCATTTTCTCGATCAGTTTCGAGATGAAGGCATGTTTTCTCGAATATCCATAAAACTCCACAAGTTGTGGCTGGAACTTGGACAATATAAGGATTCAACTATGGTTAAATTAGTACCATTTGACAATATACCAAGGGTTGACAGGCCCGAAATGGTTGTCAATGAAGTTAGTTTGAGGCGTAATGTTGATAAAGTAATTGTTATGTTTTATGAAAGTGTACCTTGTTACCACAATCAACCAGACAATCAACTTACCCAATATTCATGCCTCAAAGTAAAAATAATTTAAAGTCGGTCACACGTATAGACTCAATTCTAAAAAAAACAACTTTAAATTATCTCGAGAAACATAATCAATGTAAACAAACCATAGTCCAAAAGGTAACCATTATTCAAATGGGAAAGCATGATCCAAAACATAATCCATGAGCTAAACAATAGCTCTATTATTCCATTTGAGCCACAAAATCAGTGGTCTCAAAGAATTCATGATTGTTTTGATATTTTCCTACAACGGGAGGACAGATATTGGATTTAGTTATCATATAAAATGATAAGTTTATATGTTTATGGTTTGAATGAGCATAAATTGTGTGTCGAATCAGCAGGTTCGAAAAACACAAGTGCGAATGGGTTCTCATATATCGAGCGACAGGTCGATTGATAGACACCAAGTCGTCATAAGTATATAAACACATATATGGAAATAAATTATTAGTCAACCCTTTTCGGTAGCTCTATTTGAATACTACCAGGAAAGACGGTAAGGGTAGACAGCGCTTGTGCGTATCGGAACCACCCTTATTAGGAGTCAGAAAAACCGCCAATCTTTCCTAGACATTGTAATAAGAATAGGCGAGCCTATTCGGGGACGATTCATAACTTTTCACATAAGTGTCATGCAATGCTCAATTTTTTTTCTTTGAAGAACCACAACTTTAAACATAAAAAAATAATCATTGTACCACGAAAATGATTTGTTAAAGTTTGGTTGTAATATACAATTTATAACTATCATGAATAGAATTTCATGAAACCAAAATTAATTGTCATTTATAATAAAACATGAAAAGAATGAAACTTTCTCAAGAAATAACATTTGATTGTTACGAACGCGTAACATAATAATTTTTATTAATATCTTAAGATATTCTAATAATAAAAATCTTTTGCAATTAAACACTTCACTAATTCAAAGTTGAATCTTTTTTCACATTTTTCATATGATGTCACACTATATAGATAAAACATTAAAGATTTTTCTTTTTATATAAATCATATTGATTTGCACACTAAATTATGATCCTTCATAGCATTCACATCAAACTTAAATACGATTTTGTGCCATCCAATTTAAACATTCAAAATGTTTTTAAAACTTGACTACAAATATGGATAGTAATTTGGCAAAATTTATTTGCCAAAACTTAAAATTAAGATATAATGGTATATGACTTTTGTGACTTATCACATAACAGTTCATGTTAACAAAAATTAGGATTTCTATATTATTTAATCAAGACAAAAATTAATTTGAAATAAATATGGACACTTATTCACATGTTGATAGTTTTCAAACATTTTTTTAGATTTTTATAGTGGATCTAAGAACCTTTTCTAGAAATTATTTTGCCAAAAGAGAATCCATTTGTGCACTTTAACAGTCTTCTATTATAGATTCAATCCATTAAAAAAAATTCTTAAATTGTAAAAATAATTTGCAAATGAATATACATTAATACCTTTCATGACTTGTTCATACGGATGACATCTTGATCTTGTAGCTTGCTATCAAATACTCTATCAACAAATGAATACATTATTTGTCAAGAGTACATACTTGAATTCTCAATCACTTGATTCGAGCAAAGTGCTGATAACGTGTTGTAAACCATTAGCTCAAATAAATAGATCAATCCAAACTTTCTCATTGATAACTTGTGTGTTTCTTACAATGAACAAAATACTCCTTTACATAGGACAACATGTTGGTAACCTAAGAGTTATGGATTAACTACACATAAATATGGGGCAACCACAAAGTCATATGAGTTACAATAACGATTTATAATCATGAGAATTGTTAAAGATTATAATAATTATGAGGTGTAAAATCTGGATCGAGGTTACTCAAGAAAGGATCTTCGTGTCAGCTATGTGAAGGTATTTTATCATTTTGAAATCCAAATTATATTTATACTGTGTAATCTTTTATTATGTATTTTAATATGTGTATGTTTATGGTTTCAGTTATGTTCCGGTTTAAATGCACCAGGAAAAAAATATTGAGAGTAAACATGAGTTTAAAAAAGCTACAGGAAAAGGTGAAGAAGCAACAAGAAAAAGTCGAAGAAAAAATATTTTACATTATTAAAATGTTACCCAAATTTATATTTTACATTAATAAATCAAATATCTTTAATAATTTATTATGGGTTGTGGGTACTGCAGATAGATATAGTGGCAAAAACTACAGGAATGAATCATAACCTTTTGATTGAGAATGCTGACTATTTGGTTGCTGGTTTTCTTAAAATGTTTGAAGAAGGCTACCATATATGATATTAAACTATAAAATATTTTTATAACTTAAATTATCAAATTCAATTGTCACCACTAACGACATAAACAAGAGGATATGCAATTAAAGAATAATAAAATGATACAATAAAAAGAAATAAAAAAATTTGAATACACTAAAACATAAAATGTTGTATTCAACGAAATGTTTAGTAATCTATCTTAGCTTTTCTTATTTTGTTAATAACATTATTTGGTTATAGTTGACCATTTACTTATTAATGTTTTTATTTGATTTTATTTGCTATAGATTTATCATGTTATCCTTACGAAATCTTAAATTTATTCATGTTTATATCATCTATAAGCTCGAATTCCCTAATTTGCATGATAATAGCATTATATATTTTCAAATCGTATATGTAATTATCATGCAATTAACAATTTAATTTTTATATTTTATAAAGTTTTCGCTCAATATAATTATTGACCACCCGTGATTTTTCACGGGCTATAACCTAGTAAAACTAATAAATTAATAACATATGTTTTAGTAAATTGCAATTGGGGATTGAATTCAAGAACAATTAATAGGGAAATGGTGGAGAATTAAAATATGTAAAAGGTGAAGAAAATGAAAACAATGAAAGTGAATATTTAATTAATATTACTTAATTTCATAGATATACAAATATAATAAGCCATGCATTTTATTATTAAAAATCAATATAATTACCAAACATTTAATTATTAACCTTTCATCATCTCAAGTACAAACGTTTCATCATCTCAAATTAAATTAAAGACGTTTCAAAACGTACATTTTATGTTTAAACATTTCATAAATTTTGGAGAAATCATCAAATGGATTTACAAACAATGGACAAATGCCATAGAATTTGGTAGACAAAACATGTTCATGTCAACAAACTTGCAAGTTGCAACAATACGGTCTATTAAGGTATCAAACGACCAATTGTTATTATCAATTTCTTATTATAACAGATTTGCATTTGTGTTGGATCTTTTACTCGAAACATATTGTTATTATCAATTTCTTAATATCTTCATTTTATGTAGGTGTTGATATTGTGATTGCTACACCGGGAAAAAAGCAAGAGAATGCTAAATTATAATAGATTTTGGAGCTTTTGGAGGTAATTTATATATCATTATTACAAGTTTCATCATCTCAAGTACAAACATTTCATCATCTCAAATTAGATTAAAGACGTTTCAAAACTACATTTTATGTTTAAACGTTTCGTGAATTTTGAAGAAAGCATCAAATGGATTTACAAGCAATGGACAAATGTCATAGAATTGGGTAGACAAAACATGTTCATGTCTACAAGCTTCAAGTTGCAATAACACAATCTATTAAGGTATTAAACCAACACTTTCATGTAATTATTTTAAGAATGCTAAAGTATAATAGGTTTTGAATTTGTGTTGGAGCTTTTAGTCGAAACATATTGTTATTATCAATTTCTTATTGTCTTCTTTTATGTAGGTGTTGATATTGTGATTTCTATATATATTTTTAGTCTATGTCAGAAAGAAAAAAAAATAAAACATAAACAACGTATATAAATGGTTTGTTGTAATTCATTTGTCTATTTATCTATATAATTGCACATATTTATGTATATTTGTTAATTGACTCTTTACCTATATAAGAGGAGTGTAATATATATTTCTTAGTGAGATGATTTCATTGTTGTAACACACATATATATGAATGAGAAAGTTTGGATTGATTCTATAAGTTTGAGCTAATTAATTTCCTTTTGCTCTTGATCCATGTTCGTCACTTGGAAAGTAACAAAACCAAAAAGTTTTAGATCATTCTTACCACACATTACAATGTAAGTTTTCCATGAATTACTATATATATTTTTAGTTTATGTCTTTGAAAGAAAAACAAAAGGAAACATAAACAACATATTTAAATGGTTTGTTTGAATCAAATATCATAAAGGAAGAGTGGAAAAATTAAATTTGTTAGATTTTATCATGTTGTTGTAACTCATTTGTCTATATGATTGCCCATATTTATGTGTATTTATTAATTGACTCTTCACTTACAATATACATTTTATAGTGAGTTGATAATATTGTTGTAACACACATATATATGAATGAAAAGATTTGGATTCATCCTATAATTATGAGTTAATTGGTTGCAACACATTATCAGCACGTTGCTCATATTTGATCCATTTCATCACTTGAGAAGAAACAAAACTAAAAAGTTTAAGTTTATTCTTACAAAAAAAGAAAGATAAACAACGTATTTAAATGGTTTGTTTGAATAAAATAGCATAAATGAATAGTTGAAAAAATAATTTTGTTAGATTTTATTTGATTCAAATAATTAATCAAAATGTAATTTAAATATTGAATTGGAAATACTGTGTGTTTTTAATTCATTAAGCATTGTAAAATATTAGAAAGAAGATATATATTGTGCTTAAAATAGACAAAGAATAGAGATATTCGTAGCAGCATGTTTCATGAATATCATGTTTTGTATTATGTTTATATAAGCACTCATGTTTTGTTAATTTACGTTTTCCTCCAACACACTTTGCTTTGTTCATGTTTTACACGTGATACCAATATTTATTTATCATGAATAAAGCTCGTGCATCGCACGGGCCATGCTGCCTCGTCATTAACATAAAAATTGAGTTCCAATTTGAAGTTGCATTTAATAGCCAAGCAATTAATAAAAACTATATCTATATCTATATATACATAAAAATTGAGTTCCATTTTGTTGTTGCATTTATTTTAATGTATTAAATTTAATAACTAATTTCAATTAAGAGTTTAATACAATTGAGTTCCATGCCTTATAAGTTTCAAGCCTTATTGAGTTCCAACAATTAATTCCAGTTAAGAATTTAAATCAATTTAGTTCCATCGTTAATATATCATCGTTAATATATCATGAGTAAATATACAATTGAGTTTAAAGCCTTATCAAGTTTGATGAAAATTTAATTATCATGTTGTTATAAATCATTTGTCTATATAATTGCTCATATTTATGTGTATATTTATTCATTGACTCTTCACTTACAACCATTGCCCTATATAAGAGGGTTGTATATGCTATTTATTAATGAGTTGATTTCATTGTTGTAACACACATATATGAATCTATATTCTATATATCATAGTTGAGTTTCAAGTTTGATGTAGTTTTAATTATCATGTTGTTGATTTCATTGTTGTAACACACATACATATGAATGAGAAAGTTTGCATCCATTCTATAAGTTTGAGCTAATGAATTTTATTTTGTTCAGATTTGATCCACGTTCGTCATTTGGGAAGTAACAAAACCAAAAAGTTTAAGATCATTCTTATCGCACATTACAATGTAAGTTTTCATTGAACCATTATATTTTTAGTTTATGTCTTTGTTAGATTTTACCATGTTGTTGTAACTCATTTGTCTATATGATTGCCCACATTTATGTGTATTTATTCATTAACTCTTCACTTACAACAATTGTCTTTATACGGGGGTTGTAATATACATTTCGAAGTGAGTTGATAATATTGTTGTAACACACATATATATGAATTTGAAGATTTGGATTGATTTTATAAGTATGATCTAATTGGTTTACAACATGTTATCAACACGTTACTCAAATTCGATCCATGTTCGTCACTTGAGAAGAAACAAAATTAAAAAGTTTAAGATTAGTGCAAAAAAACTCTCTCTAGGGTTGGCGATTTTTTGCCGCCTCTAGGGTTCTTTCCGACCGTAGGTTTTTCCGGCTCTCTCCGGCGGAGGGAGGGGGGGAAGGTTTGGTTTTTCGATGTCAAGGCATATAGGGCAGCAAAGTCGATCGACTAATTCTGGGAAACTAAGCTTTTGGTTTCGCAAACAGGGGTTGGATTTGAAAAACATCGCTAAATCATTTTACGTCACGAATTTCCCACCTTCTTGGGAAGAGCGGGACCTATGGAACGCAATGCAGGTATTCGGAACTGTTGTCGATGCTTTTATTCCTAATAAAGTATCAAAAATTGGCCGTAGGTTTGGTTTTGTACGCTTTATTAGGGTTGAGAATGTTGATGTATTGGTTGAACGTATGAATGCTACGTGGTATGGTTCATACCATTTATTTGTATCCCGGTCTAGGTTTGATCGTAAACCTTTGCAAGATACTCGGGCAGAAAATGGTAGACATGCATCCATGCAGTCAAGATCGGGTGAACCTGATAATGGTAGAAAGTTTGTGGACTTGTTTAAGAACAAGGAAGAGGCAGCGAAAATCAGTACAAAGCGAGATTTTAAGTCTCAAAAGGATCACACTGTTGAAAAGGAGAAAAAGGTTATAACATTGGATAAAAATGATGTTATGAAAATAAATGATGAAGGAACAATTCTGTTGGGCAAAGTTAGAGAACTAACTCTAATTGAAAACATAAAGATAGTGTGTGCCAAAGAGGGGTTCTCCGGTATTGATTTTCAATACATTGGTGGTTCCTGGGTGTGGATGGAATTTGATGATAGGGAAGCGTGTGAAAAATTTAAGAAACATGCAGATATGCTTTTCTACTTCACACACCTGAGATCGTTAGATGATAAGTTTGTGGTTGATGATAAGGTGGCATGGGTGCGTATTGATGGACTTCCAATACTGGCAGGTACCGTTAATTCTATAAAAAAAATAATTAGTGACTGGGGCGAACTTATGTTTGTTGACGAGGAAACGGGAGAAGGAGGTACGGGTAAAGCATGTGTTAGAACAAAGATAGGAAAGAAGATAAACGAAGAATTGGAGGTTGTGTTAGATAGCCGTAATTACAATGTTTGGATGTATGAAATTGCACTATGGCAACCAAGTATGAGAAGTGTGGAGGAAGAAAGTAAATGTGAGGAAGAAGAGGGCTCTATGTCACAAGAAGCTGTTTCGGATTCGGAGGAGGAGCAAGAATTAGATAGGGATAGAGAAGAGGAGAAGGGGGAAGTGGGTGGAAAAGTGGACCAGGAGCTACATGAGAATACAATTCACGATCACGAGGTGGGTGAAAATTTTGGACAGAATGTCCAAGTCCCCAACTCTTTTGAACAAAATAACAATAAGGAGGAAAAAGAGGAGGTTCACGTGGAATTCGATGGATCGGATCCGGAGCCTAAGTCCTTTTTGTCAAAACCGCCAGGTTTTGAGAGGTTTATCAAAAACATGGATCAACAACGTAAGGGATGTTCTCAGGGCTCAAAAAATGCAGCTACAGAAAACTCTGGTACGTCAACAGGTTTTATGAAGAGCAAAGTGAAAACGGTTTCTTTAATAGATGATCTAAATAGATATATAGATCTTGGGCATGCCTTGGGGCATGACATGGAAGGATGTCAAGTGTCTTTGGAACGTATGATGAAAAGTATGGGAGAAGAAAAAGGTCGTTTATGCATATAATGTCCATAAACGCATGTGGTATTGGCGATAGTGTTAAAAGGAAAAGAATTGGAGGTTTAGGTAATAAATATAAAGTGTCGTTTTTAGGAGTGCAAGAAACGAGAATAACTAGAGTGGATTTGTATATGATTAAACAACTGTGGGGAAATTTGTCGTTTGACTTTGCTTTAAGTAGTGCCGTTGGGGCATCGGGTGGTATTATATTGGTGTGGGACCCGAATATCTTTGTGAGATCGCATGTTGTTAGTGCTCAAAATGTTTTGTTTGTACATGGCGAATGGAAAATCAATAAGGTCAAATGTATTATGGGAAACGTTTACGCGCCGCAAAGTAATAGTGATAAAAGACAACTGTGGGATTATATTAGTAATTATATAGGTTCAAATGAATGTAACTATATTATGTTTGGGGATTTTAACGCGGTTCGTGAGGAGGGTGAAAGATGGGGATGTGTAAGAGACGACAGGGAAATTGCGGATTTTAACGCATTTATTGACGTAGCAAGTTTAGTTGAAATACCGATGGAGGGGTCCGCTTATACGAGAATTAGTACGGATGGCAGGAAGATGAGTAAACTGGATCGGTTTTTTTGTAACGGAAGGCGTGTATGAAGGGTGTTCGGATTTAGTGGCAAATGTGATGAATGATATTATTTCAGACCATAGACCGATAGTTCTCGCTCAGGAGTCGGTTGACTATGGGCCTTGTGTCTTTTGGTTTTTCAACTCATGGATGGATGACGACACGTTTGAGGAAGTGGTGAAAACTGCGTGGGAGACGCATAGGGAGATCTCGAGTAGCAGTCATTTTATTCTTTTCAAAGACAAACTTAAAGATCTGAAAGATAAGTGTAGGGTTTGGTGGAGGGGTAAGAAAACAGAATCAGTTGAAAGAAGGAAACAGTTAATCTTACAGGTTACGGGAATTGAAACAAAAATGGAGACCGGTTTGGCTTCTGAGGAAGAGTTAATAGAGAGGAGGAATGCAAAAGTAGAATTATATAAAATGGATGCTAAAGAATGGAAAGATCTATCTCAGAAAGCAAAAATAAAATAGGGTATTGAAGGGGATGAAAACACGAAGTATTTTCATGGTATTATTAATAGTAAAAGAAGGCATTCGATGATTCGTGGTGTGAAAAAAGATGGCGATTGGATCACTTCTCCTCTGGTGGTAAAAGAAATTTTTTTAATTATTATGCTAATAAATTCAAACAGGTGCCGGTTATCAAAGTGGTGAGACGAAGCGATAAGTTTAAAAGTCTGTCAGATGATAGTTCGAATCTGCTTGTGGCCCCGATTACGATGTGCGAGCTTAAACGTGCTGTTTGGAGTTGTGGAAACGACAAGGCCCCCGGGCCAGACGGTTTTTCTTTCTCCTTTATTAAAAAATTTTGGGATATTATTAAAAATGATATTTTTAATTTCGTGGGTGAGTTTTTTGAAACAGGTTTTATCCCGACGGGGTGCAATTCTTCATTTATCACTTTGATCCCTTAAGTGATAAACCCGATGGCAGTTACGGATTTTCGACCAATTAGCCTCATCAGAGTCCAATACAAAATTATAGCAAAATTACTTGCTATGAGGTTATCTTTGGTGGTGGATTCGGTAATTAGCAATGAGCAATCGGCTTTTGTGCAGAGGCGTCAGATTTTGGATGGCCCGATGATTGTCAGTGAAATTATAGCTTGGTATAAAAAGAAGAAAAAGAGTGCAATGGTGTTAAAAATAGACTTTGAAAAAGCGTTTGATTCTTTAAGTTGGGAATATTTGGATCGGATGATGGAATTTATGAAGTTTCCTGAAAAGTGGCGAAAATGGATCAATGCTATTCTTCATTCCTCGAGGGCATCGGTTTTGCTGAATAGTAACGCCTCTAAAGAATTTAAGCTTGAAAGAGGTCTTCGTCAAGGTGACCCTCTTTCTCCGTTTCTTTTTATTATTGCCATGGAAGGGTTGCATGTGGCCATGGAAGACGCGATAGCTCATCGCTTCTTTAAGGGAGTTAAAGTGAAAGAGGAGTCGGTAATTATCTCTCATTTACTTTATGCCGATGATGTCATTTTTATGGGAGAATGGTCGCTTGATAATGTGAAAAATCTTCTCATTATTTTGCATTATTTTTACATGGCGTCGGGTTTAAAAATAAATTTGCATAAATCAAATCTCTATGGTATTGGAGTCCCCGTTGCAGAAGTTATAGAAATGGCGAATAAAATTGGAGTGTGCAACGGTAAAATTCCGTTTACGTATTTAGGACTCCCGGTGGGGTCGTGTATGTCTAAAAAGAAGAATTGGGAAGGGTTGATGGATAGATTTAAAAAGAAATTATCGGGGTGGAAAGTGAGCACGCTATCGGTTGGTGGTCGGTCGATGTTGTTAAAATCAGTGTTGGGGGGTTTGGGCATTTATTACATGTCTATGTTCGTTATGCCTAAAATTGTTGCAAAAGGCTTAGAGAAGTTGAGGGCATCATTTTTTTGGGGTGGTAATGAGGAAAAAAGAAAAATACATTGGGTAAATTGGGAGTTGGTGTTGGCTTCTAAGCAAAACGGAGGGCTAGATATTGGTAGTTTATATGCTTTCAACATTGCTCTCGTATTAAAGTGGGTTTGGAGATTTAGGAAGAATGATAAATTATTATGGTCGAGTGTGATAAAGTCCATTTATGGCGAAGACGGGGATTTGGACGCTTCTGGGAATCGTTACTCTGGGCCTCAACCGTGGGCTCAAGTAGTGAAGATGGCCCAAAAGCTAAAACAGAGTGGTGTAGATGTGTTATCGTATTTTAAAAGAAAAGTTGGGGATGGACGGTCAACAAGGCTTTGGAAGGATAATTGGTTGGATCAAGGCCCATTAAGCTCGGTGTATCCAAGATTATTTAAGCTTGAAGCGAACGGAGATGTTTTAATAGCGGATAGGGTCTCGGATGGTACGGTGGAATGGGGTTGGCGCAGATTTATTAGGGGAGGAAGAGAAGAAAATCAAGTCGGGGAGTTAACTACGTTATTAGAGGGGGTTTGTTTATCTAACGATCCGGATAAGTGGGTGTGGAGTATGGGTAATGAGGGGGTTTATGAAGTGAAGAATAATAGAAGGTTGATTAATAATTTAATTCTCCCTTCTCACATAATTCAGACTCGTTGGAGCCCTTTGGTTCCCCGGAAGGTAAACATCTTATTTTGGAAGATTAATTTGAACCGGTTCCCTTGTAAAGTTAATCTTGCACTTAGAGATATTCCGTTTGAGGATTTAAAATGTGTTATGTGTGGAGACGGTTTGGATGATTATGATCATATTTTTTGGAGTTGTAATGTCACAAAGACGGTTTGGAGGTGTGTTGGTAATTGGCTTCAAGTTATCGATATAAATGCGGAAGGTTTGGATGATCTTTTGGAGCGGGTGGATTATAGTGGACTAAGTAATAAGTCGAAGTTAATAATTGAGGCTATTGTTTTAACGGTGATTTGGATAATGTGGCGGCACCGAAACGCTATTGTTTTCAACAATGGGGATGCTCGAAGAAACTTATTGGTCGACGCAATAAAAGAAGTCTCTTATCTTTGGATTTGTAATCGTAGACCTAAGTTTAAAGTTAGTTGGACAGAGTGGTTAATTTTACCATGTAATTGATTGTTTGTGTTTTTGGCTAGTGTTTTGCTAGTCTTTTTGTTTTAATGAAAGTCGTTTCCAAAAAAAAAAGTTTAAGGTTATGCTTACAAAAAAAAAAAAACACGCACACACACACACATATACAACGTATATAAATGATTTGTTTGAATAAAATAGCATAAAGGAAGAGTGAAAAAAAATAATTTTGTTAGATTTTATTTGATTCAAATAATTAACCAAAATGTAATTTGAATGTTGAATTGGATATACTATGAGTTTAAGTTCATTAAGCATTGTAAAATGCTAAAAAGAATAATAGATGTATGTTTAGGTATTAATATATGTGTTCACTTTTTTTTTTACGTTTATCTATAAACAATCTTAAGAAAATTTGATACAAAAAAATGAAAAATGAAAGATTTCTTTATTTTTTCTTTGATCCTATTGTTATACAAGTTTTCATACAGCTTACAAATTAAAAAGAAATGTTATGGTAGATTGTTCACGAAGCAACCATATTTTTATTAACCCAAATAGTTACGTATGCATATAATATTATGTAATTTATGTGTAATATGCATTTGTTATATATTTTCTAGAACTATACCATGTATGCATGTTATAGTTCTTATTAACTATTAATTTCCAAATATTTGGTTAGGCCATTGATGACTACTCGGAAATAATCTCATCACATAGCTGCATATGAGTTTTTAATTCATTAAGCATTGTAAAATATTAGAAAAAAAGATATATATTGTGCTTAAAATAGACAAAGAATAGAGATATTCGTAGCAGCATGTTTCATGAATATCATGTTTTGTATTATGTTTATATAAGCACTCATGTTTTGTTAATTTACGTTTTCCCCCAACACACTTTGCTTTGTTCATGTTTTACACGTGATACCAATATTTAGTTATCATGAATAAAGCTCGTGCATCGCACGGGCCATGCTGCCTCGTCATTAACATAAAAATTGAGTTCCAATTTGAAGTTGCATTTAATAGCCAAGCAATTAATAAAAACTATATCTATATCTATATATACATAAAAATTGAGTTCCATTTTGTTGTTGCATTTATTTTAATGTATTAAATTTAATAACTAATTTCAATTAAGAGTTTAATACAATTGAGTTCCATGCCTTATAAGTTTCAAGCCTTATTGAGTTCCAACAATTAATTCCAGTTAAGAATTTAAATCAATTTAGTTCCATCGTTAATATATCATCGTTAATATATCATGAGTAAATATACAATTGAGTTTAAAGCCTTATCAAGTTTGATGAAAATTTAATTATCATGTTGTTATAAATCATTTGTCTATATAATTGCTCATATTTATGTGTATTTATTCATTGACTCTTCACTTACAACCATTGCCCTATATAAGAGGGTTGTATATGCTATTTATTAATGAGTTGATTTCATTGTTGTAACACACATATATGAATCTATATTCTATATATCATAGTTGAGTTTCAAGTTTGATGTAGTTTTAATTATCATGTTGTTGATTTCATTGTTGTAACACACATACATATGAATGAGAAAGTTTGCATCCATTCTATAAGTTTGAGCTAATGAATTTTATTTTGTTCAGATTTGATCCACGTTCGTCACTTGGGAAGTAACAAAACCAAAAAGTTTAAGATCATTCTTATCGCACATTACAATGTAAGTTTTCATTGAACCATTATATTTTTGGTTTATGTCTTTGTTAGATTTTACCATGTTGTTGTAACTCATTTGTCTATATGATTGCCCACATTTATGTGTATTTATTCATTAACTCTTCACTTACAACAATTGTCTTTATACGGGGGTTGTAATATACATTTCGAAGTGAGTTGATAATATTGTTGTAACACACATATATATGAATTTGAAGATTTGGATTGATTTTATAAGTATGATCTAATTGGTTTACAACATGTTATCAACACGTTACTCAAATTCGATCCGTGTTCGTCACTTGAGAAGAAACAAAATTAAAAAGTTTAAGATTATTCTTAAGAAAAAAAAAAAACACGCACACACATATACAACGTATATAAATGATTTGTTTGAATAAAATATCATAAAGGAAGAGTGAAAAAAATAATTTTGTTAGATTTTATTTAATTCAAATAATTAATCAAAATGTAATTTGAATGTTGAATTGGATATACTATGAGTTTAATTTCATTAAGCATTGTAAAATGCTAAAAAGAATAATAGATGTATGTTTAGCTATTAATATATGTGTTCACTTTTTTTTACGTTTATCTATAAACAATCTTAAGAAAATGCTAAAAAGAATAATAGATGTATGTTTAGCTATTAATATATGTGTTCACTTTTTTTTTACGTTTATCTATAAACAATCTTAAGAAAATTTGATACAAAAAAATGAAAAATGAATGATTTCTTTATTTTTTCTTTGATCCCCTATTGTTATACAAGTTTTCATACAGCTTACAAATTAAAAAGAAATGTTATGGTAGATTGTTCACGAAGCAACCATATTTTTATTAACCCAAATAGTTACGTATGCATATAATATTATGTAATTTATGTGTAATATGCATTTGTTATATATTTTCTAGAACTATACCATGTATGCATGTTATAGTTCTTATTAACTATTAATTTCCAAATATTTGGTTAGGCCATTGATGACTACTCGGAAATAATCTCATCACATAGCTGCATATGAGTTTTTAATTCATTAAGCATTGTAAAATATTAGAAAGAAGATATATATTGTGCTTAAAATAGACAAAGAATAGAGATATTCGTAGCAGCATGTTTCATGAATATCATGTTTTGTATTATGTTTATATAAGCACTCATGTTTTGTTAATTTACGTTTTCCTCCAACACACTTTGCTTTGTTCATGTTTTACACGTGATACCAATATTTATTTATCATGAATAAAGCTCGTGCATCGCACGGGCCATGCTGCCTCGTCATTAACATACAAATTGAGTTCCAATTTGAAGTTGCATTTAATAGCCAAGCAATTAATAAAAACTATATCTATATCTATATATACATAAAAATTGAGTTCCAGATTGTTGTTGCATTTATTTTAATGTATTAAATTTAATAACTAATTTCAATTAAGAGTTTAATACAATTGAGTTCCATGCCTTATAAGTTTCAAGCCTTATTGAGTTCCAACAATTAATTCCAGTTAAGAATTTAAATCAATTTAGTTCCATCGTTAATATATCATCGTTAATATATCATGAGTAAATATACAATTGAGTTTAAAGCCTTATCAAGTTTGATGAAAATTTAATTATCATGTTGTTATAAATCATTTGTCTATATAATTGCTCATATTTATGTGTATTTATTCATTGACTCTTCACTTACAACCATTGCCCTATATAAGAGGGTTGTATATGCTATTTATTAATGAGTTGATTTCATTGTTGTAACACACATATATGAATCTATATTCTATATATCATAGTTGAGTTTCAAGTTTGATGTAGTTTTAATTATCATGTTGTTGATTTCATTGTTGTAACACACATACATATGAATGAGAAAGTTTGCATCCATTCTATAAGTTTGAGCTAATGAATTTTATTTTGTTCAGATTTGAACCACGTTCGTCACTTGGGAAGTAACAAAACCAAAAAGTTTAAGATCATTCTTATCGCACATTACAATGTAAGTTTTCATTAAACCATTATATTTTTAGTTTATGTCTTTGTTAGATTTTACCATGTTGTTGTAACTCATTTGTCTATATGATTGCCCACATTTATGTGTATTTATTCATTAACTCTTCACTTACAACAATTGTCTTTATACGGGGGTTGTAATATACATTTCGAAGTGAGTTGATAATATTGTTGTAACACACATATATATGAATTTGAAAATTTGGATTGATTTTATAAGTATGATCTAATTGGTTTACAACATGTTATCAACACGTTACTCAAATTCGATCCATGTTCGTCACTTGAGAAGAAACAAAATTAAAAAGTTTAAGATTATTCTTACAAAAAAAAAAAAAAAACACGCACACACATATACAACGTATATAAATGATTTGTTTGAATAAAATATCATAAAGGAAGAGTGAAAAAAATAATTTTGTTAGATTTTATTTAATTCAAATAATTAATCAAAATGTAATTTGAATGTTGAATTGGATATACTATGAGTTTAAGTTCATTAAGCATTGTAAAATGCTAAAAAGAATAATAGATGTATGTTTAGCTATTAATATATGTGTTCACTTTTTTTTACGTTTATCTATAAACAATCTTAAGAAAATTTGATACAAAAAAATGAAAAATGAAAGATTTCTTTATTTTTTCTTTGATCCCCTATTGTTATACAAGTTTTCATACAGCTTACAAATTAAAAAGAAATGTTATGGTAGACTGTTCACGAAGCAACCATATTTTTATTAACCCAAATAGTTACGTATGCATATAATATTATGTAATTTATGTGTAATATGCATTTGTTATGTATTTTCTAGAACTATACCATGTATGCATGTTATAGTTCTTATTAACTATTAATTTCCAAATATTTGGTTAGGCCATTGATGACTACTCGGAAATCATCTCATCACATAGCTGCATATGAGTTTTTAATTCATTAAGCATTGTAAAATATTAGAAAGAAGATATATATTGTGCTTAAAATAGACAAAGAATAGAGATATTCGTAGCAGCATGTTTCATGAATATCACGTTTTGTATTATGTTTATATAAGCACTCATGTTTTGTTAATTTACGTTTTCCTCCAACACACTTTGCTTTGTTCATGTTTTACACGTGATACCAATATTTATTTATCATGAATAAAGCTCGTGCATCGCACGGGCCATGCTGCCTCGTCATTAACATAAAAATTGAGTTCCAATTTGAAGTTGCATTTAATAGCCAAACAATTAATAAAAACTATATCTATATCTATATATACATAAAAATTGAGTTCCATTTTGTTGTTGCATTTATTTTAATGTATTAAATTTAATAACTAATTTCAATTAAGAGTTTAATACAATTGAGTTCCATGCCTTATAAGTTTCAAGCCTTATTGAGTTCCAACAATTAATTCCAGTTCAGAATTTAAATCAATTTTGTTCCATCGTTAATATATCATCGTTAATATATCATGAGTAAATATACAATTGAGTTTAAAGCCTTATCAAGTTTGATGAAAATTTAATTATCATGTTGTTATAAATCATTTGTCTATATAATTGCTCATATTTATGTGTATTTATTCATTGACTCTTCACTTACAACCATTGCCCTATATAAGAGGGTTGTATATGCTATTTATTAATGAGTTGATTTCATTGTTGTAACACACATATATGAATCTATATTCTATATATCATAGTTGAGTTTCAAGTTTGATGTAGTTTTAATTATCATGTTGTTGATTTCATTGTTGTAACACACATACATATGAATGAGAAAGTTTGCATCCATTCTATAAGTTTGAGCTAATGAATTTTATTTTGTTCAGATTTGATCCACGGTCGTCACTTGGGAAGTAACAAAACCAAAAAGTTTAAGATCATTCTTATCGCACATTACAATGTAAGTTTTCATTGAACCATTATATTTTTAGTTTATGTCTTTGTTAGATTTTACCATGTTGTTGTAACTCATTTGTCTATATGATTGCCCACGTTTATGTGTATTTATTCATTAACTCTTCACTTACAACAATTGTCTTTATACGGGGGTTGTAATATACATTTCGAAGTGAGTTGATAATATTGTTGTAACACACATATATATGAATTTGAAGATTTGGATTGATTTTATAAGTATGATCTAATTGGTTTACAACATGTTATCAACACGTTACTCAAATTCGATCCATGTTCGTCAGTTGAGAAGAAACAAAATTAAAAATTTTAAGATTATTCTTACAAAAAAAAAAAAAAAAAACACGCACACACATATACAACGTATATAAATGATTTGTTTGAATAAAATATCATAAAGGAAGAGTGAAAAAAATAATTTTGGTAGATTTTATTTAATTCAAATAATTAATCAAAATGTAATTTGAATGTTGAATTGGATATACTATGAGTTTAAGTTCATTAAGCATTGTAAAATGCTAAAAAGAATAATAGATGTATGTTTAGCTATTAATATATGTGTTCACTTTTTTTTACGTTTATCTATAAACAATCTTAAGAAAATTTGATACAAAAAAATGAAAAATGAAAGATTTCTTTATTTTTTTCTTTGATCCCCTATTGTTATACAAGTTTTCATACAGCTTACAAATTAAAAAGAAATGTTATGGTAGATTGTTCACGAAGCAACCATATTTTTATTAACCCAAATAGTTACGTATGCATATAATATTATGTAATTTATGTGTAATATGCATTTGTTATATATTTTCTAGAACTATACCATGTATGCATGTTATAGTTCTTATTAACTATTAATTTCCAAATATTTGGTTAGGCCATTGATGACTACTCGGAAATAATCTCATCAAATAGCTGCATATGAGTTTTTAATTCATTAAGCATTGTAAAATATTAGAAAGAAGATATATATTGTGCTTAAAATAGACAAAGAATAGAGATATTCGTAGCAGCATGTTTCATGAATATCATGTTTTGTATTATGTTTATATAAGCACTCATGTTTTGTTAATTTACGTTTTCCTCCAACACACTTTGCTTTGTTCATGTTTTACACGTGATACCAATATTTATTTATCATGAATAAAGCTCGTGCATCGCACGGGCCATGCTGCCTCGTCATTAACATAAAAATTGAGTTCCAATTTGAAGTTGCATTTAATAGCCAAGCAATTAATAAAAACTATATCTATATCTATATATACATAAAAATTGAGTTCCATTTTGTTGTTGCATTTATTTTAATGTATTAAATTTAATAACTAATTTCAATTAAGAGTTTAATACAATTGAGTTCCATGCCTTATAAGTTTCAAGCCTTATTGAGTTCCAACAATTAATTCCAGTTAAGAATTTAAATCAATTTAGTTCCATCGTTAATATATCATCGTTAATATATCATGAGTAAATATACAATTGAGTTTAAAGCCTTATCAAGTTTGATGAAAATTTAATTATCATGTTGTTATAAATCATTTGTCTATATAATTGCTCATATTTATGTGTATTTATTCATTGACTCTTCACTTACAACCATTGCCCTATATAATAGGGTTGTATATGCTATTTATTAATGAGTTGATTTCATTGTTGTAACACACATATATGAATCTATATTCTATATATCATAGTTGAGTTTCAAGTTTGATGTAGTTTTAATTATCATGTTGTTGATTTCATTGTTGTAACACACATACATATGAATGAGAAAGTTTGCATCCATTCTATAAGTTTGAGCTAATGAATTTTATTTTGTTCAGATTTGATCCACGGTCGTCACTTGGGAAGTAACAAAACCAAAAAGTTTAAGATCATTCTTATCGCACATTACAATGTAAGTTTTCATTGAACCATTATATTTTTAGTTTATGTCTTTGTTAGATTTTACCATGTTGTTGTAACTCATTTGTCTATATGATTGCCCACATTTATGTGTATTTATTCATTAACTCTTCACTTACAACAATTGTCTTTATACGGGGGTTGTAATATACATTTCGAAGTGAGTTGATAATATTGTTGTAACACACATATATATGAATTTGAAGATTTGGATTGATTTTAAAAGTATGATCTAATTGGTTTACAACATGTTATCAACACGTTACTCAAATTCGATCCATGTTCGTCACTTGAGAAGAAACAAAATTAAAAAGTTTAAGATTATTCTTACAAAAAAAAAAAAACACGCACACACATATACAACGTATATAAATGATTTGTTTGAATAAAATATCATAAAGGAAGAGTGAAAAAAATAATTTTGTTAGATTTTATTTAATTCAAATAATTAATCAAAATGTAATTTGAATGTTGAATTGGATATACTATGAGTTTAAGTTCATTAAGCATTGTAAAATGCTAAAAAGAATAATAGATGTATGTTTAGCTATTAATATATGTGTTCACTTTTTTTTACGTTTATCTATAAACAATCTTAAGAAAATTTGATACAAAAAAATGAAAAATGAAAGATTTCATTATTTTTTTCTTTGATCCCCTATTGTTATACAAGTTTTCATACAGCTTACAAATTAAAAAGAAATGTTATGGTAGATTGTTCACGAAGCAACCATATTTTTATTAACCCAAACAGTTACGTATGCATATAATATTATGTAATTTATGTGTAATATGCATTGGTTATATATTTTCTAGAACTATACCATGTATGCATGTTATAGTTCTTATTAACTATTAATTTCCAAATATTTGGTTAAGCCATTTGATGACTACTCGGAAATAGAACTCATCATCTTAAATATTTCCTCCGATTCAAAATAAGTGATACACTTTCCTTTTTGGGTTGATTCAAAATAAGTGATACACTTTGAAAAGTTTCCTTATTTGGCAAAAAAAATGGGACCCACACCCACTAACTATCTACTTTAACAAAGTAAAATGACCCATTTACCCTTACTTTTTGCTTTTAAACATCATTAACCTTACTTTATTCAAAAGGTGTGGGACCCATTCTCCACTAACCATCCAATTAATCTAATTTAACCATCATTATAATCCTTTGCATCAAAAACCGTGAAACCCCAAGTGTATCACTTATTTTGAATCGGAGGAAGTACGTTATATTTACATGAAAAGTATGTCTAATTTAAACACATAATTTGATTTGAAATTTTAATAACTTTTTGTTAAAACACATAAATTGAAACTCATTTTTCATTAAATATTAAATCCATGTTGCAAATAGATAAGTTATAATTATTCCTTTTTAATAAAATTTTATACTTCCCTTTTCAGGCACTGCTAATTTATCACTGTCGCTTGAAGATATATCATCATGTGTTCATAGTTGTGCTTATAATAGACAAAGAATATATATATTCGTAGACACATTTAAGTTTCATGAATAACATGTGTTGTGTTATGCTTATAAAAGCATTCATATTTTGTTAATTTATATTTTCCTCTCTTTATCATGAATAAAGCCCGTGCATCGCACGGGCCATGCTGCCTCGTAATCGTTAAATTTTATAGTTAACTGAATAAATACGCCTTGAATAATTTACACGGACTCTTTGTATGAAAAATTACTTTATACCAACTATTTCGTCTGGTTTTTGGTTCCTAGTCTGATTTTATTATGTTTGCAATTACCAAATTACCCTTGATATTACCTAATTTATTTATATTTTTAATAATAACAATGTAAATATGTTAACTTTTTTCCTTTCTTTCCAACTTGGGAATACAAGAAATGATGATTTTATTTTCTTTTCTATCGGATTCGGGAACGCAAAAAAGAAAAATATTGGGACCTATATACTATATTGGGAAATGTTCCAAATATTGAAATTAACGTGTTTTAATTTCAAAAATCACACATTTAGTTCTTATTTCAGGATTATTTTGTACTCGTAATTCTTATTTGTAAATGGTGTTAAAGTATTAAAAAAAAAATTCTTTTACATATTTCTAAATTAAAAGTCTTTTTTCTTTATTTCTTTGTTTTCTTGTAGACAACTTCTTCTTCAACATCAATTTTCTGTTTTCAATTTACAGAAGAGTAAATTACAAGAATGGTCCTTGTGGTTTGTCAAAAGTTTTGGATTTGGTCCTTAACTTTTCAAAATTACATTCGTGGTAAGTGTGGTTTGGACTTCGTATCGCTTTTGGTCCAAAATCCTAATGGATGTTAAATTAGACTGTTAAATATTTTAAAGTGACTAAAATATCCCTTAACTTATATTTTTTAATGTGATTTTTAATTTATTTACCCTCCCCCTCTCTCTTCCGCTGCAAAATTAGAAACCCACAAATAGAATAACGAGAAAGTCAACCAGCCTCACCCCCTCTCATCTTCATCACCCCGCCGTCTTCCGATTACCACCACCGCCTTCCCCAAAAAAAACCCTAAAAATCAAAGTTTATAGCTCCGTGTTCCGTGAAGAAGGTCGATCCATGGACTCCGTCTTCCGTAAAAATCAAACTTTATTTTCACCACCATCACCACCACCACTTTGATTCCACCATTAACGATTTTATAGCTCCGACAACAACATAAGTTTGAACTCCCCCTCTGCTCTTGTGTTCCTAGTTTTCCTGATGACATCATCTCCGCCAATGATTAATGTGTAAGCCATCTTAACTCCTCCCTTTCTGCCTCATTGTTGTTCGAGCTTGAATACTTTAAAAACAATGAATACGTTGTTGAGTTTTCTAGTGGAAGATTATTTTCATAATGGAATTGGTGATCTGGGTTTTAACATATTGGGCCTCTTTATGGTGTTTTAATGGATTTCGTTTCGATCTTGTTGTTGAATCGAAGGTTTGTGAGATCTATCTAGTTTAATTTTGTTTATGTTTGATCATTTGTGAACTTCTAGGTTCACGTTTCGATTTACACGATTTGATTGTTGTGTTGCATGATTGTATGAAGAATGAATTGATCAGATTCATATTGAATTGTTTTACCATATTTGAGGATGCCGGAAATGCGAGGGGGGGGGGGGGGGGGCTACCGGAGATGGTGGTGCTGGTGAGGTTGCCGGAGCTGGTGGTGCTGGTGAGGCTGCCAAAAATGCGAGGGGTGGTTAAATAAATTAAAAATTAAATGAAAAGTATAAGTCAAAGGGTATTTTAGCCACTTCAAAATATTTAGAGTAAATTACACGAAAGGTCCCTATGGTTTGCCACTTATTACAGCTACAGTCCCTGAACTTTGTTCATTACACTGGACGTCCTTGGTGTATATAATTTGTTACACCCATGGTCCTTATTGCCCTTAACTTTTTCTAAATGACGAAAATACCCTTTTGCCTTTTGTAAAAAAAGCGAAGATAAGGAACTGTGAATGTAATAAGTGATAAACCACGGGGATCATCTATGAAATTTACTCTATTAATTGATTTTTTTTTCTTTTATCTCTTTAATTCATGTTCTTCCGCCACATTCAGACTCACCACCCACCTCTATCTCTTTGAATTCAAACATTAATCAATAACCATTATCGTCGCGCCACTAAACCCCCTGAAAATTCAATGCGTCACCAACACCTACCTCCGGTTGCCTTCTCCAGTTGTTCCGTAGCCTCTGACGTTCTACCAACCTGAATTGATTCAGCCAATTGATGCACGTCGCCAGAGGAGTTTGTAGTTTGTACACGTGGTGATTCAGACAATTGATGCACGTCGCCAAAGGAGTTGGTGTTTTGCACACTCAAGTCGATAGAACGTCACCAGTGGCGGAATAACTGGATAAGGCAATCGGAGTCAGCGATTGGTTATGGATCGACTTTTCAGGGGTTTGATGACGCGACAATAATGGTTACTGATTGAGGTTTAAATTCAAAGAGATAGATGTGGGTGGTGAGTTTCAATGTAGCGGAAGAATATGAATTAAAGAGAGAAAAGAAAACAATTAATTAATAGAGTAAATTTCACGGATGGTCCTTGTGGTTTATCACTTATTACATTCATGATCCCTTATCTTCACTTTATTACAAAAGAACAAAAGGATACATTTCGTCATTTAGAAAAAGTTAAGGGCAGTAGTGAAGGATTTATGTGCACAGTTAGTCAACCTATGATGATACATCCATGCCTACGAAACACTTAAGGGTCACACCGGTGAGTGCATGTAATACGAGCAAGATAAGCAATGACACAACGAAGAGGAGTGATTCATAATAGTCATTATGAATCAAGTTAAGTATTAAGTCAAGTTTGACTTATTACTAGATTAGTTTAACTAACTAATTAATACAAGTATTTGTACATTTACTAGTTGAGTAAATATACAATGTGTTAATTATAGATTATCCATAATATGATTTAAAGCTATTAAATCATATATTGTTGGATAATATTATTGTCTAATTAATTATTAATAGTATTAAATGCAAGTGTATATTTTGTATATGTAATATACACGAAATATATATAAGTATATAATACTAGACATTTAATAATTAAGTGAGATAATAATAACTAGTGAAACTATAAGGGTTTAAAGTGTAAGAGATAAGTTTAATTAAGAGATTAATCTTAATTAAACTAGGAGGACTTAAATGAAACTTATTCTATTATATATAGAAGGCTTAAGGTTTCATTTAAAGTTAATCATTCCCTTGTTTTACACCATATTGCCGAAACCCTAGCCCTCTCCTCTCCCCTATTCGGCCGAACCTAGAGCAACACCAAGTCTTGGTGTTCTTCGTTATTCGTTCTTCGTGTTCTGCAAGTCTTGAAGATTCGAAGATCAAGTTCATTGCTTAGATCAACTAGAAGATCGCTCGGTTTGTTCATCATCAGTGGATCTATCTTAAGCAAACAATAAGGTATGTTTTGAGAAAACCCTTTTCTCCCTTCTCCCTCTTGGACGATTTCGACCAAAGAACCCTTGGGGTTCTTTGGTGTTGGTCGACCGAAACACACAAGCATTGTGTGTGTTCGGGTTTTTTGTACAAGGTTTCTTTATGTTAATCTAATCTAGATTTCCAAGGTCCCAATCCTTTAGGGTTTAAGGATTAGGTTTAATCTCAGTTCCGCATTTAGGGATTAAATCAGCTAGTTGGTTTTAACCGGTCAAGAACAAGTCCATGTTCTTGGTCAGTATGGTTCGAACCAAGTGACTAGGAGGTTGACCCAAGTGGTCAATCAGTATCAATGGAAACCCTTCAGTGGTATCAAAGCGGTGGTTTAGATCTCTAAACTAGATTAACAAAGTTTGTTTGTTTAATTTTTTATTAAAGTTTTTTTGTTCCATCTTTTTCTTCTCCTTCTTAAGTCAGGAAAAAAGGGTAAGAACCCTAGGACCAAGTATGTTAAACTAGTTAAGTTTAATTGGTCAAAAGGATTCTAGAAAAACCCTAGAAATTTCGTGTAAGGGTATAAAAAAAACCCTAAGATCAAGAACATTAAACTAGTTTAGTTTAATTGATCAAAAGGCTTCTTTTCCTAACCCTAGATGATTTCGAAAATTCTAGAACCCTAGGATCAAGATTGTCAAAAAATCTTGATCAAGAGGATTCTTTCCTTAATTGTTTGATCTTCCAAATCTAGGATCAAGTATGTTAAACCAAGATTTTTTTTAATTGATCAAAAGGATTCCTTCCTTTCCCTCAAGATTTCGTGATCAAGGAGGAAACTTGGACACCAAGTATGTTAAACTGGTTTAGTTTAATTGGTGGAAAAGTTTCTTAGTATTAAGAATTTCGAAACCCTAAAAAACCCTAGAACATTAAACTAGTTTGAGTTTAATTGTTTAAAAGGATTAATTAGGTTAATAATCTAAAACCTAGATAATTAAACAAGTTCATGTTTAATAGGTTTAATTATTACCTTAATAGATTTATTAAAGACTAGTTCTTTAAACCTAGAAATCTAGACAAAGTTTATTGTCTATAAGGTTTAAATTAAAAAGTTTAAATAAATTTATTAGAATTATAATTCATCTTAGAATTTAAACAAAGTTTATTGTTTGAATATGATTGATTAGAATTAATCTTTTAATTAAAAATAATGTCTTTGATCAAGAAAATTGAAACCCTAGTTTTGGTTGATCAAAAACAAGATTAGGGTTTAGTTAATAAGGATTAAAAGAAGTATTAATTTCTAGTTCAAGAAAGTAACAAGATGTATTTATTTATATTTATGTATTATGTTTCGAATTTTAAATATTTAAAAGATAAAATGAATTTTAATGAATAAAGTATTTTATACGTATTTTAATTAGTTCAAGTTAAAATACACATAAATTAGATGTAATATTCTTATTAGAATGATTACAAGTTTATTTTAAAAGTAAATATATATGTATATATATTAAATACAAGATTAAATGGAACATTAAAAGATAATGTTATTTTGATTTTTAAGGATAATAATATAACTAGTCATTGTGTAAGTTAATTATATAATCAAAACTAGAAAGTACAAAGTTATGATTCCATTATAACTAGAAATTGTACAAGTTGAGATTATATGATGAACTAGAAATATAAAAAGTTATATATTAATATTATAAGGTGTATAAAGTTATAAGTTATTATACCTAGTAATTATACAAGTATAATATAAGTATTTTACAAGTCATGTAATATACTAGATTAATGATCAAGTGTAAATAACAAGAACCTATATTTAACTAGTTCTAGTTAAATGTAAGAAAGGTTTTAAACAAATTAAGAATTATCATATATAGTTTTTATATAATAAGTTTATTAGTTTCACCAAGTATAAACCGGTGATTGTGTTAGCTTAAGTTCCATCATGATTGTTGGAGCTAGTGGGAGCTACACAAGAAAATCACAACGTTTATAAGTGTGTCATTAAGACATAAGTTTTGGTGAAATCTAGTAAGTCAAAACAAATGTTTGATTTCATTATTAAACATATGAAAAACTAGGTGTGTTAAACTAGGTTTATGATTCAAGTCTATGAATCGTAAAAGGATTAAAAGTTTAACATAAGTCTTAAGTTTTTCAAGAAAGATAAAACAAGTAAGTTTTATTCTAGATAAGTTTTTCCACAAAACCTAGTGATACGTTTTTGTACACCTCGTTTTAGGTATACATATAAAACGCGTAAATTCTTGAAACTATAAGTTTTAAAGAAAGTTCTTAAGGTTTAAAAAGGTTGTCTTGTTGAATTCTTGAATTCACATGTCACATATTTTAAACAAGGATTAAGATTGGAATAAGGTTTAAGTTTAGTTCAAGACTTAAACAAACCCAAGAAAATCTTAGATCTAAGTACTATCCACCTAATGGAACACCTCACTTGTTAAACGATATTCATATTGTAAGGATAAAGAACCTTAGACATGGATTCAAATCATTGCGAGTGTTAGGGTGCGTAAGGTTCTGTGATAATCGGGAGTCCCGGCGCAGAACATCGCACTGTCTTAGATGGTATGATCTACTTTGGTGATAATCGGGAGTCCCGACCCAAAAAGTACTTGAGTAGAATAAACATACTAGACTTTATTACTAACTTAGAAATGTACAATTAAATTGTACAAAGTTGTAATAAGTTATAAGTCTAAAGGTTCTACGACCCCTAGGAATCGTGTCAAGTCTTGATACGATCGGTAAAGATGTTACCTACCAGAAATAGCATGTCTCATCGGGAAGTGCCCAAACCTTGCGGCGAGAATGTGATATATGGATCCTAGGCCTAAAATATTAATTATGGGTTTATAATATATTTTAGAGAATGTTTAATGATTACTAATTAAACTGGGTTTGATTTGTAGATGGCAGCAACAACCACAACGACAAGTACCAACAATCTCTCACTTCGCTCAATCCTCGAAAAAGACAAGTTGACTGGGTCAAACTTTCTCAACTGGGAGCGCAATCTTCGCATTGTGCTCAGGCATGAGAGAAAGTGGTATGTCTTGGAAAGAGCAGTACCTAATGTCCCTGCCGCTAATGCTAGAGCCGAAGCAAGGCAAGCTTATGATAAGCATGTCAGTGATGCGCTCGATGTGAGCTGTTTGATGCTCGCAACCATGAGTCCAGAATTACAAGCAGGACTTATGGATGTGCCTGCATTTGAGATGATCCAGCAACTTAGGGATTCATTTCAAGAGCAAGCTCGCACTGAGAGGTTCGACATCAATCGAGCCTTCAACTCTTGCAAGATGGTCAAAGGAACGCCGGTGAGTGCCCACGTCATGAAAATGAAAGGACACATGGATCACTTGGCTAGACTTGGTCACCCCATACCGTTGCAAATGGCAACAGATACTATACTCAATTCATTGTCTGATGACTACAAGCCTTTTGTGGTCAACTACAATATGCATAATATGGAGAAATCCATTGCTGAGCTACATTCCATGCTCAAGACAGCTGAATTGAGTTTGGGGTCCAAATCTAAGGATGTTCTAATGATCGGTAATAGCAGTGGTGGTGGCAAGAAGAGAAAAGGGCATGGTGGCAAAGGAAAGGGTAAAACCAATCCTAACCAAGGAGTGCCAAATGGTAAAAGTGTCAAACAAAAGGTCAAGAAGTTTAAGCCTAACACAGTGAGGACCGAGAATCGGTGCTTCAAGTGTGGTGAGGCTCGGCATTGGAAAAAGAATTGTCCAAAGGATGCAAGTGGTGGTGGAGGAAACGCAAGTTCCTCAGGTAACACAACCAAACTTCTTAATCACTTTTAAGATACTTGTAAAGTACATTACGAGTAATATAACTTTTGCAATCGTTTATTGCAGGAGGAGATGGAAAGTGATGATGACCGGCGTGAGATGGTGATCCCACGAGCACCAAGTTTTATAATTCAGCACTTTTATGGATTCAATAAAAACAATTTTATTTTATTATTTGGATAATTTTTATTTATGTTTAAAACAAGTTTTATTTGGTTTTAATAAGGAATCCATGTTTGAATTATATTATATGTGTGCATGTGTGATGATCACACTAGACAAGATTTTATGACTAGGTTGTAAATCAAGTTTTTGATTTACTTTATATTTCATGTTTTATGATTGTTTGATTGTTGTATGAGTAATGTTTTAGAAGCTCAACACTTAGATACTAGAAATTAGAAGTTTTTTTTTCTTCTAAAGTATTTAAGAGATTTTATGAAAAGCATGAGGTTCAAAAATTATTGAACCTAGTTGAAACATCTTAAGTAATGGTTACTTGTGATAGTAAGTTTCAAGGTGTTAATATTAATATAGTATGATTATATTGGATATAATCAAGATAGACTTTAAAGAGTATTATTACAAGGCTTTTACACTTGTAATAAAGGAATTTAATGAAGTCATAATTCCCTAATAGAAATAATTGGATATTCGTAAAATCCAAGTGAAGTGACTTAGACATTAAATGAACTCTTAAAAGGACAAACTATATTTAAGAATTAAAAGGTATTATTGCAAGTCTTTTATACTTGTAATAAATACAATATTTAATCAAGTTGTAATACCCTAATAGGAATAATGGATATTTGAGAAATCCAAGAAATGACTTTGGCATTAAATAAGATTTTTAAAAGATACGAATACACTTAAGAATTGGAAGTATCGTTTCAAGTGTCTTACACTTGTGAGATACAGTAATCAATGAGAGTCATGATTCCCTTATCAGGAATGTTGGATATTCGCAAATCCAAAGGATGACTTTGATAATTGTATAATTCTTAAAGGGTTAAACTATAAGTTTTGACTAGGTCAAAAGTAGTAGTTTAAGTTATGCTTATTTTCCATAAAATTTAGTGGGAGCTATGACTAACATATTCATTAGAGGTACTAATGAGATATAGTGAGTTAGTTAGGACATTAACAACAAGGTTTTACCAAGTCGTTAGCCAAAGAGTTAAGAGAAAATAAATGATCATTAATTAGATTATTGCAAACCTAATAGCGTGATCACAAGTCTTGTGATTAATTATTGCATATCTAATAGGATGTTCACATTCCAGTGAACAAGTTAATCATTTAAGGAATTTCTTTAACTAGTAAGAATACCTAAAAATCAAGTAGCTAAAAGAGATTTAGTTACAAGGCAAGTTTTATAGATTCAATAAACTAAAGGAGTAATTTTCCAATCCACCTATGTTTACCGAATCATATAAAAAGGCAAGACTAGAATATGTTCTAAGTGTTGCATGAACAATATCTAGCAAAGACAAAAGTAATAGTATTCTTAATGCTCGTCTTATGTCTTTAGTTTAATAGAAACGACTAATTGTAATTAGTGATAAAAGTTACAATTAAGAGTTATTGAAGTAATCAACACAAACGCATAGAATAAGTAATGATTCAGTAATAATTCAGTATCTATGTCTAGTGAGGAATAATACATGAGTTAGTATCATTGTTATTCAGAATTTTTGTTTTACAAACATCCATGAATAAAAGTCCATTTATTCAAAAAGATATAAATCCGTGACTACTCGTCTTGGTGGGAACCTCGATGGGACGTTAACGTCATCGCAGTATTTGGTGGTAGATTCGAAGTTTTTCGAAGATAGCTACACAAGTTTTGTGTAAACCAAACATCGGTGATATTCTGTTGGAGCCCGACGAATATTGGATTGACCATCGTGATAATACTTCGTGGTTGAAAAGTTCAAAAGTATTATTCACTAGGATTGTCCTTAAGCCTAAGGTATTTGATTTGGGATACATTGACTAATGTGCTTTCGTTCATCTTAGACAATTCTGAAATATGGTTGTCATACGAGGCCTTACTGGGTACAAAGGAATTTGTATTTTGAATCGAAATATAACAAGATGGTACTTGCGCCTCCTTTTTAGGAGAGATATTTATGGGTCCTTTGACATGATGATAACTGGAAAGTGCATGGCCATGCCCAAACGAACTGATTTGTTCTTTGTCGTTTATCACAACAGTTTGAATCAAGAAGTCATTAAATGATTTCGAATACAGGAGTTGATATATTCTACCATGCTCGTATTCGTTGTCACAAATATCGTGCTGCAAGGGATAAACCTAACATAGTTGCCCAAGAAGTAGAGACAGAGTGTTCTTTACTAGGAGACGCTATTAAAGAGTTTTTCAAGAAACTATACCTGAGTTACGTAAGCTGTTTTTATGGGATTGGTTACCTACATGCCCATCTAGAAGGCCAATGTAGCTCATATCATTAAGACAAAGGTTACAAACTTGCACAAGTGGGAGTCTGAAGGATTTATGTGCACAGTTAGTCAACCTATGATGATGCATCCATGCCTACGAAACATTTAAGGGTCACACCGGTGAGTGCATGTAATACGAGCAAGATAAGCAATGACACAACGAAGAGGAGTGATTCATAATAGTCATTATGAATCAAGTTAAGTATTAAGTCAAGTTTGAATTATTACTAGATTAGTTTAACTAACTAATTAATACAAGTATTTGTACATTTACTAGTTGAGTAAATATACAATGTGTTAATTATAGATTATCCATAATATGATTTAAAGCTATTAAATCATATAGTGTTGGATAATATTATTGTCTAATTAATTATTAAAAGTATTAAATGCAAGTGTATATTTTGTATATGTAATATACACGAAATATATATAAGTATATAATACTAGACATTTAATAATTAAGTGGGATAATAATAACTAGTGAAACTATAAGGGTTTAAAGTGTAAGAGATAAGTTTAATTAAGAGATTAATCATAATTAAACTAGGAGGACTTAAATGAAACTTATTCTATTATATATAGAAGGCTTAAGGTTTCATTTAAAGTTAATCATTCCCTTGTTTTACACCATATTGCCGAAACCCTAGCCCTCTCCTCTCCCCTATTCGGCTGAACCTAGAGCAACACCAAGTCTTGGTGTTCTTCGTTCTTCGTTCTTCGTGTTCTGCAAGTCTTGAAGATTCGAAGATCAAGTTCATTGCTTAGATCAACTAGAAGATCGCTCGGTTTGTTCATCATCAGTGGATCTATCTTAAGCAAACAACAAGGTATGTTTTGAGAAAACCTTTTTCTCCCTTCTCCCTCTTGGACGATTTCGACCAAAGAACCCTAGGGTTCTTTGGTGTTGGTCGACCGAAACACACAAGCATTGTGTGTGTTCGGGTTTTTCGTACAAGGTTTCTTTATGTTAATCTAATCTAGATTTCCAAGATCCCAATCCTTTAGGGTTTAAGGATTAGGTTTAATCTCAGTTCCGCATTTAGGGATTAAATCAGCTAGTTGGTTTTAACCGGTCAAGAACAAGTTCATGTTCTTGGTCAGTATGGTTCGAACCAAGTGACTAGGAGGTTGACCCAAGTGGTCAATCAGTATCAATGGAAACCCTTCAAGTAGGGACCATGGGTGTAACAAATTGTATACCCCAAGGATGTCTGATGTAATAAACGAAGTTCAAGGACTGTAGTTGTAATAAGTGGTAAACCACAGGGACCTTCCGTGTAATTTACTCAAATATTTAACATCCTAATTTAATGTCTGTTAGGTTTTTGGACCAAAAGCAATATGAAGTCCAAACCACGGTGACCACGAGTGTAATTTCTGAAAGTTAGGAACCAAATCCAAAACTTTTGACAAACCACATGGACAATTCGTGTAAATTACTCTTTACAAAATTATGAAAACTGAAAATTATTATAAATTTATAGAGAAATGTTCAAGGTAGTCCAAGAATTTTACCTAGTCCCAAGGGACAATTAATAGCCATTGGATCAAGAAAAAGTCAAAGGTCAAGATCAAGATTCAAACCACACAAGCACATGTGCTTCAATACATCAATCCCCCACCCACCTCCGGCGGCCGGAGACGGCGGCCGCCGGCGGAGGACTACGGCGGACGACGGCAGCCTGCGGACGGCGGTCGGAGGTGGCCACCGGCGGTGGTGACCGGTGGTGGTGGTCGTGACTGGAAGCACATGTGTTTGAAACACATGTGTTTTGAAAATAAATGAGTGTATACGTACAGCCAAGCACATGTGTTTCAAGTAATGAAGCACATGTGTTTCATAACGTTAAGCACATGTACTTCGTGATTTATAGACAAATGAATTGCTTGTAAGTTACATGTGTTCAGGAACAAAAACACATGTGCTTGGCTTTATGAAGCACATGTGCTTCATAATGATATGTTCGTCACTTGTTCTGATTTTTTTTTCTTGTGTACTGAAGCACATGTGTTTCATAACGTCAAGCACATGTGCTTCGTGATTCAAACACAAATGACTTGCTTGTAAGTTACATGTGTTCAGGAACAAAAACATATGTGTTTGGCTTTATGAAGCACATGTGCTTCATAATGATATGTTCGTCACTTGTTTTGAATATTTTTTCTTGTGTAGTGAAGCACATGTGTTTCATAACGTCAAGTACATGTGCTTCGTGATTCAAACACAAATGACTTGCTTGTAAGTTACATGTGTTCAGGAACAAAAACACATGTGCTTGGCTTTATGAAGAACATGTGCTTCATAATGATATGTTCGTCACTTGTTTTGATTTTTTTCTGTGTAGTGAAGCACATGTGTTTCCATAACGTCAAGCACATGTGCTTAGTATGCTCCCCTGTGTGTTTAGAAACTCATGTTTTTAGTGACTTGAAACACATGTGTTTCGTGACCTGAAGCACACGTGCTTCGAAGTAATATGCTGTGTTTTAGTGAAGCACATGTGTTTCAATTCATCAATACCACCACCACCCCCATTACCACCAGCACCTTCACTTTCAGCCACCACCACCGCCGCCGCCGGCGGACGGCGGCGGCCAGCGGTGGCTGTAGGTGGGGGATTTGATCTTGACCATCTTGATCTAATGGCTAGGATTTGTCCCTTGGGACTAGATAAATCCTTTGGACTTCCTAGAATACAACTCTAAATTTATATTCAATTATGTAATTCAGTTCTAGCCTTGAGATATGAAATCCTATTTTCAATTAGAACAGTGAACAATTACATAAATAATAAAACTATCAAGACTATAAATTTTAAACCTACCAATTTATCATATACAAATTCAAAATTTTAGGTTCATCCACATCTCCATGGAGCTCCACCTCCGTCCACCAATCCTCTGTTTCCATAATCATGTCGGAAAAGCTACATAAGCGTAGGGGTGTTCGTTTGGACGGTTGGTTTTATCCGAACCAAATAGGTGAAACCAAATAAAGTCCGAATTTTAAAAGTTCAAACCGAACCTCCCAAACTAATTTGAAAACCAAACCGATCCGAACCAAATAATAATCTGGTTGGTTTGGTTTTATTCGTTTGGTTTTTCTAACAAATTTTCAAAATACTACAAAAGTATATAACATAAATAATATTAAGTTCGATATGTACAATTCCAAAATGATAAACTACTTTGTACATAAAAAAACATGTCTAATTCATAGCTTGTGACATTTATAATCATATATGCAAAAATCTTGACATCAATTTCATCAAAAACTCCAAAAAGATTGGTATATATATATATTATTATTTGATTTTTTTGGACAATCTGGTTTTCACAACGAAAACCAAATCCAATCCGAAAACCAAAATATTAATTTGGTTCAAGTCCAAACCGATCCAAAAAACCAAATAACCGATCCAAATAGTCTGATCCAAAATGTCCAATTAGACAATCCGGTTATATTCGAATAGTGAACATCCCTACATAAGCGAGTTTCTAATAATCTTCTTTCACCATTCTATCTCTCTCTCTCTCTCTCTCTCTCTCTCTCTCTCTAACAACATTTAATCTACTCCAATTTATCTACAACGTAGTTTAAACCCATGACCAATAAGTCATTGATAACCCCTTATTGATAATACTACTTGCTCCCCCCAGTTGCTTACATTTCCCATCTGTTGTAGTCATCTTTAACGATATGGGAGAATTCCCATCGGCATGTTCTTCTACGAAGTTGTCTAATTGTGCGATACCTACATTTCTCTAACTGCCGGACCGGGCGACGCTCTATTGAGTATTTTTGTTAAATTAGTTATGTGAATGTTTTATAAATGTAAAAAAACAAATTAAAAATTATAAAACAAATATTATAAAAATTATTTTTCCAACAAAATTCAACACTTTGAGTTCGTATTCTATAATAAAAAGAAACATAACACTTAACATTCAACTAGAAACTTGGTGTTTCAAACGTCAAAACATTTAAACTTTAAACGTATAAGTAATAATACTACCTCCGTATCAAAATAAGTGATACACAATCTATTTAGGTATGGTCAACATAAGTGATATACTTCTAAAACTTACCTTATTTGGTAAAAAAATGGGACACTTTCTCCACTAATTATCTACTTTAGTAAACTGAAATTATCCTTTTACTCTTACTTTTACTTTTATTACTTTGCTAATGTGTGCCCCAACGAATATTTTATAAACCAAAATTTCCTTAATTATAGTAAAATAATATTTATGGGTCATTTATACTTTTGTTTTATACAAATTTTACCTTTACCATAAATGGAAAAATGAAGATTTTTGACGAATTAAATACATGGGCATAAAAGATATGTAGAATGACTATGATATGCTCATGAGATACATATTAAAATATCCCTTACATTTAAACATCATTAATATCACTTTATTTAAAAAAAATGTGTCTCATTCTTCACTAACTATTCACTTTAATCTCTTTTAAATTACCTTCGAATGTATCACTTACTTTGATACGGATTTGGTATAAAATATTAACTTTAATTTTAAAAAAATGAGATTAAAATAAAAAAATACGATTCAAATCCAGTCAAATCACCATGGTCCAACCGGAGTTCGCAGTTAACCTGGCTAGTTCAAAGCGGTTCATAAATGAATTTTAAACAGGTTGATTTGACCCGACATATTTCCATTTCCCGGTCAGACCGGCCGGTCGAACCGAATTTTTAAACACTTAAAAAAGAGAACAACTGGGGGAACCCACGCCTTCGTGGCTTTAATTTAATTAATTGATACTTGCTTGTACGTACTAGAATAATCGTAATTATCTCGATCTCAAATAAAATATAATTTTTATATATAACCATTAACATACGGTCTACCAAAAATTAAAAGCATTAATTAGTAATTATTTTCTTAATAACCATGCATGATTGATTTATACTCAATTAAATTCATCTATTTCCATCACAACATACACTTCACCTACAAACTATAAAACGGATTTGCAATATGATTAGCCACCCATATATGCAACTGTAAGGGTATTATATTTCATAAAAGATAAAGAAAAACATTTCATAAAAGCATTCAAAATCTAATACAAGGAAAAAGCTAAAACACTGGCACACATCTTCATCTTATAATGAAATGAAAGTAGACACGTTAGAAGTAGGCACTCTCTAAACCCTTGGCCTTTTCCCGCCATCGATGGCCTCTCTTGAAATGAGAACCAGTTATTATATTTTGAGTAAATTACACAAATGGCCTTTAGGATTGTAGCATATTTGGTCTACTAGTTTCATAAATTATATTGATGGTCTTAATTTCTGAAACTATTGACATGTTTGGTCGTTCCGTCAAACAAACGGGATTTATGGGTTTTAAATTGGTGAACGGAAAGTGAAAATGACAGATTTACACTCTCGTACGTCACACGTGGCCATACTTGACGGGAATTTCAGAAAAAAGACTACTTGTGTAATTTATGAAACTAAAGAACCAAATATGTAATATGGTCAAAACCTGAAGGACTATTTGTATAATTTACCCTAGAAAGTTTTATCCATAAACATACCAATAAGCGCCATAAAAAGGGGATTCAGTCTCTCTTCTTCAACTGTGTCTCAATGACTTGAAATGCTGCACATTGAAAGGAATCTCATAATATATATTATTAGACATATATGGTATAACTGAAACCACACACATCATACCGTTATCAGCATGTCCTGCTTCAAGTAACATAACATACCAAACTTCATTAAAGGCATAAAGTTGTTCCCCAGAGGCACCAACCATCTTACATATGTTGGCATCAATATCTGGACAAAGCAACTCTATCCCTCGACTGAATTCACCTCTCCCATACGCATATGCAGCTTCCGCAAGCTAAATTGTTGGAATTAGGTGTCCAACGTCATCAAATAAATCAGTCAATCGTATACCGTAAATTAAAGCCTATTCAGGTTGCCCTCAAAGCGCAACCGAACGCGAGAACTACCGGACCGACATTAATTAAATGTTTAATTAATATAGTCGGTTGAATTGGGCTAGTAATGAAATGCTTAGGTACCTTGGTGATTTTCAGTTTGGAGTTGGAGTGTCAGGTGGTGCTGAGGCAGTTTTACACAGTGCCAATAAGTTGCTTAGTGATTATCACAGTGATGGGTCTCTTGCAATGCTTACAGTGGAGTTCTCGAATGCTTTTAACCTTGTGGATAGATCGACCTTGCTCCATGAGGTTAGAGTGAGGTGTCCCTCTATATCATTATGGGTGAATTTTTTATATGGGCAGGCATCGAGGTTGTATACAAGAGACTCGCATATATGGTCTGCTACTAGGATGCAACAAGGTAACCCTTTGGGACCCCTTCTTTTTGCCCTTGTATTGCACCCGCTAATACATAAGATCAGAGACAATTGCAAGCTTCTTTTTCATGCTTGGTATCTTGATGATGAGACTATTATTGGAGATTTACAAGAGGTGGCCAGGGTGTTGGACATTATAAGGGTTAGTGGTCCGAGTTTGGGTCTTGAACTTAATATCAAGAAGACTAAATTATTTTGACCCTCATGTAATGGAATGAAACTTCGTGAGGGTTTATTACCTATCGATATCCGAAGGCCGTCATTGGGTGTGAAGCTCCTTGGGTGAGCTGTTAGTAGAGACCCACATTTTATTAGTGGGTTGGCTATGAGGAGAGCTGCAAATGTTGTTGATTCGATGAGACAATTTCACCATTACACGACCCACAGAGTGAGCTCCTTTTACTTCGATCATGTATGGGTATTGCCAAACTCTTTTTTGGTTTAAGAACTTTACAACCTGTACACATGGAGGAGGCATCTTTGGTCTTTGACAAAGGATTGCGTGAGTCGATTGAGAACATTGTGAAATTTGGAGGACCTTTCTTTGGAGATTTATAGTGGCAACTCGCTTCTTTACCCATTGGATCCGGGGTTTGTACTCGGTAAAAATGGTTTCCTCTTATACTTTTGAGGCCTCGAGGGCCCAATCTTGGGTGCTTCAGGATCACATCTTACGTGACAGTGGGATTTGTTGTATGGACGACGATTATGGTTGTGCTTTGGATTGTCTTCGTGATATGATTTCAAGCTTTGATTTTAGCGGCTTCACTAATAAGGAAACCGCCCCCTCTAAAGCCCAACAAACATTGGTGAATGCCCTTTTTAGTGAAACGGTCAAGGATATGGAAGTTCGCTTCGACATGAATGTGAGACAGAAAGCGGTTTTCGATTTTTTACGGGGCACCTCGTGCTCAGGATTATCTTCTAGCTATTCCCATAGACGGGCTAGGTCAACATATGTCACCTGTGGAAATATCGTGTCATCCTTAAGTGTCGTCTCATGATTCCATTATTTCTGGTTGATGCGTTATGCTCTGTTTGTCGCGAGGCAAGTTTGGATTCCTTTCGGGAACATGCTATTCATTGTAAAGAGCTCCCGGGATTCAAGTACCGACACAATATGGTTAGAGACGTCCTTTTTGACATATGTAGGCGTGCAGGGATCTCCGCCAAGAAAGAAGCACCTGTGAACTTTTTCACTGACCTGTTGGATAGAAGATCCACACTTAGACCTGCTGACATTTTGGTTTTTGGATGGGTTAGGGGGAAACACGCGCGTGTGGATCTTACCGGAGTTTCTCCTCTTGTTGGTTTGAGTAGTCGAGGTGTTATGGTGGGACAAGCTGCTTTGAAAGCCGCCTCGTGTAAAGTGACAAAGCACGAGAAAGCATGCATTGAAAATCAACATGTGTTATTCCTTTTTCATTTGATACTTTCGGTTTCCTTGCACCTGAGGCAGTGGAGTTTCTCAACAGGGTCCAACGTGTTATGCATATCAATGTTATGACACCTAGATCCACAAACATTGGTTTTAAAAGAATTAGTTTTGCAATTCAAAAATGGATAGCGGCGCAGCTTGTTGCTCGTTTGCCTTTTGTCTCTATGTAAAAAATTGATCTTTTACCAATGAAACCTAGAGATTAATGAATCTAATTAATCGGGCTGGGACTTAATTAAAAGATTAATTAAGAGGGGCTAACGGGCTAAAAGGGGTATTGGGCTTAACCAATTAAAGTCCAACTCTAATAGGGTTAGTGCCTTATATAATTAAGCTTAAGAGTTAAGTTTTTGCTTATCAATTCTTTTGAAAACCCCATACTTTGCTCCACCCTCAATTAGCCGTAGACACAAACACATGTATTGTGTCTTGCCTTTGATACATGCGACATCCACCAAAACTATAATATGACTTCCTATTGCATTTTGGCATTTGGTTGATATGAAAAGGTAAGAGGTGTATTACGGTCTGTTGTCGTGGCATAAGTTTTTGGTTTAGTTCTCGATGGTGCTTTGTACTACCTAGTGGTACATTGTCCGGTTAGATCGTAAGTTTTGGGTGTGAACCAAATAGAGGGATTCTACTTTGGATACTTGCCATCTTGCACGTCGGTATGTCTACATTTATGAAGAGCTTGATCAGATTGCACCCCACTGTAAGTCTTCTATTCGATGTATTAGTTACTTTAGTTTATAAACGGTAAGGTCTTAAAGGTTTTAGTATGTATTAACGTGACATGATTATTGTTTCCACTGCCTTGATTTGAATGTGTTAATTCCTAGAAAACCCAACAGTGGTATCAGAGTCATACGTTTATTAAACTAGTTGTACTAATATATGATAAAATTGTTTTTGATTATATGCGAAACTACAAAAATTGTTGTTTTATGCGAATTCAGAAAAGAAGAAATAAAATTGTTTTAATTTTGAAGCATTTAAAAACAATTGATTAGCAATGTGATCACGTAAATTAGCCATATACTCATTGCCTTGAGGACCCATTCAACTCCATTTATCTCGTCTTGCTCATTTCCATCAGCTTGTTCTTCACTAGCTAACATGTTCTCGTCGTAATCCATAAATAATTGGTCATAAACTTTGCATTTTCTTATAAAATTATGGACCGCAAAACATGCAATCAGTATGTCTCGTTGTACTGGAAAAGGATAAGGGGCCATTTGCTTAAGGATTGGGAATCTTGATTTTAGAACACCGTAGGCACGCTCTATAACATTTCTAAGTTTTGCATGAGCACGATTGAACATTTCCTCTCTTGTATAGCAATATGGAGTCATAAAGCCACGTGTGTTGGTATACGCAGCATCACAAAGGTAATACATATCTGTTATTTATATATAGTTACTGTAGGAATACCTTGTAGGATTCACACGGCGGAACTTGAATCCCACATACCAGATCACTACTAATCAATGAGATCACAAGAAGAAGAAGATTAAGAATATTACCTTTAGATTGCTAAAGAATGATCCACCTCTACTGCACCACCTGAACACGCTGCAAGATCGTGTTGTACCAATAAAGCAATACACAAAAGCTTGTGTATGTGTGTGTGTTGCGTCGAACTCGAACAAGCAAGAACCGAAAAACCCCTTGGGGTTTTTCTCCTTTCGTCCGTCGGCCACAAAGGAGCCTTGACCCTCGAGCCTTATGCCTTATGCATGGAGCCTTGACCCTCGAGCCTCGAGCATCGAGCCTTGAGCCTTGAGCCTTGAGCCTTAAGCCCTGATCCTTGAGCCTTGAGCCTTGAGCCTTGAGCCTTGAGCCTTGAGCGTTGAGCCTTAAGCCTTGAGCCTTTAGCCTTCTACCTTGAGCCTTGAGCCTGGAGCCTTGAACCTTGAGCCTTGAGCCTTGAGCCTTGAACCTTGAGCATTGACCTTGAGCCTTGAGCCTTGATCCTTGAGCCTTGAGCCTTAAACCCTAAGCCTTGAGCCTTGAGTCTTGAGCCTTGAGCCTTGAGCCTTTAGCCTTGAGCCTTGAGCCTTGATACCTGAGCCTCGAGACTTAAGCCTTGAGCCTTGTGACTTGACTCTTGAGACTTGAGTTGTGACCCATGAACCTTGAGCCTTGAAGCTCTAGCCTTGAGCATTGGGCCTTAAGCCTTATGCCTTGAGCCTTGACCCTCAAGCCTCGAGCCTTGAGCCTTGAGCCTTGAGCCTTGAGCCTTGAGCCTTCTGCCTTGAGCCTTGAGCCTTGAGCCTGGAGCTTTGAGGTTTGAGGCTTGCCTTGAGCCTTGAGCCTTGAGCCTTGAGCCTTGAGCCTTGAGCCTTGAGCCTTGAGCCTTGAGCCTTGAGCCTTGACACTTGAGCCTTGAGCCTTGAGCCTAGAGCCTTAAAGCCTTAATCCTTGAGCCTTGATCCTTGAGCCTTGATCGTTGAGCCTTGAGCCTTGAGCCTTGGGCCTTGAGCCTTGAGCCTTGAGCCTTGAGCCTTGAGCCTTGAGCCTTGAGCCTTCAGCCTTCAGCCTTCAGCCTTGAGCCTTGAGCCTTGAGCCTTGAGCCTTGAGCCTTGAGACTTGAGACTTGAGCCTTGAGACTTGAGCCTTGAGCCTAGAGCCTTGAGCCTTGATCCTTGAGCCTTGATCCTTGAGCCTTGAGCATTGAGCCTTCTTGATCCTCTAGCATTGAGCATTGTGCCTTAAGCCTTAAGCCTTATGCCTGGAGCCTTGACCCTCGAGCCTCGAGCATCGAGCCTTTAGCCTTGAGCCTTGAGCTTTGAGCCTTGAGCCTTCTGCCTTGAGCCTTGACACTTGAGCCTTGACACTTGAGCCTTGAGCCTTGAGCCTAGAGCCTTGAGCCTTGATCCTTGAGCCTTGGTCCTTGAGGCTTGATCTTTGAGCCTTGAGCCTTGAGCCTTGGGCCTTGAGCCTTGAGCCTTGAGCCTTGAGCCTTGAGCCTTCAGCCTTCAGCCTTCAGCCTTGAGCCTTGAGCCTTGAGCCTTGAGACTTGAGCCTTGAGACTTGAGCCTTGAGCCTAGAGCCTTGAGCCTTGATCCTTGAGCCTTGATCCTTGAGCCTTGAGCATTGAGCCTTTTTGATCCTCTAGCATTGAGCATTGTGCCTTAAGCCTTAAGCCTTATGCCTGGAGCCTTGACCCTCGAGCCTCGAGCATCGAGCCTTTAGCCTTGAGCCTTGAGCCTTGAGCCTTGAGCCTTCAGCCTTGAGCCTTGAGCCTTGAGCCTTGAGACTTGAGACTTGAGCCTTGAGACTTGAGCCTTGAGCCTTGAGCCTAGAGCCTAGAGCCTTGAGCCTTGATCCTTGAGCCTTGATCCTTGAGCCTTGAGCATTGAGCCTTCTTGATCCTCTAGCCTTGAGCATTGTGCCTTAAGCCTTAAGCCTTATGCCTGGAGCCTTGACCCTCGAGCCTCGAGCATCGAGCCTTGAGCCTTGAGCCTTGAGCCTTAAGCCCTGAGCCTTGAGCCTTGAGCGTTGAGCCTTGAGCCTGGAGCATTTAGCCTTCTACCTTGAGCCTTGAGCCTTGAGCCTTGAACCTTGAGCATTGACCTTGAGCCTTGAGCCTTGAACCTTGATCCTTGAGCCTTGAGCCTTAAACCCTAAGCCTTGAGCCTTGAGTCTTGAGCCTTGAGCCTTGAGCCTTGAGCCTTGAGCCTTGATACCTGAGCCTCGAGACTTAAGCCTTGAGCCTTGAGCCTTGTGACTTGACTCTTGAGACTTGAGTCGTGACCCATGAACCTTGAGCCTTGAACCTCTAGCCTTGAGCCTTGACCCTCAAGCCTCGAGCCTTGAGCCTTGAACCTGGAGCCTTGAGCCTTGAGCCTTGAGCCTTGAGTCTTGATCCTTTAGCCTTGAGCCTTCACACTTGAGCCTTGATCCTTGAGCCTTGAGCCTTGAGGCTTGAGCCTTGAGCCTGGAGCCTTGAGCCTTGAGCCTTGAGCCTTGAGCCTTGAGCCTTGAGCCTTGAGCCTTGAGCCATGAGCCTTGAGCCTTGAGCCTTGAGCCTTGAGCCTTGAGCCTTGTGCCTTGAGCCTTGAGCGTTGAGCCTTGATCCTTGAGCCTCTAGCCTTCTTGATCCTCTAGCCTTGAGCATTGTGCGTTAAGCCTTTAGCCTTATGCCTGGAGCCTTGACCCTCGAGCCTCGAGCATCGAGCCTTGAACCTTGAGCCTTAAGGCCTGAGCCTTGAGTCTTGAGCCTTGAGCGTTGAGCGTTGAGCCTTGAGCGTTGAGCCTTCTACCTTGAGCCTTGAGCCTGGAGCCTTGAACCTTGAGCCTTGAGCCTTGAGCCTTGAGCCTTGAGCCTTGAGCCTTGAGCCTTGAGCCTTGAGCCTTGAGCCTTGAGCCTTGAACCTTCAGCCTTGAGCCTTGAGCCTTGACACTTGAGCCTTATGAAGTATTTATGTGGACAGTTAGTCAACCTATGATGATACATCCATGGCTACGAAACACTTAAGGGTCACACCGGTGAGTGCATGTAATACGAGCAAGATAAGCAATGATACTACGAAGAGGAATGATTCATAATAGTCATTATGAATCAGTTAAGTGTTAAGTTAAGTTTAACTTATTACTAGATTAGTTCAACTAACGAATTAATACAAGTATTTGTACATTTACTAGTTGAGTAAATATACAATGTGTTAATTATGGATTATCCATGATATGATATAAAGCTATTAAATCATATAGTAAATTGGATAATATTGTTGTATAAATTATATAAAGGTTATTATATAATTAATTATTAAAAGTATAAATACAAGTATATAATTCGTGTATATGGGTACCGAATTATTAGTGTTTTAATACTAGACATTTAATAGTTAAGTGCAACAATAATAAACTAGTTAAACTATAAGGGGTGGAAGTGTTAAAAGGAAGTTTAATTAAAGATCTAATATTAATTAAACTAGAGGGTCCTAAGCGCAACTTATTTATCTATAAATAAGAGGATTAGGGTAACCCTAAAACCCCTTACACCGTCACACGAATCCCTTGCCCCCTCCTCCCCTTCGATTGGCCGAACCAAGAACACAACTCTTTGTGTTCTTCGTTCTTTGTGTTCTTCGTTATCTTCATAGTTCTTGAAGATCAAGTTCATTGCTTAGATCAACTAGAAGATCGCTCGATTTGTTCATCATCAGTGGATCTATCTTAAGCATTAACTAAGGTATGTTTTGGGAAACCCTTTTCCCTCTCCCCTCTTGTTCGACCGAAACCAACCAAGAACCCTAGGGTTCTTGGTAGCCGTCGAATACACACAAGTGTGTGTGTGTGTGTGTGTGTGTTCGGGTTTTTCGTACAAGGTTTCTTTCATTGTTAATCTAATCTAGATTTCCAAGATCCCAATCCTTTAGGGTTTAAGGATTAAGTTTAATCCCACTTCCGCTTCTAGGGATTAAATTAGCAAGATGGTTTAACCGGTCAAGAACAAGTTCATGTTCTTGGTCAGTGTGGTTCGAACCAAGTGATCTAGATTAACAAAGTTTGTTTGTTTATTTTTATTAAAGTTTTTTTTGTTCCATCTTTTTTTTCTTCTTCTTAATGAACGAAAAAGGGTAAGAACCCTAGGACCAAGTACGTTAAACTAGTTAAGTTTAATTGGTCAAAAGTATTTTAGAAAACCCTAGAAATTTCGTGAATGGGCATAGAACCCTAGGATCAAGTAGGCTAAACAAGATTTGTTTAATTGATCAAAAGGCTTCTTTTCCCTAACCCAAGTATTTCCGAAAATTGTGAAGAACCCTAGGATCAAGATTGTCAAATATTTTGATCAAGAGGATTCTTTCCTTAATTCCATGATCTTCAAAATCTAGGATCAAGTATGTTAAACCAAGTTTTGGTTTAATTGATCAAAAATGATTCTTTCCTTTTTTAAGATTTCGTGATTATGGAGGTTCCTTGGACACCAAGTTTGTTAAACTAGCTTAGTTTAATTGGTGGAAAAAGTTTCCTAAACTTTAACGGAATTTTCGAAAAAACCCAAGATATCTAGGACCAAGAACATTAAACTAGTTTGAGTTTAATTGTTCAAAAGGATTAATTAGGATAATAATCTAAAACCTAAATAATTAAACAAGTTTATGTTTAATAGGTTTAATTGTTAGGTCACAACACCCCTGGTTTGTTAGTTAATGAGTAGGTTGATTTATACAAAAGACAATTAAAGTGTAAAACACAGTATTAGGGTCGGTGTACAAATCCACTTAGTGTGGTATGCTGCGGAAAAGCAATACCACTTATCAATTACAAGTATGTGAAAGTGTAAAGTAAATTGGTGAGTACTCCTTTGCAAGATGATCTCTATTTATAATGTTATAGAGATCTTACATAATGAGCAAAGGAGTAACCGAAGGACTAAGTAAGGAAAATGACTAAGATCAAGGGATTTGATCTTAGTCCGTTACTATACTGAGTATCACTCAGTCCTTCTACTCAGTCCTTGTACTCAGTATCACTATCTGATACTGAGTACTGATACTGAGTTCCAATACTGATCACTCAGTATCAGACCTAAACTTAGCTATATTATTCTACATATAAATCAAAGCTAGTCTAGGTTGTTTTGTTATCTTAAGATCTACAGGGGCAAGGCTTTTTGCCTTAACAATCTCCCCCTATCTAATGATAACAAAACAATTACAAAGAGATAAACAAAAATTACAACAGCATAGGTAACAATATCTTCTTCTTCATTTGCTGTTGATGGCTTCATTCTCATAGAAGACTTCTTGTTTGATGTGGACAAACTCTTCTCTGCTTTTGAGTTCATCCCTTCTGCTATTCAGTACTGCAACAATCTTCTTTCTGAACCAAGAGTCTTCTTTCTTGGTGATCATCCATTTCAGTCCAACAAGGTGACTGATTTGAGCTCTTGGAAGATCTTCTTCAGAAATGAAGCATTCTCTATCCTCTGAGTCAGTATACATATATCCAGAAGTTGGATATATGACACTCTTTTGATCCTGAAAGACAAGGTTAGGAGGAAGAGGATACTTTCTAAGATACTTGTATGTATGAAGGCATTCTGGTCTGTTATTTGAGTAAGCCTCAGTCATAACACTGAGGGTTCTGTACTCTATTTCATGAAGTAAATCCTTCTCATAACATACTGCAGCTACTGCACAGATCTCATCCAAGACTATTTGATCATAAGTTGATTTCTTTGGAAGCTCTTTGATCAGTCTTGTGATCTTCACCCAGTCTTGAAGACCAATTCTTTGAATATCATGAATAAATATCTTCATGGGGGGACTGGTTAAGCCAGTACAAGTGATAGTAATTCTTCCTTCTTTGAGCTTCACTTTTACTTTATTAACATCCAGATTTAACCAATGTATCCCCCTTACATTTTGAAATGTTTTGGTCCTCAAGAACTCCTTTCTTTGTTCCTTATACTGAGTCCTAGCAGCAACCATATTCCAATAATGTTGAATATGGTCTGGACCCTTTCTTGAGATTCTATGTGAAGGACCAGGAGTATCAGTATCTGGGTCAGATTCTGGTTCAGTTTTGACTCCCAACTCTTGCTCATATAAAAATCTTTCTTGTTCTGCCCAGAGTTGTTGAGGAGTCAGTCTTGGAGCCTGCTCGGTATCACTGTCCCTTGTAAGAACAGGTCTTCTTTGTCTTGTTACCAGAGGAGCAGATTCTTCACTTGATTCAGAAGAAGTGAGAACAGCATTGATAGGTCTTCTTGATAAGGAACTCCTTCTTCTAATTACCAGATTTTCTGGTTCTTCATCATCCGAGGATGATGATGAAGAACTTTCTTGTTCTACCAGATTTAGTGCATAGTTTACTAAATCTGGTTCTTCATCTTCATCATTAGCAATAGGCCAGATGAAAGGCCTATAGACCACAATTTGTAAATTATTCTCTTCAAGAGCAGGTGGCTCAGAATAAGTTTGCTGTGGTTGGTCAGTATGAGTCTCCCCCTGAGCAGATGGCTCAAGTGGGTCTTGAACTTGTAATGCTGACCTTGTTCTTTGTCTTCTTCTCTCATACTGAATGCGAAATGGCTCAGTATGAGGGCTTTGCTGATGTTGCTGTTGTGGAGGTTGATCTTCATTCAAACTTCTTCTTTTCTCCCCCTGAGCAGAAGGCTCAGTTTGATCAACCTCAGTATCTCTTTGTCTCTTCTCCCCCCTTTTGTTATCATTTGATGAGGAGGGAAGAGGATCAGTATCACCACCCATGTCCCCTGCAGGTTGTTCAAGAGTAGGGGAGGGCATGGGCTCAGTTGCAGCATCAGTATCACCAGCACCTCCTTCTCCTTCTCCTTCTTCATTGTGGTCACCATGTGAGAATGGTGGAGTTTGTGGAGGCTGCTGTGGTTGTTGAAATAGTGAGACTGACTGTTTGATAGAGTCAATATCACCACTCATCTTGTCCATTCTGGCTAGTATTGTATGTTGAGTTTGTTGGATGGCCAGAATGTGCTGCATGATTGCTTGCAGAGTCACTTGGTCTGCTGCAGCCTGAGATTCCTGAATGCCCTGCACAGATGGTGCTAAAGAAACAAAAATATAAAACTGGTTAGAAAGAAAGGTTTATCAAATAGAATTGTGGTGTTGTTTAATTCTACAATCATATAAACAGAGTTTGTGAAGTCTGTATTTCATCTGGTATAGGATGAAATATTGTGGACTTGGGCATAGCATGTGTAAGAAGATTTTAGTAAAGGTGAGTGTGAAAATTTCAGTAGCTCAGTATCGGATAAGTCACATTTACTAAAAGGTTTGGGTTTGGGAATTCGAAGCCTGGGATGTGCTTCTTGTTATTTTCAATGTTTATCACTCGGTATTAGAGTGATAACAGAAATGTGGCTAAACCCCATGGAAAATTTTTTGGATTTTGTGGCTTAAGGGTTTGGGATCATTTCTTGAATGATGCTACCCAACTCAAAAATAAGTTGGACATTATTCAAGCAGCACCAGTGGGTGTCAGTATGACATCAACCACCATTGTCTCTTTAAATGTTAAGACAACTGTAGACTGACAATGATCAATTTAGTGTGCTCAGTATATGAATTTTGCAGAGCAGCAGTGGGCTAGCTATGTTGGCCATAAAAGGATATATATTTGAAAGATCGTTTGAGACTTTGGTCTGTATTGATTTGGTACTGGCCAATACTTAGTCTCTATTTGGGAATGAAATATATATATAGAAGTTTAAGGGCTTTTTAGAAATTCATACCTGAGACTCTGTCAGATTCCCTTCGAGCATCTGCAGAGGTCGGTGCAGGATCATGTGTTTGTTGATATGCAGCACCAACATCTTCAATACCGACCTCTCTGTCATGTTGAGCACCTTCCAGTGTAGTTTGTGCATATTGAATCTCCACATCAAGAGGAACATGAGGTTCCTCAATTGGTTGAGCAGTTGGAGCTAGTTCTGGACCTGGAAGGTCAGCGGTGGCTGCAACTAGACTTTGGGCTTGAAGAGATGCAGTTAATGATGGAACATTTGCAGGCTGCACCTCCTCAGATGATAAGTTTCCCATAATAACAGGGGAAAGATGTCTTCTTCTTCTTTGGAGGACCAGTGGTGTGTCTTCTGAGGACTCAGTTTCAAAATCTGCTTCAATATGAGGAGCAGCAGGATCCTGTGCAGGTGGAGAGATATGTTGTTGAGTTGGTTCTTGAACTTGTGGAACATCCTGCATCTCAATATCGGGACCGGCCTGTGCTCCATTTCCACTATTATCATTATTATCATCATCATCATCATTGTCTGACTCAGTATCAGACATGTCTTCTGCATCATCGATGTGTTCTTGAACAATGGCCCACATATAAGGACTTAGAAGAGGCTCTCCTTCTCTTGGCCTGTAAAAGAAAATCTTCTCACTAAGAGGAGGAAGATCAACTCTTGGACTGTGAAATTCATCATAAATGTGTGTGGGCATTGATTGTTGAAAGATGAGTGATAGAAATCTGCAGAAAGGGACAGTGCATTCCCTTGTGTTTGCCCGAACCAGAGTAGCTAATTCATTGAAAATTAGCCGAGCATAATCAATATTTCTTCCATAGTACAGAGCATGTACTATTTGCATCCCAAATTCGTTTATTTGGTCCAAAGCACCCGTCTTGTGAGTCATGCACCGAATTATTGTTGTAATGAGAATACCCCACATAGGACCAAATTTGTTTCTTTTGATGATTCCTGTTGTTCCTCTGCGACCCAAAAATGGCAGTACCGAGCGTGCCTCTAATCTATCAACAAATGGGTCATACTGAGCTTGTGCTGGAAGCCTCAGTGTTTCACGAATAATTGCAGTAGAGACAAAAGCTCTTCTTTGATCCCTAATTACCCATCCAGCAATCATATCTGGAGAATCGAGTGTGGCAGAGTACCAAAACTCACATAACATTTCTGGGTAAATTGCTCGAGGAGATAGGGTCAGTGCACGAGCAATTGGGCAATGCTTCATAAAGGTCACAATATTCGTGAATTCTTGGCATACCCAGGCTTGAGGAATAGTGAAATTTGCTGTGATGTTGTTCCTCGCAAACCTGGGTACTTCATTATTTCGAAATTGGATTTCCGATTCAACGTCTGGAGCAACAAAAGTATAATTCGCCATCTGTGATTTTGATTTGAAAAAGTTTGCTTGCTAAGAGAAAGTGAAATCATTAATCGCAGAGAGAATTGAAAATGAAAGAAAGAAATAACAGTTAAAAAATTTGAAGTAAAAATAAACGGTTATTTATAGGAAATTTGAAAGATAATTAAGGTATTGGGAAGTAAAAACGGCTGATTTGACTGCCTTATCCTCTGCCAACGGTAACTTTCTTAATAAGAAAGGTTACCGTTTAAGCAGTATAAGGATTAAGCTCAGTTTGAGCGCCGTAATACCCCAATACTGAGTAAAAAAAAATTAATTTTTTAAAAATTTTAAAAAATATAAAAACAATTAATTTACTCTTGAAATTAATAAAAAAAATAAAAATTTTAAATTTTGATGATAACATACTAGTGATACTGAGTGGTCAGTATCAACAGGAGTGATACTGAGCGCTCAGTTTTAAAGAAATTTAAGAAAGATTAAGGATTCAACATACCTAATTGCCCTAGTAAATACATAAACCTTTCCTCAGGAAGAGGTTTAGTAAACAAATCGGCCAATTGTTCATTTGTTGGTACATAATCTACTTCAACCTTACCTTTTTCCACATTATCTCGAATAAAGTGGTGTCTGATATCAATGTGCTTGGTTTTGGAGTGATAGACTGGGTTCTCTGTGATAGCAATAGCACTCTTGTTATCACAATGAATAGGAGTCTTATAAAAGTTGAACCCATAGTCTAAGAGTTGATACTGCATCCATAATAATTGAGCACAACAACTTCCTGCAGCAACATATTCTGCTTCTGCTGTGGAAGTTGCTACCGAATTTTGTTTCTTGGATGACCAGCCAACTAGTCTTCCACCTAGGAATTGACATCCTCCACTTGTGCTCTTTCTGTCCAATCTACAACCTGCAAAATCTGCATCTGTGTACCCTTCAAGGTCAAAGTTTGAGTCTTTGGGATACCAAAGACCCAGGTTAGGAGTACCTGTAAGATATATAAAGATGCGCTTAACTGCTTTCATGTGTGATTCTTTAGGATCAGCCTGATACCGAGCACACAAACATGTGGCAAACATGATATCAGGCCTACTAGCAGTTAAGTAAAGTAAGGAACCAATCATACCTCGGTATGTGGATTGACATACTGGTTTACCAGTTTCATCCTTACTTATCTTATCCTGAGTGCCCATAGGAGTGTGCATGGAAGATAAATTTTCAAATTTGTATTTCTTTAACATGTCATGCACATACTTACTTTGATTTATAAAAGTGCCATCAGGCTTTTGTTCAACTTGTAAACCAAGAAAGTAAGTAAGTTCTCCCATCATACTCATCTGATACTGAGTTGACATTATCTTAGCAAACCAGTCACACATTAACTTGTCAGTGGAACCAAAGATAATATCATCTACATATATCTGAATGAGTAAGATGTCAGAACCTTTCCTTTTTGAAAATAACGTTTTATCAATTTTACCTCTTGTAAACTTATTTTCAATAAGATACTCAGACAAGGTGTCATACCAGGCTCTTGGAGCTTGTTTGAGCCCATATAGAGCTTTATCAAGCTTGAAAACATAATGAGGAAATTTGGGATCAACAAAACCTGGAGGTTGTTTAACATAAACTTCTTCTTGTAGTTTTCCATTTAGAAAAGCACTTTTGACATCCATCTGATAAACTTTGAAATTCTTAAAGGCTGCATATGCAAGATACAACCTAATAGCTTCAATTCTTGCAACTGGTGCAAAAGTTTCATCATAGTCAATGTCTTCTTCTTGCCTGTAACCTTGAGCAACTAACCTTGCTTTGTTTCTGATGACAACACCATCCTTGTCCATCTTGTTTCTGAACACCCACTTAGTACCAATAATAGTTTTGCCAGAAGGAGGTGGTACTAAGTTCCAAACTTTGTTTCTTTCAAACTCTGTGAGCTCTTCTTGCATAGCCTCTACCCAATCTTCATCTAATAAAGCTTCATCAGCTTTCTTTGGTTCAATGGTAGATAGAAAACTTGAGAAGAAACAAAAGTTTGCAGTTGCTTGGGTTGGAAATTCTAATTTTCTTCTTGTTTGGACACCTTCTTCAATAGGACCAATAATGTTTGAGTGTGGATGGTCTCTGTGTTCCCTTAAATTGTTTCCTAAGGGAGCATTTGAAATAGGATCAACAATATCTTGTTGATTTGGTGTGTTGTCTGTCTGATACTGAGTGGAATTCTGATCAGTATTAGACAGTGCAGGTTGTTGTTCATCTTCATTTTGCAGAGTTGATGTGGATTCTTGTGAAGTTTTGGATGTTTCACCTTCTTCATAAATAGAGTGGTTCAGATCATTAGTTGGAAACTCAGTATGGAGGTCCTCTGTTATGGGAACCTCAGTATTAGTCTCATTTGAGTGATACTGAGTTTGAACTTGATCAGTTTCATTAAATTTATTAGGAATAAAGTGTGGATGAAACTTAGGCTGTTCAGCAATGGAGTCTGGATTGCATAGAATATCTATGCCACTTATGTCTTCACTTGCTGAGGTAGAATGCTCATTCTGATCTTCATCGAATGTGACATGAATGGATTCTACAATCATCTTGGTTGAGATGATATACACTCTGAAAGCTTTAGAGTGTGGAGAGTAGCCCATGAACACACCTTCATTTGCTTTGGGAGCAAATTTATTGAGATTTTGTTTTGTACTGAGTACAAAGCATTTACTCCCAAAGATGTGGAAATATTCCACATTAGGAATCTTGCCATTGTATAACTCATATGGAGTCTTCAGATGTCTTTGGACTATTGTGGCTCTATTTTGAGTGAAGTTTGCACAGTTTACAGCTTCAGCCCAGAAACTCAGTGCCAGTCCAGCATGGCATAATAAAGTTCTTGCAGCTTCAATCAGTGTTCTGTTCTTTCTTTCTACAACACCATTTTGTTGTGGTGTGTAGGGTGCAGAGAAGTTTTGAATGATTCCTTTTTCTTCACAGAAATCTGCTAATACTGAGTTCTTAAACTCAGTACCATGGTCACTTCTAAGTTGCTTGACCTTGTTGCCTTTTTGAAGTTCCTCTCTTTTTATAAAGGCAATGATTTATGTTGTTGCATCTGACTTAGTCTTGAGGAAGATGACCCAAGTGTATCTTGAGAATTCATCAACTAAGACTAGAGTATAGATCTTTTTGGCCAAAGATGGTGTGCTGATGGGGCCAAAAAGATCCATATGTATCATAGTAAGAGGTTCATTGATGGAATGATTGACTTTAGATTTGAATGAACTCTTCTTCTGCTTGCCCATTTCACATGATGAGCATAACTTATCTTTTGAATAAGTAATTGTGGGCAGCCCTCTCACCAGTTTCTTCATACTGAGCTCGTTGATATTTCTAAAGTTGATGTGAGAGAGTTTCTTGTGCCATAGCCAATGCAATTCTGGCTTGACTTTAGAAAGCAGGCATACTCGAATAGTTGGGTCTATTTCAGATAGGTTGACCACATATACATCCTTTTCTCTTCTAGCAATGAGTACAGGCTGCCCTTTATCATTGTAGATGATGCCTGCAACCTTCTTGAATCGAGCTTCATTGTCATCATCACACATCTGACTGATACTGAGCAGATTGTGTTTAAGACCCTCTACATAGGCAACTCTTTTAAAAGTTATGTTGCCTGCCTTGATCACACCATAACCTCTTGTCTTTCCCACCGAGTCATCTCCAAACTTGACAGAAGGACCCTTCTCTGGAGTATAATTGAGAAGGTATTCCATACTGCCTGTCATGTGTCTTGAGCAGCCACTATCTAAGTACCACTTTCTGTCACCCTGCACAAGACACAAAATAAGAGTTAGTTCTTTTTAGGAACCCATTTTTGAATGGGACCTTTGGTGGGATAAAAACAATTTGACTTGATCTCTTTATGTGGAGAGGTCGGTATCACTTCAGGGGTAACTTTAGAAGTTTTCTTTGGTGATACTGACTTAGTTTCTCTCCTTTTCTTTGGTACTGAGTACCTAGGACTTGAGAGATCAGTCCAGCATTCATCTCCCTTATGACCAGTATGATGACATCTATAACATTTTCTAGGTCTATTTCTAAACATATTTTCATATGGTATTTTAGAAAAATGTTTCACTTTTGGTAGGTCAGTATGAACGAGTTTTGCAAATTGTTTACTTAAAGATTTGACCTGATCACCAAGTGTTTTTAAAATGTTAATTTTGTTATTTCTAATAGATGTATTAACATTGTTTTTAACTGGTTTAGGAGATGGAGGATCTGGTTGCTTATTTTTATTTGGCAGAGAAGTCTTTCTAATATTATTAGTGGTAGACTTCTTGTCTTTGCCAACCAAAGACCTAGTTGAAGTTGTCTTTTGTTTATCATGTTTTGAAGGAACAACTTTAACAGGTTCTTTAGATGTCTCAGTATATAATGTTTCTGTTCCTGCAACTTCTGTATTTGATGAAACATGTGAGATAGAAGTTGTCTTATTATCATTATATAATTCAAAAGTTGTTGTATTAAATAATAATTCAAAAGGTGGAACAGCAGAAGTGTCATACTGAACTATTGGTAGCTCGGTATCAGAAATTTCTGTTATTTGAAATTCAATACTGAGTTCTTGTAGCTCAGTATAGCACTTTGAGCAGATGGAAGGACCAATAGGTTTTTCTAAAATTTCATTTTCTTCATCATCTGACTCAGTTTGACATCCAACTTCACATAAAGTTTTAGCTTTTACAAAATTAATAGGGTTCGTAGTAGAAAACTCTTCAAATAAATCAGCAAAATTGTTCCTGTTTTTAAATTGAGGATCAACACCAAGTGCAGCCCTCACATTTTCTGGAAATTGTTCATTTAAACATTTATTTAATTTTATTGAAGCATTTCCCCAAGATTTACACTGTTTTTCAAATTTCTCTTTTTCAAGTTTGTGTAAATGAGCTTTATCAGCTAATCTTTGGTTAATGTCTTTTAAATCTGAAAAATTTAGTTCTAAATCTTTATATTTTGCTAATTTATCCAAGTTTTCATTATTTGCTCTTTCAAGTTCTTTAATTGTTAATTTTAAAGCTTTTTCTTTTTGTACAGAAGTTTTAATATCAACAAGCATATACTCAAAAATCTTGGTTTTTTCATTCACTGAATAAGTTTGAAAGGAACTTACCTTGTACAACTGAGTGCCCAATCAGTATGAACACTCATCCTCTCAGCCTCTTTGATGTCCTTTTCAAAGGAACTCTTCAAATCATCTTCAGTGAAAGCCATAAAGGCTTTATTCTCAATCTCTTCTTCATCATCACTTAACTCTTCATCCATCCAGGCTTCTGAGTAAAGTGCTTGATGAGGTGCTCCATTTCCTTCTGCCCTCTTTCCCTTGCTCCAATTCTTTAGCTTGACATATTTGTCTCTATATCTTTTTGCTCGGTATGCAATCTTGTCATTTTGGTCAGTCTCAGAAGACTTGGTATGACAATTTGCAGCAATATGTCCAGGCTTTCCACACCTATAGCACAGACCTGATCTTGGGTCAGTATTAGAAGAGCTAACACCAAGCCTCTTCTTCTTCAACTGATCCAGCTTCATAGACATGAGAGCCATTTGAGTTTCAAGCTCTTCTGCCTCAGCATCAGCAAGATCAACTTCTGGTTCATCTGGCTCAGTCACAGTGTAAGCCTGTTGCACAACTAGAGCCATGCCAGTGGAAGACTTGTCAGTTTTCTTCCAGTTGATCAGTCTTGCAGCATTATTCTCCTCATGATTCAGCATTAGACCATACAAAGTTTGAAGAGTGTATGACTCAATGTTGTTAGCAGCATTGACAGAGTTTGTCATGTCAAGAAATTGTTGAGGAAGACTATCCAGGAACTTTTGAACAAGCTCTCCTTCCTCTTTCACAATGCCTACACTGATTAAATCATGGATAACAGTGTTGAACCTGTTATAGAGAGTGGTGATGTCTTCATTTGGAGTTGAAAAGAAATTTTCATATTTCCTTCTCATGTTGCTTTTTCTTTGCAACTTCACCTTTGCTGTACCTTCATAGGTGACTGATAGGCTATCCCACATAGCCTTTGCTGTTGGCAATTTCATAATTGCATTAAGTATCTCTTTGGTAACAGCATTACCAATCACCCCTTTAGCTCTGGAGTCTAAAGCATACAACTGACGGTCAGTATCAGTCCAGTTGTGCTTTAGTTTAGGTACAGATCTTATGCCCTCAGGAGCATCATCAGTAGCAGCAACAGGTTCCACAGTTTGTGGAATGATGGGACCATCATTTAGCACAGTGAGCATCTCATGGTGAATAGATTCAAGATACCACTGAGCTTTGAGCTTCCATTGATGGAAGTCTTTTCCATCAAAGATGGGTACTCCCTTTCCAGACATAATTGGTGCAACAATTGTAGACATTTTGGATTTTTGAGTGTTGGAGGGATAGATGTAGGAAATGGCTGCCAGGGTTATAGATCGACTAAATAAGAGATTATTTAGCCTGCTCTGATACCAGTTGTTAGGTCACAACACCCCTGGTTTGTTAGTTAATGAGTAGGTTGATTTATACAAAAGACAATTAAAGTGTAAAACACAATATTAGAGTCGGTGTACAAATCCACTAAGTGTGGTATGCTGCGGAAAAGCAATACCACTTATCAATTACAAGTATGTGAAAGTGTAAAGTAAATTGGTGAGTACTCCTTTGCAAGATGATCTCTATTTATAATGTTATAGAGATCTTACATAATGAGCAAAGAAGTAACCGAAGGACTAAGTACGGAAAATGACTAAGATCAAGGGATTTGATCTTAGTCCGTTACTATACTGAGTATCACTCAGTCCTTCTACTCAGTCCTTGTACTCAGTATCACTATCTGATACTGAGTACTGATACTGAGTTCCAATACTGATCACTCAGTATCAGACCTAAACTTAGCTATATTATTCTACATATAAATCAAAGCTAGTCTAGGTTGTTTTGTTATCTTAAGATCTACAGGGGCAAGGCTTTTTGCCTTAACATTAATTATTATTTTAGTAGATTTATTAAGACTAGTTCTTTAAACCTAGAAGTCTAGACAAAGTTTATTGTCTATAAGGTTTAAATTAAAAAGTTTAAATAAATATTTTAGGGTTATAATCTATCTTAGAATTTAAACAAAGTTTATTGTTTAAATAGGATTGATTAGAATTAATTTTTGATAAATAATGTTTTTGATCAAGAAAGTCAAAACCCTAGTTTTGATTGATCAAGAACAAGATTAGTGTTTAATTTAATTAATAAGGATTAAAAGAAGTGTTAATTTTTAAGTTCTAAAATTAACAAGATGTATTTATATGTATATATATAATTTTTCGGATTTTAAATATTTAAAAAGATAAAATGAAATTTTAATAGATAAAGTAGTTTATACGTATTTTAATTAGATTAAGTTAAAATACATACGTATAAATTAGATGTAATATTCTTATTAGAATGTTACAAGTTTATTTTAAAAATAATTATATGTATATATTAAATACAAGATTAAATGGAAAAATTAAAAGGAATAATGTTATTTTGATCTTAAAGGTTAATAATATAACTAGTTATTGTATAAGTTGAATATATAATTGAAACTAGAGAGTACAAAGTTATAATTTCATTAAAACTAGAATTTGTACAAGTTAAGATTATATGATGAACTAGAAATATACAAAGTTATATATTATTATAAGGTGTATAAAGTGTTATGGATTTCAAGTCGGGAATAGAGCTGTGGTAAGCAATATAGATCGCCCCTGACTCGGTTTATACTAGATTAATGATCAAGGTTAAATAACAAGATAACTTTAGAACCTATATTTAACTAGTTCAAGTTAAATGTAAGAAAGGTTTAAACAAACTAAGAATTATTATATATAGTCTTTATATAATAAGATTATTAGTTTCATCAAGTATAAACCGGTGATTGTGCTTGCTTAAGTTCCATCATGGTTGTTGGAGCTAGTGGGAGCTATACAAGAAAATCACAACGTTTATAAGTGTGTCGCTAAGACATAAGCTTTTGGTCGAATCTAATAAGTCCAAACAAATGTTTAATATCATTATTAGACATATGAAAAACTAGGTGTGTTAAACTAGTTTTATGATTCAAGTTTATGAGTCGTAAAAAGGAATTGAAGGTTTAACAGAAGTGTTTAAGTTTTTCAAGAAAGATAAAACGAGTAAGTTTTATTCTAGATAAGGTTTTCCACAAAACCTAGTAAAACGTTTTGTACACCTCATTTTAGGTATACATATAAGTCGCGCAATTCTTGAAACTACAAGTTTTAAAAAAAGTTCTTAAGATTTAAAAAGGTGTTTTGTAGAATTCTTGAATTCACAAGTCACACATTTTAAACAAGGATTAAGATTGGAATAAAGATTTAAGTTTAGTTCAAGACTTAAACAAACCCAAGAAAATCTTAGATCTAAGTACTATCCACCTAATGGAACACCTCACTTGTTCAACGATATTCATATTGTAAGGATAAAGAACATTAGATATGGATTCAAATCATTGCGAGTGTTAGGGTGCGTAAGGTTCTGTGATAATCGGGAGTCCCGGCGCAGAACATCGCACTGTCTTAGATGGTCTGATCTACTTTGGTGATAATCGGGAGTCCCGGTCCAAAAAGTACTTGAGTAGAATAAACTGTTGGAATATGTTTCACGCGTATAACATATAGTTATATGGCTAGTTGTTTGTGAGCCTAAAGGGTCACACACTAAAACACCTAACACCATAAGATATGTAGTGTAATTAGGGTAATTACATTACATATTAATATAAGTTACATGCTTGTATATATTAAAGTTTAATATTAATTGTTAACATTAGAACTTTATTGTGAGCAAACTAGAAGGAACAAAAGATAGGGACTAGAGTGTTAATAATCATAATTGATTATGGGAAGTCAATAAAAGGGAATCATGGGCAAGATAAATCTCACCCCTTTGGAACTCTATACGGCCGCCCACCCATACACACTCTCTAGCCTTTTGCTTCCATTTGCTTGAAGATTTGGACTAGCATCCCTTGGTGTTCTTGCACAAGTGTTGTGTGTACTAGCTTTGGAGGAACTCCCCGTTGGTGTTCTTGGTTTCGATCGATCATCGTCATCATCCGATTCATATTATACAAAGGCTTCTAGGGTATGATTTATTCATCGTAACTCTTTGTATTTATCTTTAGTTTAATTGTATGATTGATATCAAGATCCGTTCATTGGTGATTAAACTATTTTCCGCTGCGTTTTGTTACTTGTAATAACCGAAACCGCAAGTAGTTGCTAAGGGCCAAGGCAAGGGAAGGCAAGTTTACAAGCCCAAGCCAAAGGTTCCCCCACCTACTCATAAGGAGCATCCTGCTAAGAATCTTGCTTGCCATCACTGCGGTGAAACAGGCCATTGGAGGAGGAATTGTCCTGCCTACCTGGCGGAGTTGATGAAGAACAAAGCTTGCAAGGCTAGCACATCAGGTATCTTCACAATAGAACTATATGCTTTCCCTAAGAAATCATGGGTATATGACACTGGTTGTGGTACTCACATTTGTAATACCATGCAGGGTCTAAGGGGAAGTAGAAAGCTAAAACCATGGAGCTTTGGACTTGTACATAGGCAATGGAATGCATGCATCGGTCGAAGCTATAGGAAGCTATGATTTAATCCTTCCAAGTGGTTTAATTATTGTACTAGACAATTGTCACTATGCGCCTAGTATTACTAGGGGTATAGTATCGCTTTCATGTTTGTGGAATAATGGTTTTATTCACTCTTTTACGGATTATGGTATTTCAGTTTCAAAGGATAATGTATTCTATTTTAATGCTATTCCTTGTGATGGTATTTTTGAGATTGACATGCATAATCGTATCACAAACAGTAGTTCTATTTACACATGTAACAATAAGAAATCCAAGAAGAATTTGGATTCTACTTACCTATGGCATTGTCGTCTTTGCCATGTTAACAAGAAACGCGTTTTATAATTACAAAACGATGGGCTTATAAAATCAAATGATTCTGAATCATTTGATAAATGTGTTTCTTGTATATCTGGTAAAATGGCGCGCAAACCTTTCTCCCATGTAGGCGAAAGGGCCAATGATCTACTTGGACTCATACATACCGATGTATGTGGCCCTTTTAGAACTAGAACTAGGGAATGTGCTACCTACTTCATTACTTTCACTGACGATTTTAGTCGTTATGGTTATGTTTACTTGATTAAACATAAACATGAAACCTTTGAAACGTTCAAAGCTTTCCAAAATGAAGTAGAAAATCAACTCGGCAAGAAGATAAAAGCTCCCCGTTCTGATAGAGGAGGAGAGTACATGAGCCATGAGTTTCAAGACCATCTAAAGAATTGTGGGATTGTCTCACAATTCACTCCCCCTTATACACCACAGCATAATGGTGTATCAGAGAGGAGAAATCGCACCTTGCTTGACATGGTGCGATCGATGATGAGTCCTACCACTCTGCCTCTATCCTTTTGGGGTTATGCACTCAAGTCGGCTGCTCGCATACTGAATATGGTGCGATCGATGATGAGTCCTACCACTCTGCCTCTATCCTTTGAGGCTGGAGACTTGAGGCTTGCCTTGAGCCTTGAGCCTTGAGCATTGACCTTGAGCCTTGAGCCTTGATCCTTGATCCTTGAGCCTTGAGCCTTAAACCCTAAGCCTTGAGCCTTGAGGCTGGAGCCTTGAGCCTTGAGCCTTGAGCCTTGATACCTGAGCCTCGAGACTTAAGCCTTGAGCCTTGAGCCTTGTGACTTGACTCTTGAGACTTGAGTCGTGACCCATGAACCTTGAGCCTTGAACCTCTAGCCTTGAGCCTTGACCCTCAAGCCTCGAGCCTTGAGCCTTGAACCTTGAGCCTTGAGCCTTGAGCCTTGAGTCTTGAGCCTTTAGCCTTGAGCCTTCACACTTGAGCCTTGATCCTTGAGCCTTGAGCCTTGAGGCTTGAGCCTTGAGCCTGGAGCCTTGAGCCTTGAGCCTTGAGCCTTGAGCCTTGAGCCATGAGCCTTGAGCCTTGAGCCTTGAGCCTAGAGCCTAGAGCCTTGAGCCTTGATCCTTGAGCCTTGATCCTTGAGCCTCTAGCCTTCTTGATCCTCTAGCCTTGAGCATTGTGCCTTAAGCCTTTAGCCTTATGCCTGGAGCCTTGACCCTCGAGCCTCGAGCATCGAGCCTTGAACCTTGAGCCTTAAGGCCTGAGCCTTGAGTCTTGAGCCTTGAGCGTTGAGCGTTGAGCCTTGAGCCTTGAGCCTTGAGCGTTGAGCCTTCTACCTTGAGCCTTGAGCCTGGAGCCTTGAACCTTGAGCCTTGAGCCTTGAGCCTTGAGCCTTGAACCTTGAGCCTTGAACCTTGAGCCTTGAGCCTTGAGCCTTGACACTTGAGCCTTATGAAGTATTTATGTGCACAGTTAGTCAACCTATGATGATACATCCATGGCTACAAAACACTTAAGGGTCACACCGGTGAGTGCATGTAATACGAGCAAGATAAGCAATGATACTACGAAGAGGAATGATTCATAATAGTCATTATGAATCAGTTAAGTGTTAAGTTAAGTTTAACTTATTACTAGATTAGTTCAACTAACGAATTAATACAAGTATTTGTACATTTACTAGTTGAGTAAATATACAATGTGTTAATTATGGATTATCCATGATATGATATAAAGCTATTAAATCATATAGTAAATTGGATAATATTGTTGTATAAATTATATAAAGGTTATTATATAATTAATTAATAAAAGTATAAATACAAGTATATAATTCGTGTATATGGGTACCGAATTATTAGTGTTTTAATACTAGACATTTAATAGTTAAGTGCAACAATAATAAACTAGTTAAACTATAAGGGGTGGAAGTGTTAAAAGGAAGTTTAATTAAAGATCTAATATTAATTAAACTAGAGGGTACTAAGCGCAACTTATTTATCTATAAATAAGAGGATTAGGGTAACCCTAAAACCCCTTACACCGTCACACGAATCCCTTGCCCCCTCCTCCCCTTCGATCGGCCGAACCAAGAACACTACTCTTTGTGTTCTTCGTTCTTTGTGTTCTTCGTTATCTTCATAGTTCTTGAAGATCAAGTTCATTGCTTAGATCAACTAGAAGATCGCTCGATTTGTTCATCATCAGTGGATCTATCTTAAGCATTAACTAAGGTATGTTTTGGGAAACCCTTTTCCCTCTCCCCTCTTGTTCGACCGAAACCAACCAAGAACCCTAGGGTTCTTGGTAGCCGTCGAATACACACAAGTGTGTGTGTGTGTGTGTGTGTGTGTGTTCGGGTTTTTCGTACAAGGTTTCTTTCATTGTTAATCTAATCTAGATTTCCAAGATCCCAATCCTTTAGGGTTTAAGAATTAAGTTTAATCCCACTTCCGCTTCTAGGGATTAAATTAGCAAGATGGTTTAACCGGTCAAGAACAAGTTCATGTTCTTGGTCAGTGTGGTTCGAACCAAGTGATCTAGATTAACAAAGTTTGTTTGTTTATTTTTATTAAAGTTTTTTTTGTTCCATCTTTTTTTTCTTCTTCTTAATGAACGAAAAAGGGTAAGAACCCTAGGACCAAGTACGTTAAACTAGTTAAGTTTGATTGGTCAAAAGTATTTTAGAAAACCCTAGAAATTTCGTGAATGGGCAAAGAACCCTAGGATCAAGTATGCTAAACAAGATTTGTTTAATTGATCAAAAGGCTTCTTTTCCCTAACCCAAGTATTTCCGAAAATTGTGAAGAACCCTAGGATCAAGATTGTCAAAAATTTTGATCAAGAGGATTCTTTCCTTAATTCCATGATCTTCAAAATCTAGGATCAAGTATGTTAAACCATGTTTTGGTTTAATTGATCAAAAATGATTCTTTCCTTTTTTAAGATTTCGTGATTATGGAGGTTCCTTGGACACCAAGTTTGTTAAACTAGCTTAGTTTAATTGGTGGAAAAAGTTTCCAAAACTTTAACGGAATTTTCGAAAAAACCCAAGATATCTAGGACCAAGAACATTAAACTAGTTTGAGTTTAATTGTTCAAAAGGATTAATTAGGATAATAATCTAAAACCTAAATAATTAAACAAGTTTATGTTTAATAGGTTTAATTATTATTTTAGTAGATTTATTAAGACTAGTTCTTTAAACCTAGAAATCTAGACAAAGTTTATTGTCTATAAGGTTTAAATTAAAAAGTTTAAATAAATATTTTAGGGTTATAATCTATCTTAGAATTTAAACAAAGTTTATTGTTTAAATAGGATTGATTAGAATTAATTTTTGATAAATAATGTTTTTGATCAAGAAAGTCAAAACCCTAGTTTTGATTGACCAAGAACAAGATTAGTGTTTAATTTAATTAATAAGGATTAAAAGAAGTGTAAATTTTTAAGTTCTAAAATTAACAAGATGTATTTATATGTATATATATAATTTTTCGGATTTTATATATTTAAAAAGATAAAATGAAATTTTAATAGATAAAGTAGTTTATACGTATTTTAATTAGATTAAGTTAAAATACATACGTATAAATTAGATGTAATATTCTTATTAGAATGTTACAAGTTTATTTTAAAAATAATTATATGTATATATTAAATACAAGATTAAATGGAAAAATTAAAAGGAATAATGTTATTTTGATCTTAAAGGTTAATAATATAACTAGTTATTGTATAAGTTGAATATATAATTGAAACTAGAGAGTACAAAGTTATAATTTCATTAAAACTAGAATTTGTACAAGTTAAGATTATATGATGAACTAGAAATATACAAAGTTATATATTATTATAAGGTGTATAAAGTGTTATGGATTTCAAGTCGGGAATAGAGCTGTGGTAAGCAATATAGATCGCCCCTGACTCGGTTTATACTAGATTAATGATCAAGGTTAAATAACAAGATAACTTTAGAACCTATATTTAACTAGTTCAAGTTAAATGTAAGAAAGGTTTAAACAAACTAAGAATTATTATATATAGTCTTTTTATAATAAGATTATTAGTTTCATCAAGTATAAACCGGTGATTGTGCTTGCTTAAGTTCCATCATGGTTGTTGGAGCTAGTGGGAGCTATACAAGAAAATCACAACGTTTATAAGTGTGTCGCTAAGACATAAGCTTTTGGTCGAATCTAATAAGTCCAAACAAATGTTTAATATCATTATTAGACATATGAAAAACTAGGTGTGTTAAACTAGTTTTATGATTCAAGTTTATGAGTCGTAAAAAGGAATTGAAGGTTTAACAGAAGTGTTTAAGTTTTTCAAGAAAGATAAAACGAGTAAGTTTTATTCTAGATAAGGTTTTCCACAAAACCTAGTAAAACGTTTTGTACACCTCATTTTAGGTATACATATAAGTCGCGCAATTCTTGAAACTACAAGTTTTAAAAAAAGTTCTTAAGATTTAAAAAGGTGTTTTGTAGAATTCTTGAATTCACAAGTCACACATTTTAAACAAGGATTAAGATTGGAATAAAGATTTAAGTTTAGTTCAAGACTTAAACAAACCCAAGAAAATCTTAGATCTAAGTACTATCCACCTAATGGAACACCTCACTTGTTCAACGATATTCATATTGTAAGGATAAAGAACATTAGATATGGATTCAAATCATTGCGAGTGTTAGGGTGCGTAAGGTTCTGTGATAATCGGGAGTCCCGGCGCAGAACATCGCACTGTCTTAGATGGTCTGATCTACTTTGGTGATAATCGGGAGTCCCGGTCCAAAAAGTACTTCAGTAGAATAAACTGTTGGAATATGTTTCACGCGTATAACATATAGTTATATGGCTAGTTGTTTGTGAGCCTAAAGGGTCACACACTAAAACACCTAACACCATAAGATATGTAGTGTAATTAGGGTAATTACATTACATATTAATATAAGCTACATGCTTGTATATATTAAAGTTTAATATTAATTGTTAACATTAGAACTTTATTGTGAGCAAACTAGAAGGAACAAAAGATAGGGACTAGAGTGTTAATAATCATAATTGATTATGGGAAGTCAATAAAAGGGAATCATGGGCAAGATAAATCTCACCCCTTTGGAACCCTATACGGCCGCCCACCCATACACACTCTCTAGCCTTTTGCTTCCATTTGCTTGAAGATTTGGACTAGCATCCCTTGGTGTTCTTGCACAAGTGTTGTGTGTACTAGCTTTGGAGGAACTCCCCGTTGGTGTTCTTGGTTTCGATCGATCATCGTCATCATCCGATTCATATTATACAAAGGCTTCTAGGGTATGATTTATTCATCGTAACTCTTTGTATTTATCTTTAGTTTAATTGTATGATTGATATCAAGATCCGTTCATTGGTGATTAAACTATTTTCCGCTGCGTTTTGTTACTTGTAATAACCGAAACAGCAAGTAGTTGCTAAGGGCCAAGGCAAGGGAAGGCAAGTTTACAAGCCCAAGCCAAAGGTTCCCCCACCTACTCATAAGGAGCATCCTGCTAAGAATCTTGCTTGCCATCACTGCGGTGAAACAGGCCATTGGAGGAGGAATTGTCCTGCCTACCTGGCGGAGTTGATGAAGAACAAAGCTTGCAAGGCTAGCACATCAGGTATCTTCACAATAGAACTATATGCTTTCCCTAAGAAATCATGGGTATATGACACTGGTTGTGGTACTCACATTTGTAATACCATGCAGGGTCTAAGGGGAAGTAGAAAGCTAAAACCATGGAGCTTTGGACTTGTACATAGGCAATGGAATGCGTGCATCGGTCGAAGCTATAGGAAGCTATGATTTAATCCTTCCAAGTGGTTTAATTATTGTACTAGACAATTGTCACTATGCGCCTAGTATTACTAGGGGTATAGTATCGCTTTCATGTTTGTGGAATAATGGTTTTATTCACTCTTTTACGGATTATGGTATTTCAGTTTCAAAGGATAATGTATTCTATTTTAATGCTATTCCTTTTGATGGTATTTTTGAGATTGACATGCATAATCGTATCACAAACAGTAGTTCTATTTACACATGTAACAATAAGAAATCCAAGAAGAATTTGGATTCTACTTACCTATGGCATTGTCGTCTTTGCCATGTTAACAAGAAACGCGTTTTAAAATTACAAAACGATGGGCTTATAAAATCAAATGATTCTGAATCATTTGATAAATGTGTTTCTTGTATATCTGGTAAAATGGCGCGCAAACCTTTCTCCCATGTAGGCGAAAGGGCCAATGATCTACTTGGACTCATACATACCGATGTATGTGGCCCTTTTAGAACTAGAACTAGGGAATGTGCTACCTACTTCATTACTTTCACTGACGATTTTAGTCGTTATGGTTATGTTTACTTGATTAAACATAAACATGAAACCTTTGAAACGTTCAAAGCTTTCCAAAATGAAGTAGAAAATCAACTCGGTAAGAAGATAAAAGCTCCCCGTTCTGATAGAGGAGGAGAGTACATGAGCCATGAGTTTCAAGACCATCTAAAGAATTGTGGGATTGTCTCACAATTCACTCCCCCTTATACACCACAGCATAATGGTGTATCAGAGAGGAGAAATCGCACCTTGCTTGACATGGTGCGATCGATGATGAGTCCTACCACTCTGCCTCTATCCTTTTGGGGTTATGCACTCAAGTCGGCTGCTCGCATACTGAATATGGTTCCCACCAAGAAGAACCGAAAAGACACCATATGAGATATGGCATGGGAAAGTCCCTAACTTGTCTTACTTGAAGGTCTGGAGTTATGAGGCTCTCGTGAAACGAGACACACCGAACAAACTTGAACCCAGAGATGTCAAGTGCATCTTTTTAGGATACCCTGAGGAAACGATGGGTTACTATTTCTACTACCCACCTGAGCAAAAAGTAATTATTGCTCGTTATGCTGAGTTTCTTGAGAGCAATCTCATTTCACAAGAAGCAAGTGGGAGTACAATCGACTTTGATGAGATTCCAAGCGATGAAGATGCACAACCTATTGTAGATACTAGCGAACATCAAGATGAGGCTGAACATGAAACTGTTCCTGTTGCACCTCAAAATGATGAAGTCCCCGTTCGAAGGTCCGCAAGGACACCTCATGCACCTAAACGATATGGTTTCCAAATCGATGCTGAGGAGCTGAGTTTAGGGGATCATAATGAACCCCCTAACTATCGAGCTGCATTAACAGATTCTGAATCTGACAAATGGCTTGATGCTATGAACGCGGAAATGAAATCCATGAAAGATAACCAAGTATGGACTTTGGTTGATCTTACTCCTAACAGTAAGACTGTTGGCAGCAAGTGGCTCTTCAAGAAGAAGACCGACATGGATGGCAATGTACACACCTATAAAGCTCGGTTGGTGGCAAAAGGTTACACTCAAACCTACGGGATTGACTATGATGAAACCTTCTCGCCTGTTGCCGACGTTAGAGCTATTAGGATCATCATAGCCATAGTAGCGTACTATGACTATGAGATTTGGCAAATGGATGTTAAAACTGTTTTCTTAAATGAACACCTCGACGAAGATGTCTATATGGTACAACCTGAGGGATTTGTAAGTACAAAGCACCCTAAGAAAGTATGTAAGCTTCAAAGATCCATTTATGGACTAAAGCAAGCATCCAGAAGCTGGAACAAAAGATTCGACGAGGAAATCAAAACGTTTGGTTTCACTCAGAATCCCGACGAGCCATGTGTATATGTTAGAGCTAGCGGGAGCATTGGTGTCTTTCTAATCCTATATGTCGATGACATACTACTCATAGGAAATAACATTCCAATGCTACAAGATGTAAAATCCTGGCTTGGGAAGTGCTTCGCTATGAAGGATCTAGGGGAAGCGGCATATATACTTGGTATAAAGATCTACCAAGATAGATCAAAGCGGTTAATCGGGCTAAGTCAAAGTGCGTACATTGATAAGATTCTAAAACGGTTTAGAATGGATGCTTCCAAACGTGGAAATCTTCATATGCAACACAATGTACACTTGAGTAAGACTCAAGGACCGTCCTCACCTGATGAGATGAAACGTATGCGTGATCTCCCATATGCCTCGGCATTAGGGTCTATCATGTATGCTGTGCGGTGCACAAGACCTGATGTAGCATTCTCTCAGAACCTTACAAGCCGATACCAACAGAATCCAGGTGAGAGTCACTGGACTGCTGTTAAGAACATACTGAAGTATCTTAGGAATACTAAAGATATGTTCCTTGTTTATGGTGGTGAAACTCAAAATGAGCTAAGCGTTACTTGTTACGCTAGTTTTGAGACTGATAGAGATGATTCCAAATCTCAAACGGGGTATGTTTTCGTTTTTAACGGAGGCGCTGTTGATTGGAAAAGTGCTAAACAGAGCACTATCGCTATGTTTTCTAAAGAGGCTGAATACATTGCAACTACTGAAGCTGCAATGGAAGCTGTTTGGATGAGGAAATTCATTTCTGGGCTTGGAGTAGTCCCCAGTAATGAAAAACCTATGGATATGTACTGTGATAACACAGGTGCTATCATCATTGCCAACGAACCTGGTGTTCAGAAAGGCGCCAGACATTATAGAGGAAGCTTCACTACATTAGAGATGCGATCCTAATGGGAGATGTACGCTTGCTCAAAGTTCATACAGATGACAACTTAGCTGATCCCTTCACGAAGCCAATGTCATGCACAAAACATATTGAGCATGCTAGAAACATTGGGCTTCGACCAGCTAGTAGTTTCATGTAATCTGTTTTAGTATTTGGGTAATGGAACATTGAGCAGTTTTTATTGGAATAAATTGATATATTTGATATGATCGTTTTTATATGAATATCTACTGTGTTCTATATTTGCATGTTTATATCCATGAATATTTACTGCGTTTTATATTCTAAATTGTCCATTGTCATATTAATAATATGAGAATATTATTAAGACAAATCTGAGGGCATTGAGGATATTATCTTAGTATGACTAAGGATAATGAAATCAAACTCACATGTTGTTCATAAGATGCACAATTGGACTGACCCAACCTATGAGAAATCACTTCCTGGATTTATGTCACAAGTGAATCTCACAAAGGCTTTGTCGCTAATCCTCTGACTTGAGATGCAAGTTGGTTTGTGTATGTAAGAGGGGCAAACTTTGATGTGGTTAAACGATGACCTGAATAAGGCTGCTATAACAACCATTATCGGGTTTGTCATTAAGCATATGACAGACACGTGCAGTCAATAAAGAATTTGTTCCTCCACGTAAGTGGATTAGATACTACTGGGCCCCTCGATGATTTGAATATATGTATATGTGGCCGCACCCAAAAGGTAATCACGATGAATCCTGATTGGTTTTGGTAATCTACTTCAATGTATAGATCGAGAAACAGAATCGTTGAAATTGTAGATTGACATTAATCCTTGTCTAAATTTCAACAAAGTATCAGCAACAAAAGGATAACTGATTGAAAAACTTTGAACAAAGATTTTATGAAACTCCTCATGTACTTCTAGGGGCATTGGCGGGTTGCTAGACTCTAACCTTTGCTTGTATAACTACTTGATGTTATCACGTGGGCAAGTGGGAGCTGTTGGAATATGCTTCACGCGTATAACATATAGTTATATGGCTAGTTGTTTGAGAGCCTAAAGGGTCACACACTAAAACACCTAACACCATAAGATATGTAGTGTAATTAGGGTAATTACATTACATATTAATATAAGCTACATGCTATTGTGAGCAAACTAGAAGGAACAAAAGATAGGGACTAGAGTGTTAATAATCATAATTGATTATGGGAAGTCAATAAAAGGGAATCATGGGCAAGATAAATCTCACCCCTTTGGAACCCTATACGGCCACCCACCCATACACACTCTCTAGCCTTTTGCTTCCATTTGCTTGAAGATTTGGACTAGCATCCCTTGGTGTTCTTGCACAAGTGTTGTGTGGACTAGCTTTGGAGGAACTCCCCGTTGGTGTTCTTGGTTTCGATCGATCATCGTCATCATCTGATTCATATTATACAAAGGCTTCTAGGGTATGATTTATTCATCTTAACTCTTTGTATTTATCTTTAGTTTAATTGTATGATTGATATCAAGATCCGTTCATTGGTGATTAAACTATTTTCCGCTGCGTTTTGTTACTTGTAATAACCGAAAATCACCATTATAAACATACTAGACTTTATTACTAACTTAGAAATGTACAAATTAGATTGTACAAAGTTGTAATAAGTCATAAGTCTAAAGATTCTACGACCCCTAGGAATCGTGTCAAGTCTTGATACGATCGGTAAGGATGTTACCTACCAGAAACATCATGTCTCATCGGGAAGTGCCCAAACCTTGCGGCGAGAGTGTGATATATGGATCCTAGGCCTAAAATATTAATTATGGGTTTATAATATATTTTAGAAAATGTTTATTGATAATTACTAATTAAACTGGGTTTGATTTGTAGATGGCAGCAACAAACACAACGATAACTTACAACAAACACTCGCGACGTTTCTTTCTAGGAAAGAAAGAAATGACTGGGTCGAATTTCCTCAATTGGAGACGTGATTTTAAAATCATGCTCAGACAAGAGAGGGATAGGATTGACCGAGAAAGAAACGTGTTGAAAGCTCCTGCCGAGGATGCAAAGAATGAACCAAGACAAGCATTTTACGCTTGAAGGTCACTCATTTCTTGCAAGATGGCTAAGGGAGCATCAGTAGGTGCCCACGTCATGAAAATGAAAGTGCACATTGATCACCTTACTAGACTTGGTCACCACGTGCCATTGCAGTTAGTAATTGACACTGTACTCAACTCATTGTCAGATGACTACAAAGTCTTTGTAGCCAACTACAACAAACGTAATATGGATAATTCCATTCCCGAGCTACGATCCATGCTCGATGCTGTTGAGTTGAATATTGAGACCAATTCTTAAAGGAGTCGCACAACTGATGATAGCGATGAAGAGGGCATGGTGGCAAAGGAAAGGATAAAACCAATCCTAGCCAAGGAGTGCCAAATGGTAAAAGTGTCAAACACAAGGTCAAGAAGGTTAAGCCTAACACAACGAGACCGAGAATCGGTGCTTCAAGTGTGGTGAGGCTGGGCATTGGAAAAGAAATTGTCCAAAGGGTGCAAGTGGTGGTGGAGGAAACACAAGTTCCTCAGGTAACACAACCACACTTCTTAATCACTTTTAAGATACTTGTAAAGTACATTACGAGTAATCTAACTTTTGCAATCGTTTATTGCAGGAGGAGATGGAAAGTGATGATGACCGGCATGAGATGGTGATGATCTCACAAGCACCAAGATTTTATAATTCAGTAGTTTATGGATTCAGTAAAACAATTTCAAGTTTGTTGGATAATTTTTTATTTTATGTTAAAACAAGTTTTTCTTTGGTTTTAACAAGAATCCATGTTTGAATTATATTATGTGTGTGCATGTGTGATAACTACACTAGTCAAGGTTTTATGACTAGATTGTAAGTCAAGTTTTGATTTACTTTATATTTCATGTTTTATACTTATTTGATTGTTGTATGATAAATAATGTCTTAGAAGCTCAATACTTAGATACTAGAAATTAGAAGTTTTTCTTCTAAAGTATTTAAGATATTTTATGGAAACCATAAAGTTCAAAGTACATTGAACTTATTTAAAACATCTTAAGTAATGGTTACTTATGATAGTAAGATTTAAAGTATTAGTATTAATATAGTATGATTATATTGGATATAATCAAGATAGACTTTGAAGAGTATTGTTACAAGTCCTTTATACTTGTAATAAAGGAGTTTAATTAAGTCATATTCCTTGATAGGAATAATTGGATATTATAAAATCCAAGTGAAATGACTTAGACATTAAATGAACTCTTAAAAGGGACAAACCATATTAAGGTATTTAAGAATTAAAAGGTATTGTTGCAAGTCTTTTATACTTGTAATAAATACAATATTTAATCAAGTCATAATTCCGTAATATGAATAATGGATATTTAAGAAATCCAAGAAATGACTTTGGCATTAAGATACTAATACACTTAAGAACTGTAAGTATCGTTTCAAGTGTCTTATACTTGTTAGATACAGTAATCAATGAAAGTCATAATTCCCTTATCAGGAATGTTGGATATTCGCAAATCCAAAGGATGACTTTGATAACTGATTAATTCTTAAAGGGTTAAACTATAAATTTTGACTAGGTCAAAAGTAGTAGTTTAAGTTATGCTTATTTTCCATAAAATTTAGTGGGAGCTATAACTAACGTATTCATTAGAGGTACTAGTGAATATAGTAAAGTTAGTTAGGACATTAACAACAAGGAATTAACAAGTCGTTAGCCAAAGAGTTAAGAGAAATAAATGATCATTTATTAGATTATTGCAAACCTCATAGTGTGATCACAAGTCTTGTGATTAATTATTGCATATCTAATAGGATGTTCACATTCCAGTGAACAAGTTAATCATTTAAGGAAATTTCTTTAACTAGTAAGAGTATCTACAAATCAAGTAGCTAAAAGAGATTTAGTTACAAGGCAAAGTTTTATAGATTCAAGAAACTAAAGGAGTAATTTTCCAATCCTCCTATGTTTACCGAATCATATAAAAAGGCAAGACTAGAATATGTTCTAACTGTTGCATGAACAATATCTAGCAAAGACAAAAGTAATAGTATTCGTTAATACTCGTCTTATGTCTTTAGTTTAATAGAAATGACTAATCGTAATTAGTGATAAAAGTTTTTTTTTTTTTTTTTTGGGTAAAGGGTTCACCCTGGCTAAAATATATTAAACACAAAAAGAACTACATAGGAATGTGACAGGCGGCCACATTGACCTCAAACAAAAGCTTGAAACAACAAAGACAGAGTTTATGACATGCCATAAACAAAGCTAAGACCAGCTAGAACTAGCAACAACCTCACAAAACAGACTTTCTCTCAAAAAACCAAAAGGAAACATAAGAGCAAAGCACCGAATTAAACAATCAAATCCGGGATCTTCCAGTTGTCTAGCATCCGCTGAACACCAACTGTCTTCTTCTTAAACTTCAAAGTCATCAGTTTTAACCGAACAGTAGCAATAATTTCATCACACAACTGCATGTGCGGTTTATACTTCTTTCTGAACAACTTAGCATTTCGCTCCAGCCAAATGTAATAGGTAGTGGCTCCCAGCACAATACGGGACACAACACTCTTAGCCGATCTACCTTTGGACATTGGAATAATGTAATGAGTTATAGCAGCAAAATTTGGAGCAATGTTGTCCATCCCCCCAAGCAATCTGATTTTTATCCAAACCTGCAAAGAATATAAGCATTCAAAGAAAAGGTGAGCATGAGAATCACGCACAAGATCACATAGAGGGCACCGTAATGAGTCAATATCAGTATCATGATGAACATCCCATTGTTTCAGCATATCTTGAGTTTTTAGACGGTTGTTCATAACAAGCCACAAATGAAAAGCATGCCGAGGGACACAATGAGAGAACCACACAATGTTTTTCCAAGTGACCTCAATCTCACTAGATCTGATAGAGTTCCAAGCTAGATTTACCGAGAAAGGCTGAAAGGACCCATTTAAATCAATCCACACTACCTTGTCCTTTTGATCCGTGACCAGCTGGGGAACCGGAACACTAGTAATCTCATGGAGCCGTGCATACCAATCAGTAGGCCACATCCAACTATTATCAGTAATTACATCAGACACCATATCCTGGGCAGTAAAACCAGCTCGAGTAATATCTCTATGCGATAGGAACTGAAATAACGGGCAAGCCATACTCCACTTATCAAACCAAATAGAAGTAGATTTCCCATCACGGATAACATGCCAAATAAAAGGTCTGATAACTCTTCGCAACTGAAGTAACTTCCTCCAGGACCAGCTCATGGAGCCCGTACACGGTACCTCCCAAAAATTCCGACCCCGCAACTTGTAGGAATGAATCCATTTAACCCAAAGAGACTCCTTATTTGAAACTATACCCCAAATATTATAAGCCAGTAGGGCTGTATTAAAATCTTTAATCCGGCGTATACCGAGCCCCCCCTCAGACTTAGGCTTGCAAACTATCTCCCAAGAAACTTTGGCCTTTCCCTTCTTCATTTCACCTTGACACCACAGAAACCCCCGCATTAGTTTCTCAAGCTCCTGGATGATTCGGGTCGGAAGGATAAAAACCGAAGCCCAATAAATATGAATATTAGAAAGCACTAAAATTATCAGTTGGAGGCGGCCTGCAAATGAAAGAACTTTATTCTTCCAATCATTAATGCGGTTCAGCAGCTTTTCTAAAAGGCTTTTACAATCTCTAAAAAGTAATCTAGACGAAATCAGCGGAACTCCAAGGTATTTAACCGGGAGATTGCCTTCCTCAAACGGCATGAGATTTAGAATAGCATTACGGATAGCGGAAGGGACATTACAGAAATAAACTGTACTCTTTGGGATACTAGGGACCAGCCCCGAAACCTCTTTAAATTCATTTAGAGAATCCATGATCAGGTTAGCCGAATTCACGTTACCACGAGCAAAGAGGAAAAGGTCATCAGCAAAGCATAAGTTGACAATCTGTTGCTGCTCACAGCCTTTGTGATATTTAAAATCCCCGCTTTTGCTAACTCTACGCTTTATAATAAGAGACAGGACCTCCATAACAATAGTAAAAAGGAATGGAGACATAGGGTCACCTTGTCTCAAACCTCGCTTCCCTCGAAACCAGCCATGGACCTCTCCATTAATACAAATGGAGAAAGATGGGGATGTAACACATTCCATAATCCACATGATCATTTTTTGAGGAAAACCAAAACCAACAAGAGAAGAGCGAAGAAAATCCCAATCAACAGTGTCATAGGCCTTCTGAATATCGACTTTGAAAGCACATCTAGGGGGGCCAGATTGCCAATGATAATTATGCATCAATTCTTGCGTGAGAAGAATGTTATCTGAAATTCGTCTCCCCGGAATAAAGGCCGATTGGTTTATGTTAACAATATCACCTAGAACCTCGGTAATACGATTAGTAATAATTTTACAGATACACTTGTATAATACATTGCAACAGGAAATGGGACGGTAATCCGTTGTTTTTGACGGAGTAGGGACTTTTGGAATCATTGCCAAAATTGTATGATTAATTTCTTTGAGCAGCTTGCCATTAGAAAAAAAATCATGAACCACATTACAAACTTCCTCCTCAATAATGTCCCAAGATTTCTTGAAAAAAGCCGCTGTGAATCCATCAGGACCCGGAGCTTTCTCATTCCCAATGGAGAAGAGAGCCTTTTTAATTTCAGCATTACTTACATTGCGGACCATAAAATCAGCCTTTTGAGGATCGATAGTGGTACCAAACAGCTCATGAGTGTCGAGCGGGGTCACATTTCCTGCAATACCAAGGAAATTTTGGTAATGTTTAACAAAAATTGGGGCGACATCATTGCCTTCATACATAATCGAATCCTCAAAAATGGCATCTATTCGATTTCTGTGGCATCTACTCTTGACAACATTGTGGAAATAGGCAGAATTAGAGTCCCCAACTCTTAACCATTCATTTTTAGCTTTCTATTTTAGGAAAAGTTCCTCATCATGAACCCAGCCTTATAAGCAAGAAGATAATGTGCCTCATCCTCACGGAGCTTAGGACAGTGGGGATTTTTATCAATAGCACTTTGAATTTCATCTAGCTCAACCCTAAGGAATTTAACCTTAGAATGCAAGTTTCCTTGGTCTTTTAACAGTTTACGAAGCGGGGGTTTAATAGCTTTTAGATGTTTCACCACACGGTACATAGCACAACCAGTAATGTTCTCCGCCCAAGCAGCCGAAACAATATCACGGAATTCAACTTTGTCTGCTAGAAAGTTAAAGAATTTAAAAGGCTTGGGTTTGTACTTTAACACATTCGGGATTTTCAGAATACAAGGTGAGTGATCCGAAATACGGTATGGCTGAAAAATTCCAAGTGATCCCGGGAACATATCAATGAAAGCTTGGTTCCCCATAATGCGATCAATCTTCTTTAAGATACCACTAGAACCTTTCGGTTTTTGGTTCCAGGTAAAATGGAGACCCGTACTATTAATATCCATAACAGCCATATCATTTACACACTCTTTGAATTCCCGTATAGCAATATGGGGTTGATACCCACCACATGAGTGATCTTCTAGATTTAGAGCTGCATTAAAATCCCCAAGGATCGTCCATGGCCTATTGGCCATAAGATGACTATGGCCAACTAAATTCTGCCATAGGACAAACGCAAAGAATAAGTAATGATCCAGTAATAATTCAAGTATCTATGTCCAGTAAGGAATAATACATGAGTTAGTATAATTGTTATTCAGAATTTGTATGTTTTACAATATCCATGAATAAAAGTTTCTTTATTCAAAAAGATATAAATCCGTGACTACTCGTCTTGGTGGGAACCTTGATGGGACGTTAACGTCATCGCGGTATTTGGTGGTAGATTCGAAGTTCTTCGAAGATAGCTACACAAGTTTTGTGTAAACCAAATATCGGTGATATTCTGTTGGAACTCGACGAATATTGGATTGACCACCGTGATAATACTTCGTGCTTGAAAAGTTTAAAAGTATTATTCACTAGGATTGTCCTTAAGCCTGAGGTATTTGGTTTGGGATACAATGACTAATGTGCTTTGGTTCGTCTTAGACAATTCTGAAATATGGTTGTCATACGAGACTTTACTGGGGACAAAGGAATTTGTATTTTGAAACGAAATATAACAAGATGGTAATTGCACCTCCTTTCTAGGAGAGATATTTATAGGTCCTTTGATGTGATGATAACTGGAAAGTGCATGGCCATGCCCAAACGAACTGATTTGTTCTTTGTCGTTTATCACAACAGTTTGAATCAAGAAGTCATGAAATGATTTCGAATACAGGAGTTGATATTTTCTACCATGCTCGTATTCGTCATCACAAATATCGTGCTGCAAGGGATAAACCTAACATAGTTGCCCAAGAAGTAGAGACAGAGTGTTCTTTACTAGTAGACGCTATTAAAGAGTTTTTTCAAAACTATACCTGGGTTACATAAGCTGTTTTTATGCGGTTGGTTACCTACATGCCCATCTAGAAGGCCACTGTAGCTCGTATCATTAAGACAAAGGTTACAAACTTGCACAAGTGGGAGTCTGAAGGATTTATGTGCACAGTTAGTCAACCTATGATGATACATCCATGCCTACGAAACACTTAAGGGTCACACCGGTGAGTGCATATAATACGAGCAAGATAAGCAATGATACTACGAAGAGGAGTGATTTATAATAGTCATTATGAATCAGTTAAGTATTAAGTTAAGTTTAACTTATTACTAGATTAGTTTAACTAACTAATTAATACAAGTATTTGTACATTTACTAGTTGAGTAAATATACAATGTGTTAATTATGGATTATCCATGATATGATTTAAAGCTATTAAATCATATAGTAAATTGGATAATATCGTTGTATAAATTATATAAAGGTTATTATATAATTAATTATTAAAAGTATAAATACAAGTATATAATTCGTGTATATGGGTACCGAATTATTAGTGTATTAATGCTAGACATTTAATAGTTAAGTGCAACAATAATAAACTAGTTAAACTATAAGGAGTGGAAGTGTTAAAAGGAAGTTTAATTAAAGATCTAATATTAATTAAACTAGAGGGTGCTAACCGCAACTTATTTATCTATAAATAAGAGGCTTAGATCAACTAGAAGATCGCTCGATTTGTTCATCATCAGTGGATCTATCTTAAGCATTAACTAAGGTATGTTTTGGGAAACCCTTTTCCCTCTCCCCTCTTGTTCGACTGAAACCAACCAAGAACCCTAGGGTTCTTGGTAGCCGTCGAATACACATAAGTGTGTGTGTGTGTTCGGGTTTTTCGTACAAGGTTTTTTTCATTGTTAATCTAATCTATACTTCCAAGATCCCAATCCTTTAGGGTTTAAGGATTAAGTTTAATCCCATTTCCGCTTCTAGGGATTAAATTACCTAGATGGTTTAACCGGTCAAGAACAAGTTCATGTTCTTGGTCAGTGTGGTTCGAAACAAGTGATCTAGGAGGTTGACCCAAGTGGTCAATCAGTGTCAATGAAACCCTACACCTTGAGCCTTGAACCTTGAGCCTTGAGCCTTGAGCCTTGAGCCTTGAACCCTAATCATTGAGCCTTGAGTCTTGAGCCTTGAGCCTTGAGCCTTGAGCCTTGAGCCTTGAGCCTTGAGCCTTGAGCCTTGAGCCTTGAGCCTTGAGCCTTGAGCCTTGAGCCTTGAGCCTTGAACCTTGAGCATTGAGCTTGGAGCCTTGATCCTTGATCCTTGATCCTTGAGCCTTGATACATGAACCCTGAGCCTTGAGCCTTGAGTCTTGAGTCTTGAGCCTTGAGCCTTGAGCCTTGAGCCATGAGCCTTGAGCCTTTAGCCTTTAGCCTTTAGCCTTGAGCCTTGAGCCTTGAGACCTGACCCTCGAGACTTAAACCTTGAGCCTTGAGCCTTGGCCCTTAAGCCTTGAGCCTTGAGCCTTGAGCCCTGTGACTCGACTCTTGAGACTCCAGTCGTGACCCATGAACCTTGAGCCTTGAACCTCTAGCCTTGAGCGTTGAGCCTTAAGCCTTATGCCTTGACCCTCGAGCCTCGAACCTGGAGCCTCGATCCTTAAGCCTGGAGCCTTGATCCTTGATCCTTGAGCCTTGAGCCTTGAGCCTTGAGCCTTGAGCTTTGAGCCCTGAGCCTTGAGCCTTGAGCCTTGAGCCTTGAACATGAACATTGAGCCTTGAGCCTTGAGCCTTGAGCCTTGAGCCTTGAGCCTTGAGGCTTGAACCTTGTGCCTGGAGCCTTGAGCCTTGATCCTTGAGCCTTGAGCCTTGAGCCTTGAGCCTTGAGCCTTGAGCCTTGAGCCTTGAGCCTTGAGCCTTGAGCCTTGAGCCTTGAACCTTGAACATTGAGCCTTGAGCCTTGAGCCTTGAGCCTTGAGCCTTGAGCCTTGAGCCTTGAGCCTTGAGCCTTGAGCCTTGAGCCATGAGCCTTGAACCTTGAGGCTTGAACCTTGAGCCTTGAGCCTTGAGCCTTGATCCTTGAGCCTTGAGCCTTGAACCTTGACCCTAGACTCTTGAGCATTAAGCCTTGAGTCTTGATCCTTGAGCCTTGAGCCTTGAGCCTGGAGCCTTGAGCCATGAGCCTTGCGCCTTGAGCCTTAATTCTTGAGCCTTAAGCCTTGAGTTCCGGAGCCTTGAGCCTTGACCCTTGACCGTTGAGCCTTATGCCATGAACCTTGAGTGATGAGCGTTAATCCTGGAGCTTTGAGCCTTTAGCCTTGAGCGTTGAGCCTTGAGCCTAGAGCCTTTAGCCTTGAGCTTTGAGCCTCAAGCCTTGAGCCTTGAGCCTTGAGCATTAAGCCTTAAGCCTTAAGCCTTAAGCCTTAATCCTTGAGCCTTGAGCCTTGAGCCTGGAGCCTTGAGCCTTGACTCCTGAGCCTTGAACGTTGACCATTGACCGTTGAGCCTTAAGCCTTGAGCCTTGACCTTTAAGCCTTAACCCTTGAGCCTTAAGCCTTGAGCCTTTATGCTTGAGCCTTGAGCCTCTCGCCTAGAGCCTTGAGCCATAAGCCTCTCGCCTTGAGCCTTGAGCATTGAGCCTTGCGCCTTGAGCCTTAAGCCTTAAGCCTTGAGTCCGGAGCCTTGAGCCTTGACCCTTGACCCTTGAGCCTTACTCCATGAACCTTCAGCCTTGAGCGTTGAGCCTTGAGCTTTAAGCCTTGAGCCTTAATCGTTGAGCCTTGAGCCTTGAGCCTTGAGCCTTGACCCTTGGGCCTTGAGCCTAGACCTTGAGCCGAGAGCCTTGAGCTTGGGCCTTGAGCTTGGGCCTTGAGCCTTGGACCTTAAGCTTTGAGCCTTGAGCCTTGAGCCTTGAGCCTTGACTCTTGAGCCTTTAGTCGTGACCCATGAACCTTGAGCCTTGAACTTCTAGCCTTGAGCGTTGAGCCTTGAGCCTTGACTCTTGAGCCTTCTTCCTTGAGCCTTGACCCTTGAGTCTTGAGCCTTGATCCAGGAGCCTTGAGCCTTGAGCCTTGAGTCTGGAACCTTGAGCCTTAACCCTTGATTCTTGAGCCTTGAGCCTTGCACCTTGAGCCTTGAGCCTTTAACCTTGAGCCTTAAGCCTTGAGGCTTGAGTCTTGACTCTTGAGCCTTGAGCAGTGACCCATGAACCTTGAGCCTTGGCCCTTAAGCCTTGAGCCTTGAGTCTTGACTCTTGAGCCTTGAGCCGTGACCCATGAACCTTGAGCCTTGAACTTCTAGCCATGAGCGTTGAGCCTTAAGCCTCAACCCTTGCGCCTTGAGTCGTGAGCCTTGAGCCTTGAGCTTTGAACCTTGAGTCTAGACCCTTGAGCCTTGACCTTTTAGCCTAGAACATTGACCCTTGAGCCTTAAGCGTTGAGCCTTTAGCCTTGAACCTTGAGCCTTGATCCTTCAGCCTTGAGCCTTGAGCCTTGAGACTTGAGCCTTAAGCCTGAGCCTTGAGCCTTGAGCCTTGAGCCTAGAGCCTAGAGCCTTGAGCCTTGAGCCTTGAGCCTTGAGCGTTGAGCCTTGAGCCTTGAGCCTAGAGCCTTGAGCCTTAAGCCTTGTGTCCGGAGCCTTGACCCTTGACCCGTGACCCTTGAGCCTTATGCCATGATCCTTGAGCCTTGAGCCTAGAGCCTTGAGCCTTGAGCCTTTAGCATTTAGCCTTGAGCCTTGAGCCTTGAGGCTTGAGGCTTGAGCCTTGAGCCTGGAGCCTTGACTCTTGTGCCTTGAACCTTGAGCCTTGAGCCTTATGCGTTGAGCATTGACCCTTTAGCCTTGAGCCTTAAGCCTTGAACCTTGAGCCTTCAGCCTTGCGCCTTGAGCCTTATGCCTTGAGCCTTAAGCCTTAACCCTTGAGTCTGGAGCCTTGAGCCTTGACCCTTTGACCGTTGAGCCTTATGCCATGAACCTTGAGCCTTGAGCCACTACTACAGATCGGGTTTGTTGTTGCGGACGTATAAAGTTATATATTGCGGCGGCATAATGTAACCGCAACAACAAATGACTATCGCGCTGCAAAAGAAAGAACTGCATCAACAATGCCATTTGTTGTTGCGGCCATGCAGAACCCACATCAACAACGCAATTTGTTGTTGCGGCCATGCAGAACCCGCAATAACAATTCCATTTGTTGTTGCGGCCATACAGAACCCGCAATAACAATTCCATTTGTTGTTGCGGCCATACATTACCCGCAACAACAACCAAATTTATTGTTGTGGCCTTACTCTAACCGCAACAACAAATTGAATTTTCAGTTTAATTAATTAATTAATTGGCAAACAAAAACAAATTTCATAAAAATACAACGTTTACATTACATATATGTGACAAACTATTACAAACCAAAACAAAACAAGGACAACCGAACCTAAATACAAAGCTAACAAACATGCATGTTGAATTCAGAGAAGAGTAACCTTGAAGATAAGTCCTTGACCATTGTTTTTTACTTCGAGATCAAGGGTGAACATGACATTTTGGTTCATGCGGATGCCCATCTTCTGTTTGAAGTCGACCATATCACCATTGATAGTCATATGGTCCATAAAACGAACATTGGACCTCCTTCGATCACCATGGGTTTGTAAATTGAAAACTTTACCATATGGGGGACTCATCTCAAGAATTTCCAAAGCACCCAAATGCTCATCCCAAAGTTGGTGATCCCTAACGAATTTTGCTGGAATAGTCTGATGAACGAAATGAAAATTAAATTATAATGGTTATACACACACACACACACACACACACACACACACACACATATATATATATATATATATATATATATATATATATATATATATATATATATATATATATATATATATATATATATATATATATAGCAAGAAATTAAAAAGAAAAATCGTACAATTTTTTTTTCAAGGACGCACACCATTTTACGATGAAGTAATTATTAACCTGTACTTCGTGATCACCAATATGTAGACTAGAACTCATATTAGAAGCTTACAAATTAAAGATCGATTAATCTTACTTTGAAAAGTTTTTCATTGAAACGTTCTTGTAGGTTTAAAAATGAAACGTTTTTCGATATAACAAAAGAAATGCATGAAGTCTTATATATATATACTTAATTATAGAAACTTACAAACCCAACTAAAACTTTTGGCGGGATTGGGGATTTGGCGCGCATCACAACTGTACAACCGCATCTCCAAACAAGTAAATAGTCATGTTGATTTCTGCTGCAGCATCATCAAGATTCGCCTGAGAACAAAATCTGCTGCAACATGTGAATCTTGATGATGCCGCACCAGTAAGCAATGACTTAATTTATCTTCATATATGAAAATTAAGTTTGATCTATCAAAATAATGGCAATTAGAGTACAATATATAGAGCTGATATTAATTCGTTCTCTTTTAATTTCAAAGAAACTATCATCACGTATATTTTACAATCTCAAGAAAATATTTGATTTTCATGCAACACTAGCTGTAACTTCCATTTGGTAAAAATCGAGGTAAAACATTTGTTGTTGCGGTTTCAATATTTGTTATTGCGGTTATGAGGATAAGTTTTAAAAAGTAGCTGCAACACTAGCTGTAACTTCCATCCAATATGCAGTATTTACTCGATGCATTTAATTTAAATATTAATTCAAATAAAATTAATGCAGTTACACTGTTACATTTGTTATTGCGGTTTTCCGTATTTGTTATAGCGGTTTCACTGTTGCTACGCGCTTGAATTCTGGATGATGGTCAATTTTCCCTCTTCAATTTCGACGCCCTTGGTTATTATATATATAGTTAACCAGTATTATTCTAAAATGCAGTTACAAGAAAATTATTAATCAAAAACCTTTTTTGGTTATTAACATCATGAGTTCCCAAAATGAAAATCTTCCACAAGAAATTATTGATATCGAGTCTTCTACCGATGACGATATTAATAACTACCGAAGCGAGGATACTCTAGAGCACAACCATTACTTTGCTGTGAAATTGACCTCCCAAGTTATACAACGGAGGGAAATTGTATGCATTCTATATTGTGGTTCTTTTTTCTTTCTGTTTACTGTTTATGATGATGAAATATTTTTTTTTGATTTTTTAATTTCAGACTACACCAGCAAAGCTGGTTCAGGATCTCAAACTCTTCAACTATGGCACATGTTGTGTCTTCGAGCTGGGAGAGATGACTTCAAGGTTCGTGTTGGTTCATACCCTTCGGAATCGAAAGAAACCAATCGAAGAAAGACCCTATGGCCCGATCACTATTCATGGGGATTTTGACGAGTTGAGAATGAATTGGGGCATCCAATGGAACCAATGGGTTGTTTTCACCATTGATCTTGAGAAAATGAAGCCTGGAGGCCGAGTTTACATGAAAGTAACTTTGTTTTAATTAGTTTTTGGTTGTTAATTTTGTGACTTTTTAATTTTCTCTTGTAATGCATGCACGTTTGTTAATATTATGTAAAGTATTTTTAGTTAACCATCTATCTTCAAAGTTTCCGATAACAAAAAAAACTATCTTCAAATTTAGAATGTCTAATTTCAAATAATTAATTTATAATATAAATAGATTAATATTAATATTTTAATTGATTAATTTATAATATTAACAGATTAATATTAATATTTTAATTGATTAATTTATAATATTAACAAATAATGACTGAAATCTTTAAACAAGTTTTACCTGTCTAACGTTATTTATTGTAACGGCTAGCATACATTTGTTATTGCGGTTTTTCTACCTTTGTTGTTGCGGGTTGTTTGTTTGTTATTGCGGTTTGACCACAATAACAAAACAAATTTGATTGTCATAATATCCAACGGACATATTTTGAAATAGTTGTCTTTCTTCTTCGTTGAGATCCTGTTTTTGTTCTGCTACTCCTTTTAAGGTAATTTCATTTTTTTTTAATTTCATGCTTTTAAGTAGACTTAGAAATAAAAGTATCTTCCAATTAGTTGCCAAAATAGGCACATTACATCCTATGAAAACTTTGCAAATCCCTATCAAATACAATTTCATTTTCCTTATCATTAAGTCACGTTCCTCCAACTTCATTTCAAGATTGTTCTTCGAGTTTATTAATCCTGGAATGATTTGTTTGGATCTTTCACACATAACAGGATCAAACCACACAAAAAACCTACATGTAGAAATCTATAAAAAACAATATTATACAATAGTTAATTATAAGTTGAATTCTAAAATGGTTATATATTAAATATCTTCAAATTAAAGGCTTTACCTTTGTTGGACATGTATAAAACCTTCGTCTAGGGTTTCTGTCTGTCCATGAAGTGCGAATCACTGCTTGTTTTCCACATGATGAACAGAAAACCATCTTGTAGCTAGAAAGAAAATGTGTTCGTTTTTTTTTGTTGATAAATGGCTGAATATGAGACATACTTATATATCCTTCAATTACCATTTAAATATAATATTAATTAGTTTTTATTGTGGTTTTATTAATTTTTAGATGGAGCGTAATTATTGGATGTATCAAGCTATACGTTCGTCCGCCGATTATGTCATCGGTGTTGGAAATTTTATTCGGATTGCTGAATCGAATCGCGTTAAGAACGCAAGTCCTTCGATTTTATGTCCTTGCAACGTTTGTAAAAACTCTAAAAGATTCACAAACACCGCTGATATAGAGCACCATTTGTTTCGCCATGGTTTTATGTATAATTACACTTGTTGGTCAAGTCATGGAGAATCACGACTTGATTGTAACACATCTTCGAGCAATGTCAAAAGTAGTAGTGCATATACAACATTGAACAATGACTCATACCACGATAACGATCAATACACTTCAAATGACCGTTTAGATGAAAGTATTAATGAATTGGATACTAATATGAGTGGTGACGTTGGTGAACAAGATGAATTACATCGCTTATTTGATGAAGCCGAAACACCGTTATATAAAGGTTCTAAATTAATGAAACTTGATGTTGTGTTGAAGTTTATTAACTTAAAGATGAAAAACGGATGGAGTGATACAAGTTTCACAACCCTATTAGAGCTTTTACATCATGAGTTGCTACCGGAAGAAAATGGATTACCAATTTCTACATATCGAGCAAAAAAATTAATGTGTCCAATGGGATTGGAATTAGAAGAATACATGCATGTCCCAATAATTGTATGTTGTTTCAGAACGAGTTCGTAAATTTGCATAATTGTCCTCATTGCGGTGCATCGAGGTATAAACGGAAAAAATATACGGATGAAGTTGACGATGATGTGACAAAGAATGGACCACCGGCTAAAATGTTGTGGTATCTTCCTATTATACCAAGACTGAAAAGGTTATATTCAAACGAGAAAGAAGCCAAGTTACTTTGTTGGCATTCAGAAGAACGTGTAATTGACGGGAAAATTAGACATGTTGCGGATTCACCGCAGTGGAGAAATATTGATAAAAGGTATGTTGAGTTTGGGAAGGAGATCAGAAACATACGATTTGGGCTTAGTTCGGATGGGATAAATCCTTTCGGTAACATGAGTATCGTCATAGTACGTGGCCAGTTCTCTTATGCATTTACAATCTCCCACCATGGTTATGCATGAAACGGAAATACATTATGATGTCGTTATTGATTCAAGGTCCGAAACAACCGGGTAATGATATTGATGTTTATTTATCTCCTTTGATTGATGACTTAAAAACTCTTTGGAGTGATGGTGTAGATGTATACGATGCTTATAGAAAAGAACAATTTAAATTGCGGGTCATGGTTTTTTGTCATACATAACAAAGGTTAAGAAACTTGTCCTGTTTGTGAAGATGAGACAAGCTCGGTGTGGTTACGAAATTGCAAAAAAATTGTATACATGGGACATCGAAGATTCCTTCCCAAGAGCCACCCCTTTAGGAAGAAGACGATTGAGTTTGACGGAACTGTCGAGGTCAGGATGGTGAAGAAACGATTTGATACATTTTCACGAGTTGAAAATATTAATGTTGTGTTGGGTAAGAGATTTAGTATTGAAAATGATGCCATATGGAAAAAGAAGTTCATATTTTTTCAATTGCCTTACTGGAGACATTTAGATGTTAGACATTGTCTTGATGTTATGTACATAGAAAAAAACGTATGTGAGAGCTTGATAGGCTTATTATTGGATAATAAGTATAAAACTAAAGATGGTATTAAGGTTCGAAATGACATGGTCGAGATGGGAATACGTAAAGATCTTGCTCCCGTACAACGAGGCACTCGTACTTATCATCCACCCGCATGTTATAATACAACGAAAGAAGAAAAAAAAAAGTTCTGCCAATGTTTGCACGATATTAAGGTTCCATCATCTTATTCAGCAAACATTAAAAGATTTGTGTCGATGAAAGATTATAAATTGCTTGGGATGAAGTCTCACGATTGTCATGTTTTGATGACACATATGATTCCAATCGCAATTCGTGGAATTTTACAAGATGATATCCGACATACAATCACAAAGCTTTGTTTGTTTTTCAACAATATTCATACGAAAGTTATTGATGTGGAAGATTTGGGAAAATGGGAGAAAGACGTTTATGTAATACTTTGTGAACTAGAGATGCACTTTCCACCATCATTTTTTGATATAATGGTTCACCTAATATCTCATATTATACAAGAGATTAAGGCATGTGGTCCTGGATTTCTACGTTACATGTACCCTTTTGAAAGATACATGAGAATATTGAAAGGTTATGTAAGAAACCGTAATCAACCAGAGGGAAGTATTATTGAAGGGTATACTTCTGAAGAGGTGATTTAGTTCTGCCAAGGTACGTATGTAATATATATGATCAACTATAGCAAAAATTAATTTATTATATATTTTGTTTTTCTTAGGCTATATGGAAGGTGTCAAAATTGTTGGCGTTGCTAAAAGTCGCCATTCAGGTCGACTTGACGGAAAGGGAGGAGTAGGATTTAAGATAATAGTGCCAATGCACGAAGAACTACAAGTTGCTCATTTAGTAATCTTAAAGCACATGACATGCCTCACTACATATGTTGATGAACATATGGATATGTTAACGTCGACGAACCCGGGTAAACAACAACTGTGGTACATAAACAACCAAAACAAGGATTTGGCAAGTTGGTTGAAAGAGAGGGTGAGAACAAGTGACGAAGTTGATGACACTGTCAAAAAATTGGGACAAGGTCCAGATGCTAGAGTAAAATCTTACCAAGGATATGATATTAATGTTTATACATTTTACACCAAAGATCAAGATAGAAAAAGTACAGTGCAGAATAGTGGAGTTACAATAATAGCATCAACAACCGAAATCGATAGGCGTGATCAAGATACATTGATAAGCATCGCAAAAGATTCTTATTACGATGTGATACAAGAAATTTGGGAATTGCAGTATTCTGATTTCATAATTCTAGTGTTCAAGTGTAAGTGGGTAAATAACCGTACGGGTGTTAAAGTTGACGAATATGGTTTTACACTTGTCGATCTTGAAACTAATGGCTACAAATCCGAGCCATTCGTTCTCGCAACATATGTAACACAAATTTTTTTCGTCAAAGATCCGAGCAAAGCAAAATACCACATTGTGTTGCAAGGTAAAAGACATATTCTTGGGGTTGATAATGTTGTGGATGAAGAAGAACACGATAACTTCGATGATTTACCACCATTTTCCGTCGGTATCGAACCCGGGAATTTTGAAAACATGAATAGAAGCACATATGTACGAACTGACGGAGAAGGAACATATATTTAATAACTCGATCTATGATATATTATTGAAAATTAATAATTGTATATGTGTTTTAGTACTATGCAATGTATAATTAACCTACTGTTTTATTCATGTGTAACGTTTTTTAATAATTTGAATTTGTTACAATGCAAACGTTCTTGTAGCTTTAAAAATGAAAGGCAAAACCGCAAAAACAAATACAAACAACTGCAACAACTAATATAAAGAAACCGCAACAACAAATCCATAACCGCGGTAACAAAAAGAAACCGGACCAACAAATATAATGAAAAAAAACCCACTGAAACGAAATAAAAACCCGCTAAAACAAAATTGTTTATTCCAAATTTTCAAATCCCAAAACATAAGTTATCCAAACATCGAATCCTTAATCACTTTTGCACAAAACCTTACTCGATGAAACCGTCGTTTTATCTTCACCTTAATCACTCTGCATGCACTACTTCGCCGGAGTTTATTTTCACCGTCGTTTTCTTCACCTTGGATAGTAACCGTCATTGCTCTGACCACGTCGTAACCTTAATCACTTTTCCCAAAACCTTAATCAGTACTTCTCGTCGACCTAAACCCTAGTTTACCGTTACATCGCCGAGATTCCTTCACCAAGCTAGGTATTATAGTATTCTGTTAATGATTTTTTGTGTTTGTTATGCATTCGTTCGTAACGTTAATCATCTTTGTTGTTAATGTATTATGTTTACGCATGTGTGTCCTAATTCTGCAGAAATGGCCGATAATTCAGAACGTAAGAGACGTAGAGGCGAACGTGGTCCTGCATCTTTTGGGAAGAAATATAGCGAAGATGTATATAAAACTGAATTTGATGATAATCATATCCCGCTGAGCAAAGAACTGATGTCATCGTCTGGGAGGAGCTTTAAATGTTGCGGTAATATTTCATAATAATGTTTATATGTACACTTAGTCATAATATATTAATATTTGATATAACATGTATGTAGGCTGATGGGTTAGCACATCTTCAATCGATGATGCAACCGTACCTGGGAAAACAAGAGTTTCAGCCTGTTATAGGTGACATGTATCAACTGTCCCAGGATTACTTGTACCAGGCACATGAAGAAGAACGTCCAAGTTATTGGGCTCCTCGTGTGGCACCTATTCAGCATCAAGCGCCACAGCTGACACAAGAGGAACTAATGCCGGTACCGAGATGGATGCGGGGGGCTCGTAGGGCCCAACAAACTCAGACAGAAGATGAGGGCCCATCAAACCGGGGAATCTAGTGCCCAACAAACACAAACTGAATATGCTGGTGGTGCCAGTACATCATACCAAATGGGCAACAATCCAAGTTGGAACTTTCAACAGGGGGGGTCTAGTACGCAATTTCAAAACCAAAATGATCTTAATATGGATGGGATATCTCAAAATTATTTTATCTCGGAATTGTTTACTACCCCCCCCCCCCCCCCCCCCCCCGCGTATGCTCACCAGCAAATGACAAACGAATTCAGTTTCACACATTCCCCTCATAATTATTTTGCGAGCCAATCTTCTGATCATCCACCTGATAGAAACGTGAGTCCGATCCATCAGTTTGACATGAATATAGACCCAGCTCATGATGAAGAACAACAATGGCCGACAAGAAACAGAAGACCACCGAATTGTGGGACAGGTGGAAGAAGGGGCCACAATCATTAGATTATATTTTTGGCCAACGTTGTATTATGACAAAAAGCTTTATATGTATGTTTTTGGATTACAAAAACCAATTTTTTTGCATTTTCAGATTGTCATAACTCTTTCATTACTTTTCTTTTTGCTATAATTCTTTTTCATAAGTTTACACTATCATCAATACTGCAACTATCATTTAGAAAGTTATATCTGAATAACTTAAAAGTGTACTGTATCAAGCTCCAAAGTTAGACATTTAATTTTTTTCAATTTTTTTAATACTTTATTTTTAAATGACAAATAAACACTAATTTTGCATTTTCATGGAAGAAATTAACTTTATATGTATGTTTTTGGATTACAAAAAACTATTTTTTTGCATTTTCAGATTGTCATAACTCTTTCATTACTTATCTTTTTGCTATAATTCTTTTTCATATGTTTACAATATCATCAATACTGCAACTATCATTTAGAAAGTTATATCTGAATAACTTAAAAGTGTATTGTATCAAGCTCCAAAGTTAGACATTTAATTTTTTTCAATTTTTTTAATACTTTATTTTTAAATGACAAATAAACACTAATTTTGCATTTTCATGGATGAAATTAACTTTATATGTATGTTTTTGGATTACAAAAAACTATTTTTTTGCATTTTCATATTGTCATAACTCTTTCATTACTTATCTTTTTGCTATAATTATTTTTCATATGTTTACACTATCATCAATACTGCAACTATAATTCTTTATTTTTAAATGACAAATAAACACTAACATCACGATTTTATAAATTAATACCAAATACAATTTTTAATCCAAATCATCAAACAAAACCTCGGATCTTAAAGGATAAATTTCAGGTTGCGATTCTAAAATACGATAGCTGTACAAATCACGAGCCATAAGTTGTCGATAACCCGTAGCGATCTGATTATTATCGACGACTCCATCTTGCTTGATTGATTTCCCCGTTACCAGATAATGCATAAACTTACAAATAAACACTGCAGAGTCTTCTTCCCTTCCTTGAGGTATGCCTTTGGCGAAATGAAGATTCGCCTTAACTTGGGGGTTTCTTTCTTCATAGGAGAAACTCCTTTTAAAACCGGGCAAAACATCTCGCCAACGTTTTAGGGTTGCCGTAAGCACGTCATGCTTTATGGAACGACGACAACTACAAATTAAACATGTATCGTTGCGAACAAGATCCATCTGCACAAGCAACCAAACGTTATCATTTAAACGTAACGGGATGTATAAGACATCCACGTCCCCCCAAGCGGGGTAAGGTGTCAAACTGCCGTCTGCATATTTTACAGCATCTGATCCGTGAGGTGGTAATAGTAGAGACTCAAACTTGGTAGGCATTATTGTCCATCGCTTATATTCTCCAGTATTATAGCCAAGATACAACCGATAACGCATCCATCTTCTAACCCAACAATCTATATGCTGTAATGAATATACAATTATTTACATTTGAGATTCGATTAAAAATATGGATAATAACATAATTAAATTATGTACCGCACGGAACAAAACAGAGCTGGAATTCTCATCTAACAGGGTACTCCAAAACTCCCTAGGTACCTGGGTACGACCTAAGAATACAATATAGCAAAAGGTTTCATTCCCGCGCTTATCCCCGTTCATGTAAAATTCCTCCACACTCCTGGCCCAACCATACTCCTCAACCAAGTCGATTGTTTCTGGTTGTTGATTACGTATTGAGGAGTTTTGAGTTTGCTGCTCCACAACCGCCTCCTCCAATGCCCCTTCATAAGCCAGGTTATCCATTTCACATATTGTACGTTGCATCTCGTCAATGATAATTTGAAGTTCACGGGCTCGAGTTCGTTGACTCATTTGGTCAATACTCTCTTCTAACATCTCAACCTGTAGTCGAAGTTCCATGATTAAGACTTTTTGACTTTGCCACATGGTATTAGAAATATGTTTTTTTTTTAGTTGTGAAATATGTTTTTTTTTTTTTGTGAAGTGTAAGGGGAGTTTTTTTTTTTTGGTGAAACGTAAGGTGAAAGTATTTTTTTTTGTTGTGTTGGTGTGTGAAGTCTGTATTGAAGTGTTGTGTATATATAAGTGGAAGCTAAAGCTAAAGCCGGCCTCGGGGAGGCCTTAAAGCTAAAGCCGGCGTCGGGGAGACCTTCCAAAGCTAAAGCCGGCCTCGGGGAGACCTTCCATGCTAAAGCCGGACTCGGGGAGTCCTTCAAAACCCGTGGTCACCTCAAGCAAGAAGAAGCCGGCATCGGGGAGTCATGGTTTTAAATGGAAGCCGGCCTCGGGGACGGCGGAAAGCCTATTTTTGAAAAGGAAAAAGAATCGAGCCTATTTGTGAAACATCTGCTCCGATCGAGCATATTTTTGAAAAAAATTCGTATATATTTATTAGAAATATGAAATAGTTGTTAAGTGATGATAGCATATAATTTATTTACTCTAAATTGTAGAATATGTGGAATATCAATAACGATGATGCAAAAGAGTTAATGAGGAAGAAAGCAGTGAAAATTGGTACAAATTTTAAGTCTAGGCTTGTTAAAGATTTCTTCCTTACAGGTAAGGATCCTTGTGAGAAGTATAAGTTTCTTATTAGGGCTGATTGGGAAGCATTTAAGGCACAAAGAAGCACCCCAGAATTTATGGTATCTCTTAATTATATTATATGTTTAGTATTGTACAATATATTATTATTAACAATTTGTTAATTTGTGTAGCAAAAAAGGGAGAAAGCACAGGCAAGCAATGCAAAGAGACAATTCAAGGTCCGCGTGGGCCGAAACGGGTGGACCCGTTTTAAAACAAATAAAAAGGATGCAGTTTCGTCTGAACTTCTAGAAAACCATCGTGTTCTTTCGGAGATTCAAAATGAACGGTCTAGGTTGTTTTTGATGGGTTGTGCAGTTAAGAATAGTGAAGGAAAGTTTAAACTTCCTGAGGAAGCGGTGGACAATTTTGAAGCTTTGGTAAACTAAGTTTAATTTAATTGAAGATTTTTATCTTTTTTGGTAAACAAATACTTTTGTAGCTCGCGGAAGAGAAAAAGATGATAGAGGATGGTACTTATGCAGAAAATAAAGTGGATCCCTTAATTCGTCTTCTAGGACGCGAGCACGGGGGACGATCTCAACACAAGCCACCATGATTCATGTGGGTCTCGTGGAATGGTGGAACACTATCCACCTATTGAGGTAACATATTTATAGTTTTGCAGCCTATACTTTCCAGCCTTATAATTGTATCTGATTTACAGGTGATGACACCATGTGAGTTGCTAATTAGGGTGGCTGATGCCCATTTAATCAAAGTTGGTTCTGGACAAGCATGGCCAACTGTCAACTGCCAACTGTTACATGGTAAACCGATTGCCGATGGTTGTGTAAAATTCCAAGTTGATGACATCGTGGATGGAAAGGAGGATTTGCGTGTCCATCCTCTCACAAAAACAGATGAGGTTCAAAGAGTTGAGAATTTGGTTTATAATTTAGTACAGTGGCCAAGATATGCAGTGAAGGTATATTTTAGTTTTTTTTAATTGTTTTTGCCCGTTTTTATCTAACTTTGTAGAAATGTTTTAGCTTATTGGCGATGGGCTTGTCAATTCACCACTACCAAGTCCGGAAAGGGACTCGAGAGGTTATTCTCATCATAGATTTGACTCGAGAGAATCCTCTCCATTTGATTTGTCAACAAATGATGTTTATATACCACAAATGACCGAAACTTCACCCTTCCCCGAAGACCAACTAACAACCTTTTATGGATATACACACATGGTTAGTCTTATCATTATCATTATTTTTATCATTATTTTTGAATACTAATATTTTTCTCATTACTTATTGTAGTTGCAATCGGTGGATCCAACATTCCCCGCAGCCCAAACCGTCACCGCAGCCAAAACATTCCCCGCAGCCCAACCCATTAACACACCCCAACCCGACCAAACCATCACCGAAGCCCAACCAATTAACCCAGCCCAACCCATCACCGAAGCCCAAACAGTCCCCGTAGCCCAAACCATCACCGCAGCCCAAACCGTCACCGCAGCCCAAACATTCCCCGCAGCCCAACCCATTAACACACCCCAACCCGACCAAACCATCACCGAAGCCCAACCAATTAACCCAGCCCAAACCATCACCGAAGCCCAAACAATCCCCGTAGCCCAAACCGTCACCGCATCCCAAACCGTCACTAAAGCCCAACCCATTATCCCAGCCCAAACCATCGCCGAAGCCCAAACAGTCCCAGAAGCCCAACCCATTAACACACCCCAACCCGACAGCCCAGCCCGAACAGTCCCTAAACCCCAAACACCCACTGCAGCCCAAACTGACACTAAATCCCAACCCATTAACCCAGCCAAAACCATCCCCGAAGCCCAAACAGTCCCTGAAGCCCAAACAGAACCCGAAGCCCAAACAGAACCCGAACCCGAGAATATTCCTCTTGATCCTGAGTACGACGAGCATTATGCGTTGGTATTGGACGATGCTCCCCAATTTCTCCCACTACTTGATGAATTCTTCAAATATAACAAATATGGTCTTAGTGTTCCTTCACCTCCGGGTATGTATCCGGAGACCTATACAGAAGGCATCCCAGCCACATAGATTTTACAATTAGCTCGATTCCATTGGGTTGATTGCAGCATGATACATTGTTTGTCAATGTAAGCTTAATATTTTACTATTTGGGTATAATTGTATTTACTAACTTTATGTTGTATATTTAAGGTATTATTATGAAATGGTGGGCAGCAATTCACAATGTGCATTTTTCAATCCACACTATATTACCGAGCCAGAATGTCGCACCAACAATAACCATGTCAGGAAACATATCAGGGATGTTTTAAATCATCATCCAAGCAAGTCATACGTTCTTGCACCATACTATCAAGGGTAATATTTATTTTTTCATAATACAAGCAACACTGATGTTTTAAATCATCATACAAGCAAGTAACTTTGATTAATTGCTTGTGTTTACTTGCAGGCAACACTGGATGCTTTTTATCCTCTGTCCTAAAATGAATATTGCATATATTGTTGATTCTCTAAAGCGTGTAACGGGTCCCAATTACTACACTCTTGTACGAGTAATCAATGATATGTTTCCCCGTAGATTTCAATGAATAAAGACAACTGTATGTTTACATTTTCCATTTTTTACCAATTTATTTAAGATGTATAAAATATACAGTTGAAATATTACAATGCTGGAAACAAGAAGACAGCTGGGAATGTGGTTACATTTTTGCTCGACATAATCATGAATTTTTACGGGGTATACAGTTTAACATCAAGCAATATGTAAGTTTATGTTATAGTTTTAAAATATTACTCAAATAGATGTAAAAAATATTGATATTAATTGTTTTTCATGAGCAGATGTGGAAGACTAATAAGAGTTTTGAAGCTTCTAAGATTCATGAATACATTGCAAGGTTGTTGCCCTTGTATCTCGAATGGATGAAGAGGTGCAAGACCAGTGATGCCAATTATGAAGGTTAGCAATTAAGCAAGTGTAAATTTTTGAATAGTTGTAAATTTTTTAAACATGGTTCATTACACTGATCGATCACAACTTGCAAGTGTAAATTTTTTTGACATTTACTGTGCGGTTGTATATTTTTGGGTGCTATCTAAATATATAAGAGCTAGATTTTAAATATAATATATATATGTATATATATATATATATATATATATATATATATATATATATATATATATATATATATATATATTGTGGAATGATTTTTTTTTGTTTATTTTGAATACCTAATATTGCGGTTACTTTATCATGTGTGCGAATAACTAATATTGCGGTATAACATCTAGTGTAGCGTGCGAATAATTAATAGCGTAGTGGAAGCTTTAATATTGCGGTTTCTCTGTTGTTGCGGTCTCTGCGTTTGATATTGCGGTTTCTCTCTTGTTGCGGTGGCAGGTTTAATATTGCGGTTTCTCTCTTGTTGCGGTCTCTGCGTTTGATATTGCGGTTTCTCTTTTGTTGCGGTTTGTTTGTTTAATAGTGTGTAGTTTGTTGTTCCGGTCCTTACCCCGCATTATTAAAGTGTTTTCACCGCATTATCAAAGCGTTTCTGTAGTAGCGAGCGTTGAGCCTGGAGCCGGGAGCCTGGAGCCTTGAGCCTTTAGCCTTGGGTGTTGAGCCTAGAGCCTTGACCCTTGAGCGTTGTACCTTGAGCGTTGAGCCTTGAGCCATGAGCCTTGAGCCTAGAGCTTGGGCCTTGAGCCTTGAGCCTTGAGTCTAGATCTTCGAGCCTTGATCCTTGACTCTTGAATCTTGAACCTTGGGTCATGACCCTTGAGCCTCAAGCCTCGAGGCTTGAGCCTTGAGCCTTGACCCTTGAGCATTGAGCGATGAGCCTTGAGCCTTGAGCCATGAGCCTTGAGCCTTGAGCCTTGAGCCTTGAGCCTAGAGCCTTGAGCCTTGAGCCTTGAGACTTGAGCCTTGAGCCTTGAGCCTTGAGCCTTTATCCTTGAGCCTTGAGCCTTCTTGAACCTCTAGCCTTGAGCATTGTGTCTTAAGCCTTATGCCTGGAACCTTGACCCTCGAGCCTCGAGCATCGAGCCTTGAGCCTTGAACATCGAGCCTTGAGCCTTGAGCCTTGAGCCTTGAGACTTGAGCCTTGAGCCTTGAGCCTTGAGCGTTGAGCCTTCATCCTTCAGCCTTGAGCCTTGAGCCTTGAGCCTTGAGCCTTGAGCCTTGAGCCTTGAGCCTTGAGCCTTGAGCCTTGAGCCTTGAGCCTGGAGGCGTGAGCCTTGAGGCTTGAGCCTTGACACTTAAGCCTTGAACCTTGAGCATTGAGCCTTGAGCCTTAAGCCTTGAGCCTTGAGCCTTGATCCTTGAGCCTTGAGCCTTGAGCCTTGAGCCTTGAACCCTGAGCCTTGAGCCTTGAGTCTGGGCCTTGAGCCTTGAGCCTTGAGCCTTGAGTCTAGAGCCTTGAGCCTTGATCCTTGACTCTTGAGCCTTGAACCTTAGGCCATGACCCTTGAGCTTTAAGCCTTGAGCCTTGACCTTTGAGCCTTGAGCCTTGACCCTTGACCCTTGAGCCTTAAGCCTTAAGCCTTAAGCCTTGAGCCTTGAGCCTTGAGCCTTGTGCCTTGAGCCTTGACCCTTGAGCCTTGAGCCTTGAGCCTTTAGCCTTGAGCCTTTAGCCTTGAGCCTTTAACATTGAGCCTTGAGCCTTGAGCCTTGAGACCTGAGCCTCGAGACTTAAGCCTTGAGCCTTGAGTCTTGGCCCGTAAGCCTTGAGCCTTGAGCCTTGAGCCTTGAGACTTGACTCTTGAGACTTGAGTCGTGAACCATGAAGCCTTAAGCCTTATGCCTTGAGCCTTGACCCTTGAGACTCGAGCCTTGAGCCTTAAGCCTTGACCCTTGAGCCTTGAGCGATGAGCCTTGATCCTTGAGCCTTGATCCTTGAGCCTTGATCCTTGATCCTTGAGCCTTCTTGAACCTCTAGCATTGAGCATTGTGCCTTAAGCCTTATGCCTGGAGCCTTGACCCTCGAGCCTCAAGCATCGATACCTGAGCCTCGAGACTTAAGCCTTGAGCCTTGAGCCTTGTGACTTGACTCTTGAGACTTGAGTCGTGACCCATGAACCTTGAGCCTTGAACCTCTAGCCTTGAGCGTTGAGCCTTAAGCGTTAAGCCTTATGCCTTGAGCCTTGACCCTCGAGCCTCGAGCCTTGAGCCTCGAGCCTTGAGCCTTGAGCCTTGACACTTGAGCCTTGAGCCTTGAACCTTGAATATTGATCATTGAGCTTTGAGCCTTGAGCCTTGAGCCTTGAGCCTTGAGCCTTGAGCCTTGAGCCTTGAGCCTTGAGCCTTGAGCCTTGACCCTTGAGCCTTGAGCCTTGAGCGTTGAGACTTGAGCCTTGAGCCTTGAGCCTTGAGACTTGAGCCTTGAGCCTTGAGCCTTGAGCCTTGAGCCTTGAGCCTTGAGCCTTGAGCCTTGACTCTTGAGACTTGAGTCGTGACCCATGAACCTTGACCCTTGAACCTCTAGCCTTGACCATTAAGACTGAAGCCTTAAGCCATATGCCTTGAGCCTTGACCCTCGAGCCTCGAGCCTCGAGCCTCGAGCCTTGAGCCTTGACCCTTGAGCCTTGAGCGATGAGCCTTGATCCTTGAGCCTTGATCCTTGATCCTTGAGCCTTGAGCCTTCTTGAACCTCTAGCATTGAGCATTGTGCCTTAAGCCTTATGCCTGGAGCCTTGACCCTCGAGCCTCGAGCATCGATACCTGAGCCTCGAGAGTTAAGCCTTGAGCCTTGAGCCTTGTGACTTGACTCTTGAGACTTGAGTCGTGACCCATGAACCTTGAGCCTTGAACCTCTAGCCTTGAGCGTTGAGCCTTAAGCGTTAAGCCTTATGCCTGGAGCCTTGACCCTCGAGCCTCGAGCCTTGAGCCTCGAGCCTTGAGCCTTGAGCCTTGAGCCTTGACACTTGAGCCTTGAGCCTTGAACCTTGACCATTGAGCTTTGAGCCTTGAGCCTTGAGCCTTGAGCCTTGAGCCTTGAGCCTTGAGCCTTGAGACTTGAGCCTTGAGCCTTGAGCCTTGAGCCTTGAGCCTTGAGCCTTGAGCCTTGAGCCTTGAGCCTTGAGCCTTGAGACTTGAGCCTTGAGACTTGAGCCTTGAGCCTTGAGCCTTGAGCCTTGAGCCTTGAGCCTTCTTGATCCTCTAGCCTTGAGCATTGTGCCTTAAGCCTTAAGCCTTATGCCTGGAGCCTTGACCCTCGAGCCTCGAGCATAGAGCCTTGAGCCTTGAGCCTTAAGCCCTGAGCCTTGAGCCTTGAGCCTTGAGCCTTGAGCCTTGAGCCTTGAGCCTTGGGCCTTGAGACTTGAGCCTTGAGCCTTGAGCCTTGAGCCTTGAGCCTTGCGCCTTGAGCCTTGAGCCTTGAGCCTTGAGCCTTGAGACTTGAGCCTTGAGACTTGAGCCTTGAGCCTTGAGCCTTGAGCCTTGATCCTTGAGCCTTGAGCCTTCTTGATCCTCTAGCCTTGAGCATTGTGCCTTAAGCCTTAAGCCTTATGCCTGGAGCCTTGACCCTCGAGCCTCGAGCATAGAGCCTTGAGCCTTGAGCCTTAAGCCCTGAGCCTTGAGCCTTGAGCCTTGAGCCTTGAGCCTTGAGCCTTGAGCCTTGAGCCTTGAGCCTTGAGCCTTGAGCCTTGAGCCTTGAGCCTTGAGCCTGGAGCCTTGAGCCTTGATTCTTGAGCCTTGAGCCTTTAGCCTTGAGCCTTGAGACCTGAGCCTCGAGACTTAAGCCTTGAGCCTTGAGCGTTGAACCTTGAGCGTTGAGCATTGATCCATGAGCCTTGAGCCTAGAGTTTGGGCCTTGAGCCTTGAGCCTTGAGTCTAGAGCCTTGAGCCTTGATCCTTGACTCTTGAGCCTTGAACCTTGGGTCATGACCCTTGAGCTTTAAGCCTTGAGCCTTGACCTTTGAGCCTTGACCCTTGACCCTAGAGCCTTGAGCCTTGAGCCTTGTGCCTTGAGCCCTGAGCCTTGACCCTTGAGCCTTGAGCCTTGAGCCTTGAGCCTTGAGCCTTGAGCCTTGAGCCTTGAGCCTTGAGCCTTGAGCCTTGAGCCTTGAGCCTTGAGCCTTGAGCCTTGAGCCTTGAGCCTTGAGACCTGAGCCTCGAGACTTAAGCCTTGAGCCTTGAGTCTTGGCCCTTAAGCCTTGAGCCTAGAGACTTGACTCTTGAGACTTGAGTCGTGACCCATGAACCTTGACCCTTGAACCTCTAGCCTTGAGCGTTAAGCCTGAAGCCTTAAGCCTTATGCCTTGAGCCTTGACCCTCGAGCCCCGAGCCTCGACCCTCGACCCTCGACCCTCGAGCCTTGAGCCTTGAGCCTTGACCCTTGAGCCTTGAGCGATGAACCTTGATCCTTGAGCCTTGAGCCTTGAGCCTTCTTGAACCTCTAGCATTGAGCATTGTGCCTTAAGCCTTATGCCTGGAGCCTTGACCCTCGAGCCTCGAGCATCGATACCTGAGCCTCGAGACTTAAGCCTTGAGCCTTGAGCCTTGTGACTTGACTCTTGAGACTTGAGTCGTGACCCATGAACCTTGAGCCTTGAACCTCTAGCCTTGAGCGTTTAGCCTTAAACGTTAAGCCTTATGCCTCGAGCCTTGACCGTCGAGCCTCGAGCCTTGAGCCTCGAGCCTTGAGCCTTGACCTTGACACTTGAGCCTTGAGCCTTGAACCTTGAACATTGATCATTGACCTTTGAGCCTTGAGCCTTGAGCCTTGAGACTTGAGCCTTGAGCCTTGAGCCTTGAGCGTTGAGCCTTCATCCTTCAGCCTTGAGCCTTGAGCCTTGAACCTTGAGCCTTGAGCCTTGAGCCTTGAACCTTGAGCCTTGAGCCTTGAGCCTTGAGCCTTGAGCCTTGAGCCTTGAGGCTTGAGCCTTGACACTTCAGCCTTGAACCTTGAGCATTGAGCTTTGAGCCTTAAGCCTTGAGCCTTGAGCCTTGAGCCTTGAGCCTTGATCCTTGAGCATTGAGCCTTGAGCCTTGAACCCTGAGCCTTGAGCCTTGAGTTTGGGCCTTGAGCCTTGAGCCTTGAGTCTAGAGCCTTGAGCCTTGATCCTTGACTCTTGAACCTTGAACCTTAGGCCATGACCCTTGAGCTTTAAGCCTTGAGCCTTGACCTTTGAGCCTTGAGCCTTGACCCTTGACCCTTGAGCCTTAAGCCTTGAGCCTTGAGCCTTGTGCCTTGAGCCCTGAGCCTTGAACCTTGAGCCTTGAGCCTTGAGCCTTGAGCCTTTAGCCTTGAGCCTTTAGCCTTGAGCCTTTAACCTTGAGCCTTGAGCCTTGAGCCTTGAGACCTGAGCCTCGAGACTTAAGCCTCGAGCCTTGAGTCTTGGCCCTTAAGCCTTGAGCCTTGAGCCTTATGCCTTGAGACTTGACTCTTGAGACTTGAGTCGTGACCCATGAACCTTGACCCTTGAACCTCTAGCCTTGACCGTAAAGACTGAAGCCTTAAGCCTTATGCTTTGATCCTTGACCCTCGAGCCTCGAGCCTTGAGCCTTGAGCCTTGACCCTTGAGCCTTGAGCGATGAGCCTTGATCCTTGAGCCTTGATCCTTGAGCCTTGAGCCTTCTTGAACCTCTAGCATTGAGCATTGTGCCTTAAGCCTTATGCCTGGAGCCTTGACCCTCGAGCCTCGAGCATCGATACCTGAGCCTCGAGACTTAAGCCTTGAGCCTTGAGCCTTGAGCCTTGTGACTTGAGCCTTGAGCCTTGAGCCTTGAGCCTTGAGCTTTGAGCCTTGAGCCTTGAGCCTTGAGCCTTGAGCCTTGAGACTTGAGCCTTGAGACTTGAGCCTTGAGCCTTGAGCCTTGAGCCTTGAGCCTTGAGACTTGAGCCTTGAGACTTGAGCCTTGAGCCTTGAGCCTTGAGCCTTGAGCCTTGAGCCTTGAGCCTTGAGCCTTGAGCCTTGAGCCTTGATCCTTGAGCCTTGAGCCTTGAGCCTTGAGCCTTCTTGATCCTCTAGCCTTGAGCATTGTGCCTTAAGCCTTAAGCCTTATGCCTGGAGCCTTGACCCTCGAGCATAGAGCCTTGAGCCTTGAGCCCTGAGCCCTGAGCCCTGAGCCTTGAGCCTTGAGCCTTGAGCCTTGAGCCTTGAGCCTTGAGCCTTGAGCCTTGAGCCTGGAGCCTTGAGCCTTGAGCCTTGAGTCTTGAGCCTTGAGCCTTGATGCTTGACTCTTGAGCCTTGAACCTTGGGTCATGACCCTTGAGCTTTAAGCCTTGAGCCTTGACCTTTGAGCCTTGAGCCTTGACCCTTGACCCTTGACCCTTGAGCCTTGAGCCTTGACCCTTGAGCCTTGTGCCTTGAGCCCTGAGCCTTGAGCCTTGAGCCTTGAGCCTTGAGCCTTGAGCCTTGAGCCTTGAGCCTTGAGCGTTAAGCCTTGAGCCTTGAGCCTTGAGCCTTTAGCCTTGAGCCTTTAGCCTTGAGTCTTGAGCCTTGAGCCTTGAGCCTTGAGACCTGAGCCTCGAGACTTAAGCCTTGAGCCTTGAGTCTTGGCCCTTAAGCCTTGAGCCTTGAGCCTTGAGCCTTGAGACTTGACTCTTGAGACTTGAGTCGTGACCCATGAACCTTGACCCTTGAACCTCTAGCCTTGAGCGTTAAGCCTGAAGCCTTAAGCCTTATGCCTTGAGCCTTGACCCTCGAGCCTCGACCCTCGACCCTCGACCCTCGAGCCTTGAGCCTTGACCCTTGAGCCTTGAGCGATGAGCCTTGATCCTTGAGCCTTGAGCCTTGAGCCTTCTTGAACCTCTAGCATTGAGCATTGTGCCTTAAGCCTTATGCCTGGAGCCTTGACCCTCGAGCCTCGAGCATCGATACCTGAGCCTCGAGAGTTAAGCCTTGAGCCTTGAGCCTTGTGACTTGACTCTTGAGACTTGAGTCGTGACCCATGAACCTTGAGCCTTGAACCTCTAGCCTTGAGCGTTGAGCCTTAAGCGTTAAGCCTTATGCCTCGAGCCTTGACCCTCGAGCCTCGAGCCTTGAGCCTCGAGCCTTGAGCCTTGAGCCTTGAGCCTTGACACTTGAGCCTTGAGCCTTGAACCTTGAACATTGGTCTTTGAGCTTTGAGCCTTGAGCCTTGAGCCTTGAGACTTGAGCCTTGAGCCTTGAGCCTTCATCCTTCAGCCTTGACCCTTGAGCCTTGAACCTTGAGCCTTGAGCCTTGAGCCTTGAACCTTGAGCCTTGAGCCTTGAGCCTTGAGCCTTGACACTTAAGCCTTGAACCTTGAGCATTGAGCCTTGAGCCTTAAGCCTTGAGCCTTGAGCCTTGAGCCTTGAGCCTTGAGCCTTGATCCTTGAGCCTTGAGCCTTGAGCCTTGAACCCTGAGCCTTGAGCCTTGAGTTTGGGCCTTGAGCCTTGAGCCTTGAGTCTAGAGCCTTGAGCCTTGACTCTTGAGCCTTGAACCTTAGGCCATGACCCTTGAGCTTTAAGCCTTGAGCCTTGACCTTTGAGCCTTGACCTTTGAGCCTTGACCTTTGAGCCTTGAGCCTTGACCCTTGACCCTTGAGCCTTAAGCCTTGAGCCTTGAGCCTTGTGCCTTGAGCCGTGAGCCTTGACCCTTGAGCCTTGAGCCTTTAGCCTTGAGCCTTTAGCCTTGAGCCTGTAACCTTGAGCCTTGAGCCTTGAGCCTTGAGACCTGAGCCTCGAGACTTAAGCCTTGAGCCTTGAGTCTTGGCCCTTAAGCCTTGAGCCTTGAGCCTTGAGACTTGACTCTTGAGACTTGAGTCGTGACCCATGAACCTTGACCCTTGAACCTCTAGCCTTGACCGTTAAGACTGAAACCTTAAGCCTTATGCCTTGAGCCTTGACCCTCGAGCCTCGAGCCTCGAGCCTTGAGCCTTGACCCTTGACCCTTGAGCCTTGAGCGATGAGCCTTGATCCTTGAGCCTTGATCCTTGAGCCTTGATCCTTGAGCCTTGAGCCTTGAGCCTTCTTGAACCTCTAGCATTGAGCATTGTGCCTTAAGCCTTATGCGTGGAGCCTTGACCCTCGAGCCTCGAGCATCGATACCTGAGCCTCGAGACTTAAGCCTTGAGCCTTGAGCCTTGTGACTTGACTCTTGAGACTTGAGTCGTGACCCATGAACCTTGAGCCTTGAACCTCTAGCCTTAAGTCGTTGAGCCTTGAGCCTTGAACCTTGAACATTGATCATTGAGCTTTGAGCCTTGAGCCTTGAGCCTTGAGCCTTGAGCCTTGAGCCTTGAGCCTTGAGCCTTGAGCCTTGAGCCTTGAGCCTTGAGCCTTGAGCCTTGAGCCTTGATCCTTGAGCCTTGAGCCTTCTTAATCCTCTAGCCTTCTTAATCCTCTAGCCTTGAGCATTGTGCCTTAAGCCTTAAGCCTTATGCCTGGAGCCTTGACCCTCGAGCCTCGAGCATAGAGCCTTGAGCCTGGAGCCTTAAGCCCTGAGCCTTGAGCCTTGAGCCTTAAGCCTTGAGCCTTGAGCCTTGAGCCTTGAGCCTTGAGCCTTGAGCCATGAGCCTTGAGCCTTGAGCCTTGAGCCTTGAGCCTTGAGCCTGGAGCCTGGAGCCTTGAGCCTTGAGCCTTGAGTCTTGAGCCTTGAGCCTTTAGCCTTGAGCCTTGAGCCTTGAGACCTGAGCCTCGAGACTTAAGCCTTGAGCCTTGAGCGTTGAGCATTGATCCATGAGCCTTGAGCCTAGAGTTTGGGCCTTGAGCCTTGAGCCTTGAGTCTAGAGCCTTGAGCCTTGATCATTGACTCTTGAGCCTTGAACCTTGGGTCATGACCCTTGAACTTTAAGCCTTGAGCCTTGACCTTTGAGCCTTGAGCCTTGACCCTTGAGCCTTGAGCCTTGAGCCGTGAGCCGTGAGCCTTGAGCCCTGAGCCCTGAGCCTTGAGCCCTGAGCCTTGAGCCTTGACCCTTGAGCCTTGAGCCTTGAGCCTTAAGCCTTGAGCCTTGAGCCTTTAGCCTTGAGCCTTTAGCCTTGAGCCTTGAGCCTTGAGACCTGAGCCACGAGACTTAAGCCTTGAGCCTTGAGTCTTGGCCCTTAAGCCTTGAGCCTTGAGCCTTGAGCCTTGAGACTTGACTCTTGAGACTTGAGTCGTGACCCATGAACCTTGACCCTTGAACCTCTAGCCTTGAGCGTTAAGCCTGAAGCCTTAAGCCTTATGCCTTGAGCCTTGACCCTCGAGCCTCGACCCTCGACCCTCGACCCTCGAGCCTTGAGCCTTGACCCTTGAGCCTTGAGCGATGAGCCTTGATCCTTGAGCCTTGAGCCTTCTTGAACCTCTAGCATTGAGCATTGTGCCTTAAGCCTTAAGCCTTATGCCTGGAGCCTTGACCCTCGAGCCTCGAGCATCGATACCTGAGCCTCGAGACTTAAGCCTTGAGCCTTGTGACTTGACTCTTGAGACTTGAGTCGTGACCCATGAACCTTGAGCCTTGAACCTCTAGCCTTTAGCGTTGAGCCTCATGCCTTGAGCCTTGACCCTCGAGCCTCGAGCCTTGAGCCTCGAGCCTCGAGCCTTGAGCCTTGACACTTGAGCCTTGAGCCTTGAACCTTGATCATTGAACATTGAGCTTTGAGCCTTGAGCATTGAGCCTTGAGCCTTGAGCCTTGATCCTTGAACCTTGGGCCTTGAGCCTTGAGCCTTGAGCCTTGAGCCTTGAGACTTGAGCCTTGAGCCTTGAGCCTTGAGCCTTGAGCCTTGATCCTTGAGCCTTGAGCCTTGAGCCTTGAGCCTTATTGATCCTCTAGCCTTGAGCATTGTGCCTTAAGCCTTAAGCCTTATGCCTGGAGCCTTGACCCTCGAGCCTCGAGCATAGAGCCTTGAGCCTTGAGCCTTAAGCCCTGAGCCTTGAGCCTTGAGCCTTGAGCCTTGAGCCCTGAGCCTTGAGCCTTGAGCCTTGAGCCTTGAGCCTTGAGCATTGAGCCTTGAGCCTTGAGCCTTGAGCCTTGAGACTTGAGCCTTGAGCCTTGAGCCTTGATCCTTGAGCCTTGAGCCTTCTTGATCCTCTAACCTTGAGCATTGTGCCTTAAGCCTTATGCCTGGAGCCTTGACCCTCGAGCCTCGAGCGTAGGGCCTTGAGCCTTGAGCGTTGAGCCTTGAGCCTTGAGCCTAGAACCTTGATCCTAGAGCCTTGAGCCTCAAGCCTCGAGCCTCGAGCCTTGAACCTTGAGCTTCAAGCCTCGAGCCTCGAGGCTTCTTCCTTGAGCCCAACCTTGAGTGATGAGCCTTAAGCCTTGAGCCTTGAGCCTTGAGCCTTAAGCGTTGAGCCTTGAGCCTCAAGCCTCGAGCCTCAAGCCTTGAGCCTTGAGCGATGACCCTTGAGCGATGACCCTTGAGCCTCGAGCCTCGAGCCTTGAGGCTCGAGCCTCGAGCCTCGAGCCTCGAGCCTTGGGCATTGAGCCTTGAGCCTTGAGCCTTGAGCCTTGAGCCTTGAGCCTTGAGCCTTGAACCTTGAGCCTTGTGCCTTGAGCCTTGAGCCTTGACACTTGATCCTTGAGCCTTGAACCTTGAACATTGAGCCTTGAGCCTTGAACCATGAACATTGAGCCTTGAACTTTGAACATTGAGCCTTGAGCCTTGAGGCTTGAGCCTTAAGCCTTGAGCCCTGAGCCTTGAGCCTTGAGCCTTGAGCCTTGAGCCTTGAGCCTTGAGCCTTGAGCATTGAGCATTGAGCGTTGAGCGTTGAGCCCTGAGCCCTGAGCCCTGAGCCTTGAGCCCTGAGCCTTGAGCCTTGAGCCTTGAGCCTTGAGCCTTGAGCCTTGAGCCTTGAGCCTTTAGCCTTGAGACTTGAGCCTTGAGCCTTGAGCCTAGATCCTTGAGCCTTGATCCTTGAGCCTTGAGCCTTCTTGAACCTCTAGCCTTGAGCATTGTGCCTGAAGCCTTAAGCCTTATGCCTAGAGCCTTGACCCTCGAGTCACGAGCATCGAGCCTTGAGCCTTGAGCCCTGAGCCCTTAAGCCCGGAGCCTTGATCCTTGAGCTGATGGATTTATATGCACAGTTAGTCAACCTATGATGTCACGTCCATGTATATAGGACACTCAAGGGTCACACCGGTGAGTGCATGTAATACGAGTAAGATATGTAATGATACTTGGAAGAGGGTTTCCCAAAACATACCTTAGATTGCTCAAGATTAATCCACCAGTGATAAACACAACGAGAAGCCCTCTAGATAAGCTCTTGTAATGAAACTTATTCGACATACTCGAAGAACACGAAGAACACGAAGAACACAAGACTTGTGTTCTTCCCTCTTGCATGGTTCGGCCGGAATAGGGAGGAGGAGGGAGCCAAAATTCGTGGCTAGGGTTATGGGGTGGAAGGGAATGAGCACTTTACAAGGGAACCCCAAGCCTTCTATTTATAATAGAAGGACTTTCACTTAGGGCCCTTCTAGTTTAATTAAGATTAATTCTTAATTAAACTTATCCTTTTACACAACCAACCCTTATAGTTTATCTAGTTATTATTGTTGCACTTAATTATTAAATGTCTAGTATTAATACACTAATATATTCCGTATATTATATACACGAAATATATATACTTTGTATTTATACTTTTAATAATTAATTATATAATAAACCTTATATAATTTAGACAATAATATTATCCAACACCATATGATTTAATTACTCTAAATAATATTATGGATAATCTATAATTAACACATTGTATATTTACTCAACTAGTAAATGTACAAATACTTGTATTAATTAGTTAGATAAACTAATCTAGTAATAAGTTGAACTTAACTTAATACTTAACTTGATTCATAAATGACTATTATGAATCAATCCTCTTCCAAGTATCATTACATATCTTACTCGTATTACATGCACTCACCGATGTGACCCTTGAGTGTCCTATAGACATGGACGTGACATCATAGGTTGACTAACTGTGCACATAAATCCTTCAAGTTTAGGGGATCATAATGAACCACCAAACTATCGAGCTGCAATAGGAGATTCTGAATCTGACAAATGGCTTGATGCTATGAACGCGGAAATACAATCCATGAAAGATAACCAAGTATGGACTTTGGTTGATCTTCCTCTTAACAGCAAGATTGTTGGTAGAAAGTGGATCTTCAAGAAGAAGACCGACATGGATGGAAATGTACACACCTATAAAGCTCGGTTGGTAGCAAAAGGTTACACTCAAACCTACGGGATTGACTATGATGAAAACTTCCCGTCTGTTGCCGACGTTAGAGCTATTAGGATTGTCATAGCCATTGCAGCGTACTATGACTATGAGATTTGGCAAATGGATGTTAAGACTGCTTTCTTAAATGGACACCTCGATGAAGATGTCCATATGGTACAACCTGAGGTTTTTGTAAGTACAAATCACCCTAAGAAAGTATGTAAGCTTCAAAGGTCCATTTATGGACTAAAGCAAGCATCCAGAAGTTGGAACAAAAGATTCGACGAGGAAATCAAAACGTTTGGTTTCACTCAGAATCCCGACGAGCCATGTGTATGTAAGAGCTAGTGGGAGCATTGTTGTCTTTCTAATCATATATGTCGATGACATACTACTCATAGGATATAACATTCCAATACTACAAGATGTAAAATCCTGGCTTGGGAAGTGCTTCGCTATGAAGGATCTTGGGGAAGCGGCATATATACTTGGTATAAAGATCTACCGAGATAGATCAAAGCGGTTAATCGGACTAAGTCAAAGTGCGTACATTGATAAAATTCTAAAACGCTTTAGAATGGATGCTTCCAAACGTGGAAATCTTCCTATGCAACACAATGTACACTTGAGTAAGACTCAAGGACCGTCCTCACATGATGAGATGAAACGTATGCGTGATGTCCCCTATGCCTCGGCAGTAGGGTCTATCATGTATGCTGTACGGTGCACAAGACCTGATGTAGCGTTCTCTCAGAACCTTACAAGCCGATATCAACAGAATCCAGGTGAGAGTCACTGGACTGCTGTTAAGAACATACTGAAGTATCTTAGGAATACTAAAGATATGTTTCTTGTTTATGGTGGTGAAACTCAAAATGAGCTAAGCGTTACTTGTTATTCTAACGCTAGTTTTGAGACTGATAGAGATGATTCCAAATCTCAAACGGGGTATGTTTTCGTTTTGAACGGAGGCGCTGTTGATTGGAAAAAGTGCAAAGCAGAACACTATCGCTATGTCTTCTACAGAAGCTGAATACATTGCAACTACTGAAGCTGCAATGGAAGCTGTTTGGATGAGGAAATTTATTTCTGGGCTTGGAGTTGTCCCAGTAATGAAAGACCTATGGATATGTACTGTGATAACACAGGTGATATCATCATTGCTAACGAACCTGGTGTTCAGAAAGGCGCCAGACATTATCGGATAAAGCTTCACTACATTAGAGATGCGATCCTAATGGGAGATGTACGCTTGCTCAAAGTTCATATAGATGAGAACTTAGCTGACCCCTTCACGAAGCCAATGTCATGTACCAAACATATTGAGCATGCTAGAAACATTGGACTTCGACCAGCTAGTAGTTTCATGTAATCTGTTTTAGTATTAGGATAATGGAACATTGAGCAGTTTTTATTGGAATAAATTGATATATTTGATATGATCGTTTTTATACGAATATATACTGTGTTCTATATTTGCATGTTTATATCCATGAATATTTAGTGCGTTTTATATTCTAAATTGTCCATTGTCATAATTAATAATATGGGAATATTATTAAGACAAATCTGAGGGCATTGATGACATTATCTTAGTATGACTAAGGATGATGAAATCAAACTCACATGTTGTTCATAATGATGCACAACTGGACTGACCCAACCTATGAGAAATCACTTCCTGGATTTATGTCACAAGTGAATCTCACAAAGGCTTTGTCACTTATCCTCTGACTTGAGATGCAAGTTGGTTTGTGTATGTAGAGGGACAAACTTTGATGTGGTTAAACGCTGACCTGAATAAGGCTGCTATAACAACCATTATCGGGTTTGTCATTAAGCATATCGCAAACACGTGTAGTCAATAAAGAATTTTTCCTCCACATAAGTGGATTAGATACTACTGGGCCCCTCGATGATTTGAATAGATGTATGTGTGGCCACACCCAAAAGGTAATCGAGATGAATATTGATTGGTTTTGGTAATCTACTTCAATGTATATATCGAGAAACAGAATCGTTGAAATTTTAGATTGACCACATCCTTGTCTAAAATTCAACATAGTATCAGTAATAAAAGGATAACTGCTCGAAAAACTTTGAACAAAGATTTTATGAAACTCCTCGTGTACCTCTAGGGGCATTGGCGGGTTGCTAGACTCTAACCTTTGCTTGTATAACTACTTGATGTTATCACGTGCGGAAGTGGGAGCTGTTGGAATATGCTTCACGCGTATAACGTATAGTTATATGGCTAGTTGTTTGTGAGCCTAAAGGCTCACACACTTAAAAACTTAACACCATAAAATATATAGTGCAATTAGGGTAATTGCATTATATATTAATATAAGCTACATGCTTGTATATACTAAAGTTAATATTAATTATTAATATTGGAACTTTATTGTGAGCAAACTAGAAGGAACAAAAGCTAGGGACTTGAGTGCAACTAAAACAAATGGTTTATGGAAATCATTAAAGGGTGTTTAATGGCACCATTAAAGAGAAATAACGGTCCATAAACTCCCCTCTTGCTCACTTGTTTGACCATCCATCATCACCATTTTCTCTCTAGTTTTTGCTTCCAATTTGCTTGAAGAATTGGACTAGCATCCTTTGGTGTTCAAGCACAAGTGTTGTGTGGATCATCTTTAGAGGTATTCTCCTTTGGAATACTTGGTTTCGGTCACCATCTACATCCATCCGAATCCTATTGATCAAAGGCAAGTAGGGTAAGAATTCTTATACCATTCTCTTTGATTTCATGTTTAGTTTAATTGTATGATTTAATATTAGATCCGTTTATGGTGATTAAATCTTTCCGCTGCGTTTTGGTTCTTGTTTTAACCTAAAATCACCATTACAACGTTCAACGCTCAAGGCTAAAGGCTCAAGGCTCCACGCACAATGCTCAAGGCTCAAGGTTCTTGGCATAAGGCTCAAAGGTCAAGGGTCAAGGTTCACGGAACCGGACTCAAGGCTTAAGGCTTAAGGCTCAAGGCGCAAGGCGCAAGGCTCAAGGCTCAACGCTCAAGGCTCAAGGCTCAAGGCTCAAGGCTCAAGGCTCAAGGCTCAAGGCTCAAGGCTCAAGGCTCAAGGCTCAAGGATCAAGGCTCAAGGCTCAAGGCTCCAGCCTCAAGGCTCAAGCCTCAAGGCTCAAGGCTCAAGGCTCAAGGCTCAAGGCTCAAGGCTCAAGGCTCAAGGCTCAAGGCTCAAGGCTCAAGGCTCAAGGCTCAAGGCTCAAGGCTACAGCTCAAGTCTCCAATCTCAACGCTCAACGCTCAAGTTTCAGGGAATAAGCCTCAAGGGTCAAGGCTCAAGGCTCAAGGCACCGGACCCAAGGCTTAAGGCTTAAGGCTCAAGGCTTAAGGCGCAAGGCTCAAGGCTCAAGGCTCAAGGCTCAAGGCTCAACGCTCAAGGCTCAAGGGTCAAGGCTCTAGGTGAAGTGTTTCATTAATACTGATTGACCACTTGGGTTAACCTCCTAGTCACTTGGTTTGAACCATACTGACCAAGAACATGAACTTGTTCTTGACCGGTTAAAACCAACTAGCTGATTTAATCACTAAAAGCGGAACTGAGATTAAACCTAATCCTTAAACCCTAAAGGATTGGGATCTTGGAGATCTAGATTAGATTAGCAAGAAAGAAACCTTGTACGAAAAACCCGAACACACACAATGCTTGTGTCGTTCGTTCGACCATCACCAAGAACCCTAGGGTTCTTGGTCGAGTTCGTCCAAGAGGGGAGAAGGGAGAAAAGGTTTTCTCAAAACATACCTTATCTTGCCTAAGTTAGTCCACTGGTGATGAACACGACGAGCGACCTTCTAGTTGATCCTTGTAATGATCCTCGAATCTTCAAGACTTGTAGAATACGAAGAACGAACGAAGAACACAAAGAACACGAAGAACACAATGCTTGTGTTCTTGTGGGAGTGTTCGGCCGAAAACCAAGAGAGGGAAGGCTAGGGTTTTCATGTGGAATGGTGTAACAAAACAAGGGAACCCCAAGCCTTCTATTTATAATAGAAGGACTTTAACTTAGGGCCCCTTCTAGTTTAATTAAGATTAATACTTAATTAAACTTATCCTTTTAGACTTTAAACCCTTGTAGTTTAACTAGTTATTATTATCCCTCTTAATTATTAAATGTCTAGTATTATACCTTTATATAATTCGGTATACACATACACGAATTATATATTTGTATTTAATACTTTTAATAATTAATTATATAATAAACTTTATATAATTTAGACAATAATATTATCCAACACCATATGATTTAATTGCTTTAAATCATATTATGGATAATCTCTAATTAACACATTGTATATTTACTCAACTAATAAATGTACAAATACTTGTATTAATTAGTTAGATAAACTAATCTAGTAATAAGTCAAACTTGACTTAATACTTAACTTGATTCATAAATGACTATTATGAATCAATTCTCTTCCAAATATCATTACATATCTTACTCGTATTATATGCACTCACCGGTGTGACCCTTAAGTGTTTCGTAGGCATGGATGTATCTTCATAAGTTGAGTAACTATGCACATAAATCCTTCAGACTCCCACTTGTGCAAGTTTGTAACCTTTGTCGTAATGATACGAGCTACAGTGGCCTTCTAGATGGGCATGTAGGTAACCAATCCCATAAAAACAGCTTTGTGTAACCCATGTATAGTTTTTGAAAAAACTCTTTAATAGCGTCTCCTAGTAAAGAACACTATGTCTTTACTTCTTGGGCAACTATGTAAGGTTTATCCCTTGCAGCACGATATTTGTGATAACGAATACGAGCATGGTAGAAAATATCAACTCCTGTATTTGAAATCATTTAATGACTTCTTGATTCAAACTGTTGTGATAAACGACAAAGAACAAATCAGTTCGTTTGGGCATGGCCATGCACTTTCCAGTTATCTCATCACGTCAAAGGACCCATAAATTTCTCTCCTAAAAAGGAGGTGCAATTACCATCTTGTTATATTTTGATTCAAAATACAAATTCCTTTGTACCCAGTAAAGCCTCGTATGACAACCATATTTCAGAATTGTCTAAGACGAACCAAAGCACATTAGTCAATGTATCCCAAACCAAATACCTCAGGCTTAAGGAGAATCCTAGTGAATAATACTTTTGAACTTTTCAACCACGAAGTATTATCACGGTGGTCAATCCAATATTCGTCGAACTCCAACAGAATATCACCGATATTTGGTTTACACGAAACTTGTGTAGCTATCTTCGAAGAACTTCGAATCTACCACCAAATACCGCGATGACGTTAACGTCCCATCGAGGTTCCCACCAAGACGAGTAGTCACGGATTTATATCTTTTTGAATAAATAGACTTTTATTCATGGATATTGTAAAACATACAAATTTTGAATAACAATGATACTAACTCATGTATTATTCCTCACTGGACATAGATACAGAATTATTACTGGATCATTACTTATTCCTTTTGTTCATGTTGATTACTTAATGACTTTTACAACCTTAATTGTAACTTTATCACTAAACTAGTCATTTCTATTAAACTAAAGACATAAGATAAGTAATTGAAAAATACTATTTCTTTCGCCTTTGCTAGATTTTGTTCTTGCAACATTCTAAAACATATTCCAGTCTTGCCTTTTATGCAATTCGGTAAACATAGGAGGATTGAAAATTAACTCCTTAGTTTCTTGAATTCATAAAATTCTCCTTGTAACTAAAGCCTCTTTTAGTTACTTGATTTGTAGATATATCATTACTAGTTAAAGAAATTTCCTTAAATGATTCTGTTATTCACTGGAGTGTGAACAACCTATTAGATATGCAATAATTAATCACAAGACTTGTGATCACGCTATTAGGTTTGCAATGATCTAATCAATGATCATTTATTTCTCTTAACTCTTTGGCTAACGACTTGGTAACTTCTTGTTGTTAATGTCCTAACTAACTTTACTATATTCATTAGTACCTCTTGTTGTTAATGTCCTAACTAAATTTTATGGAAATTAAGCATCACTTAAACTACTTCTTTTGACCTAGTCAAAACTTATAGTTTAACCCTTTAAGAATTAATTAATTGTCAAAGTCATCCTTTGGATTTGCGAATATCCAACATTCCTTTGAAGGGAATCTTGACTTTTATTGATTACTGTATCTAGCAAGTATAAGACACTTGAAACGATACTTCCAATTCTTAAGTGTATTAGTATCTTTTAAGAATCTCATTTAATTCCAAAGTCATTTCTTGGATTTCTCAAATATCCATTATTCCTATTAGGGAATTATGACTTGATCAAATGTTGTATTTATTACAAGTATAAAAAACTTGCAATAATACCTTTTAATTCTTAGATTCTTTAATATAGTTTGTCCCTTTTAAGAGTTCATTTAATGTCTAAGTCATTTTCCTTGGATTATACGAATATCCAATTATTCCTATTAGGAAATTATGACTTCATTAAATTCCTTTATCACAAGTATGAAAGACTTGTAATAATACTCTTTAAAGTCTATCTTGATTATATCAAATATAATCATACTATATTAACACTAATACTTTAAAACTTACTATCATAAGTAACCATTACTTAAGATGTTTTAAATAAGTTCCATGTACCTTGAACTTTATGCTTTCCATAAAAACTCTTAAATACTTTCATTAGAAAAACTTTCTAATTACTAGCATCTAAGTAATTTGAGCTTCTTAGATATTATTGTTCATTCAACAATCAAACAAACATAAATCACGAGATTATCAGTAAATCAAAACTTGACTTACAATCTAGTCATAAAACTTGACTAGTGTAATTATCACACATGCACACATTATAATTCAACCATGGATTCATAATTTGGTAAAACCAAAAATGAGTTTAACATAAAAATTTGTCTTAACAAAATAAAATTGTTTTCCTTGAATCCAAAATGAGAAATACTGAATTATAAAATTAACTTGGTGCTTGTGGGATTATTACTATCTCATGATGGCCATCTTCACTTTCCTTCATCTTTTGCAATAAACGATTGCAAAAGTTGAGTTACTCGTAATAAACTTTACAAGTATGTTAAAGTGAATATCTAAAAGTTGGTCAAGTCAACAGAGGAGCTTGCATTGCCTCCTACCCTTTGACCCTCGCCACAACCAAGATACCATTTCTCGGTCCTTGCCTTGTTTGGCTTCACCTTCTTGACCCTTTGTTTGACTCCATTACCCTTAGGCACGTCTTGGCTTAGACCGGTTTTACCCTTTCCCTTTCCACTGCGCCTCTCTCTTTTCACTACCATCATCAGTTACTACGAGATCATTCTTAAACTTGGTCCCCAAACTCAACTCATTAGTCTTGAGCATGGAATGTAGCTCATCAATGGATTGCTCCATGTTATGCATGTTGTAGTTGACTACATAAGGCTTATAGTCATCTGATAACCAGTTGAGTATCATTTCTGTTGCTAACTGCAATGGTACTGGGTGTCCTATTCTTTTTAAGACGATCCATGTGCTCTTTCATTTTCATTTTCAAGGCTTAAGGCTTAAGGATTAAGTCTTAAGGCTTAAGGATTAAGTCTTAAGGCTCAAGGCTTAAGGCTCAAAGGTCAAGGCTCAAGGCTCAACAGTCAAGGGTCAAGGTTCACGGCTCAAGAGTCAAGGCTCAAGGCTCTAGGATAAAGGCTCAAGGATTAAGGATTAAGGTGTAAGGCTTAAGGCTCAAGGCTCAAGGCTCAAGGCTCAAGGCTCAATTCTCAATGCTCAAGGCTCAAGGCTCAAGGATCAAGGCTCAAGGTTCATGGCTCAACGGTCAAGGCTCAAGGTTCAAGGCTCAAGGCTCAAGGCTCAAGGCTCAAGGCTCAAGGCTCAAGGCTCAAGGCTCAAGGCTTAAGGCTTAAGGATTAAGGCTTAAAGCTCAAGGCTCAAGGCTCATGGCTCAAGGCTTAAGGCTTAAGGATTAGGGCTTAAGGCTCAAGGCTCAAGGCTCAAGGCTCAAGGCTTAAGGTGGCTCAAGGTTTAAGGCTCAATGCTCAAGGCTAAATGCTCAAGGCTCAAGGCTCGGGGCTCAAGGGGTTAAGGATCAATTCTCAATGCTCAATGCTCAAGGCTCAAGGCTCAAGGCTTAAGGCTCAAGGCTAAAGGCTCAAGGTTCAAAGCTCAATACTCAAGGCTCAAGGTTCAAGGCTCAAGGTTCAAGGCTCAAGGCTCAAGGCCTAAGGCTTAAGGCTCAAGGCTCAAGGCTCAAGGCTCATGGCTCAAGGCTCAAGGCTCATGGCTCATGGCTCAAGGCTTAAGGCTCAAGGCTCAAGGCTCAAGGCTCAAGTCTCAAGGCTTAAGGCTCAAGGCGTAAGGCTCAAAGGTCAAGCCTCAAGGCTTAAGGCTCAAGGGTCAAGGGTCAAGGTTCAAGGCTCCAAATTCAAGGATCAAGGCTCTAGGCAAAAGGCTCAAGGCTCAAGGGTCAAGGCTAAAGAAGTAAGGCTTAAGGCTCAAGGCTCAAGGCTTAAGGCTTAAGGATTAAGGCTTAAAGCTCAAGTCTCAAGGCTCATGGATCAAGGCTTAAGGCTTAAGGATTAGGGCTTAAGGCTCAAGGCTCAAGTCTCAAGGCTCAAGGCTCAAGGCTCAAGGCTCCAGGCTCAAGGCTCAAGGCTTAAGGTGGCTCAAGGTTTAAGGCTCAATGCTCAAGGGTCAAGGCTTAAGGTGGCTCAAGGCTCAAGTCTCAAGGCTCAAGTCTCGTGGCTCATGGCTCAAGGCTTAAGGCTTAAGGCTCAAGGCTCAAGGCTCAAGTCTCAAGGCATAAGGCTCAAGACTAAAGGCTTAAGGCGCAAAGGTCAAGGTTCAAAGCTTAAGGCTCAACGGTCAAGGGTTAAGGTTCAAGGCTCAAGAGTCAAGGCTCAAGTCAAGGCTCAAGGCTCTAGGCTAAAGGCTCAAGAAGGATTAAGGCTTAAGGATTAAGGCTTAAGGCTCAAGGCTTAAGGCTCAAAGATCAAGGCTCAAGGCTTAAGGCTCAACAGTCAAGGGTCAAGGTTCAAGGCTCAAGAGTCAAGGCTCAAGGCACTAGGCTAAAGACTCAAGGCTCAAGGCTCATGGCTCAAGGCTTAAGGCTTAAGGCTTAAGGCTCAAGGCTCAAGTTTCAAGGCTTAAGGCCCAAGGCTCAAGGCTCAAGGCTTAAGGCTCAATGGTCATGGTTCAAGGCTTAAGGCTCAACCGTCAAGGGTCAAGGTTTAAGGCTCAAGAGTGACGGCTCAAGGCTCTAGGCTAAAGGCTAAAGGCTCAAGGCTCAAGGATCAAGGTTCAAGGCTCTAGGCTCAAGGCTCAAGGCTCAAGGCATAAGGCTCAAGAAATAAGGCTTAAGGCTTATGGCTCGACGCTCAAGGCTAGAGGTTCAAGGCTCAAGGTTCATAGGTCACGGCTCAAGGCTCAAGAGTCAAGTCTCAAGGCCAAGGCTAAAGTCTCAAGACTTACGGGGCAAGGCTCAAGGTTCAACGCTCAAGGCTTAAGGCTCAAGGCTCAAGGCTCAAGGCTCAAGGCTCAAGGCTCAAGGCTCAAGGCTCAAGGCTCAAGGCTCAAGGCTCAAGGCTTAAGGCTTAAGGATTATGGCTTAAGGATTATGGCTCAATGCTCAAGGGTCAAGGATTAAGGTGGCTCAAGGCTCAAGTCTCAAGGCTCAAGGCTCAAGGCTCAAGGCTTAAGGCTCCGGGCTTAAGGCTCAAGGCTAAATGCTCAAGGCTTAAGGCTCGGGGCTCAAGGGGTTAAGGCTCAATTCTCAATGCTCAATGCTCAAGGCTCAAGGCTCAAGGCTTAAGGCTCAAGGCTAAAGGCTAAAGGCTCAAGGTTCAAAGCTCAATGCTCAAGGCTCAAGGTTCAAGGCTCAAGGTTCAAGGCTCAAGGCTCAAGGCTTAAGGCTTAAGGCTTAAGGCTTAAGGCTCAAGGCTCAAGGCTCAAGGCTCAAGGCTCATGGCTTAAGGCTCATGGCTCAAGGCTCAAGGCTTAAGGCTCAAGGCTCAAGGCTCAAGATTCAAGGCTCAAGTCTCAAGGCTTAAGGCTCAAGGCTCAAGGCGTAAGGCTCAAAGGTCAAGGCTCAAGGCTCAACGATCAAGGGTCAAGGTTCAAGGCTCCAAATTCAAGGATCAAGGCTCTAGGCAAAAGGCTCAAGGCTCAAGGCTCAAGGCTCAAGGTTCAAGGTTGAAGGCTCAAGGCTCAAGGCTTAAGGCTCAAGGCTCAAGGCTCAAGGCTCAAGGCTCAAGGCTCAAGGCTCAAGGCACATGGCTCAAGGCTTAAGGCTTAAGGCTTAAGGCTCAAGGCTCAAGGCTCAAGGCTCAAGGATCAAGGCTCAAGGCTCAAGGGTCAAGGCTCAAGGCTTAAGGCTTAAGGATTAAGGCTTAAAGCTCAAGGCTCAAGGCTCAAGGCTCAAGGCTCATGGCTCAAGGCTTAAGGCTTAAGGATTAGGGCTTAAGGCTCAAGGCTCAAGGCTTAAGGTGGCTCAAGGTTTAAGGCTCAATGCTCAAGGCTAAATGCTCAAGGCTCAAGGCACGGGGCTCAAGGGGTTAAGGCTCAATTCTCAATGCTCAATGCTCAAGGCTCAAGGCTTAAGGCTCAAGGCTAAAGGCTCAAGGTTCAAAGCTCAATACTCAAGGCTCAAGGTTCAAGGCTCAAGGTTCAAGGCCTAAGGCTTAAGGCTCAAGGCTCAAGGCCCAAGGCTCATGGCTCAAGGCTTAAGGCTTAAGGCTCAAGGCTCAAGGCTCAAGTCTCAAGGCTCAAGGCGTAAGGCTCAAAGGTCAAGGCTCAAGGCTTAAGGCTCAAGGGTCAAGGGTCAAGGTTCAAGGCTTCAAATTCAAGGATCAAGGCTCTAGGCAAAAGGCTCAAGGCTCAAGGGTCAAGGCTCAAGAAGTAAGGCTTAAGGCTCAAGGCTCAAGGCTTAAGGCTTAAGGATTAAGGCTTAAAGCTCAAGGCTCAAGGCTCATGGATCAAGGCTTAAGGCTTAAGGATTAGGGCTTAAGGCTCAAGGCTCAAGTCTCAAGGCTCAAGGCTCAAGGCTCAAGGCTCAAGGCTCAAGGCTCAAGGCTCAAGGCTCAAGGCTCAAGGCTTAAGGTGGCTCAAGGTTTAAGGCTCAATGCTCAAGGGTCGAGGCTTAAGGTGGCTCAAGGCTCAAGTCTCAAGGCTCAAGGCTCAAGGCTCAAGGCTCCGGGCTTAAGGCTCAAGGCTAAATGCTCAAGGCTCAAGGCTCAAGGCTAAAGGCTCAAAGTTCAAAGCTCAATGCTCAAGGCTCAAGGTTCAAGGCTCAAGGTTCAAGGCTCAAGGTTCAAGGCTCAAGGCTCAAGGCTTAAGGCTTAAGGCTCAAGGCTCATGGCTCAAGGCTCAAGGCTTATGGCTTAAGGCTTAAGGCTTAAGGCTCAAGGCTCAAGGCTCAAGGCTCAAGTCTCAAGGCTTAAGGCTCAAGGCTCAAGGCGTAAGGCTCAAAGGTCAAGGCTCAAGGCTTAAGGCTCAACGGTCAAGGGTCAAGGGTCAAGGTTCAAGGCTCCAGAGTCAAGGATCAAGGCTCTAGGCTAAAGGCTCAAGGCTCAAGGCTCAAGGCTCAAGAAGTAAGGCTTAAGGCTCAAGGCTCAAGGCTTAAGGATAAAGGCTTAAGGCTCAAGGCTCAAGGCTAAAGGCTTAAGGCTTAAGGATTAGGGCTTAAGGCTTGCTCAAGGCTTAAGGGTCAAGGCTCAAGGCTCAAAGGTCAAGGCTCAAGAAGGCTTAATGGTCAAGGGTCAAGGTTCAAGGTTAAAGAGTCAAGGCTCAAGGCTCTAGGCTAAAGGCTCAAGGCTCAAGGGGTTAAGGCTCAAGGCTTAATGCTCAAGGCTCAAGGCTCAACGTTCATGGCTCAACGGTCAACGGTCAACGCTCAAGGTTCAAGGCTCCAGGTTCAAGGCTCAAGGCTCAAGGCTCAAGGGTCAAGGCTTAAGGCTCAAGGCTCAAGTCTCAAGGCTCATGGCTCATTGCTCAAGGCTTAAGGCTCAAGGCTCAAGGCTCGAGTCTCAAGGCTCAAGGCTAAAGGCTTAAGGCTCAAAGGTCAAGGTTCAAAGTTTAAGGCTCAACGGTCAAGGGTCAAGGTTCAAGGCTTAAGAGTCCAGGCTCAAGGCTCTAGGCTAAAGGCTAAAGGCTCAAGGATTAAGGCTTAAGGCTCAAGGCTCAAGACTCAAGTCTCAAGTCTCAAGGCATAAGGCTCACGGCTCAAGGCTCAAGGCTTAAGACTCAAAGGTCAAGATTCAAGGCTTAAGGCTCAAGGCTCAAGGCTTAAGGCTTAAGGATTAAGTCTTCAAGGTCAAGGCTTAAGGCTCAAAGGTCAAGGCTCAAGGCTTAAGGCTCAACAGTCAAGGGTCAAGGTTCAAGGCTCAACACTCAAGGCTAAAGGCTCGAGGCTCAAGGCTCAAGGCTCAATGCTCAAGGTTCAAGGCTTAAGGGCCAAGACTCAAGGCTCAAGGCTTAAGTCTCAAAGGTCAAGGCTCAAGGCTTAAGGCTTAACAGTCAAGGGTCAAGGCTCAAGAGTCAAGGCTCAAGGCTCAAGGATTAAGGTGTAAGGCTTAAGGCTCAAGGCTCAAGGCTCAATTCTCAATGCGCAAGGCTCAAGGCTCAAGGTTCAAGGCTTAATGGCCAAGACTCAAGGCTCAAGGCTTAAGTCTCGAGGCTCAGGTCTCAAGGCTCAAGGCTCAAGGCTCAAGGCTAAAGGCTCAAGGCTCAAGGCTCGAGGCTCAAGGCTCAGGGCTCAAGGCTCAGGGCTCAAGGCTCAAGGCTCAAGGCTCATGGCTCAGGGCTCAGGGCTCAAGGCTCAAGGATCAAGGTTCAAGGCTTAAGGGCCAAGACTCAAGGCTCAAGGCTTAAGTCTCGAGGCTCAGGTCTCAAGGCTCAAGGCTCAAGGCTCAAGGCTAAAGGCTCAAGGCTTAAGGCTCAAGGCTGAAGGCTCAAGGCTCAGGGCTCAGGGCTCAAGGCTCAAGGCTCAAGGCTCATAGCTCAGGGCTCCGGGGTCATGGCTCAAGGGTCATGGCTCAAGACTCAAGACTCAAGGCTCAATGCTCAATGCTCAATGCTCAAGGCTCAAGGCTCAAGGCTCAAGGCTCAAGGCTCAAGGCTAAAGGCTCAAGGCATGAGGCTCAAGGTTCAAGGCTCAAGGCTCAAGGCTCCAGGCTCAAGGCTCAAGGCTCAATGTTGAATGTTCAAGGTTCAAGGCCCAAGGATCAAGTGTCAAGGCTCATGGCTCAAGGCTCAAGGCTCAAGGCCCAAGGCTCAAGGTTCAAGGGTCAAGGGTCAAGGGTCAAGGCTCAAGGGTCAAGGCTCAAGGCTCAAGGCTCAAGGCTCAAGGCTCAAGGCTCAAGGCTCAAGGCTCAAGGTTCAAGGTTCAAGGCTTAAGGGCCAAGACTCAAGGCTCAAGGCTTAAGTCTCGAGGCTCAGGTCTCATGGCTCAAGGCTCAAGACTCAAGGCTAAAGGCTCAAGGCTCAAGGCTCAAGGCTCAAGGCTCAAGGCTAAAGGCTCAAGGCTGAAGGCTCAAGGCTCAAGGCTCAAGGCTCAAGGCTCAGGGCTCAAGGCTCAAGGATCAAGGCTCATGGCTCAGGGCTCCGGGCTCAGGGCTCAAGGGTCACGGCTCAAGGATCAAGGCTCAATACTCAATACTCAATGCTCAAGGCTCAAGGCTCAAGGCTCAAGGCTCAAGGCTCAAGGCTAAAGGCTCAAGGCTCAAGGCTCAAGGCATAAGGCTCAAGGCTCAAGGTTCAAGGCTCAAGGTTCAAGGCTCAAGGCTCAAGGCTCAATGTTCAATGTTCAATGTTCAAGGCTCAAGGCTCATGGCTCAAGGCTTAAGGCTTAAGGCTTAAGGCTCAAGGCTTAAGTTTCAAGGCTTAAGGCCCAAGGCTCAAGGCTCAAGGCTTAAGGCTCAATGGTCATGGTTCAAGGCTTAAGGCTCAACCGTCAAGGGTCAAGGTTTAAGGCTCAAGAGTGACGCCTCAAGGCTCTAGGCTAAAGGCTAAAGGCTCAAGGCTCAAGGATCAAGGTTCAAGGCTCTAGGCTCAAGGCTCAAGGCTCAAGGCATAAGGCTCAAGAAATAAGGCTTAAGGCTTATGGCTCGACGCTCAAGGCTAGAGGTTCAAGGCTCAAGGTTCATAGGTCACGGCTCAAGGCTCAAGAGTCAAGTCTCAAGGCCAAGGCTAAAGTCTCAAGACTTACGGGGCAAGGCTCAAGGTTCAACGCTCAAGGCTTAAGGCTCAAGGCTCAAGGCTCAAGGCTCAAGGCTCAAGGCTCAAGGCTCAAGGCTCAAGGCTCAAGGCTCAAGGCTCAAGGCTCAAGGCTCAAGGCTCAAGGCTCAAGGCTCAAGGCTCAAGGCTCAAGGCTTAAGGATTATGGCTTAAGGATTATGGCTCAATGCTCAAGGGTCAAGGATTAAGGTGGCTCAAGGCTCAAGTCTCAAGGCTCAAGGCTCAAGGCTCAAGGCTTAAGGCTCCGGGCTTAAGGCTCAAGGCTAAATGCTCAATGCTCAAGGCTCGGGGCTCAAGGGGTTAAGGCTCAATTCTCAATGCTCAATGCTCAAGGCTCAAGGCTCAAGGCTTAAGGCTCAAGGCTAAAGGCTAAAGGCTCAAGGTTCAAAGCTCAATGCTCAAGGCTCAAGGTTCAAGGCTCAAGGTTCAAGGCTCAAGGCTCAAGGCTTAAGGCTTAAGGCTTAAGGCTTAAGGCTCAAGGCTCAAGGCTCAAGGCTCAAGGCTCAAGGCTCATTGCTCAAGGCTCATGGCTCAAGGCTCAAGGCTTAAGGCTCAAGGCTCAAGGCTCAAGATTCAAGGCTCAAGTCTCAAGGCTTAAGGCTCAAGGCTCAAGGCGTAAGGCTCAAAGGTCAAGGCTCAAGGCTCAACGATCAAGGGTCAAGGTTCAAGGCTCCAAATTCAAGGATCAAGGCTCTAGGCAAAAGGCTCAAGGCTCAAGGCTCAAGGCTCAAGGTTCAAGGTTGAAGGCTCAAGGCTCAAGGCTTAAGGCTCAAGGCTCAAGGCTCAAGGCTCAAGGCTCAAGGCTCAAGGCTCAAGGCACATGGCTCAAGGCTTAAGGCTTAAGGCTTAAGGCTCAAGGCTCAAGGCTCAAGGCTCAAGGATCAAGGCTCAAGGCTCAAGGGTCAAGGCTCAAGGCTTAAGGCTTAAGGATTAAGGCTTAAAGCTCAAGGCTCAAGGCTCAAGGCTCAAGGCTCATGGCTCAAGGCTTAAGGCTTAAGGATTAGGGCTTAAGGCTCAAGGCTCAAGGCTTAAGGTGGCTCAAGGTTTAAGGCTCAATGCTCAAGGCTAAATGCTCAAGGCTCAAGGCACGGGGCTCAAGGGGTTAAGGCTCAATTCTCAATGCTCAATGCTCAAGGCTCAAGGCTTAAGGCTCAAGGCTAAAAGCTCAAGGTTCAAAGCTCAATACTCAAGGCTCAAGGTTCAAGGCTCAAGGTTCAAGGCTCAAGGCTCAAGGCCTAAGGCTTAAGGCTCAAGGCTCAAGGCCCAAGGCTCATGGCTCAAGGCTTAAGGCTTAAGGCTCAAGGCTCAAGGCTCAAGGCTCAAGTCTCAAGGCTCAAGGCGTAAGGCTCAAAGGTCAAGGCTCAAGGCTTAAGGCTCAAGGGTCAAGGGTCAAGGTTCAAGGCTTCAAATTCAAGGATCAAGGCTCTAGGCAAAAGGCTCAAGGCTCAAGGGTCAAGGCTCAAGAAGTAAGGCTTAAGGCTCAAGGCTCAAGGCTGAAGGCTTAAGGATTAAGGCTTAAAGCTCAAGGCTCAAGGCTCATGGATCAAGGCTTAAGGCTTAAGGATTAGGGCTTAAGGCTCAAGGCTCAAGTCTCAAGGCTCAAGGCTCAAGGCTCAAGGCTCAAGGCTCAAGGCTCAAGGTGGCTCAAGGTTTAAGGCTCAATGCTCAAGGGTCAAGGCTTAAGGTGGCTCAAGGCTCAAGTCTCAAGGCTCAAGGCTCAAGGCTCAAGGCTCCGGGCTTAAGGCTCAAGGCTAAATGCTCAAGGCTCAAGGCTCAAGGCTAAAGGCTCAAAGTTCAAAGCTCAATGCACAAGGCTCAAGGTTCAAGGCTCAAGGTTCAAGGCTCAAGGTTCAAGGCTCAAGGCTCAAGGCTTAAGGCTTAAGGCTCAAGGCTCATGGCTCAAGGCTCATGGCTTATGGCTTAAGGCTTAAGGCTTAAGGCTCAAGGCTCAAGGCTCAAGGCTCAAGTCTCAAGGCTTAAGGCTCAAGGCTCAAGGCGTAAGGCTCAAAGGTCAAGGCTCAAGGCTTAAGGCTCAACGGTCAAGGGTCAAGGGTCAAGGTTCAAGGCTCCAGAGTCAAGGATCAAGGCTCTAGGCTAAAGGCTCAAGGCTCAAGGCTCAAGGCTCAAGAAGTAAGGCTTAAGGCTCAAGGCTCAAGGCTTAAGGATAAAGGCTTAAGGCTCAAGGCTCAAGGCTAAAGGCTTAAGGCTTAAGGATTAGGGCTTAAGGCTTGCTCAAGGCTTAAGGGTCAAGGCTCAAGGCTCAAAGGTCAAGGCTCAAGAAGGCTTAATGGTCAAGGGTCAAGGTTCAAGGTTAAAGAGTCAAGGCTCAAGGCTCTAGGCTAAAGGCTCAAGGCTCAAGGGGTTAAGGCTCAAGGCTTAATGCTCAAGGCTCAAGGCTCAACGTTCATGGCTCAACGGTCAACGGTCAACGCTCAAGGTTCAAGGCTCCAGGTTCAAGGCTCAAGGCTCAAGGCTCAAGGCTCAAGGCTCAAGGCTCAAGGCTCAAGGCACATGGCTCAAGGCTTAAGGCTTAAGGCTTAAGGCTCAAGGCTCAAGGCTCAAGGCTCAAGGATCAAGGCTCAAGGCTCAAGGGTCAAGGCTCAAGGCTTAAGGCTTAAGGATTAAGGCTTAAAGCTCAAGGCTCAAGGCTCAAGGCTCAAGGCTCATGGCTCAAGGCTTAAGGCTTAAGGATTAGGGCTTAAGGCTCAAGGCTCAAGGCTTAAGGTGGCTCAAGGTTTAAGGCTCAATGCTCAAGGCTAAATGCTCAAGGCTCAAGGCACGGGGCTCAAGGGGTTAAGGCTCAATTCTCAATGCTCAATGCTCAAGGCTCAAGGCTTAAGGCTCAAGGCTAAAAGCTCAAGGTTCAAAGCTCAATACTCAAGGCTCAAGGTTCAAGGCTCAAGGTTCAAGGCTCAAGGCTCAAGGCCTAAGGCTTAAGGCTCAAGGCTCAAGGCCCAAGGCTCATGGCTCAAGGCTTAAGGCTTAAGGCTCAAGGCTCAAGGCTCAAGGCTCAAGTCTCAAGGCTCAAGGCGTAAGGCTCAAAGGTCAAGGCTCAAGGCTTAAGGCTCAAGGGTCAAGGGTCAAGGTTCAAGGCTTCAAATTCAAGGATCAAGGCTCTAGGCAAAAGGCTCAAGGCTCAAGGGTCAAGGCTCAAGAAGTAAGGCTTAAGGCTCAAGGCTCAAGGCTGAAGGCTTAAGGATTAAGGCTTAAAGCTCAAGGCTCAAGGCTCATGGATCAAGGCTTAAGGCTTAAGGATTAGGGCTTAAGGCTCAAGGCTCAAGTCTCAAGGCTCAAGGCTCAAGGCTCAAGGCTCAAGGCTCAAGGCTCAAGGTGGCTCAAGGTTTAAGGCTCAATGCTCAAGGGTCAAGGCTTAAGGTGGCTCAAGGCTCAAGTCTCAAGGCTCAAGGCTCAAGGCTCAAGGCTCCGGGCTTAAGGCTCAAGGCTAAATGCTCAAGGCTCAAGGCTCAAGGCTAAAGGCTCAAAGTTCAAAGCTCAATGCACAAGGCTCAAGGTTCAAGGCTCAAGGTTCAAGGCTCAAGGTTCAAGGCTCAAGGCTCAAGGCTTAAGGCTTAAGGCTCAAGGCTCATGGCTCAAGGCTCATGGCTTATGGCTTAAGGCTTAAGGCTTAAGGCTCAAGGCTCAAGGCTCAAGGCTCAAGTCTCAAGGCTTAAGGCTCAAGGCTCAAGGCGTAAGGCTCAAAGGTCAAGGCTCAAGGCTTAAGGCTCAACGGTCAAGGGTCAAGGGTCAAGGTTCAAGGCTCCAGAGTCAAGGATCAAGGCTCTAGGCTAAAGGCTCAAGGCTCAAGGCTCAAGGCTCAAGAAGTAAGGCTTAAGGCTCAAGGCTCAAGGCTTAAGGATAAAGGCTTAAGGCTCAAGGCTCAAGGCTAAAGGCTTAAGGCTTAAGGATTAGGGCTTAAGGCTTGCTCAAGGCTTAAGGGTCAAGGCTCAAGGCTCAAAGGTCAAGGCTCAAGAAGGCTTAATGGTCAAGGGTCAAGGTTCAAGGTTAAAGAGTCAAGGCTCAAGGCTCTAGGCTAAAGGCTCAAGGCTCAAGGGGTTAAGGCTCAAGGCTTAATGCTCAAGGCTCAAGGCTCAACGTTCATGGCTCAACGGTCAACGGTCAACGCTCAAGGTTCAAGGCTCCAGGTTCAAGGCTCAAGGCTCAAGGCTCAAGGGTCAAGGCTTAAGGCTCAAGGCTCAAGTCTCAAGGCTCATGGCTCATTGCTCAAGGCTTAAGGCTCAAGGCTCAAGGCTCGAGTCTCAAGGCTCAAGGCTAAAGGCTTAAGGCTCAAAGGTCAAGGTTCAAAGTTTAAGGCTCAACGGTCAAGGGTCAAGGTTCAAGGCTTAAGAGTCCAGGCTCAAGGCTCTAGGCTAAAGGCTAAAGGCTCAAGGATTAAGGCTTAAGGCTCAAGGCTCAAGACTCAAGTCTCAAGTCTCAAGGCATAAGGCTCACGGCTCAAGGCTCAAGGCTTAAGACTCAAAGGTCAAGATTCAAGGCTTAAGGCTCAAGGCTCAAGGCTTAAGGCTTAAGGATTAAGTCTTCAAGCTCAAGGCTTAAGGCTCAAAGGTCAAGGCTCAAGGCTTAAGGCTCAACAGTCAAGGGTCAAGGTTCAAGGCTCAACACTCAAGGCTAAAGGCTCGAGGCTCAAGGCTCAAGGCTCAATGCTCAAGGTTCAAGGCTTAAGGGCCAAGACTCAAGGCTCAAGGCTTAAGTCTCAAAGGTCAAGGCTCAAGGCTTAAGGCTTAACAGTCAAGGGTCAAGGCTCAAGAGTCAAGGCTCAAGGCTCAAGGATTAAGGTGTAAGGCTTAAGGCTCAAGGCTCAAGGCTCAATTCTCAATGCGCAAGGCTCAAGGCTCAAGGTTCAAGGCTTAATGGCCAAGACTCAAGGCTCAAGGCTTAAGTCTCGAGGCTCAGGTCTCAAGGCTCAAGGCTCAAGGCTCAAGGCTAAAGGCTCAAGGCTCAAGGCTCAAGGCTCAAGGCTCAAGGCTCAGGGCTCAAGGCTCAGGGCTCAAGGCTCAAGGCTCAAGGCTCATGGCTCAGGGCTCAGGGCTCAAGGCTCAAGGATCAAGGTTCAAGGCTTAAGGGCCAAGACTCAAGGCTCAAGGCTTAAGTCTCGAGGCTCAGGTCTCAAGGCTCAAGGCTCAAGGCTCAAGGCTAAAGGCTCAAGGCTTAAGGCTCAAGGCTGAAGGCTCAAGGCTCAGGGCTCAGGGCTCAAGGCTCAAGGCTCAAGGCTCATAGCTCAGGGCTCCGGGGTCATGGCTCAAGGGTCATGGCTCAAGACTCAAGACTCAAGGCTCAATGCTCAATGCTCAATGCTCAAGGCTCAAGGCTCAAGGCTCAAGGCTCAAGGCTCAAGGCTAAAGGCTCAAGGCATGAGGCTCAAGGTTCAAGGCTCAAGGCTCAAGGCTCCAGGCTCAAGGCTCAAGGCTCAATGTTGAATGTTCAAGGTTCAAGGCCCAAGGATCAAGTGTCAAGGCTCATGGCTCAAGGCTCAAGGCTCAAGGCCCAAGGCTCAAGGTTCAAGGGTCAAGGGTCAAGGGTCAAGGCTCAAGGCTCAAGGCTCAAGGCTCAAGGCTCAAGGCTCAAGGCTCAAGGCTCAAGGCTCAAGGCTCAAGGCTCAAGGCTCAAGGTTCAAGGCTTAAGGGCCAAGACTCAAGGCTCAAGGCTTAAGTCTCGAGGCTCAGGTCTCATGGCTCAAGGCTCAAGACTCAAGGCTAAAGGCTCAAGGCTCAAGGCTCAAGGCTCAAGGCTCAAGGCTAAAGGCTCAAGGCTGAAGGCTCAAGGCTCAAGGCTCAAGGCTCAAGGCTCAGGGCTCAAGGCTCAAGGATCAAGGCTCATGGCTCAGGGCTCCGGGCTCAGGGCTCAAGGGTCACGGCTCAAGGATCAAGGCTCAATACTCAATACTCAATGCTCAAGGCTCAAGGCTCAAGGCTCAAGGCTCAAGGCTAAAGGCTAAAGGCTCAAGGCTCAAGGCTCAAGGCATAAGGCTCAAGGCTCAAGGTTCAAGGCTCAAGGTTCAAGGCTCAAGGCTCAAGGCTCAATGTTCAATGTTCAATGTTCAAGGCTCAAGGCTCATGGCTCAAGGCTTAAGGCTTAAGGCTTAAGGCTCAAGGCTCAAGTTTCAAGGCTTAAGGCCCAAGGCTCAAGGCTCAAGGCTTAAGGCTCAATGGTCATGGTTCAAGGCTTAAGGCTCAACCGTCAAGGGTCAAGGTTTAAGGCTCAAGAGTGACGCCTCAAGGCTCTAGGCTAAAGGCTAAAGGCTCAAGGCTCAAGGATCAAGGTTCAAGGCTCTAGGCTCAAGGCTCAAGGCTCAAGGCATAAGGCTCAAGAAATAAGGCTTAAGGCTTATGGCTCGACGCTCAAGGCTAGAGGTTCAAGGCTCAAGGTTCATAGGTCACGGCTCAAGGCTCAAGAGTCAAGTCTCAAGGCCAAGGCTAAAGTCTCAAGACTTACGGGGCAAGGCTCAAGGTTCAACGCTCAAGGCTTAAGGCTCAAGGCTCAAGGCTCAAGGCTCAAGGCTCAAGGCTCAAGGCTCAAGGCTCAAGGCTCAAGGCTCAAGGCTCAAGGCTCAAGGCTCAAGGCTCAAGGCTCAAGGCTCAAGGCTCAAGGCTCAAGGCTCAAGGCTTAAGGATTATGGCTTAAGGATTATGGCTCAATGCTCAAGGGTCAAGGATTAAGGTGGCTCAAGGCTCAAGTCTCAAGGCTCAAGGCTCAAGGCTCAAGGCTTAAGGCTCCGGGCTTAAGGCTCAAGGCTAAATGCTCAAGGCTCAAGGCTCGGGGCTCAAGGGGTTAAGGCTCAATTCTCAATGCTCAATGCTCAAGGCTCAAGGCTCAAGGCTTAAGGCTCAAGGCTAAAGGCTAAAGGCTCAAGGTTCAAAGCTCAATGCTCAAGGCTCAAGGTTCAAGGCTCAAGGTTCAAGGCTCAAGGCTCAAGGCTTAAGGCTTAAGGCTTAAGGCTTAAGGCTCAAGGCTCAAGGCTCAAGGCTCAAGGCTCATTGCTCAAGGCTCATGGCTCAAGGCTCAAGGCTTAAGGCTCAAGGCTCAAGGCTCAAGATTCAAGGCTCAAGTCTCAAGGCTTAAGGCTCAAGGCTCAAGGCGTAAGGCTCAAAGGTCAAGGCTCAAGGCTCAACGATCAAGGGTCAAGGTTCAAGGCTCCAAATTCAAGGATCAAGGCTCTAGGCAAAAGGCTCAAGGCTCAAGGCTCAAGGCTCAAGGTTCAAGGTTGAAGGCTCAAGGCTCAAGGCTTAAGGCTCAAGGCTCAAGGCTCAAGGCTCAAGGCTCAAGGCTCAAGGCTCAAGGCTCAAGGCTCAAGGCTCAAGGCACATGGCTCAAGGCTTAAGGCTTAAGGCTTAAGGCTCAAGGCTCAAGGCTCAAGGCTCAAGGATCAAGGCTCAAGGCTCAAGGGTCAAGGCTCAAGGCTTAAGGCTTAAGGATTAAGGCTTAAAGCTCAAGGCTCAAGGCTCAAGGCTCAAGGCTCATGGCTCAAGGCTTAAGGCTTAAGGATTAGGGCTTAAGGCTCAAGGCTCAAGGCTTAAGGTGGCTCAAGGTTTAAGGCTCAATGCTCAAGGCTAAATGCTCAAGGCTCAAGGCACGGGGCTCAAGGGGTTAAGGCTCAATTCTCAATGCTCAATGCTCAAGGCTCAAGGCTTAAGGCTCAAGGCTAAAGGCTCAAGGTTCAAAGCTCAATACTCAAGGCTCAAGGTTCAAGGCTCAAGGTTCAAGGCTCAAGGCTCAAGGCCTAAGGCTTAAGGCTCAAGGCTCAAGGCCCAAGGCTCATGGCTCAAGGCTTAAGGCTTAAGGCTCAAGGCTCAAGGCTCAAGGCTCAAGTCTCAAGGCTCAAGGCGTAAGGCTCAAAGGTCAAGGCTCAAGGCTTAAGGCTCAAGGGTCAAGGGTCAAGGTTCAAGGCTTCAAATTCAAGGATCAAGGCTCTAGGCAAAAGGCTCAAGGCTCAAGGGTCAAGGCTCAAGAAGTAAGGCTTAAGGCTCAAGGCTCAAGGCTGAAGGCTTAAGGATTAAGGCTTAAAGCTCAAGGCTCAAGGCTCATGGATCAAGGCTTAAGGCTTAAGGATTAGGGCTTAAGGCTCAAGGCTCAAGTCTCAAGGCTCAAGGCTCAAGGCTCAAGGCTCAAGGCTCAAGGCTCAAGGCTCAAGGCTCAAGGTGGCTCAAGGTTTAAGGCTCAATGCTCAAGGGTCAAGGCTTAAGGTGGCTCAAGGCTCAAGTCTCAAGGCTCAAGGCTCAAGGCTCAAGGCTCCGGGCTTAAGGCTCAAGGCTAAATGCTCAAGGCTCAAGGCTCAAGGCTAAAGGCTCAAAGTTCAAAGCTCAATGCACAAGGCTCAAGGTTCAAGGCTCAAGGTTCAAGGCTCAAGGTTCAAGGCTCAAGGCTCAAGGCTTAAGGCTTAAGGCTCAAGGCTCATGGCTCAAGGCTCATGGCTTATGGCTTAAGGCTTAAGGCTTAAGGCTCAAGGCTCAAGGCTCAAGGCTCAAGTCTCAAGGCTTAAGGCTCAAGGCTCAAGGCGTAAGGCTCAAAGGTCAAGGCTCAAGGCTTAAGGCTCAACGGTCAAGGGTCAAGGGTCAAGGTTCAAGGCTCCAGAGTCAAGGATCAAGGCTCTAGGCTAAAGGCTCAAGGCTCAAGGCTCAAGGCTCAAGAAGTAAGGCTTAAGGCTCAAGGCTCAAGGCTTAAGGATAAAGGCTTAAGGCTCAAGGCTCAAGGCTAAAGGCTTAAGGCTTAAGGATTAGGGCTTAAGGCTTGCTCAAGGCTTAAGGGTCAAGGCTCAAGGCTCAAAGGTCAAGGCTCAAGAAGGCTTAATGGTCAAGGGTCAAGGTTCAAGGTTAAAGAGTCAAGGCTCAAGGCTCTAGGCTAAAGGCTCAAGGCTCAAGGGGTTAAGGCTCAAGGCTTAATGCTCAAGGCTCAAGGCTCAACGTTCATGGCTCAACGGTCAACGGTCAACGCTCAAGGTTCAAGGCTCCAGGTTCAAGGCTCAAGGCTCAAGGCTCAAGGGTCAAGGCTTAAGGCTCAAGGCTCAAGTCTCAAGGCTCATGGCTCATTGCTCAAGGCTTAAGGCTCAAGGCTCAAGGCTCGAGTCTCAAGGCTCAAGGCTAAAGGCTTAAGGCTCAAAGGTCAAGGTTCAAAGTTTAAGGCTCAACGGTCAAGGGTCAAGGTTCAAGGCTTAAGAGTCCAGGCTCAAGGCTCTAGGCTAAAGGCTAAAGGCTCAAGGATTAAGGCTTAAGGCTCAAGGATCAAGACTCAAGTCTCAAGTCTCAAGGCATAAGGCTCACGGCTCAAGGCTCAAGGCTTAAGACTCAAAGGTCAAGATTCAAGGCTTAAGGCTCAAGGCTCAAGGCTCAAGGCTTAAGGCTTAAGGATTAAGTCTTCAAGCTCAAGGCTTAAGGCTCAAAGGTCAAGGCTCAAGGCTTAAGGCTCAACAGTCAAGGGTCAAGGTTCAAGGCTCAACACTCAAGGCTAAAGGCTCGAGGCTCAAGGCTCAAGGCTCAATGCTCAAGGTTCAAGGCTTAAGGGCCAAGACTCAAGGCTCAAGGCTTAAGTCTCAAAGGTCAAGGCTCAAGGCTTAAGGCTTAACAGTCAAGGGTCAAGGCTCAAGAGTCAAGGCTCAAGGCTCAAGGATTAAGGTGTAAGGCTTAAGGCTCAAGGCTCAAGGCTCAATTCTCAATGCTCAAGGCTCAAGGCTCAAGGTTCAAGGCTTAAGGGCCAAGACTCAAGGCTCAAGGCTTAAGTCTCGAGGCTCAGGTCTCAAGGCTCAAGGCTCAAGGCTCAAGGCTAAAGGCTCAAGGCTCAAGGCTCAAGGCTCAAGGCTCAAGGCTCAAGGCTCAGGGCTCAAGGCTCAGGGCTCAAGGCTCAAGGCTCAAGGCTCAAGGCTCATGGCTCAGGGCTCAGGGCTCAAGGCTCAAGGATCAAGGTTCAAGGCTTAAGGGCCAAGACTCAAGGCTCAAGGCTTAAGTCTCGAGGCTCAGGTCTCAAGGCTCAAGGCTCAAGGCTCAAGGCTCAAGGCTAAAGGCTCAAGGCTTAAGGCTCAAGGCTGAAGGCTCAAGGCTCAGGGCTCAGGGCTCAAGGCTCAAGGCTCAAGGCTCATAGCTCAGGGCTCCGGGGTCATGGCTCAAGGGTCATGGCTCAAGACTCAAGACTCAAGGCTCAATGCTCAATGCTCAATGCTCAAGGCTCAAGGCTCAAGGCTCAAGGCTCAAGGCTCAAGGCTCAAGGCTAAAGGCTCAAGGCTCAAGGCATGAGGCTCAAGGTTCAAGGCTCAAGGCTCAAGGCTCCAGGCTCAAGGCTCAAGGCTCAATGTTGAATGTTCAAGGTTCAAGGCCCAAGGATCAAGTGTCAAGGCTCATGGCTCAAGGCTCAAGGCTCAAGGCCCAAGGCTCAAGGTTCAAGGGTCAAGGGTCAAGGCTCAAGGCTCAAGGCTCCAGGCTCAAGGCTCAAGGCTCAAGGCTCAAGGCTCAAGGCTCAAGGTTCAAGGCTTAAGGGCCAAGACTCAAGGCTCAAGGCTTAAGTCTCGAGGCTCAGGTCTCATGGCTCAAGGCTCAAGACTCAAGGCTAAAGGCTCAAGGCTCAAGGCTCAAGGCTCAAGGCTAAAGGCTCAAGGCTGAAGGCTCAATGCTCAAGGCTCAAGGCTCAAGGCTCAGGGCTCAAGGCTCAAGGATCAAGGCTCATGGCTCAGGGCTCCGGGCTCAGGGCTCAAGGGTCACGGCTCAAGGATCAAGGCTCAATACTCAATACTCAATGCTCAAGGCTCAAGGCTCAAGGCTCAAGGCTCAAGGCTAAAGGCTCAAGGCTCAAGGCTCAAGGCATAAGGCTCAAGGCTCAAGGTTCAAGGCTCAAGGTTCAAGGCTCAAGGCTCAAGGCTCAATGTTCAATGTTCAAGGTTCAAGGCCCAAGGATCAAGTGTCAAGGCTCAAGGCTCAATGCTCAAGGTTCAAGGGTCAAGGCTCAAGGCTCAAGGCTTAAGGCTCAAGGCTCAAGGCTCAAGGCTCAAGGATCTAGGCTCAAGGCTCAAGGCTCAAGGATCAAGGCTCAAGGCTCAACGCTCAAGCCTCAAGGCTTAAGGTTCAAGGCTCAAGGCTTAAAGCTCAAGGCTTAAGGCTGAAAGGTCAAGGGTCAAGGCTTAAGGCTCAACGGTCAAGGGTCAACGTTCAAGGCTCAAGAGTCAAGGTTTGATATTGGCGTATCTATACATATTTAAATCCACCAATATTATATAATTTAAGCTTGTTTTGTAAAGAAAATACTTTATTTATGCCTGAATGTATGTTATTTGTGAAATGCATGTCATAATTCCAAATTACATATGAAATGAGCCAATTATGCGTTAATTGATAAAGAATTAAAAGAGGAGGTGATTCACTTTAAACCAGCAGCTTTGAACCACGACCAAGCCTTATATATAATTGGGATATTGTATACACATGAACTAAAAAAAAAAAGGAGATGAGTTTTAAAGAAGTTGTCATTTTATTTAAATATAAGCCAGCCCAATTAAATTGTCAGATATTATTGAAGAAGTCAGTCAACAGCCCATTTAGAATTAATTAGGTGGCCTCACAAATGAAATGAAGAACACCACATATACGGCCCACATGGAGAAATAAAGTCTACCGAGCTATGAAGAATTAAAAGGAGAATACAAGCCCACGTGATTTAATTCAGATAAAGCCAAGTGCAGTTGGAAATTGAAGGAGAGTAGGCCACGTGAATGACTAAATTGAAGAATTCGGGCAAATAAGCCCACGTATACATGAGATTTCATTATCCACTCAATTGGTGGCCTTAATTATTTAAATGACCACAATTCATTAATGGGGGCTACGGCCGTTTAGGCTACGAACGTGGGGAGAAAAAGAATAAACCCCAAGGGGTTCTGACGCACGAAAAGAGACAGCCGCAAGGCTGTCAATGTGAAAACTCCAGCGGCAAACGCACGAAGTCGACTACGGACGAACACAAATTGGAAGAGGAGATTCAAGGCATCCTTATCAATAATTATTTGGTTTAATTCTTTGTTCTTAATAACAATGTTTTCAACTATTTATGTTTGTTTGATGTTTGATTTATCTAGCATGTCTATGTGTTAGATTTTTTATTCACTATGATTGTATGAACTTTAGATTTAGGTTTGGTATTTTTAGGATTTTTATCACGGTATTTGAACACTTGCTTTTATATCAAAGAACCTTTTGATTGAACTTTAAATCTTTATTTATTTAATTTGTCAATTATTGATATGTTTAGTTAAGTGACCACTAACAAACGAATTAATAATTCCCTCGAATTTTCACCTTGGTGACGTAGTCGACGATCTACTAGCTCTAGAGATCCGAGATTAAATATTAATTACCTAGGTAAAATCAAGAGTCTAATCTTAGTAACGACCAAATTCTAGATTAGAAGGCGACGGAAAGCCGAGCCTAGATATATTTAGCGAGCCGAAGTGTGACCATAATATGGTTCTTTAAGAAAGCATTTCTTAGGAGCGACAATACGGTTATTTTAGGGAGTTAGAGACCACTACTACCCTTACTTCTAGAATACCATTTAAATCGGGACTTAATCAACCAAACCTAGACCTAGAAGGATTCGATCATAGTGAATATCATCTCCTACCAGTTACACTTACCCACTTTCGTTTGTTTTATTAAATTTAATTTCTTTTAGTTTAATTTAGTTCTTTTAATTAATAGTTTAAATAAATAAAAATAAAAACCCCTTTTTATAATTAATTATCTTAGGTTAATTTACTTAGTTCTAGCTTACGAATCAGCTTAACCGTTCCCTGAGGAAACGATACCTGGTTTACTTACTTTAGCTATATTATCCGCGATTAGGTCATACTTGACTAAGAGTGTGGTAGTCTAGATTAGGTGTAAATTAGTACGACATTTTATAACTAGTTTTATCACATCAAGTCTTTGGCGCCGCTGCCGGGGAATGATTGCTTGATTTTGTAGATTAGAACTTAGTCTATTAATCGATCCTCGTCTAGGAACTTGTTCTTGGACGAGTTAATTGCTTTATTTTTTTTATTTTAATTTTTATATTTTGTTATTTTATTATTTCACACAGGTGCATTTTATAGTTTGTTTTGCTCCCTTGTAGTTTATATTTCTTTACAGGTTATTACTCAATGGGGGATGCAGAACAACCAATGTGGGTAACGATGCACATAGCACCGAAAGCTCCTGTTCCTGCTATTAGGAGACCAGATATCACGGGGGTAGATTTTGAGATCAATGGCCAATTTCTGAGCATGGTCCGTGAGCTAAATTTTGACGGTAAAATATACAATGATCCCTACCAACACGCAGAAGATTTCCTAGATATCTGTGAATTGTTTAAGCAACAGGGTGAATCAACTGATGCAATCAGACTCAGATTGTTTCCCTTCAGCCTCGTTGGAGAAGCAAAAGTCTGGTTAAGATCATTGGAGCCAGATTCCATCACTACATGGGAGGAACTCAGAAGCCGGTTTATCCTGCGTTATTTTCCACCGGCTAGAGCTGAAAAAATTAAAATTGACATTATGACTTTCCAACATGATGTAGGTGAAACACTAACTGAAGCTTGGGAGAGGTTCAAGAGGTTGGTAAGAACGTGCCCGAACCATGGTTTCCAGAAAGGTAACATTGTTCAGATATTTTATGGGGGATTAGATTACACATCTCGCTCAACACTCGACTCATCTAGTGGAGGTGTATTCTGGTAAAATACCCCCACTGCTGGTTACCAACTCTTGGAAGACATGGCGATGCACAACCTGGAATGGGCGTTAGACAAGCAAACCATGCAAAACAAAGCTCCATTCAAAGCCATTAACGAAATTTCACGTGAAGAAGTGGAAATCTTGAAAAACAACCAAAGGGTATTTGAACGAAAAATAGATAAATTAACTGCTTCTTTACATGCTTTTCAGGTTGGATGCGATAAATCGATGATGACCGAGGATGAAGTGCATAGAAATTACAATTATGCCCAAAGTCAGGACCAATCTGATTTCTATCAACACAATCAAGGCAATCCTCCTAATGAAAGCATCCCTGGTCCAAGAGAAATCCCTGACTCGAGAGCAACATCGTTAGAAAATCTTGTGGAAAAAATTATAATCGGACAGGAAAGGATGAACGAGGAACTACGACAATCTGCAAGAAACCAACAGGCCTCGGTGCAGAAATTGGAACGAGATGTAGGGATGACGACACAATTAATATCTTAACTACCACAAGGCGTTATACCTCACAAAACTCAGGGGAACCCAAAGAGAAGTCCTAATGCTTATGCTCAAGTGAACATGATAACTACTGTGACAACTCGATATTTCTGGTATGTAACTTCATTTCATTTCTAGAACTTTCCTTATTTAGAAAGTTTCTATTTTTAGACATTTCATTTTTGGCATTCCTAACACACAACAAACATACATATTTTTACACCATACATTAGTGTTTGACTATTTTAGTCAACACAACATTATTACTTTCTTATGGTGACACACTTTGAGCTAAATCATTTCTAAAACGACAAGTTTACCGGTTAAACAATAAACGTAATGATTTAAATGAACGTGATTCGAATGACATCAAACCATGACCGACCACCTAAGAGGCCGGCCATGCACATGCTCGTGACCCTCTACACGGCCGAAACACCTTAAGGGTGTTGGCCATGTGTTGTTTTCTCTTGATCTTATCTTCCCCTTTGATATCCTTATCCATCTCAAATTTGAAAGAGTCCTTGGTTGACTCAAACACTATCATCTCAACCCTAAACCTACACTATATAAGCACACTTAACCCTTTCAACCCTATTTTTGCCTCTCTTGATTTCGGAAACCGCAAGCAACACCACCATCATCACCTTCGTCTGATTCCAAGCAAGCTCGAGCATCTCCACTTGTTCGTTCGATCCAAGCTAGGTAAACCGAATCCCTTCCTTGTTTTGTTTGTTTTCTGTTTTGATTTGTCCCTAAACTCGAACCCGAGACCATGGCCAAGGCCATATGGTCTCGGTATACGTCCCTTGCTTATGAACCCGTAGCATGCTTGCATGCTTACACTCGATCGAATGCTTGTAGTGTGTATCACTTGATTTTGTTGCTAGATCCGTACTTAGAACCCTAGATCTCGCCATGTGCATGCTAAAACCCTAGATCTAGAACCCTAGGCTCGATCTATGATCACCAAGTACCAAAACCCGAACTCTAGAACCGATCTAGCCGAACCTAGCCACAAACCCGTAGGGTTTTGGCCATTCAGCCAACCCCAGGTCAAACCCTAGCCGAGCTCATCAAACCCTAACCCTACTTGACTTCCATGGTTGACTATTTGACCATTTGATAGCTAGATTGACCATCGTTGACTTTGGTTGACTAAATTATAGTATACCTTCAACCCTAGCCGAAATCTAGAATCCAAGTGTTGACTTCTGTTGACCAATTTTGACCAATGTTGACCAATAAGTCAAACCGGGTCAAGGCCGGATCTTGACCCAAACCGATCAACCCAAACCCGAATATCCAATCGGGCCAAGGCCCGTACTTGGCCCATATCGATCTACTTTAGTCCATCGGGCCCAAACATTAGTTGGCCCATTAGTATCCAAGCTCATTTGGACCAAAGCCCAAACCTTTGGCCCATACCCAACCAAACCGAACCCAATTGGGCCAAGCCCAATTCATGGCCCAATCTAAGTGGACCCAAGCCCAATAAGAGGCCCAAGTGGCCCAACCTAGTGGCTCATTAAGCCCATTAAGCCCATTAGGCCCAATAGGCCCAATCTAGGCCCAATAAGCCTAACCCAAGCCCATTTCATTTCATTTCATTTCGAAGTCCATTTCATTTCATTTCATTTCGACCTATTAAGGTCCAAGAACCCAAATTCATTCGATGTCACAAAACATAAAACATAACATGAAATACATAATGCTTAACTTATATCGTATATAGAATCGCCTGTGTTAGCTTAGTCTAATCATTAGTTAACTCATTTAGGAAGCTAGGAGTCTCCAAAGGATTCCTCTGTCTTAAGTACTTGTCGCTAAGCTTTGCCAGGTGAGTCCACAGACCCCTTTACTCTTTTACTATTTTTATAAACTTTGGGGTGGAAAACATAAACAGAACTGCTACTGTTTTACTATGACTGTACAACAACATCTTTACATTTTCATTATTGCATTGGCATGACAAACAATTATTATACCGGACTAAGGTTACCAGCAATCATTAGCTAGTGGATCTAGACCATGGATATGCAGATAGTACTATTGGCTGACACTCATCCTCCCAACATTATTTGATCATTACTTGGTTTTTCTAAGACATCTTTCGGGAGTGTATATCCATAAAATAACAACATACTGGAGTTGAAGTGTTGATTGTGGACTTAGGGGTTGGTATATTAACTCAATAGACTAGCTACCTGTTGGGGATAATAGTTCATGCGATGTCAAACATAACAACTTGTTCAACACATTTTCATAAACATAACTAGTAATTGTAGATATTCTACAATTACACTTCACTTTTCATATTTACTTCTCATATCATATGAGTGTTGAACCTTATACATATTCAGTCATAAACCATTTTCATAACAAACATTTTGAGTAGCAAAACACTTTACTTTACTTTTCATACAACATTAACCCTGTGGATTCACTCAACATTATTGTTGACCCTTTTACTATTCATGTTTTTCCAGGTAATTAGGTGCAGTGGAGTTTGGAGGATATGAGCATTGGGATTGTCGTGAGCCATGATTAAAACATTAAGTTTACGAACAATCATTTCATTTCAAACAATTTCTATTTTAGGAAACTTACTATTTTTGGAAACTTTCTACCTTTGGAAAGTGAAACAAATCTTTATCTTTCGTTAATGCGTGGTTGTTTGTTTACTTAATTTTTGCTATGTTGTCATGAACGTTACACCTTCGTTCTTCCGCAAAACGTTTTAAATGAAGTAAAACTCATTTTTGGCGGGGTGTGACAGAGTGGTATCAGAGCTTAAGTTATAGTGAATTAGCAAGCCTAGTCTATAACTACAAAAGATTTTTGGGAAAAACAAACACTTTTATAAAATCAAAATAATCATGGCACGCTCAGTCTCATATCCTGAAGTTCCATTGTTCTTAGTTTAGAACATTTACCTTAGTTAGTTTTGCCTTAGTGTTATAGTTAGTATTCGTCAGTGAGCCTTAAAATGTCCTAATCTAATAAATTTTTATGCGTCGTGTTTAGTAGAATGTCGCCTGCTAGTGTCCGCGATATTTCATCTGATTCCGATAGTGATCGTGGTGCTGCTGTCCCAGTAGTCCCAGTGCCTGTTGCTCCAGTGCCAGCAGTGGTACAACCTTCTGTTGTCCCATGGCATCGTCGCCCAAGAAGACGTCCCTTTCCTATTATTCCTAATGGTCCTCCTACTCCAGCTCGTGGTCAGCGTCCTATTGTCTATCGTAAGCGTGAGGGCGGTCTTATTTATCTATGTTCGCCTGCTAAACCCAAGCGTGATGTTGCTCCAAGAACTCCACGACGTCGAGAACCAGAGCCAGAAGTGATATCAGAATCAGAGCCTGAAGAAGACTCTGAGCCCGAAGAAGAATCAGAACCAGAGGAAGAACCAGAAGAAGAGTCAGAGCCTATGGAAGACTCTGAGCCAGAAGAAGATAATTAGTCATCTACGTATCGTCTATATTTGTTTTTCTATTTACTATTATTAGATTTTATGTTAGCTATTTTAGTATTTTTGTTTTTAGTATTGGCGTATGTGCCGAGTTTTTAAAACTATTATGTATTAGGAATGTGTTTAATAAAGTGATATTTTAGTAATTTCTATTGTTCTTATAAATTGTATTTTCGATACGTCTCTACTACTATTACTATAATTACGACTAGTTATATCTACGTCTACTACTACTATTACGTCAATTGTATGTCTATTCTTCGATCCTTATTATAAGTATATTTTCCTTATAGTCCTCCTACAGTATTCACTTCTTAATTTCTTATCATATTATTTGTATCAGCAATTCATCAATGGCTCGAGGAGGAAACGCTGAGACTGTCGAACAAATGGTGGAACGCCGAATCACTGAAGTAATGGCTCAAATGAACGCTGCAAGAGGAAATGCCGCTGGTGCATCTAATGTGGGAAACAACGGTATATTATATGACTCCATGAAAGAAGATTCATTTATTTCCATTTTATTTTAACCCATCGTTCATTTTCTTTCCTTATTTGTTTAAACTTCAGATCCCCATCGTCAAGGTCAATCCTATAAGACCTTTACGTCTTGTCATCCTCCGACCTACTCTGGATCTGAAGGTGCTATTGCTATCATCCACTGGATTGAGAAGGTGGAATTCATTTTCAGTGTCATTCAATGTGCCCCTGAGAATATGACGAAGTTTGCTGCTAGTACGTTGTCCAAGGAAGCATTGTCCTGGTGGAATTCTCAAGTGCAAGTCTTAGGTCGTGCAACTGTTGACGCTATGACTTGGGATACGTTCAAGGATCAGTTAACTCAGAAGTTTTGTCCAAGGAGAGAGCTACAAAAAGTTGAAGTGGAACTATGGAATCTGTCCATGGTTGGATCTGATATTGTTACCTACACAACTAAGTTTCAAGAACTCGCTCGTCTCGTTCCTCATATGGTTTCTCCTGAATTCAAGCGTATTGAAAAGTATCTTCAAGGTCTTCATGATCTCATTCGTACTCATGTTATTGCTTCTGAACCGACAACATTCGAAGATGCTGTGAATCGTGCAACAAGGTTGACTGATGATGCAATGAGAAGTGGATCGTTCAAAGACAAGCTAGTGGTGTCTAGCAAATCTACTGATAATGTGAGCAATGAAAATGGAAAGCGTTCCTACGACAACAAGCGTGATCACAAAGGGAACAAATATCAAAAGACTAAGAATTATGCAGCCTCTACTCAGAACAACAATCAGTCTAATTCAAAATCTAAGTCTTATGTTGGGAGCAAGCCTCTGTGTAGCAGATGTAACTGGCATCATGGTGGTCAGTGTGTGAAGTGCTTCAAGTGTGACCGCTGGGGTCATAATTTCAGAAAGTGTTCGTCCAACAATCCTCCTAAGAATCATGTCTGCTACGAGTGTGGTGATCCTAACCATTATCGTAATCGTTGCCCTAAACTTCAGAACAACAACCAGAATGGCAACAACAACAACAATGGCAATCGTAACAACAATCACAACAACAATCGCAATGCCAACAACAATGATCGTCAAAATGGTCATGGTCGTGCATTTGTTATGAATGCTCAGGAAGCTCGTGAAATTCCTGATACCGTCACTGGTACGTTTATCGTCAACAATCATTTTGCTTCTATTTTATTTGACTCGGGAGCCGACTTGAGTTTCGTATCGACCGACTTTAAAAGTTTCTTAAATCTAAATCCTGATCGTTTGAAAGTGAATTATGAAATCGAGTTAGCAAATGGCAAAGTTGTTAGGTCTAGTGAAGTTTTTAAAGGTTGTAAGCTTGACCTAGATGATCACATTTTTAATATAGACCTTGTGCCTGTAGAGTTTGGTAGTTTTGATATCGTCATAGGGATGGATTGGTTGTCTAAAAACCGTGCTGAAATAATATGTTACACTAAACAAATCCGAATTCCCTTATCCAAAACAGAAACTTTAATAATTCAAGGTGAACAAAGAAACAAAAACATAAAAATCATAACTTCTATGAAAGCTCAAAAATATCTTCGTAAAGGATGCCAAGCCTTTCTTGCTCATGTCGTTGACACAAAGTCCAAAGATCGTAAGATTGAGGACATTCCTATTGTTCGTGAATTTCCTGGTGTATTTCCTAGTGAATTGCCTAGACTGCCGCCTCAGAGACAAGTTGAATTTCGCATTGATTTGATTCCAGGAGCCGCACCTATCGCGCGTTCTCCTTATCGTCTTGCACCGTCTGAAATGCAAGAAGTTTCATCGCAATTACAAGAACTTCTTGATCTTGGTTTCATTCGACCGAGTTTCTCGCCTTGGGGAGCTCCGGTCCTCTTCGTTAAAAAGAAAGATGGTTCCATGAGAATGTGCATTGACTATCGTGAATTGAACAAAGTAACAATTAAAAATCGATATCCTCTTCCCCGTATTGATGATCTATTCGATCAACTCCAAGGATCGAGTTTCTATTCCAAAATCGATATTCGTTCTGGTTACCATCAGTTAAAAGTCCGTGATGAAGATGTGCCCAAAACTGCTTTTAGAACTCGCTATGGTCATTATGAATTTTTGGTAATGCCATTTGGTTTGACCAATGCACCTGCTGTGTTTATGGATCTCATGAATAGAGTGTGCAAGCAATATCTCGACAAATTCGTTATCGTCTTCATAGATGATATCCTTATCTATTCGCATTCGATAGAAGAGCATGAAGAGCACTTAAGAATTAGTCTTGAGTTGTTGGAGAAAGAGAAGTTGTACGCCAAGTTGTCCAAGTGTGAATTTTGGTTGCGTGAAGTCCAATTTTTGGGTCATATTATCAACGAAGAAGGTATTCACATGGATCCTGCAAAGATAGAAGCTATAAAGAATTGGGAAGCTCCAAAGACCCCAACTGAGGTAAGACAATTCCTTGGTCTTGCTGGTTATTATAGAAGGTTTATAGAAAATTTCTCGAAGATTGCAAAGGATTTAACGGTGTTAACACATAAGGATGAGAAATTTGTCTGGGGTGAAAAGCAAGAATCAGCCTTCCAATCTCTAAAATCTAAATTATGTTCTGCTCCTATTCTATCTCTCCCTGAAGGAACCGATGATTTCGTGGTGTACTGTGATGCTTCGCACCAAGGGCTAGGTTGTGTATTGATGCAACAAGACAAAGTGATCGCCTATGCCTCTCGACAACTGAAGAACCACGAGAAGAATTATACAACTCATGATCTTGAGTTGGGTGCAGTTATATTCGCGTTGAAGATTTGGAGACATTACCTCTACGGTACCAAGTGCACAATATTCACCGATCACAAGAGTTTACAACATATCTTCAATCAGAAAGATCTCAACATGAGGCAGCGTAGGTGGATAGAGTTGATGAACGACTATGAATGTGAGATTAAGTATCATCCTGGTAAGGCTAATGTGGTAGCTGATGCCTTAAGTCGGAAAGAGCAACCTAAACCTCGTCGTGTTCGAGCCCTTCCAATCTCTGTTCGTTCTAATCTATCTTCCCAAGTTCAAGAATTCCAAACTGAAGCCTTGAAGGTAGAGAACATCAAAAGTGAAGCTTTGCGTGGTATGGAGAAGCAGTAAGAAGCAAAGGTGGACGGAACTCTTTATTTCATGAATCGTGTATGGGTTCCTAATCTTGGAAGTGTTCGCAACGTCATTTTGAATGAAGCTCATCGATCCAAATATTCTATTCATCCTGGTGCCGACAAGATGTATAAAGATGTCAAAGAGTTATATTGGTGGCCAAATATGAAGAAAAAAATCGCAGTTTATGTCAGCAAATGTTTAACTTGTGCTAGAGTGAAAGCAGAGAATCAGAAGCCTTCCGGTCTTCTACAACAGCCAGAGATCCCTGAATGGAAATGGGAAGAAATCTCTATGGATTTTATAACTAAATTGCCTCGAACATCTAATGGTCATGATACAATTTGGGTAATTGTTGATCGATTGACCAAATCAGCTCACTTCATTCTATTAAAGAAACTGATCAAATGGAAAAGTTAACAAAAATTTATTTAAAGGAAGTTGTATCTCGGCATGGTGTGCCAGTCGCGATCATCTCTGATCGTGATAGACGCTTTACATCTCGTTTTTGGCAATCATTGCAAAAATCTCTCGGTACTCGTCTTGATATGAGTACTGCCTATCATCCCCAAATAGATGGTCAGACTGAAAGAACAATTCAAACTTTGGAAGACATGCTGAGAGCATGTGTTATTGATTTTGGTGGAAGTTGGGATTCTCATCTCCCTTTAGCTGAGTTCTCGTATAATAATAGTTATCATACAACTATTAAGGCCGCACCGTTTGAAGCCCTGTATGGAAGAAAGTGTCGTTCGCCACTTTGTTGGATTGAAATTGGTGATCGTCAGATTACTGGTCCTGAGATTCTACAAGAAACGACTGACAAGATTTTTAAGATCAAAGATCGTATCAAGGCTGCCGGAGATCGACAAAAGAGTTATGCTGATAATCGTCGAAAGCCTTTAGAGTTCGCTGTTGGCGACCATGTTTTGCTAAAAGTAGCACCTTGGAAAGGTGTTGTACGTTTTGGTAAGAAAGGAAAGCTCAGTCCTCGTTATGTTGGACCATTTGAGATTCTTGAAAGAATCGGTGCTGTTGCATAACGCCTTCGTCTTCCTAATGAGCTCAGCAATGTTCACAACACATTTCATGTTTCTAATCTAAAGAAGTTTATTCACGATCCTTCGCTCATCGTCCCTACTGAAGAAATTATCGTCGACGACAAACTCCATTTCACTGATGAACCAATCGAGATATCTGACTGGAAAGAGCAAAAGTTGCGAAGAAGCAAGATCAAAATTGTTAAAGTCAGATGGAACTCCAAAAGAGGTCCTGAATTCACGTGGGAACGTGAGGACCAGATGCGAAAGAAATATCCTCATCTTTTTCTCGTTGTCTCTCCTGTTCGTGCTTCGTCTTAAATTTCGGGACGAATTTTTTTCAACCAGGGGAGAATGTGACAACTCGATATTTCTGGTATGTAACTTCATTTCATTTCTAGAACTTTCCTTATTTAGAAAGTTTCTATTTTTAGACATTTCATTTTTGGCAATCCTAACACACAACAAACATACATATTTTTACACCATACATTAGTGTTTGACTATTTTAGTCAACACAACATTATTACTTTCTTATGATGACACACTTTGAGCTAAATCATTTCTAAAATGACAAGTTTACCGGTTAAACAATAAACGTAACGATTTAAATGAACGTGACTCGAATGACATCAAACCATGACCGACCACCTAAGAGGCCGGCCATGCACATGCTCGTGACCCTCTACACGGCCGAAACACCTTAAGGGTGTTGGCCATGTGTTGTTTTCTCTTGATCTTATCTTCCCCTTTGATATCCTTATCCATCTCAAATTTGAAAGAGTCCTTGGTTGACTCAAACACTATCATCTCAACCCTAAACCTACACTATATAAGCACACTTAACCCTTTCAACCCTATTTTTTCCTCTCTTGATTTCGGAAACCGCAAGCAACACCACCATCATCACCTTCGTCCGATTCCAAGCAAGCTCGAGCATCTCCACTTGTTCGTTCGATCCAAGCTAGGTAAACCGAATCCCTTCCTTGTTTTGTTTGTTTTCTGGTTTGATTTGTCCCTAAACTCGAACCCGAGACCATGGCCAAGGCCATATGGTCTCGGTATACGTCCCTTGCTTATGAACCCGTAGCATGCTTGCATGCTCACACTCGATCGAATGCTTGTAGTGTGTATCACTTGATTTTGTTGCTAGATCCGTACTTAGAACCCTAGATCTCGCCATGTGCATGCTAAAACCCTAGATCTAGAACCCTAGGCTCGATCTATGATCACCAAGTACCAAAACCCGAACTCTAGAACCGATCTAGCCGAACCTAGCCACAAACCCGTAGGGTTTTGGCCATTCGGCCAACCCTAGGTCAAACCCTAGCCGAGATCATCAAACCCTAACCCTACTTGACTTCCATGATTGACTATTTGACTATTTGATAGCTAGATTGACCATCGTTGACTTTGGTTGACTAAATTATAGTATACCTTCAACCCTAGCCGAAATCTAGAATCCAAGTGTTGACTTCTGTTGACCAATTTTGACAATGTTGACCAATAAGTCAAACCGGGTCAAGGCCGGATCTTGACCCAAACCGATCAACCCAAACCCGAATATCCAATCGGGCCAAGGCCCGTACTTGGCCCATATCGATCTACTTTAGTCCATCGGGCCCAAACATTAGTTGGCCCATTAGTATCCAAGCCCATTTGGACCAAAGCCCAAACCTTTGGCCCATACCCAACCAAACCGAACCCAATTGGGCCAAGCCCAATTCATGGCCCAATCTAAGTGGACCCAAGCCCAATAAGAGGCCCAAGTGGCCCAACCTAGTGGCTCATTAAGCCCATTAAGCCCACTAGGCCCAATAGGCCCAATCTAGGCCCAATAAGCCTAACCCAAGCCCATTTCATTTCATTTCATTTCGAAGTCCATTTCATTTCATTTCATTTCATTTCGACCTATTAAGGTCCAAGAACCCAAATTCATTCGATGTCACAAAACATAAAACATAACATGAAATACATAATGCTTAACTTATATCGTATATAGAATCGCCTGTGTTAGCTTAGTCTAATCATTAGTTAAATCATTTAGGAAGCTAGGAGTCTCCAAAGGATTCCTCTGTCTTAAGTACTTGTCGCTAAGCTTTGCCAGGTGAGTCCACACCGTTACTCTTTTACTGTTTTTATAAACTTTGGGGTGGAAAACATAAACACAACTGCTACTGTTTTACTATAATTGTACAACAACATCTTTACATTTTCATTATCGCATTGACATGACAAACAATTATTATACCGGACTAAGGTTACCAGCAATGATACATGTACGGATAAGGTCCAAGGAAGGTTTTGGATGAATGGTTCATGGGATGTGTGGGTAGTCTTGTTTTGGACATTATTAGCCATAAGAGGCTACACAACAAAGGATTACTTGAACGTTTTCAACACTTATTATTTGTTACAAATCATATGCCAGGTTGACACACATTACATGTTGATGTGTCTTGATGATAAGGCTGATGTGGGTTAAATCTTGTGAGTTTGATGACATGGGGGCTGAATTAATGATGCATGGAGCCTACTTAGTGCAAGAAACGTTTTTAGTGCTTTGAATAAGCCATTTTATGGAATTTAGTTTCCTTTTATTGCTGTTTTATGAGAAGCCTTTGAGCTTTTGTAACTGATTTCGTTTTTAAGGCTTTATATAGCCATTTCCTTGCATGTAATGAGGGAATAACGAATTTTAATCAATATTGAAGAACTTTGTAACTGAGTTGTGGCTGAACTCACAATCATCTTTTGAAGGATGCTTTCCTGATCTTGATAGAACTCAAGTTAATAGGTCTTAACTTGTTTTCATCGATATTCAATCTATAGGTCTAGGTTGTCTATCAAATCAATCCTTTTATTTCATTGTTGCTTGTTCCAATTTTGTTATATTTCATCACTCACATGAAAATACCAAAAAGAGTCCCAAAATTCTGTATTTGCTATCCAAATTAGTTCATTGAGTTTTAATCATTTTAATCCGCTGCAATCAGAAATACGAGTGCTCCATATTCGTATCATAAGTGGTATCAGAGCAAGTTCTGATTGGGAACTTGTTGTCCAAGAATCATGCTACGCAAATTGCTAATTGAAGAAGACGAAGAGGATGTGTTCATCTACAATGCTGAATTCTATTATGATCCAAAAAAGGGTATGACAATATGTCACTTCCCAATTCTGATTCGGAAGATGTAGATGAAGATTCTTGTCCAATCTATGAGACCGATGGGGAAGAAGAATTCATTGATGGAATCTATAATTCTGGTCCCATCTATGATACTGATGGGGAAGAGGAATTTAGTGAAGAAATTGAAGATGAAGTTGCTGAAAAAGAAAGTCTCGTTAGTGAAGAAATTAATTTTGTGGTTGGAGATGAAATTATTGAAGTAATGGATGAAAGAAGAAGTTTTGTTGATGAAGATGCCTTTGGTGAAGAGATAGATTCTGTTGGTAAGGAAGAATTTATTGAAGAAGTGGTTTTTGTTGATCAACAAAATTTGTACCAAGAGCTTACAACATCAAAAACCAATGACTACAAGTACCACAAAATTTCAGGTTCTATTATTTTTTATAAATATGATTTATTTTCTAAAGTTCTTAGAAAAATCAGAATTGAAGGCTTTATTGATCAAGAAGGTTTATTCATTTTTCATCTTCATGTTCGTTTCAAAGTGTGGGAAATTTATACACTTTGGAGACCAAGGAATGACTACTTGTTGCCAATTGAGAGCCATCAAAAATCTGTTACTAACGTGATAAGGAAGTGTGCTGGTAGATTGAATCTCATTGATTCTGATTTTATTGGTTACATTGTCATTTGTTTTGATCTTTCTCACTTTGATCTTGTTGCTTATTATCTTACAAAAGGAGTTTCTGGTGTTGTTTTGTTTGTGGCTCAAAAACACCAAGAAAGATTGTTCTTGGATGATGGCAGAATTTCTTACCCTCCAAAAGATTTATTAGAAGGGCTGAATTCAGCAATTTGTTTGAAGATGACATGTGTATGTGTGGGAGTTGTCAAAGGGTTGTTTGAGACAAGTAAAGAGTGTGTGTTGGCTGCTCCTAAGTTAGTAATACTTGATCCTATATTTTTTTTGAAAATCAAGCATTCTACTAACGGAGAAATTCAGTTTTGCAAAGTTACATCTCATATAAAAACTTATGACCATTGTTTGTATTATCCACAAACATTGGATGACAAAATGGGAGGTGTGCTAGCATTTTTGTGGTATTGTTCGAAGGAGGGGTTGATGTTAATTAGTCATGCACAAAGATTTGCATTTGAAGGAATTCGGGGACATAAGGTCATGGGGTGTATCAATTATCACCAATTCTTAAAAAGGGCTGTTATGACTTGTTTAAAATTGCGTGGGGCTGTTGTGGAAGATTATCACATTGCTTTTGGGTATAAAGAAGGTCGATTTGAGGAAAAGGGGTGGTCTCTCATCCTAAAGTTGGAAGATTGGACTCCATGGACTGTTTTTGAAGAACGGATTATTTGTCAAGATGTTATTCATATCATGACAAGTTCTTTGCTGATTTTCTTGAACCATACTAACGAGTTGCATGTAGGGTTATGGAAACTTGAATTTGGTCTTACAATCTCCAAGACTTATGATGATGATCCAGATTTGCATCGTAGCAATTACATGACTAATCTCAATCATGGTTTATTTGATGTGGGGGAGCATGACAAATGGGGTTTTGGGGCTAGAAACTCTTGTGATATGTCCATAATAGTGAAGTTATTGGTTCATACTACAATGATTGCAAAGAATCTTGAGGTTGATAACACCAAGGCTGCTATTTCTAAACAAGTGATTGGCTGGAAGAATAAAGAGGTGAAACGTGACACTTATGAGGTTGGATCTGATTTTGAAGGGACAGACGTGATCATCATAATTGCTGGTTGCAAATACCAAGTTAGAGATTTCAAGGTTGCTTGGAATTTATTCTCAACAAAAGAAATGGTGGTTGCAAGTGTAAACATGGGAAAGAATTCATCACTTGTGGTTGATGATAGAATTGCTGAATTGAGGACAATTCCTTTTCAAGGGGGAGGGGATGATACATGTACGGATAAGGTCCAAGGAAGGTTTTGGATGAATGGTTCATGGGATGTGTGGGTAGTCTTGTTTTGGACATTATTAGCCATAAGAGGCTACACAACAAAGGATTACTTGAACGTTTTCAACACTTATTATTTGTTACAAATCATATGCAAGGTTGACACACATTACATGTTGATGTGTCTTGATGATAAGGCTGATGTGGGTTAAATCTTGTGAGTTTGATGACATGGGGGCTGAATTAATGATGCATGGAGCCTACTTAGTGCAAGAAACGTTTTTAGTGCTTTGAATAAGCCATTTTATGGAATTTAGTTTCCTTTTATTGCTGTTTTATGAGAAGCCTTTGAGCTTTTGTAACTGATTTCGTTTTTAAGGCTTTATATAGCCATTTCCTTGCATGTAATGAGGGAATAACGAATTTTAATCAATATTGAAGAACTTTGTAACTGAGTTGTGGCTGAACTCACAATCATCTTTTGAAGGATGCTTTCCTGATCTTGATAGAACTCAAGTTAATAGGTCTTAACTTGTTTTCATCGATATTCAATCTATAGGTCTAGGTTGTCTATCAAATCTATCCTTTTATTTCATTGTTGCTTGTTCCAATTTTGTTATATTTCATCACTCACACGAAAATACCAAAAAGAGTCCCAAAATTCTGTATTTGCTATCCAAATTAGTTCATTGAGTTTTAATCATTTTAATCCGCTGCAATCAGAAATACGAGTGCTCCATATTCGTATCAAGCAATCATTAGCTAGTGGATCTAGACCATGGATATGCAGATAGTACTATTGGCTGACACTCATCCTCCCAACATTATTTGATCATTACTTGGTTTATCCAAGACATCTTTCGGGAGTGTATATCCATAAAATAACAACATACTGGAGTTGAAGTGTTGATTGTGGACTTAGGGGTTGGTATATTAACTCAATAGACTAGCTACCTGTTGGGGATAACAGTTCATGCGATGTCAAACATAACAACTTGTTCAACACATTTTCATAAAGATAACTAGTAATTGTAGATATTCTACAATTACACTTCACTTTTCATATTTACTTCTCATATCATATGAGTGTTGAACCTTATACATTTTCAGTCATAAACCATTTTCATAACAAACATTTTGAGTAGCAAAACACTTTACTTTACTTTTCATACAACATTAACCCTGTGGATTCACTCAACAATATTGTTGACCCTTTTACTATTTATGTTTTTCCAGGTAATTAGGTGCAGTGGAGTTTGGAGGATATGAGCATTGGGATTGTCGTGAGCCATGATTAAAACATTAAGTTTACGAACAATCATTTCATTTCAAACAATTTCTATTTTAGGAAACTTACTATTTTTGGAAACTTTCTACCTTTGGAAAGTGAAACAAATCTTTATCTTTCGTTAATGCGTGGTTGTTTGTTTACTTAATTTTTGCTATGTTGTCATGAACGTTACACCTTCGTTCTTCCGCAAAACATTTTAAATGAAGTAAAACTCATTTTTGGCGGGGTGTGACAACTACCCGAGATGTTAAACAGGTAAGTTCATCGTTTTTCAAAACTAATGAATTATCTGATGTACAGGATGAAGAGGAAGCATCAAGAGACGACATAGTGACGGAGGAAGCCCAAACTGAAGAAGAGCCAAAAATTGAAGATGATGACGAGGAGGAAGACATCCAAGATGTTATAGAGCTGTTATATATCGACGAGAACCAATCAGAAGAAGAAGCAATTCGAGGAGAGTAAGATCGAAGAGAAGCCGGAGGATAAAGTTATTACACGTGACATTGTTGATAATTCTTGCTTTCATGATGAATCCACTAATGATGATCTCGCCGCCGATTTAGAAATTTTCTTGATGCTTGATGATCATGATGATGACAATCTGGGTGATGTGCCTGATTCCATACACCTTGATGATATGATGAGAGAGCTCGAAGAACTCCTATATGCTGACGCCTCAGGTGCCCAAAAGACCGACAGAGTCTTCGAACAAATCCCTCTTAAAAGAGAATATTGAAAAAGAATCATCTCTCAAATATCAACTGACTCCAGAGCCCAAACCAATACCAAATCTCGGAAATCATCCGACTCTCGAACTTAAACCGTCACCTACTCACCTTGAGTATGCATTTCAACAAGAGTTCGACAATGAGGATCGGTACAAAATAAGTATAACTACAAATCACCTCTCCCGAATCGAAAACCCAACTCTCAAAGAACTCCACGAACAAATTATTTTAACTGAAAGTCACGAAGGGCTGAGTGGCAACCATTTTGGCCCGAGTGACATCGTTGATAAAGGTCGTCCAGTTGTAAGGACCAAACTTCAAAATAACCACTTTTAAACAACATTTACAACCAAACCTTCCATAACCTAACAAAAATACGACTTTTAAACATAATAACCAAAAGAAACTATACAAACCATGGGCCAACTAACTATATCGGATACAAACCAACTAAACAACCCAAAAGATATACATCAAAATGTCACAAGTCTATACCAAAAGAGAAGCTTTCCCAAGCTTCAAGCAAATCAATCTTCAAGTACCTAATCACACTTGCCCTTGCCTTTGGCTATCCCTGAAAATAATGACAACTAAACGTGTAAGCTATAAAGCTTAGTGAGTTCCACAATGTATAATGTTATACTAAATAATTATATAAATCATCATAAATAAACAAACCAATAGTAACGGGTCAAAGCACCGGGTTAGCATGACAACATCAACACAAGCATCACATGACAATACCGGGTCAATAATGATCAAAGTAGAATTCCAGATTTAACAAAGTGCGTCATTCCCTCTTAGGCCATTAGGGAATGAGGCCGATGAAGGTGATCATGGCACCCCTAACCGAGTCCATGATCCAGCTTCACCACCACGGTCCATACCACTCCTCTGCCAGGTACTCCCGCGTCCACCGCCCAACATATTACACACAGTAATACTCGAGCCGCCATGGGTCCTAACGAAATGAAATGTCACTCAAGGCAATCCACTCAAACGGGTCAAGGCAATGTTAAGGTTCAACAAGGTGGTCTCAACGTCAAATGGCAACATATAAGGCTATCAATCGAAATGGATACCAACTAACTACATTTACATATATATATATATATATATATATAATTATAAGTATACACGTTACACATAGTGAACTCACCTGGGATCAAGCAATTGCCAACACAAGCTAAGAACTTCTTTAATCAAAATCCCAATGTCACCGGTCAATGAAATCACCACAATCTCCCAATTGATTACCTATCACAATTATACACATCTCAACAACAATTCTAAACAATAATCATATCTAGGATAAACCTTAGTCATCAATTTCCCCTAATTTGGTGATGAACCAAAACCCTAGACCACCAATTTACTCATACTTGCACATGATCACATGCTAACTACAATTCTCATAGCTAAATTCTCAGTTACACAAGAGTACCATCTCAATTTTCAGATTTATAACTCAACCTTCAACTAGGGTTCTTGACCTAACAACTAAATATCTCAATTTCTACTCATGCATGGTGTTAGGGATGAAGAAATATCTTGATTATCAACACAATTGATGAAAGTCCTTGATTTCTAACCAAAAATCTGCCCAAGATCACCAAATTTCATCCAAAATCGCCAACAACCGAGAATAGAAAAGTCTAGAAGTGAAAATGAGCTGAAATGGGGAAAAATCCCGATTTTATGTCAATTCAGCACAAGATAGCGCCGCTACCTACAAGATAGCGCCGCTATCTTGACCCCGCGCTTTTTAGCGCCGCTATCTTCCAAGATAACCCCGCTATCTCTCAATTTTCGCGTTTACCCCTTCGCTAAAACGGGTCGCTGTTGGATACCAGTCAAGATAGTGCCGCTATCCTCAAGATAGCGCCGCTATCTACCCAGATGCTGCAATTTTTAGCCTTTTGTCCCTTTTAACTTATCCCACTTAATCAAACACCCCTAACACAGATTATTCATCAAAATGCTAACTATCAAGACTTAATTCCCTATCATTTATCATCTAATAATGAACTTAACGATTAAAATGCTTTAATTAGAAACATGTATGTTACAATTACCTCCTCCTTTTGAGAATTTCGTCCCGAAATGAGGTTGACTTGAACAAGAAAGGATACTTCTCAATCATACCATCCCTTCTTTCCCATGTGCAATTCGGGCCTTTATGATGCTTCCACTTTACTAACACTAACAGAATTTCTTTATTCTTGAGATTGACCAACTTTTGGTCAATTATTTCTTCCGGTTCTTCTACATACCTCAATTTCTCATTGACTTTGACTTCGGTCAACGGTACCGTCTCATCATGCTCACCAAGACTCTTTCTCAAATAACTAACATGAAATACATTGTGAATACCCGCCAACTCATCCGGTAATTCGAGTCGATAAGCTTGCTTTCCGACCCGTTCTATGATCTTAAATGGGCCGATAAATCGAGGGCTCAATTTACCTTTCTTCCCAAATCTCATGACACCCTTCCATGGTGAAACTTTAAACATTACATAATCATTTACTGAAAATTCTATTGGCTTTCGCCTTTTATCCGCGTATGGCTGTTATGGATATAAATAGTACGGGCCTTCATTTTACTTGGAACCAGAAACCGCAGGGATCTGATGGTATTTTAAAGAAAATTGATCGAATTATGGGGAATCAAGACTTCATTGATGTTTTCCCGAATTCTATTGGCATTTTCAAACCATATCGTATATCTGATCACACCCCTTGTATCTTGAAAATCCCGAATATTATGAAGTTCAAACCTAAGCCGTTTAAATTTTTTAACTTTCTTGCAGACAAACCTGATTTTCGAGATATTGTTGCTGCTGCTTGGTCGGAGACAGTCACGGGTTGTGCCATGTATCGTGTGGTAAAACACCTTAAAGCTTTGAAACCACCTTTGCGAAAGCTTTTAAAGGACCAAGGTAATTTACACTCCAAAGTAAAATTCCTTCGGGTAGAACTGGATGAAATTCAATCTGCTTTAGATAAAAATCCTCACTGTCTTGAGCTCCGTGAAGAAGAAGGCCATTATCTTCGGGCTTATAAGGCTGCAGTTTTAGATGAGGAACGGTTCCTTAAACAAAAATCTAAAATTGAATGGCTAAGAGTGGGGGACTCCAATTCGGCCTACTTCCATAACGTGGTAAAGAGTAGATGTCATAGGAATCGTATAGATGCCATATTTGAGGGAAATACTATGCACGAAGGTAATGAAATCGCTCCAATTTTTGTTAAACACTACCAAAATTTCCTTGGAATTGCAGGCCAGGTGAATTCCCTTGATACTCATGAGCTGTTTCAGAACACTATTGATCCTCATAAAGCTGGGTTTATGGTTCGTGATGTAAGTGATTCTGAAATAAAAAAGTCCCTCTTTTCTATTGGCAATGATAAAGCCCCTGGTCCTGATGGCTTCACAGCTGCCTTCTTTAAAAAATCTTGGGACATTATTGGAGAGGAAATGTGTTGTGCGGTTCGGGAATTTTTTTCAAACGGCAAATTACTTAAAGAAATTAACCACACTATTTTGGCAATGATTCCAAAGATCCCAACTCCATCAAAGACAACTGATTTCCGTCCCATATCCTGCTGCAATGTAATTTACAAGTGTATCAGCAAAATAATTACAAACCGTATAACTGATGTCCTTGGTGATATTGTTAGCATTAATCAATCAGCTTTCATTCCTGGTAGACGAATTTCAGATAACATTCTCCTCACTCAAGAATTAATGCATAATTATCATAGGCAAGCTGGTCCCCCTAGATGTGCGTTTAAAATTGATATACAGAAAGCTTATGATACTGCTGATTGGGAGTTCTTACACTCTATCTTAGTTGGGTTTGGCTTCCCTCATAAAATGACCATGTGGATCTTGGAATGTGTTACATCTCCTTCTTTTTCCATTTGTATAAATGGAGAGGTCCACGGCTGGTTTCGGGGTAAAAGAGGCTTGAGACAGGGTGACCCAATGTCTCCATACCTCTGTACTCTGGTCATGGAGGTACTCTCTCTTATAATAAAACGCAGAGTTACAGCTAGCACGGATTTTCAATATCACAAAGGCTGTGAAAACCAAAAGATTGTCAACTTATGTTTTGCTGATGATCTTTTCCTCTTTACTCGAGGTAACTTGATCTCTGCTACTCTGATTTTGGATGCCTTGAATGAGTTTAAAGAAGTATCGGGGCTTGTCCCCAACATTCCTAAAAGTACGGTGTTTTTCTGTAACGTCCCGGCCACTACCCGTGCTGCAATTCTTCATTTAATGCCGTTTGGGGAAGGAAGCCTTCCTGTTAAATACCTCGGAGTGCCTCTGATCTCTTCTAGATTATTATTCAGAGATTGTAAAGTCCTGATTGAAAAGATGCAGAATCGTATAAATGATTGGAAGAACAAATTCCTTTCCTTTGCGGGTCGTCTCCAATTGATTATTTCAGTTCTATCTAATTTACATATTTATTGGGCTTCGGTTTTTACTCTCCCAACCCATATCACTCATGAGCTTGAGCAGTTAATGCGGGGTTTTCTGTGGTGTCAAGGAGAAATGATGAAGGGTAAAGCAAAAGTCTCTTGGGAGGTAGTTTGCAAACCAAAATCTGAAGGGGGTCTCGGTATCCGTCGTATCAAAGATTTTAATGCTGCCCTAATGGCATACCATATCTGGAGTATAGTATCTAATAAGGAGTCGTTATGGGTACAATGGATTCATTCATATAAATTGCGGGGTAGAAGTATTTGGGATACTCCCAGCACGGGTTCTATTAGCTGGTCTTGGAGGAAGCTGCTTCAATTAAGAAACACAGTTAGACCTTATATATGGCATATGATTCATGACGGAAAATCTACTTCCATTTGGTTTGATAAATGGAGCATGACTAGTCCTTTGTTTCAATTCCTTACTCATAGGGATATTACTAGAGCAGGGTTTTCATCCAATGATGTGGTGTCGGACCTGATTGCTGATAATAACTGGATTTGGCCAATTGACTGGTATACTAGGTTCCCGGAATTGACTAGTACCCCGGTCCCCCATATTGTTCCAGATCAAAAGGACTGTGTAGAGTGGTTAGACGTAAATGGGTCTTCTCAGGCTTTCTCGGTTTATCTAGCTTGGAATTCTATTAGATCAAGGCAGGCTGAGGTTCCTTGGCATCATGTTGTATGGTTTGCCCATTGTATCCCTCGCCATGCCTTTCATATGTGGTTTGTCATGAACAAACGTTTAAAAACTCAAGATATGTTGAAACAATGGGATGTTCACAATGTTTCGGATACTGCCTCTTTGCGGTGCCCTCTATGTGGTCTTATACCTGATTCCCACTCTCATTTATTTTTTGATTGTACATATTCTTCGCAGGTCTGGGTTAAAATCAGATGGCTTGGGGGGATGGACACGATTGCACCAAGAATTACTGATATTATTAACTACCTTACCCCAATGTCCAGAGGAAGGTCAGCAAAAAGTGTTATCTCTCGTATATTGATTGGAGCTGCTACATATTATATTTGGTTAGAAAGAAATGCAAGATTGTTCAGAAAGAAGTCCAAGACACATATGCAGTTGTGTTACGAGATTATTGCCACCATCCGTTCAAAATTGATGACGTTAAAGTTTAAGAGAAAGACGGTTGATGTTCAACGGCTTCTAGCTATATGGAAGATCCCAGTCTCGGTTGTTTAGCTCAGTGAGCTAAAGTTTTAGTTTGTTTTTGCCTCGTTTGAGTGCTTTGTTGGTACTTGTTACTTCTAGTTGGGTCTCGGCTGTGTTTATGGCATGTCATAAACTCTGCCTTGTTGTTTCGAGCTTCTGCTTGAGGTCAATGTGACAATCTGTCACATTCCTATGTAGTTCTTTTTTGTGATTAATATATTTAGCCAGGGTAACCCCTTTACCCAAAAAAAAAACTCATACCGACGGCCCTTGAACCATTATAACTACTAGCCATGACCAATAGCCACTAAATATCAATTTTACAAGTAATAGGTGTTCAAACCCATAACCATGGCTATTGAACCACTATAACCAGTAGATGTCCATAACTCATTCCGATGGCCCTTGAACCATTATAACTACTAGCCATGACCAATAGCCTATAGATATCCATTTTACAAGTAATAAGTGTCCATAACCCATAACCATGGCCCTTGAACCATTATAACCAGTAGATGTCCATAATTCATATCGATGGCCCTTCAAATATTATAACTACTAGTCATGACCAATAGCCTATAGATATCCATTTTACATGTAATAGGTGTGCATAACCCATAACCATGGCTCTTGAACCATTATAACCACTAGATGTCCATAACTCATATCGATGGCCCTTAAACCATTATAACTACTAGCCATGACCAATAGCCTATAAATATCCATTTTACAAGTAATTGTTGTCCATATTCCATATCCATGGCTCTTGAACCATTATAACCATTAGATGTCCATACCTCATACCGATGGTCCTTGAACCATTATAACTACTAGCCATGACCAATAGCCTACAGATATCAATTTTACAAGTAATAGGTGTCCATAACCCACCATGGCCCTTGAACCATTATAACCATTAGATGTCCATAACTTATATCGATGACCCTTTAACTATTATAAGTACTAGCCATGACCAATAGCCTATAGATATCCATTTTACAAGTAATAGGTGTTCATAACCCATAACCAAGGCCCTTGAACCATTATAACCACTAGATGTCCATAACTCATATCGATGGCCCTTGAACTATTATAACTACTAGCCATGACCAATAGCCTATAGATATCCATTTTACAAGTAATAGGTGTCCATAACCCATAACCATGGTTCTTGAACCATTATAATCATTACATGTCCATAACTCAAACCGATGGCCCTTGAACCATTATAAATACTAGCCATGACCAATAGCGTATAGATATGCATTTTACAAGTAATAGGAGTCCATAACACATACCCATGGCCCTTGAACCGTTATAACCACTAGATGTCCATAAATCATACCAATGGCCCTTAAACCATTATAACTACTAGCCATGACCAATAGCCTATATATATATCCATTTTACAAGTAATAGGTGTCCATAATCCATAACCATGGCTCTTGAGCCATTATAACCACTAGATGTCCATGTTGGATTTTGGTGGGTTCGAAAACGCAGCGGAAACGTAAATTTAAAATTTAATTTAACCACCAAGATCCACCAATGACCGAATCTCTAAACCCGAAACATGCAACAAGGAAGAAGGAGAGAACATCATTCCCTCGAAGACACCCGCAAGATATAATGAAAAACTCGTTGATGGATGATGGTCACGTAATCGTTTCCCTCTACCGTTGATCCACACCGAGTGAGCGATTCCTTTCGAGTTGCTAACCCGTCGCCGAAAATGCTCAAGAACTTCACTTAGATTTTCGGTGACCAAACACTTATGTTTTAGCGAGAAAACCGATTTTGCATTTTTCTTCTACAACCTCCCACATCTCTCTTATATAGATAAGAGAGCAAGTGGAGGTGAGTAGAAAAGCTCAACATGCATTTGACTAAAAGGTGGTCCAATGGAATTAAAGCATGCATGTGGAGAAAGTAGTAGCTTTCCTTTACATGCATTGGGCCATTAAAAGGTCCAATGAAATAAAAGCTACTTCAATCTCTCCCAACATCTTTATTTATCTCTTCTCTTTTAAGTGTTATCGGAAAGGAATTCCCCCGGCGTGTGACCCGATAGGCTCGGACATCATTGGCCATGATACTCGAACACGTGTGTCGGTGGGCACTAATTCTGACAATATAATCACTTATGATTAAGCTGCCACGAATCCAACAGTTTAATCATCTATGATTAAGCTGCCACGAATCCGACAGTTTAATCATCAATGATTAAGCTACCACGAATCCAACAGTTTAATCATCTATGATTAAGGTTGCGATTCTGACAGTTTAATCATCTATGATTAAAGTCACGAATTCTAACAAACTCCCACTTGCTCACGACGTGACGTGTTATTGGTATCATAAACAAAGAGCGGCCCTAGCTAGGCATCTTTGTCCCCAAGTCAGCACGAGGTACGTCATCCTCGACTACTACCTGTCATATAAATGATGGTTCCTTTAGATAAGTGATCGTATTATCCCTTTGTACACCATATCCTTGGGAACACGAGACATGGGTTAATGTCGTCATTCTCCAGATCGTTCACGACTATGTTTCTCGATCTAGTATTTAGTGGTGACCGAAATGAGTTGTAATTGAACCATTTTCAATATAACTCGAGCATGGCCATGCTTTTGGATGTCAGCGCTAAATCATCGAGATGCTTGCTTAAGTCCATAAATGGACTTCTTAAGTTGACAGACTTTATTGGGATACTTTGGATGTACAAAACCCTCAGGTTGTTTCATATACACCTCTTCAGAAAGCTTCCCGTTAAGGAAGGCGGTTTTTACATCCATTTGCCAAACTTCATAATCATGAAAGGCGGCAATTGCCATAAGTATCCTGATAGATTTCAACATAGCCACTGGGGAAAAGGTTTCATCATAGTCAACACCATGGGTTTGAGTGAAGCCTTTAGCGACCAGTCGTGCTTTGAAAGTATCAGTCTGTCCATCCATGCCGGTCTTTACTTTATAGACCCATTTACACCCTACAAGCTTACAGCTGGGTGTAGGATCAACCAGTTCCCATACTTGGTTGTCCTTCATGGATTGCATCTCAACTTCCATTGCATCTTTCCATTTGTCAGACTCTGGGCCTGTCATCGCTTCCTGGTAAGTAGAGGGTTCATCATGATCCCCTAGCAACTCGCTGCCCTCAGATATGAGAAACCCATATCTCTCTGGCTCAGTGCGAGTCCTACCAGATCTACGAAGAGATAATGGTGGAATGTCAGTTTCTACCGCATCCTCTTGATCGGTCCCAACCTATTGAGGTTGTGTGCTAGTGCCAACATCAGGTAGTTCATTGGATACATCTTGAGTTTCCTCAAGATCTATATGCTTTCCACTAGGTGCATGGGATAATAGTTCTCTTTCTAGAAAGACCGCCCTTCGAGCAACAAATACCTTGTTCTCGGTAGGTTTGTAAAACAAATATCCAAGTCCCGCTTTAGGATATCCAATGAAATAACACTTTTCCAAACGGGGTTCTAATTTGTCATCTACCTCACGCTTCACGTAGGCTTGACAACCCCAAACTCTAAGATAGGATAGTGGAGGTTTACTCCCATGCCATATCTCAAAAGGTGTCTTTTCTACCTTCTTTGTTGGTACGAGATTAAGAAGCTTACACGCCGTTTCTAGAGCATATCCCCAAAAACTTATAGGTATTTGGGTTCTTGCCATCATTGATCGAACCATGTCAAGTAATGTTCGATTTCTCCTCTCGGCGACTCCATTCAATTGTGGAGTCCTAGGAGGTGTTAATTGTGAGACAATCCCACAATTCTTAAGATGGTCAATAAACTCTAGATTAAGATACTCTCCGCCTCTATCAGATTGAAGTATCTTAATTGACTTGCCCAATTGGTTCTCAACTTCGTTTTGGAATGTCTTGAACACCTCAATGGTTTCTGACTTATGTTTACCCAAGTAAACATATCCATACCTACTATAATCATCTATAAAGGTTACGAATTATCTACAATTATTCCTTGTAAGGTGTTTAAATGGACCACACACATCGGTGTGTACAATGTCTAATAAACCCTTAGCCCTCTCACTAACACCGGTGAAGGGAGCTTTAGTCATCTTTTCCAATAAGCAAGATTCACATACATCATTTGAACCATGTTCAAACGATTCCAAGTACCCAATTGCTTGGAGCTTGGAGATGCGAGTCTTGTTTATATGGCCAAGGCGACTATGCCAAAGAGATAATTTATCCGAAGTATCTTTGGATGTAGAACCAATATGCATGACTGATCTTTTGTTGCTAACATGTGCTATCACTTCATATATGCCATGACATGGTAAAGCATTAAAATAACAAGTACCATCTTTAAAACAAGAAATACAACCATTGTTATTAAAAGAAAATGCATAACCATCGTCATACAAAGCATGAAAATAAATAATGTTTCTTGCCACATGAGGCGAATTACGTACATTTTTCAACAAAATAAAGGAACCGGATTTAAAGGACAACTTCACGTTTCCTTGAGCTTCAACAGGGACAACATTCTTGTTTCCCATGATAAGATCCTGTTCCCCTCTCATCAACTTCTCACTTTCCAATAGCACCGGAAATTTGTTACAAATATGAGTGCCACAACCGGTGTCTAAGACCCAGTTTTGCGAAGTAGAAGTTTGATAGAGTTCAATCATGTGCATACCTTTCTTTGAGGTACCTCCAACTCCTTTAGCCTTTAGCTTGTTGAGTTCCTCAAGGTATGTTGGGCAGCTACGGCGGAAATGCCCCTTTTTCCCGCAATAGAAGCACTCCGCATCTTCCGGTGTCATGGCTTGAGGAACCTTTCCTTTTGCCATCATGGCCAAGTAGGCTTAGGCTTGGGCGCACCAACCTTTCCTTTACCCTTACCTTGAGGGGTACGGGTGGACTTCTTCTTCTTGGAGAGCTTACTTTCCCGAATTGCAAGGACGGGATGTGTTGGGTTGGGCTTTCTTTTGGTCATGGTAGACTCGGCGGTCTTCAACAAACCATGAAGCTCCATGATGGACTTGTCCATGCCATGCATATGATAGTTCATCACAAACTGTTCATATGATGTAGGAAGTGACCTAAGGATAAAATCCACGGCCAATTCCTTCCCAATGGGAAAGCCTAACTTCTCCAAGCGTTCCATGTTTGATTTCATATGCAACACGTGAGTGCTCACATCCCCGCCTTTGAGGAGTTTTCGATCAAGCACGTTATTGAGACACTCGTACCGCTCTAGCTTTGCTTGTTGTTGGAACATGTCCCGCAACTGTTCAATAAGCTCGTAAGCGTACAAATGATCCATTTGCTTTTGCAATTCAGGAGTCATAGTGCTCAACATTAGGCATGTAACGTCCTCACATTCTTTCGTGAGACGTTCATGAGCATCGTGTGCTGCTTGAATCGCATCCACCCCTGGTACATCGGGAAGAGGTCCTTCAATGACGTGCATCTTTCCTTCATGGTGGAGAACAAGTTTTAGTTGTCTCTCCCAATCAAGGAAATTTGCACCATTGAGTTTCTCCTTCTCAAGGAAAACTCTTAAAGAAACATTGGTGGTGGTGGTGGGGTTTGAAGATGCCATCTATTAAAATAGCAAAGTTGTTTTAGTTAGTTTGATGGGTCCTTGTAAATATATTACCCAAAACTTTTATATTTAACAAGGGCTAATAATCCGTATTTCACAACACATTATGACGGGTATGCCGCGGATCATAATGTAAAGCTATCTCCGGTGGTATCCATTGTACCAATTGTAATCACCATATTGTACCAATGCCATATTGTACCAATTGTACCAATAATCATATTGTACCAATTGCACCAATTGCACCAATTGCATTTATCTTGTACCAATTGTGACTTACAACTCTTAGCTTCTTGCGGGATCACTTGACAACCATTGTGTCAGTTGGCATGTTTGATCCCTACATGCACTAACCTCAAACCAAACTTTAAATGACTCGGTTTCGCTCGACAATTATTTAAAACCTAGTTTGAAGTTTGTAAATCGACCATCTAGATCCACGATAAGCCCATTCCTAAATTGGCTCGGTTTCGCTCGACAACCAACTTAAATAAGGAACTTATACTCACCCTCATCTTGCTTCACAAGGCACGGTTCGGTTTCGCTCGACAACCGACCTTGCTCCACAAGACTTAAGTGGTGACATTCCAATGGATAGCGCAAGATTAACATTTTGTAAGAAAACAAATAAATCATCCAACATGATACGCGGTGAAACATTTTGACTATAATGGTTAGGCTAATGCACGACGACCAATCATAGCAAAATGAGTCACACTCACCTTCCACACTGTCTATTCAAAATCGGCTCGGCTAATGCACGACAACCAACTTTGTCTAGCAAGGTTTGGGTGGCGTCATCATTAGGACAAAAAAAAAATGATATTCTCAAAAAACGGGTTTTTGTTTCTTTTAAAATTTTTATTAATTACGTTTGTGACAAAAACATTTTTCACCTTTTAATTAATCTATAGCGAGTAATTAAATTAAACCATTTTTAATTTATTTAATTTTATTTATTTAACATTGCGAAAATCTAACAACCAAGCAAATAAATAATTATCACACGCATACAACATCAAATTGGTAACCATGCCCAAACCCTATGCGTTTTTCCCGTGAGCCAACCTGGGAAAAACATGGTCAACTATGGACAAATAATGACCTTCCATGTGAGCTCCCACTAAATCCGCCGTCTCTATTAGACTTCATCGAATCCAAGGTTGCTTAGACATCACTTCATGATTCCATTCGGTTGTATCTTGATCTTCATTTTACAAGTACATAGAAAATAGAGAAATGGCAAACACGCCACGAAATCCTACTAACTAGTACAATTACAAATGAAAATCAATGGCATGCAAGCTATAATTAATAAATATTACATACCAAAATTAATAAATTATTAATTACAAACCATTATGACAAAGTCACCAAATGAATAAAATTTAATCATCTATGATTACACAAGGCAAAAATTTAGTCAGTTTAATCATTGATGATTAAGCTGTCACAAAATCTGACAGTTTAATCACTTATGATTAAGCTGTCACGAAATTGACAGTTTAATCATCAATGATTAACCAGTCATGAATTTCAACAAATCATACATGATTAACAACAAAACACATGGCAAAAGGTCAAGGGCATAATGGTTACCAATCTACTAGCTACTACATTCAAGAAAGCTAAAATGGTGTGCCAACAACCATTCATAAAAATATTTTGACAAAGATTCGAAATCAAACACTCAAGGCACAAAGAATCTTTGCATGTAATAAATTACATACATCAACACAAATATATGCATGCATGCATTTCATGCCACAATCACGACAAGCATATAAGTGTGTGAGTCAAAATATTATGGGTTTAGCAAGGCTAAAACCCAAAATCTAAAATGTGGCAAAACCGATCCTCAAATCGTTTTTCAAGCCCGAAATGTGCACAATTCGGTTAGAGTAGGCTCTGATACCACTGTTGGATTTTGGTGGGTTCGAAAACGCAGCGGAAACGTAAATTTAAAATTTAATTTAACCACCAAGATCCACCAATGACCGAATCTCTAAACCCGAAACATGCAACAAGGAAGAAGGAGAGAACATCATACCCTCGAAGACACCCGCAAGATATAATGATGAACTCGTTGATGGATGATGGTCACGTAATCGTTCCCCTCTACCGTTGATCCACACCGAGTGAGCGATTCCTTTCGAGTTGCTAACCCGTCGCCGAAAATGCTCAAGAACTTCACTTAGATTTTCGGTGACCAAACACTTATCTTTTAGCGAGAAAATCGATTTTGCATTTTTCTTCAACAACCTCCCACATCTCTCTTATATAGATAAGAGAGCAAGTGGAGGTGGGTAGAAAAGCTCAACATGCATTGGACCAAAAGGTGGTCCAATGGAATTAAAGCACGCATGTGGAGAAAGTAGTAGCTTTCCTTTACATGCATTGGACCATTAAATGGTCCAATGAAATAAAAGCTACTTCAATCTCTCCCAACATCTTTATTTATCTCTTCTCTTTTAAGTGTTATTGGAAAGGAATTCCCCCGGCATGTGACCCGATAGGCTCGCACATCATCGGCCATGATACTCGAACACGTGTGTCGGTGGGCAATAATTCTGACAATATAATCACTTATGATTAAGCTGCCACGAATCCAACAGTTTAATCATCTATGATTAAGCTGCCACGAATCCGACAGTTTAATCATCTATGATTAAGCTACTACCACGAATCCAACAGTTTAATCATCTATGATTAAGGTTGCGATTCTGACAGTTTAATCATCTATGATTAAAGTCACGAATTCTAACAGTCCATAACTTATATCGATGGCCCTTGAACTATTATAACTACTAGTCATGACCAATAGCCTATAGATATCCATTTTACAAGTAATTGGTGTCCATAACCCATAACCATGGCTCTTGAACCATTATAACCATTAGATGTCCATACCTCATACCGATGGCCCTTGAACCATTATAACTACTAGCCATGACCAATAGCCTATAGATATCAATTTTACAAGTAATAGGTGTCCATAACCCATAACCATGACCCTTGAACCATTATAACCACTGGATGTCCATACCTTGTATCGATGGCCCTTGAACTATTATAAGTACTAGCCATGACCAATAGCCTATAGATATCCATTTTACAAGTAATAGGTGTTCATAACCCATAACCAAGGTGTCACACCCATAATAGGTGTTCATAACCCATAACCAAGGTGTCACTGGAAGAACGGAGGTGTAACGTTCATGACAACATAGCAAAAATTAAGTAAACAAACAACCATGCAATAACGAAAAATAAAAGTATTTTCACATTCTAAAAATAGAAAGTTTCCAAAAATAGCAAGTTTCCTAACATAGAAATTGTTTGAAAATAGAATGATTGTTCGTAAACTTAATGTTTTATTCATGGCTTACGAAAATCCACTGCTCATATCCTCCAGTTCCACTGCACCTAATCACCTGGAAAAACATAAATATAAAAGGGTCAACAATAATGTTGAGTGAATCCACAGGGTTAATGTTGAAATGAAAGTAAAGTGTTTTTGCTACCCAAAATGTTTGTTATGAAAATAGTTTATGACTGAAAGTATAAGGTTCAACACTCATATGATATGAGAAGTAAATACGAAAAGTAAAGTGTAATTGTAGAAGAATCTACAATTACTAGTTTGTTTATGAAAACGTGTTGAACAAGTTGTTATGTTTGACATCGCATGACCGTATCCCCAACAGGTAGCTAGTCTATTGAGTTAATATACCAACCCCTAAGTCCACAATGACAACTTCAACTCTAGTATGTTATCGTTCTTTTATGGATATACACTCCCGGTAGTACTGGATATACCAGCAGTGATCAAATATTGTTGGGAGGATGAGTGTCAGCCAATAGTACTATCTGCATATCCATGGTCTAGATCCACTAGTTAATGATTGCTGGCACCTTAGTCTGGCATAATAATCGTTTGTCATACCAACGCGATGATGAAAATGTATAGATGTTGTTGTACAGTCATAATAAAATAGTAGCGTTGTTTATGTTTTCCACCCCAATAGTTTGTAAAATGGTAAAAGAGTAAAAAGGGGTATGTGGAGTCACCTGGGAAAAGCTTAGCGACAAATAGGACAGAGGAATCCTTCAAAGGCTCCTAGCTTCCTAAACAATATGACTTTCTAATTAGGCTAAGCTAACACAGGCGATTCTAACTACGATATAAGATATATGATATGCGATTAATGTTATGTTTTATGTTTTGTGACATCGAATGAACTTGGATTATGAGACTTTAATAAAATGAAATGAAATGAAATGCATTAGGTTTTAAATGAAATGAAATCAAATGATTTTTAAAATGAAAATGATATGAAATGAAATGGCTCTTGAAATGAAATGATATGAAATGAAATGGGTCTTGAAATGAAATGATATTAAATGAAATGGGTTTGACTTAATGGGCCTAGATTGGGCCTAAATGGGATTATTGGGCCTAGATGGGCTTAATGGCCACTAGGTGGGCCTCATATTGGGCTTAGGTCCAATAGAGTTGGATACTAATGGGCCAACTAAAGTTTGAGCCCGATGGACTAAGATAGATCGAAATGGGCCAAGTACGGGCCTTGGCCCGATTAGGTATTCCGGTTTGGATTCCACGGTTTGGGTCAAGATCCGGCCTTGACCCGGTTTGACTTACGGGTCAAAAGTGGTCAATTCTAGAAGTCAACATAGGTCAAAATAGTCAACAAAGGTTCTAGATTTCGACTAGGTTTTGGTGTTCGGATCTAGGGTTTAGTCTAGCATAGGTTTCGGTCAACAAAAGTCAAATCTAGTCAACATAAAGTCAACTAGGGTTTGGTTTGGTTTGGTCTAGGGTTGGCCGAATGGCCAAAACCCTTCGGGTTTGAGCTCTAGATCGGCTTGGTTCGAGGTTTGTGGCTAGGTTTGATCTAGATCTAAGGTTTACCGAGTCTAGGGTTCTAGATATAGCGTATTCGGATTTTAGGCTAGACAAAACAAGTAACAATTCAAGCAATAAACACACACGCGCGCATACGGTCGCATACATGCTTGCATGTTTCGGATTTTCATGGCTAACCGAGACCATATGGCCTAGGGCCATGGTCTTGGGTTCAAAACAGATTACAAGCAAGGAAGAAACATGGAAAAACAATGGTTAATGCATCATACCTTAGATCGAATGAAGAGAAAATGGCAAAAGGGTGCTCGGGATTGCTTGCGATCGGAAAAACGGACGAAGGGTGGTGGTGGTGTTCTTGGCCGAGTTTTACAAGAGACAAATAGGGTTTAGGGTTTGTCAATTGATGTGTATATATAGTGAGGGTTATCTAGGGTTAGGAATGAGTGTTTGAGTAGGTCTTGGACTCTTTGAATCACAAGTGGATAGAGATAGAACAAAAGGATAAGGCCAACACCCCAAGGGGTGTTTTGGCCGAGCTTGACACGCACAAGGAGGGGGAAGGTCGGCCACAATTGTGGTCGGTCAAGGCTAGCACTGTGTTCCAGAGTTTTAATTTAGAGAGAATAGAAAAGAAAATGAAAGAAATAAAAATGTTATCATGTTCCAGAGTTATTTTTATTAAAGAAAGGAAAAGAAGGGGAAAGAAATTATGGGTATTTTTTCTCTCCTAATCTTCCTCCCAAAAGTGGGAAGATTTGGAGAGAAGAGAAATTTTAATTAATTGCAATTACCAAACTAACCTTGTCATTACCTAATTTGCTTACATTCTAAGGATAAAATTGTAAATATGTTAATTTTTTTCCTCTCTCCAACTCAGGAACATAAAAAATGGTAATTTTCTTTTCTTTTCTTTTTGACTCAGGAACACAACAATAAAAATTATTTCCTTCTTAATTTCTCTTCTTTTCTCTTTATTTCCCTTACCTTCTTCTCTTTTCATTCATTAAAAACGTCTGGAACACAGTGTAGGTGTCGAGTTGCACGTTTGGTTCAATCGAGTCACTTTTAAATTAATTCTAATACGTTTATTGTTTTACCGAAAAAGTTATCCTTTTAGAAATGTTTAAGCTCAAAGTGTGTCACCATAAGAAATGTAACAATGTCGTGTTGAATAAAATAGTCAAACACTAATGCATGGTGTAAAAATGTATAATTTGTTGTGTGTATGGATGCCAAAATTAGAAATGCACGAAAGTAGAAACTTTCTAAATGAGGAAAGTTCTAGAAATGAAATGAGATTACATACCGGAAATATCGAGTTGTCACATTCTCCCCTGGTTGAAGAAATTTCGTCCCGAAATTTAAGACGAAGAGCGAACAGGAGAGACAACGAGAAAAAGATGAGGATATTTCTTTCACATTTGGTCCTCACGTTCCCACGTGAATTCAGGACCTCTTTTGGAGTTCCATCTGACTTTAACTAGTTTGATCTTGCTTCTTCTTAGCTTTTGCTCTTTCCAGTCGGAGATTTCAATAGGTTCCTCAGTGAAGTGAAGTTTGTCGTCGATAATAATTTCTTCAGCAGGAACAATGAGCGATGGATCATGAATAAACTTCTTCAAATTCGACACATGAAATGTGTTATGCACATTACTGAGCTCTTTAGGAAGGCGAAGACGATAGGTAACAACACCAATTCTTTCAACGATTTCAAATGGTCCAACATAACGAGGACTGAGATTTCCCTTCTTGCCAAAGCGTACAACACCTTTCCAAGGCGCTACCTTTACCAACACGTGGTCGCCAACAGCGAACTCTAGAGGCTTTCGACGATTATCAGCATAACTCTTTTGTCGATCTCTTGCAGCTTTAATACGATCTTTGATCTTGAAGATCTTGTCAGTTGTTTCTTGTAAAATCTCAGGACCAGTAATCTGACGATCACCAACTTCAATCCAACAAAGTGGCGAATGACACTTTCTTCCATACAGGGCTTCGAATGGTGCGGCTGTAATAGTTGTATGATAACTGTTGTTGTACGAGAACTCAGCTAGAGGGAGATGAGAATCCCAACTTCCGCCAAAATCAAAAACACAAGCTTTCAGCATGTCTTCCAGAGTTTGAATTGTTCTTTCAGTCTGACCGTCCGTTTGGGGATGATAAGTAGTACTCATATCGAGGTGAGTACCGAGAGATTTTTGCAATGATTGCCAAAAACGAGAGGTAAAATGACTATCACGATCAGATATGATTGCGACGGGCACACCATGCCGAGATACGACTTCTTTTAGATAGATTCTCGTTAACTTCTCCATTTGGTCAGTTTCTTTAATAGGAATGAAATGAGCTGATTTGGTCAATCGATCAATAATTACCCAAATTGTATCATGACCACTAGACGTTCGAGACAACTTGGTTATGAAATCCATGGAGATTTCTTCCCATTTCCATTCAGGGATCACTGGGTGTTGTAGAAGACCGGACGGCTTCTGATTCTCTGCTTTCACTTTGGCACAAGTTAACATTTGCTGACGAAAATTGTGATCTCATTCTTCATGTTTGACCACCAATACAATTCCTTGACATCTTAATATATCTTGTCAGCACCAGGATGAATAGAATAGTTGGATCTATGAGCTTCATTCAAGATGACGTCACGAACACTTCCATGATTAGGGACCCATAAACGATCCATGAAATAAAGGGTTCCATCCACCTTTGCTTTTAACTGCTTTTCCATACCACGCAAAGCTTCACTCTTGATGTTCTCTACCTTCAAGGCTACAGTTTGGACTTCATGAACTTGGGAAGATAGATTAGAACGAACATAAATTGGAAGGGCTCGAACACGACAAGGTTTAGGCTGATCTTTTCGACTTAAGGCATCAGCTACCACATTAGCTTTACCAGGATGATACTTGATCTCACAGTCGTAATCATTCATCAACTCTACCCATATGTGCTGTCTCATGTTGAGCTCTTTCTGATTGAAGATATATTGCAAACTCTTGTGATCGGTGAATATTGTGCACTTGGTACCGTAGAGGTAATGTCTCCAAATCTTTAATGCGAACACGACGTCACCCAACTCGAGATCATGAGTTGTATAATTCTTCTCGTGGTTCTTCAGTTGTCGAGTGGCATAGGCGATCACTTTGTCATGTTGCATCAATAAACAACCTAGCCCTTGGTGCGAAGCATCACAGTACACCACGAAATTGTCGATTCCTTCGGGAAGAGATAGGATAGGAGCAGAACATAATTTAGACTTAAGAGATTGGAAGGCTGATTCTTGTTTTTCACCCCAGACATATTTCTCGTCCTTTTTGTGTTAACACCGTTAAATCCTTTGCGATCTTAGAGAAATTTTCTATGAACCTTCTGTATTAACCAGCAAGACCAAGGAATTGTCTCACTTCAGTTGGGGTCTTTGGAGCTTCCCAATTCTTTATAGCTTCTATCTTTGCAGGATCAACGTCCTTCCTCGTTGATAACATGATCCAGAAATTGGACTTCACGCAACTAGAATTCACACTTGGACAACTTGGCGTACAACTTCTCCTTCTCCAATAACTCAAGAATAATTCTTAAGTGCTCTTCATGTTCTTCTCTTGTTTGCGAATAGATAAGAATATCATCTATGAAGACGATAACGAATTTGTCAAGATACTGCTTGCACACTCTGTTCATGAGATCCATAAACACAGTAGGTGCATTGGTCAAACCAAATGGCATTACCAAGAATTCGTAATGACCATAGCGAGTTCTGAAAGCAGTTTTGGGCACATCATCATCACGAACTTTTAACTGATGGTAGCCTGAACGAAGATCAATCTTGGAATAGAAACTCGATCCTTGGAGTTGATCGAATAGATCATCAATACGGGGAAGAGGATATCGATTTTTAATGGTTACTTTATTCAATTCACGATAGTCAATGCACATTCTCATTGAACCATCTTTCTTTTTAACGAAGAGGACCGGAGCTCCCCTGGGCGAGAAACTCGGTCGAATGAAACCAAGATCAAGAAGTTCTTGCAATTGCGATGAAAGTTCTTGCATTTCAGACGGTGCAAGACGATAAGGAGAACGCGCAATAGGTGCGGCTCCTGGAATCAAATCAATACGGAATTCAACTTGTCTCTGAGGTGGCAGTCCAGGCAATTCGCCAGGAAAAACGTCAGGAAATTCACAAACGATAGGGATGTCCTCAATCTTACGATCTTTGGAATTTGTGTCAACAACATGGGCAAGAAAGGCTTGGCATCCTTTACGAAGATATTTTTGAGCTTTCAAAGAGTATGATTTTTATGTTTTTGTTTCTTTGTTCACCTTGAATTATTATGTTTCTGATTTGGATACAGGGATTTGAATTTGTTTGTTATAGCATATAATTTCAGCACGGTTTTTAGATAACCAATCCATCCCTATGACGATATCAAAACTACCTAGTTCTACAGGCACAAGGTCTATATCAAAAATGTGATCATCTAGGTCAAGCTTACAACCTTTAAAAACTTCACTAGACCTAACAACTTGGCCATTCGCTAGTTCGATCTCATATTTAACTTTCAAACATTCAGGATTTAAATTTAAGAAACTTTTAAAGTCGGTCGATACGAAACTCAAGTCGGCTCCCGAATCAAATAAAATAGAAGCAAAATGATTGTTGACGATAAACGTACCGGTAACGGTATCAGGGTTTTCGCGAGCTTCCTGAGCATTCATAACAAATGCATGACCACGACCATTCTGACGATCATTGTTGTTGTTGGCATTGCGGTTATTGTTGCGATTGTTGTTACGATTGTCGTTGTTGTTGTTGTTGCCGTTCTGGTTGTTGTTGTTGTTGTTGTTGTTCTGAAGCTTACGATAATGATTAGGATCACCACACTCGTAACAAACAAGATTCTTAGGAGGATTGTTGGACGGACACTTTATGAAATTGTGACCCCAGCGGTCACACTTGTAGCACTTCTCACACTGGCCATTATGATGCCAATTACATTTGTTGCACTTGGGCTTGCTTCCAGCATAGGGCTTAGAATCATGATTTGACTGATTGTTGTTCTGATTAGAGGCAGCATAATTCTTAGTCTTCCGATACTTGTTCCCTTTGTAGTCGCGTTTGTTGTCATTGGAACGCTTTCCATTTTCATTGTTTGAAGTATCACAGGATTTGCTAGACACCACTAGCTTTTCTTTGAACGATCCACTTCTCATAGCATCATCAGTCAACCTTGTAGCACGATTCACTGCATCTTCAAAAGTTGTTGGTTCAGAAGCAATGACATGAGTACGAATAAGATCATGCAGACCTTGAAGATACTTCTCGATACGCTTAAATTCAGGGGAAACCATATGAGGGACGAGATGAGCGAGTTCTTGGAACTTAGTCGTGTAGGTAACAATGTCAGATCCAACCATGGACAGATTCCATGGTTCCACTTCAACTTTCTGTAGCTCTCTCCTTGGACAAAACTTCTGAGTTAACTGATCTTTAAATGCATTCCAAGTCATAGCATCAGCATTAGCACGACCTAAGACTTGCACTTGGGAATTCCACCAGGACAACGCTTCCTTGGACAATGTGCTAGCAGCAAACTTCAGCATATTTTCTGGGGCACATTGGATGATACTGAAGATAGATTCCACCTTCTCAATCCAGTGGATGATAGCAATGGCACCTTCAGATCCAGAGTAGGTCGGAGGATGACAGGACGTAAAGGTCTTAAACAACTGACCTTGACGATTAGCATTGGGATCTGAAGTTTAAACAAATGAAGAAAGAAAAGGAAAGTTAGGTTAAAATAAAGCGAAAACGAACGAATCTTCTTTTGTGGAGTCGAATAATATACCATTGTTTCCATTGTTAGCAGCACCACCGTCGTTTCCTCTTGCTGCATTCATTTGAGCAATCGCTTCAGCGATTCGACGTTCCACCATTTGTTCAACAGTTTCTTGATTTCCTCCTTGAGCCATTGATGAATTGCTGATACAATTAATACGATTCAAAAGAAAGAATTAAGAAAAGAATATTATAGAAGGTTTATAAGGAAAAGATATAATTATTATGAGAATCAAAGAATAGGTATACAATAGACGTAGTAGTAGTAGAGTATTATAGATAGACGTAATTATAGTAGTAGTAGAGACGTATAGAAAATACAATTTATAGAAATAATGAGATTATACTAAAATATCACTTTTTATTAAACACATTCCTAATACATAATAGTTTTAAAAAATACAGTATGGCACATGCGCCAATACTTGAATAAAAGAAAATACTAATTTAAAACTAACTTTTAAAATAGCTAAACATAAACCTATTAATAGTAATACGAAAACAAATGTAGGCGAAATGTAGATCACTAATCATCTTCTTCTGGCTCAGAGTCTTCCTCAGGCTCTGACTCTTCTTCTGGTTCTTCCTCTGGTTCTGATTCTTCTTCTGGCTCAGAGTCTTCTTCAGGCTCTGATTCTGATATCACTTCGGGTTCTGGTTCTGGTTCTCGACGTCGTGGAGTTCTTGGAGCTATATCACGCTTTGGTTTTGCAGGCGAACATAGGAAAATCATACCACCCTCATGTATACGAAAGAGGATAGGACGCTGACCACGCGCTAGTGTCGGAGGACCATTAGGGATGATAGGAATAGGACGTCTTCTTGGGCGACGATGCCATGGGACAACAGGAGGTTGTACCACCACTGGCACTGGAGCAACTGGCGCTGGGACTACTTGGACAGTAGCACCACGATCACTATCGGAATCAGAATAAATATCAAGGACACTCGTAGGCGAAATTCTGCTTATCACGACGCATAATATTTTAATTAGATTAGGGCAAAATTTTGGACTCTCTAACGAATGCTAACATCACACTAGGGAAAATGTTCTAATCTAAGAACAATGAAACGTCAGGATATGAGCTTCAGCGTGCCATGAATATCTTTGTTTAGTAAAAGCTTTCGTTTTTCCAAAAATCTTTTGTAGTTATAGACTAGGCTTGCTAATTCACTATAACTTAAGCTCTGATACCAATCTCTCACACCCCGCCAAAAATGAGTTTTACTTCATTTAAAATGTTTTGCGGAAGAACGGAGGAGTAACGTTCATGACAACATAGCAAAAATTAAGTAAACAAACAACCACACAATAACAAAAAATAAAAGTAGTTTCACTTTCTAAAAATAGAAAGTTTCCAAAATAGCAAGTTTCCAAAAGTAGAAATTGTTTGAAAATAGAATGATTGTTCGTAAACTTAATGTTTTATTCATGGCTCAAGACAATCCACTGCTCATATCCTCCAGTTCCACTGCACCTAATCCCTTGGAAAAACATAAATATAAAAGGGTCAACAATAATGTTGAGTGAATCCACAGGGTTAATGTTGATATGAAAGTAAAGTATTTTTGCTACCCAAAATGTTTGTTATGAAAATAGTTTATGACTGAAAGTATAAGGTTCAACACTCATATGATATGAGAAGTAAATACGAATAGTAAAGTGTAATTGTAGAAGAATCTACAATTACAAGTTTGTTTATGCAAACGTGTTGAACAAGTTGTTATGTTCGACATCGCATGACCGTATCCCCAACAGGTAGCTAGTCTATTGAGTTAATATACCAACCCCTTAGTCCACAATCAACACTTCAAATCTAGTATGTTATCGTTCTTTTATGGATATACACTCCCGGTAGTACTGGATAAACCAGCAATGATCAAATATCGTTGGGAGGATGAGTGTCAGCCAATAGTACTATTTGCATATCCATGGTCTAGATCCACTAGTTAATGATTGCTGGCACCTTAGTACGGCATAATAATCATTTGTCATACCAACGCGATGATGAAAATGTATAGATATTTTTTTACAGTCATAATAAAATAGTAGCGTTGTTTATGTTTTCCACCCCAATAGTTTGTAAAACAGTAAAAGAGTAAAAAGGGGTCTGTGGACTCACCTGGGCAAAACTTAGTGACAAATAGGACAGATGAATCCTTCAAAGGCTCCTAGCTTCCTAAACAATATGACTTTCTAATTAGGCTAAGCTAACACATGCGATTCTAAATACGATATAAGATATATGATATGAGATTAATGTTATGTTTTATGTTTTGTGACATCGAATGAACTTGGATTATGAGACTTTAATTAAATGAAATGAAATGAAATGAAATGCATTGTTGGAATATGCTTCACGCGTATAACATATAGTTGTATGGCTAGTTGTTGGTGAGGCTAAAGGGTCACACACTTAAACACTAAACACCATAAGATATATAGTGTAATTAGGGTAATTACATTATATATTAATATAAGCTACTAGCTTGTATACATATTATAGTTTAATATTAATTGTTAATATTGAAACTTAATAGTGAGCTTAATAGAAAGAACAAAAGGCAAGGGGCTAGAGTGCAATATATCATGAGTGATTATGGGAAGTCATTAAAAGGGATTAGGGCAACCATAATCCCTCACTTCCTCAATCTCACGGCCGCACACCCCTCCTCTCTCTAGGGTTCTTTTGCTTCTTCTTGATTGCTCAATCGGACTAGCATCCCTTGGTGTTCTCGCTATAGTGTTGTGTGGACTAGCTTTGGAGGGACTCCCCGTTGGTGTTCTTGGTTTCGGTCGACATTCATCTCCAACCGAATCAACATATACAAAGGCTTCAAGGGTATGATTTATTCATCTTAACTCTTTGTATTTTATTAGTTTAATTGTGTGATTGATATCAAGATCCGTTCATTGGTGATTAAACTATTTTCCGCTGCGTTTTGTTACTTGTAATAACCGAAAATCACCATTAGTGGTATCACGAGTCATTATATTGATCATATAATTAGCTAGTTTTTGTGAAAAGTGGCAAAAATCAATCCTTTTTGGTACCCTAATTCCGAACGGCAAATATAAGAACCCTAGGGTTCTTTATTTTTTCGCAATTTTTTAAGAAATAATAGGTTAAAAATATAATTTTTTTGTAACCCTAATTGCCACTTATTACAAAAACACATCAAAAAAATAATCTTGTTATTGTATTTTTTGATTATTTGGCTTGGAATTACTTGTTTAATTTCGTTTTTGATATCGCAAAAGATGTATTTTTGCCATATCCCAATCCAAAGCCTTGTCAATTGTTTCTTGTTTGTGTTAACCGATGAAAACCTAGACCTTGTGATTGATTGTGTTTTTGGCTAAATATGGTTGTAATCTTTTAATTTTTTCTTTTATTTTTGGTGCCATTTTTGGGGCAATTTGTAATGTAAAAGTAATAGAATAGATTGTCTTTCTTTATTCTTTTTATTGTAAATTGTTGACCAAAATTGAAGACAAATGAAGAAAACAACAAATTTCCGTCATCAACACGAGGGCTGTACGAAAACAGGTTTTCCAGAGGCATACGGACTCCGTTTTGGGCGATTCAAAAGCCTAAAATGCTTGCAAATTCGTGGGCTACAACTTTCCAGAAGGCTGGGAAGACTATCGACGAATCCTTCAGTGACTTTTCGAGCTTCAAAGTTTGCTGGAATTTTCTGGTAGATTGCAATTTTTCACAAGTTTTGGTCTCTACTTGCTCAAGAATGTCTTGGAGCAAGTGGGAGCCCATTGGGTTAATGTTCACCCGTCCCCTAGTTTGACCCTTCGGTCCGTCGTGATGACTCACGTGACCGAACCTAGGATTTCATCGGTCGAGGTTTGCACAAAATGAGTTGCATGTTTTATTATATGTTTGTGGTTGTGAAATAATTTCTATATGATACAAATAATAAACAACTAAAAATATGATTTTTGAAACACAAACATTAAAAAATCCAAATTTTTAATCGTCAATGATTACTTGTTAATTATCGATGATTATTGCTTAATCACTTATGATCACTGTTTAATCATCAATGATTACTAGTTAATCATCGATGATTACAATTTAATCATCTATGATTATGAAATTAATCTAAACTTGTTTTTGAGATTAATACAAAAGTTTAAATATGATTTGAAACTTATAATTTAATAATCGATAATCGTTTTTACCGCTTATTAAACCGACTTATGAAGTGGTATGAATGAAGTACAAGATTCATTCATATCTAAATAAAATTTTATCACAAAATTTTTTCCATACCTAAAAATTAAGTCACGCCATCCAATCGGTTGCAAATCACTTGCTTCTAATTTTGAATTCACGTGAGACGTGGTTTGAATTTAGATCCGAGGTCATTATTCTCTACGCGTGAGACCTAGATCTATTTTGACATGATTTCACATTGGATGACTTAATCGAGTTAACGGTGAGACCTTGACTCGAGGCGAAGATGTGACAAACATGCCACTTGACCCTAGATGCTTGTTCACTAGGTGCCATGAAGTCCCATAGCTCTAAGAGTTGCACTTGTAATGCAATTGTTGAACGTCACCTACCTATTGGATCTATCATCTCTAGCAGATCAACTGATGCGATGATAGAAGCGCAATGGGGTCTTAGCTTTTAATTAAAATTAATTGGGTAGTTAATTTATCAAAAGAAATTAATTATTGAAAATACTAATTAATGAACTTTGTAATTTTGTAGATGAATACAATCAATCAAACCCTATCTAACAACACCATTCGCTCCGTTATCGATAAGGAGAAACTTGATGGATCAAATTTTGTTGATTGGGCTCGTAACCTAAGGATTGTCCTTAGGGCCGAGCACAAATACCACCATTTGGAAGAGGCGTTGCCCCCTGCCCTCACTGCTAATGCCACCGCTCCTGTTCGTGCGGCCTATACTAAAAGGTTTAACGAACAGCAAGAAGTCGCTGCCCTTATGCTAGTGAGCATGACCCCCGAGATTCAAAAGAATCACGAGGACCTCACTCCATTTGATATGATGCGTGAACTAAAAACCACGTATCAAAAGCAAGCTGATCAGGAACTCTTTGACACGGTCAAAGCCTTCCATGCTTGTAAGCAAGAGGAGGGACAGTCTGTTAGCTCTTATCTTTTGAAAATGAAGAGTTATCTAGACCACATGGAGAAACTTGGCTACCCTATGCCTCATATCCTTGGAATCGGGTTAATTCTTACCTCACTTCACAAGGACTATGCAACGTTTGTCATGACTTATCATATGCATAGTATGGGGAAGACTTTCGCCGAATTATATGCTATGCTGAAACAAACGGAAGCTGGGCTACCCAAGAAAACTCCTACCCCTATTGTCCTTGCCATAAGGCAAGGAAAGATCCAAAAACCAAAACCACAAGTAGTTGCTAAGGGCCAAGGCAAGGGAAAGCAAGTTTACAAGCCCAAGCCAAAGGTTCCCCCACCTACTAATAAGGAGCATCCTGCTAAGGATCTTGCTTGCCATCACTGCGGTGAAACAGGCCATTGGAGGAGGAATTGTCCTGCCTACCTGGCAGAGTTGATGAAGAACAAAGCCAACAAGGTTGTCACATCAGGTATCTTCACAATAGAACTATATGCTTTCCCTAAGAAATCATGGGTATATGACACTGGTTGTGGTACTCACATTTGTAATACCATGCAGGGTCTAAGGGGAAGTAGAAAGCTAAACCATGGAGCTTTGGACTTGTACGTAGGCAATGGAATGCGTGCACCGGTCGAAGCTATAGGAAGCTATGATTTAATCCTTCCTAGTGGTTTAATTATTGTATTGGACAATTGTCACTATGCGCCTAGTATTACTAGGGGTATAGTATCGCTTTCATGTTTGTGGAATAATGGTTTTATTCATACTTTTACGGATTATGGTATTTCAGTTTCTAAGGAAAATGTTTTCTATTTTAATTCTATTCCTTGTGATGGTATTTTCGAGATTGACATGCATAATCGTATCACAAACAGTAGTTCTATTTATACATGTAGCAACAAGAAATCCAAGAAGAATTTGGATTCTACTTACCTATGGCATTGTCGTTTTTGCCATGTTAACAAGAAACGCATTTTAAAATTACAAAATGATGGAGTTATAAAATCAGATGATTCTGAATCATTTGATAAATGTGTTTCTTGTATATCTGGTAAAATGGCGCGCAAGCCTTTATCCCATGTAGGTGAAAGGGCCAATGATCTACTTGGACTCATACATACCGATGTATGTGGCCCTTTTAGAACTAAAACTAGGGAAGGTGCTACATACTTCATTACTTTCACTGACGACTTTAGTCGTTACAGTTATGTTTACTTGATTAAACATAAACATGAAACCTTTGAAACGTTCAAAGCTTTCCAAAATGAAGTAGAAAATCAACTCGGCAAGAAGATAAAAGCTCTCTGTTCTGATCGAGGAGTAGAGTACATGAGCCATGAGTTTCAAGACCATCTAAAGAATTGTGGGATTGTCTCACAATTCACTCCCCCTTATACACCACAGCATAATGGTGTATCAGAGAGGAGAAATCGCACCATGCTTGACATGGTCCGATCGATGATGAGTCCTACCACTCTGCCTCTATCCTTTTGGGGTTATGCACTCAAGTCGGCTGCTCGCATACTGAATATGGTTCCCACCAAGAAGGTTGAAAAGACACCATATGAGATATGGCATGGGAAAGTCCCTAACTTGTCTTACTTGAAGGTCTGGGGTTGTGAGGCTCTCGTGAAACGAGACACACCGAACAAACTTGAACCCAGAGCTGTCAAGTGCATCTTTATAGGATACCCTGAGGAAACGATGGGTTACTATTTCTACTACCCACCTGAGCAAAAAGTAATTATTGCTCGTTATGCTGAGTTTCTTGAGAGCAATCTCATTTCACAAGAAGCAAGTGGGAGTACAATCGACTTTGACGAGATTCCAAGCGATGAAGATGCACAACCTATTGTAGATACTAGCGAACATCAAGATGAGGCTGAACATGAAACTGTTCCCATTGCACCTCATGCACCTGAACGATATGGTTTCCAAATCGATGCTGAGGAGCTGAGTTTAGGGGATCATAATGAACCCCCTAACTATCGAGCTGCATGAGCAGATTCTGAATCTGACAAATGGCTTGATGCTATGAACGCAGAAATGCAATCCATGAAAGATAACCAAGTATGGACTTTGGTTGATCTTCCTCCTAACAGTAAGACTGTTGGTAGCAAGTGGCTCTTGAAGAAGAAGACCGACATGGATGGAAATGTACACACCTATAAAGCTCGGTTGGTGGCAAAAGGTTACACTCAAACCTACGGAATTGACTATGATAAAACCTTCTCGCCTGTTGCTGACGTTAGAGCTATTAGGATCATCATAGCCATAGCAGCGTACTATGACTATGAGATTTGGCAAATAGATGTTAAAACTGCTTTCTTAAATGGACACCTCGACGAAGATGTCTATATTTTACAACCAGAGGGATTTGTAAGTACAAAGCACCCTAAGAAAGTATGTAAGCTTCAAAGGTCCATTTATGGACTAAAGCGAGCATCCAGAAGTTGGAACAAAAGATTCGACGAGGAAATCAAAACGTTTGGTTTCACTCAGAATCCCGACGAGCCATGTGTATATGTAAGAGCTAGTGGGAGCATTGTCGTCTTTCTAATCCTATATGTCGATGACATACTACTCATAGGAAATAACATTCCAATACTACAAGATGTAAAATCCTGGCTTGGGAAGTGCTTCGCTATGAAGGATCTAGGGGAAGCGACATATATACTTGGTATAAAGATCTACCGAGATAGATCAAAGCGGTTAATCGGACTAAGTCAAAGTGCGTACATTGATAAGATTCTAAAACGGTTTAGAATGGATGCTTCCAAACGTGGAAACCTTCCTATGCAACACAATGTACACTTGAGTAAGACTCAAGGACCGTCCTCACCTGATGAGTTGAAACGTATGCGTGATGTCCCCTATGCCTCGGCAGTAGGGTCTATCATGTATGTTGTGCGGTGCACAAGACCTGATGTAGCGTTCTCTCAGAACCTTACAAGCCGATACCAACAGAATCCAGGTGTTAAGAACATACTGGAGTATCTTAGGAATACTAAAGATATGTTTCTTGTTTATGGTGGTGAAACTCAAAATGAGTTAAGCGTTACTTGTTATTCTGACGCTAGTTTTGAGACTGATAGAGATGATTCTAAATCTCAAACGGGGTATGTTTTCATTTTGAACGGAGGCGCTGTTGATTGGAAAAGTGCTAAACAGAGCACTATTGCTATGTCTTCTACAGAAGCTGAATACATTGCAACTACTGAAGCTACAATGGAAGCAATTTGGATGAGGAAATTCATTTCTGGGCTTGGACTGGTCCCCAGTAATGAAAAACCTATGGATATGTACTGTGATAACACAGGTGCTATCATCATTGCCAACGAACCTGGTGTTCAGAAAGGCGCCAGACATTATCGAAGGAAGCTTCACTACATTAGAGATGCGATCCTAATGGGAGATGTACGCTTGCTCAAAGTTCATACAGATAACAACTTAGCTGACCCGTTCACGAAGCCAATGTCATGTACAAAACATATTGAGCATGCTAGAAACATTGGGCGTCGACCAGCTAGTAGTTTCATGTAATCTGTTTTAGTATTTGGATAATGGAACATTGGGCAGTTTTTATTGGAATAAATTGATATATTTGATATGATAGTTTTTATATGAATATCTACTGTGTTCTATATTTGCATGTTTATATCCATGAATATCTACTGCGTTTTATATTCTAAATTGTTCATTGTCATATTAATAATATGAGAATATTATTAAGACAAATCTGAGGGCATTGATGACATTATCTTAGTGTGACTAAGGATGATGAAATCAAACTCACACGTTGTTCATAAGATGCACAATTAGACTGACCCAACCTATGAGAAATCACTTCCTGGATTTATGTCACAAGTGAATCTCACAAAGGCTTTGTCACTTATCCTCTGACTTGAGATGCAAGTTGGTTTGTGTATGTAGAGGGGCAAACTTTGATGTGGTTAAACGCTGACCTGAATAAGGCTGCTATAACAGCCATTATCGGGTTTGTCATTAAGCATACGACAGACACGTGCAGTCAATAAAGAATTTGTTCCTCCACGTAAGTGGATTAGATACGACTGGGCCCCTCGATGATTTGAATAGATGTATGTGTGGCCACACCCAAAAGGTAATCACGATAAATCCTGATTGGTTTTGGTAATCTACTTCAATGTATAGATCGAGAAACAGAATCGTTGAAATTGTAGATTGACATTAATCCTTGTCTAAATTTCAACATAGTATCTGCAACAAAAGGATAACTGATTGAAAAACTTTGAACAAAGATTTTATGAAACTCCTCATGTACTTCTAGGGGCATTGGCGGGTTGCTAGACTCTAACCTTTGCTTTTATAACTACTTGATGTTATCACGTGCGCAAGTGGGAGCTGTTGGAATATGCTTCACGCGTATAACATATAGTTGTATGGCTAGTTGTTTGTGAGCCTAAAGGGTCACACACTTAAAAACTAAACACCATAAGATATATAGTGTAATTAGGGTAATTACATTATACATTGATATAAGCTACTAGCTTGTATACATATTATAGTTTAATATTAATTGTTAATATTGAAACTTAATAGTGAGCTTAATAGAAAGAACAAAAGGCAAGGGGCTAGAGTGCAATATATCATGAGTGATTATGGGAAGTCATTAAAAGGGATTAGGGCAACCATAATCCCTCACTTCCTCAATCTCACGGCCGCACACCCCTCCTCTCTCTAGGGTTCTTTTGCTTCTTCTTGATTGCTCAATCGGACTAGCATCCCTTGGTGTTCTCGCTATAGTGTTGTGTGGACTAGCTTTGGAGGGACTCCCCGTTGGTGTTCTTGGTTTCGGTCGACATTCATCTCCAACCGAATCAACATATACAAAGGCTTCAAGGGTATGATTTATTCATCTTAACTCTTTGTATTTTATTAGTTTAATTGTATGATTGATATCAAGATCCGTTCATTGGTGATTAAACTATTTTCCACTGCGTTTTGTTGTAATAACCGAAAATCACCATTATGCATTAGGTTTTAAATGAAATGAAATGAAATGGTCCTCAAAATGAAAATGATATGAAATGAAATGGGTCTTGAAATGAAATGATATGAAATGAAATGGGTCTTGAAATGAAATGATATGAAATGAAATGGGTTTGACTTAATGGGCCTAGATTGGGCCTAAATGGGCTTATTGGGCCTTGATGGACTTAATGGGCCTTGATGGGCTTAATGGCCACTAGGTGGGCCACTTGGGCCTCATATTGGGCTTAGGTCCAATTGAGTTGGATACTAATGGGCCAACTAAAGTTTGGGCCCAATGGACTAAGATAGATCGAAATGCGCCAATAAAGTTGGATACTAGTCAACATAAGGTCAACTAGGGTTCGGTTCTGTCTAGGGTTGGCCGAATGACCAAAACCCTTCGAGTTTGAGCTCTATATCGGGCTAGATCGGCTTGGTTTGAGGTTTGTGGCTAGGTTTGATCTAGATCTAAGGTTTACCGAGTCTAGGGTTCTAGATCTAGGTTATTCGGATCTAAGGCTACACAAAACAAGTAACAATTCAAGCAATAAACACACACACACGCATACGGTCGCATACATGCTTGCATGTTTCGGATTTTACATGGCTAACCGAGACCATATGGCCTAGGGCCATGGTCTCGGGTTCAAAACAGATTACAAGAAAGGAAGAAACATGGAAAAACAATGGTTAATGCATCATACCTTGGATCGAATGAAGAGAAAACGGCAAAAGGGTGCTCGGGATTGCTTGCGATCGGAAAAACGGACGAAGGGTGGTGGTGGTGTTCTTGGCCGAGTTTTACAAGAGACAAATAGGGTTTATGGTTTGTCAATTGATGTGTATATATAGTGAGGGTTATGTAGGGTTAGGAATGAGTGTTTGAGTAGGTCTTGGACTCTTTGAATCACAAGTGGATATAGATAGAACAAAAGGATAAGGCCAACACCCCAGGGGGTGTTTTGGCCGAGCGTGACACACACAAGGAGGGGGAAGGCCGGCCACAATTGTGGTCGGTCAAGGCTAGGTGTCGAGTTGCACGTTTGGTTCAATCGAGTCACTTTTAAATTAATTCTAATACGTTTATTGTTTTACCGAAAAAGTTATCCTTTTAGAATTGTTTAAGCTCAAAGTGTGTCACCATAAGAAATATAACAATGTCTTGTTGACTAAAATAGTCAAACACTAATGCATGGTGTAAAAATGTATAATTTGTTGTGTGTATGGATGCCAAAAATAGAAATGCACGGAAGTAGAAACTTTCTAAATGCGGAAAGTTCTAGAAATGAAATGAGATTACATACCGGAAATATCAAATTGTCACATTCTCCCCTGGTTGAAGAAATTTCGTCCCGAAATTTAAGACGAAGAGCGAACAGGAGAGACAACGAAAAAAAGATGAGGATATTTCTTTCGCATTTGGTCCTCACGTTCCCACGTGTCACACAAGGCCCTTGAACCATTATAACCACTAGATGTCGATAACTCATATTGATGGCCCTTGAACTATTATAACTACTAGCCATGACCAATAGCCTATAGATATCTATTTTACAAGTAATAGGTGTCCATAACCCATAACCATGGTTCTTGAACCATTATAATCATTAGATGTCCATTACTCAAACCGATGGCCCTTGAACCATTATAACTAGCCATGACCAATAGCGTATAGATATACATTTTACAAGTAATAGGTGTCCATAACACATACCCATGGCCATTGAACCGTTATAATCATTAGATGTCCATAAATCATACCAATGGCCTTTAAACCATTATAACTACTAGCCATTACCAATAGCCTAAATATATCCATTTTACAAGTAATAGGTGTCCATAACCCATAACCATGGCTCTTGAGCCATTATAACCACTAGATGTCCATAACTTATATCGATGGCCCTTGAACTATTATAACTACTAGTCATGACCAATAGCCTATAGATATCCATTTTACAAGTAATTGGTGTCCATAATCCATAACCATGGCTCTTGAACCATTATAATCATTAGATGTCCATACCTCATAGGTGTCCATAACCCATAACCATGGTTCTTGAACCAAGTAATAAGTGTCAATAACCCGTAACCATGGCTCTTGAACCACTATAACATGTAGATCTCCATAACTCATACCGATGGCCCTTGAACCATTATACCTACAAGCCATGACCAATAGCCTATAGATATCCATTTCACAAGTAATAGGTGTCCATAACCCATAACCATAGCGCTTGAACCATTATAACCACTAGATGTCCATAACTCATATCGATAGCCCTTGAACTATTATAACTACTAGCCATGACCAATAGCCTATAAATATCCATTTTACAAGTAATAAGTGTCCATAACCCATAACCATGGCTCTTGAACCACTATAACCACTAGATATCCATAATTCATATCGATGGCCCTTGAACTATTATAACTACTAGCCATGCCAATAGCCTATAGATATCCATTTTACAAGTAATATGTGTCCATAACCCATAACCATGCCTCTTGAACCCTTATAACCACTAGATGTCCATAACTCATATCGATGGCCCTTCAACTATTATAACTACTAGTCATGACCAATAGCCTTGATATCCATTTTACATGTAATAGGTGTCCATCACCCATAACCATGGCTCTTGAACCACTATAACCACTAGATATCCATAATTCATATCGATGGCCCTTGAACTATTATAACTACTAGCCATGCCAATAGCCTATAGATATCCATTTTACAAGTAATAGGTGTCCATAACCCATAACCATGCCTCTTGAACCCTTATAACCACTAGATGTCCATAACTCATATCGATGGCCCTTCAACTATTATAACTACTAGTCATGACCAATAGCCTTGATATCCATTTTACATGTAATAGGTGTCCATCACCCATAACCATGGCTCTTGAACCACTATAACCACTAGATATCCATAATTCATATCGATGGCCCTTGAACTATTATAACTACTAGCCATGCCAATAGCCTATAGATATCCATTTTACAAGTAATAGGTGTCCATAACCCATAACCATGCCTCTTGAACCCTTATAACCACTAGATGTCCATAACTCATATCGATGGCCCTTCAACTATTATAACTACTAGTCATGACCAATAGCCTTGATATCCATTTTACATGTAATAGGTGTCCATCACCCATAACCATGGCTCTTGAACCACTATAACCACTAGATATCCATAATTCATATCGATGGCCCTTGAACTATTATAACTACTAGCCATGCCAATAGCCTATAGATATCCATTTTACAAGTAATAGGTGTCCATAACCCATAACCATGCCTCTTGAACCCTTATAACCACTAGATGTCCATAACTCATATCGATGGCCCTTCAACTATTATAACTACTAGTCATGACCAATAGCCTTGATATCCATTTTACATGTAATAGGTGTCCATCACCCATAACCATGGCTCTTGAACCATTCTAACCACTAGATGTCCATAACTCATACCGACGGCCCTTGAACCATTATAACTACTACCCATGACCAATAGCCTATAGATATCCATTTTACAAGTAATAATAGGTGTCAATAACACATACCCATGACCCTTGAACCATTATAACCACCAGATATACATAACTCATACTGATGGCCCTTAAACCATTATAACACTAGCCATGACCAATATCCTATAGATATCCATTTTACAAGTAGTAGGTGTCCATAACCCATAACCATATGGCTCTTGAACCATTATAACCACTAGATGTCCATAACTTATATCGATGGCCCTTGAACTATTATAACTACTAGCCATGACCAACAGCCTATAGATATCCCAAGTAATAGGTGTCCATAACCCATAACCATGGCTCTTGAACCATTATAACCACTTGATGTCCATAACTCATACCGATGGCCCTTGAACCATTATAACTAATAGCCATGACCAACAGCCTATAGATATCCATTTTACAAGTAATAGGTGTCCATAACACATACCCATGACCCTTGAACCATTATAACCACTAGATGTGCATAACTCATACCGATGGCCCTTGAACCATTATCACTACAAGCCCTGACCAATAGCCTATAGATATCCATTTTACAACTAATATGTGTCCATAACCCATAACTATGGCTCTTGAGGCACTAGATGACCATAACTCATACCGACGGCCCATGAACCATTATAACTACTAGCCATGACCAATAGCGTGTAGATATCACTTTTACAAGTAATAAGTGTCCATAACCCATAACCATGGCTCTCTAACCATTATAACCACTAGATGTCCATAACTCATACCGATCTCCCTTGAACCATTATAACTACTAGCCATGACCAATAGCCTATAGATATCCATTTTACATGTAATAGGTGTCCATAACCCATAACTATGGCTCTTGAACCATTATAACCAGTAGATGTCCATAACTCATACCGATGGCCCTTGAACCATTATAACAACTAGCCATGACCAATAGCCTATAGATATACATTTTACAAGTAACAGGTGTCCATAACACATACCCATGACCCTTGAACCATTATAACCACTAGATGTCCTTAACTCATACCGATGGCCCTTGAACCATTATCACTACTAGCCGTGACCAATAGCCTATAGATATCCATTTTAAAAGTAATATGTGTCAATAACCCATAACCATGGCTCTTGAAGCACTAGATGTCCATAACTCATACCGATGGCCCTTGAACCATTATAACTACTAGCCATGACCAATAGCCTATAGTTATCCATTTTACAAGTAATAGGTGTCCATAACCCATAACCATGGCTCTTGAACCATTATAACCACTAGATGTCCATAACTCGTACATATGGCCCTTGAACCATTATAATTACTAGCCATGACCAATAGCCTATAGATATCGATTTTACAAGTAATAGGTGTCCGTCACCCATTACCATGGCCCTTGAACCATTATAACCACTAGATGTCCATAACTCATATCCATTTTACAAGTAAACTATTATAACAATAGCCATGACCAATAGCCTATAGATATCCATTTTACAAGTAATAGCCTATAGATATCCATTTTACAAGTAATAGGCGTCAATAACCCATAACCATGGCTCTTGAACCATTATAACCACTAGATGTCCATAACTCATACCGATGGCCCTTGAACCATTATAACTACTAGCCATGACCAATAGCCTATAATAATCCATTTTACAATTAATAAGTGTCCATAACCCATAACCATGGCTCTTGAACCACTATAACCACTAGATGTCCATAACTCATACTGATGGCCCTTGAACATTATAAGTACTAGCCATGACGAATAACCTATAGATATCCATTTTACAAGTAATAGGTGTCCATAACCCATAACCATGGCCCTTGAACCATTATAACCACTAGATGTCCATAACTCATATCGATGGCCCTTGAACAATTATAACTACTAGCCATGACTAATAGCCTATCGATGTCCATTTTACAAGTAATAGGTGTGCATAACCTATAACCATGGCTCTTGAACCATTATAACCACTAGATGTCCATAACTCATACCGATGGCCCTTGAACCATTATAACTACTAGCCATGACCAATAGCCTATAGATATCCATTTTACAAGTAATAGGTGTCCATACCACATACCCATGACCCTTGAACCATCATAACCACTAGGTGTCCATAACTCATACCGATGGCCCTTGAACCATTATAACTACTAGCCATGACCAATAGTCTATAGATATTCATTTTACAAGTAATATGTGTCCATAACCCATAACCATGGCTCTTGAAGCACTCGATGTCCATAACTGATACCGAGATCCCTTGAACCATTATAACCACTAGATGTCCATAACTTATATCGATGGCCCTTGAACTATTATAACTACTAGCCATGACCAACAGCCTATAGATATCCCAAGTAATAGGTGTCCATAACCCATAACCATGGCTCTTGAACCATTATAACCACTTGATGTCCATAACTCATACCGATGGCCCTTGAACCATTATAACTAATAGCCATGACCAACAGCCTATAGATATCCATTTTACAAGTAATAGGTGTCCATAACACATACCCATGACCCTTGAACCATTATAACCACTAGATGTGCATAACTCATACCGATGGCCCTTGAACCATTATCACTACAAGCCCTGACCAATAGCCTATAGATATCCATTTTACAACTAATATGTGTCCATAACCCATAACTATGGCTCTTGAGGCACTAGATGACCATAACTCATACCGACGGCCCATGAACCATTATAACTACTAGCCATGACCAATAGCGTGTAGATATCACTTTTACAAGTAATAAGTGTCCATAACCCATAACCATGGCTCTCTAACCATTATAACCACTAGATGTCCATAACTCATACCGATCTCCCTTGAACCATTATAACTACTAGCCATGACCAATAGCCTATAGATATCCATTTTACATGTAATAGGTGTCCATAACCCATAACTATGGCTCTTGAACCATTATAACCAGTAGATGTCCATAACTCATACCGATGGCCCTTGAACCATTATAACAACTAGCCATGACCAACAGCCTATAGATATACATTTTACAAGTAACAGGTGTCCATAACACATACCCATGACCCTTGAACCATTATAACCACTAGATGTCCTTAACTCATACCGATGGCCCTTGAACCATTATCACTACTAGCCGTGACCAATAGCCTATAGATATCCATTTTAAAAGTAATATGTGTCAATAACCCATAACCATGGCTCTTGAAGCACTAGATGTCCATAACTCATACCGATGGCCCTTGAACCATTATAACTACTAGCCATGACCAATAGCCTATAGTTATCCATTTTACAAGTAATAGGTGTCCATAACCCATAACCATGGCTCTTGAACCATTATAACCACTATAGATGTCCATAACTCGTACATATGGCCCTTGAACCATTATAATTACTAGCCATGACCAATAGCCTATAGATATCGATTTTACAAGTAATAGGTGTCCGTCACCCATAACCATGGCCCTTGAACCATTATAACCACTAGATGTCCATAACTCATATCCATTTTACAAGTAAACTATTATAACAATAGCCATGACCAATAGCCTATAGATATCCATTTTACAAGTAATAGCCTATAGATATCCATTTTACAAGTAATAGGCGTCAATAACCCATAACCATGGCTCTTGAACCATTATAACCACTAGATGTCCATAACTCATACCGATGGCCCTTGAACCATTATAACTACTAGCCATGACCAATAGCCTATAATAATCCATTTTACAATTAATAAGTGTCCATAACCCATAACCATGGCTCTTGAACCACTATAACCACTAGATGTCCATAACTCATACTGATGGCCCTTGAACATTATAAGTACTAGCCATGACGAATAACCTATAGATATCCATTTTACAAGTAATAGGTGTCCATAACCCATAACCATGGCCCTTGAACCATTATAACCACTAGATGTCCGTAACTCATATCGATGGCCCTTGAACAATTATAACTACTAGCCATGACTAATAGCCTATCGATGTCCATTTTACAAGTAATAGGTGTGCATAACCTATAACCATGGCTCTTGAACCATTATAACCACTAGATGTCCATAACTCATACCGATGGCCCTTGAACCATTATAACTACTAGCCATGACCAATAGCCTATAGATATCCATTTTACAAGTAATAGGTGTCCATACCACATACCCATGACCCTTGAACCATCATAACCACTAGATGTCCATAACTCATACCGATGGCCCTTGAACCATTATAACTACTAGCCATGACCAATAGTCTATAAATATTCATTTTACAAGTAATATGTGTCCATAACCCATAACCATGGCTCTTGAAGCACTCGATGTCCATAACTGATACCGAGATCCCTTGAACCATTATAACTACTAGCCATGACCAATAGCCTATAGATATCCATTTTAAAAGTATTAGGTGTCCATAACCCATAACCATGGCTCTTGAACCGTTATAACCAGTAGATGTCCATAACTCATACATCGGGCCCTTGAACCATTATAACAACTAGCCATGACCAACAGCCGATAGATATACATTTTACAAGTAATAGGTGTCCATAACCATAACCATGGCTCTTGAACCATTATAACCACTAGATGTCCGTAATAAATCATACCGATGGCCCTTGAACCATTATAACTACTAGCCATGACCAATAGCCTATAGATATCCATTTTACAAGTAATAGGTGTCCATAACACATACCCATGACCCTTGAACCAATATAACCAATAGATGTGCATAACTCATACCGATGGCCCTTAAACCATTATAACTACTAGCCATGACCAATAGCCGATAGATATCCATTTTGCAAGTAATAGGTGTCCATAACCATAACCATGGCTCTTGAACCATTATAACCACTAGATGTCCATAATAACTCATACAGATGGCCCTTGAACCATTATAACTACTAGCCATGACAAATAGCCTATAGATATCCATTTTACATGTAATAGGTGTCCATAACACATACCCATTACCCTTGAACCATTATAACCACTAGACGTCCATAACCCATACCGTTGGCCCTTGTACCATTATAACTAGTAGCCATGACCAATAGCCGATAGATATCCATTTTACAAGTAACGGATGTCCATAACCATAACCAGATACCGATCTCCCTTGAACCATTATAACTACTAGCCATGACCAATAACATATAGATATCCATTTTAAAAGTATTAGGTGTCCATAACCCATAACCATGGCTCTTGAACCGTTATAACCAGTAGATGTCCATAACTCATACATCGGGCCCTTGAACCATTATAACAAGTAGCCATGACCAACAGCCGATAGATATACATTTTACAAGTAACATGTGTCCATAACACATACCCATGACCATTGAGCCATTATAACCACTAGATGTCCATAACTTATACCGATGGCCCTTGAACCATTATCACTACTAGCCGTGACCAATAGCCTATAGATAATCATTTTAAAAGTAATATGTGTCAATAACCCATAACCATGGCTCTTAAAGCACTAGATGTCCATAACTCATTCCGATGGCCCTTGAACCATTATCACTACTAGTCGTGACCAATAGCCTATAGATATCCATTTTACAAGTAATATGTGTCCATAACTCATAACTATGGCTCTTGAAGCACTAGATGTCCATAACTCATACCGGTCTCCCTTGAACCACTATAACTACTAGCCATGACCAATAGCCTACAGATATCCATTTTAAAAGTAATAGGTGTCCATAACCCATAACCATGGCTCTTGAACCATTATAACCAGTAGATGTCCATAACTCATACCGACGGTCCTTGAACCATTATAACAACTAGCCATGACCAACAGCCTATAGATATACATTTTACAAGTAACAGGTGTCCATAACACATACCCATGACCCTTGAACCATTATAACCATTAGATGTCCTTAACTCATACCGATGGCTCTTGAACCATTATCACTACTAGCTGTGACCAATAGCCTATAGATAATCATTTTAAAAGTAATATGTGTCAATAACCCATAACCATGGCTCTGTAAGCAATAGATGTCCATAACTCATACCGATGACCCTTGAACCATTATAACTACTAGCCATGACAAATAGCCTATAGATATCCATTTTACAAGTAATAGGTGTCCGTTACCCATAACCAGGGCCCTTGAACCATTATAACCACTAGATGTCCATAACTCATATCGATGGCTCTTTAACTATTATACCTACCAGCCATGACCAATAGCCTATAGATATCTATTTTACAAGTAATAGTTGTCCATAACCCATAACTATGGCTCTTGAACCATTATAACCACTAGATGTCCATAACTCATACCGATGGCCCTTGAACCAGTATCACTACTAGCCGTGACCAATAGCCTATAGATATCCATTTTACAAGTAATATGTGTCCATAACCCATAACCATGGCTCTTGAAGCACTAGATGTCCATAACTCATACCGATCTCGCTTGAACCATTATAACTACTAGCCATGACCAATAGCCTATAGATATCCATTTTAAAAGTAATAGGTGTCCATAACCCATAACCGTGGCTCTTGAACCATAATAACCAGTAGATGTGCATAACTCATACCGATGGCCCTTGAACCATTATAACAACTAGCCATGACCAACAGCCTATAGATATACATTTTACAAGTAACAGGTGTCCATAACACATACCCATGACCCTTGAACCATTATAACCACTAGATGTCCTTAACTCATACCGATGGCCCTTGAACCATTATCACTACTAGCCATGACCAATAGACTATAGATAATCATTTTAAAAGTAATATGTGTCAATAACCCATAACCATGGCTCTTGAAGCACTAGATGTCCATAACTCATTCCGATGGCCCTTGAACAATTATCACTACTAGCCGTGACCAATAGCCTATAGATATCCATTTTACAAGTAATATGTGTCCATAACTACTAGCCTTGACAAATAGCCTCTAAAAGTGATGATTTGGTTCTAGTCACGTGGAAAGAGGATGTGGCATGTGATTTGGCAAAGTTTGTTTGCATGGTGACTTGGAAGCTGAATTGAAGATGCATGGAGCATTATTATTACAAAAAAACGTTTTATTGCTTTGAATAAGCCATTTTATGGCATTTACTTTTCGTTTTATGGTGGTTTATTGCTAGTCTTTTGGGTTTTGTAACCTTCATTTCGTTTTTAGGCTTTATATAGCCATTTCTTGCTTGTAATCAGATCATTCACGAATTTTATCAAAGAAACCTTGTGTTCTTGAGTTGTTGCTGCACTTACAATCATCTTTTGAAGGATGCTTTCCTGATCTTCATAGAGCTCAAGTTAATAGGTCTTAACTTCTTTTCATCGATATTCAATCTATAGGTCTAGTTTGTCTATCAAACCTATCCCATTATTTCATTGTTGCTTGTTCCAATTCTGTTATATTTCATCACTCACACGAAAATACTAAAAAGAGTCCCAAAAATTCTGTATTTGCTGTCCAAATTAGTTCATTGAGTTTTAATCATTTATTTCCGCTGCAATCAGAAATATGAGTGCTCCATATTCGTATCATTAGTGGTATCAGAGCCAACCATGAATTTTGATGATCCAGATTTCCTTCATAATCTTCGTGAGGCCCTAAGAGGCATGGAAGATGGAGGACGGTACCAGCCAAGACGTTGACAACCACGAGTTGTCGACGAATGCAAGGTTAATGAACTTCCTGAATTCGTTGGTGGAACTGATCCAGAACGTTATTTGGATTGGGAGAGGAAGATTGAAAGAATGTTCGAGTTCAAAGAATTAAATGATGAGAAGTGTTGCAAATATGCAATTCTGAAGTTAAGTGGAGGTGCTTCATTGTGGTTTGAAGGGCTTAAAACCAAGAGAACCCGTGAAGGCAAGGAGAAGATTTCTTCTTGGGAATCTTTGAAAAGAAAACTACGAAAGAGGTATGTGCCAACTAATCAAAAAATCGCCACTTATAGGAAGATTGCTGATTTGAAGCTAGGGAAGATGGGTGTTGGAGAATATATTGATGAATTCGAGAAGTTAGCACTAATGGGTGATATTGAAGAAATAGAAGAACAAAAGATGGCTCGTTTTCTGCGCGGCCTGAATTACAATATTGCTCACACGGTGGAACTCTATCCATATACTGATTTTGGAACACTTTGTAATTTGTGTCTAAAACTGGAGACTCAAGGGAAGACAAGATATGGAGCGAATTCAAGCTTGGAAGCTGCCAAAACCAAGCCATTTTCCAAAATTAAAACTACCACAAAAACAGCCCCTACCTCTAGTCCTATTGGTGCTAGTAGCTCCACACCAGCCCCAACAATAAGTGTTGCAAACAAGGAGACCAGTTTGTCCAATGTTCGTTGTTTCAAATGTCAAGGATTTGGGCATTACCAAAACACATGTCCAAATAGGAGAGTTGTGACATTAAGGGAGGCTGTTGAAATACGTGATGAATTACTGGAAGAAGAAGAGACAATGGGTGGTGCTTTCAACGTTCAACCAGAATCTGAAGAAGAAGAGGAAGAGAAGTATGAGGCACCGGCGTATGACGCGACTTTGGTACTTAGAACTCTCCAAACTCATGTTATACAATCTAATGTTGATCAAAGAGACCAATTTTAAATGTTTGGTTAGAGACAAATTGTGTAGTTTAATAATTGATGGTGGGAGTTGTACTAATGTGGCTTCTAGTGAGATGGTGACTAAGTTGGGTCTGATTACTACAGCCCATCCTAGACCATATGCACTTCATTGGTTGGATGATGGAAACAAGGTGAAGGTGACAAAACAGGTTAGAGTTGGTTTAGCCATGGGATCTTATAAAGATGATGTTTTGTGTGATGTAATTCCCATGGATGCTTGTCACATTTTGTTGGGACGTCCTTGGCAATTTGATAAGGATGTGATGCATAGAGGAAGGAGTAATGAATATGAGTTGAGGCACAATGGTAAAAAGATTGTGTTAAAGCCCATGTCTTCAACCGCCGTGAGATCAATGGGTAACAAACAGGTCAAGAAGCCAAATCTCACTATGTTGGCTAGTGAAAGGGAGGTGGAGAAAGTTCTTGACCAGGGAGATGTGGTTTACATGCTTGTGGCAAAAGAAGATCCAAAGGTTGGGGAGATTGAGCAAGAAGAAGGTCCAATTGCTGATTTGCTCAAGGAGTACCAAGATGTGTTCCCAACTGAACTACCACCAGGTTTGCCTCCAATCCGTGGTATTGAACATCAAATTGACCTTATTCCAGGTGCATCTTTGCCTAATAAGGCCGCATATCGTTGCAATCCGGAAGAAACAAAGGAATTGAAAAAAACAGATTGATGAACTCATGAAAATGGGCTACGTTCGTGAAAGTTTGAGTCCATGTGCTGTTCCTGTTTTGTTGGTACCAAAGAAGGATGGTTCTTGGAGGATGTGTGTGGATAGTAGAGCCGTGAATAATATAACCATCAAGTACAGGTTTCCCATTCCTAGACTTGATGATATGTTGGATGAATTGCATGGATCTGTTGTGTTCTCAAAAATTGATTTGAGGAGTGGTTACCATCAAATCAGAATGCGTGAAGGTGATGAATGGAAAACAGCTTTCAAGACTAAGCATGGCTTGTATGAATGGACGGTGATGCCATTTGGTCTAACTAATGCACCTAGCACTTTCATGAGGTTGATGAATGAAGTGTTAAAATCGTTTTTGGGCAGATTTGTGGTTGTATACCTTGATGACATCTTGGTGTATAGTAGAAGCATGGAGGATCATTTGGTGCATTTGAAACAAGTGTTTGAGACCCTTAGAGCACAACAACTCTATGGGAAGCAAGGGAAGTGCTCATTTATGGTGGATAAGGTGGTATTTTTGGGCTATGTTGTGTCTAAAGATGGTGTGTCCGTTGATCAATCAAAGATAGAAGCAATCAAGTCGTGGCCTATACCTACCAACATTTCTGAAGTTAGATCATTCCATGGTCTTGCTTCATTCTATAGGAGGTTAATACGTGATTTCAGTTCCATTACAAGTCCAATAACGAGCTGTTTGAAGAAAGGAGGTTTTGTATGTGGGAATGATGCCTAAAAGGCATTTGAGAAGATTAAAGAGCTGTTGTGTAATGCTCCTGTTTTGGCTCTTCCAGATTTCTCTCAACCTTTTGAAGTTGAGTGTGATGCAAGTGGAGTTGGTATTGGTGCTGTTCTGATTCAAGCTAAATGTCCTATTGCTTATTTTTCTGAAAAGTTGGGTGGCGCAAGGCTGAATTATTGCATCTATGATAAGGAGTTTTATGCTATTGTTCGTGCATTGGATCATTGGAGTCATTATTTGCGTGCAAATCATTTCATTGTGCATTCAGATCATGAATCCTTGAAATACATTAATGGGCAGCAGAAGTTGAGCACAAGACATGCCAAATGGGTGGAGTTTTTACAATCTTTTCACTTTTCATCAAAGTATAAGGATGGTAAAAGCAATGTGGTGGCTGATGCACTTTCAAGGCGTTATACTTTGTTGGCAACTTTGGATGTTCGTTTGTTGGGATTTGAGACCTTGAAGAGTTATTATGAATCTGATGTGGATTTTGGAGATGTGTTTTTAAAATGTGCAGGTGGCCCCAATGGTGAGTTCATGGTGCAAGATGGCTTTCTCTTCAAAGGCAATCGCCTTTGCGTTCCAAAACATGCAATCCGGGAGTTACTAATTCGTGAGGCTCATGGTGGAGGATTGGCTGGCCATTTTGGAATTGCAAAGACTTTGGAGGTGTTGAAGGAACATTTCTTTTGGCCTAAAATGTTGGGTGATGTGACCAACATTGTGACCAAGTGTGTGACATGTCATATGGCTAAAAGTTCTTTCAAGCCTGGTTTGTATGCTCCTTTACCAGTTCCCGTTCGTCCATGGGAAGATGTGTCTATGGATTTCATAGTTGCTTTACCTCGTACTCAAATGGGTAAGGATGCTATCATGGTGGTGGTGGACAGATTCTCAAAGATGGCTCACTTTGTTGCATGCCACAAGACGGATGATGCTAGTAATGTTGCTGATTTGTACTACAAGGAGATTGTTCGTTTGCATGGCATCCCAAAAACAATTGTTTCTGATCGGGATTCCAAATTTTTGAGCTATTTTTGGAACACTTTGTGGAAGAAAGTTGGTACTAAGTTACTGTTTAGTACATCCCATCATCCACAAACAGATGGGCAAACAGAAGTCACTAATAGAACCTTGGGTACATTGTTGAGGGGCTTGGTCAGCAAGACACAAAAGGATTGGGATGTTAAACTTGCACATGCTGAATTTGCTTATAATCGTTCTCCTACTCATGCTACTGGTCATTCTCCATTTAAAGTTGTTTATGGGGTGAATCCTTACATGCCTTTAGATTTGATTCCATTGCCAAAGGAGGAGTTGGTTCATAAAGATGCTGAAGCTAAGTTGAAGTCCATGATGAAGTTGCACAATCAAGTTCGTGACAGAATTGAATCCGTTAATGCAGCTTACAAACAAAAGTTCAACAAGAATAGGAAGCCAAGAGTGTTTAATGAAGGTGATTTCGTTTGGTTGCACATGAGGAAAGAACGTTTTCCTAGTAAGAGGAAGAACAAGTTGATGCCAAGAGCGGAAGGTCCTTACAAGATCATTGCACGTGTGAACGATAATGCATACAAGGTGGAGTTACCGGGAGATTATGGGGTTCATGCTACCTTTAACGTGGGAGACCTTTCACCCTACTTTGATGATGATGGCTTAGCAGAATTGAGGTCAATTCCTTTTCAACTGGGAGGGAATGATATGAATATGGCAGATTTGGACTCTAAAAGTGATGATTTGGTTCTAGTCACGTGGAAAGAGGATGTGGCATATGATTTGGCAAAGTTTGTTTGCATGGTGACTTGGAAGCTGAATTGAAGATGCATGGAGCATTATTATTACAAAAAATCGTTTTATTGCTTTGAATAAGCCATTTTATGGCATTTGCTTTTCGTTTTATGGTGGTTTATTGCTAGTCTTTTGGGTTTTGTAACCTTCATTTCGTTTTTAGGCTTTATATAGCCATTTCTTGCTTGTAATCAGATCATTCACGAATTTTATCAAAGAAACCTTGTGTTCTTGAGTTGTTAATGCACTCACAATCATCTTTTGAAGGATGCTTTCCTGATCTTGATAGAACTCAAGTTAATAGGTCTTAACTTGTTTTCATCGATATTCAATCTATAGGTCTAGATTGTCTATCAAACCTATCCCATTATTTCATTGTTGCTTGTTCCAATTCTGTTATATTTCATCACTCACACGAAAATACTAAAAAGAGTCCCAAAAATTCTGTATTTACTTTCCAAATTAGTTCATTGAGTTTTAATCATTTATTTCCGCTGCAATCAGAAATACGAGTGCTCCATATTCGTATCACAACTAGCCATGACCAACAGCCTATAGATATAACACATATTCATGACCCTTGAACCAATATAACCAATAGATGTCCATAACTCACACCGATGGCCCTCGAACCATTATAACTACTAGCCATGACCAATAGTCTATAGATACCCATTTTACAAGTAATATGTGTCCATAACCCATAACCATGGCTCTTGAAGCACTAGATGTCCATAACTGATACCGATGGCCCTTGAACCATTATAACTACTAGCCATGACCAATAGCCTATAGATATCAATTTAACAAGTAATAGGTGTCCATAACCCATAACCGTGGCTATTGAACCATTATAACCACTAGATGTCCATAACTCCTACCGATGGCCCTTGAAGCATTATAACAACTAGCCATGACCAACAACCTATAGATATCCATTTTACAACTAATAGGTTTCCAAAACACATACCCATGACCGTTGAACCATTATAACCACTAGATGTCCATAACTCATACCGATGGCCCTTGAACCATTATAACTACTAGCCATGAGTCTATAGATATCCATTTTACAAGTAATATGTGTCCATAACCCATAACCATGGCTCTTTAAGCACTAGATGTCAATAACTGATACCGAGATCCCTTGAACCATTATAACTACTAGCCATGACCAATAGCCTATAGATATCCATTTTACAAGTAATAGGTGTCCATAACCCATAACCATGGCTCTTGAACCATTATAACCACTAGATGTCCATAATTTATATCGATGGCCCTTGAACTATTATAACTACTAGCCATAACCAATAGCCTATAGATATCCATTTTACAAGTAATAGGTGTCCATAACCCATAACCATGGCTCTTGAACCATTATAACCACTAGATGTCCATAATAACTCATACCAATGGCCCTTGAACCATTATAACTACTAGCCATGACAAATAGCCTATAGATATCCATTTTACAAGTAATAGGTGTCCATAACACATACCCATTACCCTTGAACCATTATAACCACTAGATGTCCATAACTCATACCGATGGCCCTTGAACCATTATAACTACTAGCCATGACCAATAGCCTATAGATATCCATTTTACAAGTAATAGGTGTCCATAACACATACCCATTACCCATGAAACATTATAACCACTAGATGTCCATAACTCATACCGATCTCCCTTGAACCATTATAACTACTAGCCATGACCAATATCATATAGATATCCATTTTAAAAGTAATAGGTGTCCATAACCCATAACCATGGCTCTTGAACCATTATAACCAGTAGATGTCCATAACTCATACATCGGGCCCTTGAACCATTATAACAACTAGCCATGACCAACAGCCGATAGATATACATTTTACAAGTAACATGTGTCCATAACACATACCCATGACCCTTGAAACATTATAACCACTAGATGTCCTTAACTCATACCGATGGCCCTTGAACCATTATCACTACTAGCCGTGACGAATAGCCAATAGATAATCATTTTAAAAGTAATATGTGTCAATAACCCATAGCCATGGCCCTTGAAGCACTAGATGTCCATAACTCATTCCGATGGCCCTTGAACCATTATAACTACTAGCGATGACCAATAGCCTATAGATATCCATTTTACAAGTAATAGGTGTCCATAACCATAACCATGGCTCTTGGACCATTTTAACCACTAGATGTCCATAATAACTCATACCGATGGCCCTCGAACCATTATAACTACTAGCCATGACAAATAGCCTATAGTTATCCATTTTACAAGTAATAGGTGTCCATAACACATACCCCTTACCCTTGAACCATTATAACCACTAGATGTCCGTAACCCATACCATTGGCCCTTGTACCATTATAACTACTAGCCATGACCAATAGCCGATAGATATCCATTTTACAAGTAATGGGTGTCCATAAACATAACCATGGCTCTTGAACCATTATAAGCACTAGATTTCCATAATAACTCATAAAGATGGCCCTTGAATCATTATAACTACTAGCCATGACCAATAGGCGATAGATAACCATTTTACAAGTAATAGGTGTCCATAACCATAACCATGGCTCTTGAACCATCATAACCACTAGATGTCCATAATAACTCATACCGATGGCCCTTGAACCATCATAACTACTAGCCATGACCAATAACCTACACATATCCATTTTACAAGTAATAGGTGTCCATAACACATATTCATGACCCTTGAACCAATATAACCAATAGATGTCCATAACTCACACCGATGGCCCTCGAACCATTATAACTACTAGCCATGACCAATAGTCTATGGATACCCATTTTACAAGTAATATGTGTCCATAACCCATAACCATGGCTCTTGAAGCACTAGATGTCCATAACTGATACCGATGGCCCTTAAACCATTATAACTACTAGCCATGACCAATAGCCTATAGATATCAATTTAACAAGTAATAGGTGTCCATAACCCATAACCGTGGCTATTGAACCATTATAACCACTAGATGTCCATAACTCATACCGATGGCCCTTGAACCATTATAACAACTAGCCATGACCAACAACCTATAGATATCCATTTTACAACTAATAGGTTTCCATAACACATACCCATGACCGTTGAACCATTATAACCACTAGATGTCCATAACTCATACCGATGGCCCTTGAACCATTATAACTACTAGCCATGAGTCTATAGATATCCATTTTACAAGTAATATGTGTCCATAACCCATAACCATAGCTCTTTAAGCACTAGATGTCAATAACTGATACCGAGATCCCTTGAACCATTATAACTACTAGTCATGACCAATAGCCTATAGATATCCATTTTACAAGTAATAGGTGTCCATAACCCATAACCATGGCTCTTGAACCATTATAACCACTAGATGTCCATAATAACTCATACCAATGGCCCTTGAACCATTATAACTACTAGCCATTAATGGTGATTTTCGGTTAAACAAGTAACATAAACGCAGCGGAAAATAGTTTAATCACCAATGAACGGATCTTGATATCAATCATACAATTAAACTAATAAATACAAAGAGTTAAGATGAATAAATCATACCCTTGAAGCCTTTGTATAATACAAATCGGACGGAGATGTGGTACGACGGAAACCAAGAACACCAATGGGGAGTTCCTCCAAAGTTAGTCCACACAACACTTGTGCAAGAACACCAAGGGATGCTAGTCCAATCTTCAAGCAAAGAGAACAAAAGTCTAGAGAATGTGTTATGGGGGTGACGGCCGAATAGGGTTTCAAGGGGTAAAGAATTGTCTTGCCTTGATTCCCTTTTAATGACTTCCCATAATCATAAATGATTATCTACACTCTAGTCCCTATCTTTTGTTCCTTCTAGTTTGCTCACAATAAAGTTTTAATATTAATAATTAATATTAAACTTTAATATATACAAGCATGTGGCTTATATTAATATATAATGTAATTACCCTAATTACACTGTATATCTTATGGTGTTAAGTGTTTAAGTGTGTGACCCTTTAGGCTCACAAACAACTAGCCATATAACTATATGTTATACGCGTGAAGCATATTCCAACAGCCATGACAAATAGCCTATAGATATCCATTTTACAAGTAATAGGTGTCCATAACACATACCCATTACCCTTGAACCATTATAACCACTAGATGTCCATAACTCATACCGATGGCCCTTGAACCATTATAACTACTAGCCATGACCAACAGCCTATAGATATCCATTTTACAAGTAATAGGTGTCCATAACACATACCCATTACCCATGAAACATTATAACCACTAGATGTCCATAACTCATACCGATCTCCCTTGAACCATTATAACTAGTAGCCATGACCAATAACATATAGATATCCATTTTAAAAGTAATAGGTGTCCATAACCCATAACCATGTAACATGTGTCCATAACACAAACCCATGACCCTTGAACCATTATAACCACTAGATATCCTTAACTCATACCGATGGCCCTTGAACCATTATCACTACTAGCCGTGACGAATAGCCAATAGATAATCATTTTAAAAGTAATATGTGTCAATAACCCATAGCCATGGCCCTTGAAGCACTAGATGTCCATAACTCATTCCGATGGCCCTTGAACCATTATAACTACTAGCGATGACCAATAGCCTATAGATATCCATTTTACAAGTAATAGGTGCCCATAACCATAACCATGGCTCTTGGACCATTTTAACCACTAGATGTCCATAATAACTCATACCGATGGCCCTTGAACCATTATAACTACTAGCCATGACAAATAGCCTATAGTTATCCATTTTACAAGTAATAGGTGTCCATAACACATACCCCTTACCCTTGAACCATTATAACCACTAGATGTCCGTAACCCATACCATTGGCCCTTGTACCATTATAACTACTAGCCATGACCAATAGCCGATAGATATCCATTTTACAAGTAATGGGTGTCCATAAACATAACCATGGCTCTTGAACCATTATAAGCACTAGATTTCCATAATAACTCATAACGATGGCCCTTGAATCATTATAACTACTAGCCATGACCAATAGGCGATAGATAACCATTTTACAAGTAATAGGTGTCCATAACCATAACCATGGCTCTTGAACCATCATATCCACTAGATGTCCATAATAACTCATACCGATGGCCCTTGAACCATCATAACTACTAGCCATGACCAATAGCCTACACATATCCATTTTACAAGTAATAGGTGTCCATAACACATATTCATGACCCTTGAACCAATATAACCAATAGATGTCCATAACTCACACCGATGGCCCTCGAACCATTATAACTACTAGCCATGACCAATAGTCTATGGATACCAATTTTACAAGTAATATGTGTCCATAACCCATAACCATGGCTCTTGAAGCACTAGATGTCCATAACTGATACCGATGGCCCTTAAACCATTATAACTACTAGCCATGACCAATAGCCTATAGATATCAATTTAACAAGTAATAGGTGTCCGTAACCCATAACCGTGGCTATTGAACCATTATAACCACTAGATGTCCATAACTCATACCGATGGCCCTTGAACCATTATAACAACTAGCCATGACCAACAACCTATAGATATCCATTTTACAACTAATAGGTTTCCATAACACATACCCATGACCGTTGAACCATTATAACCACTAGATGTCCATAACTCATACCGATGGCCCTTGAACCATTATAACTACTAGCCATGAGTCTATAGATATCCATTTTACAAGTAATATGTGTCCATAACCCATAACCATGGCTCTTTAAGCACTAGATGTCAATAACTGATACCGAGATCCCTTGAACCATTATAACTACTAGCCATGACCAATAGCCTATAGATATCCATTTTACAAGTAATAGGTGTCCATAACCCATAACCATGGCTCTTGAACCATTATAACCACTAGATGTCCATAATAACTCATACCAATGGCCCTTGAACCATTATAACTACTAGCCATGACAAATAGCCTATAGATATCCATTTTACAAGTAATAGGTGTCCATAACACATACCCATTACCCTTGAACCATTATAACCACTAGATGTCCATAACTCATACCGATGGCCCTTGAACCATTATAACTACTAGCCATGACCAACAGCCTATAGATATCCATTTTACAAGTAATAGGTGTCCATAACACATACCCATTACCCATGAAACATTATAACCACTAGATGTCCATAACTCATACCGATCTCCCTTGAACCATTATAACTACTAGCCATGACCAATAACATATAGATATCCATTTTAAAAGTAATAGGTGTCCATAACCCATAACCATGGCTCTTGAACCATTATAACCAGTAGATGTCCATAACTCATACATCGGGCCCTTGAACCATTATAACAACTAGCCATGACCAACAGCCGATAGATATACATTTTACAAGTAACATGTGTCCATAACACAAACCCATGACCCTTGAACCATTATAACCACTAGATATCCTTAACTCATACCGATGGCCCTTGAACCATTATCACTACTAGCCGTGACGAATAGCCAATAGATAATCATTTTAAAAGTAATATGTGTCAATAACCCATAGCCATGGCTCTTGAAGCACTAGATGTCCATAACTCATTCCGATGGCCCTTGAACCATTATAACTACTAGCCATGACCAATAGCCTATAGATATCCATTTTACAAGTAATAGGTGACCATAACCATAACCATGGCTCTTGGACCATTTTAACCACTAGATGTCCATAATAACTCATACCGATGGCCCTTGAACCATTATAACTACTAGCCATGACAAATAGCCTATAGATATCCATTTTACAAGTAATAGGTGTCCATAACACATACCCCTTACCCTTGAACCATTATAACCACTAGATGTCCATAACTCATACCGATCTCCCTTGAACCATTATAACTAGTAGCCATGACCAATAACATATAGATATCCATTTTAAAAGTAATAGGTGTCCATAACCCATAACCATGGCTCTTGAACCATTATAACCAGTAGATGTCCATAACTCATACATCGGGCCCTTGAACCATTATAACAACTAACCATGACCAACAGCCGATAGATATACATTTTACAAGTAACATGTGTCCATAACACAAACCCATGACCCTTGAACCATTATAACCACTAGATATCCTTAACTCATACCGATGGCCCTTGAACCATTATCACTACTAGCCGTGACGAATAGCCAATAGATAATCATTTTAAAAGTAATATGTGTCAATAACCCATAGCCATGGCCCTTGAAGCACTAGATGTCCATAACTCATTCCGATGGCCCTTGAACCATTATAACTACTAGCGATGACCAATAGCCTATAGATATCCATTTTACAAGTAATAGGTGTCCATAACCATAACCATGGCTCTTGGACCATTTTAACCACTAGATGTCCATAATAACTCATACCGATGGCCCTTGAACCATTATAACTACTAGCCATGACAAATAGCCTATAGTTATCCATTTTACAAGTAATAGGTGTCCATAACACATACCCCTTACCCTTGAACCATTATAACCACTAGATGTCCGTAACCCATACCATTGGCCCTTGTACCATTATAACTACTAGCCATGACCAATAGCCGATAGATATCCATTTTACAAGTAATGGGTGTCCATAAACATAACCATGGCTCTTGAACCATTATAAGCACTAGATTTCCATAATAACTCATAAAGATGGCCCTTGAATCATTATAACTACTAGCCATGACCAATAGGCGATAGATAACCATTTTACAAGTAATAGGTGTCCATAACCATAACCATGGCTCTTGAACCATCATAACCACTAGATGTCCATAATAACTCTTACCGATGGCCCTTGAACCATTATAACTACTAGCCATGACCAATAGCCTACACATATCCATTTTACAAGTAATAGGTGTCCATAACACATATTCATGACCCTTGACCCAATATAACCAATAGATGTCCATAACTCACACCGATGGCCCTCGAACCATTATAACTACTAGCCATGACCAATAGTCTATAGATACCCATTTTACAAGTAATATGTGTCCATAACCCATAACCATGGCTCTTGAAGCACTAGATGTCCATAACTGATACCGATGGCCCTTAAACCATTATAACTACTAGCCATGACCAATAGCCTATAGATATCAATTTAACAAGTAATAGGTGTCCATAACCCATAACCGTGGCTATTGAACCATTATAACCACTAGATGTCCATAACTCATACCGATGGCCCTTGAACCATTATAACAACTAGCCATGACCAACAACCTATAGATATCCATTTTACAACTAATAGGTTTCCATAACACATACCCATGACCGTTGAACCATTATAACCACTAGATGTCCATAACTCATACCGATGGCCCTTGAACCATTATAACTACTAGCCATGAGTCTATAGATATCCATTTTACAAGTAATATGTGTCCATAACCCATAACCATGGCTCTTTAAGCACTAGATGTCAATAACTGATACCGAGATCCCTTGAACCATTATAACTACTAGCCATGACCAATAGCCTATAGATATCTATTTTACAAGTAATAGGTGTCCATAACCCATAACCATGGCTCTTGAACCATTATAACCACTAGATGTCCATAATAACTCATACCAATGGCCCTTGAACCATTATAACTACTAGCCATGACAAATAGCCTATAGATATCCATTTTACAAGTAATAGGTGTCCATAACACATACCCATTACCCTTGAACCATTATAACCACTAGATGTCCATAACTCATACCGATGGCCCTTGAACCATTATAACTACTAGCCATTACCAACAGCCTATAGATATCCATTTTACAAGTAATAGGTGTCCATAACACATACCCATTACCCATGAAACATTATAACCACTAGATGTCCATAACTCATACCGATCTCCCTTGAACCATTATAACTACTAGCCATGACCAATAACATATAGATATCCATTTTAAAAGTAATAGGTGTCCATAACCCATAACCATGGCTCTTGAACCATTATAACCAGTAGATGTCCATAACTCATACATCGGGCCCTTGAACCATTATAACAACTAGCCATGACCAACAGCCGATAGATATACATTTTACAAGTAACATGTGTCCATAACACAAACCCATGACCCTTGAACCATTATAACCACTAGATATCCTTAACTCATATCGATGGCCCTTGAACCATTATCACTACTAGCCGTGACGAATAGCCAATAGATAATCATTTTAAAAGTAATATGTGTCAATAACCCATAGCCATGGCTCTTGAAGCACTAGATGTCCATAACTCATTCCGATGGCCCTTGAACCATTATAACTACTAGCCATGACCAATAGCCTATAGATATCCATTTTACAAGTAATAGGTGACCATAACTATAACCATGGCTCTTGGACCATTTTAACCACTAGATGTCCATAATAACTCATACCGATGGCCCTTGAACCATTATAACTACTAGCCATGACAAATAGCCTATAGATATCCATTTTACAAGTAATAGGTGTCCATAACACATACCCCTTACCCTTGAACCATTATAACCACTAGATGTCCGTAACCCATACCATTGGCCCTTGTACCATTATAACTACTAGCCATGACCAATAGCCGATAGATATCCATTTTACAAGTAATGGGTGTCCATAAACATAACCATGGCTCTTGAACCATTATAAGCACTAGGTTTCCATAATAACTCATAACGATGGCCCTTGAATCATTATAACTACTAGCCATGACCAATAGGCGATAGATAACCATTTTACAAGTAATAGGTGTCCATAACCATAACCATGGCTCTTGAACCATCATAACCACTAGATGTCCATAATAACTCATACCGATGGCCCTTGAACCATTATAACTACTAGCCATGACCAATAGCCTACACATATCCATTTTACAAGTAATAGGTGTCCATAACACATATTCATGACCCTTGAACCAATATAACCAATAGATGTCCATAACTCACACCGATGGCCCTCGAACCATTATAACTACTAGCCATGACCAATAGTCTATAGATACCCATTTTACAAGTAATATGTGTCCATAACCCATAACCATGGCTCTTGAAGCACTAGATGTCCATAACTGATACCGATGGCCCTTAAACCATTATAACTACTAGCCATGACCAATAGCCTATAGATATCAATTTAACAAGTAATAGGTGTCCATAACCCATAACCGTGGCTATTGAACCATTATAACCACTAGATGTCCATAACTCATACCGATGGCCCTTGAACCATTATAACAACTAGCCATGACCAACAACCTATAGATATCCATTTTACAACTAATAGGTTTCCATAACACATACCCATGACCGTTGAACCATTATAACCACTAGATGTCCATAACTCATACCGATGGCCCTTGAACCATTATAACTACTAGCCATGAGTCTATAGATATCCATTTTACAAGTAATATGTGTCCATAACCCATAACCATGGCTCTTTAAGCACTAGATGTCAATAACTGATACCGAGATCCCTTGAACCATTATAACTACTAGCCATGACCAATAGCCTATAGATATCCATTTTACGAGTAATAGATGTCCATAACCCATAACCATGGCTCTTGAACCATTATAACCACTAGATGTCCATAATAACTCATACCAATGGCCCTTGAACCATTATAACTACTAGCCATGACAAATAGCCTATAGATATCCATTTTACAAGTAATAGGTGTCCATAACACATACCCATTACCCATGAAACATTATAACCACTAGATGTCCATAACTCATACCGATCTCCCTTGAACCATTATAACTACTAGCCATGACCAACAACCTATAGATATCCATTTTACAACTAATAGGTTTCCATAACACATACCCATGACCGTTGAACCATTATAACCACTAGATGTCCATAACTCATACCGATGGCCCTTGAACCATTATAACTACTAGCCATGAGTCTATAGATATCCATTTTACAAGTAATATGTGTCCATAACCCATAACCATGGCTCTTTAAGCACTAGATGTCAATAACTGATACCGAGATCCCTTGAACCATTATAACTACTAGCCATGACCAATAGCCTATAGATATCTATTTTACAAGTAATAGGTGTCCATAACCCATAACCATGGCTCTTGAACCATTATAACCACTAGATGTCCATAATAACTCATACCAATGGCCCTTGAACCATTATAACTACTAGCCATGACAAATAGCCTATAGATATCCATTTTACAAGTAATAGGTGTCCATAACACATACCCATTACCCTTGAACCATTATAACCACTAGATGTCCATAACTCATACCGATGGCCCTTGAACCATTATAACTACTAGCCATTACCAACAGCCTATAGATATCCATTTTACAAGTAATAGGTGTCCATAACACATACCCATTACCCATGAAACATTATAACCACTAGATGTCCATAACTCATACCGATCTCCCTTGAACCATTATAACTACTAGCCATGACCAATAACATATAGATATCCATTTTAAAAGTAATAGGTGTCCATAACCCATAACCATGGCTCTTGAACCATTATAACCAGTAGATGTCCATAACTCATACATCGGGCCCTTGAACCATTATAACAACTAGCCATGACCAACAGCCGATAGATATACATTTTACAAGTAACATGTGTCCATAACACAAACCCATGACCCTTGAACCATTATAACCACTAGATATCCTTAACTCATATCGATGGCCCTTGAACCATTATCACTACTAGCCGTGACGAATAGCCAATAGATAATCATTTTAAAAGTAATATGTGTCAATAACCCATAGCCATGGCTCTTGAAGCACTAGATGTCCATAACTCATTCCGATGGCCCTTGAACCATTATAACTACTAGCCATGACCAATAGCCTATAGATATCCATTTTACAAGTAATAGGTGACCATAACTATAACCATGGCTCTTGGACCATTTTAACCACTAGATGTCCATAATAACTCATACCGATGGCCCTTGAACCATTATAACTACTAGCCATGACAAATAGCCTATAGATATCCATTTTACAAGTAATAGGTGTCCATAACACATACCCCTTACCATTGAACCATTATAACCACTAGATGTCCGTAACCCATACCATTGGCCCTTGTACCATTATAACTACTAGCCATGACCAATAGCCGATAGATATCCATTTTACAAGTAATGGGTGTCCATAAACATAACCATGGCTCTTGAACCATTATAAGCACTAGGTTTCCATAATAACTCATAACGATGGCCCTTGAATCATTATAACTACTAGCCATGACCAATAGGCGATAGATAACCATTTTACAAGTAATAGGTGTCCATAACCATAACCATGGCTCTTGAACCATCATAACCACTAGATGTCCATAATAACTCATACCGATGGCCCTTGAACCATTATAACTACTAGCCATGACCAATAGCCTACACATATCCATTTTACAAGTAATAGGTGTCCATAACACATATTCATGACCCTTGAACCAATATAACCAATAGATGTCCATAACTCACACCGATGGCCCTCGAACCATTATAACTACTAGCCATGACCAATAGTCTATAGATACCCATTTTACAAGTAATATGTGTCCATAACCCATAACCATGGCTCTTGAAGCACTAGATGTCCATAACTGATACCGATGGCCCTTAAACCATTATAACTACTAGCCATGACCAATAGCCTATAGATATCAATTTAACAAGTAATAGGTGTCCATAACCCATAACCGTGGCTATTGAACCATTATAACCACTAGATGTCCATAACTCATACCGATGGCCCTTGAACCATTATAACAACTAGCCATGACCAACAACCTATAGATATCCATTTTACAACTAATAGGTTTCCATAACACATACCCATGACCGTTGAACCATTATAACCACTAGATGTCCATAACTCATACCGATGGCCCTTGAACCATTATAACTACTAGCCATGAGTCTATAGATATCCATTTTACAAGTAATATGTGTCCATAACCCATAACCATGGCTCTTTAAGCACTAGATGTCAATAACTGATACCGAGATCCCTTGAACCATTATAACTACTAGCCATGACCAATAGCCTATAGATATCCATTTTACGAGTAATAGATGTCCATAACCCATAACCATGGCTCTTGAACCATTATAACCACTAGATGTCCATAATAACTCATACCAATGGCCCTTGAACCATTATAACTACTAGCCATGACAAATAGCCTATAGATATCCATTTTACAAGTAATAGGTGTCCATAACACATACCCATTACCCATGAAACATTATAACCACTAGATGTCCATAACTCATACCGATCTCCCTTGAACCATTATAACTACTAGCCATGACCAATAACATATAGATATCCATTTTAAAAGTAATAGGTTTCCATAACCCATAACCATGGCTCTTGAACCATTATAACCAGTAGATGTCGATAACTCATACATCGGGCCCTTGAACCATTATAACAACTAGCCATGACCAACAGCCGATAGATATACATTTTACAAGTAACATGTGTCCATAACACAAACCCATGACCCTTGAACCATTATAACCACTAGATATCCTTAACTCATATCGATGGCCCTTGAACCATTATCACTACTAGCCGTGACGAATAGCCAATAGATAATCATTTTAAAAGTAATATGTGTCAATAACCCATAGCCATGGCTCTTGAAGCACTAGATGTCCATAACTCATTCCGATGGCCCTTGAACCATTATAACTACTAGCCATGACCAATAGCCTATAGATATCCATTTTACAAGTAATAGGTGACCATAACCATAACCATGGCTCTTGGACCATTTTAACCACTAGATGTCCATAATAACTCATACCGATGGCCCTTGAACCATTATAACTACTAGCCATGACAAATAGCCTATAGATATCCATTTTACAAGTAATAGGTGTCCATAACACATACCCCTTACCCTTGAACCATTATAACCACTAGATGTCCGTAACCCATACCATTGGCCCTTGTACCATTATAACTACTAGCCATGACCAATAGCCGATAGATATCCATTTTACAAGTAATGGGTGTCCATAAACATAACCATGGCTCTTGAACCATTATAAGCACTAGATTTCCATAATAACTCATAACGATGGCCCTTGAATCATTATAACTACTAGCCATGACCAATAGGCGATAGATAACCATTTTACAAGTAATAGGTGTCCATAACCATAACCATGGCTCTTGAACCATCATAACCACTAGATGTCCATAATAACTCATACCGATGGCCCTTGAACCATTATAACTACTAGCCATGACCAATAGCCTACACATATCCATTTTACAAGTAATAGGTGTCCATAACACATATTCATGACCCTTGAACCAATATAACCAATAGATGTCCATAACTCACACCGATGGCCCTCGAACCATTATAACTACTAGCCATGACCAATAGTCTATAGATACCCATTTTACAAGTAATATGTGTCCATAACCCATAACCATGGCTCTTGAAGCACTAGATGTCCATAAATGATACCGATGGCCCTTAAACCATTATAACTACTAGCCATGACCAATAGCCTATAGATATCAATTTAACAAGTAATAGGTGTCCATAACCCATAACCGTGGCTATTGAACCATTATAACCACTAGATGTCCATAACTCATACCGATGGCCCTTGAACCATTATAACAACTAGCCATGACCAACAACCTATAGATATCCATTTTACAACTAATAGGTTTCCATAACACATACCCATGACCGTTGAACCATTATAACCACTAGATGTCCATAACTCATACCGATGGCCCTTGAACCATTATAACTACTAGCCATGAGTCTATAGATATCCATTTTACAAGTAATATGTGTCCATAACCCATAACCATGGCTCTTTAAGCACTAGATGTCAATAACTGATACCGAGATCCCTTGAACCATTATAACTACTAGCCATGACCAATAGCCTATAGATATCCATTTTACGAGTAATAGGTGTCCATAACCCATAACCATGGCTCTTGAACCATTATAACCACTAGATGTCCATAATAACTCATACCAATGGCCCTTGAACCATTATAACTACTGGCCATGACAAATAGCCTATAGATATCCATTTTACAAGTAATAGGTGTCCATAACACATACCCATTACCCTTGAACCAATATAACCACTAGATGTCCATAACTCATACCGATGGCCCTTGAACCATTATAACTACTAGCCATGACCAATAACATATAGATATCCATTTTAAAAGTAATAGGTGTCCATAACCCATAACCATGGCTCTTGAACCATTATAACCAGTAGATGTCCATAACTCATACATCGGGCCCTTGAACCATTATAACAACTAGCCATGACCAACAGCCGATAGATATACATTTTACAAGTAACATGTGTCCATAACACAAACCCATGACCCTTGAACCATTATAACCACTAGATATCCTTAACTCATATCGATGGCCCTTGAACCATTATCACTACTAGCCGTGACGAATAGCCAATAGATAATCATTTTAAAAGTAATATGTGTCAATAACCCATAGCCATGGCTCTTGAAGCACTAGATGTCCATAACTCATTCCGATGGCCCTTGAACCATTATAACTACTAGCCATGACAAATAGCCTATAGATATCCATTTTACAAGTAATAGGTGTCCATAACACATACCCCTTACCCTTGAACCATTATAACCACTAGATGTCCGTAACCCATACCATTGGCCCTTGTACCATTATAACTACTAGCCATGACCAATAGCCGATAGATATCCATTTTACAAGTAATGGGTGTCCATAAACATAACCATGGCTCTTGAACCATTATAAGCACTAGATTTCCATAATAACTCATAACGATGGCCCTTGAATCATTATAACTACTAGCCATGACCAATAGGCGATAGATAACCATTTTACAAGTAATAGGTGTCCATAACCATAACCATGGCTCTTGAACCATCATAACCACTAGATGTCCATAATAACTCATACTGATGGCCCTTGAACCATTATAACTACTAGCCATGACCAATAGCCTACACATATCCATTTTACAAGTAATAGGTGTCCATAACACATATTCATGACCCTTGAACCAATATAACCAATAGATGTCCATAACTCACACCGATGGCCCTCGAACCATTATAACTACTAGCCATGACCAATAGTCTATAGATACCCATTTTACAAGTAATATGTGTCCATAACCCATAACCATGGCTCTTGAAGCACTAGATGTCCATAACTGATACCGATGGCCCTTAAACCATTATAACTACTAGCCATGACCAATAGCCTATAGATATCAATTTAACAAGTAATAGGTGTCCATAACCCATAACCGTGGCTATTGAACCATTATAACCACTAGATGTCCATAACTCATACCGATGGCCCTTGAACCATTATAACAACTAGCCATGACCAACAACCTATAGATATCCATTTTACAACTAATAGGTTTCCATAACACATACCCATGACCGTTGAACCATTATAACCACTAGATGTCCATAACTCATACCGATGGCCCTTGAACCATTATAACTACTAGCCATGAGTCTATAGATATCCATTTTACAAGTAATATGTGTCCATAACCCATAACCATGGCTCTTTAAGCACTAGATGTCAATAACTGATACCGAGATCCCTTGAACCATTATAACTACTAGCCATGACAAATAGCCTATAGATATCCATTTTACGAGTAATAGGTGTCCATAACCCATAACCATGGCTCTTGAACCATTATAACCACTAGATGTCCATAATAACTCATACCAATGGCCCTTGAACCATTATAACTACTAGCCATGACAAATAGCCTATAGATATCCATTTTACAAGTAATAGGTGTCCATAACACATACCCATTACCCTTGAACCAATATAACCACTAGATGTCCATAACTCATACCGATGGCCCTTGAACCATTATAACTACTAGCCATGACCAACAGCCTATAGATATCCATTTTACAAGTAATAGGTGTCCATAACACATACCCATTACCCTTGAAACATTATAACCACTAGATGTCCATAACTCATACCGATCTCCCTTGAACCATTATAACTACTAGCCATGACCAACAGCCGATAGATATACATTTTATAAGTAACATGTGTCCATAACACAAACCCATGACCCTTGAACCATTATAACCACTAGATATCCTTAACTCATACCGATGGCCCTTGAACCATTATAACAACTAGCCATGACCAACAGCCGATAGATATACATTTTATAAGTAACATGTGTCCATAACACAAACCCATGACCCTTGAACCATTATAACCACTAGATATCCTTAACTCATACCGATGGCCCTTGAACCATAATCACTACTAGCCGTGACGAATAGCCAATAGATAATCATTTTAAAAGTAATATGTGTCAATAACCCATAGCCATGGCCCTTGGAGCACTAGATGTCCATAACTCATTCCGATGGCCCTTGAACCATTATAACTACTAGCGATGACCAATAGCCTATAGATATCCATTTTACAAGTAATAGGTGTCGATAACCATAACCATGGCTCTTGGACCATTTTAACCACTAGATGTCCATAATAACTCATACCGATGGCCCTTGAACCATTATAACTACTAGCCATGACAAATAGCCTATAGATATCCATTTTACAAGTAATAGGTGTCCATAACACATACCCCTTACCCTTGAACCATTATAACCACTAGATGTCCGTAACCCATACCATTGGCCCTTGTACCATTATAACTACTAGCCATGACCAATAGCCGATAGATATCCATTTTACAAGTAATGGGTGTCCATAAACATAACCATGGCTCTTGAACCATTATAAGCACTAGATTTCCATAATAACTCATAACGATGGCCCTTGAATCATTATAACTACTAGCCATGACCAATAGGCGATAGATAACCATTTTACAAGTAATAGGTGTCCATAACCATAACCATGGCTCTTGAACCATCATAACCACTAGATGTCCATAATAACTCATACCGATGGCCCTTGAACCATTATAACTACTAGCCATGACCAATAGCCTACACATATCCATTTTACAAGTAATAGGTGTCCATAACACATATTCATGACCCTTGAACCAATATAACCAATAGATGTCCATAACTCACACCGATGGCCCTCGAACCATTATAACTACTAGCCATGACCAATAGTCTATAGATACCCATTTTACAAGTAATATGTGTCCATAACCCATAACCATGGCTCTTGAAGCACTAGATGTCCATAACTGATACCGATGGCCCTTAAACCATTATAACTACTAGCCATGACCAATAGCCTATAGATATCAATTTAACAAGTAATAGGTGTCCATAACCCATAACCGTGGCTATTGAACCATTATAACCACTAGATGTCCATAACTCATACCGATGGCCCTTGAACCATTATAACAACTAGCCATGACCAACAACCTATAGATATCCATTTTACAACTAATAGGTTTCCATAACACATACCCATGACCGTTGAACCATTATAACCACTAGATGTCCATAACTCATACCGATGGCCCTTGAACCATTATAACTACTAGCCATGAGTCTATAGATATCCATTTTACAAGTAATATGTGTCCATAACCCATAACCATGGCTCTTTAAGCACTAGATGTCAATAACTGATACCGAGATCCCTTGAACCATTATAACTACTAGCCATGACCAATAGCCTATAGATATCCATTTTACGAGTAATAGGTGTCCATAACCCATAACCATGGCTCTTGAACCATTATAACCACTAGATGTCCATAATAACTCATACCAATGGCCCTTGAACCATTATAACTACTAGCCATGACAAATAGCCTATAGATATCCATTTTACAAGTAATAGGTGTCCATAACACATACCCATTACCCTTGAACCAATATAACCACTAGATGTCCATAACTCATACCGATGGCCCTTGAACCATTATAACTACTAGCCATGACCAACAGCCTATAGATATCCATTTTACAAGTAATAGGTGTCCATAACACATACCCATTACCCTTGAAACATTATAACCACTAGATGTCCATAACTCATACCGATCTCCCTTGAACCATTATAACTACTAGCCATGACCAACAGCCGATAGATATACATTTTATAAGTAACATGTGTCCATAACACAAACCCATGACCCTTGAACCATTATAACCACTAGATATCCTTAACTCATACCGATGGCCCTTGAACCATTATAACAACTAGCCATGACCAACAGCCGATAGATATACATTTTATAAGTAACATGTGTCCATAACACAAACCCATGACCCTTGAACCATTATAACCACTAGATATCCTTAACTCATACCGATGGCCCTTGAACCATAATCACTACTAGCCGTGACGAATAGCCAATAGATAATCATTTTAAAAGTAATATGTGTCAATAACCCATAGCCATGGCCCTTGAAGCACTAGATGTCCATAACTCATTCCGATGGCCCTTGAACCATTATAACTACTAGCGATGACCAATAGCCTATAGATATCCATTTTACAAGTAATAGGTGTCGATAACCATAACCATGGCTCTTGGACCATTTTAACCACTAGATGTCCATAATAACTCATACCGATGGCCCTTGAACCATTATAACTACTAGCCATGACAAATAGCCTATAGTTATCCATTTTACAAGTAATAGGTGTCCATAACACATACCCCTTACCCTTGAACCATTATAACCACTAGATGTCCGTAACCCATACCATTGGCCCTTGTACCATTATAACTACTAGCCATGACCAATAGCCGATAGATATCCATTTTACAAGTAATGGGTGTCCATAAACATAACCATGGCTCTTGAACCATTATAAGCACTAGATTTCCATAATAACTCATAAAGATGGCCCTTGAATCATTATAACTACTAGCCATGACCAATAGGCGATAGATAACCATTTTACAAGTAATAGGTGTCCATAACCATAACCATGGCTCTTGAACCATCATAACCACTAGATGTCCATAATAACTCATACCGATGGCCCTTGAACCATTATAACTACTAGCCATGACCAATAGCCTACACATATCCATTTTACAAGTAATAGGTGTCCATAACACATATTCATGACCCTTGAAACAATATAACCAATAGATGTCCATAACTCACACCGATGGCCCTCGAACCATTATAACTACTAGCTATGACCAATAGTCTATAGATACCCATTTTACAAGTAATATGTGTCCATAACCCATAACCATGGCTCTTGAAGCACTAGATGTCCATAACTGATACCGATGGCCCTTAAACCATTATAACTACTAGCCATGACCAATAGCCTATAGATATCAATTTAACAAGTAATAGGTGTCCATAACCCATAACCGTGGCTATTGAACCATTATAACCACTAGATGTCCATAACTCATACCGATGGCCCTTGAACCATTATAACAACTAGCCATGACCAACAACCTATAGATATCCATTTTACAACTAATAGGTTTCCATAACACATACCCATGACCGTTGAACCATTATAACCACTAGATGTCCATAACTCATACCGATGGCCCTTGAACCATTATAACTACTAGCCATGAGTCTATAGATATCCATTTTACAAGTAATATGTGTCCATAACCCATAACCATGGCTCTTTAAGCACTAGATGTCAATAACTGATACCGAGATCCCTTGAACCATTATAACTACTAGCCATGACCAATAGCCTATAGATATCCATTTTACGAGTAATAGGTGTCCATAACCCATAACCATGGCTCTTGAACCATTATAACCACTAGATGTCCATAATAACTCATACCAATGGCCCTTGAACCATTATAACTACTAGCCATGACAAATAGCCTATAGATATCCATTTTACAAGTAATAGGTGTCCATAACACATACCCATTACCCTTGAACCAATATAACCACTAGATGTCCATAACTCATACCGATGGCCCTTGAACCATTATAACTACTAGCCATGACCAACAGCCTATAGATATCCATTTTACAAGTAATAGGTGTCCATAACACATACCCATTACCCTTGAAACATTATAACCACTAGATGTCCATAACTCATACCGATCTCCCTTGAACCATTATAACTACTAGCCATGACCAACAGCCGATAGATATACATTTTATAAGTAACATGTGTCCATAACACAAACCCATGACCCTTGAACCATTATAACCACTAGATATCCTTAACTCATACCGATGGCCCTTGAACCATTATAACAACTAGCCATGACCAACAGCCGATAGATATACATTTTATAAGTAACATGTGTCCATAACACAAACCCATGACCCTTGAACCATTATAACCACTAGATATCCTTAACTCATACCGATGGCCCTTGAACCATAATCACTACTAGCCGTGACGAATAGCCAATAGATAATCATTTTAAAAGTAATATGTGTCAATAACCCATAGCCATGGCCATTGAAGCACTAGATGTCCATAACTCATTCCGATGGCCCTTGAACCATTATAACTACTAGCGATGACCAATAGCCTATAGATATCCATTTTACAAGTAATAGGTGTCGATAACCATAACCATGGCTCTTGGACCATTTTAACCACTAGATGTCCATAATAACTCATACCGATGGCCCTTGAACCATTATAACTACTAGCCATGACAAATAGCCTATAGTTATCCATTTTACAAGTAATAGGTGTCCATAACACATACCCCTTACCCTTGAACCATTATAACCACTAGATGTCCGTAACCCATACCATTGGCCCTTGTACCATTATAACTACTAGCCATGACCAATAGCCGATAGATATCCATTTTACAAGTAATGGGTGTCCATAAACATAACCATGGCTCTTGAACCATTATAAGCACTAGATTTCCATAATAACTCATAAAGATGGCCCTTGAATCATTATAACTACTAGCCATGACCAATAGGCGATAGATAACCATTTTACAAGTAATAGGTGTCCATAACCATAACCATGGCTCTTGAACCATCATAACCACTAGATGTCCATAATAACTCATACCGATGGCCCTTGAACCATTATAACTACTAGTCATGACCAATAGCCTACACATATCCATTTTACAAGTAATAGGTGTCCATAACACATATTCATGACCCTTGAACCAATATAACCAATAGATGTCCATAACTCACACCGATGGCCCTCGAACCATTATAACTACTAGCTATGACCAATAGTCTATAGATACCCATTTTACAAGTAATATGTGTCCATAACCCATAACCATGGCTCTTGAAGCACTAGATGTCCATAACTGATACCGATGGCCCTTAAACCATTATAACTACTAGCCATGACCAATAGCCTATAGATATCAATTTAACAAGTAATAGGTGTCCATAACCCATAACCGTGGCTATTGAACCATTATAACCACTAGATGTCCATAACTCATACCGATGGCCCTTGAACCATTATAACAACTAGCCATGACCAACAACCTATAGATATCCATTTTACAACTAATAGGTTTCCATAACACATACCCATGACCGTTGAACCATTATAACCACTAGATGTCCATAACTCATACCGATGGCCCTTGAACCATTATAACTACTAGCCATGAGTCTATAGATATCCATTTTACAAGTAATATGTGTCCATAACCCATAACCATGGCTCTTTAAGCACTAGATGTCAATAACTGATACCGAGATCCCTTGAACCATTATAACTACTAGCCATGACCAATAGGCTATAGATATCCATTTTACGAGTAATAGGTGTCCATAACCCATAACCATGGCTCTTGAACCATTATAACCACTAGATGTCCATAATAACTCATACCAATGGCCCTTGAACCATTATAACTACTAGCCATGACAAATAGCCTATAGATATCCATTTTACAAGTAATAGGTGTCCATAACACATACCCATTACCCTTGAACCAATATAACCACTAGATGTCCATAACTCATACCGATGGCCCTTGAACCATTATAACTACTAGCCATGACCAATAACATATAGATATCCATTTTAAAAGTAATAGGTGTCCATAACCCATAACCATGGCTCTTGAACCATTATAACCAGTAGATGTCCATAACTCATACATCGGGCCCTTGAACCATTATAACAACTAGCCATGACCAACAGCCGATAGATATACATTTTACAAGTAACATGTGTCCATAACACAAACCCATGACCCTTGAACCATTATAACCACTAGATATCCTTAACTCATATCGATGGCCCTTGAACCATTATCACTACTAGCCGTGACGAATAGCCAATAGATAATCATTTTAAAAGTAATATGTGTCAATAACCCATAGCCATGGCTCTTGAAGCACTAGATGTCCATAACTCATTCCGATGGCCCTTGAACCATTATAACTACTAGCCATGACAAATAGCCTATAGATATCCATTTTACAAGTAATAGGTGTCCATAACACATACCCCTTACCCTTGAACCATTATAACCACTAGATGTCCGTAACCCATACCATTGGCCCTTGTACCATTATAACTACTAGCCATGACCAATAGCCGATAGATATCCATTTTACAAGTAATGGGTGTCCATAAACATAACCATGGCTCTTGAACCATTATAAGCACTAGATTTCCATAATAACTCATAACGATGGCCCTTGAATCATTATAACTACTAGCCATGACCAATAGGCGATAGATAACCATTTTACAAGTAATAGGTGTCCATAACCATAACCATGGCTCTTGAACCATCATAACCACTAGATGTCCATAATAACTCATACCGATGGCCCTTGAACCATTATAACTACTAGCCATGACCAATAGCCTACACATATCCATTTTACAAGTAATAGGTGTCCATAACACATATTCATGACCCTTGAACCAATATAACCAATAGATGTCCATAACTCACACCGATGGCCCTCGAACCATTATAACTACTAGCCATGACCAATAGTCTATAGATACCCATTTTACAAGTAATATGTGTCCATAACCCATAACCATGGCTCTTGAAGCACTAGATGTCCATAACTGATACCGATGGCCCTTAAACCATTATAACTACTAGCCATGACCAATAGCCTATAGATATCAATTTAACAAGTAATAGGTGTCCATAACCCATAACCGTGGCTATTGAACCATTATAACCACTAGATGTCCATAACTCATACCGATGGCCCTTGAACCATTATAACAACTAGCCATGACCAACAACCTATAGATATCCATTTTACAACTAATAGGTTTCCATAACACATACCCATGACCGTTGAACCATTATAACCACTAGATGTCCATAACTCATACCGATGGCCCTTGAACCATTATAACTACTAGCCATGAGTCTATAGATATCCATTTTACAAGTAATATGTGTCCATAACCCATAACCATGGCACTTTAAGCACTAGATGTCAATAACTGATACCGAGATCCCTTGAACCATTATAACTACTAGCCATGACCAATAGCCTATAGATATTCATTTTACGAGTAATAGGTGTCCATAACCCATAACCATGGCTCTTGAACCATTATAACCACTAGATGTCCATAATAACTCATACCAATGGCCCTTGAACCATTATAACTACTAGCCATGACAAATAGCCTATAGATATCCATTTTACAAGTAATAGGTGTCCATAACACATACCCATTACCCTTGAACCAATATAACCACTAGATGTCCATAACTCATACCGATGGCCCTTGAACCATTATAACTACTAGCCATGACCAACAGCCTATAGATATCCATTTTACAAGTAATAGGTGTCCATAACACATACCCATTACCCTTGAAACATTATAACCACTAGATGTCTATAACTCATACCGATCTCCCTTGAACCATTATAACTACTAGCCATGACCAACAGCCGATAGATATACATTTTATAAGTAACATGTGTCCATAACACAAACCCATGACCCTTGAACCATTATAACCACTAGATATCCTTAACTCATACCGATGGCCCTTGAACCATTATAACAACTAGCCATGACCAACAGCCGATAGATATACATTTTATAAGTAACATGTGTCCATAACACAAACCCATGACCCTTGAACCATTATAACCACTAGATATCCTTAACTCATACCGATGGCCCTTGAACCATAATCACTACTAGCCGTGACGAATAGCCAATAGATAATAATTTTAAAAGTAATATGTGTCAATAACCCATAGCCATGGCCCTTGAAGCACTAGATGTCCATAACTCATTCCGATGGCCCTTGAACCATTATAACTACTAGCGATGACCAATAGCCTATAGATATCCATTTTACAAGTAATAGGTGTCGATAACCATAACCATGGCTCTTGGACCATTTTAACCACTAGATGTCCATAATAACTCATACCGATGGCCCTTGAACCATTATAACTACTAGCCATGACAAATAGCCTATAGTTATCCATTTTACAAGTAATAGGTGTCCATAACACATACCCCTTACCCTTGAACCATTATAACCACTAGATGTCCGTAACCCATACCATTGGCCCTTGTACCATTATAACTACTAGCCATGACCAATAGCCGATAGATATCCATTTTACAAGTAATGGGTGTCCATAAACATAACCATGGCTCTTGAACCATTATAAGCACTAGATTTCCATAATAACTCATAAAGATGGCCCTTGAATCATTATAACTACTAGCCATGACCAATAGGCGATAGATAACCATTTTACAAGTAATAGGTGTCCATAACCATAACCATGGCTCTTGAACCATCATAACCACTAGATGTCCATAATAACTCATACCGATGGCCCTTGAACCATTATAACTACTAGCCATGACCAATAGCCTACACATATCCATTTTACAAGTAATAGGTGTCCATAACACATATTCATGACCCTTGAACCAATATAACCAATAGATGTCCATAACTCACACCGATGGCCCTCGAACCATTATAACTACTAGCCATGACCAATAGTCTATAGATACCCATTTTACAAGTAATATGTGTCCATAACCCATAACCATGGCTCTTGAAGCACTAGATGTCCATAACTGATACCGATGGCCCTTAAACCATTATAACTACTAGCCATGACCAATAGCCTATAGATATCAATTTAACAAGTAATAGGTGTCCATAACCCATAACCGTGGCTATTGAACCATTATAACCACTAGATGTCCATAACTCATACCGATGGCCCTTGAACCATTATAACAACTAGCCATGACCAACAACCTATAGATATCCATTTTACAACTAATAGGTTTCCATAACACATACCCATGACCGTTGAACCATTATAACCACTAGATGTCCATAACTCATACCGATGGCCCTTGAACCATTATAACTACTAGCCATGAGTCTATAGATATCCATTTTACAAGTAATATGTGTCCATAACCCATAACCATGGCTCTTTAAGCACTAGATGTCAATAACTGATACCGAGATCCCTTGAACCATTATAACTACTAGCCATGACCAATAGCCTATAGATATCCATTTTACGAGTAATAGGTGTCCATAACCCATAACCATGGCTCTTGAACCATTATAACCACTAGATGTCCATAATAACTCATACCAATGGCCCTTGAACCATTATAACTACTAGCCATGACAAATAGCCTATAGATATCCATTTTACAAGTAATAGGTGTCCATAACACATACCCATTACCCTTGAACCAATATAACCACTAGATGTCCATAACTCATACCGATGGCCCTTGAACCATTATAACTACTAGCCATGACCAATAACATATAGATATCCATTTTAAAAGTAATAGGTGTCCATAACCCATAACCATGGCTCTTGAACCATTATAACCAGTAGATGTCCATAACTCATACATCGGGCCCTTGAACCATTATAACAACTAGCCATGACCAACAGCCGATAGATATACATTTTACAAGTAACATGTGTCCATAACACAAACCCATGACCCTTGAACCATTATAACCACTAGATATCCTTAACTCATATCGATGGCCCTTGAACCATTATCACTACTAGCCGTGACGAATAGCCAATAGATAATCATTTTAAAAGTAATATGTGTCAATAACCCATAGCCATGGCTCTTGAAGCACTAGATGTCCATAACTCATTCCGATGGCCCTTGAACCATTATAACTACTAGCCATGACAAATAGCCTATAGATATCCATTTTACAAGTAATAGGTGTCCATAACACATACCCCTTACCCTTGAACCATTATAACCACTAGATGTCCGTAACCCATACCATTGGCCCTTGTACCATTATAACTACTAGCCATGACCAATAGCCGATAGATATCCATTTTACAAGTAATGGGTGTCCATAAACATAACCATGGCTCTTGAACCATTATAAGCACTAGATTTCCATAATAACTCATAACGATGGCCCTTGAATCATTATAACTACTAGCCATGACCAATAGGCGATAGATAACCATTTTACAAGTAATAGGTGTCCATAACCATAACCATGGCTCTTGAACCATCATAACCACTAGATGTCCATAATAACTCATACCGATGGCCCTTGAACCATTATAACTACTAGCCATGACCAATAGCCTACACATATCCATTTTACAAGTAATAGGTGTCCATAACACATATTCATGACCCTTGAACCAATATAACCAATAGATGTCCATAACTCACACCGATGGCCCTCGAACCATTATAACTACTAGCCATGACCAATAGTCTATAGATACCCATTTTACAAGTAATATGTGTCCATAACCCATAACCATGGCTCTTGAAGCACTAGATGTCCATAACTGATACCGATGGCCCTTAAACCATTATAACTACTAGCCATGACCAATAGCCTATAGATATCAATTTAACAAGTAATAGGTGTCCATAACCCATAACCGTGGCTATTGAACCATTATAACCACTAGATGTCCATAACTCATACCGATGGCCCTTGAACCATTATAACAACTAGCCATGACCAACAACCTATAGATATCCATTTTACAACTAATAGGTTTCCATAACACATACCCATGACCGTTGAACCATTATAACCACTAGATGTCCATAACTCATACCGATGGCCCTTGAACCATTATAACTACTAGCCATGAGTCTATAGATATCCATTTTACAAGTAATATGTGTCCATAACCCATAACCATGGCACTTTAAGCACTAGATGTCAATAACTGATACCGAGATCCCTTGAACCATTATAACTACTAGCCATGACCAATAGCCTATAGATATTCATTTTACGAGTAATAGGTGTCCATAACCCATAACCATGGCTCTTGAACCATTATAACCACTAGATGTCCATAATAACTCATACCAATGGCCCTTGAACCATTATAACTACTAGCCATGACAAATAGCCTATAGATATCCATTTTACAAGTAATAGGTGTCCATAACACATACCCATTACCCTTGAACCAATATAACCACTAGATGTCCATAACTCATACCGATGGCCCTTGAACCATTATAACTACTAGCCATGACCAACAGCCTATAGATATCCATTTTACAAGTAATAGGTGTCCATAACACATACCCATTACCCTTGAAACATTATAACCACTAGATGTCCATAACTCATACCGATCTCCCTTGAACCATTATAACTACTAGCCATGACCAACAGCCGATAGATATACATTTTATAAGTAACATGTGTCCATAACACAAACCCATGACCCTTGAACCATTATAACCACTAGATATCCTTAACTCATACCGATGGCCCTTGAACCATTATAACAACTAGCCATGACCAACAGCCGATAGATATACATTTTATAAGTAACATGTGTCCATAACACAAACCCATGACCCTTGAACCATTATAACCACTAGATATCCTTAACTCATACCGATGGCCCTTGAACCATAATCACTACTAGCCGTGACGAATAGCCAATAGATAATCATTTTAAAAGTAATATGTGTCAATAACCCATAGCCATGGCCCTTGAAGCACTAGATGTCCATAACTCATTCCGATGGCCCTTGAACCATTATAACTACTAGCGATGACCAATAGCCTATAGATATCCATTTTACAAGTAATAGGTGTCGATAACCATAACCATGGCTCTTGGACCATTTTAACCACTAGATGTCCATAATAACTCATACCGATGGCCCTTGAACCATTATAACTACTAGCCATGACAAATAGCCTATAGATATCCATTTTACAAGTAATAGGTGTCCATAACACATACCCCTAACCCTTGAACCATTATAACCACTAGATGTCCGTAACCCATACCATTGGCCCTTGTACCATTATAACTACTAGCCATGACCAATAGCCGATAGATATCCATTTTACAAGTAATGGGTGTCCATAAACATAACCATGGCTCTTGAACCATTATAAGCACTAGATTTCCATAATAACTCATAACGATGGCCCTTGAATCATTATAACTACTAGCCATGACCAATAGGCGATAGATAACCATTTTACAAGTAATAGGTGTCCATAACCATAACCATGGCTCTTGAACCATCATAACCACTAGATGTCCATAATAACTCATACCGATGGCCCTTGAACCATTATAACTACTAGCCATGACCAATAGCCTACACATATCCATTTTACAAGTAATAGGTGTCCATAACACATATTCATGACCCTTGAACCAATATAACCAATAGATGTCCATAACTCACACCGATGGCCCTCGAACCATTATAACTACTAGCCATGACCAATAGTCTATAGATACCCATTTTACAAGTAATATGTGTCCATAACCCATAACCATGGCTCTTGAAGCACTAGATGTCCATAACTGATACCGATGGCCCTTAAACCATTATAACTACTAGCCATGACCAATAGCCTATAGATATCAATTTAACAAGTAATAGGTGTCCATAACCCATAACCGTGGCTATTGAACCATTATAACCACTAGATGTCCATAACTCATACCGATGGCCCTTGAACCATTATAACAACTAGCCATGACCAACAACCTATAGATATCCATTTTACAACTAATAGGTTTCCATAACACATACCCATGACCGTTGAACCATTATAACCACTAGATGTCCATAACTCATACCGATGGCCCTTGAACCATTATAACTACTAGCCATGAGTCTATAGATATCCATTTTACAAGTAATATGTGTCCATAACCCATAACCATGGCTCTTTAAGCACTAGATGTCAATAACTGATACCGAGATCCCTTGAACCATTATAACTACTAGCCATGACCAATAGCCTATAGATATCCATTTTACGAGTAATAGGTGTCCATAACCCATAACCATGGCTCTTGAACCATTATAACCACTAGATGTCCATAATAACTCATACCAATGGCCCTTGAACCATTATAACTACTAGCCATGACAAATAGCCTATAGATATCCATTTTACAAGTAATAGGTGTCCATAACACATACCCATTACCCTTGAACCAATATAACCACTAGATGTCCATAACTCATACCGATGGCCCTTGAACCATTATAACTACTAGCCATGACCAACAGCCTATAGATATCCATTTTACAAGTAATAGGTGTCCATAACACATACCCATTACCCTTGAAACATTATAACCACTAGATGTCCATAACTCATACCGATCTCCCTTGAACCATTATAACTACTAGCCATGACCAACAGCCGATAGATATACATTTTATAAGTAACATGTGTCCATAACACAAACCCATGACCCTTGAACCATTATATCCACTAGATATCCTTAACTCATACCGATGGCCCTTGAACCATTATAACAACTAGCCATGACCAACAGCCGATAGATATACATTTTATAAGTAACATGTGTCCATAACACAAACCCATGACCCTTGAACCATTATAACCACTAGATATCCTTAACTCATACCGATGGCCCTTGAACCATAATCACTACTAGCCGTGACGAATAGCCAATAGATAATCATTTTAAAAGTAATATGTGTCAATAACCCATAGCCATGGCCCTTGAAGCACTAGATGTCCATAACTCATTCCGATGGCCCTTGAACCATTATAACTACTAGCGATGACCAATAGCCTATAGATATCCATTTTACAAGTAATAGGTGTCGATAACCATAACCATGGCTCTTGGACCATTTTAACCACTAGATGTCCATAATAACTCATACCGATGGCCCTTGAACCATTATAACTACTAGCCATGACAAATAGCCTATAGATATCCATTTTACAAGTAATAGGTGTCCATAACACATACCCCTTACCCTTGAACCATTATAACCACTAGATGTCCGTAACCCATACCATTGGCCCTTGTACCATTATAACTACTAGCCATGACCAATAGCCGATAGATATCCATTTTACAAGTAATGGGTGTCCATAAACATAACCATGGCTCTTGAACCATTATAAGCACTAGATTTCCATAATAACTCATAACGATGGCCCTTGAATCATTATAACTACTAGCCATGACCAATAGGCGATAGATAACCATTTTACAAGTAATAGGTGTCCATAACCATAACCATGGCTCTTGAACCATCATAACCACTAGATGTCCATAATAACTCATACCGATGGCCCTTGAACCATTATAACTACTAGCCATGACCAATAGCCTACACATATCCATTTTACAAGTAATAGGTGTCCATAACACATATTCATGACCCTTGAACCAATATAACCAATAGATGTCCATAACTCACACCGATGGCCCTCGAACCATTATAACTACTAGCCATGACCAATAGTCTATAGATACCCATTTTACAAGTAATATGTGTCCATAACCCATAACCATGGCTCTTGAAGCACTAGATGTCCATAACTGATACCGATGGCCCTTAAACCATTATAACTACTAGCCATGACCAATAGCCTATAGATATCAATTTAACAAGTAATAGGTGTCCATAACCCATAACCGTGGCTATTGAACCATTATAACCACTAGATGTCCATAACTCATACCGATGGCCCTTGAACCATTATAACAACTAGCCATGACCAACAACCTATAGATATCCATTTTACAACTAATAGGTTTCCATAACACATACCCATGACCGTTGAACCATTATAACCACTAGATGTCCATAACTCATACCGATGGCCCTTGAACCATTATAACTACTAGCCATGAGTCTATAGATATCCATTTTACAAGTAATATGTGTCCATAACCCATAACCATGGCTCTTTAAGCACTAGATGTCAATAACTGATACCGAGATCCCTTGAACCATTATAACTACTAGCCATGACCAATAGCCTATAGATATCCATTTTACGAGTAATAGGTGTCCATAACCCATAACCATGGCTCTTGAACCATTATAACCACTAGATGTCCATAATAACTCATACCAATGGCCCTTGAACCATTATAACTACTAGCCATGACAAATAGCCTATAGATATCCATTTTACAAGTAATGGGTGTCCATAACACATACCCATTACCCTTGAACCAATATAACCACTAGATGTCCATAACTCATACCGATGGCCATTGAACCATTATAACTACTAGCCATGACCAATAACATATAGATATCCATTTTAAAAGTAATAGGTGTCCATAACCCATAACCATGGCTCTTGAACCATTATAACCAGTAGATGTCCATAACTCATACATCGGGCCCTTGAACCATTATAACAACTAGCCATGATCAACAGCCGATAGATATACATTTTACAAGTAACATGTGTCCATAACACAAACCCATGACCCTTGAACCATTATAACCACTAGATATCCTTAACTCATATCGATGGCCCTTGAACCATTATCACTACTAGCCGTGACGAATAGCCAATAGATAATCATTTTAAAAGTAATATGTGTCAATAACCCATAGCCATGGCTCTTGAAGCACTAGATGTCCATAACTCATTCCGATGGCCCTTGAACCATTATAACTACTAGCCATGACAAATAGCCTATAGATATCCATTTTACAAGTAATAGGTGTCCATAACACATACCCCTTACCCTTGAACCATTATAACCACTAGATGTCCGTAACCCATACCATTGGCCCTTGTACCATTATAACTACTAGCCATGACCAATAGCCGATAGATATCCATTTTACAAGTAATGGGTGTCCATAAACATAACCATGGCTCTTGAACCATTATAAGCACTAGATTTCCATAATAACTCATAACGATGGCCCTTGAATCATTATAACTACTAGCCATGACCAATAGGCGATAGATAACCATTTTACAAGTAATAGGTGTCCATAACCATAACCATGGCTCTTGAACCATCATAACCAATAGATGTCCATAACTCACACCGATGGCCCTCGAACCATTATAACTACTAGCCATGACCAATAGTCTATAGATACCCATTTTACAAGTAATATGTGTCCATAACCCATAACCATGGCTCTTGAAGCACTAGATGTCCATAACTGATACCGATGGCCCTTAAACCATTATAACTACTAGCCATGACCAATAGCCTATAGATATCAATTTAACAAGTAATAGGTGTCCATAACCCATAACCGTGGCTATTGAACCATTATAACCACTAGATGTCCATAACTCATACCGATGGCCCTTGAACCATTATAACAACTAGCCATGACCAACAACCTATAGATATCCATTTTACAACTAATAGGTTTCCATAACACATACCCATGACCGTTGAACCATTATAACCACTAGATGTCCATAACTCATACCGATGGCCCTTGAACCATTATAACTACTAGCCATGAGTCTATAGATATCCATTTTACAAGTAATATGTGTCCATAACCCATAACCATGGCACTTTAAGCACTAGATGTCAATAACTGATACCGAGATCCCTTGAACCATTATAACTACTAGCCATGACCAATAGCCTATAGATATTCATTTTACGAGTAATAGGTGTCCATAACCCATAACCATGGCTCTTGAACCATTATAACCACTAGATGTCCATAATAACTCATACCAATGGCCCTTGAACCATTATAACTACTAGCCATGACAAATAGCCTATAGATATCCATTTTACAAGTAATAGGTGTCCATAACACATACCCATTACCCTTGAACCAATATAACCACTAGATGTCCATAACTCATACCGATGGCCCTTGAACCATTATAACTACTAGCCATGACCAACAGCCTATAGATATCCATTTTACAAGTAATAGGTGTCCATAACACATACCCATTACCCTTGAAACATTATAACCACTAGATGTCCATAACTCATACCGATCTCCCTTGAACCATTATAACTACTAGCCATGACCAACAGCCGATAGATATACATTTTATAAGTAACATGTGTCCATAACACAAACCCATGACCCTTGAACCATTATAACCACTAGATATCCTTAACTCATACCGATGGCCCTTGAACCATTATAACAACTAGCCATGACCAACAGCCGATAGATATACATTTTATAAGTAACATGTGTCCATAACACAAACCCATGACCCTTGAACCATTATAACCACTAGATATCCTTAACTCATACCGATGGCCCTTGAACCATAATCACTACTAGCCGTGACGAATAGCCAATAGATAATCATTTTAAAAGTAATATGTGTCAATAACCCATAGCCATGGCCCTTGAAGCACTAGATGTCCATAACTCATTCCGATGGCCCTTGAACCATTATAACTACTAGCCATGACCAATAGCCTATAGATATCCATTTTACAAGTAATAGGTGACCATAACCATAACCATGGCTCTTGGACCATTTTAACCACTAGATGTCCATAATAACTCATACCGATGGCCCTTGAACCATTATAACTACTAGCCATGACAAATAGCCTATAGATATCCATTTTACAAGTAATAGATGTCCATAACACATACCCCTTACCCTTGAACCATTATAACCACTAGATGTCCGTAATCCATACCATTGGCCCTTGTACCATTATAACTACTAGCCATGACCAATAGCCGATAGATATCCATTTTACAAGTAATGGGTGTCCATAAACATAACCATGGCTCTTGAACCATTATAAGCACTAGATTTCCATAATAACTCATAACGATGGCCCTTGAATCATTATAACTACTAGCCATGACCAATAGGCGATAGATAACCATTTTACAAGTAATAGGTGTCCATAACCATAACCATGGCTCTTGAACCATCATAACCACTAGATGTCCATAATAACTCATACCGATGGCCCTTGAACCATTATAACTACTAGCCATGACCAACAGCCGATAGATATACATTTTATAAGTAACATGTGTCCATAACACAAACCCATGACCCTTGAACCATTATAACCACTAGATATCCTTAACTCATACCGATGGCCCTTGAACCATTATAACAACTAGCCATGACCAACAGCCGATAGATATACATTTTATAAGTAACATGTGTCCATAACACAAACCCATGACCCTTGAACCATTATAACCACTGGATATCCTTAACTCATACCGATGGCCCTTGAACCATAATCACTACTAGCCGTGACGAATAGCCAATAGATAATCATTTTAAAAGTAATATGTGTCAATAACCCATAGCCATGGCCCTTGAAGCACTAGATGTCCATAACTCATTCCGATGGCCCTTGAACCATTATAACTACTAGCGATGACCAATAGCCTATAGATATCCATTTTACAAGTAATAGGTGTCGATAACCATAACCATGGCTCTTGGACCATTTTAACCACTAGATGTCCATAATAACTCATACCGATGGCCCTTGAACCATTATAACTACTAGCCATGACAAATAGCCTATAGTTATCCATTTTACAAGTAATAGGTGTCCATAACACATACCCCTTACCCTTGAACCATTATAACCACTAGATGTCCGTAACCCATACCATTGGCCCTTGTACCATTATAACTACTAGCCATGACCAATAGCCGATAGATATCCATTTTACAAGTAATGGGTGTCCATAAACATAACCATGGCTCTTGAACCATTATAAGCACTAGATTTCCATAATAACTCATAAAGATGGCCCTTGAATCATTATAACTACTAGCCATGACCAATAGGCGATAGATAACCATTTTACAAGTAATAGGTGTCCATAACCATAACCATGGCTCTTGAACCATCATAACCACTAGATGTCCATAATAACTCATACCGATGGCCCTTGAACCATTATAACTACTAGCCATGACCAATAGCCTACACATATCCATTTTACAAGTAATAGGTGTCCATAACACATATTCATGACCCTTGAACCAATATAACCAATAGATGTCCATAACTCACACCGATGGCCCTCGAACCATTATAACTACTAGCCATGACCAATAGTCTATATATACCCATTTTACAAGTAATATGTGTCCATAACCCATAACCATGGCTCTTGAAGCACTAGATGTCCATAACTGATACCGATGGCCCTTAAACCATTATAACTACTAGCCATGACCAATAGCCTATAGATATCAATTTAACAAGTAATAGGTGTCCATAACCCATAACTGTGGCTATTGAACCATTATAACCACTAGATGTCCATAACTCATACTGATGGCCCTTGAACCATTATAACAACTAGCCATGACCAACAACCTATAGATATCCATTTTACAACTAATAGGTTTCCATAACACATACCCATGACCGTTGAACCATTATAACCACTAGATGTCCATAACTCATACCGATGGCCCTTGAACCATTATAACTACTAGCCATGAGTCTATAGATATCCATTTTACAAGTAATATTTTACCATAACCCATAACCATGGCTCTTTAAGCACTAGATGTCAATAACTGATACCGAGATCCCTTGAACCATTATAACTACTAGCCATGACCAATAGCCTATAGATATCCATTTTACAAGTAATAGGTGTCCATAACCCATAACCATGGCTCTTGAACCATTATAACCACTAGATGTCCATAATAACTCATACCAATGGCCCTTGAACCATTATAACTACTAGCCATGACAAATAGCCTATAGATATCCATTTTACAAGTAATAGGTGTCCATAACACATACCCATTACCCTTGAACCATTATAACCACTAGATGTCCATAACTCATACCGATGGCCCTTGAACCATTATAACTACTAGCCATGACCAACAGCCTATAGATATCCATTTTACAAGTAATAGGTGTCCATAACACATACCCATGAAACATTATAACCACTAGATGTCCATAACTCATACCGATCTCCCTTGAACCATTATAACTACTAGCCATGACCAATAACATATAGATATCCATTTTAAAAGTAATAGGTGTCCATAACCCATAACCATGGCTCTTGAACCATTATAACCAGTAGATGTCCATAACTCATACATCGGGCCCTTGAACCATTATAACAACTAGCCATGACCAACAGCCGATAGATATACATTTTACAAGTAACATGTGTCCATAACACAAACCCATGACCCTTGAACCATTATAACCACTAGATATCCTTAACTCATACCGATGGCCCTTGAACCATTATCACTACTAGCCGTGACGAATAGCCAATAGATAATCATTTTAAAAGTAATATGTGTCAATAACCCATAGCCATGGCTCTTGAAGCACTAGATGTCCATAACTCATTCCGATGGCCCTTGAACCATTATAACTACTAGCGATGACCAATAGCCTATAGATATCCATTTTACAAGTAATAGGTGTCGATAACCATAACCATGGCTCTTGGACCATTTTAACCACTAGATGTCCATAATAACTCATACCGATGGCCCTTGAACCATTATAACTACTAGCCATGACAAATAGCCTATAGTTATCCATTTTACAAGTAATAGGTGTCCATAACACATACCCCTTACCCTTGAACCATTATAACCACTAGATGTCCGTAACCCATACCATTGGCCCTTGTACCATTATAACTACTAGCCATGACCAATAGCCGATAGATATCCATTTTACAAGTAATGGGTGTCCATAAACATAACCATGGCTCTTGAACCATTATAAGCACTAGATTTCCATAATAACTCATAAAGATGGCCCTTGAATCATTATAACTACTAGCCATGACCAATAGGCGATAGATAACCATTTTACAAGTAATAGGTGTCCATAACCATAACCATGGCTCTTGAACCATCATAACCACTAGATGTCCATAATAACTCATACCGATGGCCCTTGAACCATTATAACTACTAGCCATGACCAATAGCCTACACATATCCATTTTACAAGTAATAGGTGTCCATAACACATATTCATGACCCTTGAACCAATATAACCAATAGATGTCCATAACTCACACCGATGGCCCTCGAACCATTATAACTACTAGCCATGACCAATAGTCTATAGATACCCATTTTACAAGTAATATGTGTCCATAACCCATAACCATGGCTCTTGAAGCACTAGATGTCCATAACTGATACCGATGGCCCTTAAACCATTATAACTACTAGCCATGACCAATAGCCTATAGATATCAATTTAACAAGTAATAGGTGTCCATAACCCATAACTGTGGCTATTGAACCATTATAACCACTAGATGTCCATAACTCATACTGATGGCCCTTGAACCATTATAACAACTAGCCATGACCAACAACCTATAGATATCCATTTTACAACTAATAGGTTTCCATAACACATACCCATGACCGTTGAACCATTATAACCACTAGATGTCCATAACTCATACCGATGGCCCTTGAACCATTATAACTACTAGCCATGAGTCTATAGATATCCATTTTACAAGTAATATTTTACCATAACCCATAACCATGGCTCTTTAAGCACTAGATGTCAATAACTGATACCGAGATCCCTTGAACCATTATAACTACTAGCCATGACCAATAGCCTATAGATATCCATTTTACAAGTAATAGGTGTCCATAACCCATAACCATGGCTCTTGAACCATTATAACCACTAGATGTCCATAATAACTCATACCAATGGCCCTTGAACCATTATAACTACTAGCCATGACAAATAGCCTATAGATATCCATTTTACAAGTAATAGGTGTCTATAACACATACCCATTACCCTTGAACCATTATAACCACTAGATGTCCATAACTCATACCGATGGCCCTTGAACCATTATAACTACTAGCCATGACCAACAGCCTATAGATATCCATTTTACAAGTAATAGGTGTCCATAACACATACCCATGAAACATTATAACCACTAGATGTCCATAACTCATACCGATCTCCCTTGAACCATTATAACTACTAGCCATGACCAATAACATATAGATATCCATTTTAAAAGTAATAGGTGTCCATAACCCATAACCATGGCTCTTGAACCATTATAACCAGTAGATGTCCATAACTCATACATCGGGCCCTTGAACCATTATAACAACTAGCCATGACCAACAGCCGATAGATATACATTTTACAAGTAACATGTGTCCATAACACAAACCCATGACCCTTGAACCATTATAACCACTAGATATCCTTAACTCATACCGATGGCCCTTGAACCATTATCACTACTAGCCGTGACGAATAGCCAATAGATAATCATTTTAAAAGTAATATGTGTCAATAACCCATAGCCATGGCTCTTGAAGCACTAGATGTCCATAACTCATTCCGATGGCCCTTGAACCATTATAACTACTAGCCATGACCAATAGCCTATAGATATCCATTTTACAAGTAATAGGTGACCATAACCATAACCATGGCTCTTGGACCATTTTAACCACTAGATGTCCATAATAACTCATACCGATGGCCCTTGAACCATTATAACTACTAGCCATGACAAATAGCCTATAGATATCCATTTTACAAGTAATAGGTGTCCATAACACATACCCCTTACCCTTGAACCATTATAACCACTAGATGTCCGTAATCCATACCATTGGCCCTTGTACCATTATAACTACTAGCCATGACCAATAGCCGATAGATATCCATTTTACAAGTAATGGGTGTCCATAAACATAACCATGGCTCTTGAACCATTATAAGCACTAGATTTCCATAATAACTCATAACGATGGCCCTTGAATCATTATAACTACTAGCCATGACCAATAGGCGATAGATAACCATTTTACAAGTAATAGGTGTCCATAACCATAACCATGGCTCTTGAACCATCATAACCACTAGATGTCCATAATAACTCATACCGATGGCCCTTGAACCATTATAACTACTAGCCATGACCAATAGCCTACACATATCCATTTTACAAGTAATAGGTGTCCATAACACATATTCATGACCCTTGAACCAATATAACCAATAGATGTCCATAACTCACACCGATGGCCCTCGAACCATTATAACTACTAGCCATGACCAATAGTCTATAGATACCCATTTTACAAGTAATATGTGTCCATAACCCATAACCATGGCTCTTGAAGCACTAGATGTCCATAACTGATACCGATGGCCCTTAAACCATTATAACTACTAGCCATGACCAATAGCCTATAGATATCAATTTAACAAGTAATAGGTGTCCATAACCCATAACCGTGGCTATTGAACCATTATAACCACTAGATGTCCATAACTCATACCGATGGCCCTTGAACCATTATAACAACTAGCCATGACCAACAACCTATAGATATCCATTTTACAACTAATAGGTTTCCATAACACATACCCATGACCGTTGAACCATTATAACCACTAGATGTCCATAACTCATACCGATGGCCCTCTAACCATTATAACTACTAGCCATGAGTCTATAGATATCCATTTTACAAGTAATATGTGTCCATAACCCATAACCATGGCTCTTTAAGCACTAGATGTCAATAACTGATACCGAGATCCCTTGAACCATTATAACTACTAGCCATGACCAATAGCCTATAGATATCCATTTTACAAGTAATAGGTGTCCATAACCCATAACCATGGCTCTTGAACCATTATAACCACTAGATGTCCATAATAACTCATACCAATGGCCCTTGAACCATTATAACTACTAGCCATGACAAATAGCCTATATATATCCATTTTACAAGTAATAGGTGTCCATAACACATACCCATTACCCTTGAACCATTATAACCACTAGATGTCCATAACTCATACCGATGGCCCTTGAACCATTATAACTACTAGCCATGACCAACAGCCTATAGATATCCATTTTACAAGTAATAGGTGTCCATAACACATACCCATTACCCATGAAACATTATAACCACTAGATGTCCATAACTCATACCGATCTCCCTTGAACCATTATAACTACTAGCCATGACCAATAACATATAGATATCCATTTTAAAAGTAATAGGTGTCCATAACCCATAACCATGGCTCTTGAACCATTATAACCAGTAGATGTCCATAACTCATACATCGGGCCCTTGAACCATTATAACAACTAGCCATGACCAACAGCCGATAGATATACATTTTACAAGTAACATGTGTCCATAACACAAACCCATGACCCTTGAACCATTATAACCACTAGATATCCTTAACTCATACCGATGGCCCTTGAACCATTATCACTACTAGCCGTGACGAATAGCCTATAGATAATCATTTTAAAAGTAATATGTGTCAATAACCCATAGCCATGGCTCTTGAAGCACTAGATGTCCATAACTCATTCCGATGGCCCTTGAACCATTATAACAACTAGCCATGACCAATAGCCTATAGATATCCATTTTACAAGTAATAGGTGTCCATAACCATAACCATGGCTCTTGGACCATTTTAACCACTAGATGTCCATAATAACTCATACCGATGGCCCTTGAACCATTATAACTAATAGCCATGACAAATAGCCTATAGATATCCATTTTACAAGTAATAGGTGTCCATAACACATACCCCTTACCCTTGAACCATTATAACCACTAGATGTCCGTAACCCATACCATTGGCCCTTGTACCATTATAACTACTAGCCATGACCAATAGCCGATAGATATCCATTTTACAAGTAATGGGTGTCCATAAACATAACCATGGCTCTTGAACCATTATAAGCACTAGATTTCCATAATAACTCATAACGATGGCCCTTGAATCATTATAACTACTAGCCATGACCAATAGGCGATAGATAACCATTTTACAAGTAATAGGTGTCCATAACCATAACCATGGCTCTTGAACCATCATAACCACTAGATGTCCATAATAACTCATACCGATGGCCCTTGAACCATTATAACTACTAGCCATGACCAATAGCCTACAGATATCCATTTTACAAGTAATAGGTGTCCATGACACATATTCATGACCCTTGAACCAATATAACCAATAGATGTCCATAACTCACACCGATGGCCCTCGAACCATTATAACTACTAGCCATGACCAATAGTCTATAGATACCCATTTTACAAGTAATATGTGTCCATAGCCCATAACCATGGCTCTTGAAGCACTAGATGTCCATAACTGATACCGATGGCCCTTGAACCATTATAACTACTAGCCATGACCAATAGCCTATAGATATCAATTTAACAAGTAATAGGTGTCCATAACCCATAACCGTGGCTATTGAACCATTATAACCACTAGATGTCCATAACTCATACCGATGGCCCTTGAACCATTATAACAACTAGCCATGACCAACAACCTATAGATATCCATTTTACAACTAATAGGTTTCCATAACACATACCCATGAGAGACGGGAGATTTTACAAGGAATGGCTGTTGACTTGTTGACTTTTTCTCTCTAGGGCGTTTTTTTTGAAGATTGGGTTTTGACGGCTGTTTTGCCTTAATCTTCTTCCCTAGTTTGTTCGATTTCTTGGTATTCAGCTACAATCGATTACTTGCGTATCATAATTCTTTGATTATAGTGTGCGTATCAGATTTCTATGCTTTCATATTACACAATAACCCCAATCCCGTTATTGTTCTTCATTACTCTACGTATAATTTCTCAAGTCCTGTTCTAGTAGTTTTGTTGAAGATTTGTTAACTATTAGGTGTGATTTGCTGAAAGATCTTTACACAATCTGCGTTTTTGTTGAAGATTTGTTAACTATTAGGTGCGATTTGCTGAAAGATATTTTCACAATCTGCGCCTAGGGTTTTTCTTTGGCTGCATTCTTTTAATTTTCAGTTTGTGCGAATTGGTGAAGATTGTTAAGGCTGCGCCTAGGGTTCTTGGCTGCATGCTTTAACATTGCTGTTTCCAATGGCCCCTGCTACAAATGATACGGGGCAAAAACCTTCAAACTTTGCTGCTAAACTGAAAAACATAGATGGCAAGATTATTGGGAAAAATGGGAAGGTTATTCAACCCCGTATTGCAGTTCGTAGCCAACCGGTTCCTATGGGTCGGAAGGATTCAACCCCAGTTCAGGCTGATACTGTTTTGAACCCTACCTTAACACCTCCTAATAACCCCGTGAGTGTGACACATTCTGATGTTGTTCCTAAAGAACCGCAACCAGCTGCGGTAGTGACTCCAACTCAGCCTAAACTATCCTATGCAGCGGTCACAAACAAGACATCTACTTTGCCTAAGGTGAATTTTCGTAAACTTGATTCTGAAAAGTCTAATGATGATGTAGATGTTATGATACCAATAGAATCAGTTAAGGAAGTTGCAAACAGGTTCTCGAATACCCTTTATGGTTACTTTCTAGGCAAACGGATTGCATTCCCGATTGTAGAATATTATGTCAAAAATGTATAGACAAAGTTTGGTCTCAATCGGGTAATGATGAATGCAAAAGGGTTTTTCTTTTTCAAATTTGACTCACACAAAGGATTAGAAGATGTATTGGAAAATGGTCCTTGGATGATTCGAAATAACCCCATTATCTTAAAAGAATGGACTCCAAATACCACTCTAACAAAGGAAGATCTTACTAAAGTTCCGATCTGGGTGAAATTCCATGATGTTCCAATGGCTGCGTTTACAGCTGATGGTCTTAGTATCATTGCTACGAAGATTGGTACACCAAAAATGTTGGATGCCTACACAAGTACAATCTGTTCGGAATCTTGGGGTAGAAGCAACTTTGCTAGAGCCCTCATTGAAATCAGCTCTAAAGATGATCTTAGGTCCACGATGTCTGTGGCAATCCCTTCCCTTGAAGGATCTGATTATTCGAAAGAAGTTATTAGACTTGAATACGAATGGAAACCTCCGAGGTGTTCGATATGTAAAATCTTTGGTCATGATATTAATAGCTGCCCCAAAAACGTAAAGCCCATAGAGAAGGAAGTTGAACAAGATGATGACGGATACCAGGTCGTGGGGAACAAAATTTAAAACTCGTTCTAATTTTCAGTATAGACCAAAGGGGAGCTCAAAAACTGATTCGGAAGTGGCTGAAAGTGCTAAACTACCGATCACAAACAGTAATAGTGTAGATAAGGATAGACATTATACTACACCTATTGTTTGTGAAGATGTCCAAAAGAAAAGAGATAGTGGGAATAAATGTGCGACCAGTAATAGTGTAGAGAATGCTACACCTATTGATCGAAATGAGGTCCCGGATACTATGTTCTTTGATTATGGAAAGGCGAACAGTAATAGTGTAAATGGTAATCATAAACACCATGTTACACCTACTGTTGGCCAAAAAGCAAATGGGAGTAGTAATAGTATAGGTGATGTTGGGAGCTCTCAACATCAGGCTAAACCTACTGTTTTTCATGATTTGAACACCTATGCAAATATTCCTACCTCAAATGGGTTTGATTCGTTAAGTGATATGGAGGATGAAGAAGATGAAGTGGAGGAAAACACAAACGATACTACAAATTTTTTGGCGGGCACGGCCAAAAACAAGGGGGCAAGCACTCCCTATTCACATGGTCTTAATGTTTAGTCTCGCTTCCAGGAATATTCGGGGTTTGAACCAGCCCCCTAAACAAGATGAGGTTCGTCAAATAGTACTCGATAATAATCCTAGTATTTGTGCAATTCTAGAATCTCATGTGAATGTTGCGGATGTTTATGATGTGTGTAAGAAAGTTTGTGCAAGTTGGAATTGGACCTCTAATGGGTCTTTGTGTGATAAAGGTACCCGCATTATTCTTGGTTGGGATGAGAGGGTGTTAGATGTTATGACTCTAGCTCAAACAAACCAAGTTATACATGTGCAAGTTGTTACTAAATCTGATAGAAAGTCTTTCTTTTGTTCTTTTGTGTATGCGGCTACCTCATACATAGAAAGGAGGATTTTATGGCAAAATCTAGTGGGACATAGCCAGATTATGTCGAATAAACCTTGGGCTATTCTTGGTGACTTTAATGCAGCCCTGAAACTAGAAGATCACTCATGTGGTGGGTACCAACCTCATATTGCTATGCGTGAATTCCAAGAGTGTGTCAATGATATGGCTGTTATGGATATAAATAGTACGGGCCTTCATTTTACTTGGAACCAAAAACCGCAAGGTTTAGATGGTATTTTAAAGAAGATTGATCGAATTATGGGGAATCAAGTTTTCATTGACTTATTCCCGGATTCTATTGGCATTTTCCAGCCATATCGTATTTCAGACCACACCCCTTGTATCTTGAAAATCCCGAATGTTATGAAGTTCAAACCCAAGTCTTTTAAATTTTTTAACTTTCTTGCAGACAAACCTGAATTTCGTAATATTGTTGGTGGGGCTTGGTCGGAGAGAATCACAGGTTGTGCAATGTTTCGGGTGGTAAAACACCTAAAAGCTATGAAACCCCCTTTGAGAAAGCTTTTAAAGGACCAAGGTAATCTGCACTCCAAAGTAAAATTCCTTCGGGTTGAGCTAGACGAAGTACAATCTGCCCTTGATAAAAACCCCCACTGCACTAAGCTTCGGGAAGAGGAAGCCCAATATATTTTTGCGTATAAAGCCGCGGTTTTAGATGAGGAACGTTTCCTTAAACAAAAATCTAAAATCGAATGGTTAAGAGTTGGGGACTCCAATTCAGCTTACTTCCACAATGTGGTCAAGGGTAGATGCCACAGGAATCGTATAGATGCTATTTTTGAGGGCACTACTATGCATGAAGGTAAGGAGATCGCTCCAATTTTTGTTAAGCATTACCAAAATTTCCTTGGAATTGCGGGCCAGGTGTCCACCCTTGATACTCATGAGTTGTTTTAAAACACTATTGATAGACAAAAGGCTGAGTTTATGGTTAGGGATGTAAGCAATTCTGAAATTAAAAAGTCTCTCTTTTCTATTGGCAATGATAAAGCCCCGGGCCCTGATGGCTTCACAGCTGTTTTCTTTAAAAAGTCTTGGGACATTATTGGCGAGGAAGTGTGTTGTGCGGTCCGGGAATTTTTTGCAAACGGCAAGTTACTAAAAGAAATAAATCATACGATTCTGGCTATGATTCCAATGATCCCAACCCCTTCAAAGACGACTGATTTTAGGCCAATTTCATGCTGCAATGTAATTTATAAGTGTATCAGCAAAATTATTACAAATCGCATCACTGATGTTCTTGGTGATATTGTGGGCGTTAATCAATCAGCTTTCATTCCTGGTAGACGAATTTCAGATAATATACTCCTCACTCAAGAACTTTTGCATAACTATCATAGACATTCTGGTCCCCCTCGATGTGCTTTCAAAATTGATATCCAGAAAGCTTATGATACTGTTGATTGGGAGTTTCTACACTCTATCTTAATTGGTTTTGGTTTTCCTCCTAAAATGATAACGTGGATTTTGGAATGTGTTACATCTCCCTCTTTTTCCATTTGTATAAATGGAGAGGTCCATGGCTGGTTTAGGGGTAAAAGAGGCCTGAGACAGGGTGACCCAATGTCTCCATACCTTTTTACTCTTGTTATGGAGGTACTTTCTCTTATTATCAAACGTAGAGTTACATCAAGCACGGATTTTGGTTATCACAAAGGCTGTGAGAAACAAAAGATTGTTAACCTATGTTTTGCTGATGATCTTTTCATTTTTTTCGCGAGGTAATCTGAATTCTGCCAATCTGATTTTGGATGCGTTGAATGAGTTTAAAGAAGTATCCGGGCTTGTTCCTAGCATTCCTAAAAGTACGGTGTTCTACTGTAACGTCCCCACAACTACCCGAGCTGCAATTCTCCTTTCAATGCCGTTTGAGGAAGGAAGTCTCCCGGTTAAATATCTTGGAGTGCCTTTGATCTCTACAAGATTACTATTTCGGGATTGTAAAGGCCTGATAGAAAAGATGCGGAATCGCATAAATGATTGGAAGAATAAATTCCTCTCTTTTGCGGGGCGGCTACAACTGATCATTTCAGTGCTATCTAATTTACATATCTATTGGGCTTCAGTTTTTACTCTCCCAACACGTATTACCCATGAGCTCGAGCAACTTATGCGAGGGTTTCTATGGTGTCAAGGCGAAATGAAGAAGGGTAAAGCAAAAGTCTCTTGGGAGGTAGTGTGCAAACCAAAATCTGAAGGGGGTCTGGGTATCCGTCGTATCAAAGACTTTAATGCTGCCCTAATGACATACCATATCTGGAGTATAGTGACTAACAAGGATTCGTTATGGGTCCAATGGATTCATTCTTATAAGTTGCGGGGTAGAAGTTTTTGGGACATTCCCATCATGGGTTCTATGAGCTGGTCTTGGAGGAAGTTGCTCCAATTAAGAAACAAAGTTAGACCTTTTATATGGCATACGATACGTGATGGGAATTCTACTTCCATTTGGTTTGACAAATGGAGCATGGCTAGTCCAATCTTTCAATTCCTCACTCACAGAGATATCACTAGAGCTGGGTTTTCCCCCCTTGATATGGTGTCGGACGTGATTAATGAAAATAATTGGACTTGGCCAATTGATTGGTATGCTAAGTTTCCGGAAATTACTAGTATCCCGGTACCTCAACTTATTCCAGATCATAAGGACGGTGTAGGCTGGTTAGACCTCAATGGGTCTTCTCAGGCTTTCTCGGTCTACCTAGCCTGGAATTCTATCCGATCAAGGGAGGTTGAGGTCCCTTGGAAAGATGTAGTTTGGTTCCCCCATTGTATCCCTAGACATGCCTTTCATATGTGGCTAGTTATGAACAACCGCTTAAAAACTCAAGATATGTTGCAACAATGGGATATCCACCATGATACGGATATTGCCTCTTTACGGTGCCCTCTATGTGGTCTTGAGCAAGATTCCCACCCTCACCTATTTTTTGAATGCACATACTCTTTGCAGGTTTGGGTTAAAATCAGATTGCTTGGGGGGATGGACATGATTGCTCCAAGATTGGCTGATATTATTGAGTACCTTACCCCTTTGTCTAGAGGAAGATCAGCAAAAAGTGTTATCTCTCGTATAATGGTTGGAGCTACTACATATTATATCTGGTTAGAGAGAAATGCAAGACTGTTCAGGAAGAAGTCCAAGACGCATATGCAACTATGTGATGAGATTATTGCCACCGTTCGGTTAAAACTGATGACTTTAAAGTTCAAGAAGAAGACGGTTGTCATTCAACGGCTGTTAACTAGCTGGAAGATCCCAGAATCGGTTACATAGTCTAGTGTTTTGTTTTAGTTGCTTGCTTGTGGTTAGTTGTTTGGTTTCTCGTGGTTGTGTAGTTTGTTTATGGCATGTCATAAACTATGTCTTGGTTTGTCAAGCTTCTGCTTGAGGTCAATGTGACCGCCTGTCACATTCCTATGTACTTATTTTGTGATTAATATACTTAGCCAGGGTAATCCCCTTTACCCAAAAAAAAAACACATACCCATGACCGTTGAACCATTATAACCACTAGATGTCCATAACTCATACCGATGGCCCTTGAATCATTATAACTACTAGCCATGAGTCTATAGATATCCATTTTACAAGTAATATGTGTCCATAACCCATAACCATGGCTCTTTAAGCACTAGATGTCAATAACTGATACCGAGATCCCTTGAACCATTATAACTACTAGCCATGACCAATAGCCTATAGATATCCATTTTACAAGTAATAGGTGTCCATAACCCATAACCATGGCTCTTGAACCATTATAACCACTAGATGTCTATAATAACTCATACCAATGGCCCTTGAACCATTATAACTACTAGCCATGACAAATAGCCTATAGATATCCATTTTACAAGTAATAGGTGTCCATAACACATACCCATTACCCTTGAACCATTATAACCACTAGATGTCCATAACTCATACCGATGGCCCTTGAACCATTATAACTACTAGCCATGACCAACAGCCTATAGATATCCATTTTACAAGTAATAGGTGTCCATAACACATACCCATTACCCATGAAACATTATAACCACTAGATGTCCATAACTCATACCGATCTCCCTTGAACCATTATAACTACTAGCCATGACCAATAACATATAGATATCCATTTTAAAAGTAATAGGTGTCCATAACCCATAACCATGGCTATTGAACCATTATAACCAGTAGATGTCCATAACTCATACATCGGGCCCTTGAACCATTATAACAACTAGCCATGACCAACAGCCGATAGATATACATTTTACAAGTAACATGGGTCCATAACACATACCCATGACCCTTGAACCATTATAACCACTAGATGTCCTTAACTCATACCGATGGCCCTTGAACCATTATCACTACTAGCCGTGACGAATAGCCTATAGATAATCATTTTAAAAGTAATATGTGTCAATAACCCATAGCCATGGCTCTTGAAGCACTAGATGTCCATAACTCATTCCGATGGCCCTTGAACCATTATAACTACTAGCCATGACCAATAGCCTATAGATATCCATTTTACAAGTAATAGGTGTCCATAACCATAACCATGATGGCTCTTGGACCATTTTAACCACTAGATGTCCATAATAACTCATACCGATGGCCCTTGAACCATTATAACTACTAGCCATGACAAATAGCCTATAGATATCCATTTTACAAGTAATAGGTGTCCATAACACATACCCATTACCATTGAACCATTATTACCACTAGATGTCCATAACCCATACCATTGGCCCTTGTACCATTATAACTACTAGCCATGACCAATAGCCGATAGATATCCATTTCAAAAGTAATGGGTGTCCATAAACATAACCATGGCTCTTGAACCATTATAAGCACTAGATTTCCATAATAACTCATAACGATGGCCCTTGAATCATGATAACTACTAGCCATGACCAATAGGCGATAGATAACCATTTTACAAGTAATAGGTGTCCATAACCATAACCATGGCTCTTGAACCATCATAACCACTAGATGTCCATAATAACTCATACCGATGGCCCTTGAACCATTATAACTACTAGCCATGACCAATAGCCTACAGATATCCATTTTACAAGTAATAGGTGTCCATAACACATATTCATGACCCTTGAACCAATATACCCAATAGATGTCCATAACTCACACCGATGGCCCTCGAACCATTATAACTACTAGCCATGACCAATAGTCTGTAGATACCCATTTTACAAGTAATATGTGTCCATAACCCATAACCATGGCTCTTGAAGCACTAGATGTCCATAACTGATACCGATGGCCCTTGAACCATTATAACTACTAGCCATGACCAATAGCCTATAGATATCAATTTAACAAGTAATAGGTGTCCATAACCCATAACCGTGGCTATTGAACCATTATAACCACTAGATGTCCATAACTCATACCGATGGCCCTTGAACCATTATAACAACTAGCCATGACCAACAACCTATAGATATCCATTTTACAACTAATAGGTTTCCATAACACATACCCATGACCGTTGAACCATTATAACCACTAGATGTCCATAACTCATACCGATGGCCCTTGAACCATTATAACTACTAGCCATGAGTCTATAGATATCCATTTTACAAGTAATATGTGTCCATAACCCATAACCATGGCTCTTTAAGCACTAGATGTCAATAACTGATACCGAGATCCCTTGAACCATTATAACTACTAGCCATGACCAGTAGCCTATAGATATACATTTTACAAGTAATAGGTGTCCATAACCCATAACCATGGCTCTTGAACCATTATAACCACTAGATGTCCATAATAACTCATACCAATGGCCCTTGAACCATTATAACTACTATCCATGACAAATAGCCTATAGATATCCATTTTACAAGTAATAGGTGTCCATAACACATACCCATTACCCTTGAACCATTATAACCACTAGATGTCCATAACTCATACCGATGGCCCTTGAACCATTATAACTACTAGCCATGACCAACAGCCTATAGATATCCATTTTACAAGTAATAGGTGTCCATAACACATACCCATTACCCATGAAACATTATAACCACTAGATGTCCATAACTCATACCGATCTCCCTTGAACCATTATAACTACTAGCCATGACCAATAACATATAGATATCCATTTTAAAAGTAATAGGTGTCCATAACCCATAACCATGGCTCTTGAACCATTATAACCAGTAGATGTCCATAACTCATACATCGGGCCCTTGAACCATTATAACAACTAGCCATGACCAACAGCCGATAGATATACATTTTACAAGTAACATGTGTCCGTAACACATACCCATGACCCTTGAACCATTATAACCACTAGATGTCCTTAACTCATACCGATGGCCCTTGAACCATTATCACTACTAGCCGTGACGAATAGCCTATAGATAATCATTTTAAAAGTAATATGTGTCAATAACCCATAGCCATGGCTCTTGAAGCACTAGATGTCCATAACTCATTCCGTTGGCCCTTGAACCATTATAACTACTAGCCATGACCAATAGCCTATAGATATCCATTTTACAAGTAATAGGTGTCCATAACCATAACCATGGCTCTTGGACCATTTTAACCACTAGATGTCCATAATAACTCATACCGATGGCCCTTGAACCATTATAACTAGTAGCCATGACAAATAGCCTATAGATATCCATTTTACAAGTAATAGGTGTCCATAACACATACCCATTACCCTTGAACCATTATAACCACTAGATGTCCATAACCCATACCATTGGCCCTTGTACCATTATAACTACTCGCCATGACCAATAGCCGATAGATATCCATTTCAAAAGTAATGGGTGTCCATAAACATAACCATGGCTCTTGAACCATTATAAGCACTAGATTTCCATAATAACTCATAACGATGGCCCTTGAATCATGATAACTACTAGCCATTGATATGAATATGGCATATTTGGACTCTAAGAGTGATGATTTGGTTCTAGTCACGTGGAAAGAGGATGTGACATGTCATTTGGCAAAGTTTGTTTGCATGGTGACTTGGAAGCTGAATTGAAGATGCATGGAGCATTATTATTACAAAAAAACGTTTTATTGCTTTGAATAAGCCATTTTATGGCATTTACTTTTCGTTTTATGGTGGTTTATTGCTAGTCTTTTGGGTTTTGTAACCTTCATTTCGTTTTTAGGCTATATATAGCCATTTCTTGCTTGTAATCAGAATCATTCACGAATTTTAATCAAAGAAACCTTGTGTTCTTGAGTTGTTGCTGCACTCACAATCATCTTTTGAAGGATGCTTTCCTGATCTTGATAGAACTCAAGTTAATAGGTCTTAACTTGTTTTCATCGATATTCAATCTATAGGTCTAGATTGTCTATCAAACCTATCCCTTTATTTCATTGTTGCTTGTTCCAAATCTGTTATATTTCATCACTCACACGAAATTACTAAAAAGAATCCCAAAATTCTGTATTTGTTGTCCAAATTAGGACATTGAGTTTTAATCTTTTATTTCCGCTGCAATCAGAAATACGAGTGCCTCATATTCGTATCATTAGTGGTATCAGAGCCAACCATGAATTTTGATGATCCAGATTTCCTTCATAATCTTCGTGAGGCCCTAAGAGGCATGGAAGATGGAGGACGTTACCAGCCAAGACGTGGACAGCCACGAGTTGTCGACGAATGCAAGGTTAATGAACTTCCTGAATTCGTTGGTGGAACTGATCCAGAACGTTATTTGGATTGGGAGAGGAAGATTGAAAGAATGTTCGAGTTCAAAGAATTAAATGATGAAAAGTGTTGCAAATATGCAATTCTGAAGTTAAGTGGAGGTGCTTCATTGTGGTTTGAAGGGCTTAAAACCAAGAGAACCCGTGAAGGCAAGGAGAAGATTTCTTCTTGGGAATCTTTAAAAAGAAAACTACGAAAGAGGTATGTGCCAACTAATCATAAAATCGCCACTTATAGGAAGATTGCTGATTTGAAGCAAGGGAAGATGGGTGTTGGAGAATATATTGATGAATTCGAGAAGTTAGCACTAATGGGTGATATTGAAGAAATAGAAGAACAAAAGATGGCTCGTTTTCTGCGGGGCCTGAATTACAATATTGCTCACACGGTGGAACTCTATCCATATACTGATTTTGGAACACTTTGTAATTTGTGTCTAAAATTGGAGACTCAAGGGAAGACAAGATATGGAGCGAATTCAAGCTTGGAAGCTGCCAAAACCAAGCCATTTTCAAAAATTGAAACTACCACAAAAACAGCCCCTACCTCTAGTCCTATTGGTGCTAGTAGCTCCACACCAGCCCCAACAATAAGTGTTGCAAACAAGGAGACCAGTTTGTCCAAAGTTCGTTGTTTCAAATGTCAAGGATTTGGGCATTACCAAAACACATGTCCAAATAGGAGAGTTGTGACATTAAGGGAGGCTGTTGAAATACGTGATGAATTATTGGAAGAAGAAGAGACAATGGGTGGTGCTTTCAACGCTCAACCAGAATCTGAAGAAGAAGAGGAAGAGAAGTATGAGGCACCGGCGTATGACACGACTTTGGTACTTAGAACTCTCCAAACTCATGTTATACAATCTGATGTTGATCAAAGAGACCAATTGTTTCACACCAAATGTTTGGTTAGAGACAAATTGTGTAGTTTAATAATTGATGGTGGGAGTTGTACCAATGTGGCTTCTAGTGAGATGGTGACTAAGTTGGGTCTGATTACTACAGCCCATCCTAGACCATATGCACTTCATTGGTTGGATGATGGAAACAAGGTGAAGGTGACAAAACAGGTTAGAGTTGGTTTAGCCATGGGATCTTATGAAGATGATGTTTTGTGTGATGTAATTCCCATGGATGCTTGTCACATTTTGTTGGGACGTCCTTGGCAATTTGATAAGGATGTGATGCATAGAGGAAGGAGTAATGAATATGAGTTAAGGCACAATGGTAAAAAGATTGTGTTAAAGCCCATGTCTTCAACCGCCGTGAGATCAATGGGTAACAAACAGGTCAAGAAGCCAAATCTCACTATGTTGGATAGTGAAAGGGAGGTGGAGAAAGTTCTTGACCAAGGAGATGTGGTTTACATGCTTGTGGCAAAAGAAGATCCAAAGGTTGGGGAGATTGAGCAAGAAGAAGGTCCAGTTGCTGATTTGCTCAAGGAGTACCAAGATGTGTTCCCAACTGAACTACCGCCAGGTTTGCCTCCAATCCGTGGTATTGAACATCAAATCGACCTTATTCCAGGTTCATCTTTGCCAAATAAGGCCGCATATCGTTGCAATCCGGAAGAAACAAAGGAATTGCAAAAACAGATTGATGAACTCATGAAAATGGGCTACGTTCGTGAAAGTTTGAGTCCATGTGCTGTTCCTGTTTTGTTGGTACCAAAGAAGGATGGTTCTTGGAGGATGAGTGTGGTTAGTAGAGCCGTGAATAATATAACCATCAAGTACAGGTTTTCCATTCCTAGACTTGATGATATGTTGGATGAATTGCATGGATCTGTTGTGTTCTCAAAAATTGATTTGAGGAGTGGTTACCATCAAATCAGAATGCGTGAAGGTGATGAATGGAAAACAGCTTTCAAGACTAAGCATGGCTTGTATGAATGGATGGTGATGCCATTTGGTCTAACTAATGCACCTAGCACTTTCATGAGGTTGATGAATGAAGTGTTAAAATCGTTTTTGGGCAGATTTGTGGTTGTATACCTTGATGACATCTTGGTGTATAGCAGAAGCATGGAGGATCATTTGGTGCATTTGAAACAAGTGTTTGAGACCCTTAGAGCACAACAACTCTATGGGAAGCAAGAGAAGTGCTCATTTATGGTGGATAAGGTGGTATTTTTGGGCTATGTTGTGTCTAAAGATGGTGTGCTCGTTGATCAATCAAAGATAGAAGCAATCAAGTCGTGGCCTATACCTACCAACATTTCTGAAGTTAGATCATTCCATGGTCTTGCTTCATTCTATAGGAGGTTCATACGTGATTTCAGTTCCATTACAAGTCCAATAACGAGCTGTTTGAAGAAAGGAGGTTTTGTATGGGGGAATGATGCCCAAAAGGCATTTGAGAAGATTAAAGAGCTGTTGTGTAATGCTCCTGTTTTGGCTCTTCCAGATTTCTCTCAACCTTTTGAGGTTGAGTGTGATGCAAGTGGAGTTGGTATTGGTGCTGTTCTGATTCAAGCTAAACGTCCTATTGCTTATTTTTCTGAAAAGTTGGGTGGCGCAAGGCTGAATTATTGCACCTATGATAAGGAGTTTTATGCTATTGTTCGTGCATTGGATCATTGGAGTCATTATTTGCGTGCAAATCATTTCATTGTGCATTCAGATCATGAATCCTTGAAATACATTAATGGGCAGCAGAAGTTGAGCACAAGACATGCCAAATGGGTGGAGTTTTTACAACCTTTTCACTTTCATCAAAGTATAAGGATGGTAAAAGCAATGTGGTGGCTGATGCACTTTCAAGGCGTTATACTTTGTTGGCAACTTTGGATGTTCGTTTGCTGGGATTTGAGACCTTGAAGAGTTATTATGAATCTGATGTGGATTTTGGAGATGTGTTTTTCAAATGTGCAGGTGGCCCCAATGGTGAGTTCATGGTGCAAGATGGCTTTCTCTTCAAAGGCAATCGCCTTTGCGTTCCAAAACATGCAATCCGGGAGTTACTAGTTCGTGAGGCTCATGGTGGAGGATTGGCTGGCCATTTTGGAATTGCAAAGACTTTGGAGGTGTTGAAGGAACATTTCTTTTGGCCTAAAATGTTGGGTGATGTGACCAACATTGTGAGCAAGTGTGTGACATGTCATATTGCTAAAAGTTCTTTCAAGCCTGGTTTGTATGCTCCTTTACCAGTTCCCGTTCGTCCATGGGAAGATGTGTCTATGGATTTCATAGTTGCTTTACCTCGTACTCAAAGGGGTAAGGATGCTATCATGGTGGTGGTGGACAGATTCTCAAAGATGGCTCACTTTGTTGCATGCCACAAGACGGATGATGCTAGTAATGTTGCTGATTTGTACTACAAGGAGATTGTTCGTTTGCATGGCATTCCAAAAACAATTGTTTCTGATCGGGATTCCAAATTTTTGAGCTATTTTTGGAACACTTTGTGGAAGAAAGTTGGTACTAAGTTACTGTTTAGTACATCCCATCATCCACAAACAGATGGGCAAACAGAAGTCACTAATAGAACCTTGGGTACATTGTTGAGGGAGGGGCTTGGTCAGCAAGACACAAAAGGATTGGGATGTTAAACTTGCACATGCGGAATTTGCTTATAATCGTTCTCCTACTCATGCTACTGGTCATTCTCCATTTGAAGTTGTTTATGGGGTGAATCCTTACATGCCTTTAGATTTGATTCCATTGCCAAAGGAGGAGTTGGTTCATAAAGATGCTGAAGCTAAGTTGAAGTCCATGATGAAGTTGCACAATCAAGTTCGTGACAGAATTGAATCCGTTAATGCAGCTTACAAGCAAAAGTTCAACAAGAATAGGAAGCCAAGAGTGTTTAATGAAGGTGATTTGGTTTGGTTGCACATGAGGAAAGAACGTTTTCCAAGTAAGAGGAAGAACAAGTTGATGCCAAGAGCGGAAGGTCCTTACAAGATCATTGCACGTGTGAACGATAATGCATACAAGGTGGAGTTACCGGGAGATTATGGGGTTCATGCTACCTTTAACGTGGGAGACCTTTCACCCTACTTTGATGATGATGGCTTAGCAGAATTGAGGTCAATTCCTTTTCAAGTGGGAGGGAATGATATGAATATGGCATATTTGGACTCTAAGAGTGATGATTTGGTTCTAGTCACGTGGAAAGAGGATGTGGCATGTCATTTGGCAAAGTTTGTTTGCATGGTGACTTGGAAGCTGAATTGAAGATGCATGGAGCATTATTATTACAAAAAAACGTTTTATTGCTTTGAATAAGCCATTTTATGGCATTTACTTTTTGTTTTATGGTGGTTTATTGCTAGTCTTTTGGGTTTTGTAACCTTCATTTCGTGTTTAGGCTATATATAGCCATTTCTTGCTTGTAATCAGAATCATTCACGAATTTTAATCAAAGAAACCTTGTGTTCTTGAGTTGTTGCTGCACTCACAATCATCTTTTGAAGGATGCTTTCCTGATCTTGATAGAACTCAAGTTAATAGGTCTTAACTTGTTTTCATCGATATTCAATCTATAGGTCTAGATTGTCTATCAAACCTATCCCTTTATTTCATTGTTGCTTGTTCCAAATCTGTTATATTTCATCACTCACACGAAATTACTAAAAAGAATCCCAAAATTCTGTATTTGTTGTCCAAATTAGGACATTGAGTTTTAATCTTTTATTTCCGCTGCAATCAGAAATACGAGTGCCTCATATTCGTATCAGCCATGACCAACAACCTATAGATAACCATTTTACAAGTAATAGGTTTCCATAACACATACCCATGACCGTTGAACCAGTATAACCACTAGATGTCCATAACTCATACCGATGGCCCTTGAACCATTATAACTACTAGCCATGAGTCTATAGATATCCATTTTACAAGTAATATGTGTCCATAACCCATAACCATGGCTCTTTAAGCACTAGATGTCAATAACTGATACCGAGATCCCTTGAACCATTATAACTACTAGCCATGACCAATAGCCTATAGATATCCATTTTACAAGTAATAGTTGTCCATAACCCATAACCATGGCTCTTGAACCATTATAACCACTAGATGTCCATAATTTATATCGATGGCCCTTGAACTATTATAACTACTAGCCATAACCAATAGCCTATAGATATCCATTTTACAAGTAATAGGTGTCCATAACACATACCCATTACCCTTGAACCATTATAACCACTAGATGTCCATAACCCATACCATTGGCCCTTGTACCATTATAACTACTAGCCATGACCAGTAGCCGATAGATATCCATTTCAAGAGTAATGGGTGTCCATAACCCATAACCATGGCTCTTGAAGCACTAGATGTCCATAACTGATACCGATGGCCCTTGAACCATTATAACTACTAGCCATGACCAATAGCCGATAGATATCCATTTTACAAGTAATAGGTGTCCATAAACATAACCATAGCTCTTGAACCATTATAACCACTAGATGTCCATAATAACTCATACCGATGGACCTTGAACCATTATAACTACTAGCCATGACCAATCGTCTATAGATATCCATTTTACTAGTAATATGTGTCCATAACCCATAACCATGGCTCTTGAAGCACTAGATGTCCATAACTGATACCGATCGCCCTTGAACCATTATAGCTACTAGCCATGACCAATAGCCGATAGATATCCATTTTACAAGTAATAGGTGTCCATAACCACAACCATGGCTCTTGAACCATTATAACTACTAGATGTCCATAATAACTCATACCGATGGCCCTTGAACCATTATAACTACTAGCCATGACCAATTGTCTATAGATATCCATTTTACAAGTAATATGTGTCCATAACCCATAACCATGGCTCTTGAAGCACTAGATGTCCATAACTGATACCGATGGCCCTTGAACCATTATAACCACTAGATGTCCATAACTCATCTCTATGGCCCTTGAACCATTATAAGTACTAGCCATGACCAATAGCCGATAGATATCCATTTTACAAGTAATAGTGTCCATAACCATAACCATGGCTCTTGAACCATTATAACCACTAGATGTCCATAATATCTCATACCGATGGCCCTTGAACCATTATAATCCGGCGAAAGCCTTCCCCATACTATGCATATGATAAGTCATGACAAACGGGCATAGTCCTTGTGAAGTGAAGTGAGAATTAACCCAATTCCAAGGATATGAGGCATAGGGTAGCCAAGTTTCTCCATCTGGTCTAGGTAACTCTTCATCTTCAAAAGATAAGAGCTAACAGACTGTCCCTCCTCTTGCTTACAAGCATGGAAGGCTTTGACCGTGTCAAAGAGTTCCTGATCAGCTTGCTTTTGATACGTGGTTTTTAGTTCACGCATCATATCAAATGCAGTGAGGTCCTCGTGATTCTTTTGAATCTCGGGGGTCATGCTCAATAGCATAAGGGCAGCGACTTCTTGCTGTTCGTTAAACCTTTTAGTATAGGCCGCACGAACAGGAGCGGTGGCATTAGCAGTGGGGGCAGGGGGCAACGCCTCTTCCAAATGGTGGTATTTGTGCTCGGCCCTAAGGACAATCCTTAGCTTACGAGCCCAATCAACAAAATTCGATCCATCAAGTTTCTCCTTATCGAGAACGGAGCGAATGGTGTTGTTTGATAGGGTTTGATTGTTTTTAGTCATCTACAAACTGACAAAGTTCATTAATTAGTATTTTCAATAATTAATTTCTTTTAATAAATTAACTACCCAATTAATTTTAATTAAAAGCTAAGATCCCATTGCGCTTCTATCATCGCATCAGTTGATCTGTTAGAGATGATAGATCCAATAGGTAGGTGCTGATCCACAATTGCATTACAAGTGCAACTCTTAGAGGTATGGGACTTCATGGCACCTAGTGAACAAGCATCTAGGGTCAAGTGGCATGTTTGTCGCATCTTCGCCTCGAGTCAAGGTCTCACCGTTAACTCGATTAAGTCATCCAATGTGAAATCATGTCAGAATAGATCTAGGTCTCATGCGTAGAGAATAATGACCTCGGATCTAAATTCAAACCACGTCTCACGTGAATTCAAAAATAAAAGCAAGTGATTTGCAACCGATTGGACGGCGTGACTTAAATTTTAGGTATGGAAATAATTTTTTGATAAAATTTTATTAAGATATGAATGAATCATGTACTTCATTCATACCACTTCATAAGTCGGTTTAATAAGCGGTAAAAATGATTAGCGATTATTAAATTATAAGTTTCAAATCATATTTAAACTTTTGTATTAATCTCAAAAACAAGTTTAGATTAATTTCATAATCATTGATGATTGAACTGTAATCATCAATGATTAACTAGTAATCAGTGATGAGTAAACAGTAATCATAAGTGATTAAGCAATAATCATCAATGATTAACAAGTAATCATTGACGATTAAAATTTTGGATGTTTTAATGTTTGTGTTTCAAAAATCATATTTTTAGTTGTTTATTGTTTGTATCATATAGAAATTATTTCACAACCACAAACATATAATAAAACATGCAACACATTTTGTGCAAACCTCGACCGATGAAATCCTATGTTCGGTCACGTGAATCATAACGACGGACCGAAGGGTCAAACTAGGGGACGGGCCAACATTAACCCAATGGGCTCCCACTTGCTCCAAGACATTCTTGAGCAAGTAGAGACCAAAACTTGTGAAAGAATGCAATCTGCCAGAAAATTACAGCAGACTTTGAAGCTCGAAAAGTCACTGAAGGAGTCTTCGATAGTCTTCCCGGCCGTCTGGAAAGTTGTAGCACACGACTTTGCAAGCATTTTAGGCTTTTGAATCGCCCAAAACGGAGTCCGTATGCCTTTGGAAAGCCTGTTTTAGTACAGCCCTCGTGTTGATGATGGAAATTTGTTGTTTTCTTCATTTGTCTTCAATTTTGGTCAACAATTTACAATAGAAAAAATAAAGAAAGACAATCTATTCTATTACTTTTACATTACAAATTGCCCCAAAAAAAAAAATTTGGCCCCAAAAATAAAAGAAAAAATTAAAAGATTACAACCAAATTTAGCCAAAAACACGGCTTTCCCAAAACAACCAAACATTCAACCACAATCAATCACAAGGTCTAGGTTTTCATCGGTTTGCACAAACAAGCAACAATTGACAAGGATTTGGCTTGGGATATGGCAAAAATACATGTTTTGCCATATTAAAAATCAAAATTAAACAAGTAATTTCAAGCCAAATAATCAAAAAATACAATAACAAGATTAATTTTTTGATGTGTTTTTGTAAAATAAGTGGCAATTAGGGTTACAAAAAATCATATTTTTAACCCGTATAAAAATTGCGAAAAAATAAAGAACCCTAGGGTTCTTATATTTGTCGTTCGGAATTAGGGTACCAAAAAGGATTGATTTTTGCCACTTTTCACAAAAAACTAGCTAATTATATGATTAATATAATGACTCGTGATACCACTAATGGTGATTTTCGGTTATTACAAGTAACAAAACGCAGTGGAAAATAGTTTAATCACCAATGAACGGATCTTGATATCAATCATACAATTAAACTAATAAAATACAAGAGTTAAGATGAATAATCATACGTTTGAAGCCTTTGTATATGTTGATTCGGTTGGAGATGATGATCGACCGAAATCAAGAACACCAACGGGGAGTTCCTCCAAAGCTAGTCCACACAACACCTATGCAAGAACACCAAGGGATGCTAGTCCAATCTTCAAGCAAAGAGAACAAAAGTCTAGACAGATGTTTAGGAGGGGGCGGCCGTATAGGGTTCCAAGGGGTGAGATTTATCTTGCCCTTGATTCCCTTTTATTGACTTCCCTTAATCAATTATGATTATTAACACTCTAGTCCCTATCTTTTGTTCCTTCTAGTTTACTCACAATAAAGTTCTAATATTAACAATTAATATTAAACTTTAATATATACAAGCATGTAGCTTATATTAATATGTAATGTAATTACCATAATTACACTACATATCTTATGGTGTTAGGTGTTTTAGTGTGTGAACCTTTAGGCACACAAACAACTACCATATAACTATATGTTATACGCGTGAAGCATATTCCAACAGCTCCCACTTGCGCACGTGATAACATTAAGTAGTTATACAAGCAAAGGTTAGAGTCTAGCAACCCGCCAATGCCCCTAGAAGTACATGAGGAGTTTCATAAAATCTTTGCTCAAAGTTTTTCAATCAGTTATCCTTTTGTTGCTGATACTTTGTTGAACTTTAGACAAGGATTAATGTCAATCTACAATTTCAACGATTCTGCTTCTCGATCTATACTTTGAAGTAGATTACCAAAACCAATCAGGATTCATCGTGATTACCTTTTGGGTGTGGCCACACATACATCTATTCAAATCATCGAGGGGCCCAGTAGTATCTAATCCACTTACGTTGAGGAACAAATTCTTTATTGGCTGCACGTGTATGTCATATGCTTAATGACAAGCCCGATAATGGTTGTTATAGCAGCCTTATTCAGTTCAGCGTTTAACCACATCAAAGTTTGCCCCTCTACATACACAAACCAACTTGCATCTCAAGTCAGAGGATAAGCGACAAAGCCTTTGTGAGATTCACTTGTGACATAAATCCAGGAAGTGATTTCTCATAGGTTAGGTCAGTCCAATTGTGCATCTTATGAACAACATGTGAGTTTGATTTCATTATCCTTAGTCATACTAAGATAATGTCCTCAATGCCCTCAGATTTGTCTTAATAATATTCCCATATTATTAATATGACAATGGACAATTTAGAATATAAAACGCAGTAAATATTCATGGATCTAAACATGCAAATATAGAACACAGTAGATATTCATATAAAAACGATCATATCAAATATATCAATTTATCCCAGTAAAAACTGCTCAATGTTCCATTATCCAAATACTAAAACAGATTACATGAAACTACTAGCTGGTCGAAGCCCAATGTTTCTGGCATGCTCAATATGCTTGGTGCATGACATTGGCTTCGTGAATGGGTCAGCTAAGTTGTCATCTGTATGAACTTTGAGCAATCGTACATCTCCCATTAGGATCGCATCTCTAATGTAGTGAAGCTTCCTCCGATAATGTCTGGTGGCTTTCTGAACACCAGGTTCGTTGGCAATGATGATAGCACCTGTGTTATCACAGTACATATCCATAGGTTTTTCATTACTGGGGACCACTCCAATCCCAGAAATGAATTTCCTCATCCAAACAACTTCCATTGCAGCTTCAGTAGTTGCAATGTATTCAGCTTCTGTAGAAGGCATAGCGATAGTGCTCTGTTTAGCACTTTTCCAATCAACAGCGCCTCCGTTCAAAACGAAAACATACCCCGTTGGAGATTTGGAATCATCTCTATCAGTCTCAAAACTAGCGTCAGAATAACAAGTAACGCTTAGCTCATTTTGAGTTTCACCACCATATACAAGAAACATATCTTTAGTATTCCTAAGATACTTCAATATATTCTTAACAGCAGTCCAGTGACTCTCACCTGGATTCTGTTGACATCGGCTTGTAAGGTTCTGAGAGAACGCTACATCAGGTCTTGTGCACCGTACAGCATACATGATTGACCCTACTGCCGAGGCATAGGGGACATCACGCATACGTTTCATCTCATCAGGTGAGGACGGTCCTTGAGTCTTACTCAAGTGTACATTGTGTTGCATAGGAAGGTTTCCACGTTTGGAAGCATCCATTCTAAACCGTTTTAGAATCTTATCAATGTACGCACTTTGACTTAGTCCGATTAACCGCTTTGATCTATCTCGGTAGATCTTTATACCAAGTATATATGCCGCTTCCCCTAGATCCTTCATAGCGAAGCACTTCCCAAGCCAGGATTTTACATCTTGTAGCATTGGAATGTTATTTCCTATGAGTAGTATGCCATCGACATATAGGATTAGAAAGACGACAATGCTCCCACTAGCTCTTACATATACACATGGCTCGTCGAGATTCTGAGTGAAACCAAACGTTTTGATTTCCTCGTCGAATCTTTTGTTCCAACTTCTGGATACTTGCTTTAGTCCATAAATGGACCTTTGAAGCTTACATACTTTCTTAGGGTGCTTTGTACTTACAAATCCCTCAGGTTGTACCATATAGACATCTTCGTCGAGGTGTCCATTTAAGAAAGCAGTTTTAACATCCATTTGCCAAATCTCATAGTCATAGTACGCTGCTATGGCTATGATGATCCTAATAGCTCTAACGTCGGCAACATGCGAGAAGGTTTCATCGTAGTCAATCCCGTAGGTTTGAGTGTAACCTTTTGCCACCAATCGAGCTTTATAGGTGTGTACATTGCCATCCATGTCGGTCTTCTTCTTGAAGAGCCACTTGCTGCCAACAGTCTTACTGTTAGGAGGCAGATCAACCAAAGTCCATACTTGGTTATCTTTCAAGGATTGCATTTCCGCGTTCATAGCATCAAGCCATTTGTCAGATTCAGAATCTGCTAATGCAGCTCGATAGTTAGGGGGTTCATTATGATCCCCTAAACTCAGCTCCTCAGCATCGATTTGGAAACCATATCGTTCAGGTGCATGAGGTGTCCTTGCGGACCTTCGAACGGGGACTTCATCATTTTGAGGTGCAACAGGAACAGTTTCTTGTTCAGCCTCATCTTGATGTTCGCTAGTATCTACAATAGGTTGTGCATCTTAATCGCTTGGAATCTCGTCAAAGTCGATTGTACTCCCACTTGCTTCTTGTGAAATGAGATTGCTCTCAAGAAACTCAGCATAACGAGCAATAATTACTTTTTGCTCAGGTGGGTAGTAGAAATAGTAACCCATGATTTCCTCAGGGTATCCTATAAAGATGCACTTGACAGCTCTGGGTTCAAGTTTGTTCGGTGTGTCTCGTTTCACGAGAGCCTCACAACCCCAGACCTTCAAGTAAGACAAGTTAGGGACTTTCCCATGCCATATCTCATATGGTGTCTTTTCAACCTTCTTGGTGGGAACCATATTCAGTATGCGAGCAGCCGACTTGAGTGCATAACCCCAAAAGGATAGAGGCAGAGTGGTAGGACTCATCATCGATCAGACCATGTCAAGCAAGGTGCGATTTCTCCTCTCTGATACACCATTATGCTGTGGTGTATAAGGGGGAGTGAATTGTGAGACAATCCCACAATTCTTTAGATGGTCTTGAAACTCATGGCTCATGTACTCTCCTCCTCGATCAGAACGGAAATCTTTTATCTTCTTGCCGAGTTGATTTTCTACTTCATTTTGGAAAGCTTTGAACGTTTCAAAGGTTTCATGTTTATGTTTAATCAAGTAAACATAACCATAACGACTAAAATCGTCAGTTGTAATGAAGTAGGTAGCACCTTCCCTAGTTCTAGTTCTAAAATGGCCACATACATCGGTATGTATGAGTCCAAGTAGATCATTGGCCCTTTCGCCTACATGGGAGAAAGGCTTGCGCGCCATTTTACCAGTTATACAAGAAACACATTTATCAAATGATTCAGAATCATCTGATTTTATAAGCCCATCATTTTGTAATTTTAAAACGCGTTTCTTGTTAACATGGCGAAGACGACAATGCCATAGGTATGTAGAATACAAATTCTTCTTGGATTTCTTATTGCTACATGTGTAAATAGAACTACTGTTTGTGATACGATTATGCATGTCAATCTCAAAAATACCATCACAAGGAATAGCATTAAAATAGAATACATTATCCTTTGAAACTGAAATACCATAATCCGTAAAAGAGTGAATAAAACCATTATTCCACAAACATGAAAGCGATACTATACCCCTAGTAATACTAGGCGCATAGTGACAATTGTCTAGTACAATAATTAAACCACTAGGAAGGATTAAATCATAGCTTCCTATAGCTTCGACCGGTGCACGCATTCCATTTCCTACATACAAGTCCAAAGCTCCATGGTTTAGCTTTCTACTTCCCCTTAGATTCTGCATGGTATTACAAATGTGAGTACCACAACCAGTGTCATATACCCATGATTTCTTAGGGAAAGCATATAGTTCTATTGTGAAGATACCTGATGTGCCAACCTTGTTGGCTTTGTTCTTCATCAACTCTGCCAGGTAGGCAGGACAATTCCTCCTCCAATGGCCTGTTTCACCGCAGTGATGGCAAGCAAGATCCTTAGCAGGATGCTCCTTATTAGTAGGTGGGGGAACCTTTGGCTTGGGCTTGTAAACTTGCTTTCCCTTGCCTTGGCCCTTAGCAACTACTTGCGGTTTTGGTTTTTTGGATCTTTCCTTGCCTTATGGCAAGGACAGTAGGGGTAGGAGTTTTCTTGGGTAGCCCAGCTTCCGTTTGTTTCAGCATAGCATGTAATCCGGCGAAAGTCTTCCCCATACTATGCATATGATAAGTCATGACAAACGGGCATAGTCCTTGTGAAGTGAAGTGAGAATTAACCCAATTCCAAGTATATGAGGCATAGGGTAGCCAAGTTTCTCCATCTGGTCTAGGTAACTCTTCATCTTCAAAAGATAAGAGCTAACAGACTGTCCCTCCTCTTGCTTACAAGCATGGAAGGCTTTGACCGTGTCAAAGAGTTCCTGATCAGCTTGCTTTTGATACGTGGTTTTTAGTTCACGCATCATATCAAATGCAGTGAGGTCCTCGTGATTCTTTTGAATCTCGGGGGTCATGCTCACTAGCATAAGGGCAGCGACTTCTTCCTATTCGTTAAACCTTTTAGTATAGGCCGCACAAACAGGAGCGGTGGCATTAGCAGCGGGGGCAGGGGGCAACGCCTCTTCCAAATGGTGGGATTTGTGCTCGGCCCTAAGGACAATCCTTAGGTTACGAGCCCAATCAACAAAATTCGATCCATCAAGTTTCTCCTTATCGAGAACGGAGCGAATGGTGTTGTTTGATAGGGTTTGATTATTTGTAGTCATCTACAAAATTACAAAGTTCATTAATTAGTATTTTTAATAATTAATTTCTTTTAATAAATTAACTACCCAATTAATTTTAATTAAAAGCTAAGAACCCATTGCGCTTCTATCATCGCATCAGTTGATCTGCTAGAGATGATAGATCCAATAGGTAGGTGATGATCAACAATTGCATTACAAGTGCAACTCTTAGAGGTATGGGACTACATGGCACCTAGTGAACTAGCATCTAGGGTCAAGTGGCATGTTTGTCGCATCTTCGCCTCGAGTCAAGGTCTCACCGTTAACTCGATTAAGTCATCCAATGTGAAATCATGTCAAAATAGATCTACGTCTCACGCGTAGATAATAATGACCTCGTATCTAAATTCAAACCACGTCTCACGTGAATTCAAAAATAGAAGCAAGTGATTTGCAACCGATTGGACAGCGTGGCTTAAATTTTAGGTATGGAAATAATTTTGTGATAAAATTTTATTAAGATATGAATGAATCATGTACTTCATTCATACCACTTCATAAGTCGGTTTAATAAGCGGTAAAAATGATTAGCGATTATTAAATTATAAGTTTCAAATCATATTTAAACTTTTGTATTAATCTCAAAAACAAGTTTAGATTAATTTCATAATCATAGATGATTGAACTGTAATCATCGATGATTAACTAGTAATCAGTGATGAGTAAACAGTAATCATAAGTGATTAAGCAATAATCATCGATGATTAACAAGTAATCATTGACGATTAAAATTTTTGATGTTTTAATGTTTGTGTTTCAAAAATCATATTTTTAGTTGTTTATTGTTTGTATCATATAGAAATTATTTCACAACCACAAACATATAATAAAACATGCAACACATTTTGTGCAAACCTCGACCGATGAAATCCTAGGTTCGGTCACGTGAGTCATAACGACGGACCGAAGGGTCAAACTAGGGGACGGGCCAACCTTAACTCAATGGGCTCCCACTTGCTCCAAGACATTCTTGAGCAAGTAGAGACCAAAACTTGTGAAAGAATGCAATCTGCCAGAAAATTCCAGTAGACTTTGAAGCTCGACAAGTCACTGAAGGAGTCTTCGATAGTCTTCGCGGCCTTCTGGAAAGGGTTTAGCCCACGACTTTGCAAGCATTTTAGGCTTTTGAATCGCCCAAAACGGGGTCCGTATGCCTCTGGAAGACCTGTTTTCGTACAGCCCTCGTGTTGATGACGGAAATTTGTTGTTTTCTTCATTTGTCTTAAATTTTGGTCAACAATTTACAATAGAAAAAATAAAGAAAGACAATCTATTCTATTACTTTTACATTACAAATTGCCAAAAAAAAAAAATTTGGCACCAAAAATAAAAGAAAAAATTAAAAGATTACAACCAAATTTAGCCAAAAACACGGCTTTCCCAAAACAACCAAACATTCAACCACAATCAATCACAAGGTCTAGATTTTCATCGGTTTGCACAAATAAGCAACAATTGACAAGGCTTTGGCTTGTGATATGGCAAAAATACATGTTTTGCCATATTAAAAATCAAAATTAAACAAGTAATTCCAAGCCAAATAATCAAAAAATACAATAACAAGATTAATTTTTTGATGTGTTTTTGTAATAAGTGGCAATTAGGGTTACAAAAAATCATATTTTTAACCCATATGAAAATTGCGAAAAAATAAAGAACCCTAGGGTTCTTATATTTGTCGTTCGGAATTAGGGTACCAAAAAGGATTGATTTTTGCCACTTTTCACAAAAAACTAGCTAATTATATGATTAATATAATGACTCGTGATACCACTAATGGTGATTTTCGGTTATTACAAGTAACAAAACGCAACGGAAAATAGTTTAATCACCAATGAACGGATCTTGATATCAATCATACAATTAAACTAATAAAATACAAGAGTTAAGATGAATAATCATACCCTTGAAGCCTTTGTATATGTTGATTCAGTTGGAGATGATGATCAACCGAAATCAAGAACACCAACGGGGAGTTCCTCCAAAGCTAGTCCACACAACACCTATGCAAGAACACCAAGGGATGCTAGTCCAATCTTCAAGCAAAGAGAACAAAAGTCTAGAGACGTGTTTAGGAGGGGGCGGCCGTATAGGGTTCCAAGGGGTGAGATTTATCTTGCCCTTGATTCCCTTTTATTGACTTCCCATAATCAATTATGATTATTAACACTCTAGTCCCTATCTTTTGTTCCTTCTAGTTTGCTCATAATAAAGTTCTAATATTAACAATTAATATTAAACTTTAATATATACAAGCATGTAGCTTATATTAATATGTAATGTAATTACCCTAATTACACTACATATCTTATGGTGTTAGGTGATTTAGTGTGAGACCCTTTAGACTCACAAACAACTAGCCATATAACTATATGTTATACGCGTGAAGCATATTCCAACAGCTCCCACTTGTGCACGTGATAACATCAAGTAGTTATAAAAGTAAAGGTTAGAGTCTAGCAACCCGCCAATGCCCCTAGAAGTACATGAGGAGTTTCATAAAATCTTTGCTTAAAGTTTTTCAATCAGTTATCCTTTTGTTGCTAATACTTTGTTGAACTTTAGACAACGATTAATGTCAATCTACAATTTCAACGATTCTGTTTCTCGATCTATACATTGAAGTAGATTACCAAAACCAATCAGGATTCATCGTGATTACCTTTTGGGTGTGGCCACACATACATCTATTCAAATAATCGAGGGGCCCAGTAGTATCTAATCCACTTACGTGGAGGAACAAATTCTTTATTGACTGCACGTGTCTGTCATATGCTTAATGACAAGCCCGATAATGGTTGTTATAGCAGCCTGATTCAGGTCAGCGTTTAACCACATCAAAGTTTGCCCCTCTACATACACAAACCAACTTGCATCTCAAGTCAGAGGATAAGCGACAAAGCCTTTGTGAGATTCACTTGTGACATAAATCCAGGAAGTGATTTCTCATAGGTTGGGTCAGTCCAATTGTGCATCTTATGAACAACATGTGAGTTTGATTTCATTATCCTTAGTCACACTAAGATAATGTCCTCATACCATGGCTCTTGAAGCACTAGATGTCTATAACTGATACCGATGGCCCTTGAACCATTATAACTACTAGCCATGACCAATAGCCTATAGATATCCATTTTAAAAGTAATAGGTGTCCATAACCCATAACCATAGATCTTGAACCATTATAACCACTAGATGTCCATAACTCATACCGATGGCCCTTGAACCATTATAACTACTAGCCATGACCAATAGCCTATAGATATCCATTTTACAAGTAATAGGTGTCCATAACACATACCCATTACCCTTGAACCATTATAACCACTAGATGTCCATAACTCATCTCGATGGCCCTTGAACCATTATAACTACTGGCCATGACCAATAGCCGATAGATATCCATTTTACAAGTAATAGGTGTCCATAACCATAACCATGGCTCTTGAACCAATATAACCACTAGATGTCCATAATAACTCATACCAATGGCCCTTGAACCATTATAACTACTAGCCATGACCAAAAGCCTGTAGATATCCATTTTACAAGTGATAGGTGTCCATAACACTTACCCATGACCCTTGAACCATTATAACCACTAGATGTCCATAACTCATCTCGATGGCCATTGAACCATTATAACTACTGGCCATGACCAATAGCCGATAGATATCCATTTTACAAGTGATAGGTGTCGATAGCCATAACCATGGCTCTTGAACCATTAAAACCACTAGATGTCCATAATAACTCATACCGATGGCCCTTGATCAATTATAACTACTAGCCATGACCAATAGCCTATAGATATCCATATTACAAGTAATAGGTGTCCATAACACATACCCATGACCCTTGAACCAATATAACCAATAGATGTCCATAACTCATACCGATGGCCCTTGAACCATTATAACTACTAGCCATGACCAATAGTCTATAGATATCCATTTTACAAGTAATATGTGTCCGTAACCCATAACCATGGCTCTTGAAGCACTAGATGTCCATAACTGATAACGATGGCCCTTGAACCATTATAACTACTAGCCATGACCAATAGCCGATAGATATCCATTTTACAAGTAATAGGTGTCCATAACCATAACCATGGCTCTTGAACCATTATAACCAATAGATGTCCATAATAACTCATACCGATGGCCTTTGAACCATTATAACTACTAGCCATGACCAATAGTCTATATATATCCATTTTACAAGTAATATGTGTCCATAACCCATAACCATGGCTCTTGAAGCACTAGATGTCCATAACTGATACCGATGGCCCTTGAACCATTATAACTACTAGCCATGACCAATAGCTGATAGATATCCATTTTACAAGTAATAGGTGTTCATAACCATAATCATGGCTCTTGAACCATTATAACCACTAGATGTCCATAATAACTCATACCGATGGCCCTTGAACCATTATAACTACTAGCCATGACCAATAGTCTATAGATATCCATTTTACAAGTAATATGTGTCTATAACCCATAACCATGGCTCTTGAAGCACTAGATGTCCATAACTGATACCGATGGCCCTTGAACCATTATAACTACTAGCCATGACCAATAGCTGATAGATATCCATTTTACAAGTAATAGGTGTTCATAACCATAATCATGGCTCTTGAACCATTATAACCACTAGATGTCCATAATAACTCATACCGATGGCCCTTGAACCATTATAACTACTAGCCATGACCAATAGTCTATAGATATCCATTTTACAAGTAATATGTGTCTATAACCCATAACCATGGCTCTTGAAGCACTAGATGTCCATAACTGATACCGATGGCCCTTGAACCATTATAACTACTAGCCATGACCAATAGCTGATAGATATCCATTTTACAAGTAATAGGTGTCGATAACCATAACCATGGCTCTTGAACCATTGTAACCACTAGATGTCCATAATAACTCATACCGATGGCCCTTGAACCATTAAAACTACTAGCCATGATCAATTGTCTATAGATATCCATTTTACAAGTAATATGGGTCCATAACCCATAACCATGGCTCTTGAACCATTATAACCACCTGATGTCCATAATAACTCATACTGATGGCCCTTGAACCATTATAACTAATAGCCATGACCAAAAGCCTATAGATATCCATTTTACAAGTGATAGGTGTCCATAACACTTAGCCATGACCCTTGAACCATTATAACCACTAGATTTCCATAACTCATCTCGATGGCCCTTGAACCATTATAACTACTGGCCATGACCTATAGCCGATAGATATCCATTTTACAAGTAATAGGTGTCGATAACCATAACCATGGCTCTTGAACCATTATAACCACTAGATGTCCATAATAACTCATACCAATAGCCCTTGAACCATTATAACTACTAGCCAGGACCAATAGCCTATAGATATCCATATTACAAGTAATAAGTGTCCATAACACATACCCATAACCCTTGAACCAATATAACCAATAGATGTCCATAACTCATACCGATGGCCCTTGTACCATTATAACTACTAGCCATGACCAATAGTGTATAGATATCCATTTTACAAGTAATATGTGTCCATAACCCATAACCATGACTCTTGAAGCACGAGATGTCCATAACTGATACCGATGGCCCCTGAACCATTATAACTACTATCCATGACCAATAGCCTATAGATATCCATTTTACAAGTAATAGATGTCCATAACCCATAACCATGGCTTTTGAACCATTATAACCACTAGATGTCCATAACTCATACCGATGGCCCTTGAACCATTATAACTACTAGCCATGACCAATAGCCTATAGATATCCATTTTACAAGTAATAGGTGTCCATAACACATACCCATTACCCTTGAACCATTATAACCACTTGATGTCCATAACTCATCTCGATGGCCCTTGAACCATTATAACTACTGGCCATGACCAATAACCGATAGATATCCATTTTACAAGTAATAGGTGCCCATAACACATACCCATGACCCTTGAACCAATATAACCAATAGATGTCCATAACTCATACCGATGGCCCTTGAACCATTATAACTACTAGCCATGACCAATAGTCTATAGATATCCATTTTACAAGTAATATGTGTCCATAACCCATAACCATGGTTCTTGAAGCACTAGATGTCCATAACTGATACTGATGGCCCTTGAACCATTATAACTACTAGCCATGACCAATAGCCGATAGATATCCATTTTACAAGCAATAGGTGACCATAACCATAACCATGGCTTTTGAACTATTATAACCACTAAATGTCCATAATAACTCATACCGATGGCCCTTAAAACATTATAACTACTACCCATGACCAATTTGTTAGTGATCTACGGTTTAATCAAAGAAAAACGCAGCAGAAAATAATAATAAATCACTAATAACGGATCTACATATTGACAAGATAATAAAGCATAAAAGATAAAGAGTTTAGTATGAAAATCATACCCTCGAAGCCTTTGTAATCACTGTTGATTATGAATGTAGTACTCAAAGATCCAACGTAGAATCCCTCTAACGGTATCCACACTACACCATATCAAGAACACCAATTGGGATGCTAGTCCCTTGAGCAAGAATCAAAACCAAAAGGGGCGCACGTCTGAAACAAAACAAAGAGGCAAAAGCTTATGGTTTTGTGCGTGGGATTTCACGCCACCTCCCCAACCAACACACTTTTCCTATTCAATTCCCTTTTCATATGCGGCCGTATGGGTTTTAGGGAGAAGGATTAGGGTTAGACTTTCTTGCTCCCTAATCTAAGTATATATCCACAATTACAAGTTATGAGATATGACATTTAGCCTCTTGCCTTTTGATTCTTTACGATTACTCACTAATACATTTTAACTTAACAATTAATTAAAACATAACTAGCCAAGTAATCGTGGTTCATATAAATAATATAATTACCCTAATTATATTATATATACTAAATGGTGTTTGGTGTATAAGTGTGTGACCCTTTAGGCTCACGAACAACTAGCCATATAACTATATGTCATGAACGTGAAGCATATTCCAACAGCTCCCACTTGCGCACGTCATAACATCAGGTAGTTATACAAGTAAAAGTTAGAGTCTAGCAACCCGCCAATACCCCTAGAAGTACATGAGTGAGTTTCAGAAAAGTCCAGGTTCAAAGTTTTTCAATCAGTTATCCTTTTGTTACTGATACCATGTGGAATTTTAGACAAGAATTAATGTCAATCTAAAATTTCAACGATTCTGTTTCTCGATCTATGCATTGAAGTAGATTACCAAACCAATCAAGATTCATCTTGATTACCTTTGGGTACGGCCGTACAAGCATCTACTTAAATCATCGAGGGGCCCAATAGTATCTAATCCGAACATGTGGAGAAACAAATTCTTTATTGACTACACGTGTTTGATATACGCTTAATGACAATCCCGAAGATAGTTGTTATAGCAGCCTTGTTCATGTCAGCGTTTAACCACATCAAAGTTTGGCACTCCACATACACAAACCAACTTGCATCTCAACTCAGAGGATAAGCGAAAAAGCCTTTGTGAGATTCACGTGTGACATAAATCCAGGAAGTGATTTCTCATAGGTTGGGTTAGTCCAATTGTGCATCACAATGAACAACATGTGAGTTTGATTTCATCATCCTTAGTCATACTAAGATGATGTCATCAATGCTCTCAGATTTGTCTTAATAGTATTCCCATATTATTAATATGACAATGGACAATTTAGAATATAAAACGCAGTAAATATTCAAGGATATAAACATGCAAATACAGAACACAGTAGATATTCATATAAAAACGATCATATCAAATATATCAATTTATTCCAATATAAACTGCTCAACGTTCCATTATCCAAATACTAAAACAGATTTACATGAAACTACTAGCTTGCCGAGGTCCAATGTTCCATTCATATTCAATATGTTTGGTACAAGACATTGAGTTCGATAAAGCGCCAGCTAGTTAGTTATCTGTTTGAACTTTGAGGGTACGAATTTCACATATCTCGATAAATCATTCGAATGTAGTGAACCTTCGTAAATAGGATCTAGCGTCATCACGACCTATTTCAAAACCAGCATAAGTATAGCAAGTATACTTAGTTTCAGTTTGGTATCTCCACCATCACCAAGGAACATATATCTAGTATTTCAAAAATACTTCAATGTGTTCTAAATAGCAATCCAGTGACTCTCTCGTGAATTCTGTTGGTATTTTCCAGTAAGGTTCCATGAGGACGTTACATTAGGTCTAGTGCTCCTTACAGTGTACATGATGAATGGAATAGCCAATACATAGGGGATTACATTCATTCGCTTCACCACATCAGGTGTGGAAGGTCCTTGAGTCTCATTCAAGTTTGCATTGTGTGGCATACGAGGACTTCCTCGTTTGGGAGTACCATTTTAAACCGTTTAGAATTTTGTCAATGTAAGCACTTTGACTTAAACCAATTAACCGCTTTGATCTATCATTATAGATCTTTACTCCAAGTATGTATGTCATATCCCTACAATCCTTCATGTGAAAACATTTTCCAAGCCAGGATTTTCATCTTGTAGCATTGGTATATTGTTTCACATGAGTGACATGTCATCAACATGTATGACTTGAGAAATGACAATGCTCCCACTAGCTTTCATATATACACATGCTCAGATTGGGTTTTAGGTGAAACAAACGTTTTGATTTCATCATTAACCAAATCTCATAGTCATAGTACACTACTTTGACTATAAGAATCCTAATGCCTTTAGTAACAGGCGAGAAGGTTTCATCATTGTCAATCCAGTAGGACTGAGTGTAACCTTTTGTTACTAGAAGAGCTTTATAGGTGTGTATATTTTCATCCATGTCAACAGTCTTACTGTTTTGAGAAAGATCAACTAAGTTCAAAACTTGATTGTCTCTCATGGATTTCATTTTTGCATTCATAGTTTCAAGTCATTTTTCAAATTCAAAATTCGATAATGCAACTTGATAGTTAGGGGGTTCATAATGATCCTCAAAACTTTACTCCTCAGCATCGACATAAGTCTATATCGTTCAGGTGCATGAGGCGTCCTTGCGGACCTACGAATGGGAACAACGTCATCTTGTGGTCCAACATCTATATGTTCCGCCTCATTGTCATATTTGCTAGTGTTACCAGAAGGTTGTGCATCTCTTTGAATCTTGTCAAAGTATATAGTGCTCCCACTTGCTTTGTGAAATGAGACTGTTCTCAATAGACTCAGCATACCGAGCAACAACAATTAGTTCTCGGGTGGGTAGTAAAATAGTAACGAAGATACACTTGATAGATATGGGCTCAAGTTTGTTCGGCATGTCTCGTTCTACGAGATCCTCACAACCCCAGATCTTCAAGCAAGACAAATTAGGGACTTTCCCATGCCATATTTCATATGGTGTCTTTTTAACCTTTTGGTCGGAACCATATTAAGTATTCGAGCAGCAGACTTCAGTGCATGCCCCTCAAAAGGATAGTGTAAGAGTAGTGGGACTCATCATAGATCGAACCATGTCACGCAGGGTCAGATATCTCCTTACAGACACACCAGTATCTTGTGGAGTGTATGGAAGAGTGAATTGTGAGACAATCCCACATTTCGTTGGATGATCCAAAAACTCTTGACTCATGTACTCTCCTCCTCGATCAGGACGAAGAGTCTTTATTGTCTTGCCGAGTTGATTTTCTACATCACTTTAGAAAGCTTTGAACGTTTCAAAGGTTTCATGTTTATGTTTAATCAAGAAAACATAACCATAGCGACTGATATCATTAAAGCTTCCATGTTGATGTTTAATCAAGTAAACATAACCACATCGAATGATATCATCAGTGAAAGTAGGTGGCACCTTCCCTAGTCTTAGTTCTAAAAGGGCCACATACATCAGTATGTATGAGTCCAAGTAGATTTTCAGCTCTTTCGCCTAACATGGGAGAAAAGCTTTCTTGTTATCTTTCCATAATATACAAGAGAGGCATTTAAATGATTCATAATCATTTGTTAAGAAGCCCGTCGTGTTGTAGTATCAAAATGCGTTTCTTGTTTATGTGGAAAAGATGACAATGCTCTAGTAAATGGAATCCAAACCGTTTTGGATTCTTGAGTGCTACATTTTTATATAGAACTATCGTTTAAATTAGGATCAAGCATATTAATTTCAAATATACTATTACAAGGAATAGTTATAAAAACATGTTATTTTTCATAAAACAAAATATCATAATCCATTATTCAACAAACGCTAAAGCTAAACAATGCATAATTGACAATTGTTCAAAACAATAATTAACGCATTAGGAAGGATAAGATCACAGCTTCCATTCATTTAGCTTTCTACTTCACTTTTAATCTTGCACATTCGTGTAAAAATGTGAGTTCCACAACTAGTGTAATACACTCAAGATTTATTACGAAAAGTATAGAGTTCTATAATGAAGGTACCTAATGTGCTAGCTAGAACACATTTGTCCTTCATCAACTCTGCCAAGTAGGCAGGACAGTTCCTCCTTCAATGGCCGGTTTTATATCAATGATGGCAAGAAATATCCTTTGCAGGGTGATCCTTTTTAGCAGGTGGGGGAATCGTAGGTTTGGAAAAGGAAACTAGCTTACCCTTACCTAGACTCGTGCCTTGTGCTTGCGGTTTTACCTTCCCTGATTCCTAGAAAAGAATTGGGTAACCTTTGCTCAACTAGTTTTACCATAGCATGTTATCAACGATTGTCTTCTCCATGCTATGTACTTTTAAAACTCTTTTCAAACTAGTCATAGTCCTTGGATAGTGAGGTAAGAATCAAGCTCATTCCAAGAACTTGTGGCAATGGGTAACCAAGACGCTCCATTTGATCAATATAGCATTTCATATTCAAGATGTAAGTGCTAACTGATTGGCCGTCCTCCTGCTTGTAAGCGTTGAATGCTTTAACTGTTTTGAAAAGTTCATGCATGTTGTTGAAATATCATTTTCAACTCGCTTATCATGTCATATGCTATGAGTTCCTCGAAGTTCTTTCGAATCTCGGGGTTCATGCTCATAAGCATACGAGTAGCGACTTCTTGGTGTTCGTTCAACGTTTCCGTAAAGGCTGGACGAACAGCAGCAGAAGCATTGGCAGGAGGTGCCTCAGGTAAGGCCTAACTGATTTTAAAGTGGAGATACTTAGGTTTTGATTTGTTGTTGTTATCTATATAACACACAAAGTTCAAAAAATAGTATTTTCAATAATAATTTCTTTTAAAAAATTAACTACCCAATTAATTTAATTAAAAGCTAAGATCCTCATTGACTTCTATCATCACATCAGTTGATCTGCTAGCAATGATAGATCCAATAGGTAGGTGACGATCAAAAATTGCATTACAAGTGCAACTCTTAGAGTTATGGGACTTCATGGCACCTAGTGAACAAGCATCTAGGGTCAAGTGGCATGTTTGTCGCATATTCTCCTCGTGTCAAGGTCTCACCGGTAACTCGATTAAGTCATCCAATGTGAACTCATGTCAAGATAATTCTAGGTCTCACGCGTAGACAATAATGACCTCGGATCTAAATTCAAACCACGTCTCACGTGAATTTAAAAGTAGAAGCAAGTGATTTCAACCAATTGGACGGCGTGACTTAAATTTTAGGTATGAAATTTTAAGAAAAAATTTATTTAATATATGAATGAATCATGTACTTCATTCGTAGCACTTCATAAGTCGGTTTAATAAGCGGTAAAAATGTTTTAGCGATTATTAAATTATAAGTTTCAAATCATATTTAAACTTTAGTATTAATCTCAAAAACAAGTTTAGATTAAAGAATAATCATAGATGATAAAACTGTAATCACCGATGATTAACAAGTAATCATTGATGATTAACAAGTAATCATTGATGATTAAACAGTGATCATTGGTGATTAAGCAATAATCATTGATAATTAACAAGTAATCATAGATAATTAAAAGTTTGGATGTTTTAATGTTTGTGTTTCAAAAATCTTATTTTAGTCGTTATGTTTTGTATCGAATAGAAAATAAATAACAACCACAAACATACAAGTAAAACATGCAACACAATTTTGTACAAAACCTCGACCGAAGATAACCTAAGTTCGGTCACGTGAGTCATCACGACGGACCGAAGGGTCAAGCTAGGGGACGGGCCAACATGAACCCGAGCGGGCCTACATAAACCCAATGGGCTCCCACTTACTCCAAGACAATCATGAGTAAGTAGAGCCCAACCAATGTGAAAATGCAATCTGTTCAAAAAATCCAGCAGCGCCTGAAGTGAAATTCGACCAAGCAGCCGACATTTCCAATCTTCCCGGCCTTCTGGAAAGTTGTAGATGTCTGAGGTGTTGAAATTTTGGCTGTGGTTTCAGGTCCAAACGAATTGCCAATCTCCGGGAAAGTCGGTTTTCGTGCAGCTGCGCAGGAGGTGCCGAATATTGTTGTTTTTTCTTCATCTTTTCTTCATTCTTTGGTTAACAAATTACAAGATAAAAAGGAAATAAAATATAACTATTCTAATACTTTTACAATTGAAATTTGCCCCAAACAATGGCACCAAATAAAAGAAAGATTAAAAAATACAACAATTAGCCAAAACACGGCTTTCCCAAAAACAACCAAACATTCAAACAGATCACATTCAATCACAAATGGTCTAGGTTTTTATCGGTTTTGCACAATCAAGCAACAATTGACAAGGCTTTGGCTTGGAATATGGCAAAATAACATGTTTTGCCATATAAAAAATTAACAATTAATATAAAAAACCAAGCCAAATAAAATAAAAAATTCAATTAACAAGATTAATTTTTTATTTAAGTTTTTGTAACTAGTAGCAATTAGGGTTCCAAAAAATCAAATTTTTAACCCCATATGTTAAAAAAAAAATTTGAAAAAATTAAAGACAAAGAACCCTAGGGTTCTTTGCCAATCAGCGCAACCATTAGGACAAAAAATACGAATTGTTTTGCTACTTTTTACAAAGAACTTGCTAATTAAATCATCAATATGGTGACTCGTGATGCCACTGTTAGTGATTTACGGTTTAATCAAAGAAAAACGCAGCGGAAAATAATAATAAATCACTAATAACGGATATACATATTGACAAGATAATTAAGCATAAAAGATAAAGAGTTTAGTATGAAAATCATACCCTCGAAGCCTTTGTAATCACTGATGATTATGACTGTAGTACTCAAAGATCCAACGTAGAATCCCTCTAACGGTATCCACACTACACCATATCAAGAACACCAATTGGGATTCTAGTCCCTTGAGCAAGAATCAAAACCAAAAGGGGCGCACGTCTGAAACAAAACAAAGAGGCAAAAGCTTATGGTTTTGTGCGTGGGATTTCACGCCACCTCCCAACCAACAAACTTTTCCTATTCAATTCCGTTTTCATATGCGGCCGTATGGGTTTTAGGGAGAAGGATTAGGGTTAGACTTTCTTTCTCCCTAATCTAAGTATATATCCATAATTACAAGTTATGAGATATGACATTTAGCCTCTTGCCTTTTGATTCTTTATGATTACTCACTAATACATTTTAACTTAATAATTAATTAAAACATAACTAGCCAAGTAATCATGGTTCATATAAATAATATAATTACCCTAATTATATTATATATATTAAATGGTGTTTGGTGTATAAGTGTGTGACCCTTTAGGCTCACGAACAACTAGCCATATAACTATATGTCATGAACGAGAAGCATATTCCAACAGAATTGTCTATAGATATCCATTTTACAAGTAATATGTGTCCATAACCCATAACCATGGCTCTTGAACCATTATAACCACTAGTTGTCCATAATAACTCATACCGATGGCCCTTGAACCATTATAACTTCTATCCATGACCAATAGTCAATAGATATCCATTTTACAAGTAATATGTGTTCATAACCCATAACCCATAACCATCTCTTGAAGCACTAGATGTCCATAACTGATACCGATGGCCCTTGAACCATTATAACCACTAGATGTCCATAACTCATCTCGATGGCCCTTGAACCATTATAACTACTAGCCATGACCAATAGCCGATAGATATCCATTTTAGAAGTAATAGGTGTCCATAACCATAACCATGGCTCTTGAACCATTATAACCACTAGATGTCCATAATAACTCATACCGATGGCCCTTGAACCATTATAACTACTAGCCATGACAAATAGCCTATATCTATCCATTTTCCAAGTAATAGGTGTCCATAACACATACCCATTACCCTTGAACCATTATAATCACTAGATGTCCATAACTCATACCGCTGGCCCTTGAACCATTATAACTACTAGCCATAACCAATAGCCGATAGATATCCATTTTACAAGTAATGGGTGTCCATAACTATAACCATGGCTCTTGAACCATTATAACTACTAGATGTCCATAATAACTCATACCGATGGCCCTCGAACCATTATAACTACTATCCATGACCAATAGCCGATAGATACCATTTTACAAGTAATAGGTGTCCATAAACATAACCATGGCTCTTGAACCATTATAACCACTAGATGTCCATAACTCATACCGATGGCCCTTGAACCATTATAACTACTAGCCATGACCAACACCCTACAGATATCCATTTTACAAGTAATAGGTTTCCAAAACACATACCCATCACCCTTGAACCATTATAACCACTAGATGTCCATAACTCATACCGATGGCCCTTGAACCTTTGTCACTACTGGCCATGACCAATAGCCTATAGATATCCATTTTAGAAGTAATATGTGCCCATAACCCATAACCGTGGCTCTTGAAGCACTAGATGTCCATAACTCATAACGATGACCCTTGAACCATTATAACTACTAGCCATGACCAATAGCCTATAGATATCCATTTTACAAGTAATAGGTGTCCATAACCCATAACCGTGGCCCTTGATCCATTATAACCACTAGATGTCCATAACTCATATCGATGGCTCGTGAACTATTATAACTACTAGCCATGACAAATAGCATATAGATATCCATTTTACAAGTAATAGGTGTCCATAACCCATAACCATGGCTCTTGAACCATTATAACCACTAGATGTCCATAACTCATACCGATGGCCCTTGAACCATTATAACTACAAGCCATTACCAATAGGCTATAGATATCCATTTTACAAGTAATAGGTGTCCATAACCCATAACTATGGCCCTTAAACCATTATAACCATCGATGTCCATAACTCATACGGATGGCCCTTGAACTATTATAACTACTAGCCACGACCAATAGCCTATAGATATCCAATTTACAAGTAATAGGTATCCACTTGAACCATTATAACCACTAGATGTCCATAACTCATACCGGTAGCCCTTGAACCATTATAACTACTAGCCATAACCAACAGCCTATAGATATCCATTTTACATGTAATAGGTATCCATAACACATACCCATGACCCTTGAACCATTATAACCACTAGATGTCCATAACTCATACCGATGGGCCTTGAGCCATTATAACTACTAGCCCTGACCAATAGCCTATATATATCCATTTTACAAGTAATAGGTGTCCATAACCCATAACCATGGCTCTTGAACCATTATAACCACTAAATGTCTACAACACGTACAGATGGCCCTTGAACCATTATAACTACTGGTCATGACCAATAGTCCATAGATATCGATTTTACAAGTAATAGGTGTCCGTAACCTATAACCATGGCCCTTGAACCATTATAACCACTAGATGTCCATAATAACTCATACCGATGGCCCTTGAACCATTATAACTACTAGCCATGACAAATAGCCTATATCTATCCATTTTCCAAGTAATAGGTGTCCATAACACATACCCATTACCCTTGAACCATTATAATCACTAGATGTCCATAACTCATACCGCTGGCCCTTGAACCATTATAACTACTAGCCATAACCAATAGCCGATAGATATCCATTTTACAAGTAATGGGTGTCCATAACTATAACCATGGCTCTTGAACCATTATAACTACTAGATGTCCATAATAACTCATACCGATGGCCCTCGAACCATTATAACTACTAGCCATGACCAATAGCCGATAGATACCATTTTACAAGTAATAGGTGTCCATAAACATAACCATGGCTCTTGAACCATTATAACCACTAGATGTCCATAACTCATACCGATGGCCCTTGAACCATTATAACTACTAGCCATGACCAACACCCTACAGATATCCATTTTACAAGTAATAGGTTTCCAAAACACATACCCATGACCCTTGAACCATTATAACCACTAGATGTCCATAACTCATACCGATGGCCCTTGAACCTTTGTCACTACTGGCCATGACCAATAGCCTATAGATATCCATTTTAGAAGTAATATGTGCCCATAACCCATAACCGTGGCTCTTGAAGCACTAGATGTCCATAACTCATAACGATGGCCCTTGAACCATTATAACTACTAGCCATGACCAATAGCCTATAGATATCCATTTTCCAAGTAATAGGTGTCCATAACCCATAACCGTGGCCCTTGATCCATTATAACCACTAGATGTCCATAACTCATATCGATGGCTCGTGTACTATTATAACTACTAGCCATGACAAATAGCATATAGATATCCATTTTACAAGTAATAGGTGTCCATAACCCATAACCATGGCTCTTGAACCATTATAACCACTAGATGTCCATAACTCATACCGATGGCCCTTGAACCATTATAACTACTAGCCATTACCAATAGGCTATAGATATCCATTTTACAAGTAATAGGTGTCCATAACCCATAACTATGGCCCTTAAACCATTATAACCATCGATGTCCATAACTCATACGGATGGCCCTTGAACTATTATAACTACTAGCCACGACCAATAGCCTATAGATATCCATTTTACAAGTAATAGGTATCCACTTGAACCATTATAACCACTAGATGTCCATAACTCATACCGGTGGCCCTTGAACCATTATAACTACTAGCCATAACCAACAGCCTATAGATATCCATTTTACATGTAATAGGTATCCATAACACATACCCATGACCCTTGAACCATTATAACCACTAGATGTCCATAACTCATACCGATGGGCCTTGAGCCATTATAACTACTAGCCCTGACCAATAGCCTATATACATCCATTTTACAAGTAATAGGTGTCCATAACCCATAACCATGGCTCTTGAACCATTATAACCACTAAATGTCTATAACTCGTACAGATGGCCCTTGAACCATTATAACTACTGGTCATGACCAATAGCCCATAGATATCGATTTTACAAGTAATAGGTGTCCGTAACCAATAACCATGGCCCTTGAACCATTATAACCACTAGATGTCCATAATAACTCATACCGATGGCCCTTGAACCATTATAACTACTAGCCATGACAAATAGCCTATATCTATCCATTTTCCAAGTAATAGGTGTCCATAACACATACCCATTACCCTTGAACCATTATAATCACTAGATGTCCATAACTCATACCGCTGGCCCTTGAACCATTATAACTACTAGCCATAACCAATAGCCGATAGATATCCATTTTACAAGTAATGGGTGTCCATAACTATAACCATGGCTCTTGAACCATTATAACTACTAGATGTCCATAATAACTCATACCGATGGCCCTCGAACCATTATAACTACTATCCATGACCAATAGCCGATAGATACCATTTTACAAGTAATAGGTGTCCATAAACATAACCATGGCTCTTGAACCATTATAACCACTAGATGTCCATAACTCATACCGATGGCCCTTGAACCATTATAACTACTAGCCATGACCAACACCCTACAGATATCCATTTTACAAGTAATAGGTTTCCAAAACACATACCCATGACCCTTGAACCATTATAACCACTAGATGTCCATAACTCATACCGATGGCCGTTGAACCTTTGTCACTACTGGCCATGACCAATAGCCTATAGATATCCATTTTAGAAGTAATATGTGCCCATAACCCATAACCGTGGCTCTTGAAGCACTAGATGTCCATAACTCATAACGATGGCCCTTGAACCATTATAACTACTAGCCATGACCAATAGCCTATAGATATCCATTTTACAAGTAATAGGTGTCCATAACCCATAACCGTGGCCCTTGATCCATTATAACCACTAGATGTCCATAACTCATATCGATGGCTCGTGAACTATTATAACTACTAGCCATGACAAATAGCATATAGATATCCATTTTACAAGTAATAGGTGTCCATAACCCATAACCATGGCTCTTGAACCATTATAACCACTAGATGTCCATAACTCATACCGATGGCCCTTGAACCATTATAACTACTAGCCATTACCAATAGGCTATAGATATCCATTTTACAAGTAATAGGTGTCCATAACCCATAACTATGGCCCTTAAACCATTATAACCATCGATGTCCATAACTCATACGGATGGCCCTTGAACTATTATAACTACTAGCCACGACCAATAGCCTATAGATATCCATTTTACAAGTAATAGGTATCCACTTGAACCATTATAACCACTAGATGTCCATAACTCATACCGGTGGCCCTTGAACCATTATAACTACTAGCCATAACCAACAGCATATAGATATCCATTTTACATGTAATAGGTATCCATAACACATACACATGACCCTTGAACCATTATAACCACTAGATGTCCATAACTCATACCGATGGGCCTTGAGCCATTATAACTACTAGCCCTGACCAATAGCCTATATATATCCATTTTACAAGTAATAGGTGTCCATCACCCATAACCATGGCTCTTGAACCATTATAACCACTAAATGTCTATAACTCGTACAGATGGCCCTTGAACCATTATAACTACTGGTCATGACCAATAGCCCATAGATATCGATTTTACAAGTAATAGGTGTCCGTAACCTATAACCATGGCCCTTGAACCATTATAACGACTAGATGTCCATAACTCATACCGATGGCCCTTGAACCTTTGTCACTACTGGCCATGACCAATAGCCTATAGATATCCATTTTAGAAGTAATATGTGCCCATAACCCATAACCGTGGCTCTTGAAGCACTAGATGTCCATAACTCATAACGATGGCCCTTGAACCATTATAACTACTAGCCATGACCAATAGCCTATAGATATCCATTTTACAAGTAATAGGTGTCCATAACCCATAACCGTGGCCCTTGATCCATTATAACTCCATAACTCATATCGATGGCTCGTGAACTATTATAACTACTAGCCATGACAAATAGCATATAGATATCCATTTTACAAATAATAGGTGTCCATAACCCATAACCATGGCTCTTGAACCATTATAACCACTAGATGTCCATAACTCATACCGATGGCCCTTGAACCATTATAACTACTAGCCATTACCAATAGGCTATAGATATCCATTTTACAAGTAATAGGTGTCCATAACCCATAACTATGGCCCTTAAACCATTATAACCATCGATGTCCATAACTCATACGGATGGCCCTTGAACTATTATAACTACTAGCCACGACCAATAGCCTATAGATATCCATTTTACAAGTAATAGGTATCCACTTGAACCATTATAACCACTAGATGTCCATAACTCATACCGGTGGCCGTTGAACCATTATAACTACTAGCCATAACCAACAGCATATAGATATCCATTTTACATGTAATAGGTATCCATAACACATACCCATGACCCTTGAACCATTATAACCACTAGATGTCCATAACTCATACCGATGGGCCTTGAGCCATTATAACTACTAGCCCTGACCAATAGCCTATATATATCCATTTTACAAGTAATAGGTGTCAATAACCCATAACCATGGCTCTTGAACCATTATAACCACTAAATGTCTATAACTCGTACAGATGGCCCTTGAACCATTATAACTACTGGTCATGACCAATAGCCCATAGATATCGATTTTACAAGTAATAGGTGTCCGTAACCTATAACCATGGCCCTTGAACCATTATAACCACTAGATGTCCATAACTCATATCGATGGCTCGTGAACTATTATAACTACTAGCCATGACCAATAGCCTATAGATATCCATTTTACAAGTAATAAGTGTCCATAACCCATAAACATGGCTCTTGAACCATTATAACCACTAGATGTCCATAACTCATACCGATGGCCCCAGAACCATTATAACTACTAGCCATGACCAATAGGCTATAGATATCCATTTTACAAGTAATAGGTGTCCATAACCCATAACCATGGCCGTTGAAACATTATAACCACTAGGTGTCCATAACCCATACCGATGGCCCTTGAACCATTATAACTACTAGCCATGACCATTAGCCTATAGATATCCATTTTACAAGTAATAGGTGTCCATAACCCATAACCATGGCTCTTGAACCATTACAACCACTAGATGTCCATAACTTATATCGATGGCCCTGGAACTATTATATCTACTAGCCATGACCAATAGCCTATAGATATCCATTTTACAAGTAATTGGTGTCCATAACCCATAACCATTGGTCTTGAACCATTATAACCACTAGATGTCCATACCTCATACAGATGGCCCTTAAACCATTATAACTACTAGCCATGACCAATAGCCTATAGATATCAATTTTACAAGTAATAGGTGTTCATAAAATGTACCGATTACCCTTGAACCATTATAACCGTTAGATGTCCATAACTCATACCGATGGCCCTTGAAACTACTAGCCATTACCAATAGCCTATAGATATCCATTTTACAAGTAATAGGTGTCAATAACCCGTACCCATGGCCCTTGAACCATTATAACCATCGATGTCCATAACTCACACGGATGGCCCTTGAACTATTATAACTACTAGCCATGACCAATAGTCTATAGATATCCATTTTACAATTAATAAGTGTCCATAACCCATAACCATGGCTCTTGAACCACGATAACCACTAGATGTCCATAACTCATACGGATGTAATGGTGATTTAAGGTTAAAACAAGAACCAAAACGCAGCGGAAAAGTTTAATCACCATGAACGGATCTAATATTGATTAATACAATTACACTATAAATAAAATCAAAGAGTTAGGATGAAAATCATACCGTTGAAGCCTTTGATCACACCAATGATTGAGGATGAAGAACTCCAAGAATTCAATGTAGAATTCCTCTAATGGTATCCACACTACACCTTATCAAGAACACCAATTAGGATGCTAGTCCCTTGAGCAAGAATCAAGAACCGAACGTCCAAAAACAAAATCAAAAGGGAATCTTTTCCTTTTGGTTTTGTGGGTGCGTCACAAATAAGTAAAACCCAAGGATCCCCTTTTCACTTGAGTTTCAATCAGAGAGTTTTTCACAAGACCGAGTTTTTCACAAGACCATACGCACGTTCCTTTTTAGATGCGGCTGATCTCTTTTTATTTGGGAGGGAGGATTAGGGTTAATTTATCTTGCTCCCTAAGCTAAGTTTATATTCATAATGCAAGTTATGAGATATGACATTTAGCTTCTTGTCCTTTTGATTCTTTATGATTACTCACTATTATGTTTTAACTTAACAATTAATTAAAACATAACTAGCCAAGTAATTATAGTTTATATAAATAATATAATTACCCTAATTATATTATATATATTAAATGGTGTTTGGTGTATAAGTGTGTGACCCTTTAGGCTCACATGCGTCTAGCCATATAACTATATGTCATGTACGTGAAGCATATTCCAACAGGATGACCCTTGAACCATTATAACTACTAGCCATGACGAATAGCCTATAGATATCCATTTTACAAGTAATAGGTGTCCATAACCCATAACCATGGCCCTTAAATCATTATAACCACTAGATGTCAATAACTCATATCGATGGCCCTTGAACAATTAAAACTTCTAGCCCTGACCAATAGCCTATTGTAATCCATTTTACAGGTAATACGTGTCCATAACCCATAACCATGGCTCTTGAAATGACCACTAGATGTCCATAGCTCATACCAATGGCCCTGGAACCATTATAACTACTAACCATGACCAATAGCCTATAGATATCCATTTTACAAGTAATAGGTGTCCATAACACATACCCCTGACCCTTGAACCAATACAACCACTAGATGTCCATACCTCATACCGATGGCCCTTGAACCATTATAGCTACTAGTCTTGACCAATAGCCTATAGATATCCATTTTACAAGTAAATATGTGTCCATAACCCATAACCATGGCTCTTGAAGCACTAGATGTCCATAATCGATACCGATGCCCCTTGAACCATTATAACTACTAGCCATGACCAATAGCCTATAGATATCCATTTTACAAGTAATAGGTGTCCATAACCCATAACCATGGCCCTTGATCCATTATAACCACTAGATGTCCATAACTCATATCGATGGCTCGTGAACTATTATAACTACTAGCCATGACAAATAGCCTATAGATATCCATTTTACAAGTAATAGGTGTCCATAACCCATAACCATGGCTCTTGAACCATTATAACCGCTAGATGTCCATAAGTCATACCGATGGCCCTTGAAAACTACTAGCCATGACCAATAGCCTATAGATATCCATTTTACAAGTAAATATGTGTCCATAACCCATAACCATGGCTCTTGAACCATTATAACCACTAGATATCCATAACTTATACCGATGGCCCTTGAACCATTATAACTACTAGCCATGACCAATAGGCTATAGATATCCATTTTACAAGTAATAGGTGTCCATAACACATAACCATGGCCCTTGAACCATTATAACCATCGATGTCCATAACTCATACGGATGGCCCTTGAACCATTATAACTACTAGCCACGACCAATAGCCTACAGATATCCATTTTACAAGTAATAGGTATCCACTTGAACCATTATAACCACTAGATGTCCATAACTCATACCGATGGCCCTTGAACAATTATAACTACTAGCCATGACCAACAGCCTATTGATATCAATTTTACAAGTAATAGGTGTCCATAACACACACCCATGACCCTTGAACCATTATAACCACTAGATGTCCATAACTTATACCGATGGCCCTTGAACCATTATAACTACTAGCCCTGACCAATAGCCTATATATATCCATTTTACAAGTAATAGGTGTCAATAACCCATAACCATGGCTCTTGAACCATTATAACCACTAAATGTCTATAACTCGTACAGATGGCCGTTGAACCATTACAACTACTAGTCATGACCAATAGCCCATAGATATCGATTTTACAAGTAATAGGTGTCCGTAACCTATAACCATGGCCCTTGAACCATTATAACCACTAGATGTCCATAACTCATATCGATGGCTCTTGAACTATTATAACTACTAGCCATGACCAATAGCCTACTGATATCCATTTTACAAGTAATAAGTGTCCATAACCCATAACCATGGCTCTTGAACCATTATAACCACTAGATGTCCATAAGTCATACCGATGGCCCCAGAACCATTATAACTACTAGCCATGACCAATAGGCTATAGATATCCATTTTACAAGTAATAGGTGTCCATAACCCATAACCATATTTTTATCCAGATTTTTTGAGATTTTTTCTGGTGATTCTTGTTATTTTTCTGGATTTTTCCTATTTTTTGTGGAATTTTTTGGAATTTCGATGATGGGAATATTATTTTTCAAAGTGGCAGCAGGAAAATTCTTGGTTTTCAAGTGATTTATGCTGATTTAGAGCTGCAGAGGGGCATTTTGGGTATTTTCAACCATATTTTGAAGATGGATTTTCTGGTGCACTCTTGTATTATATTTTTCTTGATATTTAGGGATTTTTATGATTTTTTCTAGAAAATCTGGCCCGTTGGGCCTTTATACCAACAACTGCTATGGGCTGCACTGCATAAAGGAAAGTCGATATTATTTGTTTTTGTGCAATCCAAATATGAGCTGCAGTTTTTGCTCTTTTATTTTTACAGGTTGTGAGGCTTACTTATGTTGGATGGATTTGCAAGCTGCTATTAAGAAGATTTTATGGCAAATTCAAAGAAGCAAGCTTCAAAGGTTCGAGCACTGGAACTGTTGGGATGTTATTCTAAATTCTGTTGGAATTGGTCATAGTCAGGACAAGTTTAGTCAAAGATGTGATATGATCAACTTCTAGCTGATTTGGAACCCTCTTTTCTGGTTGCTGTTGTGGTGCTGGATGCAGGTTAGGGTATGTTTGACTTTTTTGAAGTTAAAGTCTATCTGGGATTTGAGGGGCAGGTTTGTTAACTGGATCACCATTTTGACTGAGTCTTGGTCAAAGTTAATGTTTCTAGTTTTGAGTTATAATGGTATGATACACTGTTATGCCATTATGGGTCCAATTTTGACTTTCATTGTGTCAAAATTGTGCCTTAACTCCATTTGGGTCAGTCTTGATGGAAATGATTTGAAGGTTATGATGGATTGGTGTAATGAAGATAGTGGTTTGATTTTGACTTGTCTTGGGTCATAATTTGTGGAGTATGCTATGGTTTACTTCAGAGATGATACTATGAGGATGTTGACTTTCACTGAGTCAACATTCTGCATTTCCTTTGATTCAAGCTGTTTTGGTGGAAATGTCCATAGTTATGAGCTTAATTTGGTGATTTTGACTTTTTTTGGTGGTCAATATTGAATCCGGATCATGGAAGCAGTTTGAAGGCTAAAGATGATGTTAATGATGGTAGGATGGCAATTTTGAAGGTTGTTGGTTTTTTTGTAAGGCAATTTTTCTAGATTATACTAGTTTTTTTATCCTAAGGATTTTTAGCATTGCATATGTTTTAGGTTATAGAGTTATGCTTCTCTTGTTGGTCTTATTCCCAAAGCATGTTTTGGGAGGCCAAGTAGTTCTTTTTAAGATGTGGTAATTTTACCCATCTTTGCTTGTAAATAACTTTTTATTTGAATCTTTACCGGGCATAGCCCTTTATCAAAAAAAAAAAAAAATAACCCATAACCATGGCTCTTGAACCATTACAACCACTAGATGTCCATAACTTATATCGATGGCCCTTGAACTATTATAACTACTAGCAATGACCAATAGCCTATAGATATCCATTTTACAAGTAATTGATGTCCATAACCCATAACCATTGCTCTTGAACCATTATAACCACTAGATGTCCATACCTCATACAGATGGCCCTTGAACCATTATAACTACTAGCCATGACCAATAGCCTATAGATATCCATTTTACAAGTAATAGGTGTCCATAACCCATAACCATGGCCCTTAAACCATTATAACCACTAGATGTCCATAACTCATATCGATGGCCCTTGAACAATTAAAACTTCTAGCCATGACCAATAGCCTTTGGTAATCCATTTTACAAGTAATACGTGTCCATAACCCATAATCATGGCTCTTGAAATAACCACTAGATGTCCATAGCTCATACCAATGGCCCTTGAACCATTATAACTACTAACCATGACCAATAGCCTATAGATATCCATTTTACAAGTAATAGGTGTCCAGAACACATACCCCTGACCCTTGAACCAATACAACCACTAGATGTCCATACCTCATACCGATGGCCCTTGAACCATTATAGCTACTAGTCATGACCAATAGCCTATAGATATCCATTTTACAAGTAAATATGTGTCCATAACCCATAACCATGGCTCTTGAAGCACTAGATGTTCATAACTCATACGGATGGCCCTTGAACCATTATAACTACTAGCCATGACCAATAGCCTATAGATATCCATTTTACAAGTAATAGGTGTCCATAACCCATAACCATGGCCCTTGATCCATTATAACCGCTAGATGTCCATAACTCATATCGATGGCTCGTGAACTATTATAACTAATAGCCATGACAAATAGCCTATAGATATCCATTTTACAAGTAATAGGTGTCCATAACCCATAACCATGGCTCTTGAACCATTATAACCACTAGATGTCCATAACTCATACCGATGGCACCATACAAAGAGGCTTGAGACAGGGTGACCCAATGTCACCATACCTTTTTACTCTTGTTATGGAGGTACTTTCTCTTATTATCAAACGTAGAGTTACATCATGCACGGATTTTGGTTATCACAAAGGCTGTGAGAAACAAAAGATTGTTAACCTATGTTTTGCTGATGATCTTTTCATTTTTTCGCGAGGTAATCTGAATTCTGCTAATCTGATTTTGGATGCGTTGAATGAGTTTAAAGAAGTATCCGGGCTTGTTCCTAGCATTCCTAAAAGTACGGTGTTTTTCTGTAACGTCCCCACAACCACCCGAGCTGCAATTCTCCATTCAATGCCGTTTGAGGAAGGAAGTCTCCCGGTTAAATATCTTGTAGTGCCTTTGATGTCTACAAGATTACTATTTCGTGATTGTAAAGGCCTGATAGAAAAGATGCGGAATCGCATAAATGATTGGAAGAATAAATTCCTCTCTTTTGCGGGGCGGCTACAACTGATCATTTCAGTGCTATCTAATTTACATATCTATTGGGCTTCAGTTTTTATCCTCCCAACCCGTATTACTCATGAGCTCGAGCAACTAATGCGAGGGTTTCTATGGTGTCAAGGCGAAATGAAGAAGGGTAAAGCAAAAGTCTCTTGGGAGGTAGTGTGCAAACCAAAATCTGAAGGGGGTCTGGGTATCCGTCGTATCAAAGACTTTAATGCTGCCCTAATGACATACCATATCTGGAGTATAGTGACTAACAAGGAGTCGTTATGGGTCCAATGGATTCATTCTTATAAGTTGCGGGGTAGAAGTTTTTGGGACACTCCCATTATGGGTTCTATGAGCTGGTCTTGGAGGAAGTTGCTCCAATTAAGAAACAAAGTTAGGCCTTTTATATGGCATACGATACGTGATGGGAAATCTACTTCCATTTGGTTTGACAAATGGAGCATGGCTAGTCCTATCTTTCAATTCCTCACTCACAGAGATATCACTAGAGCTGGGTTTTCCCCCCTTGATATGGTGTCGGACTTGATTAATGAAAATAATTGGAATTGGCCAATTGATTGGTATGCTAGGTTTCCGGAAATTACTAGTATCCCGGTACCTCAAATTATTCCAGATCATAAGGACGGTGTAGGTTGGTTAGACCTCAATGGGTCTTCTCAGACTTTCTCGGTCTATCTAGCCTGGAATTCTATCCGATCAAGGGAGGTTGAGGTCCCTTGGAAAGATGTAGTTTGGTTCCCCCATTGTATCCCTAGACATGCTTTTCATATGTGGCTAGTTATGAACAACCGCTTAAAAACTCAAGATATGTTGCAACAATGGGATATCCACCATGATACGGATATTGCCTCTTTACGGTGCCCTCTATGTGGTCTTGTGCAAGACTCCCACCCTCACCTATTTTTTGAATGTACATATTCTTTACAGGTTTGGGTTAAAATCAGATTGCTTGGGGGGATGGACATGATTGCTCCTAGATTGGCTGATATTATTGATTACCTTACCCCATTGTCTAGAGGAAGATCAGCAAAAAGTGTTATCTCTCGTATAATGGTTGGAGCTACTACATATTATATCTGGTTAGAGAGAAATGCAAGATTGTTCAGGAAGAAGTCCAAGACGCATATGCAGCTATGTGATGAGATTATTGCCACCGTTCGGTTAAAACTTATGACATTAAAGTTCAAGAAGAAGACGGTTGACATTCAACGGCTGTTAACTAGCTGGAAGATCCCAGACTCGGTTACATAGATCAGTGTTTTGTTTTAGTTGCTTGTTTTTGGTTAGTTGTTTGGTTTGTCGTGGTTGTGTAGTTTGTTTATGGCATGTCATAAACTATGTCTTGGTTTGTCAAGCTTCTGCTTGAGGTCAATGTGACCGCTTGTCACATTCCTATGTACTTATTTTGTGATTAATATACTTAGCCAGGGTAATCCCCTTTACCCAAAAAAAAACTCATACCGATGGCCCTTGAACCATTATAACTACTAGCCATGACCAATAGCCTATAAATATCCATTTTACAAGTAAATATGTGTCCATAACCCATAACCATGGCTCTTGAAGCACTAGATGTCCATAATCGATACCGATTGCCCTTGAGCCATTATAACTACTAGCCATGACCAGCCTATAGATATCTATTTTACAAGTAATAGGTGTCCATAACCCATAACCATGGCTCTTGAACCATTATAACCACTAGATGTCTGTAACTCATACCGATGGCCCTTGAACCATTATAACTACTAGCCATGACCAACAGCCTTTAGATATCTATTTTACAAGTAATAGGTGTCCATAACACACACCCATAACACTTGAACCATTATAACCACTAGACGTCAATAACTCATACCGATGGCCCTTGAACCTTTGGCACTACTTGCCGTGACCAATAGCCTACAGATATCCATTTTACAAGTAATATGTGTCCATAACCCATAACCATGGCTCTTGAAGCACTAGATGTCCATAACTCATACCAATGGACCATGAACCTTTATAACTACTAGCCATGACCAATGGCCTATAGATATCCATTTTACAAGTAATAGGTGTCCATAACCCATAACCATGACTCTTGAACCATTATAACCACTAGATATCCATAATAACTCATAACGATGCCCTTGAACCATTATAACTACTTGCCATGACCAATAAGCTATGGATATCCATTTTACAAGTAATAGGTGTCCATAACACATACCCATGACGCGTGAACCAATATAACCTCTAGATGTCCATAACTCATACCGATGGCCCTTGAACCATTATAACTACTAGCCATGACCAATAGCCTATAGATATCCATTTTACAAGTAATATGTGTCCATAACCCATAACCATGGCTCTTAAAGCACTAGATGTCCATAACTCATACCGATCGCCCTTGAACCCTTATAACTACTAGCCATGACCAATAGCCTATAAATATCAATTTTACAAGTAATAGGTGTCCATAAACCATAACCATATAAAACTCAATAAATGTCTAAACCAACAATTTCCTGACAATGTGAGGGCTACACCAGTTTTGTAGGCTGTCACAACCCGCCAAAACTGGTTTTGCGGAAGAGCGGGCGTGCAACTAACATCAAAAATAAAAACAATCAATCAATAGTATAACATAGCATTGAAATGGATTACCAATTGTTAAACGTTTACAAATCCAATGTAACTTGTCTATGACAATAGTCTTAGATAAAACGTCTTTAAAACTTCAGGTTGACATTCTAGACTCCATGTCTAAATAAAAATATATATCTTTCGAAAAGTGGTAATCCGATTTTGTGCAAATGTCATGCAAACAATTCAAACTAAAGAACCTGAGAAAACATTGTAGAAAAAGTGTCAACACAAAGGTTGGTGAGTTCACAGGTTTAATGACTTTATAAATCTTTGATTTACATTAATAGGTTTGTTGGTACCATTTTTGTAATAAAATGACCTTGAAACACTATTTTCAGATTATGAAACCAAATTGCACATGATCAGTGCTTAAAGCACTGTTGTAAATTGTTTTAACTATATAAAACACAATTTGCACATTATCGGTGCGTAAAACCATTTCCACATGATTTTATAAAGTTAAGTCATTTAGTACAAATCCATGTACGTTCAAGTTCACTTGTTTCAAATCTATGAAACCTAATTATTTAATTTAGTGCGTAATCTCTTATAGGCTAGCTAGGCATACAAGGTAAAATATTAGTTCATGAGCCTGTAACCAAACCTAAATCCAGTTTGCCCTCAGGCGTGTCGAGTCCACGACGTTTGAATAGAATATATATCTCATATGTTACATAGCTAGAGCGACTAGCCATGAGCGGGTGATCAAGCCCGAATAGTACTACTCATATATTCGTTGGCTAACTATAGTTGATGATTATAGTAATGTTAGATCTAAACGATCTGGCGATAGGGTCGTCTATCAACTCACGGTTATGCAAAGATTAATGCCGCAAAATATAGTTTTTCATACAAGTCTTAATTAAGACTTTTACGTAAAATACTTGTTTGAGTATGTCTTCTCAATGACCAGTTATCTCAAAAGGATAGTTTATCCAAGTTTTCACAAGACTGATTGTACCAAAATATTGTTCATAAATGTCTTTCAAAAGGCTACTAGTACCAAAATGTTGTTGTGAATGACTCATAAAATTCGCCAGATACGCAATAATAATTAACATGCATTTATAAAACATTAATATGTTTCTCACCCCAAAACAATTAAAAATACAGTAAAAAGTGGGGTTGTGAAAACTCACCTGAGTCTGAATGCTAGCAATATACGATGAATGATATGCCCAAATAATGTCTCAACTACCTAAAGGTGTGAGGTATAAATGATTTTAGTAGACACCTCAAAAGGTGCGTCTATGCTAATGGTTCACTCTTATGATTGCGTTTAAAAGCCGTTTGGCGCGAGTGACTCGTTGGCGACTTTATAAAATGCTTTTTTAATTCATAATAACTTTGTATTTCATTAAATACGTTTACTTTATTTTATTTGTAACTTGGATTAATAAATGAATTATATATATTAATTCATAATAAATCTTGTAGTATTATAAAACTCTTTATGTATACATGAATTTGTTGCTCTTTATCGAAAATGACGTTATGCAAGCAAGGAATCCAAAATGCAATATATATTAATTAACATGCAAGAATAAATTGGTCCTTGACTTGACATAGGCTGTTACACTTGCGAGCAATATCTAGCAAAAATTAAGGGTTGCTCGGCGTGGGGTTTAGCTCCATGGTGTGGATACGAGATAGAATAGCAAGTGCAACTCCCTTGGTTTATTTGTGTTTTCAAGTAGTTTTTGTCGGCTTTTTATGTGATAATAGCCATGATAATTTAGGTGATGAGTATATATCCTCATTTTAAGAGCCTTTAACTATATATACTTAGATCTAAGGTTTAGGATGTTCATTAGTTTCAAAAACTGGTTTTGAAGTTCATAAATGAGTGTTTAACAAAGATCTTTTTGTGTGTGAAGTTGTAGACCATATGTATGCGTATTTTAAATGAACATTTCATTATAAGTGACCCAAAACTAGCATAAAATATATAGATCTACGGATTTAAACAAGGGAAGATGTATATTCTCACAAGGCTCTTTGGTTTGGTGATTTTTAACTTGGTGAGTTATTCCTCCTTCTTCAAAGAACACAATGAAGAGATTCTTCTTGAAGAACTTCTTAAAATAAAGTGAAACTGAGTATACTAGAAGATCTAAGCAAGAAATGAAGTATAAACCAAGGAATCATAACTTACACTAAAAGATGGTGAAGACTGAATTTGGACAACACCTTCCCTTGGATTTCGGCTGTATTCTTGAGGTTGGATGGGTGTTTTGAAGGTGAGATGTTGTAGAGGAAGTTCTTAGGGTGATTTGCCAACTTGATCACCAAATTTGGAGATCTATATAAAAAGTTATGAGGTTTGTAGTCCTTTTATGTATGTATAGAACTCAAAACCGGATTTCAAACTTTGGGTTGAAAAGAGAGAATTGAGAGTTGTTTACCGGATTGTTCAAGGATGGGAAGGAAATATAAGAGTTAAAATCCTTATTGGAAGAAAGTGTAGACAAATTTGGCATGTAAAACATCTTAGGTTGTAGGAAATATGTTAAAAGTAGGAATGGAACATGGAAGGGTGAAATCTTAGGGAAATGGGGAGGGTAATCGTGCAATGCAACATGGAAAGAAAAGTGGATTAGTTTCAGTTAACTTCTTAGTCAAACAAGAAATAGGCGTATAGATATTATGAGTTAATTGTTTGGGGGATAGAGATTATAGTTTTTATCCACTAGCTAAATTGAGGTGTGGATATTTGTGAGTTGTTGGGAAGGAGAAAAGATGCAAAAGAGAAAAGGACATGACACGCAAAGTAGTAATTACTTGCTGGCAACCAACAAAAATCGAAATGGGCAGGTGGTGCTTGTGGGAGTTGTCAGGCAAAGGAGTGAGCATTTGACTCTTATCTTGTTGTCTTTTCTATTCACTTGCTTGATGGTTTAAATTAATTTTATTAAATTTGTTGTTTCTTATTTTTAATGCAATTAGTGGTTCGCACATCATTTTTTGTACACTTCGATTCCGTTGAGATACATTTCATAAAAATATAACATTTATATTGTTGATTTTATTCAAATTTATTTTACGCAAGATCACCATTTCGCTAAATTTACGTTTTTGATCAAATAAAATAATGACAAACTGACACGTGCATAAATAAATGTGTACTACTGACACATTATATGAGTTTTACTAGACTCCAAATGATAAACTTATGATTTCATTGGTAAACAAAACATTATGCAAATGATGCTCAGATATAATCTGTGACGGGAGAACAACCCGTTTTCGAGGGTTGTCACATAGGTCCACCAACAACTTTGCATCCAACAATGTTAGAATATTGATTGGATATATAAAATATATTTTGCATCTATATTTCACTATCTCTATACCTTTCACAATATTTTTTTCAAAAAATCCGGTTGCATAATTCTCAGGTGAAAAAGCACGTGATAGCATAATTTCGGTAGTGTTTATGCTTGGAGTATTCGAAGTGGAAAAGAAGTGTGTCTCACTAACTGCACCTTTTCTTTCCTATAGGTTATAACCACATGGTCCACATTGAATGTTAAAAATGAGATTAAAAAGGAAATTTTTATTTGAACTAGATCTAATGTTCTACAAGAATCCTTGCAATTAGCCCTCTGTAATCAAGTTGCGAATTTATAACTGTTAATTTTAAAGTAATTTATGCAGTTGATCCATAGAAAACCGAAATTTTTCAAAGGTATTTCTTGTCTTTCTAAATGTAATTAAATTGGGGTAGTTATATTTCGTTTTTAATCTTTTTTAACAATTATTCATGTATAACAAAACGTTTATTCATCATTTCAATAATAATAATTGACTATATGATTTCATACGTATTTTTCGTAGTTATGTATTTTATTTTGTCGAAGCTAGCGCGCCCAACTGGGCAAGTTATGAAACGTTTATTATATGTGAATATACTTTTAGCCATATGATCTTTAGAAATAATACTTGCTTTTAGAAGAAATTCAGCCGTATGCAATTTCTTGATTGCAGCATACAACAAAATCATCCTCACCTTCAATTGAATCAAACAATAATACTGATTTAAACAATCATGAACCCACAAATGAAAATAAAATCGGATTTACTTTATTTGCTGAAGGTTGTCAAATGTGGACTCATTAGGAACGGTGAGTAATTCCATAATTTATGAATATATATAAGTATTATATAAAGTTATAAACACAAATCGTATATGTAATAATCATACAATTAACAAATTATATTTTCATTGGTTCAAACTTATATCTAAAAAATTTGACGTCATATGAGATGCTTTTATATAAAGTGATTTTTTAAACATGTTTTCCACTGTCATTTTGAGAATTTTGTTATTTTGTGTTGGTGACAAAAAATTAATAAATAAACTATTTTTTTTTGGTAACCTAGGTTCCGACTTGCTTTGCAAGCCGACTAATCCCAAGGCGACCACCCGCATTGCAGGTAGTCCGGAGTCAGCGCAGGTGAACCTCCGTGGCCACAAGGGGGTATATTTTTTGCTCCAAGTGGGATTCGAACTTGAGACCTCCAACCAATTTCGTCAATGGAGACCAAGCTCTTACCACTAGGACACCCCTTTGTGGTTAATATATAAAATAATTAAAATATATAACTTCATTAAATTTGGTTTGACTTTTAAAAGTCAAACAATTTTATAAAAGTCTTAAAATGGTTAAATTTACAGTGACTCGTACTTATAAATCATTTATATATTAAACATGGTAACTTTGCGATATAATGAAAGGAAGCTTTAAATTTATTGTATATTAATTTCAATTTTTAAAACTCAAATCTCACAAACAGTTTACTATTAATTACCATTTACCTCGGTTTCTGCTCCATATGAAGATGATATTATGTTTAGCCTGGATCTTTACACCACCGATTTCTTGAACAGTATAAATATGTCATATGTCCCGCATCATAGTTTGAAGTTAAAGATCGACGCTCCAGTAATGTGTATGCGAAACATTGATTAGAAAGCAGGATTATGCAACGGAAAGCAACTTCAGATATTACGAATGGGAATCAATATAATCGAAGGTAGGATTATATATGGCGCCAAGTTGGTACAATTTGCGTTATCCCTCACATGCTTATTAGCCATTCCGACAAAAAGATGCCTTTCAAATTGAACAGGAGACACTTTCCTATTCAAGTTTGCTTTGCTATTACTATTAATAAAATCGAAGGTCAGACGTTGTCGCAAGTTGGTTTGTTTCTTCAAAAACCAGTATTCTCACATGGTCAATTGTATGCCAATGTCTCAAGAGTTAAGAGGAAGAAATGATTGAAAGTTATTTGTTGCGACAAAGATGGCAATTACACTAATTCAACAACAAATATCGTTTACAAATAAGTATTATTTCGTCTATAAATTTTCACTAACATTTATTCATGTATCAAAATTTGTACAAACTTATCATAACAACTATGGATTATTATGTCATTTAAAATGTATTAATACATATATTTTTTTTTAATATCACACTTGAAGCATGCCCGCCCAGTCGGTCGGGCTTTGAAGCTAGTCTAAATATATATCCATAATACAAGTTATGAGATATGACACTTAGCCCCTTGTCCTTTTGATTCTTTATGTTTACTCACTAATAGTTTTAACTTAACAATTAATTAAAACATAACTAGCCAAGTAACTATTGTTTATATAAATAATATAATTACCCTAATTATATTATATATATTAGATGTGTTTGGTGTATAAGTGTATGACCCTTTAGGCTCACATACGTGTAGCCATATAACTATATGTCATGAGCGTGAAGCATTGATATTGACGGATTTATACATATTTAAATCCGTCAATATTGTATTTTTTAGGCTTGTTTTATAGTGAAAAGAAGTGTTTATGCCTAATTTATGATGTTGTTGATAAAATGCAGGTCTAAAGTCCAAATTATAGAAGAAAAGGGCAAAAAACGAACAAATTCAGCAAAAATCAGCATTCCAGACTTGGTCGAGACCCTTGTCGAGACCTCTGTCGCGCCCTCGAGCAGCCCTCGTACGCGAGGAATTACCCCAAGCCAGCTCACGTTCGCGAAGCATAGTCTGTTTGATTGGGAACCCTTTTCGAGACCCTGGTTGAGACCCCTGTCGTGCCCTGTGCGCCGCGAGTGTCACCCTGTCGCGCCCCTCGATAGACCACTGGTCGTGCGCTCGAGTAAATCCGGAAATAAGGCTATTTAAGCCAAAATTCAGCCATTTTTTGAGGGATCTTTTTGTGCAGCCGAATTTTGACCTAGGAGAGAGCCCTTGTGTACGAATTTTAGGGGTTTCAAGCTTTAAGATCTTCAATTCCATTCATATATTTCGGTTCTTAATCATTATCGATCATTATTATGTTTGTTTTATTGAATATTTACGTTTGTTTTGTGATTTTTAGCATGTCTATGTGCTAAATCATTTAATTTCGCTATGATTAGATGAAATCTAGGATTTAGATTTGGTATTTTTTTTAGGATTTTTATATTGGATTTGAACACTTGTTTTTATATCAAAGAACCTTTTGATTTATTCTTGAATTTTGATTGTTTGAACTGTTAATTATTGAATTTTTTGTTGAGTGACCACTAGCAATTATAATTGATAATTACTCCATCTTTTCACCTCGATGACGTAGTTGGCAATCCACTAGACTTAGGGATTCGAGTTTAGACATCAATAACTTTTGGAAGTCTAATCTTAGTAACGACCAAGTTCTATATTAGAAGGCGACGGAATTCCGGGCCTAGATATAAGTAACGAGCCGAAGTGTGACTATAGTATATTTTTTAGGGAATATTTCTATAGCCATTGTAGGAAGCTAGAGACCACTGCTTACCTAACTTCTAGAATACCAATTAAATCGGGACTTAACCAACCAAACCTAGACCTTGATGGAGTCGATCATAATGAATATTCTCTCTCATATTTGAACACAGTTTTCTTACTTTGTCAAGTTGTCTCATTCTCAAAAGCTTACGGTTACTTTTAAATCAGTTTATTTAGTTATTTAGTTTCAAATCAAAGCCCCTACTTTATGCATTTAATTAGATTAAACTATTAGTATTATTTTACTTAGTCAGCATAACTGTTCCCTGTGGAGACGAATATACCCGACATACTTACATGAACTATATTACTCACGATTAGGTCATACTTGCCTAAGAGTGTGGTAATCTAGAGAAGGGGTATTTTAGGTTATTATTTTATAACTGGTTTTCACACATCAAGTTTTTGGCATCGCTGCCGGGGAACAGTTGCGTGATTAGTAATTTAGAACTAATCTTTTAATCGATCCTTATCTAAGAATTTATTCTTGGATAAGTTATTTTGTTTTTATTGATTCTAGTAAACAGTTGTGTTTTTAACAATTGTCTTGAGGTTTTGCATGTGTATGACCCGTAGCTCTGACTCTGATCCGATATTACCGTATACTGAGCCAGAGAGACTTCTTCGCCAGCGACGTAGAGCAGTTTTAGCAGCGCAATACCTAGAGTCGATTCGTTTTCAAAATATTAACAATCCCATTTTTGAGATGGGAGATCAACCAAATGCTCCAGAGGAGCAACCCATGTGGAACATTAGACAGACACCACCAACTCCCACTACTCCATCTATCACAGTTCCAGAATTGAATAATATCAATTTCGAGATTAAAGGTCAATTCCTTAGTATGGTGCGGGATCTGAACTTCGATGGCAGATTATGCAATGATCCTAACAGACATCTCGAGAACTTTCTGGAAATCTATGAGCTGTTCAAACAACGAGACGTGTCGTTGGATGCCATGAGACTCAGATTGTTTCCTTTCAGTTTAACTGGGGATGCAAGAGAATGGGTTAAATCGTTAGAGCCAGGCTCAATTACGACTTGGGATGAACTCCGAAGTTGCTTTATTACTCGATATTTTTCACCTGCTAAGGCTGACAAATTAAAAACTGATATTATGGCTTTTATGCAGGATTCAGGTGAAAAGTTAACGGATGTCTGGGAAAGGTTGAAGGGTCTATTGAGGAAATTCCCAGATCACGGTTTCGAGAAAAAAAACATAGTACACATATTTTATAGGGGATTGGATTACACATCTCGGTCCCTTCTCGATTCGTCAAGTGATGGGTTGTTCATGTACAAAACTCCAACCCAAGCATATCAACTCGTTGAAGACCTAGCTATGAATTGTATGGAATGGCAAACTGACAGACGAACTGGTCAATTGAATTTGGTGGACGATAGACAGAACGATGAAGTGGCCGCATTAAAGAACAGACAACAAGCATTCGAACGAAAATTTGATAAAATAACTAGTTTTTTACATGCCATACAGGTTGGGTGCGACAAATGCAAAGGACCACATCTCACCAAAGACTGCACACAACAGCAACCAATGTCAGCAGATGAGGAGTTGAATTATATCAACAATGGGTACCGAAATAATTATCAAGGTGGAAATCAAGGGTACAACAACAACAATCATGGGTACAACAACAACAGAGGTTATAACAACAATAACCAAACCAATAACTACCCCCCGAGAAACTCGAACCCCCTAGTTTCCAACGTGATAATCAGGCAAATCAACCACCGCGAGAGAATGCTGCAGGTCAAGGGCAAAAATCCTCAATGGAAATCATGTTTGAGAAGTATATGGAAAAACAAGATAAGAAAGCTGAGGAGCAAGATCAAATTATCAGAAATCAGCAAGCAGCAATTGAAAGTCTAGAGAAAATATGGGTATGATTGCCGAAGTATTAAAAGATAGACCGCAAGGAAGTCTACCACCCAGAACAGAAGACAATCCAAAACGAGGATTTGAAAATATTAAAGCTATCACTACTCGAAGTGGTAGAACGGTAAGTCCACTTGTTTTGAATACTAATGAAAAATCTTATGATGAACAGGTTGCTGAGGAGATTTTGATTGAAGAGGAGGAGCCAGCAATGGAGAAGATCGAGAACACAAGAGAGCCGGAAGCAACAAAACCAAAGGAGACGCACAGGTCTACTAACCCAGAAACAACAAACTCGTACATACCAAAGGTGCCTTTCCCGCAACGGTTGAGGAAAGAAAAACTTAAAGAAGCATACGGTAAGTTTGTTGACATGATTAAACAGGTGCGCATTAACGTTCCTTTGGTTGTTATGTTAGCAGGGATGCCGAACTATGGAAAGTTTATCAAGGATCTGGTTTCTAGCAAGACGCAAATGGAGGAAGCATCTTCGGCAATACTAAGTGAGGAGTGCTCAGCAATCCTCCAATCAAACATGCCACCGAAGAAAGGCGATCCAGGGAGTTTCATAATCCCTTGTCTGTTAGATAATTTACCACCTTGTAAAGCACTAGCGGACTTAGGAGCTAGCATAAGTTTAATGCCCTTGTCGATATACCTTAAACTAGGATTAACAAAACTTAAACCGACTAGGATGAGGGTTAGATTAGCAGACCTTTCATTTAAATACCCGCTAGGCATAGCAGAGAACATCCCGGTAAAAGTCGATAAATTCATATTTCCGGCCGATTTTGTGATCTTAGACATATACCAGAAGAGCCGAACGTCCCTCTTATCTTAGGGAGACCATTCTTGAACACCGCAAGTGCCATCATCTTAGTGGCCGAAAAACAGCTCAGTTTAGGTGTTGGAAATGATCGAGTCACTTTCTCCATTGAGAAGGCGATGAGACATACTTCTACCTCTGATGATACATTTAATTTCATCGACATCATCGATGTATGCATGGAGGAGGAAATCACTTCATTTCTCGACCTAGATTGTGATGACATCACTATTCATGGTGATGTTGCTCTATACTCCCCCGAAGCCGTCCAAGATCTCTCAGAGCTCGAGGAATTACTTCGCCTTGACGAAGAGGGTTCGGAGGAAAATGAAGATAATTTTGAAAAATTTGACCCTGAACAAAACATCATAATCAAAACATCTCTAGATGACCCCCTACCTTAGAGCTTAAACCGTTACCTGACCACCTAGAGTATGCTTACTTACAAGGAGAATCTGAACTGCCAGTCATCATCTCTTCAAACCTATCCTCTACTGATAAAACCCAATTAGTGGAAATCCTGAAATCTCACAAACAGGCTCTTGCCTGGAAAACCGCGGACATACCGGGTATCAACCCTGTCTTCTGTACACACAAAATCCTCATGGAGGACAATTTTAAGCCAAGTGTACAAAGACAAAGAAGGTTGAACCCGAATATGAAAGATGTGGTCAAAAAGGAGGTTTTAAAACTGCTTGATGCAGGTCTCATCTATCCCATCTCAGATAGTCAATGGGTGAGTCCGGTCTAAGTAGTTCCGAAAAAAGGAGGGATGACAGTTGTTCGTAACGATAAGAACGAACTTGTTCCAACTCGAACTGTCACGGGGTGGCGAGTATGCATTGACTACCGAAAACTCAATGATGCAACTCGCAAGGATCACTTTCCTCTACCTTTCATTGATCAAATGTTAGAGAGACTAGCCGGAAATAACTTCTATTGTTTCTTGGACGGTTTCTCTGGCTATTTTCAAATCCCCATCGATCCCGAGGACCAAGAGAAAACCACCTTCACATGTCCGTTCGGTACCTTTGCATATAGAAGGATGCCATTTGGGTTATGTAATGCACCTGCTACATTTCAGCGGTGCATGACATCCATCTTCCAAGACATGATCGAGGATTGTATGGAAGTTTTCATGGATGACTTTTCAGTCTTTGGAAATTCCTTCGATTCGTGCCTCGACAGTCTCGAGCGTGCGTGTTCTCATTAGGTGCAAGAATTCACATCTCGTACTTAATTGGGAGAAATGTCACTTTATGGTGCGTGAAGGCATCGTATTGGGACATAAAATTTTTAAACAAGGGTTGGAGGTCGATAAATCCAAAATCGACGTTATTTCTAAACTCCCTCCACCCTCAAATGTTAAAGCAGTGAGAAGCTTACTCGGTCATGCGGGGTTCTACCGTAGGGTTATCAAGGACTTTTCCAAGATAACCCGACCCATGACTCATCTTCTTGAGAAGGACACACCCTTCGTATTCGATTCCGAGTGTGTGGATGTGACAACTCGATATTTCTGGTATGTAACTTCATTTCATTTCTAGAACTTTCCTTATTTAGAAAGTTTCTATTTTTAGACATTTCTATTTCTGGCATCCTAACACACAACCAACTTATATAATTTTACACCATGCATTAGTGTTTGACCATTTTAGTCAACACAACATTTTTATTTACTTATGGTGACACTTTTGAGCTAAAACATTTCTAAAATCATAACTTTCTCGATAAAACAATAAACGTAACGTATTAAATAAAAGTGACTCGAATGCATCGAACCATGACCGACCACCTAAGTGGCCGGCCATGCACTTGCTCGTGACCATCTCCACACGGCCGAAAGCCCTTTGGGGTGTAAGTAAACTAGTGTTGATCTTATCTTAATACTTGAACTTCTATCCATTATCTTTGAATGAGTCCTTGTTGGATTCAAACTCTAACTTTTACCTCCATATAAATACCACACTTAACCCCAAAACCCTAATATTCCTTACTTGCTCCCTTGTGCCGTCGAATTAATCACCATCATCATCATCTTCGTCGACTGCAAGCCACAAACCCGAGCACCCCTATTCGGTTCTTCTTAATTTTCGAACGCAAGGTATGAAACTCGAACTTTCTTTGTTATTTGCTTCCTTGATTTGGTCCTATTACTCGAACCCAAGACCTAGGCCAAAGGCCAAGAGGTCTCGGCACTTGCTTGATCTTGATCCCGACGTGCATGCTTTCATGCATGTCAAAGGGTTTATTGTTTAGTCGATTGAGTGATTTGTTTTACTCGTATGATTGTTAAGTTCCTAAACTGTTTGATTTGTTTGCCTATAATCCTGGATCTCGAACCTTGACATGTACAACCCTAGAACTAGAACCCTAGATTCGAACTATAACCGATCTAGACACACTAAACCGGACCTAGACCCGATCTAGACCAAACTAGAACCAAACCCTTAGGGTTTCGGCCTAGCCGGCCAACCCTAACCGAATTACCATCAAACCGAGTCTAGTTTGACCTAGATTGACCGTGGTTGACCTTGGTTGACCGAATTGTATCTTAGCCTAAACCCTAGCCGAAATCTAGAGTTCCTAAGTTGACTTTTGTTGACTATTTCGACCTATGTTGACTTCTAGGATTGACCAATGTTGACCCATAAGTCAAACCGGGTCAAGGCCGGTACTTGACCCAAACCCCAGACCCAAACCCGAATACCCAATCGGGCCAAGGCCCGTACTTGGCCCATATCGATCTATCTTGGTCCATCGGGCCCAAACTTTAGTTGGCCCATTAGTATCCAAGCCCATTTGGACCAAAGCCCAAACCTTTGGCCCATTTATACCCAAACCAAACCCAATTGGGCCAAGCCCAATCCATGGCCCAATCTAATTGGACCTAAGCCCAATAAGAGGCCCAAGTGGCCCAACCTAGTGGCCCATTAGGCCCAATAGGCCCAATCTAGGCCCAATAAGCCTAACCGAAGCCCATTTCATTTCATTTCATTTCATTTCGAATCCCATTTCATTTCATTTCGGCCAATTAAGGCCCAATGATCCAGGTTCATTCGATGTCACCAAACACAAAACATAACATTATTTGCATATCATTTTACTTATAATATAACTATAATCGCCTGTATTAGCTTAGTCTAATTAGTAAGTTATATCGTTTAGAAAGCTAGGAGTCTCTGAAGGATTCCTCTGTCCTAAGTACTGTGTCGCTAAGCTTTGCCAGGTGAGTCCACAGACCCCTTTTACTACTATTACTGTTTTATAAAATTTGGGGTGGAAAACATAAACAACTGCTACTGTTTTACTAAGACTGTACAACATTTACATTTTCATTATCGCGTTGGCATGACAAACAATTATTATACCGCACTAAGGTTTGCCAGCAATCATTAGCTAGTGGATCTAGACCATGGATATGCAGATAGTACTATTGGCTGACACTCATCCTCCCATCGAACGTTAGATCATTACTTGGTTTATCCAAGACATCTCCGGGAGTGTATATCCATAAAAGAACGATAACATAATGGAGTTGAAGTGTTGATTGTGGACTTAGGGGTTGGTATATTAACTCAATAGACTAGCTACCTGTTGGGGATAACAGTTCATGCGATGTCAAACTTAACAATTTGTTCAACACATTTTCATAAACATAACACGCAGTTGTAGATATTCTACAACTACACTAAACATTTCATACTTACTACTCATATCATATGAGTGTTGAACTTTATACTTTTCAGTCATAAACCATTTTCACAACAAACATTTTGAGTAGCAAAACGCTTTACTTTACTTTACTTTTACTTTAACCCTGTGGATTCACTCAACATTATTGTTGACCCTTTTACTATTTATGTTTTCCAGATAATTAGGTGCAGTGGATTGGAGGATATGAGCATTGGGATTGTCGTGAGCCATGATTAAAACATTAAGTTTACGAACAATCATTTCATTTCAAAACAATTTCTATTTTAGGAAACATACTATTTTTGGAAACTTTCTACTTTTGGAAAGTGAAACAATCTTTTATTTTTCGTTATTGCGTGGTTGTTTGTTTACTTAATTTTTGCTATGTTGTCATGAACGTTACACCCTCGTTCTTCCGCAAAACATTTTAAATGAAGTAAAACTCATTTTTGGCGGGGTGTGACAGAGTGGTATCATAGCTTAAGTTATAGTGAATTAGCAAGCCTAGTCTATAACTACAAAAGATTTTTGGGAAAAACAAAAACTTTTACAAAACAGAAATAATCATGGCAAGCCCAGTCTCATATCCTGAAGTTCCATTGTTCTTAGATTAGAACATTTGCCTTACTTAGTATTGCCTTAGTGTTATAGTTAGCATTCGTCAGACAGCCCTAAATCTTCATAATCTAATAATTTTTATGCGTCGTGATCAGTAGAATGTCGCCTGCTAGTGTTCTTGATATTTCGTCTGATTCCGATAGTGATCGTGGTGCTGCTGTCCCAGTAGTCCCAGTGCCTGTTGCTCCAGTGCCAGTAGTGGTACAACCTCCTGTTGTCCCATGGCATCGTCGCCCAATAAGACGTCCCTTTCCCATTATTCCTAATGGTCCTCCTACTCCAGCTCGTGGTCAGCGTCCTATTGTCTATCGTAAGCGTGAGGGCGGTCTTATTTATATATGTTCGCTTGCTAAACCAAAGCGTGATGTTGCTCCAAGAACTCCACGACGTCGAGAACCAGAGCCAGAAGTGATATCAGAATCAGAGCCTGAAGAAGACTCTGAGCCTGAAGAAGAATCTGAGCCAGAGGAAGATGATTAGTCATCTACATATCGTCTATATTTGTTTTCTATTACTATTATTAGGTTTTATGTTTAACTATTTTAATATTTTCTTTTATTTAGTATTGGCGTATGTGCCCTAATTTTAAAACTATTATGTATTAGGAATGTGTTTAACAAAACTGATATTTTAGTAAATTAGTTCCTATAAATTGTATTTTCTATACGTCTCTACTACTACTACTACTATATTTATGACTATTTATATCTACGACTACTACTACTATTACGTCTATTGTATATCTATTCTTCGATTCTTATAATAACTATATAATTCCTTTTATAAACCTTCTATATTATTCTTTCCTTAATTCTCTATTTAAATCATATTATTGTATCAGTAATTCATCAATGGCTCGAAGAGGAAATGCTGAGACTGTTGAACAAATGGTGGAACGCCGAATCGCTAAAGCAATGGCTCAAATTAACACTGCAAGAGGAAATGCCGCTGGTGCTTCTAATGTGGGAAACAACGGTATATCATTCGACTCCACAAAGAAGATTCATTATTTTCATTTTATTTTAATCTAATTTTCTTTTTCTTTCCTTAATTGTTTAAACTTCAGACGCCAATGCTAATCGTCAAGGTCAGTCATTTAAGACCTTTACGTCCTGTCATCCTCCGTCATACTCTGGATCTGAAGGTGCTATTGCTATCATCCACTGGATTGAGAAGGTGGAATCCATTTTCAGTGTCATCCAATGTGCCCCTGAGAATATGGCGAAGTTTGCTGCGAGTACATTGTCCAAGGAAGCGTTGTCCTGGTGGAATTCTCAAGTGCAAGTCTTAGGTCGTGCTAATGCTGATGCCATGACTTGGGATGCGTTCAAGAACCTGTTGGAATATGCTTCACGCGTATAACATATAGTTATATGGCTAGTTGTTTGTGAGCCTAAAGGGTCACACAGCAATACACTAAACACCTTGTTATGTATAATATAATTAGGGTAATTATATTATATATATAATATTGTAAGTTACTCACTAATTAATTAAGTTTAATTGTTAAGACTTATATTAACTAGTGAGACTAATTGAAAGAATAAAAGAACAAGGGGCTAAGTGTAATATCTCCTAACTTGTAATTATGGGATATATATACTTAGATCAGGGAGCAAGTAATTAACCCTAATTCCTCCCTCCCTTGTTTTCCCTCTCGGCCGAATACACAACCTCTAGGGTTCTTGGTTGTTCGTCTCTTTCAAGCTTACATTGGACTAGCATCTTCAAGGGTGTTCTTGATCAAGTGTAGTGTGGACTAGCTTTGGAGGAATTCCCCGTTGGAGTTCTTGGTTTCGGTCGATCATCATCTCCAACCGAATCAACATATACAAAGGCTTCAAGGGTATGATTATTCATCTTAACTCTTTGTATTTTATTAGTTTAATTGTATGATTGATATCAAGATCCGTTCATTGGTGATTAAACTATTTTCCGCTGCGTTTTGTTACTTGTAATAACCGAAAATCACCATTAGTGGTATCACGAGTCATTAATTGATCATATAATTAGCTAGTTTTTGTGAAAAGTGGCAAAAATCAATCCTTTTTTGGTACCCTAATTCCGAACGGCAAATATAAGAACCCTAGGGTTCTTAATTTTTTCGCAATTTTTTAAATAATGGGTTAAAAATATGATTTCTTGTAACCCTAATTGCCACTTATTACAAAAACACATCAAAAAATTAATCTAGTTTATTGAATTTTTTGACTATTTGGCTTGGAATTACTTGTTTAATTTCATTTTTGATATGGCAAAACATGTATTTTTGCCATATCCCAAGCCAAAGCCTTGTCAATTGTTGCTTGTTTGTGCAAACCGAGGAAAACCTAGACCTTTTGATTGATTGTGGTTGAATGTTTGGTTGTTTTGGGAAAGCCGTGTTTTTGGCTAAATTTGGTTGTAATCTTTTAATTTTTCCTTTTATTTTGGTGCCATTTTTTTTGGGGCAATTTGTAATGTAAAAGTAATAGAATAGATTGTCTTTCTTTATTTTTTTTATTGTAAATTGTTGACCAAAATTGAAGACAAATGAAGAAAACAACAAATTTCCGTCATCAACACGAGGGCTGTACGAAAACAGGTTTTCCAGTGGCATACGGACTCCGTTTTGGGCGATTCAAAAGCCTAAAATGCTTGAAAAGTCGTAGGCTACAACTTTCCATAAGGCCGGGAAGACTATGGAAGACTCCTTCAGCGACTTTTCGAGCTTCAAAGTCTGCTGGAATTTTCTGGCAGATTGCAATTTTTCACAAGTTTTGGTCTCTACTTGCTCAAGAATGTCTTGGAGCAAGTGGGAGCCCATTGGGTTAATGTTGGCCCGTCCCCTAGTTTGACCCTTCGGTCTGTCGTGATGACTCACGTGACCGAAACTAGGATTTCATCGGTCGAGGTTTGCACAAAATGTGTTGCATGTTTTATTATATGTTTGTGGTTGTGAAATAATTTCTATATGATACAAATAATAAACAACTAAAAATATGATTTTTGAAACACAAACATTAAAACATCCAAAATTTTAATAATCAATGATTGCTTGTTAATCATCGATGATTATTGCTTAATCACTTATGATCACTGTTTAATCATGAATGATTACTAGTTAATCATTGATGATTACAGTTCAATCATCTATGATTATTCATTAATCTAAACTTGTTTTTGAGATTAATACAAAAGTTTAAATATGATTTGAAACTTATAATTTAATAATCGCTAAATGTTTTTACCGCTTATTAAACCGACTTATGAAGTGGTATGAATGAAGTACATGATTCATTCATATCTTAATAAAATTTTGTCACAAAATTTTTTCCATACCTAAAATTTAAGCCACGCCGTCCAATCGGTTGCAAATCACTTGCTTCTATTTTTGAATTCACATGAGACGTGGTTTGAATTTAGATCCGAGGTCATTATTATCTACGCGTGAGACCTAGATCTATTTTGACATGATTTCACATTGGATGACTTAATCGAGTTAACGGTGAGACCTTGACTCGAGGCGAAGATGCGACAAACATGCCACTTGACCCTAGATGCTTGTTCACTAGGTGCCATGAAGTCCCATACCTCTAAGAGTTGCACTTGTAATGCAATTGTTGAACGTCACCTACCTATTAGATCTATCATCTCTAGCAGATCAACTGATGCGATGATAGAAGCTCAATGGGATCTTAGCTTTTAATTAAAATTAATTGGGTAGTTAATTTATTAAAAGAAATTAATTATTGAAAATACTAATTAATGAACTTTGTCATTTTGTAGATGACTACAAACAATCAAACCCTATCAAACAACACCATTCGCTCCGTTCTCGATAAGGAGAAACTTGATGGATCGAATTTTGTTGATTGGGCTCGTAACCTAAGGATTGTCCTTAGGGCCGAGCACAAATACCACCATTTGGAAGAGGCGTTGCCCCCTGCCCCCGCTGCTAATGCCACCGCTCCTGTTCGTGCGGCCTGTACTAAAAGGTTTAACGAACAACAAGAAGTCGCTGCCCTTATGCTAGTGAGCATGACCCCCGAGATTCAAAAGAATCACGAGGACCTCATTGCATTTGATATGATGCGTGAACTAAAAACCATGTATCAAAAGCAAGGTGATCAGGAACTCTTTGACACGGTCAAAGCCTTCCATGCTTGTAAGCAAGAGGAGGGACAGTCTGTTAGCTCTTATCTTTTGAAGATGAAGAGTTACCTAGACCAGATGGAGAAACTTGGCTACCCTATGCCTCATATCCTTGGAATTGGGTTAATTCTCACTTCACTACACAAGGACTATGCGCCGTTTGTCATGACTTATCATATGCATAGTATGGGGAAGACTTTCGCCGAATTACATGCTATGCTGAAACAAACGGAAGCTGCGCTACCCAAGAAAACTCCTACCCTACTGTCCTTGCCATAAGGCAAGGAAAGATCCAAAAACCAAAACCGCAAGTAGTTGTTAAGGGCCAAGGCAAGGGAAAGCAAGTTTACAAGCCCAAGCCAAAGGTTCCCCCACCTACTCATAAGGAGCATCCTGTTAAGGATCTTGCTTGCCATCACTGCGGTGAAACAGGCCATTGGAGGAGGGATTGTCCTTCCCTCCTGGCGGAGTTGATGAAGAACAAAGCTAGCAAGGCTAGCACATCAGGTATCATCACAATAGAACTATATGCTTTCCCTAAGAAATCATGGGTATATGACACTGGTTGTGGTACTCACATTTGTAATACCATGCAGGGTCTAAGGGGAAGTAGAAAGCTAAACCATGGAGCTTTGGACTTGTACGTAGGCAATGGAATGCGTGCACCGGTCGAAGCTATAGGAAGCTATGATTTAATCCTTCCTAGTGGATTAATTATTGTATTGGACAATTGTCACTATGCGCCTAGTATTACTAGGGGTATAGTATCGCTTTCATGTTTGTGGAATAATGGTTTTATTCATACTTTTACGGATTATGGTATTTCAGTTTCTAAGGAAAATGTTTTCTATTTTAATGCTATTCCTTGTGATGGTATTTTTGAGATTGACATGCATAATCGTATCACAAACAGTAGTTCTATTTATACATGTAGCAACAAGAAATCCAAGAAGAATTTGGATTCTACTTACCTATGGCATTGTCGTCTTTGCCATGTTAACAAGAAACGCGTTTTAAAATTACAAAACAATGGGCTTATAAAATCAGATGATTCTGAATCATTTGATAAATGAGTTTCTTGTATATCTGGTAAAATGGCGCGCAAGACTTTCTCCCATATAGGCGAAAGGGCCAATGATCTACTTGGACTCATACATACCGATGTATGTTGCCCTTTTAGAACTAAAACTAGGGAAGGTGCTACCTACTTCATTACCTTTACTGACGACTTTAGTCGTTATGGTACGTAATTTAACATAAACATGAAACCTTTGAAACGTTCAAAGATTTCCAAAATGAAGTAGAAAATCAACTCGGCAAGAAGATAAAGGCTCTCCGTTCTGATCGAGGAGGAGAGTACATGAGCCATGAGTTTCAAGACCATCTAAAGAATTGTGGGGTTGTCTCACAATTCACTCCCCCTTATACACCACAGCATATTGGTGTATCAGAGAGGAGAAATCGCACCTTGCTTGACATGGTCCGATCGATGATGAGTCCTACCACTCTGCCTATATCCTTTTGGGGTTATGCACTCAAGTCGGCTGCTCGCATACTGAATATGGTTCCCACCAAGAAGGTTGAAAAGACACCATATGAGATATGGCATGGGAAAGTCCCTAACTTGTCTTACTTGAAGGTCTGGGGTTGTGAGGCTCTTGTGAAACGAGACACACCGAACAAACTTGAACCCAGAGCTATCAAGTGCATCTTTATAGGATACCCTGAGGAAACGTTGGGTTACTATTTCTACTACCCACCTGAGCAAAAAGTAATTATTGCTCGTTATGCTGAGTTTCTTGAGAGCAATCTCATTTCACAAGAAGCAAGTGGGAGTACAATCGACTTTGACGAGATTCCAAGCGATGAAGATGCACAACCTATTGTAGATACTAGCGAACATCAAGATGAGGCTGAACATGAAACTGTTCCTGTTGCACCTCAAAATGATGAAGTCCCCGTTCGAAGGTCCGCAAGGACATGTCATGCACCTGAACGATATGGCTTCCAAATCGATGCTGAGGAGCTGAGTTTAGGGGATCATAATGAACCCCCTAACTATCGAGCTGCATTAGCAGATTCTGAATCTGACAAATGGCTTGATGCTATGAACGCGGAAATGCAATCCATGAAAGATAACTAAGTATGGACTTTGGTTGATCTTCCTCCTAACAGTAAGACTGTTGGCAGCATGTGGCTCTTCAAGAAGAAGACCGACATGGATGGCAATGTACACACCTATAAAGCTCGGTTGGTGGCAAAAGGTTACACTCAAACCTACGGGATTGACTATGATGAAACCTTCTCGCCTGTTGCCGACGTTAGAGCTATTAGGATCATCATAGCCATAGCAGCGTACTATGACTATGAGATTTGGCAAATGGATGTTAAAACTGCTTTCTTAAATGGACACCTCGACGAAGATGTCTATATGGTACAACCTGAGGGATTTGTAAGTACAAAGCACCCTAAGAAAGTATGTAAGCTTCAAAGGTACATTTATGGACTAAAGCAAGCATCCAGAAGTTGGAACAAAAGATTCGACGAGGAAATCAAAACGTTTGGTTTCACTCAGAATCCCGACGAGCCATGTGTATATGTAAGAGCTAGTGGGAGCATTGTCGTCTTTCTAATCCTATATGTCGATGACATACTACTCATAGGAAATAACATTCCAATGCTACAAGATGTAAAATCCTGGCTTGGGAAGTGCTTCGCTATGAAGGATCTAGGGGAAGCGGCATATATACTTGGTATAAAGATCTACCGAGATAGATCAAAGCGGTTAATCGGGCTAAGTCAAAGTGCGTACATTGATAAGATTCTAAAACGGTTTAGAATGGATGCTTCCAAACGTGGAAGTCTTCCCATGCAACACAATGTACACTTGAGTAAGACTCAAGTACCGTCCTCACCTGATGAGTTGAAACGTATGCGTGATGTCCCCTATGCTTCGGCAGTAGGGTCTATCATGTATGCTGTGCGGTGCACAAGACCTGATGTAGCGTTCTCTCAGAACCTTAGAAGCCGATACCAACAGAATCCAGGTGAGAGTCACTGGACTGCTGTTAAGAACATATTGAAGTATCTTAGGAATACTAAAGATATGTTTCTTGTTTATGGTGGTGAAACTAAAAATGAGCTAAGCGTTACTTGTTATTCTGACGCTAGTTTTGAGACTGATAGAGATGATTCCAAATCTCAAACGGGGTATGTTTTCATTTTGAACGGAGGCGCTGTTGATTGGAAAAGTGCTAAACAGAGCACTATTGCTATGTCTTCTACAGAAGCTGAATACATTGCAACTACTGAAACTGCAATGGAAGCTGTTTGGATGAGGAGATTCATTTCTGGGCTTGGAGTGGTCCCCAGTAATGAAAAACCTATGGATATGTACTGTGACAAGGTGCTATCATCATTGCCAACGAACCTGGTGTTCAGAAAGGCGCCAGACATTATCGGAGGAAGCTTCACTACATTAGAGATGCGACCCTAATGGGAGATGTACGCTTGCTCAAAGTTCATACAGATGACAACTTAGCTGACCCATTCACGAAGCCAATGTCATGTACAAAACATAATGAGCATGCTAGAAACATTGGGCTTCGACCAGCTAGTAGTTTCATGTAATCTGTTTTAGTATTTGGATAATGGAACATTGAGCAGTTTTTATTGGAATAAATTCATATATTTGATATGATCGTTTTTATATGAATATCTACTGTGTTCTATATTTGCATGTTTAGATCCATGAAAATTTACTGCTTTTTATATTCTAAATTGTCCATTGTCATATTAATAATATGGGAATATTATTAAGACAAATCCGAGGGCATTGAGGACATTATCTTAGTATGACTAAGGATAATGAAATCAAACTCACATGTTGTTCATAAGATGCACAATTGGACTGACCCAACCTATGAGAAATCACTTCCTGGATTTATGTCACAAGTGAATCTCACAAAGGCTTTGTCACTTATCCTCTGACTTGAGATGCAACTTGGTTTGTGTATGTAAAGGGGCAAACTTTGATGTGGTTAAACGCTGACCTGAATAAGGCTGCTATAACAACCATTATCGGGTTTGTCATTAAGCATATGACAGACACGTGCAGTCAATAAAGAATTTGTTCCTCCACGTAAGTGGATTAGATACTACTGGGCCCTCGATGATTTGAATAGATGTATGTGTGGCCACACCCAAAAGGTAATCACGATGAATCCTGATTGGTTTTGGTAATCTACTTCAATGTATAAATCGAGAAACATAATCGTTGAAATTGTAGATTGACATTAATCCTTGTCTAAATTTCAACATAGTATCAGCAACAAAAGGATAACTGATTGAAAAACTTTGAACAAAGATTTTATGAAACTCCTCATGTACTTCTAGGGGCATTGGCGGGTTGCTAGACTCTAACCTTTGCTTGTATAACTACTTGATGTTATCACGTGCGCAAGTGGGAGCTGTTGGAATATGCTTCACGCGTACAACATATAGTTATATGGCTAGTTGTTTGTGAGCCCAAAGGGCCACACACCAATACACTAAACACCTTGTTATTATAATATAATTAGGGTAATTATATTATATATATAATATTGTAAGTTACACACTAATTAATTAAGTTTAATTGTTAAGACTTATATTAACTAGTGAGACTAATTGAAAGAATAAAAGAACAAGGGGCTAAGTGTAATATCTCCTAACTTGTAATTATGGGATATATATAATTAGATTAGGGAGCAAGTAGTTAACCCTTGTTCTCCCTCTCGGCCGAATACACAACCCCTAGGGTTCTTGGTTGTTCGTCTCTTTCAAGCTTACATTGGACTAGCATCTTCAAGGGTGTTCTTGATCAAGTGTAGTGTGGACTAGCTTTGGAGGAATTCCCCGTTGGAGTTCTTGGTTTTGGTCGATCATCATCTCCAACCGAATCAACATATACAAAGGCTTCAAGGGTATGATTATTCATCTTAACTCTTTGTATTTTATTAGTTTAATTGTATGATTGATATCAAGATCCGTTCATTGGTGATTAAACTATTTTTCGCTGCGTTTTGTTACTTGTAATAACCGAAAATCACCATTAGAACCAGTTAACTCAAAAGTTTTGCCCAAGGAGAGAGCTGCAAAAATTTGAAGTGGAACTATGGAATCTATCCATGGTAGGATCTGATATTCTTACCTACACGACTAAGTTCCAAGAACTCGCTCGTCTCGTTCCTTACATGGTTAATCCTGAATTTAAGCGTATTGAGAGGTATCTTCAAGGTCTTCATGATCTTATTCGTACTCATGTTATTGCTTCTGAACCGACAACATTCGAAGATGATGTGAATCGTGCAACAAGGTTGACTGATGATGCAATGAGAAGTGGATCGTTCAAAGACAAACTAGTGGTGTTTAGCAAATCTTCTAATAATGTGAGCAATGAAAATGGAAAGCGTACCTACGACAACAAGCATGATCACAAAGGAAACAAGTATCAAAAGACTAAGAATTATGCTGCCTCTAATCAGAACAACAATCAGTCAAATTCAGATTCTAAGTCTTATGCTGGAAGCAAGCCCATGTGCAACAAGTGTAACTAGCATCATGATGGTCAGTGTGAGAAGTGCTTCAAGTGTGACCACTGGGGTCATAATTTTAGAAAGTGTTCGTCCAACAATCCTCCTAAGAATCCTGTCTGTTACGAGTGTGGTGATCCTAACCACTATCGTAATCGTTGCCCTAAGCTTCAGAACAACAACAACAACCAGAATGGCAACAACAACAACAATGGCAATCGTAACAACAATCGCAACAACAATCGCAATGCCAACAACAACAATGATCGTCAGAATGGTCGTGGTCGTGCATTTGTTATGAATGCTCAGGAAGCTCGTGAAAATCCTGATACCGTCACTGGTACGTTTATCGTCAACAATCATTTTGCTTCTATTTTATTTGGCTCGGGAGCCGACTTGAGTTTCGTATCGACCGACTTTAAAAGTTTCTTAAATTTGAATCCTGATCGTTTGAAAGTTAATTATGAAATTGAGTTAGCGAATGGCAAAGTTGTTAGGTCTAGTGAAGTTTTGAAAGGTTGTAAGCTTGACCTAGATGATCACATTTTCGATATATACCTTGTGCCTGTAGAGCTAGGTAGTTTTGATATCGTCATAGGGATGGATTGGTTATCTAAAAACCGTGCTGAAATAATATGCTACACCAAACAAATCCGAATTCCCTTATCCAAAACAGAAACCTTAATTATTCAAGGTGAACAAAGAAACAAAAATATAAAAATCGTAAATTCTATGAAAGCTCAAAAATATCTTCGTAAAGGATGCCAAGCCTTTCTTGCTCATGTCGTTGACACAAAGTCCAAAGATCGTAAGATTGAGGACATTCCTATTGTTCGTGAATTTCCTGGTGTATTTGCTGGTGTATTTCCTGGACTGCCGCCTCAGAGACAAGTCGAATTTCGTATTGATCTGATTCCAGGAGCCGCACCTATTGCGCGTTCTCCTTATCGTCTTGCACCGTCTGAAATGCAAGAATTTTCATCGCAATTGCAAGAACTTCTTGATATTGGTTTCATTCGACCGAGTTTCTCGCCCTGGGAGCTCCGGACCTCTTCGTTAAAAAGAAAGATAGTTCAATGAGGATGTGCATTGACTATCGTGAATTGAATAAAGTAACAATTAAAAATCGATATCCTCTTCCCCGTATTGATGTTCTATTCGATCAACTCCAAGGATCGAGTTTCTATTCCAAAATCGATCTTCGTTCAGGCTACCATCAATTAAAAATTCGTGATGAAGATATGCCTAAAACTGCTTTAAAACTCGCTATGGTCATTACGAATTTTTGGTAATGCCATTTGGTTTGACCAATGCATCTGCTGTGTTTATGGATCTCATGAACAGAGTGTGCAAGCAATATCTCGACAAATTCGTTATCGTATTCATAGATGATATTCTTATCTATTCGCATTCGAGAGAAGAGCATGAAGAGCACTTAAGAATCATTCTTGAGTTGTTGGAGAAGGAGAAGCTGTACGCCAAGCTGTCCGAGTGTGAATTTTGGTTGCGTGAAGTCCAATTTCTGGGTCATATTATCAACGAAGAAGGTATCCATGTTGATCCTGCAAAGATAGAAGCTATAAAGAATTGGGAAGCTCCAAAGACCCCAACTGAAGTAAGACAATTCCTTGGTCTTGCTGGTTACTATAGAAGATTCATAGAATATTTCTCGAAGATTGCAAAGGATTTAACGGTGTTAACACATAAAGATGAGAAATTTGTCTAGGGTGAAAAACAAGAATCAGCCTTCCAATCTCTTAAATCTAAATTATATTCTGCTCCTATTCTATCTCTCCCTGAAGGAATTGATAATTTCGTGGTGTACTGTGATGCTTCGCACCAAGGGCTAGGTTGTGTATTGATGCAACATGACAAAGTGATCGCCTATGCCTCTCGACAACTGAAGAACCACGAGAAGAATTATACAACTCATGATCTCGAGTTGGGTGCCGTTGTATTCGTGTTGAAGATTTGCACAATATTCACCGATCACAAGAGTTTGCAACATATCTTCAATCAGAAAGAGCTCAATATGAGACAGCGCCGATGGGTAGAGTTGATGAATGATTACGACTGTGAGATCAAGTATCATCCTGGTAAAGCTAATGTAGTAGCTGATGCTTTAAGTCGAAAAGAGCAACCTAAACCTCGTCGTGTTCGAGCCCTTCCAATCTCTGTTCGTTCTAATCTATCTTCCCAAGTTCATGAATTCCAAACTGAAGCCTTGAAGGTAGAGAACATCAAAAGTGAAGCTTTGCGTGGTATGGAGAAGCAGTTAGAAGCAAAGGCGGATGGAACTCTTTATTTCATGGATCGTTTATGGGTTCCTAACCATGGAAGTGTTCGCGACGTCATCTTGAATGAAGCTCACCGATCCAAATATTCTATTCATCCTGGTGCTGACAAGATGTATAAAGATGTCAAAGAGTTATATTGGTGGCCAAACATGAAGAAAGAAATCGCGATTTATGTCAGCAAATGTTTAACTTGTGTCAGAGTGAAAGCAGAGAATCAGAAGCCTTCCGGTCTTCTACAATGGCCAGAGATCCCTGAATGGAAATGGGAAGAAATCTCTATGGATTTCATAACTAAATTGCCTCGAACGTCTAATGGTCATTACACAATTTGGGTAATTGTTGATCGATTAACCAAATCAGCTCATTTCATTCCTATTAAAGAAACTGATCAAATGGAGAAGTTAACGAAAATTTATTTGAAAGAAGTCGTATCTCGGCATGGTGTGCCAGTCGCGATGATCTCTGATCGTGATAGTCGTTTTACATCTCGTTTTTGGCAATCATTGCAAAAATCTCTCAGTACTCGCCTCGATATGAGTATTGCCTATCATCCCCAAACCGATGGTCAGACTGAAAGAACAATTCAAACTTTGGAAGACATGCTGAGAGCATGTGTTATTGATTTTGGTGGAAGTTGGGATTCTCATCTCCCTTTAGCTGAGTTCTCGTATAATAATAGTTATCATACAACTATTTAGGCCGCACCGTTTGAAGCCCTGTATGGAAGAAAGTGTCCTTCGCCACTTTGTTGGATTGAAATTGGTGATCGTCAGATTACTGGTCCTGAGATTCTACAAGAAACGACTGACAAGATTTTCAGGATCAAAGATCGTATCAAGGCTGCCAGAGATCGACAAAAGAGTTATGCTGATAATCGTCGAAAGCCTTTAGAGTTCGCTGTTGGCGACCACGTTTTGCTAAAAGTAGCACCTTGGAAAGGTGTTGTACGTTTTGGCAAGAAAGGAAAGCTCAGTCCTTTTTATATTGGACCATTCGAGATTCTTGAAAGAATCGGTGCTGTTGCTTATCGCCTCCGTCTTCCTAAAGAGCTCAGCAATGTTCATAACACTTTTCATGTGTCTAACTTGAAGAAGTTTATTCATGACCCTTCGCTTATCGTTCCTGCTGAGGAAATTATCATCGACGACAAGCTCCATTTCACTGAGGAACCAATCGAGATATCTGACTGGAAAGAGCAAAAGTTGCGAAGAAGCAAGATCAGAATCGTTAAGGTCAGATGGAACTCCAAAAGAGGTCCTGAATTCACGTGGGAACGTGAGGACCAAATGCGAAAGAAATATCCTCATCTATTTCTCGTTGTCTCTCCTGTTCATGCTTCGTCTTAAATTTCGGGACGGAATTTCTTCAACCAGGGGAGAATGTGACAACTCGATATTTCTGGTATGTAACTTCATTTCATTTCTAGAACTTTCCTTATTTAGAAAGTTTCTATTTTTAGACATTTCTATTTCTGGCATCCTAACACACAACCAACTTATATAATTTTACACCATGCATTAGTGTTTGACCATTTTAGTCAACACAACATTTTTATTTACTTATGGTGACACTTTTGAGCTAAAACATTTCCAAAATCATAACTTTCTAGATAAAACAATAAACGTAACGTATTAAATAAAAGTGACTCGAATGCATCGAACCATGACCGACCACCTAAGTGGCCGGCCATGCACTTGCTCGTGACCATCTCCACACGGCTGAACCCCCTTTGGGGTGTAAGTAAACTTGTGTTGATCTTATCGTAATACTTGAACTTCTATCCATTATCTTTGAATGAGTCCTTGTTGGATTCAAACTCTAACTTTTACCTCCATATAAATACCACACTTAACCCCAAAACCCTAATTTTCCTTCCTTGCTCCTTTGTGCCGTCGAATTCATCACCATCATCATCATCTTCGTCGACTGCAAGCTACAAACCCGAGCACCCCTATTCGGTTCTTCTTGATTTTCGATCGCAAGGTATGAAACTCGAAATTTCTTTGTTACTTGCTTCCTTGATTCGGTCATATTACTCAAACCCAAGACCTAGACCAAAGGCCAAGAGGTCTTGGCACTTGCTTGATCTTGATCCCGACGTGCATGCTTGCATGCATGTCAAAGGGTTTATTGTTTAGTCGATTGAGTGATTTGTTTTGCTCGTATGATTGTTAAGTTCGTAAACCGATTGATTTGTTTGCCTATAATCCTAGATCTCGAACCTTGACATGTACAACCCTAGAACTAGAACCCTAGATTCGAACTATAACCGATCTAGACACACTAAACCGGACCTAGACTCGATCTAGACCAAAGTAGAATCAAACTCTTAGGGTTTCGGCCTAGCCGGCCAACCCTAACCGAATTACCATCAAACCGAGCCTAGTTTGACCTAGATTGACTGTGGTTGACCTTGGTTGACCGAATTGTATCTTAGCCTAAACCCTAGCCGAAATCTAGAGTTCCTAAGTTGACTTTTGTTGACTATTTCGACCTATGTTGACTTCTAGGATTGACCAATGTTGACCCATAAGTCAAACCGGGTCAAGGACAGTACTTGACCCAAACCGTGGACCCAAACCCGAATACCCAATCGGGCCAAGGCCCGTACTTGGCCCATATCGATCTATCTTGGTCCATCGGGCCCAAACTTTAGTTGGCCCATTAGTATCCAAGCCCATTTGGATCAAAGCCCAAACCTTTGGCCCATTTATACCCAAATCGAACCCAATTGGGCCAAGCCCAATCCATGGCCCAATCTAATTGGACCTAAGCCCAATAAGAGGCCCAAGTGGCCCAACCTAGTGGCCCATTAGGCCCAATAGGCCCAATCTAGGCCCAATAAGCCTAACTCAAGCCCATTTCATTTCATTTCATTTTGAAGCCCATTTCATTTCATTTCATTTCATTTCGGCCAATTAAGGCCCAATGATCCAGGTTCATTCTATTTCACAAAACATAAAACATAACATTAATTGCATATCATTTAACTTATAATATAACTAGAATCGCCTGTATTAGCTTAGTCTAATTAGTAAGTTATATCGTTTAGGAAGCTAGGAATCTCTGAAGGATTCCTCTGTCCTAAGTACTGTGTCGCTAAGCTTTGCCAGGTGAGTCCACAGACCCCTTTTACTACTTTTACTGTTTTATAAACTTTGGGGTGGAAAACATAAACAACTGCTACGGTTTTACTATGACTGTACAACATTTACATTTTCATTATCGTGTTGGCATGACAAACAATTATTATACCGGACTAAGGTTTGCCAGTAATCACTAGCTAGTGGATCTAGACCATGGATATGCAGATAGTACTATTGGCTGACACTCATCCTCCCATCGAACGTTAAATCATTACTTGGTTTATCCAAGACATCTCTGGGAGTGTATATCCATAAAAGAACGATAACATAATGGAGTTAAAGTGTTGATTGTGGACTTAGGGGTTGGTATATTAACTCAATAGACTAGATACCTGTTGGGGATAACAGTTCATGCGATGTCAAACATAACAATTTGTTTAACACCTTTTCATAAACATAACACGCAGTTGTAGATATTCTACAACTACACTAAACATTTCATACTTACTACTCATATCATATGAGTGTTGAACTTTATACTTTTCAGTCATAAACCATTTTCACAACAAACATTTTGAGTAGCAAAACGCTTTACTTTACTTTTACTTTAACCCTGTGGATTCACTCAATATTATTGTTGACCCTTTTACTATTTATGTTTTCCAGGTAATTAGGTGCAGTGGATTGGAGGATATGAGCATTGGGATTGTCGTGAGCCATGATTAAAACATTAAGTTTACGAACAATCATTTCATTTGAAAACAATTTCTATTTTAGGAAACATACTATTTTTGGAAACTTTCTACTTTTGGAAAGTGAAACAATCTTTTATTTTTCGTTATTGTGTGGTTGTTTGTTTACTTAATTTTTGCTATGTTGTCATGAACGTTACACCCTCGTTCTTCCGCAAAACATTTTAAATGAAGTAAAACTCATTTTTGGCGGGGTGTGACAGTGGAGGCCTTCGATCTTTTGAAAGACCGTCTGACAAATGCTCCTATCATGGTATCTCTCGATTGGGATTTACCATTCGAACTCATGTGTGATGGGAGTGATTACGCACTCGGTGCGGTGTTGGGACAGCGTGTGAACACTCAATTTCAACCGATATATTACGCTAGTCGAACACTCACCGGTGCTCAAGCGAATTATACCACCACCGAAAAAGAGCTTTTAGCTATGGTTTTCGCGTTTGACAAATTCCGTCCTTATCTGGTTCTATCTAAAACCATTGTCTATACGGATCACTCTGCATTGAAGTATCTCTTCGCCAAGCAAGACGCTAAACCAAGACTCATCCGTTGGATTCTTCTCCTACAAGAATTCGACATTGAGATCAAGGACAAAAATGGAGAGGAAAACCTTGCTGCGGATCATCTATCCCGTCTCGAGAACCCTCATCTTGAGGAGTTTAATGAGAATGAGATTGATGATACCTTTCCTGAAGAATTCCTCGAGGCCGTAAATGCTTTACAAGACACCGAGGAAAATGACCCATGGTTCGCCGACTTTGCAAACTATCTGGCGGCGGGTGTTCTTGTGAAAGGGATGACCCATCAACATGTTGGAATATGCTTCACGCGTATAACATATAGTTATATGGCTAGTTGTATGTGAGCCTAAAGGGTCACACACTTAAACACTAAACACCATTATGTAATTAATGTAATTAGTGTAATTGCATTAAATATATATATATATTATAGTTTAATATTAAAAGTTAATATTGAAACTAATAGTGTGCTTAATAAGTAGAACTAAAGGAAAGGGGCTAGAGTGCAACATTACCATAACTAGTTATGGAAGGTATTTAAAGGGGATTAGGGCAACCATAATCCCCTACCCTCTACACCATTCGGCCGCCCCCTTGACACAACCCCTAGGGTTCTTTTGTTCTTCTTCTTCAAGCACAAGGACTAGCATCCTCAAGTGGTGTTCTTGCAAGTGTTGTGTGGACTAGCTTTGGAGGAATTCCCCATTGGAATTCTTGGTTTCAATCCGTCATCATCTCCATCCGAATTCCCCATAATCAAAGGCTTCAAGGGTATCAATTGTTCTTCCTAACTTTTTGATTTATTGTATAGTTTAATTATGTTTATCAATATTAGATCCGGTTATGGTGATTATATTTTTCCGCTGCGTTTTGGTTCTTGTTTTAACCTAAAATCACCATTAGTGGTATCACGAGTCATTATATTGATAATATAATTAACTAGTTTTTGTAAAAGTAGCAAAAAAATTCGATTTTTGGTGTTTTTATGCTAACCGATCGGAAAATAATAAGAACCCTTGGGTTCTTATTTTTTTGACTTTTATAAATACCAAGGGTTAAAAATATGATTTTTGGTAACCCTACATGCTACTTGTTACAAAAACCCTAATCAAAAATTAATCTTGTTATTGTTTTTTTGATTATTTGGCTTGGATTTTACATTTTATTTATTTTTTGTTGATATGGCAAAACATGTATTTTTGCCATATCCCAAGCCAAAAACTTGTCAATTGTTGATTGTTTGTGCAAACCGATGAAAGCCTAGACCTTGTGATGAATGTGTTGTTGTTTGGTTGTTTGATTAATTTGGGAAAAGCCGTGTTTTTGGCTTAATTGTTGTAATTTTGTTTCAATTTTTCCTTTATGTTTGGTGCCATTTTTTTTGGGGCAATTTCATTGTAAAAATAATTAGAAAAGTTGTATTTTATTTCTTTGTACTTTGTAATTTGTTGACCAAAGATGAAGAAAGTTTGAAGACAAAACAACAATTTTCGGCACCTCCTGCGCAGCTGCACAAAAACAGACTTTCCCGGAGATTGGCTAATCCGTTGGACCTGAAACCACCGCCAAAAGTTCCGCAACTCAGAGACCTACAACTTTCCAGAAGGCCGGGAAGACTAACGAAGAATCCTTCAGTGACTTTTCGGGATTCCAAGGCTGCTGGAATTTTCTGGCAGATTGCATTTTTTCACAATTTTGGGTTCTACTTGCTCAAGATTGTCTTGGAGCAAGTGGGAGCCCATTGGGTTTATGTAGGCCCATTTGGGTTCATGTTGGCCCGTCCCCTAGTTTGACCCTTCGGTCTGTCGTGATGACTCACGTGACCGAACCTAAGATTTCATCGGTCGAGGTTTGCACAAAATTTGTTGCATGTTTTAATATTTGTTTGTGGTTGTTTTCTTTTCTATTTAGATACAAGTAGTAAAACAATTAAAAATGGTTTTTAGACACAAACATTAAAACATCAAAACTCTTAATCATCGATGATTACTAGTTAATCATTGATGATTAACCTTTAATCTAAAAGTTGTTTTGAGATTAAACTAAGTTTAAATATGATTTAAAACTTATCACCTAATAATCGCTAAAAGTTTTTACCGTTTATTACACGACTTATGAAGTGGTATGAATGAAGTACATGATTCATTCATATCTTAATAAAATTTTATTAAATTAAAATTTAACATACCTTAAATTTAAGTCACGCCGTCCAATCGGTTGTAAATCACTTGCTTCTATTTTTGAATTCACGTGAGACGTGGTTCGAATCTAGATCCGAGGTCATTATTCTCTACGCGTGAGACCTAGAGCTATTTTGACATGATTTCACATTGGATGACTTAATCGAGTTAACGATGAGACCTTGACTCGAGGCGACGATGCGACAAACATGCCACTTGACCCTAGATGCTTGTTCACTAGGTGCCATGAAGTCCCATACCTCTAAGAGTTGCACTTGTAATGCAATTGTTGAACGTCACCTACCTATTGGATTTATCACCTCTAGCAGATCAACTGATGCGGTGATAGAAGCTCAATGGGATCTTAGCTTTTAATTAAAATTAATTGGGTAGTTAATTGATTAAAAGAAATGATTATTGAAAATACTAATTTATGAATTTTCTAATTTTGTAGATGACTACTACTAATCAAACCCTAACTCACACCACCATTCGTTCCGTTCTCGAAAAAGAGAAACTTGATGGAACGAACTTTGTGGATTGGGCTCGTAACCTAAGGATTGTCCTTAGGGCCGAGCACAAGTACCACCATTTGGAGGAGGCAATGCCCCCTGCCCCTGCTGCTACCGCCACCGCTGCTGTTCGTGCGGCCTATACCAAGAGGTTTAACGAACAGCAAGAGGTCGCCGCGCTAATGTCGGTGAGCATGATCCCTGAGATTCAAAAGAATCTCGAGGACCTCACAGCATTCGATATGATGGCTGAACTTAAGACATCATATCAAAAGCAAGCTGATCAGGAACTCTTTGACACGGTCAAAGCCTTCCATGCTTGCAAGCAGGACGAGGGACAGTCTGTTAGATCTTATCTTTTGAAGATGAAGAGTTACTTAGACCGAATGGAGAAACTTGGCTACCCTATGCCTCATATCCTTTGAATTGGGTTAATTCTCACTTCACTACACAAGGACTATGCTCCGTTTGTCATGACTTACAAGCCCAAGCCAAAGGTTCCCCCACCTACTCATAAGGAGCATCATGCTAAGGATCTTGCTTGCCATCACTGCGGTGAAACAGGCCACTGGAGGAGGAATTGTCCTGCCTACCTGGCGGAGTTGATGAAGAACATAGCCAATAAGATTCGCACATCAGGTATCTTCACAATAGTACTATATGCTTTCCCTAAGAAATCATGGGTATATGACACTGGTTGTGGAACTCACATTTGTAATAACATGCAGGGTCTAAAGGGAAGTAGAAAGTTAAACCATGGAGCTTTGGACTTGTACGTGGGCAATGGAATGCGTGCACCGGTCGAAGCTATAGGAAGCTATGATTTAATCCTTCCTAGTGGTTTAATTATTGTATTGGACAATTGTCACTATGTGCCTAGTATTACTAGGGGTATAGTATCGCTGTCTTGTTTGTGGAATAATGGTTTTATTCATTCATTTACGGATTATGGTATTTCGGTTTCAAAGGATAATGTTTTTTACTTTAATGCTATTCCTCGTGATGGTATCTTTGAGATTGACATGCATAATTGTATTACAAACAGTAGTTCTATTTATACGTGTAGCAATAAGAAATCCAAGTTGGAATTGGATTCTACTTACCTATGGCATTGTCGCCTTTGTCATGTTAACAAGAAACGTGTTTTAAAATTACAAAAGGATGGACTTATAAAATCAAATGATTCTGAATCATTTGATAAATGTGTTTCTTGTATATCGGGCAAAATGGCGCGCAAACCTTTCTCCCATGTAGGCGAAAGGGCCAATGATCTACTTGGACTCATACATACCGATGTTTGTGGCCCTTTTAGAACTCGAACTAGGGAAGGTGCTACCTACTTCATTACTTTCACTGACGACTTTAGTCGTTATGGTTATGTTTACTTGATTAAACATAAACATGAAACCTTTGAAACGTTCAAAGCTTTCCAAAATGAAGTAGAAAATCAACTTGGCAAGAAGATAAAAGCTCTCCGGTCCGATCGAGGAGGAGAGTACATGAGCCATGAGTTCCAAGACCATCTTAAGAATTGTGGGATTGTCTCACAATTCACTCCCCCTTATACACCACAGCATAATGGTGTATCCGAGAGGAGAAATCGCACCTTGCTTGACATGGTCCGATCGATGATGATTCCTACCACTCTGCCTCTATCCTTTTGGGGTTACGCACTCAAATCGGCTGCTCGAATACTGAATATGGTTCCCACCAAGAAGGTTGAAAAGACACCATATGAGATATGGCATGGGAAAGTCCCAAACTTGCCTTACTTGAAGGTCTGGGGTTGTGAGGCTCTCGTGAAACGAGACACGCCGAACAAACTTGAACCCAGAGCTGTCAAGTGCATCTTTATAGGATACCCTGAGGAAACGATGGGTTACTATTTCTACTACCCACCTGAGCAAAAAGTAATTATTGCTCGTTATGCTGAGTTTCTTGAGAGCAATCTCATTTCACAAGAAGCAAGTGGGAGTACCATCGACTTTGACGAGATTCCAAGCGATGAAGATGCACAACCTATTGTAGATACTAGCGAACATCAAGATGAGGCTGAACATGAAACTGTTCCTTTTGCACCTCAAAATGATGAAGTCCCCGTTCGAAGGTCCGCAAGGACACCTCATGCACCTGAACGATATGGATTCCATGTCGATGCTGAGGAGCTAAGTTTAGGGAATCATAATGAACCCCCTAACTATCGAGCTGCATTAGCAGATTCTGAATCTGACAAATGGCTTGATGCTATGAACGCGGAAATGCAATCCATGAAAGATAACCAAGTATGGACTTTGGTTGATCTTCCTCCTAACAGTAAGACTGTTGGCAGCAAGTGGCTCTTCAAGAAGAAGACCGACATGGATGGCAATGTACACACCTATAAAGCTCGGTTGGTGGCAAAAGGTTACACTCAAACCTACGGGATTGACTATGACGAAACCTTCTCGCCTGTTGCCGACGTTAGAGCTATTAGGATCATCATAGCCATAGCAGCGTACTATGACTATGATATTTGGCAAATGGATGTTAAAACTGCTTTCTTAAATGGACACCTCGATGAAGATGTCTATATGGTTTAGCCTGAGGGATTTGTAAGTACAAAGCACCCTAAGAAAGTATGTAAGCTTCAAAGGTACATTTATGGACTAAAGCAAGCATCCAGAAGTTGGAACAAAAGATTCGATGAGGAAGTCAAAACGTTTGGCTTTACTCAGAATCCCGACGAGCCATGTGTATATATGAGAGCTAGTGGGAGCATTGTCGTCTTCCTAATCATATATGTCGATGACATGCTACTCATAGGAAATAACATTCCAATGCTACAAGATGTAAAATCATGGCTTGGGAAGTGCTTCGCTATGAAGGATCTAGGGGAAGCGGCATATATACTTGGTATTAAGATCTACCGGGATAGATCTAAGCGGTTAATCGGACTAAGTCAAAGTGCGTACATTGATAAGATTCAAAAATGGTTTAGAATGGATGCTTCCAAACGTGGAAACCTCCCTATGCAACACAATGTACACTTGAGTAAGACTCAAGGACCGTCCTCACCTGATGAGATGAAACGTATGCGTGATGTACCCTATGCCTCGGCAGTAGGGTCAATCATGTATGTTGTACGGTGCACAAGACCTGATGTAGCATTCTCTCAGAACCTTACAAGTCGATATCAACAGAATCCAAGTGAGAGTCACTAGACTGCTGTTAAGAACATACTGAAGTATCTTAGGAATACTAAAGATATGTTTCTTGTTTATGGTGTTGAAAGTCAAGATGAACTAAGCGTCACTTGCTATTCTGATGCTAGTTTTGAGACTGATAGAGATGATTCCAAATCTCAAACGGGGTATGTTTTCGTTTTGAGCGGAGGCGCTGTTGATTGGAAGAGTGCAAAGCAGAGCACTATCGCTATGTCTTCTACAGAAGCTGAATACATTGCAACTACTGAAGCTGCAATGGAAGCTGTTTGGATGAGGAAATTCATTTCTGGGCTTGGAGTTGTCCCCAGCAATGAAAGACCTATGGATATGTACTGTGACAACACAGGTGCTATCATCATTGCCAACGAACCCGGTGTTCAGAAAGGCGCCAGACATTATCGGAGGAAGCTTCACTACATTAGAGATGCGATCCTAATGGGAGATGTACGCTTACTCAAAGTTCATACAGATGACAACTTAGTTGATCCCTTCACGAAGCCAATGTCATGTACCAAACATATTGAGCATGCTAGAAACATTGGGCTTCGACCAACTAGTAGTTTCATGTAATCTGTTTTAGTATTTGGATAATGGAACATTGAGCAGTTTTTATTGGAATAAATTGATATATTTGATATGATCGTTTTTATATGAATATCTACTGTGTTCTATATTTGCATGTTTATATCCATGAATATTTACTGTGTTTTATATTCTAAATTGTTCATTGTCATATTAATAATATGTGAATATTATTAAGACAAATCTGAGGGCATTGATGACATTATCTTAGTATGACTAAGGATAATGAAATCAAACTCACATGTCGTTCATAAGGATGCACGATTGGACTGACCCAACCTATGAGAAATCACTTCCTGGATTTATGTCACAAGTGAATCTCACAAAGGCTTTGTCACTTATCCTCTGACTTGAGATGCAAGTTGGTTTGTGTATGTAGAGGGGTAAACTTTGATGTGGTTAAACGCTGATCTGAATAAGGCTGCTATAACAACCATTATCGGGTTTATCATTAAGCATATGACAGACACGTGCAGTCAATAAAGAATTTGTTCCTCCACGTATGTGGATAAGATACTATTGGGCCCCTCGATGATTTTGAATAGATGTATGCGTGGCCACACCCAAAAGGTAATCAAGATGAATCTTGATTGGTTTTGGTAATCTATTTCATTATATAGATCGAGAAACAGAATCGTTGAAGTTTTAGATTGACATTGATCCTTGTCTAAAATTCAACATAGTATCAGTAACAAAAGGATAACTGCTCGAAAAACTTTGAACAAAGATTTTATGAAACTCCTCATTACTCCTAGGGGCATCGGCGGGTTGCTAAACTCTAACCTTTGCTTGTATAACTACTTGATGTTATCACGTGCGCAAGTGGGAGCTGTTGGAATATGCTTCACGCGTATAACATATAGTTATGTGGCTAGTTGTATATGAGCCTAAAGGGTCACACACTTAAACACTAAACACCATTATGTAATTAATGTAATTAGTGTAATTGCATTAAATATATATATTATAGTTTAATATTAAAAGTTAATATTGAAACTAATAGTGTGCTTAATAAGAAGAACTAAAGGAAAGGGGCTAGAGTGCAACATTACCATAACTAGTTATGGAAGGTATTTAAAGGGGATTAGGGCAACCATAATCCCCTACCCTCTACACCATTCGGCCGCCCCCTTGACACAACCCCTAGGGTTCTTTTGTTCTTCTTCTTCAAGCACAAGGACTAGCATCCTCAAGTGGTGTTCTTGCAAGTGTTGTGTGGACTAGCTTTGGAGGAATTCCCCATTGGAATTCTTGGTTTCAATCCGTCATCATCTCCATCCGAATTCCCCATAATCAAAGGCTTCAAGGGTATGAATTGTTCTTCATAACTCTTTGATTTATTGTATAATTTAATTATGTTTATCAATATTAGATCCGGTTATGGTGATTATATTTTTCCGCTGCGTTTTGGTTCTTGTTTTTACCTAAAATCACCATTACAACAAAGGGGAAGTTCTTTTCTGATCTTAAACATTATCATTGGGAACCCCCATATCTTTTCCGAGTTGGTGCCGATCTCATGCATATACGATGTGTCTCCGGTGGTCAAGCAAAGGACATTCTCAACGAATGTCATAAAGGACCTACCGGAGGTCACTTCGGACCAAACTTTACCGCTCGGAAAGTGTTAGATGCGGGATACTACTGGCCGACCATCTTCAAAGATGCCCACACATTAGTCAAGACATGTGATGCATGTCAACGTACCGGAAGCATCTCCAAACGGGATGAAATGCCCCAGCATGGCATCCAAGTTTGTGAGATATTCGACGTGTGGGGCATCGACTTCATGGGACCATTCCCAAGTTCTCACGGCAACAAGTACATACTTGTGGCGGTTGACTACATCTCTAAATGGGCCGAGGCTAAAGCATTACCAACTAATGATGCCCGAGTTGTAGTTAATTTTGTGAGATCCTTATTTTGTCGTTTCGGATGCCCAAGGGCTCTTATTAGCGATCGTGGCACCCACTTTGCAAATCATCACATGGAGAAAACTCTCCAACGATATGGTGTCCACCATCGGTTCTCAACGGCTTATCACCCACAAACGAGTGGTCAAGTCGAGAACACTAATAGAGCCTTGAAAAGAATTCTTGAAAAATCTATTGTGAAAAATCCCAAGACGTGGTCTCAACGTCTTGATGATGCCTTATGGGCATTCCGAACCGCCTTCAAAACTCCTACCGGATACACACCATACCAAATGGTGTATGGAAAAGCTTGTCACCTTCCTTTTGAGATTGAACACAAAGCATATTGGGCAATCAAGGAATGTAACATGGATGCTATCTTAGGAGGGACGGAAAGACGTCACCAACTCAACGAGCTCCATGAAGAAAGATTCCATGCATATGAGAACTCCCGGATTTATAAAGAAAGGAGTAAGCATTTGCACGATAAGAAGTTGAAGAGTCATAAGTATTTTGAGGCGGGTGACAAGGTTTTGATATATCAATCTCGATATAGGTTTTCGCCTGGAAAACTGAAGTCAAAATGGGTTGGTCCGTACACAGTTGTCAAACAACACCCATCGAGATATGTCGACCTTGTTACTGAGAAGGGTGGTCATTTCAGTGTAAATGGTCACCGTCTTAAACAATACCATGAGGGAATGGATGAAGAAGAGAAAGAAGGAGAGGTTGTGCATTTCGCCTCGATGAAGAAAAGCAAGTAAAAAGAGCAACGCCGAGTCAAGCTCTAGACTCGTAAATCTATGAAGCGCTTCTCGGGAGGCAACCCGTGGTTTTTATTTTATAATTTTTGTCCTTTTTATTTCTGCATTCTATTTAAAAAAAATTATTTTTTTTCGGTTTTGTCGAGTTCGCGACAAACAGTCGCAGGTCGCGACCAATTACACAGAAATCGCCAATCGGACAGAAGGAGTGTCGCCTACGCGAGAAAACCGACGAGACCCGCGACCCCTGCCGAGTGCCTGTCGCGTTTCTGAAGCCCGCGAGCGTCTCCCGTCGTGTGCTGCATCTGCTCGAACCAATCTTCGATCCGGACTCCGTGTCTGACGCGCCCGAGACCATATAACCGTCACGACCCGCGACCCGCTGGAGTTTAAAACCCTTTCTCTCGTCTCTGTCGCGAACAGCACCCAAACCCTAGCCCCCTTGCGATTTTTCCCGGCAAAATACTCCCTTTCCAGCCCGATATTCCGGCCAATCTTCATATTTTCTTCGATTTCTATGACATCTAAGGTTAGTTTCTCTTCTTTTCATCATTTAATCAACTTTTAGGAGTAGAAATCGGAATTTTTTAGGGTTTTAGACCTAATGCCGAAAATTTGAATTTTTTCTCAAATTTTTTTGGGTTTTGCTATTAATTCTTGGTAGGTTGAAGTCTTAAGCTGCAATGTAGTTGATTTTACACTATACATTAGTGTCAAATCCGAAATTTTTGAACTTAGATTGGATTTTTGGAAGGAACTTTATGAACTAGGGTAGAAATTGAACCCAAAAATTCTGAAAATCATGTAGATTAGGGCTTATAAATTATCTCATTGTGCTATACAATTGACTTGAATAAAATTAGTGGTAACACTAGTTCATATTTGTACAATGTGGTTTAATTTCCATCTTTACATATAATTTTTGGTCTTAAAATATAATTGTTCATGGTTTGATGGTAAAAAGTATAAAAGAACTCATATAAATAAAAATAAATAAAAAATTTAGTGTTAAATTAAATCACACTTAGTTAAACACAATTGCATAATTATGTTTACAACTAAGTGTGGGTAAGGAAAAACGGTATATCATTTTAAGTGTTACTTTAATTCACACTTAGTTCAACACAATTGAAAAATTATGTTTACAACTAAGTGTGGGTAAAGGGGAACGGTTTTATCAACTAGTAATTCTTTTGTCGTTTCCCTTATATGTTTTGGACAACTAGTAACCCCGATACAAGAGCGAAGGTCAAAGCTAAATATGAAGAAATCAAAAACAAATCAATCACACCGGGTAAAACTCTGGATTGGAAATATATGGAAGAGGTACGAAGAGTTCGGAACCTACGAGAATACTATCCACAATATCTCCTTGATGAAAACAATGATCCGATAGTGGAGTGTAAGGCATGGGAAGTAGCCTTAGAAATGAGAAAACCGATCTACGCGGAACTGGTTTACCCATTCTTATCTTCCTTCACCTTTAACCCAGAAGATGCAAAAAGGGGCTTCGATGTTCCTTGTATGTGGTTCTTGCTAGGAGACAAATATCAGGAACTCTCTTTGAAAGGCTTGGCTACGCGCCTCAAACTCTATACGGAAGACATGATGGAATAACCCGAGTTTAGCCATTATTTATCTTTATGTGAGATGGAACCCGCGGATGATATTAATTTTGGACCCATCTAGGCAGAAATTGGTGCTGGAAAGTATGAGAACGCCAATACAAAATCATCCAACATGTACTCAACTGAGGATAAACTTCTTCACCGGATAATTGTCAATACTATACACCGAAGGAAAGACAGTAAAGAGAAAGTGGGACAAATGGACCTTTGGTTATTACATCGTTTGAGGAACCCACAAGCTCATATGTTATCGCCAAATTTCTGAGTGAAGCCTCGGGAAAGAAAGCCACCAGTGGTTTGTGTGGGGGTCAGTACATATCCCGACTTGCAAAAACCTATGGCATACTTACACCACGAGTTAAAGCTTCTTTCAAGACCCTAGAGATGGGATGGCTCGATAAGAACGCCTTAAAGGCTATGAAGGCAATCAAAAGAATTGACAAAACCAAACATTATGAATGGAATTTCGCCTTAGAAAGAGCTCAAGCACGAAGGATAAAAGAAGCAGAAAGGCTAAGGAAAGAGGCGAGACGTGAACAGGGGTTAGAAAGTGAAGATGAAGAAGTGGAGCCGCCACCAACTCAAGAGGCAATGCAAGTAGATGTGGAAAATACCACTCAAAGTCAAAGTCAAGGTCAAGCATCAGGTTCTCACGCAACACCATCCGCATTTGACCCATTTCAATCTTTTCAACAACTCGACATGCGGATGGATGGGTTTCACACCGATCTAGATAATTTGCAGGTATGCGTGGCAGGGCTACAAACTGATTTTGGTGGATTCAGTCAATATATGGGAGACATGAGATCACAACTTCAGAGAAACTACTACCAAGGCGAGCGGTTGCAAGTATCTCAAAATTGGCAAGCTCAAGCCATAACAGCTCAATTCAGGCCACACCAGTCTCTACCTACCGTACCAGTGGCCTACAACCCAATACCATATTGGGCTCTGAACATGCCAGCACCACCGAACTTCCATTCTTATGATGAATGGTATCAGCAGCATGACTCGACACCGCACCGCGATGACCTTGATCATTGACCCATCTGTTTGTCTTTGAAATTGAACAATTTTTATTTTTCTTTTTATGTCTTTTCGTTAGATTGGGTTGTACTTTACTATCCAACTATGTTACTACTTTATTTTTATGTTATGTTTTACTTTTATGTGTGTTTATGTTGACTGTGATGTTTAGAACAAAATTCATGTTTGGAGTTGAGCTTGGAATTGGAGCACATTCTTATGAAACACAAGAGCATGGAATCAACACAAAGCACCCCCAGGGAGTACCTTTCCTTTTGTCTATTTACTTTTAACCATTTGTTTGAAATATAATTGCATTGGGGACAATGCAAAGATTTAAGTGTGGGCATGGGGGTGGATTCCACCATTTGTATAATTCTCATAAAAATCATCTAAAAACACAAAACCATTTCAATTAGCAAAATTTTTTTAGACACATCTCAATACCTTAGAAAACAATTTTTGGACAATAAAGTCATTTTTAAAAGTCAAAATTTTACCTAGCTTTTATGTGTCAATTTTTGTGGCTTTTCATCAATCTAATTCTTTTTCTTTAACTAGTTAATTAAACCATTTTTAACTTGGAAAATTTGAAATGTCTTGCAAAATTTATAAAAACTATCTTTTAGAAAATTAAGTTTAGCAATGCTAAATCCTGATGACATTAGGTTAGGTTAAGAGCCTTTAGTTTATGTGAATAAATTGCTATAAATAAATAAATAAATAAATTGAAAAATTTAAGAGTCGGTGAGGACATTCAACCGGCCTTGTGCTCCCGACAAGTACGCCCGAGGGGTCCTTCAAACCTAGCATACTAAGGTCAACTGATCTGGATATGTTGGTCGAAAGTCGTTTACGCGGGTTCACAATGTAAGCTGAGGTTCGAATCAATTCTTGAATAAATACCTAATTAAATATTTAGGGGGAACAATTAACCAACCTTGGGTTCCCGACAAGTAAGCTCGCGGGGTCCTTTAAACCTAGCATACTAAGGTCAACTGATCTGGATATGTTGGCTCAAAGTCTTTTACGCGGGTGCTCAAAGAAAGTTGCGGTTCTCTCTACTAAACAAATAAATAAATAAAACTAATAAACATGCAAAGCATGTAGGAAAGAAATGAAAAATAAGTAATTAAATAAATAAGCATGCAAAGCATGAATAAATAAAGCAAATAAGCTATGAAATGCATAAATAAACTAAGTTTTCTTTATTTAACCTTATTAGTTGGGTAATTTTCTTAAAGGTGGTATTTATAGGTTATGCAAGAATGATTAGGATCTAAGTTAAAAGTAGTCTAATTAGCATAGTTGGAAAATTAATTAGACTTGTTAAAAGTTAGCTAATGTCTTACACAACCTTGGGCATAAAATATAGTGAAAATTTTAACTGCTAAATTGGCCTAGGTTCTGAAAATTGTTGTGCTACTAAGAATTAAATTGAGACAAGTGTCGATTGTGTTAATTTGCTATCTAGCTGATTGAATTTTTTTTATGATGATTTGCTTGAGGACAAGCAAAGTTCAAGTGTGGGCATCTTGATATTGACGGATTTATACATATTTAAATCCGTCAATATTGTATTTTTTTTAGGCTTGTTTTGTAGTGAAAAGAAGTGTTTATGCCTAATTTATGATGTTGTTGATAAAATGCAGGTCAAAAGTCCAAATTATAGAAGAAAAGGGCAAAAAACGAACAAATTCAGCAAAAATCAGCATTACGGACTTGGTCGAGACCCTTGTCGAGACCTCTGTCGCGCCCTCGAGCAGCCCTCGTACGCGAGAAATTACCCCAAGCCAGCTCACGTTCGCGAAGCATAGTCTGTTTGATTGGGCACCCTTGTCGAGACCCTTGTCGAGACCCCTGTCGCGCCCCGTGCCCCGCGAGTGTCAACCTGTCGCGCCCCTCGACAGACCACTGGTCGAGCACTCGAGCAAATCCGGAAATAAGGCTATTTAAGCCAAAATTCAGCCATTTTTTGAGGGATCTTTTTGTGCAGCCGAATTTTGACCTAGGAGAGCCCTTGTGTACGAATTCTAGGGGTTTCAAGCTTCAAGATCTTCAATTCCATTCATATATTTCGGTTCTCAATCATTATCGTGTTGGATTTTGGTGGGTTCGAAAACGCAACGGAAACGTATATTTAAAATTTAATTTAACCACCAAGATCCACCAATGAACGAATCTCTAAACCCAAAACATGCAACAAAGAAGAAGGAGAGAACATCATACCCTCGAAGACACCCGCAAGATTTAATGATGAACTCGTTGATGGATGATGGTCACGTAATCGTTCCCCTCTACCGTTGATCCACACCGAGTAAGTGATTCCTTTCGAAGTGCTAACCCGTCGCCGAAAATGCTCAAAAACTTCACTTAGATTTTCGGTGACCAAACACTATATTTTAGAGAGAAAACCGATTTTGCATTAACCTTCTACAACCTCCCACATCTCTCTTATATAGATAAGAGAGCAAGTGGAGGTGAGTGGAAAGGCTCAACATGCATTGGACCAAAAAGTGGTCCAATGGAATTAAAGCATGCATGTGGAGAAAGTAGTGGCTTTCCTTTACATGCATTGGACCATTAAATGGTCCAATGAAATAAAAGCTACTTTAATCTCTCCAATCATCTTTATTTATCTCTTCTCTTTTAAGTGTTATCGGAAAGGAATTCCCCCGGCGTGTGACCCGATAGGCTCGCACATCATCGGCCATGATACTCGAACACGTGTGTCGGTGGGCACTAATTCTGACAATATAATCACTTATGATTAAGCTGCCACCAATCCAACAGTTTAATCATCAATGATTAAGCTGCCACGAATCCGACAGTTTAATCATCAATGATTAAGCTACCACGAATCCAACAGTTTAATCATCTATGATTAAGGTTGCGATTCTGACAGTTTGATCATCTATGATTAAACTCACGAATTCTAACAAACTCCCACTTGCACACGACGTGACGTGTTATTGGTATCATAAACAAAGAGCGGCCCTGGCTAGGCATCTTTGTCCCCAAGTCAGCACGAGGTACGTCATCCTCGACTACTACATGTCATATAAATGATGGTTCCTTTAGATAAGTGATCATATCATCCCTTTGTACACGATATCCTTGTGAACACGAGACATGGGTTAATGTCGTCATTCTCCAGATCGTTCACGATTATGTTTCTCGATCTAGTATTTAGTGGTGAACGAAATGAGTTGTAATTGAACCATTTTCAATATAACTCGAGCATGGCCATGCTTTTGGATGTCAGCGCTAAATCATCGTGGGGCCCATGGATATCTCTCTTCATCGAGGTACAAATCCTTTTGACTACATAGTCCTTCCACATAAATTATCCTTACCCAACTAAGCCCCTTATAACGGCCATTTACGAACCGCGTTAGAGCATTAATCTAAGCAAAGTAAACTTATGCTTTGGAATCTCATGAATCTCTGGTCTAAGGATGAAATGATATTATCGTCCCGAGATACTTGTGACAATTTCCATGAAGTAAACTTAGGTGTGGGTCTCCAGTCACTTGAAACCTTTTCAAGTACAGGTAAGTGTTGCATCCATTGTGACCAACCACTTACCTCAGTCTTCGTTCATTACTTACTTCCCTTTAAGTATGACTGACTGTGGAGATTCAGATTAAATCTGGGAAGTGTTTAAACATGCAATGATGGAACACAATAAAGATTTTGAAAGTAACTGCAACACGCATATGTATAGACATATTTATACATCAATACAATCAAAATTACAATATTGCTTCTAGTTCCCAAAATAAACATCAAATTCAAACTAAAACAGTACTCAAGCTAAATCACTGGCAAATCTCACACCTATTCCTCTAGTGTGAGAATCATGTACAGCCTGTGACAAAGGCTTAGTAAACGGATTGACAAGGTTCTCTTCCGATACTACTCTGCTAATGGTAACATCACCACATCCAATCTTATCTCGGATAACGTGGTATTTATGAGCAATATGCCTCGTTCTTTTGTGAGCTCTAGGTTCCTTAGCCAAAGCTACTGCACCCTCATTGTCACAAAATATTTCAATGGGGTCAGCAATGCTAGGAACAACTACCAAGTCATTGATGAATTTCTTCATCCACACAGCTTCTTTTGCAGCTTCACTTGCTGCAATGTATTCTGATTTCATCGTCGAATCAGCAACTGTGTCTTGCTTGGAGCTCCTCCAACCCACAGCACCACCATTCAATAGGAATACATAACCCAATTGCGATCGGAAATCATCCCTATCTGTTTGGAAGCTTGCGTCTGAGTATCCAACTACACGCAATTCTTCCATACCACCATATACCAAGAACATATCCTTCATTCTTCGAAGATATTTCAGGATGTTCTTGACGGCTATCCAATGAGCTTCTCCGGGGTTTGCCTGATATCTACTTGTCACGCTCAACGCACATGATACATCAGGTCTTGTGCATAGCATGACGTACATGATAGATCCAACTGCCGAAGCATAAGGGATCTTCTTCATTACGTCACGTTCCTTATCGGAACTTGGACATTGAGCCTTGCTCAAAGTCACTCCATGCAACATAGGAAGATTTCCTTTCTTGGAATCCTCCATTCTAAATCGCTTTAGAACCTTGTCAATATATGCACTTTGACTCAACCCGAGAAGTCTTTTAGATCTATCTCGATAGGTCTTAATTCCCAAGATATACGCTGCATTTCCTAAGTCCTTCATTGAAAAACATTTTCCAAGGAATGTCTTGACATCACTCAAAATCGGAATGTCATTCCCAATGAGTAAGATGTCATCCACATATAGGAATAGGAACACAATTGCGCTCCCACTAGCCCTGACGTATACACAAGGTTCATCTTCACTTTTAGAAAATCCAAATTCCTTGATTTTCTCATCAAAGCAAAGATTCCAGCTTCGAGATGCTTGCTTAAGTCCATAAATGGACTTCTTAAGTTGACAGACTTTATTGGGATACTTTGGATGTACAAAACCCTCAGGTTGTTTCATATACACCTCTTCAGAAAGCTTCCCGTTAAGGAAGGCGGTTTTTACATCTATTTGCCAAACTTCATAATCATGAAAGGCGACAATTGCCATAAGTATCCTGATAGATTTCAACATAGCCACTGGGGAAAAGGTTTCATCATAATCAACACCATGGGTTTGAGTGAAGCCTTTAGCGACCAGTCGTGCTTTGAAAGTATCAGTCTGTCCATCCATGCCGGTCTTTACTTTATAGACCCATTTACACCCCACACGCTTACAGCTGGGTGTAGGATCAACCAGTTCCCATACTTGGCTGTCCTTCATGGATTGCATCTCGACTTCCATTGCATCTCTCCATTTGTCAGACTCTGGGCCTGCCATCGCTTCCTGGTAAGTAGAAGGTTCATCATGATCCCCTAGCAACTCGCAGCCCTCAGATATGAGAAACCCATATCTCTCTGGCTCAGTGCGAGTCCTACCAGATCTACGAAGAGATAATGGTGGAACGTCAGTTTCTACCGCATCCTCTTGATCGGTCCCAACCTCATGAGGTTGTGTGCTATATGCTTTCCACTAGGTCCATTGGATAATAGTTCTCTTTCTAGAAAGACCGCCTTTCGAGCAACAAATACCTTGTTCTCGGTAGGTTTGTAAAACAAATATCCAAGTCCCGCTTTAGGATATCCAATGAAATAACACTTTTCCGGACGGGGTTCTAATTTGCCATCTACCTCACGCTTCACGTAGGCTTGACAACCCCAAACTCTAAGATAGGATAGTGGAGGTTTACTCCCATGCCATATCTCAAAAGGTGTCTTTTCTACCTTCTTTGTTGGTACAAGATTAAGAAGCTTACACGCCGTTTCTAGAGCATATCCCCAAAAACTTATAGGTATTTGGGTTCTTGCCATCATTGATCGAACCATGTCAAGTAATGTTCGATTTCTCCTCTCGGCGGCTCCATTCAATTGTGGAGTCCTAGGAGGTGTTAATTGTGAGATAATCCCACAATTCTTAAGATGGTCAATAAACTCTAGATTAAGATACTCTCCGCCTCTATCAGATCGAAGTATCTTAATTGACTTGCCCAATTGGTTCTCAACTTCGTTTTGGAATGTCTTGAACACCTCAATGGTTTCTGACTTATGTTTAACCAAGTAAACATATCCATACCTGCTATAATCATCTATAAAGGTTACGAAGTATCTACAATTATTCCTTGTAAGGTGTTTAAATGGACCACACACATCGGTGTGTACAATGTCTAATAAACCCTTAGCCCTCTCACTAACACCGGTGAAGGGAGCTTTAGTCATCTTTACCAATAAGCAAGATTCACATACATCATTTGAACCATGTTCAAACGATTCCAAGTACCCAATTGCTTGGAGCTTGGAGATGCGAGTCTTGTTTATATGGCCAAGGCGACTATGCCAAAGAGATAATTCATCCAAAGTATCTTTGGATGTAGAACCAATATGCATGATTGATTGCTAACATGTGCTATCACCTCATATATGCCATGACATGGTAAAGCATTAAAATAACAAGTACCATATTTAAAACAAGAAATAGAACCATTGTTATTAAAAGAAAATTCATAACCATCGTCATACAAAGCATGAAAAGAAATAATGTTTCTTGCCACACGAGGCGAATAACGTACATTTTTCAACAAAATAAAGGAACCGGATTTAAAGGACAACTTCACGTTTCCTTGAGCTTCAACAGGGACAACATTCTTGTTTCCCATGATAAGATCCTGTTCCCCTCTCATCAACTTCTCACTTTCCAATAGCACCTGAAATTTGTTACAAATATGAGCGCCACAACCGGTGTCTAAGACCCACTTTTGCGAAGTAGAAGTTTGATAGAGTTCAATCATGTGCATACCTTGCTTTGAGGTACCTCCAACTCCTTTAGCCTTTAGCTTGTTGAGTTCCTCAAGGTATCTGGGCAGCTACGGCGGAAATGCCCCTTTTTCCCGCAATAGAAGCAGTCCGCATCTTCCGGCGTCATGGCTTGAGGAACCTTTCCTTTTGCCATCTTGGCCGAAGTAGGCTTAGGCTTGGGCGCACCAACCTTTCCTTTGACCTTACCTTGAGGGGCAGGGGTGCACTTCTTCTTTTTTGAGACCTTACCTTCCCGAATTGTAAGGACGAGATGTGTTGGGTTGGGCTTTCTTTTGGTCATGGTAGACTCGGCAGTCTTCAACATACCATGAAGCTCCATGATGGACTTGTCCATACCATGCATATGATAGTTCATCACAAACTGTTCATATGATGTAGGAAGTGACCTAAGGATAAAATCCATGGCCAATTCCTTCCCAATGGAGAAGCCTAACTTCTCCAAGCGTTCCACGTTTGCTTTCATACGCAACACGTGAGCGCTCACATCCCCGCATTCGAGGAGTTTTCGATCAAGCACGTTCTTGAGACACTCGTACCGCTCTAGCTTTGCTTGTTGTTGGAACATGTCCCGCAACTGTTCAATAAGCTCGTAAGCGTACAAATGATCCATTTGCTTTTGCAAATCAGGAGTCATAGTGCTCAACATTAGGCATGTAACGTCCTCACATTATTTCGTGAGACGTTCATGAGCATCATGTGCTGCTTGAATCGCATCCTCCCCTGGTTCATCGGGAAGAGGTCCTTCAATGACGTGCATCTTTCCTTCATGGCGGAGAACAAGTTTTAGTTGTCTCTCCCAATCAAGGAAATTTGCACCATTGAGTTTCTCCTTCTCAAGGAAAACTCTTAAAGAAACATTGGTGGTGGTGGTGGGGTTTGAAGATGCCATCTATTAAAATAGCAAAGTAGTTTTAGTTAGTTTGATGGGTCCTTGTAAATATATTACCCAAAACTTTTATATTTAACAAGGTCTAAGAATCCGTATTTCACAACACATTATGACGGGTATGCCGCGGATCATAATGTAAAGCTATCTTCAGTGGTATCCATTGTACCAATTGTAATCATCATATTGTACCAATGCCATATTGTACCAATTGTACCAATAATCATGTTGTACCAATTGTACCAATTGCATTTATCTTGTACAAATTGTGACTTACAACTCTTAGCTTCTTGCGGGATCACTTGACAACCATTGTGTCAATTGGCATGTTTGATCCCTACATGCACTAACCTCAAACCAAATTTTAAATGACTCGGTTTCGCTCGACAATCATTTAAAACCTGGTTTGAAGTTTGTAAATCGACCATCTAGATCCACGATAAGCCCATTACTAAATTGGCTCGGTTTCGCTCGACAACCAACTTATATAAGGAACTTATACTCACCCTCACCTTGCTTTACAAGGCACGGCTCGGTTTCGCTCGACAACCGACCTTGCTCCACAAGACTTAAGTGGTGGCATTCCAATGGATAGTGCAAGATTTACATTTTGTGAGAAATCATATAAATCATCCAACATGATACGCGGTGAAACATTTTGGCTACAATGGCTCTGCTAATGCACGACGACCAATCATAGCAAAATGAGTCACACTCACCTTCCACACTGTCTATTCAAAATCGGCTCGGCTAATGCACGACAACCAACTTTGTCTAGCAAGATTTGGGTGGCGTCATCATTAGGATAATAAAAATGATATTCTCTAAAAAACGGGTTTTCGTTTCGTTTAAAATTTGATTAATTACTTTTGTGACAAAACCATTTTTCACCTTTTAATTAATCTATAGCGAGTGATTAAATTAAACCATTTTTAATTTATTTAATTTATTTATTTAACATAGCGAAAATCTAACAACCAAGCAAATAAATAATCATCACACGCATACAACATCAAATTGGTAACCATGCCCAAACCCTATGCGTTTTTCCCGTGAGCCAACCCGGGAAAAACATGGTCAACTATGGACAAATAATGACCTTCCATGTGAGCTCCCACTAAATCCGCCGTCTCCATTGGACTTCATCGAATCCAAGGTTGCTTAGACATCACTTCATGATTCCATTCGGTTGTATCTTGATCTTCATTTTACAAGTACATAGAAAATAGAGAAATGGCAAATACGCCACGAAATCCTACTAACTAGTACAATTACAAATGAAAATCAATGGCATGCAAGCCATAATTAATAAATATTACATACAAAAATTAATAAATTATTAATTACAAACCATTGTGACAAAGTCACCAAATGAATAAAATTTAATCATGTATGATTACACAAGGCAGAAATTCAGTCAGTTTAATCACTGATGATTAAGCTGTCACAAAATCTGACAGTTTAATCACTTATGATTAAGCTGTCACGAAATTGATAGTTTAATCATCAATGATTAACAGTGACAAAATCCAACAAATCATACATGATTAACAACCAAACACACGGCAAAAGGTCAAGGGCATAATGGTTACCAATCTACTAGCTACTACATTCAAGAAAGCTAAAATGGTGTGCCAACAACCATTCATAAAAATATTTTGACAAAGATTCGAAATCAAACACTCAAGGCACAAAGAATCTTTGCATGTAATAAATTACATACATCAACACAAAAATATGCATGCATGCATTTCATGCCAAAATCACGACAAGCATATAAGTTTGTGAGTAAAAATATTATGGGTTTAGCAAGGCTAAAGTCCGAAATCTAAAATTTGGCAAAACCGATCCTCAAATCATTTTTCAAGCCCGAAATGTGCACGATTCGGTTAGAGTAGGCTCTGATACCACTGTTGGATTTTGGTGGGTTCGAAAACACAGCGGAAACGTATATTTAAAATTTAATTTAACCACCAAGATCCACCAATGACCGAATCTCTAAACCCGAAACATGCAACAAAGAAGAAGGAGAGAACATCATACCCTCGAAGACACCCGCAAGATTTAATGATGAACTCGTTGATGGATGATGGTCACGTAATCGTTCCCCTCTACCATTGATCCACATCGAGTAAGCGATTCCTTTCGAGTTGCTAACCCGTCGCCGAAAATGCTCAAGAACTTCACTTAGATTTTCGGTGACCAAACACTTATATTTTAGAGAGAAAACCGATTTTGCATTAACCTTCTACAACCTCCCACATCTCTCTTATATAGATAAGAGAGCAAGTGGAGGTGAGTGGAAAGGCTCAACATGCATTGGACTAAAAAGTGGTCCAATGGAATTAAAGCATGCATGTGGAGAAAGTAGTGGCTTTCCTTTACATGCATTGGACCATTAAATGGTCCAATGAAATAAAAGCTACTTTAATCTCTCAAATCATCTTTATTTATCTCTTCTCTTTTAAGTGTTATCGGAAAGGAATTCCCCCGGCGTGTGACCCGATAGGCTCGCACATCATCGGCCATGATACTCGAACACGTGTGTCGGTGGGCACTAATTCTGACAATATAATCACTTATGATTAAGCTGCCACGAATCCAACAGTTTAATCATCAATGATTAAGCTGCCACGAATCCGAAAGTTTAATCATCAATGATTAAGCTGCCACGAATCCAACAGTTTAATCATCTATGATTAAGGTTGCGATTCTGACAGTTTGATCATCTATGATTAAAGTCACGAATTCTAACATATCGATCATTATTATGTTTGTTTTATTGAATATTTACGTTTGTTTTGTGATTTTTAGCATGTCTATGTGCTAAATCATTTAATATTCGCTATGATTAGATGAAATCTAGGATTTAGGTTTGGTATTTTTTTTAGGATTTTTATATTGGAATTGAACACTTGTTTTTATATCAAAGAACCTTTTGATTTATTCTTGAATTTTGATTGTTTGAACTGTTAATTATTGAATTGTTTTGTTGAGTGACCACTAGCAATTATAATTGATAATTACTCCATCTTTTCACCTCGGTGACGTAGTTGGCAATCCACTAGACTTAGGGATTCGAGTTTAGACATCAATAATTTAGATAAAATTGGAAGTCTAATCTTAGTAACGACCAAGTTCTAGATTAGAAGGCGACGGAAATCCGGGCCTAGATATAAGTAACGAGCCGAAGTGTGACTATAGTATATTTTTTAGGGAATATTTCTATAGCCATTGTAGCAAGCTAGAGACCACTGCTTACCTAACTTCTAGAATACCAATTAAATCGGGACTTAACCAACCAAACCTAGACCTAGATGGAATCGATCATAGTGAATATTCTCTCTCATATTTGAACACAGTTTTCTTACTTTGTCAAGTTGTCTCATTCTCAAAAGCTTACGGTTACTTTTTAAATCAGTTTATTTAATTATTTAGTTTTAAATCAGAACCCCTACTTTATGCATTTAATTAGATTAAACTATTAGTATTATTTTACTTAGTCAGCATAATTGTTCACTGTGGAGACGAATATACCCGACATACTTACCTGAACTATATTACTCACGATTAGGTCATACTTGCCTAAGAGTGTGGTAATCTAGAGAAGGCGTATTTTAGGTTATTATTTTATAACTGGTTTTATCACATCAAGCATATTCCAACATTATACAAAGATTGATGTCGCAAAATATAGTTTTTCAGCCAGGTCTTCATTAAGACCCATTTTCATAAAAAAAAATTCATAAAAATACTTGTTAGAGTATGTCTTTTCAATGGCCAGTTATCTCAAAAGGATAGTTTATCCAATTTTTCTCAAAGACTGATTGTACCAAAATACCGTTTATGCATGACTCATCATAATTAAAATACACCTGATACGCGATGACAGTTTTACGTGCATTTTTAAAACATTAATATGTTTATCACCCCAAAACAGTTATAATACAATAAAAGTGGGGCTGTGAAACTAACATGATGTGTTCCAAATGCTAGTAAGCTATTAATAATGAATGATGGTGCCCGATAATACGCCTCATTTACCTATATGTGTGAGGTCACACAGTAAAGTACTAATTTTATAAAGTACTATTTGATGTTTTTAAGAACCATTAGGAATGCGTGACTGGTTTATAAAGTACTAATTTTTATTTATAAATAAATTAGTATTAGTAATTTATAACAATTTTTACTTATATCATTATAAATTCCTAACTTTAATATTACTTTATTTGTCATAAGTTTTACTTATTCATTAGAGTTTTTCAGAAAATACACATTTTTATTTCGTTAAAATCTTCGAGGTGGAGGTAACTAATTAGTTTATTTATTCTTATGTTTTCAAGTATTTTCACTTATAAGAACCAACTTTTAAATACATATTTTTAATAGCTTTTATATCTCTTTTTTTATATTTGAGTTTGGACAATTAAAATATAAAATACCATTAATCATAAACAATTCTTATTATATGGTCAAGTATTTAGTATATAATTGTATGCATGGAATTAAGTCAACTACCACTTTTAAACATCTTTATCGTGTATGTGTATGATGCATGGATATCATGCATGACTCCACCAAAGTTTCAACTCATAATGCATAGGGTACAACACAAAACAAGCTACTTGCAAGTCATCGACATGCATGGAATTTCCAATTTAATAACCATTGAATTCCCTTAAATGTATGTATTCATGAATGCTTTCCATTTTACTTTTGAATTATTAAAATGTAATTATCATTATTTAAAAATAGTTTTTTTATTCTTAGTATAATGTAACCATAACCCACAACTTACATGAACTTCGATGCTTACACAGCATTTCCCAAATAATTTCTACTTTTGTTCTTTTATATGCATATATATTTGTTTAGATAAGTTACTTTATGAATTCATGTTTATCAACTAACTGATCCATAGTACAAGTCTTATGCATCGATGTCCTATAGTACATGTCCTTTTATGCGTTTAATGAAATTTATTCATGAGACATAGAGAACACAGGGTGTCTTCGCATGGGGTGTTTGGCTGGGGCTTTTGGGTTTGGAAAGTTATTATAGTTTAAGAGATAGTTTTCTTACAGAGTTATTTATTTTTACACACTACTACAATTAAAGATTTTTTGTAACACTAAAATTGTAAACCCTTTAAATTCGTTATAATAGGTAGGTCTAATGTAACAGAATTCTAACGCTTAGCATAATTACTACCTTGTGTTATAATTAGGCAAAAGGCGTTACAATAGAGTTTATCTATTGTAACACCTACTTATCTTTTGTAATGGCTACTTATCTATTGTAACGCCACCTCTTTATTGTAACGCTTATTGTTCTAATGTAACGTGTCTTCTCTAATGTAACATGTATTCTTTATCTATTGTAACGCATTAAATATTTAAAGTTAAATTAAAAAAAATAACAATTATAACTACAACAATGCATGAACCGATTGATACGCCTGCTCTCTTTTCTTCATCTAATGTAATGCCCAAGAATGTAACACCCTTTTTTATTACAGTATATTAAATTGAATTAAAAAATTAATTATAATCTTTTTTCTAAATAATGAAGTTAAAGGGGTGAACTTACACCTGCTCTCCTTTTCATTACAAACCCTAGTTTTGTTCTCGTTGATCGTCCTGAAGAGCTGCACCACATAGAAATTCCGGCAACAGTGGAGATCAATCAAAGGTTTTCTCCACCAATGGCGAAGTTTCGTACAATATAGAGTACCTATCGAAGGATGACGACGGTTGTTACACTTGCGGCGTCGTTCTCGAAGACGGAAAATTACTCCGAGTGAAGTACACAAATTCGTACAGAGCGAAAATGAGGAGGTATTCTCCATCGATGATTTCTCTAATCAAGATCAAATCGATTATTTCTCTAATCGATGGTCTACATGCTTCGTCGATGAGTTCGCAGGAACTTCCTCCGTGTATTAGGGGTATAGTTTATCTCTATTGCTTTAGGTTTCAACATATTACATATTCGAATCAATTTCGGTACTTAATTATACTGAATTAGGGTTATGATATTGCCTGACTGTTTACAATAACTAATGTTTTATGGCATATTTGTGGTTGTGTCCACTTCAATTCCACAACCTTGTCCATATTACATGATTCTCTGCGTGTTTTAGGTTTGAGTTTGTAGGCCTATTCAATTTGACAGAGATGAAAATGAAATTGACATTGAATCAACTAATATTATGTTATATAATTTCAGTCACCAATTTCCAATGTTTTTTAATCTCAGATCTTGGACTTGACAAAGTAATAGCTCCTATAATTAGATTCAAGAATGATATACGTTCATCCAAGTTCAGTACTAGTGTCATCACATGATTTTCAAATTTTACTTTCTATGTATACAACTACAATAAGTTTGTATGCTGAATTCAGTGGTATCAAAAGTTTAATTTGGTATTAAATAATTATAGCTTTATAGTTATACACTTATATTATGTTTAATTGTGTGTTTACTCAATGGTATTGAGTGACTCAAACTTTGCTAGAAATGTAGCTGGCATAGTAGTCAAATATGGAAATAAAATTAAAGCCATTCAATAGGTAATAAACATGATAATTTTAGTTAGTTTTATATGGATAATTTAGAGGAATTAAGGGATATCCTCTTGCAGGAGCAAGATTATCTCCAGAGAAGAAGTTGGATCCGATTAACTTACCATCTGGTTTATCATGTTTGTGTGGCATGCATATGTGGTGAACCTGCTCGATCTTGCCTCCGCTCGCTCCTTGAGTTCATGTATCGATTAAGGTACATACAAATATACATATGAGTTTTTTAGAACCCAACCTAACCGTCATAGCTACAGTTTATCTTCCCTTTAATGTCGACCACAATTAATTATAGACGTTAGCTTAGTGCCTTAGTGTGAAAGATCTATTGTGTGTTTGGTGCTGTTTTTATGCAATTTTTGATGCAGTTTTTATGTAATTTTCCTGTTGTTTTTAGGCAGCTTTACGCTGTCTTTACTTGTGTTTATGGTGTTTTTATACAGTTTAATGCAATCTTTACTTGTTGGTTCTATGCAGGTTTTAGCTGCAGATTATGTTGCTGCCTTTATATTGTTTTATGCAACATTTTAAGCAGTTTAACAAGGTACAGTTCGCTGTTCTTATGCATTATATAGCCACTCTTTTATGCCGCTATTAAGCAACTTAATGCAGTCTTTCTGTTTTTATGCAGTTATTAAGCAACTTCATGCAGTCTTTCTGTTTTTATGCAGTTTTCAAGAAGAAAGGAATCATACAAATAGCATACAAATCATTGTGGTCCAGTTTTACAACTTTAAAGAAGAAAGGATGTAACACCCGTATTTTTAAAACATCGTTTAAATCATTTAAAATACATATTTCCCAATATATGACATATTGTCCAAAAATACAGTTTAACAAAAACTTTAAAACCTTTATCAGAGTTTACAAAAATACGGTGTCACCAAGTATATCAAAACCATAGGCAACGGGATCTACTTATGAGCTCCCGAACTAAGCATCTCTAGGCCACTTCTAGTGCAACCTTCTATCACTTCAAACCTGTACCTGAGTACATAGCCACAAAACAAACGTAGTACGTGAGACAAAATAGTCTCGTGAGATACATGGGTTTTAGACCCCAATAACAATAATAGTCGTTTCATAATTAGATATATATGAACATATATATACATATACTACATCATTATAAGCTAGCCACCCTATAGTGACCCTATCGTTCCAATGCTTTCCTAGCAATCATATCTAGTTATCGGGTTGCCCCCGAACTAACTAGAATCTCAACGTATCTAACTATCGGGTTGCCCCCGAACTAGCTAGAACTCCAATATATATCTAGTTATCGGGTTGCCCCCCGAACTAACTAGAATCACAAACATATCTAACTATCGGGTTGCCCCCGAACTAGCTAGAAGCACTATCCTGTCTAACTATCGGGTTGCCCCCGAACTAGCTAGAAACATCACCATGTCTAGTTATCGGGTTGCCCCCGAACTAACTAGCATCACATCATCTCGTTCTTACCATAACTCATCAGTTATTCCAATCAAAGCCTTCGGCTATCACATCAATCATCAAACAAGTTAGTTATCTAGTAATAACAACATATAATTAGTTCAACACAGTGTGAACGTACCTGTATGGTCCCATGGACCCGATCGTAAGCAACCACATTTACTTCTACGTCTATGAACCCTATGAGGTCCATACTTACTTTATACATAAGATACATTTCTTATTTTATCGGTATCATAATACTTTTATCTCTTCCTTGACTATAATACACAATTATTACTAGTCACATCATATTCTTTTTCATATATATTCGTTCGTTACTTTTGTCAGTATATCTTACCAATAGGTACTCATTACTATAAAATCATTCCCAATTGCGTTACTAATACATATTTATTAATAAAGGCTCCGTATACATTCTTTTAATCAATTACTTCATTATTATGGTTCATTAACATAGATTACATAATTACTTTAATTTATCATATTTTACTTCAAATTCACCAATCATACTAGACATATTCTAGTATCACATTCTACATACTTTCATACATTTTCAGTCACTATCTTTATCAACATATTTATTAATAAAGACCCATAAAATATCATATGTATTTTCAAAACTATTTACTATGTACTCAGTTTAAAAGTTTCATGTACTCACCTTAGCGATAGCTATATCCACATCGTGTCTATCAACACGAATCCTTGCTTTCCGCCTTTGGAACATCTTCAACTTTTAGGTTCTCGCAACCTATTAACATAATCATCACAATACTAGTTATCATCCATAACTAGGCATCATTTAACATTAACATAATCAACCCCAACCACCAAGTTCAACTTGGTGGAGATCCATAAACCCTAATTCATGAAACTACTTTCAAGATATAACTTAACCATAGATCCATGGTTTACATACTTCCTATGGGTGTTCTACACCCTCAATACTCATCTTTTACAAGATTCCAATCCAACACATTCATAATCATCATTTCCCCCAAATCTTGTTTACAAACTAGCTAGGAGATGTAAATACCTTAGATCCTTAACAAGGATTGAAGATCTCCAAGAATGGTGGTGGTCTATGCCCAAGAACACCCAAAATCGCCCCCAAGAACCCTCCAATCGGCTGCATCTTGAAAATGGTGGAAAATGGGTGAAAACCCTAGCTTTTCCCGACTTAATGCTGTCGACCAGAGTTCACGGCGCGAACTAAGTTCGCGTCGCTAACTCCAAACCTCGAACGCAAACTTAGCGATCGCTAAACCATCGTGAACTACATCGCGCCTCATAGCCAAACTCCCTGGCCCTACTTCCCGATCGCGAAGTAGGGTTCGCGTCGCGAACTTCCTATGCAGCCAGGGCTGCACTTTTTCACCTTTGTCTCGACCCGGTTTCGTCCATAACTTTCTCATACGGTCTCCAAACGACACGAAACCAATTCCTACGTTCTTTAAACGATTTATCCTTATTTATCAGATTTTATATAATTTATTTATAATTTCGGGTCGTTACAACTATCTACCCCTTAAAAAGGATTCCGTCCTCGGAATCGCCAAGAATTTCAACCCACATACAACCGAGCATTCCGCTCTCACTCCCTTGTGGTCATTACCATCAAATTCCCTCATTCCCGATACGTTAACATTACATATCCAAACGTTCACTTAATTCCGTTAATTCCGAACGGTCGAGACCCAATTTTTAAAACTCATAATACTCAAACGGGTCAAAATTTCACAATTTGACTATAACACCGACATTCCCTCGACCGATCTTTTCATTCTCATAACAATGGTATAACACAATCATAACATTAACTAGTTGATTTAAACGAATGTCAAACTCTAGCTTTGACCCAACCGATATATCCCGACATTGGTATATCCCCACATTATCTACCCATTGACTTAAGCACAAAGTCAACTATACTTTGACATTTTCCCTTCTCGTCAAGGACCCCATAAATCCTCCTTTCCTTTACAATTGACCTTTAATTTATGATCCATCTACAATCATATACTCGATTCCCAAATCCAATCTTGACAACACCCAAACGGGTCAAAGTCGTATAATCTGACTACAACTATTTCAACTATTCCATTAATCTTTTCACATACATACAATCGGCACATTATGCCCTCGACATTCACTAACCGTTCATAACGAGAGTCAAAGCCCATCCTTGGCTAAGTCAACCAATCACCAATTGCTCACCCTTGACTTACGTGAAGTCAACCATACTCTTTCAACTAACCAATTTCATACTCACGGGCACCATCACTAATATCTCACTTCCGGTTCCACTCATTATTGTCCACACTTTCATTTTCTCTCCCAATTATCCGAGAGTCGTACATTCACATATGGTCACATCGACATTTACCGATTCTTGACCAACATTTGGTCACTCACACCTTCACTTAGTTTTCTTTCAACCATCTTTGCATCACATCGATCAAATTCATAACTCTTATTCTCAATTGTCGGAATTAGTTCTCCTTTCGCAACATATTCCACTATTTCATACAAGTTTACCATACTTTGGTTATCAAATGATAATTTGTTCACTAGGAGTTTCTCTTTCCTCCTATTCTATAAATCGTAGGCATCCCCTACATTTACATGACCTAGATGCAACCCGCATTTCGAACTAGGTCCTCATATACCATAACATATTAGTAATACATTATTAACCACATGGTTCTACATTCATCATTTAAACACGTAAACATATACACACACATATATATACACATATATATCACGCCAATTCAATTTAAACACCTTTATTGTGCACATATACAAACATATGTATATGTCACCAACACCATCTATACATCTCTATTGTGCACATATACAAACATATGTATATGTCACACCAATACCGTCTGGTATCCATCTTTTTACAACACGTAGCTTTGCTACTTTCTCACTCATTCAATCGCCCAATTATTCATCATGCATTCTAGCACAATTCACATAATATCACATTATCGTTTTCTTTCATATCTAACATGTCTCCCATTGGACATACTACGTAACACATTTCATATAATATTGTCTTTCCATTATCATATGCCTTCCAAGGCCATTATATAATGCACATGCATTGTACCCCACGGGTAACTAATAACATTCTCTAATTGCTATTTATTGTTTCACTTACACATTAACCGTCCTTTACCGGTTCATTTCCTTAACAATTTCCAAGACTTTTGTCACCGCCGGAGTAGCTACCACTACATTCCATTAGCCAAAAATCACCGACCAATCCAATCATCCTTGAGTCAAACAATCGACTCCGGTCCACACTCGCAACCAAAAGCCCAACACTCGGTGTTCTACTTTTACACTTCGTGGGACTCCGAAATATTCCTTTTTAAATCGTAGTCTTACACTACGCTACGACATACATTGTCACACTTATTACTATGGCATTTTACCAATAATTGTCTTTTCACCCTTGACATCGAATTTATCAATATTATCGAGAAACTTGCTATGGCTATGCGCCAACTTTTACTCAACCGTTTTCAACAATCAAAATTCGTTATTCCCGACACTTATTCTTTTCCACATATTTTCCATTTATAATTTCTAGGTATCACTATACCTTAGTCATTCTTTCCTTTACCGTTCACATAGAATAAAATTACATTACGTATCCGGATTCCCATCGAACATCAAAATTCCATTCCAAAATTTCCATTTCTATAATTCTCATCCAAACTAACAATACTTACCAAGATTAGTACTTCATCATACCATCATCCTTTTGTTGACAACATCTACCATTCTTATGGTTTCCCCCCCTTGACACTACATAGTATCATCAACCCATATATCCTTACTACATGCGACACACCGGGCCATAATCATTTCCAATGTATGATTTCTATACACATACTAACCGGGAAGACTATTCCCGAAATTAAATCTCCACATCATACAACTTATCTACAATTTCTATAGGCACCAATTCGTGCAACAACAACAACCACGTCATAATCTCAAATCATTCTTTTTACCCAAGATCTCTGAGGTGGCCCTTCCAGGTCAACTCCCCATTCCAACTCACTCGTGAGTTCCTTTCACAACATTTTGTACCGTGCTCTCCTTCACATAGTTTCATACAACACATTCCACCGTATCAACACCTCATCCTTCAATAATGGTGACGTCAATGTCGCCATATCGTTCTTCCTTCATTTGCTACTCTCTAGCACTTGCCAACTCTACCGAATCCACCACATCGTGACCTTCGGTTCAAATCTTCCGAATTACACAACAGTTTTACACGCTATGAAAGTCTTACACAACTTCCTTCCATTTTTTCCGACTATGTTTTGCTACCTTTTATGTAGACATTTCCCACTACGGGATTCACCATTCGATTATTCTTCCTTCATATGGGTATCGGAATCATTCCACCTACCCTCATTCGTAACTCTTTCCAATTTAGTGGAGTTCGTCCACTTTTCACATTTATTCTTTCGCCATACCAACATATCCAACCAGTAAGGTTCAAACGGTCAGCTCAACAGTTGAAAACAACACAGTTAGATCAAATTATGGCATTTCTCATAGGGATCGACCCTATCATACTAATCCCCCTTCGGTCTCAAAAGACTCACATTGCACATTGCATAACAACTTTTATAGGTCCCCCTAGGTTCAACCCTAAACTTAACATAAGTCTCAAGGTCAACCTATCGATCTCAAGGAATCTTACATTCCTATTGCTACAGTCTAAGACTAGGATGGACATCCAACCTAATTCAGTTAAACTATAGCTCTGATACCAAGTTGTAACACCCGTATTTTTAAAACATCGTTTAAATCATTTAAAATACATATTTCCCAATATATGACATATTGTCCAAAAATACAGTTTAACAAAAACTTTAAAACCTTTATCAGAGTTTACAAAAATACGGTGTCACCAAGTATATCAAAACCATAGGCAACGGGATCTACCTATGAGCTCCCGAACTAAGCATCTCTAGGCCACTTCTAGTGCAACCTTCTATCACTTCAAACATGTACCTGAGTACATAGCCACAAAACAAACGTAGTACGTGAGACAAAATAGTCTCGTGAGATACATGGGTTTTAGACCCAATAACAATAATAGTCGTTTCATAATTAGATATATATGAACATATATATACATATACTACATCATTATAAGCTAGCCACCCTATAGTGACCCTATCGTTCCAATGCTTTCCTAGCAATCATATCTAGTTATCGGGTTGCCCCCGAACTAACTAGAATCTCAACGTATCTAACTATCGGGTTGCCCCCGAACTAGCTAGAACTCCAATATATATCTAGTTATCGGGTTGCCCCCGAACTAACTAGAATCACAAACATATCTAACTATCGGGTTGCCCCCGAACTAGCTAGAAGCACTATCCTGTCTAACTATCGGGTTGCCCCCGAACTAGCTAGAAACATCACCATGTCTAGTTATCGGGTTGTAAGGAATTTGATTATAATATCAATCTTTTATATATATATATGTTAATGTGTATATGTAGATTTTTGTCATATTATTGGATATATAATATCAATCTTATATATATATATATATATATATATATATATATATATATATATATATATATATATATATATATATATATATATATATATATATATATATATATATGTTAATGTGTATATGTAGATTTTTGTCATATTATTTGATATATATATATATATAGTCAAGAGTTATATTGAGAACTCTGATTTTAAAAAGAACTTTGAGAACTCTTTATTAGCCAATTTAAGCCTTTAGATTAAAAATTAACGGTTTAGATTTATCATGGCATTAACGTAATTAAATTATATAATATTTTAGGTAATAAATAAATAAAAAGGGTATAATAGGTATTTACCAAATAAAAGAAATTTAAACCCCCGAGGTTTCCTTAAAAATTGGCTTTTTTTCTCTCTATCTCCTAAACCTCTATCTCTCTATATTTGTAGTATTCTTTTAAGCCTCTCTCTCTATACGAATTACACATTAAAACCATCTCTTTTCTCCCTCAAACAATTTACTTCCTCCTTTTCTAACCCTAGATCTGGTATTAAACTGGTCAACCCGAGCATACGAAGAAGACTATGATGAACAGAGAATAGGGATCGTGAGGACGAAGGTGACGGTGACGGCGGCGGAATCAATTGAATCGGAAATCGGCCGTCGTCAACATATGTTGGTTTAGTCGGAATCGGAATCGGAGTTAATGGCATCGCGGTGACAGGAATGAAGGTTGAAACTCCGGCGACTCGTCATCCTTGGACATTTTCGGTCCAATCGGGTCCAATCGGAGATCTTCTCAGTGATTGGAGATCTAGAGTTGCAGGGGCGATGGTTGGATCTGGGTTAAACTGTTATTCTATATTTCTTATATATGAAAGTGTTGTTGAAAACTTCATTTATTGTTCTTGAATTCTTATTTATTAATTTATTACCTATGAAGTGTTGTTGGTTTATGTTTCTGGTTTTTTTTTCAGATTCCTTGATCTCCTCATAAAAGACAACTTTGAATCGGGTATTGTGCCTACTTATAATGTTATTAAAATATTTTTTATTAGTTTTATAGCTAATATTATTTTTGCAAGAATATTACATTATACTGTATTAATATAAGTCTAAAGTTTTATGAACCATTCTTTCTTGTTATCTTTATTGGTGAGATACTAGCATTAATGTAAATCTTCCTCTTTCGGTTACTTACCAATTACTTTCAGTATGAATACATTTATGTTCTATGTTAACAAATAATAACTTTTTATATGCAAAAACTTGTGTTTTGTAGTACATGGTTCAAGGATTTCGTGAGGTCAAAATTGGTGCAAGGAATTGAAGTCTTAAATCCCTTATTGAAGATGAATGATTGGAACTCTTATACGTGTACTTGATTAAACATATACTATGTTTTATTTGATGTTTTAAAGTGAATGGCACAAGGAAAATTGAGAAGTCAAGAAAGTTGCTTCAAAACAAGACATGATTGTACCCCTATCAATTATTTAGATGCATATATGTTATTGCTTGAATACATATGTGTTTTTGGAAATAACTTTGACTTTTTTGTATATATAAGTTCAAAATGTATGTATATTGTTTGCTCCGTCAACTTTGTAAAATTTGAATGTAGATTTCGAAAAATATATATAACTCCCCATAATTATTACTACATTTGACAAAAAAAAATTGAAAAAAAAAATTATGATCCACTTTTTTTGTGGATCATAATAATGATCCATATTTTTTTGTGGATCATTATTATGATCCATTTTCTTTTTTTTGATCATTTTTGAAATTTTTTATTTTTTTTGGATCTTATAGGCTGTGATTTTTATGTTTAAAAAAGAATTTTTTTTGAAAAAAGTTTGTTTTGGATCATTTTTAAAGTTTTTTTTGGAGTCCTCGCAGTCCTCAACGGTTTTTGAGTCATCACCGGATCCGGACCATATATATATATATCACACTTATATACACATAAGTATTACCCTTACGACGCCGCATATAACAACATTCGTGGATTTATGGCTCCCTACCGCAATACTAGGTATTGGTTAGCCGATTATCACAGACGCATAGTTTTAACTAAGAAAGAAAGGTTCAATCATGCACATTCACAACTTTGAAATGTTATTGAGTGTGCTTATGGTGTATTGAAGGCGAGATTCTCAATTTTAAAACCAATGGCTCATTAGCCTTTTGCCTGTGCAAAGAGACATAGTAATTGCTTGTGTCGCGGTGCATAATTTTATACGGAAATACAATATCTTTACCATAAGTATATTGAAAGGAAAGGAAACCAAATGTCACATTTAATCTTTACCGAAAGTGTTTGCAAATAAATGGCATTTGATGTTTTCTTTTTGAATTTCAATATACAAGACACAATAGCATGTTTTGCTAATATACAGAGAGCACCGATTGATATTAGCTAGCTACTTGTCTGCTTGCTTACAAAAATCACATTTGGTATTAGTTGCTTGATTCTATTACATAAAGGTATTTTTTTTGTTTTGAAGTTTGTTTGTTTGTACTTGTTGGACACACTGTCTGCTATTTTTTGTACTTCTTTATTTGATAAACTATCTTTAAGTTGTTTTGAATCTGATTCATGTTCTTATTTTTATGAATGTATGTTTCTTGAACTTTTAAAAATGTGTAACCCGACTAACCCGATTGGGTCAACCCGACAAACTCGAAACCCGACCAACTCGAACCTGACTAATATATTAGTACCTTCATAAATATATCCATTTCACTTTCGATTTTAATTTAATTTAAGCTCAGTCCAATCTCGGTATAGACATGCTTTTAGTTTTAACAAGCCCACTTATTGAATCCGGGTTGACCCACTACAACCGGAGCTGAACCCCTCTTCTCCCCTCTCGTCGTTTCCAACCCTTCACTCCTTCCTCCCTTCCGCCGGCCGATTTACGAAAAAGAAAAGTCGGTATGCTATTTCACTAATTATTCACACTAATTTCGGATTCAATTTCTGCCTCCACATACGCATCCCGTTACTTCTTTCATTCTCATCGGAAGAAATAATTCAAATTAGTATCCTGATTTTATACCTAAGATAAACAACAAGATTTTCAAATTAGCATAACGTTTTCTTAATTTGATTCCAAATAAAGGAATTTGATGGATCGAAAACCAAATTCATCGCCATCATTGGTGTTGGAATTAGGTGTCCAATGTCATCAAATAAATTGGTCAAACGTATACCGTAAATTAAAGTCTTATTCGGGTTGCCCTCAACGCGCAATCGAACACTTGAACTACCGGGCCGACATTAATTAAAGGTTTAATTAATAGAGTCGGGCCAATCGAGCTAGTTAGATATTAATTAATGTTGTAATTAATAGTTCTAATTAATCGGGCTAGAACTTAATTAAAGGCTTAATTAAGTGTGATGGGCTAAAAGGCTTAACCAATTAGAGTCCAACTCTAATAGGGTTAGTAGTCTATATAAAGAGACTTAAGGGTAAAGTTTTAGACTTGTCACTTTTACTTTGAAAACCCTCCTAGCCGCGTCCTGCTTGTTACGATCCGCGGCAGTGAAAAGAAAAGAGACACAATGTGTGTTTCTTAGCCTTATGCAAACAATAATTCCAAATACAAACACCCCTTTGTTTTGGCTATGGCGTACAAAACAAAAAGGGTGAGGAGGAATTTCCTCTAAGTGGTACTTGTACGTTGCATGGTTCATATGTCGGGTTTTGGGTTTTGTTCTCGACGGTGCTTTGTACTACCTAGTGGTACATTGTCCGGTTCAATCGTAAGTTTTGGGTGTGATCGAACAAAATAGAGAGATTCTATTTTGGATCCTTGTCAACATACACGTCGGTACGTGTGTTCATGGAATGCTTGATCAGATTGCACCCCACAGTGACTATTCTATTTGAGTTTTAGTTACTTTAGTTTATAAACGAAACGGTCCTTATAGGTTTTAGTATGTATTAACTTGACATGATTATTGCTTCCGCTGCCATGATTTGAATGTGTTAATGCCTAAAAAACCCAAAAATGATATCAGAGCCATACGTTTATTAATGCTAATCGTACTAAATTGAATTGAATTTATTTCTTGTTTAATCGAAAGTCATCCTACGCATATGCGACTGGCGAAATTTAATTTAAGAAATTTTGCATATGTTAGGAATGTTTTTGATTGAAAAAAAAAAAGATTTCAAAGTATATAATGTATGCATGAAATCGTTTCTGTTAATATTAATACACGTGAAAGAAAGTCTACATGCAAATTAAAATTTGCACATATTGATTGTATATATGAATTGTCAACCAATAAGATCGGAAATAAATTTAATTAAAGGAAAAGGAAAAGTTTTTTTTTTTGAGCAGCAAAAAAAGGAGGCAACGGATCGAGTTTCGGCATTGCCATCACCTCCCGAGGACCTCCACGAAAATTTATTAAAACACGATAGTCTAGCAAAATACTAGACTAACAAAAGTACATTACAAAGGACACCTCAACCAATCTACCCATGAAATCTTAACATGATTTCGGTGAGTAAACCAATCAAAAGAAAACAACCTAATATTATCAACTATATCCGACTTACGTAATCTACCACAATCAAATAACAAAGAGTTTCTAAATCTGCAAAGTACCCGACACGTTGTAAATCCAATCACTTGCATCTTGTCCTTCCGCTTGTTTATATTCGTAATTGAGTTGCAAACTTCCCACCAACTAGCAAAAGATCCATGATCTCCACCCTCTAGCTCGCACCACTTATGGATCGAATGCCAAACTTCTTTAGCAATATTGCAATTAAAAATTACGTGCTCTATTGACTCTACACCATCGTTACACATATGACACATGATAGACTCGATTTCCATACGTCTTCGCGAAAGGTTTAGTCTAGTAGGAAGTCGGTCTAAATTAATCCTCCAAATACACACATTAACTTTGATCGGGACCAACTTGCACCATCTCCAATTTGATGTAGACCCCGGGAAAAGAATATTGTTTATATGCCTTCTCGCTTCACCAACCGTGAACTCACATTGATCTCCCAAATTCCAAATCACTTTATCTTTACCTTCGGTTGGGAGATTTTGATTTATATGCAATAAGAGATTCTCAAATTGAGATTGCTCTAAACCGCCTCTTATAGGTCTCCTCTAATTGAACTTCCATTCACCATTTGCCCATCTATCCTTTATCTTGCAAAAAGGATTTAACTCCGACCGGTATACTCTATTAAAATCTTGGCAAAACGAATTCAGACTACACCAACTCTCCGTCCAAAAATTTATCGCGTCCCCACCCACTAATTTATACTTTATTGCATTATAGTCAATAATCTGCTTTTCATGAAGATAATTTAGAGACCCTAAAATTTGAAGCCACATACCTTTTCTACCGCTAGTTGGAACCAGTTTAAGTAAGCCACCATTCTCGCCGTGAATGGATTTAATCACTCGACACCAAAGAGCCTCTTGTTCATTATGGAATCTCCACCTCCATTTTGTAAGAAGCGCCAAGTTTAAAGCTTCCACACTAGCAACTCCTAAACCGCCCCTCTCTTTATCCGCTAAGCAAACATCCCATTTTACCCAATGCATTTTTTTCTTTGTCAGAACTTCCCCAAAAAAATTTCACTCTCAATTGCTCTAATTTTTTAATCACAATTGAAGGGACTCTAAAAATGGACATCCAATAAACACCTAAACTTCCCAAAACAGACTTGATCAAAGTAAGTCGCCCTCCAATAGAAAGCATATTAGCTTTCCAAGTGGATAACCGATTATAAAATGTGGTTCCATTTTTGATTTGATCTGCCATTTTACCACACTTTAATACCCACATAGTCAAAAGGCACGACACCACCAGTACACCCATTTTCCACACACATTTGCTTCCGTTCTTGAATATTTACGTCAATACCCACGAGGCTAGACTTTTGCATATTATGTTTTAGGCCTGAATTATTGTAAAATTCCGACAATATATTTACAATGACTTGAATATTACTTTGATTCCAATCTGCCACAAACACCACATCGTCCGCATAAAAAAGATGGGAAATAATTAAGTTATCATTTCCCACCGAGGCACCAGTAAACCGATTATCATTCACCGCTTTTTCTATCGATAAATGTAGACCTTCCATAACCAAGATAAACAAGAATGGGGATAACGGACCGCCTTGACGTAAACCCCAGAACATCTGAAATTCCTCCGTAGGACTCCCATTTATAAGCACCGAGTCTATGAGGGATTTATGTGCACAGTTAGTCAACCTATGATGATACATCCATGCCTACGAAACACTTAAGGGTCACACCGGTGAGTGCATGTAATACGAGTAAGATATGTAATGATACTTGGAAGAGGATTGATTCATAATAAGTCATTTGTGAATCAAGTTAAGTATTAAGTCAAGTTTGACTTATTACTAGATTAGTTTAACTAACTAATTAATACAAGTATTTGTACATTTACTAGTTGAGTAAATATACAATGTGTTAATTATAGATTATCCATAATATGATTTAAAGCTATTAAATCATATAGTGTTTGGATAATATTATTGTTTAGATTATATAAAGTTTATTATATAATCAATTATTAAAAGTATAAATACAAGAATATATTTCGTGTATATGGGTACCGAAATATTAAGTGTATAATACTACACATTTAATAATTAAGTGTAACAATAATAACTAGATAAACTACAAGTGTTTAATATGTAAAAGATAAGTTTAATTAAGAGATTGATCTTAATTAAACTAGAAGGGCACTAAGTGAAAGTCCTTCTATTATAAATAGAAGGCTTGGGGTTCCCTTGTTTTGTTACACCACAATTGCCGAAAACCCTAGCCTCCCTCTCCCTAGTTTCGGCCGAACCCCACACAAGAACACAAGGCTTTGTGTTCCTCGTGTTCTTTGTTCGTTCTTCGTATTCTTCAAGTCTTGAAGATTCGAAGATCATTACAAGGATCAACTAGAAGGTCGCTCATTGTGTTCATCATCAGTGGACTAACTTAAGCAAGATTAAGGTATGTTTTGAGAAAGCCTTTTCTCCCTTCTCCCCTCTTGGACGAATTCGACCAAGAACCCTAGGGTTCTTGGTGATGGTCGACGAACACACACAAGTGTGTGTGTGTGTGTTCGAGTTTTTCGTACAAGGTTTCTTTCATTGTTAGTCTAATCTAGATTTCCAAGATCCCAATCCTTTAGGGTTTAAGGATTAGGTTTAATCTCTGTTTCGCATTTAGGGATTAAATCAGCTAGTTAGTTTTAACCGGTCAAGAACAAGTTCATGTTCTTGGTCAGTATGGTTCGAACCAAGTGACTAGGAGGTTGACCCATGTGGTCAATCAGTATCAATGAAGCCCTTCAGTGGTATCAGAGTGTTGGTTTAGAGATCTAAACTAGATTAACAAAGTTTGTTTGTTTAATTTTTATCAAGTTTTTTTTTGTTCCAATTTTTCTTCTTCTTCTTCTTCTTAGATCACGAAAAGGGTAAGAACCCTAGGACCAAGCATGTTAAACTAGTTAAGTTTAATTGGTCAAAAGGATTCTAGAAAACCCTAGAAATTTCGTGTAAGGCAAAAGAACCCTAGGATCAAGAACATTAAACAAGTTTTCTTTAATTGATCAAAAGGTTTCTTTTCCCCAACCCTAGTATTTTCGGAATTTAGGAGGAACCCTAGGATCAAGATTGTCAAAAATTTTGATCAAAAGGATTCTTTCCTTAATTGTTTGATCTTCAAAATCTAGGATAAAGTATGTTTAACCAAGATTTGGTTTAATTGATCAAAAAAGATTCTTTCCTTTACTCAAAGATTTCGTGATCAAGGGCTTTCTTGGACACCAAGTTTGTTAAACTAGCTTAGTTTAGTTGGTGGAAAAGTTTTCTAGGCTTTAAGGATTTTTTTCCGAAAAACCCTAGATATAATCTAGAACCCTAGAACATTAAACTAGTTTAAGTTTAATGATTTAAAAGAATTAATTAGGTTAATAATCTAAAACCTAGATAATTAAACAAGTTCATGTTTAATAGGTTTAATTATTACTTTAGTAGATTTATTAAAGACTAGTTCTTTAAACCTAGAAATCTAGATAAAGTTTATTGTCTATAAAGTTTAAATTAAAAAGTTTAAATAAATTTATGAGGGTTATAATCTATCCTAGAGTTTAAACAAAGTTTATTGTTTAAATAGGATTGATTAGAATTAATCTTTTGATAAATGATGTCTTTGATCAAGAAAGTCAAAACCCTAGTTTTGATTGATCAAAAACAAGATTAGGGTTAGACTAATTAATGAGAATTAAAAGAAGTGTTAATTTTAGAAATTAACAAGATGTATTTATTTATTTATATTTATGTATTTTGTTTTTTTTTATATTTAAGGTAAAATGAATTTTAATAAATAAAGTAGTTTATACGTATTTTAATTAGATTAAGTTAAAATACATACGTATAAACTAGATGTAATATTCTTATTAGAATGTTACAAGTTTATTTTAAAAAAACATATATATATATATATATATATATATATATATATATATATATATATATATATATATATATATATATATATATATATATATATATATATATATATATATATATATATATATATATATATATATATATATATATATATACTAGCAGGGTACCCGCGCAATGCGGCGACGGGTACCCTATAACAATATTTTACGGTAGTGGAAGTCTTGGTGGTGCGTATTGATGGCGGGAGGCGGTAATTGTAATGGTGGTGGATGATGATGGTGATTGCTGGGTGATGGTGATGGAGGAGTTTGGTGGAGCATAATGTGAGCTCATAAAAATACTACTTTTTAATGACTAATTTTGAGATGAGAGCTACTAATAAGGTGTTATTTACTTTACATTAACCATTTAGTCACGAATCATAATCCTTTAAAATTTCAAAGACTTAAAATTATCAATGTAGTCAACTCATTAATTGGGGAAATGCGATTAATCTTAAGGGGGCAAATGGAAAGCTTTTACAGTAGCTATTCAATGTCTAATGTGATTCATTTGGAAGTATCATGATAGTAAAATATTCGGGTCCAATAACAGGGGATGAGAAGTTGAAATATACAGTAAAATCCAAAATAACTCCTTTGTTGGATTAAAATCAAGGCGAAATCTAAGTTCTAAAAAAAATTGGTCGGAGTGGTGTTCAAATCCTTTGTCTTATTTTTTATTTAGCTATTGTTGGTATGATTTCCTTTTATTTGTTTGTATCTCTCTAGTTCCTTGCTAGTTTTTATTTAATGAATGTCGTTAAAAAAAAATTACACAATAGCTTCTATAAATAAAAGATCAACGCAAATCACAAACAAATCAAACAATAAGATTGGTTTTGTTTAGGTTACACTCTGGAGCAAATTAGATTTGATGTTTAACTCTATACATATGACAATAACTAATTTCATGCCTCAAAGCTTAGCTTGACGATCGGACCATCCTTCTTATTCTGAAACATTTTTCCATCATGAAATCAATCATTTAAAGAAAAAAGCAAAAAATAAATTGATTAATTGGAAAAAGAAAGAAAAATAAATCATGATATTAATGGCACAAAATTTCTTGATTCCAAACAATCCCCTCCCCGTCCGCCTACAATTGAAACATTGAACATACCTCACACAGAAAATAAACAATATAAACATATAAATCGAAAGTCAAAGCATACAGTCAAACCTCATAATCAGCTGCTTTTAAGCTGTTTTTTTTCTAGCTTTCGTAGCTGAATTCTCTTCAGCCTCTGAGATTGTCGACAAACCATTCTCATCAACATCCTGCGAATATCCAGGTAGCAATTCCACAAGTGATATTTTAATGCTTAATACCTCCCACATCATTTTATTTAAAAAATCAGATTACTACTAAAATTATATAACTCCCATTCTCATCAACATCTCTATAGTGAAGTTCACAATGGAAAATTTTACAACAGTTATATAAGTCAGTACGCATTACACGATCTAACAATCAAAAGTGTATTGCGTGCAAAGTATAATAATGAATTGATTGAATTAAAATTCTGATGAATACACGATTTAAGAAATTTTAGGGTTCTAATCAAATATGATCAAGTTAGGGCAGTATTATAAAATTGAAATACAAATAAGATGGAGCAATAAGCTACATGTGGGTAGACGAACATGGCAGCAATGGCTGCAAAGGCGGCATTGAGTATGGAGGGAGTATCGTAGAAGTATGGTTTAAAATATCTATGTTGGGAATTTAAAGAAGGGGCTAACCTGACTTGAAAGAATCGAGGAGACAATTGCAGGCCCGAGGTTGAGGGAAACGATGTTGAAGGAACAAATGAGCCAATATTAGGGTTAAGGGGAATTGAACCGTCTGGGGTGTTTTTGAGGCAGGTAATTGAGGTTAAGGTAGAGTAGAATATCTTTATTGTTTATGAAGAAGTAGTTGTCCATCCATCTAGCCTAGCTGGTGAATGACTATATGTGTGAAGCTGTTGGTCCCGAGTTCGAGCCTCATAACTTGCTTTTTTTTCAATTATGAAGGAAACACCAAAATAGAAAGTTATTGGCTGAATTTTTAGTCTTCTATTTATAGAAAGGTCCTAAATACTTTATATATATATATATATATATATATATATATATATATATATATATATATATATATATATATATATATATATATATATATATATATATATATATATATATATATATATATATATATATATTAAATGCAAGATAAAATGGAACAGTTAAAAGGATAATGTTATTTTGATCTTTAGATGATAATAGTATAACTAGTAATTGTATGAGTTGATTATATTATATAATTAAGACTAGAATGTACAAAGTTATGATTTCATTATAACTAGAAATTGTACAAGTTAAGATTATATGATAAACTAGAAATATACAAAGTTATATATTAGTATTATAAGGTGTATAAAGTTATAAGTTATTATAAATAGATAATTATACAAGTATAATATAAGTATGTTACAGGTCATGTAAGATACTAGATTAATGATCAAAGTTAAATAACAAGATAACTTTAGAACCTATATTTAACTAGTTCAAGTTAAATGTAAGAAAGGTTTAAACAAACTAAGAATTATTATATATAGTCATTATATAATAAGGTTGTTAGTTTCACCAAGAATAGACCGGTGATTGTGTTTGCTTAAGTTTCATCATGGTTGTTGGAGCTAGTGGGAGCTACACAAGAAAATCACAACGTTTATAAATATGTCGTCAAGACATAAGTTTTGGTCGAATCTAATAAGTCAAAACAAATGTTTGATTTCATTATTAAACATATGAAAAACTAGGCTTGTTAAACTAGATTTATAATTCAAGTTTATGAATTGTCAAAAAAATTAAAAGTTTAACATAAGTGTTTAAGTTTTTCAAGAAAGATAAAACAAGTAAATTTTACTCTAGATAAGGTTTTCCACAAAACCTAGTGATACGTTTTGTACACCTCGTTTTTAGGTATACATATAAAACGCGCAAATTCTTGAAACTATAAGTTTTAAGAAAAAGTTCTTAAGATTTAAAAAAGGTGTCTTTTAGATTTCTTGAATCTACAAGTCACACATTTTAAACAAGGACTAAGATTGGAATAAGGTTTAAGTTTAGTTCAAGACTTAAACAAACCCAAGAAAATCTTAGATCTAAGTACTATCCACCTAATGGAACACCTCCCTTGTTAAACGACATTCATATTGTAAGGATAAAGAACCTTAGATATGGATTCAAATCATTGCGAGTGTTAGGGTGCGTAAGGTTCTGTGATAATCGGGAGTCCCGGCGCGGAACATCGCACTGTCTTAGATGGTCTGATCTACTTTGGTGATAATCGGGAGTCCCGTCCCAAAAAGTTTGAGTAGAATAAACATACTAGACTTTATTACTAACTTAGAAATGTGCAATTAGATTGTACAAAGTTGTAATAAGTTATAAGTCTAAAGATTCAACGACCCCTAGGAATCGTGTCAAGTCTTGATATGATCGGTAAGGATGTTACCTACCAGAAATAGCATGTCTCGTCGGGAAGTGCCCAAACCTTGCGGCGAGAATGTGAAATATGGATCCTAGGCCTAAAATATTAATTATGGGTTTATAATATATTTTAGAGAATGTTTGTTGATGATTACTAATTAAACTGGGTTTGATTTGTAGACGGCGCAACAACCAACACGACACGTACCAATCTCTCACTACGCTTATTTCTAGAAAAGGACAAATTGACTAGGTCAAAGTTTCTCAATTGGAAGCGTGATCTTCGGATTATGCTTAGGCATGAGAGAAAATGAAATGTCCTAGAAAGAGCAATGCTAAATGCCCCTGCTACGAATGCTAGAGATGAACCGGGACAAGCATATTACGCTTGTAGAGTGTTCAACTCTTTCAAGATGGTTAAGGGATCATCAGTAAGTGCTCACGTCATGAAAATGAAAGAGCACATGGATCGTCTTAAAAAAGACTAGGAGACCCAGTATCGTTGCCGTTAGCAACAGTAATGATACTCAACTCGTTGTCAGATGACTATAAGCCTTATGTAGTCAACTACAACATGCATAACATAGAGCAATCCATTGATGAGCTACATTCCATGCTCAAGACTAATGAGTTGAGTTTGGGGACCAAGTTTAAGAATGATCTCGTAGTAACTGATGATGGTAGTGAAAAGAGAAAGAGGCGCAGTGGAAAGGGAAAGGGTAAAACCAATCTCAGCCAAGACATGCCTAAGGGTCAAGAAGGTGAAGCCAAACAAGGCAAGGACCGAGAAACGGTGTCTTGGTTGTGGCTAAGGGTAGGAGGCAATGCAAGCTCCTCAGTTGACTTGACCAACTTCTAGATATTCACTTCAAGTCACTTGTAAAGTTTATTGCGAGTAACTCAACTTTTGCAATCGTTTATTGCAAGAGATGATGGAAAGTGAAGATGGCCTGCATGAGATAAATGATCCCACAAGCACCAAGATTTTATAATTCAGTATTTTTATGGATTCTGAAAAAAACAATTTTATTTCATTGTTTGAATAATCATTTTATATTTATGTTAAAACAAAGTTTTTGGTTTTAATAAATTCGAATCCATGGTTGAATTATATCGTGTGCATGTGTGATAATTACACTAGTCAAGTTTTATGACTAGATTGTAAGTCAAGTTTTGATTTACTTTATATTTCATGTTTTATACTTATTTGATTGTTGTATAATAAATAATGTCTTAGAAGCTCAACACTTATATACTAGAAATTAGAAGTTTTTCTTCTAAAGTATTTAAGATATTTTATGGAAAGCATAAAGTTCAAAGTATGTTGAACTTACTTAAAACATCTTAAGTAATGGTTACTTATGATAGTAAATTTTAAAGTGTTAGTAATTAATATAGTATGATTATATTAGATATAATCAAGGTAGATTTTAAAGAGTATTGTTACAAGTCTTTTACACTTGTAATAAAGGAATTTAATGAGGTCATAGTTCCTTAATAGGAATAATTGGATATTCACAATATCCAAGTGAAATGACTTAGATATTAAATGAACTCTTAAAAGGAACAAACTATATTAATGTGTTTAAGAATTAAAAGGTATTGTTGCAAGTCTTTCATACTTGTAATAAATACAATATTTAATCAAGTCATAATTCCCTAATAGGAATAATGGATATTTGAGAAATCCAAGAAATGACTTTGGCATTAAATAAAGATTCTTAAAAGATACTAATACACTTATGAAGTATTTATGTGCACAGTTAGTCAACCTATGATGATACATCCATGCCTACGAAACACTTAAGGGTCACACCGGTGAGTGCATGTAATACGAGTAAGATATGTAATGATACTTGGAAGAAGATTGATTCATAATAAGTCATTTGTAAATCAAGTTAAGTATTAAGTCAAGTTTGACTTACTACTAGATTAGTTTATCTAACTGATTAATACAAGTACTTGTAAAAGTTGAGTAAATATACAATGTGTTAATTATAGATTATCCATAATATGATTTAAAGTAATTAAATCATATTGTAATTGGATAATATTATTGTATAAATTATATAAAGGTTATTATATAATTAATTATTAAAAGTATAAATACAAGTATATAATTCGTGTATATGGGTACCAAATTATTAGTGTATAAATACTAGACATTTAATAGTTAAGTGCAATAATAAAAGAATAATAAACTATAAGGAAAGGAAACGTAAAAAGGAAAGTTTAATTAAAGATTTGATCTTAATTAAACTAGAGAGTTCTAAGCGTAACTTATTTATCTATAAATAAGAGGCTTAGGGTAACCCTAAAACCACTTACACATCACACGAAATTCCTTCCCCCTCTCCCCTTGGTTTCGGCCGAACTAGAGCATCACCAAGTTCTTGGTGTTCTTCGTTCTTCGTTCGTTCGTTCTTCATATTCTCCAAGTCTTGAAGATTGAAGATCATTACAAGGATCAACTAGAAGATCACTCGATTTGTTCATCATCAGTGGATCTATCTTAAGCAAACAACAAGGTATGTTTTGAGAAAACCCTTTTCTCCCTTCTCCCTCTTGGCCGAATTCGAACCCAAGAACCCTTGGGTTCTTGGTGTTCGTCGAATACCACAAGGGTATGTGGGTGTTCGAGTTTTTCGTACAAGGTTTCTTCCATTGGTAATCTAATCTAGATTTCCAAGATCCCAATCCTTTAGGGTTTAAGGATTAAGTTTAATTGGGTATGTGGGTGTTCGAGTATGGTTCGAACCAAGTGATCTAGGAGGTTGACCCAAGTGGTCAATCAGTGTTAATGAAACCCTTCAGTGGTATCAGAGAGTTGGTTTAGAGATCTAAACTAGATTAACAAAGTTTGTTTGTTTAATTTTCTTAAAGTTTTTTTGTTCCATCTTTTTCTTCTCCTTCTTAACTCACGAAAAGGGTAAGAACCCTAGGACCAAGCATGTTAAACTAGTTAAGTTTAATTGGTCAAAAGGATTCTACAAAAACCCTAGAAATTTCGTGTAAGGGTAAAGAACCCTAGGATCAAGAACATTAAACTAGTTTAGTTTAATTGATCAAAAGGTTTCTTTCCCTAACCCTAGAATTTTCGGAATTTAGGAGGAACCCTAGGATCAAGATTGTCAAAAAAATTTGATCAAAATGATTCTTTCCTTAATTACATGATCTTCAAAATCTAGGATCAAGTATGTTAAACCAAGTTTTGGTTTAATTGATCAAAAAGGATCCTAGGATTTAAACAAAGTTTATTGTTTAAATACGATTGATTAGAATTAATCTTTTAATAAATAATGTTTTTATCAAGAAAGCCAAAACCCTAGTTTTGATTGATCAAGAACAAGATTAGGGTTAGACTAATTAATGTGGATTAAAAGAAGTGTTAATTTTTAGTTCAAGAAATTAACAAGATGTATTTATTTATTTATATATAAGTATTATATATATTCAGTTTTTAAATATTTTAAACGGTAAGATGAATTTTAATAAATAAAGTAGTTTATACGTATTTTAATTAGATTAAGTTAAAAGACATACGTATAAATTAGATGTAATATTATATATATATATATATATATATATATATATATATATATATATATATATATATATATATATATATATATATATATATATATATATATATATATATATATATATATATATATATATATATATATATATATATATATATTAAATACAAGATTAAATGGAACATTAAAAGATAATGTTATTTTGATCTTAAAGGCTTACTAATATAACTAGTCATTGTATGAGTTAACTATATAATTGAAACTAGAAAGTACAAAGTTATGATTTCATTATAACTAGAAATTGTACAAGTTGAGATTATATAATGAACTAGAAATATACAAAGTTATATATTATTATTATAAGGTGTATAAAGTTATAAGTTATTATAACTAGATAATTATACAAGTATAATATAAGTATTTTACAAGTGATGTAAGATACTATATTAATGATCAAAGTTAAATAACAGGATAACTTTAGAACCTATATTTAACTAGTTCAAGTTAAATGTAAGAATGGTTTAAACAAACTAAGAATTATTATATATAGTCTTTATATAATAAGTTTATTGTTTTCACCAAGAATAAACCGGTGATTGTATTTGCTTAAGTTCCATCATGGTTGTTGGAGCTAGTGGGAGCTACACAAGAAAGTCGCAAAGTTTATAAATGTGTCGTCAAGACATAAGTTTTGGTGGAATCTAGTGAGTCAAAACAAATGTTTAATTTCATTATTAAATATATGAAAAACTAGGTGTATTAAACTAGATTTATGATTCAAGTTTATGAATCATAAAAGAATTAAAAGTTTAACTTAAGTGTTTTAAGTTTTTCAAGAAAGATAAAACAAGTAAGTTTTATTCTAGATAAGGTTTTTCCACAAAACCTAGTAATACGTTTTGTACACCTCGTTTTAGGTATACATATAAGTCGCGCAATTCTTGAAACTACAAGTTTCAAAGATAAAGTTTTTAAGTTTTAAAAAGGTGCCTTGTAGAATTCTTGAATTCACAAGTCACACATTTTCTTAAACAAGGACTAATATTGGAATAAGGTTTAAGTTTAGTTCAATACTTAAACAAACCCAAGAAAATCTTAGATCTAAGTACTATCCACCTAATGGAACACCTCACTTGTTAAACGATATTCATATTGTAAGGATAAAGAACCTTAGATATGGATTCAAATCATTGCGAGTGTTAGGGTGCGTAAGGTTCTGTGATAATCGGGAGTCCCGGCGCAGAACATCGCACTGTCTTAGATGGTCTGATCTACTTTCGTGATAATCGGGAGTCCCGGCCCAAAAAGTACTTGAGTAGAATAAACATACTAGACTTTATTACTAACTTAGAAATGTGCAATTAGATTGTACAAAGTTGTAATAAGTTATAAGTCTAAAGATTCCACGACCCCTAGGAATCGTGTCAAGTCTTGATACGATCGGTAAGGATGTTACCTACCAGAAAAAGCATGTCTCGTCGGGAAGTGCCCAAACCTTGCGGCGAGAATGTGATATATGGATCCTAGGCCTAAAATATTAATTATGGGTTTATAATATATTTTAGAGAATGTTTATTGATGATTACTAATTAAACTGGGTTTGATTTGTAGATGGCAGCAACAACCACAACGACAAGTACCAACAATCTCTCACTTCGCTCAATCCTCGAAAAAGACAAGTTGACTGGGTCAAACTTTCTCAATTGGGAGCGCAATCTTCGCATTGTGCTCAGGCATGAGAGAAAGTGGTATGTCTTGGAGAGAGCAGTACCAAATGTCCCTGCCGCGAATGCTAGAGCTGAAGCAAGGCAAGCTTATGATAAGCATGTCAGTGATGCGCTCGATGTGAGCTGTTTGATGCTCGCAACCATGAGTCCAGATTTACAAGCAGGACTTATGGATGTGCCTGCATTTGAGATGATCCAGCAACTTAGGGATTCATTTCAAGAGCATGCTCGCATTGAGAGGTTTGATATCAATCGAGCCTTCAACTCTTGCAAGGTGGTCAAAGGAATACCGGTGAGTGCCCACGTCATGAAAATGAAAGGGCACATGGATCACCTTGCTAGACTTGGTCACCCCATACCGTTGCAAATGGCAACAGACACTATACTCAATTCGTTGTCTGATGACTACAAGCCTTTTGTAGTCAACTACAATATGCATAATATGGAGAAATCCATTGCTGAGCTACATTCAATGCTCAAGACAGCTGAATTGAGTTTGGGGACTAAGTCTAAGGATGTTCTAATAATCGGTAATAGCAGTGGTGGTGGCAAGAAGAGAAAAGGGCATGGTGGTAAAGGAAAGGGTAAAACCAATCCTAGCCAAGGAGTGCCAACTGGTAAAAATGTCAAACATAAGGTCAAGAAGGTTAAGCCTAACACATCAAGGACCGAGAATCGGTGCTTCAAGTGTGGTGAGGCTGGGCATTGGAAAAGAAATTGTCCAAAGGGTGCAAGTGGTGGTGGAGGAAACGCAAGTTTCTCAGGTAACACAACCACACTTCTTAATCACTTTTAAGATACTTGTAAAGTACATTACGAGTAATCTAAACTTTTGCAATCGTTTTATTGCAGTAGGAGATGGAAAGTCATAATTCCGTAATAGGAATAATTGGATATTCGTAAAATCCAAGAGAAATGACTTAGACATTAAATGAACTCTTAAAAGGGACAAACTATATTAAAGTATTTAAGAAAAGGTATTGTTACGAGTATCTTATACTTGTAATAAGTACAATATTTAATCAAGTCATAATTCACTAAAAGGAATAATGGATATTTGAGAAATCGAAGAAATGACTTTGGCATTAAATGAGATTCTTAAAAGATACTAATATACTTAAGAATTGGATGTATCGTTTCAAGTGTCTTATACTTGTTAGATACAGTGATCAATGAAAGTCATGATTTCCTTAAAAGGAATGTTGAATATTCACAAATCCAAAGTATGACTTTGATAATTGATTAATTCTTAAAGGGTTAAATTATAAGTTTTGAGTAGGTCAAAAGCAGTAGTTTAAGTGATGCTAATTTTCCATAAAATTTAGTGGGAGCTATGACTGACATATTCACTAGAGGTACTAATGAATATAGTAAGTTAGTTAAGACATTAACAACAAGAAGTTACCAAGTCGTTAGCCAAAGATAAGCGAAATAAATGATTATTGATTAGATTTTTGCAATCCTAATAGCGTAATCACAAGTCTTGTGATTAATTATTGCATATCTAATAGGATGTTCACACTCCAGTGAACAAGATTAATCATTTGAGGAAATTTCTTTAACTAGTAAGAATTTCTACAAATCAAGTAGCTAAAAGAGATTTAGTTACAAGACAAGTTTTATAGATTCTAGAAACTAAAGGAGTAATTTTCCAATCCTCCTATGTTTTCCGAATCATATAAAAAGGCAAGACTAGAATATGTTCTAAGTGTTGCATGAACAATATCTAGCAAAGACAAAAGTAATAGTATTCGTAAATACTCGTCTTATGTCTTTAGTTTAAAAGGAATGACTAATTGTAATTAGTGATAAAAGTTACAATTGAGGAGTCATTAAGCGATCAACACAAACGCAAAGAATAAGTAATGATCCAGTAATAATTCAGTATCTATGTCCAGTGAGGAATAATACATGAGTTAGTATCATTGTTATTCAGAATTTGTGTGTTTTACAATATCCATGAATAAAAGTCTATTTATTCAAAAAGATAAAAATCTTTGACTACTCGTCTTGGTGGGAACCTCGATGGGACGTTAATGTCATCGCGGTATTTGGTGGTAGATTCGAAGTTCTTCGAAGATAGCTACACAAGTTTTGTGTAAACCAAATGTCGGTGATATTCTGTTGGAGCTCGACAAATATTGGATTGACCACCGTGATAATACTTCGTGGTTGAAAAGTTCAAAAGTATTATTCACTAGGATTGTCCTTAAGCCTGAGGTATTTGGTTTGAGATACATTGACTAATGTGATTTGGTTCGTCTTAGACAATTCTGAAATATGGTTGTCATACGAGGCTTTACTGGGTACAAAGGAATTTGTATTTTGAATCGAAATATAACAAGATGGTAATTGCCACCTCCTTTTTAGGAGATATATTTATAGGTCCTTTGACATGATGATGACTGGAAAGTGCATGGCCATGCCCAAACGAACTGATTTGTTCTTTGTCGTTTATCACAACAGTTTGAATCAAGAAGTCATGAAATGATTTCGAATACAGTAGTTGATATTTTCTACCATGCTCGTATTCGCTATCACAAATATCGTGCTGCAAGGGATGAACCTAACATAGTTGCCCAAGAAGTAAAGACAGAGTGTTCTTTACTAGCAGACGCTATTAAAGAGTTTTTCATAAACTATACCTGGGTTACGTAAGCTGTTTTTATGGGGTTGGTTACATACATGCCCATCTAGAAGGCCACTGTAGCTCGTATCATTAAGATAAAGGTTACAAACTTGCACAAGTGGGAGTCTGAAGGATTTATGTGCACAGTTAGTCAACCTATGATGATACATCCATGCCTACGAAACACTTAAAGGTCACACCGGTGAGTGCATATAATACGAGTAAGATATGTAATGATACTTGGAAGAAGATTGATTCATAATAAGTCATTTGTAAATCAAGTTAAGTATTAAGTCAAGTTTGACTTATTACTAGATTAGTTTATCTAACTGATTAATACAGGTACTTGTACATTTACTAGTTGAGTAAATATACAATGTGTTAATTATAGATTATCCATAATATGATTTAAAGTTATTAAATCATATGGTAATTGGATAATATTATTGTATAAATTATATAAAGGTTATTATATAATTAATTATTAAAAGTATAAATACAAGTATATAATTCGTGTATATGGGTACCGAATTATTAGTGTATAAATACTAAACATTTAATAGTTAAGTGCAATAATAAAAGAATAATAAACTATAAGGAAATGAAACGTAAAAAGGAAAGTTTAATTAAAGATTTGATCTTAATTAAACTAGAGGGTTCTAAGCGTAACTTATTTATCTATAAATAAGAGGCTTAAGGTAACCCTAAAACCCCTTACACATCACACGAAATTCCTTCCCCCTCTCCCCTTGGTTTCGGCCGAACTAGAGCATCACCAAGTTCTTGGTGTTCTTCGTTCTTCGTTCATTCGTTCTTCATACTCTTTGAAGATTGAAGATCATTACAAGGATCAACTAGAAGATCACTTATCGATTTGTTCATCATCAGTGGATCTATCTTAAGCAAACAACAAGGTATGTTTTGAGAAAACCCTTTTTTCCCTTCTCCCTCTTGGCCGAATTCGAACCCAAGAACCCTAGGGTTTTTGGTGTTCGTCGAATACCACAAGGGTATGTGGGTGTTGGAGTTTTTCGTACAAGGTTTCATCCATTGGTAATCTAATCTAGATTTCCAAGATCCCAATCCTTTAGGGTTTAAGGATTAAGTTTAATCCCACTTCCGCTTCTAGGGATTAAATTAGCTAGATGGTTTAACCGGTCAAGAACAAGTTCATGTTCTTGGTCAGTATGGTTCGAACCAAGTTATCTAGGAAGTTGACCCAAGTGGTCAATCAGTGTTTATGAAACCCTTCAACTTAAGAATTGGAAGTATCGTTTCAAGTGTTTTTATACTTGTTAGATACAGTAATCAATGAAAGTCATGATTCCCTTCAAAGGAATGTTGGATATTCGCAAATCCAAAGGATGACTTTGATAATTGATTAATTCTTAAAGGGTTAAACTATAAGTTTTGACTAGGTCAAAAGTAGTAGTTTAAATAATGCTTATTTTCCATAAAATTTAGTGGGAGCTTTGACTAACATATTCACTAGAGGTATTAATGAATATAGTAAGTTAGTTAGGACATTAACAATAAGGAATTACCAAGTCGTTAGCCAAAGCGTTAAGAGAAATACATGATTATTGATTAGATTATTGCAAACCTAATAGCGTGATCACAAGTCTCGTGATTAATTATTGCATATCTAATAGGATGTTCACACTCCAGTGAACAAGATTAATCATTTAAGGAAATTTCTTTAACTAGTAAGAATATCTACAAATCAAGTAGCTAAAAGAGATTTAGTTACAAGGCAAGTTTTATAGATTCAAGAAACTAAAGGAGTAATTTTTCCAATCCTCCTATGTTTACCGAATCATATAAAAAGGCAAGACTAGAATATGTTCTAAGTGTTGCATGAACAATATCTAGCAAAGACAAAAGTAACAGTATTCTTAAAATACTCGTCTTATGTCTTTAGTTTAATAGAAATGACTAATTGTAATTAGTGATAAAAGTTGCAATTAAGGAGTCATTGAGCAATCAACACAAACGCATAGAATAAGTAATGATCCAGTAATAATTCAGTATCTATGTCTAGTGAGGAATAATACATGAGTTTGTATCATTGTTATTTAGAATTTGTATGTTTTACAATATCCATGAATCAAAGTCTATTTATTCAAAACGATATAAATCCGTGACTACTCGTCTTGGTGGGAACCTTGATGGGACGTTAACGTCATCGCGATATTTGGTGGTAGATTCGAAGTTCTTCGAAGATAGCTACACAAGTTTTGTGTAAACCAAATATCGGTGATATTCTGTTGGAGCTCGACGAATATTGGATTGACCACCGTGATAAATACTTCGTGGTTGAAAAGTTCAAAAGTATTAATCACTAGGATTGTCCTTAAGCCTGAGGTATTTGGTTTGGGATACATTGACTAATGTGCTTTGGTTCGTCTTAGATAATTCTTAAATATGGTTGTCATACGAGGCTTTACTGGGTACAAAGGAATTTGTATTTTGAATCGAAATATAACAAGATGGTAATTGCACCTCCTTCCTAGGAGAGATATTTATAGGTCCTTTGACATGATGATTACTAGAAAGTGCATGGCCATGCCCAAACGAACTTATTTGTTCTTTGTCGTTTATCACAACAGTTTGAATCAAGAAGTCATGAAATGATTTCGAATACAGGAGTTCATATTTTCTACCATGCTCATATTCGTTATCACAAATATCGTGATGCAAGGGATAAACCTAACATAGTTGCCCAAGAATTAGAGACAGAGTGTTCTTTACTAGGAGACGCTATTAAAGAGTTTTTCAAGAAACTATACCTGCGTTACACAAAGCTGTTTTTATGGGGTTGATTACCTACATGCCCATCTAGAAGGCCACTATAGCTCGTATCATTAAGATAAAGGTTACAAACTTGCACAAGTGGGAGTCTGAAGGATTTATGTGCACAGTTAGTCAACCTATGATGATACATCCATGCCTAGGAAACACTTAAGGGTCACACCGGTGAGTGCATGTAATACGAGTAAGATATGTAATGATATTTGGAAGAGGATTGATTCATAATAAGTCATTTATGAATCAAGTTAAGTATTAAGTCAAGTTTGACTTATTACTAGATTAATTTAACTAACTAATTAATACAAGTATTTGTACATTTACTAGTTGAGTAAATATACAATGTGTTAATTATAGATTATCCATAATATGATTTGAAGCTATTAAATCATATAATGTTTGGATAATATTATTGTTTAGATTATATAAAGTTTATTATATAATCAATTATTAGAAGTATAAACACAAGAATATATTTCGTGTATATGGGTACCGAAATATTAAGTGTATAATACTAGATATTTAATAATTAAGTGTAACAATAATAACTAGATAAACTACAAGGGTTTAATATGTAAAAGATAAGTTTAATTAAGAGATTGATCTTAATTAAACTAGAAGGACCCTAAGTGAAAGTCCTTCTATTATAAATAGAAGGCTTGGGGTTCCCTTGTTTTGTTACACCACAATTGCCGAAAACCCTAGCCTCCCTCTCCCTAGTTTCGGCCGAACCCCACACAAGAACACAAGGCTTTGTGTTCCTCGTGTTCTTCGTATTCTTCAAGTCTTGAAGATTCGAAGATCATTACAAGGATCAACTAGAAGGTCGCTCGTTGTGTTCATCATCAGTAGACTAACTTAAGCAAGATTAAGGTATGTTTTGAGAAAGCCTTTTCTCCCTTCTCCCCTCTTGGACGAATTCGACCAGTTCTTGGTGATGGTCGACGAACACACACAAGTGTGTGTGTGTGTGTTCGAGTTTTTCGTACAAGGTTTCTTTCATTGTTAGTCTAATCTAGATTTCCAAGATCCCAATCCTTTAGGGTTTAAGGATTAGGTTTAATCTCAGTTCCGCATTTAGGGATTAAATCAGCTAGTTGGTTTTAACCGGTCAAGAACAAGTTCATGTTCTTGGTCAGTATGGTTCGAACCAAGTGACTAGGAGGTTGACCCATGTGGTCAATCAGTATCAATGAAACCCTTTAGTCTAGCCGAAGCTAAACATTCATGTATCCACCTTCTCTTTCGACCCGAACCCCATATTTAACAAAATATAATCAATGTATTCCCAACTAACCGAGTCATAAGCTTTTTCAAAATCAACTTTAAACAACAATAATTTTTTTCTTTTTCGCTTTGTACCAATCCATAATTTCATTAATCATAAGAGGCCCATCCAAGATTTGTCTCCCTTTAATAAACGCCGATTGCTCGTTACTTACCAATTTATCAACCACCTTTGCAAGATGAATAGCTAGAATCTTTGCAATAACTTTATATTGAGACCCAATGAGCGAGGTCGGGCGATAATCTTTCACAAAAGTAGGGTTTGAAATTTTTTGGATGAGTGTAATAAAAGACGAATTACAACCAACCGGGATCTTACCTTTACAAAAAAAATTCTTCAACTGCTTTATAGACATCATCATTTAACAAATCCCGATATTTTTTTTACAAATTTAAACATAATACCATCTGGGCTCGGGGATTTATCACTACCACAACTCCACACGGCATACTTTATTTCGTCCATATCACACATTCTTTCGAGCTGATCAAACTCCCCTTCATTTAGGCGAGCAATACGATCACAAGATAAATTAGGTGAACCTAGGTTTAAGCTCTTAAACTTATCTTTATAATAATCTAAGAACACCTTCTTTACAACATTTGGATCATCTTGCCACATCCCATCGTCCATAATTTCTTGTATTATTTGATATTTCCTTCTTTGGTTCAATAAACCATGATAAAAAGATAAATTTTCATCTCCTTCCACATCCCATTTAAGTTTCAATTTTTGCATAACATCAATATTTTTTAGTCTTTCTTTCTCCTTTAACTCGCTAAACAAATCGAGCTGCTTTTGGATATCTGCTGACGTGGCATATCCCTCGTCAATTTTTTTTATCTAACTCTTCAACTTGATTCCGTAACCACTGAATACGGCATAGAGAAACATCTTTCTGATCCATATTCCAATTTCTACAATTCTCTTTTATAAACTTGAGCTTACACTTAAGCCTAATAATACTTGAGATATGATTATGATCAAAATCGTTGAATGTACCTTTTATCATTTCGTCAAAGCTATCCAATTCTAACCAAGAATGAGCTATCCGGAACGGTATAGGACCAAAGTCTTCCTGTTTTGAATGAAGTTATATCGGTATGTGATCAGACAAGTTACGCTCCAGGGCAACTACTTTCAAACTCAAGTCTTGCAAACAAAAATTCCCCGAGATAAGGAACCTATCAAGCTTGCTCATTTTCGTCGCATGTTTATTCATCCACGTGAATTTTCTTCCACCTAGAGGAAGATCGATCAATTCATTCTCGTTGATTAAACAATAAAGTCCCTTGCTCATTAAAAACCGAACCGAACCATTCCGATTCGACTCGAACCTCATTAAAGTCACCAAATATCACCACATTCCCGTCAGCTTCCCGAATGTAGGAATTTAATTCCTCCCAAAGAAGACTACAGGCTTCTACACCTTGTGGAGCATTAACATTTATCAAGTTTACTTTTCCTTGCACCCCTATCCAAAACCCTTCAACTATCACAGAGTTTATCCCACACAAAATTCTCTGCTTATTAAAAACCGAAGGGTCCCACACCGAGATAATACCACCCGAGTGCCCACGAGCCATAATACATGCAAACTCAAACTTATAATTTCCGCACATAGATTTTATTTTAAACAAATCTACATTCGTCATAAGTATTTCATGCACACATAAAAACACCACACCTTGTTGGAAACATAATCGTTTTATCCATTTCCTCTTCTCGACATCTCTGGTACCTCGAATATTAATTGATAGAACACTCATCATTAACATGGAATTCACCAATACTAATAATTTTCGATTTATTCAACTGACCACTTTTTTTTCCCCAAAGAAAGTTCCTCACGACTGAGCTGATTTCGTGACAAATTCCTCGACTATTTTTTTTCTTTAATTTTTCAAAACCCGGTGGACAACTACTCGATGCTGCCACATCCTTGTTGTTTTCCACGGCAACTTTTTGACAACATGTGTTATCCTTTTGAGGTATACTAGAATTTCCATCATTCACTAAATTTTCACTTATTAGTACATGCCTCTTTGGAGACAATTTCTCCTGCTGCACCGGAACCCCATTCTTCAATATGTTTTCATTATCATCCCCCCAAGATTTTCTATACTCGTCTTCCATCCACCCCTTTTCAACTTCATTCACATGAGGCTGTTGCAACTCATTTATTTCATTAACAATATCATGAACTAACTCATCCTCCTCCTCCTCATCTACTAAACTATCTTGAGACTCATTTTCACTTTCACTTTGATTTTTCTGAATCTTACACTTCCATGTATCTGTTTCATGCACTCTGACCAAATACGAAATACCCTCCACATTTAGTTTAATTGTTTCAGAAATAATCAATTGATCTGTATACGTATACAAATTTCCCCCGACTTAGGTTATCATCAAACTCATCAAAAAAGAGGAACTTACCCCATAACCCTCCAACTTTTTTATAAACATCGGAATCCCATGCACATAATGTGAGCCCGTCTATTTCAATCCAACTTATGCGTTCATCAACCACAAAATTTCCCGTCACGTGTTTCATTTGCCAAAACTATCATCTCTGAATCCTCAATCACCATCAAATCCGAATCCACAAGATCAAGGGATTTCATAACCATGCCTTGATTTTCTATCTTCTCGTTTGTGCCCCCTGCCCTAGACTGCTGACCTCCTGCACCCCCAAGGACACTAGCATATGTACTAGTAGGAACCGTCTCCGTACGGCTGAATTGATTCTTCATAGGAATTTTCTGCCTCGGTCTCGAACGATTGAATCTGGCTACAGATACGTAAATATGAAACGACCCCATCCATTGATCGGATAAAATCGTGCGAATTTCTCTTCGTTTTGAATACCTAAAAATCAAATAAAGCCAAATCGCTTGCCATACTTCGTTTTTTTTTCGCGATATACGCATCAACAACTTTCCCTTTTCCCATGCACCACGCCCAAAGCGATCTTTCATCCATATGGGGTGGAAAATTCGTGATAAAGAACGATGATGCAATCCGCTCCACTTGCTTTTGATAGGGATTTGTGACAGGTTTGACACTCTGATGTTTTGACGATGAAGCCTTGCTCCCAATTCTCCAACTCCATCCCTCTGCATCAGTATGGGTTTTCAAGTTTCCCATGGTGCTTTTCGAACGAATTAACCCAACCATCCCCCGACCCCAGAAGCTCACGGCGGATACGGCCGCAGACGAATATTAGGGTTTAGAGAGAAATTTTTTTCATCTGTTATGGTAAAGCACTTACATTTTGTTACCAGTCATAATAGTCAGGGGTGGTACCACCGTACCAGCAAAAAATGCAAGAGGGAGCGAAGCTGGTGTTCGTGTTTAGGTTGAAATTTTTTCTAATAAGTTTCTTTTTAATTCCCCTCACCGGTGTGACCCTTAAGTGTTTCGTAGGCATGGATGTATCATCATAGGTTGACTAACTGTGCACATAAATCCTTCAGTCATCTGTATGAACTTTGAGCAAGCGTACATCTCCCATTAGGATCGCATCTCTAATGTAGTGAAGCTTCCTCCGATAATGTATGGCGCCTTTCTGAACACCAGGTTCGTTGGCAATGATGATAGCACCTGTGTTATCACAGTACATATCCGTAGGTTTTTCATTACTGGGGACCACTCCAAGCCCAGAAAAGAATTTCCTCATCCAAACAGCTTCCATTGCAGCTTCAGTAGTTGCAATGTATTCAGCTTCTGTAGAAGACATAGCGATAGTGCTCTGTTTAGCAGTTTTCCATTCAACAGCGCCTCCGTTCAAAACGAAAACATACCCCGTTTGAGATTTGGAATCATCTCTATCAGTCTCAAAACTAGCGTCAGAATAACAAGTAACGCTTAGTTCATTTTGAGTTTCACCACCATAAACAAGAAACATATCTTTAGTATTCCTAAGATACTTCAGTATGTTCTTAACAGTAGTCCAGTGACTCTCACCTGGATTCTGTTGGTATCGGCTTGTAAGGTTCTGAGAGAACGCTACATCAGGTCTTGTGCACCGCACAACATACATGATAGACCCTACTGCCGAGGCATAGGGACATCACGCATACGTTTCAACTCATCAGGTGAGGACGGTCCTTGAGTCTTACTCAAGTGTACATTGTGTTGCATAGGAAGATTTCCATGTTTGGAAGCATCCATTCTAAACCGTTTTAGAATCTTATCAATGTACGCACTTTGACTTAGTCCGATTAACCGCTTTAATCTATCTCGGTTGATCTTTATACCAAGTATATATGCCGCTTCCCCAAGATCCTTCATAGCGAAGCACTTCCCAAGCCAGGATTTTACATCTTGTAGCATTGGAATGTTATTTCCTATGAGTAGTATGTCATCGACATATAGGATTAGAAAGACGACAATGCTCCCACTAGCTCTTACATATACACATGGCTCGTCGGGATTCTGAGTGAAACCAAACGTTTTGATTTCCTCGTCGAATCTTTTGTTCCAACTTCTGGATGCTTGCTTTAGTCCATAAATGGACCTTTGAAGCTTACATACTTTCTTAGGGTGCTTTGTACTTACAAATCCCTCAGGTTGTACCATATAGACATCTTCGTCGAGGTGTCCATTTAAGAAAGCAGTTTTAACATCCATTTTCCAAATCTCATAGTTATAGTACGCTGTTATGGCTATGATGATCCTAATAGCTCTAACGTCGGCAACAGGCGAGAAGGTTTCATCATAGTCAATCCCGTAGGTTTGAGTGTAACCTTTTGCCACTAACCGAGCTTTATAGGTGTGTACATTGCCATCCATGTCGGTCTTCTTCTTGAAGAGCCACTTGCTGCCAACAGTCGTACTGTTAGGAGGAAGATCAACCAAAGTCCATACTTGGTTATCTTTCATGGATTGCATTTCCGCGTTCATAGCATCAAGCTATTTGTCAGATTCAGAATCTGCTAATGCAGCTCGATAGTTAGGGGGTTCATTATGATCCCCTAAACTCAGCTACTCAGCATCGATTTGGAAACCATATCATTCAGGTGCATGAGGTGTCCTTGCGGACCTTCGAACGGGGATTTCATCATTTTGAGGTGCAACAGGAACAGTTTCATGTTCAGCCTCATCTTGATGTTCGCTAGTATCTACAATAGGTTGTGCATCTTCATCGCTTTGAATCTCGTCAAAGTCGATTGTACTCCCACTTGCTTCTAGTGAAATGAGATTGCTCTCAAGAAACTCAGCATAACGAGCAATAATTACTTTTTGCTCAGGTGGGTAGTAGAAATAGTAACCCATCGTTTCCTCAGGGTATCCTATAAAGATGCACTTGACAGCTCTGGGTTCAAGTTTGTTCGGTGTGTCTCGTTTCACGAGAGCCTCACAACCCCAGACCTTTAAGTAAGACAAGTTAGGGACTTTCCCATGCCATATCTCATATGGTGTCTTTTCAACCTTCTTGGTGGGAACCATATTCAGTATGCGAGCAGCCGACTTGAGTGCATAACCCCAAAAGGATAGAGGCAGAGTGGTAGGACTCATCATCGATCGGACCATGTCAAGCAAGGTGCGATTTCTCCTCTCTGATACACCATTATGCTGTAGTGTATAAGGGGGAGTGAATTGTGAGACAATCCCACAATTCTTTAGATGGTCTTGAAACTCATGACTCATGTACTCTCCTCCTCGATCAGAACGGAGAGCCTTTATCTTCTTGCCGAGTTGATTTTCAACTTCATTTTGGAAAGCTTTGAACGTTTCAAAGGTTTCATGTTTATGTTTAATCAAGTAAACATAACCATAACGACTAAAGTCGTCAGTGAAAGTAATGAAGTAGGTAGCACCTTCCCTAGTTCTAGTTCTAAAAGGGCCACATACATCGGTATGTATGAGTCCAAGTAGATCAGCGGCCCTTTCGCCTACATGGGAGAAAGGTTTGCGCGCCATTTTACCAGATATACAAGAAACACATTTATCAAATGATTCAGAATCATCTGATTTAATAAGCCCATCATTTTGTAATTTTAAAACGCGTTTCTTGTTAACATGGCAAAGACGACAATGCCATAGGTAAGTAGAATCCAAATTCTTCTTGGATTTCTTATTGCTACATGTATAAATAGAACTATTGTTTGTGATACGATTATGCATGTCAATCTCAAAAATACCATCACAAGGAATAGCATTAAAATAGAATACATTATCCTTTGAAACTGAAATACCATAATCCGTAAAAGAGTGAATAAAACCATTATTCCACAAACATGAAAGCGATACTATACCCCTAGTAATACTAGGCGCATAGTGACAATTGTCTAGTACAATAATTAAACCACTAGGAAGGATTAAATCATAGCTTCCTATAGCTTCGATCGGTGCACGCATTCCATTGCCTACGCACAAGTCCAAAGCTCCATGTTTAGCTTTCTACTTCCCCTTAGACCCTGCATGGTATTACAGATGTGAGTACCACAACCAGTGTCATATACCCATGATTTCCTAGGGAAAGCATATAGTTCTATTGTGAAGATATCTGATGTGCCAACCTTGTTGGCTTTGTTCTTCATCAACTCTGCCAGGTAGGCAGGACAATTCCTCCTCCAATGGCCTGTTTCACCGCAGTGATGGCAAGCAAGATCCTTAGCAGGATTCTCCTTATGAGTAGGTGGGGGAACCTTTGGCTTGGGCTTGTAAACTTGCTTTCCCTTGCCTTGGCCCTTAGAAACTACTTGCGGTTTTGGTTTTTGGATCTTTCCTTGCCTTATGGCAAGGACAGTAGGGGTAGGAGTTTTCTTGGGTAGCCCAGCTTCCGTTTGTTTCATCATAGCATGTAATTCGGCGAAAGTCTTCCCCATACTATGCATATGATAAGTCATGACAAACGGCACATAGTCCTTGTGAAGTGAAGTGAGAATTAACTCAATTCTAAGGATATGAGGCATAGGGTAGCCAAGTTTCTCCATCTGGTCTAGGTAACTCTTCATCTTCAAAAGATAAGAGCTAACAGACTGTCCCTCCTCTTGCTTACAAGCATGGAAGGCTTTAACCGTGTCAAAGAGTTCCTGATCAGCTTGTTTTGGATACGTGGTTTTTAGTTCACGCATCATATCAAATGCAGTGAGGTCCTCGTAATTCTTTTGAATCTCGGGGGTCATGCTCACTAGCATAAGGGCATCGACTTCTTGCTGTTCGTTAAACCTTTTAGTATAAGCCGCACGAACAGGAGCGGTGGCATTAGCAGTGGGGGCAGGGGGCAACGCCTCTTCCAAATGGTGGTATTTGTGCTCGGCCCTAAGGACAATCCTTAGGTTACGAGCACAATCAACAAAATTCGATCCATCAAGTTTCTCCTTATCGAGAACGGAGCGAATGGTGTTGTTTGATAGGGTTTGATTGTTTGTAGTCATCTACAAAATTACAAAGTTCATTAATTAGTATTTTTAATAATTAATTTCTTTTAATAAATTAACTACCCAATTAATTTTAATTAAAAGCTAAGATCCCATTGCGCTTCTATCATCGCATCAGTTGATCTGCTAGAGATGATAGATCCAATAGGTAGGTGACGATCAACAATTGCATTACAAGTGCAACTCTTAAAGGTATGGGACTTCATGGCACCTAGTGAACAAGCATCTAGGGTCAAGTGGCATGTTTGTCGCATCTTTACCTCGAGTCAAGGTCTCACCGTTAACTCGATTAAGTCATCCAATGTGAAATCATGTCAAAATAGCTCTAGGTCTCACGCGTAGAGAATAATGACCTCGGATCTAAATTCAAACCACGTCTCACGTGAATTCAAAAATAGAAGCAAGTGCAAGTGATTTGCAACCGATTGGACGGCGTGACTTAAATTTTAGGTATGGAAAAAATTTTGTGATAAAATTTTATTAAGATATGAATGAATCATGTACTTCATTCATACCACTTCATAAGTCGTTTAATAAGCGGTAAAAACGTTTAGCGATTATTAAATTATAAGTTTCAAATCATATTTAAACTTTTGTATTAATCTCAAAAACAAGTTTAGATTAATTTAATAATCATAGATGATTAAACTGAAATCATTGATGATTAACAATTAATCGTTGATGATTAAACAGTAATCATGTATTATTAAGCAATAATCATCGATGATTAACAAGTAATCATTGACGATTAAAATTTTGGATGCTTTAATGTTTGTGTTTCAAAAAATCATATTTTTAGTTGTTTATTATTTGTATCATATAGAAATTATTTCACAACCACAAACATATAACAAAACATGCAACACATTTTGTGCAAACCTCGACCGATGAAATCCTAGGTTCGGTCACGTGAGTCATCACGACGGACCGAAGGGTCAAACTAGGGGACGTGCCAACATTAACCCAATGGGCTCCCACTTGCTCCAAGACATTCTTGAGCAAGTAGAGACCAAAACTTGTGAAAAAATGCAATCTGCCAGAAAATTCCAGCAGACTTTGAAGCTCGAAAAGTCACTAAAGGAATCTTTGATAGTCTTCCCGGCCTTCTGGAAAGTTGTAGCCCACGACTTTGCAAGCATTTTAGGCTTTTGAATCGCCCAAAACGGAGTCCGTATGCCTATGGAAAACCTGTTTTCGTACAGCCCTCGTGTTGATGACGGAAATTTGTTATTTTCTTCATTTGTCTTCAATTTTGGTCAACAATTTACAATAAAAAGAAATAAAGAAAGACAATCTATTCTATTACTTTTACATTACAAATTGCCCCAAAAAATGGCACCAAAAATAAAAGAAAAATTTAAAGATTACAACCAAATTTAGCCAAAGACACGGCTTTCCCAAATTAACCAACCATTCAACCACAATCAATCACAAGGTCTAGGTTTTCATCGGTTTGCACAAACAAGCAACAATTGACAAGGATTTGGCTTGGGATATGTCAAAAATACATGTTTTGCCATATCAAAAATGAAATTAAACAAGTAATTCCAAGCCAAATAATCAAAAAATTCAATAAACTAGATTAATTTTTTGATGTGTTTTTGTAATAAGTGGCAATTAGGGTTACAAAATATCATATTTTTAACCCATTATTTAAAAAATTGCGAAAAAATAAAGAACCCTAGGGTTCTTATATTTTCCGTTCGGAATTAGGGTACCAAAAAGGATTGATTTTTGCCACTTTTCACAAAAACTAGTTAATTATATGATTAATATAATGACTCGTGATACGACTAATGGTGATTTTCGGTTATTACAAGTAACAAAACGCAGCGGAAAATAGTTTAATCACCAATGAACGGATCTTGATATCAATCATACAATAAACTAAGAAAATACAAAGAGTTAAGATGAATAATCATACCCTTGAAGCCTTTGTATAATGTAATTCGGTTGGTGATGTGGTACGGCGGAAACCAAGAACACCAACGGGGAGTTCCTCCAAAGCTAGTCCACACAACACTATAGCAAGAACACCAAAGGATGCTAGTCCGATTGAGCAATCAAAAAGAAGCAAAAGAACCCTAGAGAGGGGAGGGGGTGCGGCCGTGAATTAGGAGAAGTAAGGGATTATGGTTGCCCTAATCCCTTTTAATGACTTCCCAAAATCACTTATGATTTATTGCACTCTAGCCCCTTGCCTTTTGTTCTTTCTATTAAGCTCACTATTAAGTTTCAATATTAACAATTAATATTAAACTATAATATGTATACAAGCTAGTAGCTTATATTAATATATAATGTAATTACCCTAATTACACTATATATCTTATGGTGTTTAGTGTTTAAGTGTGCGACCCTTTAGGCTCACAAACAACTAGCCATACAACTATATGTTATACGCGTGAAGCATTCAACAGGACTTGGTAAAGCCAATATTAAAACTGAATAAGTAATGAGAATGATATGATACATTAGAATAGATGTATTCTAATAAGTGATAGATTTGATGAAACGAGCTAATGCTCATATGTGATGAATGGAGCTGAGGCTCATAAGTGATGAATGAGATATCCAGAATAAGACCGCCCTGAAATGGGGGAGCATGAGACGTCTACTTGGGGTGGTACCTCCCTGCGCAAAGAGTAAAATGTCAAGTTTACGACACCTAGTGTTGGGTGAGCATGACGACCCGGAAACGGGGAGAGCTTATGAATCTTGGTAAGATTGGGGTTCCCAATTACCTTGATAGTTTACCTATGACATTCCATATCGGGAGAGTTGGCTTCGAAGAGGTCTGTTGCATATGTGATAAAGAAATGTGTGAGCTTGGAGATAGCTTGCAATAAGTGATTAAATGATGAGTAAGCTTATGGTAAGCTTATTAGTTTATACGATTAAATAAATAGATGATGATATATGAGCTAATAAAGTTGATAAAGATAAGTATTTATAATGTTATAAATATTGTTTATAAATCTTATTGAGAATGGGTCGAAAAACCCATGTATCTAACGAGACTATTTTGTCTCACGTACTACTTTGTTTTTGGGTATGTACTCAGGTTCAGGATCGAAGGATTAGGAGGTCGCGATAAAAGTGGCCTAGTGTTGATTAGCTCGGGAGCTCGTAGGTAGATCCCGTTTATCCTATGGTTATGATATTATTTTGTAACACCAGTTTAAACTCTGATAAACTTTTTAATGGTTTTTGTTAATCCGTATTTTGGGATATTGGACCTTGATATATTTTTATTTAAAAATATGATTTAAATAATGTTTTAAAAATTGAGGTGTTCCACATACAACCCATATAAAGGTGAATATCATATCAAAATCACAAATTCCTAATACATTTTGATAACATTCACTTTTTCCTCTTCCCCAATAATGAGTTTGTTAGTCAACCGGCACAACTACATGTACAAGAGTTCCATCTAATGCACATATTGCTCTCGGAAATATGTCTATTAGTCGTCTATGTCATTCCGAGGTATTTCTTGTTGGGTCAGAATGAGTTGGTACTATAATTTTTCTTGCAAAACACATCATTGCATCTAGGACCTCGTGAAAGCAATGATAAATTGTTTGTGTGGAGTGAAAATCTTCCTTTAACAGCTCGAAAACGTTCATTGTGTCCAATGACATGTAAAAACATAGCAATTTTCTCTTCAACGCCTATTGTCCTACTACATGTCAACCAACAAGGAGGAAGGAGGTGCAGCCTCGGCGGAGGGATTAAGGAGGAAGAGTTGTCGGCGGCGGAGGAAGGAGAAGAGAAACCCTACTTGTGGAATGTGGCGTCGTCAAAGGAGAAGAAAAGAGACCGACTCCTACGTTTTGACCGGTGACGAAACAAACGCCCGGTTTCAGACTGATTCGGAAATTTAAGTTTGAGTCCGAATCAGAACTTCAAATCAAACAGGCCCAGTATATACCGAGATTGGACTGAGCTTAAATTAAAATCGAAAGTGAAAAGGATGTATTTGTAAAGTTACTAATATATATTAGGTCCACACTTGAGACGAATCAAATTGGGTCCAAGATGCGTTTGGTTGTTGCATCATAACTTTTTTTCATGCCGTTAAAAAAAATTATAAATAATAAACAAATAGTAGCATGTATGATCGCATTGCCCCATACACTTACTTTAATCAATTTTGTTTACCATTTTTTTAAATCAAATTACATCTCATAAAAGAAGCTAGATCTTAATTTAATCAGTGTTTTTAAGTTGTCAATGACTTTATTTTCAAGTCATTAAAAAAACACTTTTTTTTTTCAAAAATAATCAACTAATAGTAGCATGTATGATCGCATTGCCCCATATACTTACTTTAATCAATTTTGTTTACCATTTTTTTAAATAAAATTACATCTCATAAAAAAACGTTAGATCTTAATTTAATCAGTGTTTTTAAGTTGTCAATGACTAGTAACTTTTGTATTGTTAATGATTACTGATTTATTTCCCGGGTTTATTCTTGTGTTTCTTGCTCGCTAGAAAGAGTCAATAAGAAGAAGAGATATGATGTACAAGAAAAAAAGTTACTGATCTTGTTTTGGATCTAACTTCCTTTTCTTTAAGTAAGTTATTTTACATACACTCTACTTGATTAATCCGACAACAAACATATAATCTCTTTTAATTATTGAATTAGACTATTTTTGGATTTAGGGTCTAGTTGAAAAACAAGGGTTAAACTTGAGCCATTATTTTGGTCCATATTGTATTTAAGTTGGAGAAAAATACACATACAGATGGGTATGGCGTGACAAAACCATGGAAATAACATAAATGAGGTATTGTGATTCACACATTGTAATTACATGTTCCTTTTATTTTGACTTGTGTGTTTTTCATTATACCAGCAATCACATATGGGGATAAAAGGGTATTGTCATCATATATTCCTTCAGTTACACATTATTTCTTACGATGTAATGGGTCATGTGCCATGCACATGAGGGTAATTTAGTCATTTACACATAAACCTCTCTTTCTATCTTCTCTCACATCCCACCATCTTCTCTCACATCCCTTTTTCTTCTTTATGACTTTACAGTATCTAGTCGTAAACATGTTAAGATCCACTTTATCTTTAACACTTCAACCTCAGTTAACCATTACCTTATTTCTTTGTTGACTTGGAACAAAAGATACCATTGAAAAAAAAAAACTCAATTAATGGTTTTGAATCTTTAAGCTTCACGAACCACTATTCTTGGTTTTGAAGGAAATTTTTTGTGTTGGATTTAATGGTCATTTTTCTGCTGCAAAATGAATGACTAAAGAAGTTAAATCCTCAAAATTTGATGCTACAAAAAGTGAGTTCTATCGTTCAATCAATGGCTTGTTACATCATCATCTTCTAGTTTCTCCATGGTTCGGCTTAACTCCATAGTTACTAGACCATCTTAGCGGACGAATTTGGCAAGAACGGCCTTCAATCGTGCCAGATCTGAAAATCCCTAAAACGGTTGTTTTTTAACACCGGCGGAATTCATCTCAATCGACTCGGCTTCTCCGGCCACCGGCAATATTAAGACAAGTGGAAGGGTTGTTCACAACTATTCGCTACATCATCTTCACACCCAGCCCGTCATCTTCACCAACACTCGTTTTTTGAGATATTGACCATTTAAAAGATTGCTTTATTGATTATGAAAAAGATTGAAAAAACATTTTGATTTTGATTTCTGATTTCGCCTATCATCCATGTAATATGCCGTCTGTCAGGTTGAAGGGATGAGATGCAAAAGAGGGAAGAGAAAGAGGAGTTTGTGTGTAAATGACTAAATTACCCTTATGTGCTTGGCACATGATTAGATTTAACAGATTATTTTAACATCAATTACACTTAAGGACCAAAACCAATACGAAGTCCTGAAGTTAGTGACTATCCATGTAATTTCTTAGACTTAGGGACCAAATCCAAAACGCTTGCCAAACCACAGGGACTATCCATGTAATTTACTCTAAAAAATAATATTATTTGATAATCACATGTGGTTATTTACTTAATCAGATGTGACATTTTTGTATAATTATATGTAACTGTTGAAGGGTTTCATTGTAACTGATTGACCACTTGGGTCAACCCTCTAGTCACACTGATTCGACCATAGACTGATAAGAACATGAACTTGTTCTTACCGGTTGAACCAACTAGCTAGTTTAATCCCTAAAGCGGAACTGAGATTAAACTTAATCCTTAAACCCTAAAGGATTGGGGATGTTGGAAATCTAAACTAGATTAACAAGAAAGAAACCTTGTACGAAAAACTCGAACACACACACATACTTGTGTGTAATTCGACTAATCGCCAAGAACCCTAGGGTTCTTGGTGCCGAATTCGTACAAAGGGCAAAAGGGGGAAAAGGGTTTCCCAAAACATACCTTAGATTGCTTAAGATTAATCCACCAGTGATAAACACAACGAGAAGCCCTCTAGATAAGCTCTTGTAATGATCCTTGTTCTTCAAGACTTGAAGAACACGAAGAACGAACGAAGAACACGAAGAACACAAGGCTTGTGTTCTTGGGATGTGTTTCGGCCGAACTAGGGTTAGGGAGGAGGCCAAATTCGTGGCTTATGGTGGTGGAATGAGAGGAATAAAGTGAAGCCTAGATCTTCTATTTATAATGGAAGATCTTTCACTTAAGTCCCTCTAATTTAATTAAGAAACGTTTCTTAATTAAACTTTTCCTTTTACACTTCTAACCCTTATAGTTTATCTAGTTATTATTGTTACACTTAATTATTAAATACTATGTATAATACACTTATATAATTTCGGTATAAACACCGAAATATATATACATTTATATTATACATTTAATAATTAATTATATAATAAACTTTGTATAATTTAGACAATAATATTATCCAAACACCATATGATTTAATTACTTTAAATCATATTATGGATAATCTATAATTAACACATTGTATATTTACTCAACTAGTAAATGTACAAATACTTGTATTAATTAGTTGGATAAACTAATCTAGTAATAAGTCGAACTTAACTTAATACTTAACTGATTCATAAATGACTATTATGAATCATTCCTCTTCCAAGTATCATTAGATATCTTTCTCGGATTACATGCACTCACCGATGTGACCCTTGAGTGTCCTATAGACATGGACGTGACATCATAGGTTGACTAACTGTGCACATAAATCCTTCAGACTCCCACTTGTTCAAGTTCGTAACCTTAGCTTGATGGCACTAGCCTGCATCGGCCCCTAGACAGGCAATACAGGATAACCAAGCCATAGAAACTCTTATACCCATGTATTGTTTAGAAAAATATATTAATAGCGTCGTCTAGTAAAGAACAATCCGTCTTTACTTCTTGGGTAACGTGTTAGATTTATCCCTTGCAGCACGATATTTGTGATAACGAATACGAGCATGGTAGAAATTATCAACTCCTGTACTCGAAATCATTTCTTGACCTCTTGATTTAAAACTGTGTGATAACGACAAAGAACAAATCAGTTCGTTGAGCACGGCCGTGCATTTTCAGTTTATCATCATGTCAAGGGACCCATAAATATCTCTCCTAAAAAGAAGGTGCAATTACCATCTTGTTATATTTCGATTCAAAATACAAATTCCTCTGTACCTTGTAAAGCCTCGTATGACAACCATATTCCAGAATTGTCTAAGACGAACCAAAGTACATTAGTCAATGTATCCCAAACCAGATACCTCAGGCTTAAGGACAATCCTAGTGAACAATACTTTTGAACTTTTCAACCACGAAGTATTGTCACGGTGGTCAATCCAATATTCGTCGAGCTCCAACAGAATATCACCGATATTTGGTTTACACAATAACTTGTGTAACTATCTTCGAAAAACTTCGAATCTACCACTAAATATCGCGATGACGTTAACGTCCCATCAAGGTTCCCACCAAGACGAGTAGTCACGGATTTATATCTTTTGAATAAAGTAACTTTTATTCATGGATCTTTTAAAACATACAAAGTCTGAATAAAAATGATGCTAACTCATGTATTATTCCTCACTGGACATAGATACTGAATTATAACTGGATCATTGCTTATTCCTTTTGTTCGTGTTGATTACTTAATGAATTTTACAACCTTAATTGTAGCTTTATCACTGAACTAGTCATTTCTATTAAACTAAAGACATAAGACGAGTATTTGAAAAATACTATTTCTTTTGCCTTTGCTAGATTTTGTTCTTGCAACATTCTAGAACATATTCTAGTCTTGCCCTTTTATGCAATTCGGTAAACATAGAAGGATTGGAAATTAACTCCTTAGTTTCTTGAATTCATAAAATTCTCCTTGTAACTAAAGTCTCTTTTAGTTACTTGATTTGTAGATATATCATTACTAGTTAAAGAAATTTCCTTAAATGATTAACTTATTCACTGGAGTGTGAATATTCTATTAGATTTGCAATAATTAATCACAAGACTTGTGAGCACGCTATTAGGCTTGCAATAATCTAATCAACGATCATTTATTATTTCTCTTAACTCTTTGGCTAACGACTTGGTAATATCTTGTTGTTAATATCCTAACTAACTTACTATATTCATTAGTACCTCTAATGAATATGTTAGTCATAGCTCCCACTAAATTTTATGGAAAATAAGCATCACTTAAACTATTACTTTTGACCTAGTCAAAACTTATAGTTTAACCCTTTAAGAACTAATCAATTGTCAAAGTCATCCTTTGGATTTGCGAATATCCAACATTCCTTTGAAAGGAATCATTACTTTCATTGATTAATGTATCTAACAAGTATAAGACACTTGAAACGATACTTCCAATTCTTAAGTGTATTAGTATCTTTTAAGAATCTCATTTAATGCCAAAGTCATTTCTTGTATTTCTCAAATATCCATTATTCCTATTAGGGAATTATGACTTGATCAAATGTTGTATTTATTACAAGTATAAAAGACTTGCAATAATACCTTTTAATTCTTAAAATCTTTAATATAGTTTGTCCCTTTAAAGAGTTCATTTAATGTCTAAGTCATTTTCCTTGGATTATACGAATATCCAATTATTCCTATTAGGGAATCATGACTTCATTAAATTCCTTTATCACAAGTATGAAAGACTTGTAATAATACTCTTTAAAGTCTATCTTGATTATATCCAATATAATCATACTATATTAACACTAATACTTTAAAACCTACTATCATAAGTAACCATTACTTAAGATGTTTTAAATAAGTTCAATGTACCTTGAACTTTATGCTTTCCATAAAAACTCATAAATACTTTCATAGAAAAAACTTTCTAATTACTAGCATCTAAGTAATTTGAGCTTCTAAGATATTCACACAACAATCAAACAAATATAAACAATAAGATCATTATTAAGTCAATACTTGACTTTATAATCTAGTCATAAAACTTGACTAGTATAATCAACACACATGCACACACAATATAATTCAACCATGGATTCAACGATAAACTTAAAATACCAAAATTTATCATAAAAATAGAAAATGTAATTTTGTTCAAAACAACTTAAAAAACGAAAATTGTTTTACTGAATCCATACGAAAAATACTGAATTTAAAACGTGGTGTTTGTGGGATTATTATCTCATGTCAGTCCATCTCACTTTCCATCATCTAATGCAATAAACGATTGCAAAAGTTGAGTTACTCGTAATAACTTTTACAAGTAGGAAAGGAGTATCTAGAAGTTGGTCAAGTCAACTGAGTAGCAAGCATGGCCTCCTACCCTTTGACCCTCGCCACAACCAAGACACCGTTTCTCGGTCCTTGTCTTGTTTGGCTTTACCTTCTTGATCTTTTGTTTGACTCTATTACCCTTGGGCACGTTTTGGCTGAGATTGGTTTTACCCTTTCCCTTTTCACTGCGCCTCTTTCTCTTTTTCACTACCATCATCAGTTACTACGAGATCATTCTTAAACTTGGTCCCCAAACTCAACTCATTAGTCTTGAGCATGGAATGTAGCTCATCAATGGATTGCTCCATATTACGCATGTTGTAGTTGACTACATAAGGCTTATAGTCAGCTAACAACGAGTTGAGTATCATTACTATTGCTAACTGCAACGGTACTGGGTGTCCTAGTCATTCAACGTGATCCATGTGCTCTTTCATTTTCATGACGTGAGCACTTACTGACGATCCCTTAATCATCTTGCAAGAGTTGAACACTCTATAAGCGTAATATGCTTGTACTGGTTCATCTCTAGCATTCGTGTCAGGGGCATTTAGCATTACTCTTTCTAGGACATTTTCTTTTCTCTCATGCCTAAGCATAATCCGAAGATCACGCTTCCAATTGAGAAACTTTGACCTAGTCAATTTCTCCTTTTCTAGAAACAAGCGTAGTGAGAGATTATTGGTACGTGTCGTTTTGGTTGTTGCTGCCGTCTACAAATCAAACCCAGTTTAATAAGTAATCATCAACAAACATCTCTAAAATATATTATAAGCCCATAATTTATATTTTAGGCCTAGGATCCATATATCACATTCTCGCCGCAAGGTTTGGGCACTTCCCGACGAGACATGTTTCTGGTAGGTAACATCCTTACCGATCGTATCAAGACTTGACACGATTCCTAGGGATCGTAGAATCTTTAGACTTATAACTTATTACAACCTTGTACGAATTTAATCATACATTTCTAAGTTGCAATAAAGTCTAGTATGTTTATTCTACTCAAGTACTTTTTGGGCCGGGACTCCCGATTATCACCAAAGTAGATCAGACCATCTAAGACAGTGCGATGTTCTGCGCCGGGACTCCCGATTATCACAGAACCCTACGCACCCTAACACTCGCAATGATTTAAATCCATATCTAAGGTTCTTTGTCCTTACAATATGAATATCGTTGAACAAGTGAGGTGTTCCATTAGATGGATAGTACTTAGATCTAAGTTTTTCTTGGGTTTGTTTAAGTCTTTAAACTAAACTTAAACCTTATTCCAATCTTAATCCTTTAAAATGTGTGACTTGTAAATTCAAGAATTCTTCAAGCCACCTTTTTAAAATCTTAAGAACCTTTTTCCTTAAAACTTATAGTTTCAAAAGGTTTGCGCGATTTATATGTATACCTAAAACGATGTGTACAAGACGTTTTACTAGGTTTTGTGAAAAACCTTTTTTCTATAAAACTTGCTCGTTTTATTTTTCTTTGAAAAACACGAACCTTATGTTAAACTTTAAAATGTGAATTTTAATCCCTTCATGATTCATAAACTTGAATCATAATCCTAGTTTAACACACCTTGTTTTTCACTTGTTTAATGATAAAATTAAACACTTATTTTAACTTCATTAAATTCACCAAAACTATGTCCTAAGGACATCTTTATAAACTTTGTGATTTTCTTGTGTAGCTCTCACTAACTCCAACAACCATGATGGAACTTGAGTAAACACAATCACCGGTCTATCCTTGGTGAAACTAATAAACTTACTATATAAAGACTATATATAATAATTCTTAGTTTGTTTAAACCTTTCTTACATTTAACTTGAACTAGTTAAATATAGGTTCTTAAATTTCCTATGTTATTTTACCATTGATCATTAATCTAGTATTTTACGTAACTCGTAATATACTTGTATAAATAACTAGTTATAATTACTTACAACTTTATACAATCTAATTACAATATTTATAACTTTTGTATCATCTAATTATAATATAACTTCGTTTGTACAATTTCTAGTTGTTTACAACTTTGTACATTCTAGTTCAAATTATAACTTAATAAAAAATTTTAGTTACATAATATTATAATTATGATCAAAATAACATTTAATTTAATTGTTCCATTTAATCTTGTATTATATATAAATATATATAATTTAAATTTATTTCTTTAAAAGCTTATAACATTCTTAGTGTGAATATTACACCTAATTTGTACATTTGTATTTTAACTTAGACTAATTAAACTACGTACAAACTATTTTATCTTTTAAAATCACTTTTAAATAATTTGGAAAAATCCGAAAATTATATATAATAATATAAATACATCTTGTTAATTTTAAGACTTTAAAATTAACACTTCTCTTTTATCCTTAATTAAATTTAATTAATTAAACCCTTATCTTGTTCTTGATCAATTAAAACCTAGTTTTAATTTTCTTGATCAATAACATCTCTTAGTTATAGATTAATCCAAATCAATCCTATTCAAACAATTATTAAACTTTGTTTAAATTCTATGATGGATTATAACTTTAATAGATTTATTTAAACTTATTTAATTTAAATCTTCTAAACAAAAACTTTGTCTAGATTCTAGATTTAAAGGACTAGTTTTAACAAATCTACTAAAATAATAATTAAACCTATTAAACATGAACTTGTTTAATTATACTAGGTTTTAGATTATGTTCTTGATTAATCCTATTAACCAATTAAACTAAACTAGTTTAATGTTCTTGGTCCTAGGGTTCTTTAGGGTTTCGAATTCTTTAAGCCTAAGAAACTTTTCTACCAATTAAACTAAACTAGTTTAACATACTTGGTGTCCAAGTTTCCTCCTAGATTTCGAAAATCTTAAGGATTAGGAAAGAATCCTTTTGACCAATTAAACTTAACTAGTTTAACATACTTGGTCCTAGGGTTCTTCCATAATTTCGAAAACTTGTAGGGCAAGAATCCTTTTGATCAATTAAACTAGACTAGTTTAATGTTCTTAATCATAGGGTTCTTTTCTACATATCTCGAAAATTCTAGGGTTTGGGAAAGAAGCCTTTTGACCAATTAAACTAAACTAGTTTAACGTTCTTGGTCCTAGGGTTCTTTCTAGATTATCGAAAAACACTAGGGTTTAGAATCCTTATGACCAATTAAACTAAACTGTTTAACATTCTTGGTCTAGGGTTCTTTACCCTCATTCGAAATCCATGGGAAGAAAAAAAAGAAGAAGGAACAAAAAATTAAAAAACTTGGAAATTAAACAAACAAAAACTTTGTTATTCTTGTTTAGATTTCTAAACCAGGCTCTGATACCACTGAAGGGTTTCATTGTAACTGATTGACCACTTGGGTCAACCCCTTAGTCACACTGATTCGACCATAGACTGATAAGAACATGAACTTGTTCTTACCGGTTGAACCAACTAGCTAGTTTAATCCCTAAAGCGGAACTGAGATTAAACTTAACCCTTAAACCCTAAAGGATTGGAGATGTTGGAAATCTAAACTAGATTAACAAGAAAGAAACCTTGTACGAAAAACTCGAACACACACACATACTTGTGTGTAATTCGACTAATCGCCAAGAACCCTAGGGTTCTTGGTGCCGAATTCGTACAAACGGAGAAAGGGGGAAAAGGGTTTCCCAAAACATACCTTAGATTGCTCAAGATTAATCCACCAGTGATAAACACAACGAGAAGCCCTCTAGATAAGCTCTTGTAATGATCCTTGTTCTTCAAGACTTGAAGAACACGAAGAACGAACGAAGAACACGAAGAACACAAGGCTTGTGTTCTTGGGATGTGTTTCGGCCGAACTAGGGTTAGGGAGGAGGCCAAATTAGTGGCTTATGGTGGTGGAATGATGGGAATAAAGTGAAGCCTGGATCTTCTATTTATAATGGAAGATCTTTCACTTAAGTCCCTCTAATTTAATTAAGAAACGTTTCTTAATTAAACTTTTCCTTTTACACTTCTAACCCTTATAGTTTATCTAGTTATTATTGTTACACTTAATTATTAAATACTATGTATAATACACTTATATAATTTCGGTATAAACACCGAAATATATATACATTTATATTATACATTTAATAATTAATTATATAATAAACTTTATATAATTTAGACAATAATATTATCCAAACACCATATGATTTAATTACTTTAAATCATATTATGGATAATCTATAATTAACACATTGTATATTTACTCAACTAGTAAATGTACAAATACTTGTATTAATTAGTTGGATAAACTAATCTAGTAATAAGTCGAACTTAACTTAATACTTAACTGATTCATAAATGACTATTATGAATCATTCCTCTTCCAAGTATCATTACATATCTTTCTCGGATTACATGCACTCACCGATGTGACCCTTGAGTGTCCTATAGACATGGACGTGACATCATAGGTTGACTAACTATGCACATAAATCCTTCAACTGTATACTTGATCACATGTGATGTTTTTGAACAATCACATGTGATCAAGTATACAATCACACGTGATTATCACATGATGTTTTTTCAATGATTTTTAAAAAAAAAAAAACTTAAATAAAAATTAATTTTTTTTTACGTGAGTGTCAAATGACCAAAATACCCCTCCATATATAAATTATATGATTAATCTTGGCCATTAATTATTATTGATCAATGATTGAGATGTGTCTCTAAGAACTACACAAAAATTAAGGACTATTTTGAACGTATAATCTTAAAAATTGACAAAAATCAAAACAATATTATCAACTTAATGTAACTATTTGATGGTAACTAAGTATTTAGTTGTAACATGAGGTACCTGTTTGCCTCCGTGTCAGACTTGAAATCAACAAGGGCAAAGCCTATGCAAACAGGGTCCCTAGTCTTTTCATTCCCGGTGACAGCTGGCGTTATGTTGATAATTCCAGAAAATGGTTTAAAAGCCGCTCGTAGGTGTCTGTAGATGTTGTTTTACTTAGGAAGGTTAATCAAACGTACACGAGTTCCATTTGGAATCACTTCAGAATTGAGTGCACACCAACCTTTCTGATTTGGAAGCTTTTCTTTGTTAGAATTAGGGTTTCCATCCTCTTTATTTTTCTTGAGGTTATTGAAATTAGCAAGCTAAGCAACCCTACTCTGTTCCAATTCTTCCAGTAATTTATCTTCCATACTCGTATCATAAACTTTCGATTCACCAAACCCTAGTGGTTTGTTCCGAGTCCACTGCCTCATGTGCCTCAATGGAACAATAATATCTTCATCTTCTTCTTCGAATTCCTCATCAAATTCATCTTCGAAATCGAATTCCTCTGTTCCAGGCAAGCTAATTTCCCCCTTTGTTGGAGTTTTTGACGCGAGAACAGGGGGCGCCGATGGTATCTTGACATGAAATGATAGTAATTTGTGTTTGGGAAGAAGGATTGAGTGGTGGGTTTTGTTAAACTGAAGAACAGGGATTTGAAACAGAGTATTCGATTTTAAGAGTAGTCCATTGTTCATGGCTGTCACACCCCGCCAAAACTGGTTTTGCGGAAGAGCGGGCGTGCGACTTACATCGGACATCACAACAATCGATCAATAGTAAAACATAGCATTAACAAAAATGGATTCCCAATTGTTAAACGTTTACAAATCCAACGTAACTTGTTTGCGACAATAGTTTTAGATAAAACGTGTTAAAACTTCAAGTTGACATTCTAGACTTCGCGTCTAGATAAAAATATATATATCTTTCCAAAAGTGGTAATCCGATTTGTGCAAATGTCATGCAAACAATTCAAACTAAAGTACCTGAGAAAACATATTAGAAAAAGTGTCAACACAAAGGTTGGTTAGTTCACAGGGTTAACGACTCTATAAATCCTTGATCTACGTTAAAAGGTTTGTTGGTATAATTTTTGTAGTAATAAACATTTAGATAGCGTTTCAAGACCATGAACCAAATTCACACATGTTCAGTGCTTCAAATTCTTTTGTAAAATGTTTTAACTCTATAAAACATAAATTGCATATGGTCGATGCATAAAGCCCTTTCAACATGATTTTGTAAAGGTAAGTCGTTTAGTACAAATCCATGTACGTTCAAGTTCACATGTTTCAAATCCATGAAACATAATTGTATAAGTTTAGTGCGTAATCCCTCATAACCTAGCTAGGCATACAAGTTAAAGTATAAGTTCATGAGCCTGTAATCAAACCTAAATCCATTTTGCCCAAAGCATGTCAAATCCACGACATTATCGAACCTACGATGTTTTAATAGAATATATATCTCATATGTTATACGGCTAGAGCGACTAACCATGAGCGGGGGATCAAGCCCGAATAGTACTACTCATATATTCGTTGGCTAACTATAGTTGATGATTACAATAATGTTAGATCTAAACGATCTGGCGATAGGGGCGTCTATCAACTCACAGTTATACAAAGATTAGTGTCGCAAAATATAGTTTTTCATACAAGTCTTAATTAAGACTTTTTCATAAAAATACTTGTTTGAGTATGTCTTTTCAATGACCAGTTATCTCAAAAAGATAGTTTATCCCAAGTTTTCACAAAGACTGATTGTACCAAAATATTGTTCATAAATGTCTTTCAAAAGACCAGTTGTACCAAAATATTATTTATGCATGACTCATCATAATTAAAATACACATGATACGCGATGACAGTTTTGCGTGCAATTATAAAACATTAATATGTTTCTCACCCCAAAATAGTTAAAATACAGTAAAAGTAGGGCTGTGAAACTCACAGATTATTCATTATAAAAATAATTGAACAAGTATATGTTTTCTCCCCCAGATAAAAATAGTTATAAAACAGTAAAAGTGGGGCCGTGCCTGATGCGAAGCTTTCCAAAAATACAATTTAGCAAATTGTAGTTTCCAACCAAACGTTCCTATCATCCTAAACGCATAATGATAATTAATAAGTGGCGGTTTATGTGACACGCCTAATCTACATGACGCACAACTGATTCTCTCAACACGAATGTAGACTCGAGTGATACTTTGGTGACTCGATTGAATCGGTCTCGTATTTTAATGGTGTTTATTTGATTTAAACAAGTTTGAAAATCGTTACACTTTGGTTTAAAGGTAACCGATCGTGACACAATAGATAATTATTTAAATAAAATAATTTTAAATAAAATAAATAATTATTAACTCCAAATAATTAATTCCTGAAATGTTTATTTAAATATATAATAATATTAAATAATTATTTTTAAATTTATAAAAATCTGATTTTAGTTTAAATGGGTCTTAGGCTTGTCTTGGACTTGAGCAGAAGGTGTCGATGGGCCGAAATACTTGATTGACAAAAGGAATGGGCTTGCTATTGACCACCGGACAAAGAGATGTGTCTCGTGGTGGGGCTTGGCTGACCAGGCTGTGGTCACGCTCCAAAGATAAATTGTTGCCGGCAAGGACACAAATCAATAACATGCCGGCGACGGATCGAAAAGAAAGTTAATGATACCGAGCAACACACACCGTGATACACACACACACACACACCTTATCACGCAATCCACACACATACTGAAACACGTACAACACACACTGCCGGAAAAGAGAAGATGACGAAGATCACGATGGAAAACCCATAAACGATAACACACATATGCATGAGACAAAACAAACTAAAAGGGTTTAGATTGTTATACCTATCGAGTTTAGAGAGAGACCGAGAGAGAGATGATAGAGGTTGCCGGAGTGTTTCCTTCGCCGGAAACACGAGCTGTGCCAGAGAAACATCTGAGCTGCTGGAAAGCTTGATCCTAGTCGCCAGAAAACCGTTGTTCACTGAAGAAACGTTTTTGCTGCTCGATGACGGTTTCAACCGATGAGAGGGTGAAAGGGATCGAGATGGTGGCTGCCGGAAGGCTCTGAGTTCACCGGAAATAAGAAGAAGGAAGGTGGTGGTGGTTTTTCTGATCGAGTAGTGAGCCGGTGAAATGGGTTTAGAGTTGTGGTGATAGGATTTTGAACATAATGATAAATAAATATATAAGAGAAGATGAAGTACAATGATGGTGATGGGTCATAGGGTTTTTAAAGTAGTGACGGTGATTGCTCACAATCCCCATTAGTATTATATTCGAAATGTTAGGTTGAACGGTATGGGCAATGCCCCGTTAGCGTGGTGGTGAGGTGGCATATCGGCGCGTATGGGCAATGCCCCGTTAGCGTGGTGGTGAGGTAGCATATCAGCCACGCCGTTAAGCACCGGGGAACACCGCACCCCTACACGGCGTGGGGTGCAGTGGTGGAGACTCGTGGGCACGGAAACGGGACTTAACGTGGTGGAGGTGGAAGATTTTTGACCGTTGGGGGAGGGATTCAAGGGGTAACGGTCATATGACCAGAATTTTGGAGATCTCTGTACAAAAAATATAAAAAATTACCTGCGCGCAGGGATATGAAGAAGACGAAGTGGAGAGGCTGAAGGAGACAAGAGATGAAAATTAGGCTTAAAATAAGTCTTTTTGGGCTTTTTATATTTTAAAAGAAAATTCATTTGGGCTTTTATTTTCCAAAAAAAATCTTTTGGGCTTAAGCATCTTAAAAATCTGCCACAAACTTAAAAAATCAGAGAATTTTTTTAACAATTTATTATTAAACTAAATGTTATTTGTAATTTTTTTTAAATGTTATTTATATTTTTTAAAAATAAATGGAAAATAAATGATTAAGTGGAAAAAAATGATGTGGTGTGGTGTGGTGGGTATTTCCTGGATAAAGTAGTGTGGTGTGGTGTGGTTGCTGAAATGACAGATGATGTGACAGAAAAATTACTGGTGAGGCCCATACCCCATAGCCTTAGGAAAAGAAAAAGAAAGGTATGGGGTGTCTTGCCATGGGAGAGTAGAAAGAGAAGAAAGTTGGTAATAGGTTTGACAAGAAAGATGTGATGATCAAACAATTGCTTGTCCTTGTGTGTCAGCCTAAATCAAAAGGGAGGAAAATTTTGATATGATGAATAAATCCATTGACTAGTATGCAAATCTTTAATCCCCTTTTTAAGGATTACTTTATTAGTTGGCATATTTGAAAAGAGTAAGATACTATGAGATGTTGATTCTACCATCGAGAATGCAAGAGTAGATGTTATAGGGTTTGACTTTCAAGTTTGATAAAAGTTGTAATCTGTACATTTATTTCCTTTAGATATTTAGTTTATGTAGTGTATGGTTTAGATGATTGTAAAATTTAATAGCTCATGTATATTACTTATTGTATATGAATTAAATTTGATGACTAAACATTTAGTTTCGTCATTTACCGGTTCACTCTTTATCTCTATGCAATTCGATTTTGATTGAGCTATATTGCATATAAAATATAATATTGATGCTTTAAATTGAATCATCCATAGTTTACTTTTATTAGGGCAGAAACTCAATAAGTTATGGATTCCACCGAAGGATTGCTAAAGTTCAATGAATATACTAAAGTGTATATCTTAAGCATGTAAGATGTGTAAAATTAATAATAAAAGTACGATTATTTTGGACTTATAATGCTAAATAAATTCTTATTTAATAGATAATTTGTTTTACAAGGCAGTGCACGATAAAAGAGGTGGTCAAAATGAACCATTTCCTAGGGTTGTCACAATGGCTGCTACCTGCTAGCGAAGGATTCGAATTTATCAATTTTGATTTGCAGGCTGTATTTTGGATAAACAAATTTTTTTTTTAATTTATATATCTTTCAAGGATCTAATTTGCAGGATAACATAAGAATAGGGTGTCTTTTAAAAAAACAAAATATGAGAGGCAGTCAACAGTAGATGAACATAAACCGGTTGTCAACAAGTCTCGGACCTCGACCCGACCCGACTCATCTAAATCAGAAAATCCTAATCTACACATTGTGCACGTCATCTTGCCGGTCCACATAATTGCCGGTTTTCTTCTTTTTAGTCGGTGACGCATCTCTAATTTCTTCCCCAAATTCACCCTTCCATATAACTCGAAACCCTAATTCCCCCGTGTTTAATCATATCACTGAATTCTGTTCGTACGACCACTCATTAATCCGATTACAACTATGGAACATCAATCGTTCCACAATCTCTTCGAACGCCGCCCGCTGATCAAATCCAAAACTCCTGCTGTTAAGTGGTTCAAAGAATGGTAAACTAAATTAAAAAAAACTCACCTTTTAGTTCTCTCTGTATATTGATGTATTTACGTTTGTATACGTGTATGTGTGGGAGTATGTGAGTGTTGGTTTTTTTTTACAAGCCCTAGGTAAAAAAAAGGGGAAGCTGTGTAGCTTTAGTGAATTAGATATAATACACGGAGTATTTTTCAATTTCAGTTTGTTTTCTTCAAATATTTTTGCGATGCAACTACTAGGAATCAGTAAATCTTGATGCTTATGATATGAATGAATTTTGTGATTGATGTGTCAAATTGAAGTAATTAAGTAAGACTTTAAGGATTTCTCAATGCATATTATGTATTCAGTGTGCTAAATGTTGTAAAACAAACTAATAACAAGATCAAAAGCTAAGCCATACCAAATTGCATGTTGACATTCATTTTCCTGCAATGTTATTGTCTATGTGATTATTGATCCAAACATATATGAAGTGCTTTGATTATTATTATTGAAACAGGGTACCGCAAGATGTTGTAGCAACAGGTGGAAAATGCTTAGTTATGAAATGGGTAACAGGTTAGTATGGTACAAACTCCAGATCGACGGCTGAGATCTATTAACAAGATGTGTTTCCTTTCCCCTTATGTTTCGTCTTGTTGTGCAAGCAGAGGCTCAAATGGAGGCCATGAAAGAGGAGAAGACAGTGACTGCAGAACCGGAACCCGAACCAACAACCGAAGTTCTGTTCCTGTGCAGCTACGACGGCTGCGGGAAAACATTTATCGATGCTGGAGCTTTAAGGAAACATTCCCACATTCATGGAGAGAGACAGTACGTTTGCCATTACGAGAATTGTGGAAAGGTAAATAGTGAAATATTTTGACTTATTTGTTTGTCTTTGGTTAATAGTGAAATGTTTTGCAGAAATTTCTGGATAGCTCAAAGTTAAAGAGACACTTTCTTATCCATACTGGCGAGAGAGATTTTGTATGTCCGCATGAAGGTTGTGGTAAGGTAATATTTGTATATTTTTATGTACATTAGTTTTTGGTAAAAAAAGAAATTTCTAAGTTGAGTAAATTACACAAATGGTCCTTTAGGTTTGTACCATATTACATATTCGTCATTTAGTTTCATAAATTACACTAGTAGTCCTTATTTTTGAAACTATTGACACGTTTCGTCCTTTACCTACACAAACATTTATTTTTCCCGTCAAGTATGGTCACGTGTGATGCACGACGGGGTAAATCTGTCCTTTTCATAAAAACCCGTTTGTTTGACGAGAAAAGTTAACGTTCGTTTAGGTAACGGACGAAACGTGACAATAGTTTCAGAAATAAGGACTACCAGTATAATTTATATAACTAAGTGACCAAATATGTAATATGGTACGAACCTAAAGGACCATTTGTGTAATTTAGTTTTTCTAAGTTAGATGATATAATAATATTCTGCAGGCATTCTCATTGGACTTCAACCTGAGGTCACACATGAAGACGCATTCTCAAGAGAATTACCATATATGCCCTTTCCAAGATTGTGGGAAGAGATACGCTCATGAATACAAGCTAAAGAATCACATCATGTCACACCACGAAAAGGTTTCGGTTTCAATTTCATTTCATTTAACTGCTCAACAACATAAAATATTGTATTTATTATTTAATCTTTTTTTTGTATTTAAAACTCCAGCAAAATTTAGTTGAATTGCCACCAAAGTACGTCCACGTCAAACCCGTTGAAAAGCCGCCACCCAAGCCGCCAAAGGCGGCGGCGGCTTCAGCCGGCACATACGCCACGTCATCATCTGACCGCCCGTACGCATGCCCTTACGAAGGATGTGAAAAGGCGTACATCCATGAATACAAACTCAACCTCCATTTAAGAAGAGAACACCCGGGCCATCTCCCGGAGGATAATTCCAAAAACGCCCCTCGTAACAAAACCAATGACATGGATTCAAAATCTAGCCGGCCGAAACCAAACGTAAAGCTTCCTCCGGCGAAAGCTGTCAAGCGGAAGCCGCCGCCGCCGCCACCTGCCGCCAAGAAGCAGCCATGGCCGCCAGCGGTTATGCAAGTGCAGGAGGAGGAAGATAGTGAAGAGACTGAAGAAGATCGTGAAGATGGATGGAGGTATGCTTCTGCTGGTGGTGGTGGTATTGATGATGATGATGAAGAGACTGAGTATGAGGACTAGTTTTGAGAAAATGTTTATTTAATGTTTTTGGTTACTATACTAGTAGATTAGATTTATATTTGTTTTTGTGTAAATGCTAAATAAGTATCGTTAAGGTAAAAAGTAGTTTATTACCTGAAGCCTTTCATTTGAGTCTTAAATGTGTGCTGTCTTTTCGTTTTGAGTCTTAAATCAGTTTTTGACTTTTAAGAGTCAAACGATTAAGAATTATATATGACTAGTGATTATTACCCTGTGTGTTGCTATGGGTACGGGTGTAAAAACGTACATTTATAGACTGAATTATGATTAAAAAGTGAAAACATTAGGATTGAAAAAGATATGTTAGTATTATCATGAAAGATATGTTTAGTATTATCATCAAAGGATATGTTTATTGTCTTAATAGAAAAAAAAAGTAAAAAGCAAAAACCCAAATGAAATGAACGAGCAAAAAATAAAGGAAATAAAGAAAAACGCCTTCCATTCGCAGGTGGAGAACCAAAAACGAAAAGTTAATAAAAAAAATTTAAAAATGTTTCTTAAAAACGAAGCTTTAGAAAATCATGAAGCAATTTAATAAAATGAATACACAAATTGAGAAAGTGGATATACGAAAAGTGTTCGAGGGTGCATGTTTGCAAGAGTAGCACTTACTACCTTGGCAGACAATACACTTGTGAAAACGTTTTCATGACATATAAACTAATTTCCATTTTTGAAGACACAAAATTTATCTGATGTGAAATGTTATATACTCCCTCCGTCTCATTTCTATTGTTTAGTATAATATTTTAGTTTGTTCCACAAAGACCGTCTTTCTTAAATTTCAACAAATCAAAAAACATTTAAGTGCAAAAAAAAATTTAATTGGTGGCATAGTATAATTAATGTACTTTTTCTTAAACTGTGTGCTTTTTGTAGTGAACAATAAATTTGAGAGAGAGAGTACTTAATTATTGTTCCCGGTGCATGTAGGGACATGCTAACCTTGCATGCAGTCTAATCTGTCCGATCATCACAAAAAGTTTTCGCATCTGTTCAAATCTATTCCGGAGTAAATTACCTAAATTATCCTTTGGTCTTCTAAATTTTACGATTTTATCCTTGGACCTTTTTCGTTATTTTTTTCCCTATACTTTGCAATTTCCCTTAATTTTATCCTTCTGTCAAATGCGGTCTAAATTGGACTGATAAGACCTCCAATCTTCTTCAACTTCGTTTTGTTTTGGTTCTGAAATTGAAAGAAAGTTAGAGGCTTTTGTTTTAATAATCTTCTATAATCCATGTCGACTATGTTGAAGAAATAGAAAGAAGTGAAGAAATTGGGGGTTTAAAGGTCCTGAAAATAAAAAACAAATTGTGGATATGCAAGTGAAGAAATCGATTTGGTAGTGGTGTATAGGCTGTCGGAGAAAAACCTCCTTGAGCTGCCGGAATTAGAGGTGTTGCCGGGAAAGATGGTATTTCCCGAAGAAGATGACGAAGATTAATGAAAATCACTTTGACCCTACATAGTTAAAAAATCACTGTAGACATAAATCCACACACCACCTAATCTTGTGCACTGAATCATGAAATTGTAATATTAACATTAAAACACGTCAATCCTACATTCGTTTCAAGCTTCCAATAAAATGATTTGATTTGGGCTTCTCTCAACAGTGATACATTCTTAGACTCATCAGTAGGCCTCTTCTAACAACAACTCATCACTAATTCATCCCCAATTAAAAAAATATTAAAACCCCCTTTTCAACACCATCCCCTTACAATGCTTGTCGATGAGAAAGCTACCAACAAGATGGAGTGATGGTGCCATGGTGACGCGCTTTCAACGAGAAGTGGAGCGGCCAACGTGCCGTCGAGAGCCTCCTAAGGAGCAATGCTTTTTTCTTCTTCCTTTTGTGTGTATTTAGGATGAGAATTAATTTTTGGTGAATCTAAAATCATTCTTAGTAAAAACAAAATGATTATAACAATGTTTAAATGGTTAAAAAGAGATGATAATTTTTAATCATTAGTGTGGCACATTTTAGAGGCCCTCGAATTAATCGATTTGACTAACTTTTTTCTAAAAATTGAAAAGAAGTTTTTAAGGGTTTTATTTGCTTTTGCTTCAATGACGCAAAGCGGCCAATCGTTAATCTCTAGGGGTTTTATCTGGTTTTATCGACCACCATCTCTGGTTTTATCGACCACCATCTCTGCCGGCAAACACCATCTTCTCTCGTGGTCATCTTTTCTGGTGAAATCGAAATATAGCAGCTTTCCGACATCGTCATCACCGGATTTTGAGAAGGAGATAAAGGTGTAGCTTTTTGATAACAGATCTTGGTGGTGGTAACTGCAAATCGTGGATGATGGGTTACTGTGTTCAAGGGAAAGACGGGGGGGGGGGGGGGGGGGGGGGGGGGAATCAGAGATGATGCTTACTCATTACTGGGTTAATGTGTTTCAGTGTTTATTAACATAAAATAAAATTAGTATAATACAGAGAGGAAGATGAAAAGATCTCAATACCCTTGTATATAATGACTAAATGACGGTTATACCCTCATGTGCATGGCATATGATATGATTTAACAGAGGAAATAAACGGCTGTTAGACTTAGGGACCAAAACCGATACGAAGTCTAATACTTAGTGACCATCGGTGTAATTTCTGGAACTTAAGGACCAAATCCAAAACTCAGGTTAAACCACAGGGACTATCCGTGTAATTTACTCTACATTTAATATAAAAATAACATTACATAACTTCTCTCTAGTCAGGTTTAGGACGATAATAATATTCACGAAACTCTTCATAACGACTAAAATATGGGTCTTCCCATCGTGTAATTCCATTTTAATGTAATGGTTACCATTCAAATGAACAATTCAAAGTAGGGGCCAACATTTGGGCCGAAAAACCGAACCGAACCGAAAATCGACAGAAATACAACCGAAGCTGAACTGAAAACATATAATCGATTCAGTTTCAGATTTGAAAATCCATCATTTTCGGTTCGGTTCGGTTTTTCCGAAACGGGAGAACATTTGGGTTTAAAAAAACTGAAAATTGAAAATAATTGAGAATCGGTGGAATGTGGATGGAGATGACGGTGGAATGTGAAAATAATCAGAGAGAGATAGGACATTAGTGCGTGAGTTTTTAAATGAAAGAAAAGATAAAGAAAATAAGAGAACATAAAAAGAGTAAATTGATAAGAAAGATAAGGAAAAAAAGAGAATAGGAAAAGAGTAAATTATATGGATTCATGTGGTTTGCCAAATATTTTGAGTTTGATCCCTTAGTTTCAGAAATTACATGGCTAGTCCCTAAGTATGAAATATCGTCACATTTTGGTCCATAACACTAACCGCCGATAAAAATCTCCGTTAAAACATGTCATGATGTGAATTGCATAGGGTACATTAGGGACGAATGCCATGTGTAGCACACAGTGGCAGTACATGTCACCACTCAAATTTTCTTATGTAGGGTGAAATTTTTAGTACTTTTTTCTTTTCGTGTTACGATGCTACTAACAAATTGAAAACCTTACTAAATAGCCCAAAGCAATCTTAGATAAAACTCAAGTATTAGCTAATTGTACAAATGCAAAGCTCAACCCAAATCTTAAACCAAATAAAAAATCCCAACATGTTTCAGGTATGTTTTTCTAGCTTTTAGGTTAATAAAATTAATTCTTAGAGATTTTGTGTGTATAATAAAACATGATCTTTCTGTAATGGGATGTGATTTTGACATCACCACCATTGCTTACATTACTTGTACAGTTTGCTTTAAATATTACACATTGTGGTACATTAAAAACTTTATATATGTTAAAATCACCCCCGTTCAGTAATAGAGCCCTTATGCCCTTATGTTATATTTATTTTTGTTTCGGGGCCCCGAACCTCGCTACGGCATCCCCCCTCATCCCTACTCGCGTGAAATGCTAATACTGGTGAAAATTTCTAATTCCATCCCTGGAGTACATGTGTCATTATCACCCCTCACTAGTCACCACCCCTCTCTCTACCTTCCACATTCTGCCGATTCTCAATTTTTTTTTTTCAATTTCTCAATTTTTTTTCAATTTTCAAAGAGAACATTAAATAATCTATCGAAATCAAGTAAAAAATCTACAACCATGACATCAAATTGAATTTGTTTTTTCAAAAACTCCAAGAGTTTGTCCCTGAATCAAATTAGGAGAGACTGAGAGAAAGAAACCTTTAAACAACTTCACAAGTATACTTTTTGTCACACTTTTAACAACCATAAATCTCGCAAATATGAACTTCACTAATCTAATCCCACTGAGCAGATTAGTAGCTGATGTACTCAATAATTCTCAAAATAATGTATCAATTGAAGAACAGTGATAGGTGTTTAGTAATCTAGTCATTAGTATTTTAATAATTTTTATTCAATTTTAATTTAGCAATTTATTATTAGTAATTATTATTTTGTAAGTTATTTATGTAGTCAAACTAGTTTTATGTAGGCAGACTCGATCTCCGTTGAACTGTGACTATTATTTTGTAAGTTATTTTGTAAGTTATTTATGTAATTATTATTTTGTAAGTTATTTATGTAGTGGTAATAGTTACACCGGCAGACTCGATCTCCGTTGAACTGTGACTTAAACAAAGTGAGAAGCTTGAAGAAGGGTGATAATCATGAAGTCGAGATGTGCTTGTGACACCGTTAATCGTGATCGGAGCGACACCATCAAAGGTTGAGGATTGTATTGGTGTTACATAGGATATTCCTTATGTATAATTAGTGGTTGGTAACTTTACATTCTCCTGTGTGAGAGCTATGCAACTTATAGAATGTCCTAAATTGAGTCAATACGTATTATTTTTATTATTCCAAAATTAGTGGATGATGAATTCAAAATATAAAAACAAATAAATCAATGAAATTTTTGCTATAATTCAAACTTTGTAAACGCATGTTTAAAAGATCCTATCAAGAACCGTTTGGGCCAGTCAATCTTTGTACTCGGGTAATGACACTAGACCCGACTCGATTAGCTCCAAATCTCGAATCAGCAGCTCATAATGAATCTTGACTTGTTCCACAGTTTTCCCAGTAACCTTTGCAATGTTTTGCCACCTGTCAGGATCATTCTCGTCTTGTACAGCCAACTCGTTCTCAAATAATTTGTTTTCATCCCATGTCCAACTCGTGTTTGAATCTGTCTGTTGCATCTGGAAAAAAAAAATCAAAAACTGAATCAAATTTACGATAAAAAAAATAAAACAGGATCAAATTTACCTACCGGTTTAGGTGTCGTTACATCAATGGTTGTGGGGCCGGAACCAAGATTCACATTCGAAATTGGCAACTGGTTGGAAAATAAATGTGCCTTCTGCATTCATTTTGAATTTGTTTACACGAGTAATTATAGAGTGATTAGCTGAATAACAATATGAATGTTTGACAATGTGAGGATGTATATAAAATAATAGCTTCATAGCCCGCCCGAATGGGTGGGCTAGCTTCGAAAAGTAATTGGAAAATAATGGTAAAAACTTAAGAAATGACATAGTAATCTATTATTGAAATGATAAAAACTGTTTTTTTATAAATGAACAAATGCTACACAATTTCTTATATTTCCATATGTAAATGTTTTTTTTTGGTATCTTGAGCATCTGCAATTGTTGGGTGATTGAATCTGTTGTAACAGTAACAAAAGTACTTGAACATTAATTTAAAAAAAATATATATAACCAGTATCTAAATCATGAGACTAAACAATTAGTAAACATAGCAAATGCTATTAAGGTCTATAAATCTACGAAATACATGAGAATAATTAAATAATAGATGTGTTACCAAAATTCAGCAACTTGAGTCTCCATAATAAGTTCTCTCATCTTTATTTAAGATCACATATAAATACATCCAAACACCCCTTAAATACATAATTTTAAATCAATCCACAATTTTAAAAGTATTAAAGGCAAATTTCCAGAATCTTTAACATTTCAATAAAACTTGAGCTCCATATATGAATACTACTGAATCAAAATTCAGAGAATAAAACACATTTATACTCTGAACCCACCAAAGAGCAGCGCACCAGGTGTCCCCCCATTTGGTGTCATTGGTGTTGATGGTACATTAATGAATTTATTGATGTTTGGTGTTATATTGTTGATGGTACTTGAAGGAACATTACCCATTGATGAATTTATTGATCCAAGTGTTCATGTTTGGTACATTAAAACTACCATGTATGTTATGTAGTCCCTGCATAGATCCTGCATTAAAAAACAAATCCCATATAACTTTAATTAAATATGAAAAAATTATAGTAATTAGTGAAATGTAACTAACCATCACTAGTACAGAATAGATTTGTTGATGCGAAGGGTTATTATTATTTGGTGCGGTTGTAACAAATAACCGCATCATAAAAGATAATTCGCATCAAAAAATATAAAACCGCACTATTTGATCAATTTGTTAATGCGGTTAAGAAAAAGACATCAAAAAATCGTATTTGTTGGTGCTATATCACACCTATAAGCACCAAAAACCCCATTTGTTGATGCTATAGCATCAAAAAATCATATTTATTGATGCTATTATAATTTTCGCACTAAAAAAACATATTTGTTGATGCTATATTGCACCAATAAATCACATTTGCACCCAAAAAGCACATTTTGCCATGTCATCAATCCGCACCACTATCATGTGATCTTAGTCGTTCATTAATATCACTTATCAATGGCCAAAATTGATTCAGCTTACACCACTTATCCCCATGAATATATATTCAAATACTCCCACCATCTTCAATCATCTTACTCATATTTTATTTCTTCCATCATTTACAAGTTTCATATTAGTAATTCTCTCAATTTTTCTTCAATATATATTCAAATATCCCGAAAGTCCTTAATCATCTTACTCATATTTCATTTCTTTCATTATTCAAAAGTTTCAGGTGAGTAGTTTTCTCAATTTTTCTCCAATAATTATTCCATCTTCTTTAATTTTTGTTTGTTTCCATTAATTTAACTCGGTTCAAACAATTTTGTTGTACAGATTTGAATTAAGCAAAAAACGTCAAGACGTGTAAAATTAGGAAAATGATTAGAAAAGTCAAAAAGTCTGGACGTTCAAAATGACTAGGAATTAAGTTCAACATCATTAATAAATATTTAATATTTAATCATTAATAAATATTTAATAATTACTAATTGTCAAAATATTTGGACATACAAAATTTCATAAACATTTAATATTTAATAATTAATTAACAAAAAAAAATATAAATACTTTTTATGGTGCGGTTTTGATTTTTTGGTGCGATCATTTGATGGTGTGGTTTTATATTTTTTGGTGCGATCATTTAATGGTGCGGTTGTAACGATTTAATGGTGCGATATTTCTTGGTGCGGTCTTTTACCCGCACCAATTAACCATTATAATCGCATTAACAAAGCTTTTCTGTACTAGTGCATTGTGTTGGAGAACAGGTGAAGGTGCACCAGATTGAGCAGAAAAAGATGTAGAAAATGGTTGTGCACTGATATTATCTTGAAGATTTGAAGATGATCTGTTTAAAGACGCCTGCTACCCAAAGTGATATAATTGTATATCATTAGAAACTAATCTATATTTGAATAATATTTAACAAAATAAATTAACAATCAAAAATAACAAAACAGGTCAAGTAGATAATATCTAATACAACCTACATATATTGTATCAGTCAAAATCTGATGAACAGGTTGCTGAGGAGATTTTGATTGAAGAAGAGGAGCCAGCGATGGAGAAGATCGAGAACACAAGAGAGCCGGAAGCAACAAAACCAAAGGAGACGCACAGGTCTACTAACCCATACACAACAAACTCGTACATACACATGCCACCGAAGAAGGGTGATCCAGGGAGTTTCATAATCCCTTGTCTTCTAGATAATTTACCACCCTGTAAAGCACTAGCGGACTTAGGAGCTAGCATAAGTTTAATGCCCTTGTCGATGTACCTTAAACTAGGATTAACAGATCTTAAACCGACTAGGATGAGGGTTAGACTAGCAGGCCTTTCATTCAAATACCCGCTAGGCATAGCAGAAAACGTCCCGATTTTGTAATCTTAGACATCCCAGAAGAGCCGAACGTCCCTCTTATCTTAGGGAGACCATTCTTGAACACCGCAAGTGCCATTATCTTAGTGGCAGAAAAACAGCTTAGTTTAGGTGTTGAAAATGATCGAGTTACTTTCTCCATTGAGAAAGCGATGAGACATACTTCTACCTCTGATGATACATGCAATTTCATCGACATCATCGATGTATGCATGGAGGAGGAAATCACTTCATTTCTCGACCTAGATTGTGATGACATCACTATTCATGGTGATGTTGCTCTAGACTCCCCCGCATCCATCCAAGATCTCTCTGAGCTCGAGGAATTACTTCGCCTTGACGAAGAGGATTCGGAGGAAAATGAAGATGATTTTGAAAAATTCGACCCTGAACAAAATCTCCGAATCAAAACATCTCTAGAGGACCCTCCTTCATTAGAGCTTAAACTGTTACCTGACACTTAGAGTATGCCTTCCTACAAGGAGAATCTGAAATGCCAGTCATCATCTCTTCATACCTATCCTCTACTGAAAAAAAAAAACAATTAGTGGAAATCCTGAAATCTCACAAACAGGCTCTTTCCTGAAAACTGCGGACATACCGGGTATCAACCGTATCTTCTAAACACATAAAATCCTCATGGAGGACAATTTCAAGCCAAGTGTACAAAGACAAAGAAGGTTGAAACCGAATATGAAAGATGTGGTCAAAAAGGAGGTTTTAAAACTGCTTGATGCAGGTCTCATCTATCCCATCTCAGATAGTCAATGGGTATAAAAGGAGGTTTTAAAACTGCTAAGGGCCAAGGCAAGGGAAAGCAAGTTTACAAGCCCAAGCCAAAGGTTCCCCCACCTACTCATAAGGAGCATCCTGCTAAGGATCTTGCTTGCCATCACTGCGGTGAAACAGGCCATTGGAGGAGGAATTGTCCTGCCTACCTGGCGGAGTTGATGAAGAACAAAGCTAGCAAGGCTAGCACATCAGGTATCTTCACAATAGAACTATATGCTTTCCTTAAGAAATCATGGGTATATGACACTGGTTGTGGAACTCACATTTGTAATACCATGCAGGGTCTAAGGGGAAGTAGAAAGCTAAACCATGGAGCTTTGGACTTGTACGTCGGCAATGGAATGCGTGCACCGGTCGAAGCTATAGGAAGCTATGATTTAATCCTTCCTAGTGGTTTAATTATTGTATTGGACAATTGTCACTATGCGCAGGGTCCGGATCCGGTGAGAACTCTTTTCCCGGTAAGGACTGCGAGGACTCCAAAAAAAACACTAAAAATGATCCAAAACAAACTTTTTTCAAAAAATTTCTTTTTTAAATATCTAAATCGCAGCCTATAAGATCCAAAAAAAAAAAAAAAGTTTTTCAAAAATGATCCAAAAAAAAAATATGGATCATAATAATGATCCATAAAAAAAATATGGATCATTGTTATGATCCGCAAAAAAAAGTGGATCATAATTTTTTTTTCGAAATTTTTTTTGGTCAAATGTAGTAATAATCATGGTGAGTTATATATATATTTTTTTGGAATTTTTTGAAATTTTATGAGGTGTCCTCGCGAGTGCTCACCGTTTTTTGCTTTCTAGACCTTCTTTCCCGACACCCTCGCTCTCTGATCTATCTCCGGCTACGCCAAGACGCAAGTGGGTGTTGTTTATGTTTGATCGGAGTGTGTTTTCTCCACTCTCCGGCTTGTTTCCGCTGCCGGCCATGGCCAGAACTCTAAACCCATCTTTCATCGCCACCCTTCGGTTGTGTTGTTCCGGCGAAGAAATACACTTGAAGGTGTTCGCCTCTTTTTTTTCCCGACGCCCGCTTCACTCCGAACACACACACACGTAAGTGTGTGTTCTGTGTGGGTATTGTTTTTTGTGGAATTGATGCTTGTTATACCTTGTGCTACAGAAATAATACTCAGCTTTTTCCACCAAAATGAAATTCGAAGCATCTTAATCATTTTATTTCCTTTTATTTCTTTTCTTGTTTTTGGGCTGTTAACGTATTATGACAAATGGTTATTGTAAAGAAATATTTTATTTAATAAGTAGTTATTTAATTAATTATTTATTTAATAAATTATTCAATTAAGTAAGAAAAACTCTTTTTATTAATTTATAAATTAATAAACAGTTTTATAATTACTTATAAAATTTAATTATTTTTCTTAAATAATTATCTACTATGTCACAAGTGTAACTATTTTCAAAACTGGTGTAGGTTGAGCGAACATATTTAAGATACGAAACCAATTCCATCGAGCCACCAACGTACCGTTCGACTCTAGATGTTAAGAGAGTCCGCATGCATTATATAATTAAACGTGTTGTGTACCGTCACTTATTAACAATTAATGCACGTTTAGGGTGCTAGAATCATTTGGTTGGAAACTATAACTTTGTGGATTACATTTCGCTAGCTGCGCTAAGGTGAGTTTTCACAGCCCCACTTTTACTGTATTTTATCTGTTTTGGGGTGAGAAACATATTAATGTTTTTATAATATTTTGGTACAACTGGTGTTTTGAAAGATATTTATGAACAATATTTTGTACAATCAGTCTTTGTGAAAACTTGGATAAACTATCCTTTTGAGATAACTGGTCATTTAAAAGAAATACCCAAACAAATGTTTTCACGAAAAAGGTCTTACCGAAGACCTGTATGAAAAACTATGTTTTGCGACATTAATCTTTGTATAACCGTGAGTTGATAGAAGCCCCTATCGCCAGATCGTGTAGATCTAACATTACTGTAATCATCAACTATAGTTAGCCAACAAATATATGAGTAGTACTATTCGGGCTTGATCCCCCGCTCATGGCTAGTTTCTCTAGCCGTGTAACATATGAGATTTATATTCTATTAAAACGTCGTGGACTCGACACGCCTGAGGGCAAACTGGATTTAGGTTTGATTACAGGCTACTTTTTTTAATCCAAGAAGTTTTTCTTACTTTATACACAATACATACTCATGAACTTATACTTTAACTTGTACGTCTAGCTAGCCTATAAGGGATTACGCACTAAATTAAACAATTCAGTTTCATGGATTTGAAACGAGTGAACTTGAATGTACATAGATTTGTACTAAACGACTTACCTTTATAAAATCATGTTGAAATGTTTTTACGCACCGATCATGTGCAAATAATGTTTTATAGAGTTAAAACAGTTTTACAATAGTCTATTAAGCACTGAACATGTGCGAATTTGGTTTAAGGGTTTTGAAACACTTTTCAACGATTATTTTAGTACACGAGTTGTACTGACAAACATTTTGGAATTAATCAACGATAGTCATAGAACCTGTGAACTCGCAACCTTTGTGTTGACACTTTTTTTTAATATGTTTTCTCAGGAAATGAAAGTTGAAGCTTCATTAGCATATTCAAACGCATTCGGATTACCATTTTGAAGATATCTTTATTTACCAAAAACAAAAACTTTTGTTTGGAAACATTAAGTATTGGTAATCCATTTTGACTTGCGCTTATTTACTATTGATCGATTGTTGTGATTTCCGATGTATGTCGCACGCCCGCTCTTCTGCAAAACCAGTTTTGGCGGGGTGTGACAAAACACCAGTTTACAAGTTGTTACCTTCTCGTGAAAAACTTTGTGGGCTTCTTGTTAGGGTCAATTAAATTGTATTCAATAGTTAGGGGACTAGATGTGTAATATTGTAATAGTGTTAATCTAGTCTTAGCCTTAATCATGATGATTAGTGAGCTAGGTATTTAAGGAAAACCTTCCCTCACTAATGGTAAGCTTTCCTCTCATTTTATTGAATTACACTTTTGAAAGCTCTTCCTTCCATCTTCATTCTCTCTAAACTACACACACTAAAACACACACTTTGATCTTCAACATTGATCAAATCACCATGGATTAGCTTGATTTCGATTGCAATAGCTCTCTCAATTGGTATCAGAGCAAAAACTCTCTAAGAGTAGATCCAAACAAGTGCTAATTCGATCAAGATCTGGAAATTTGAAGAAAATATTGTGTTCGTGCTCTGTGATTTTAATTCAAGAATTTTTCGTTTCACATCGATGAATTGAGTGTAGATTATTGTTTCTCCATCAATTCTAATTGGATTAGAATCAAATTTCGATCAATTCCATCAACAAATGATCGAGATTCGGTGATTTTAGTGAAAAATTGAAAAGTTCAAAAAGTTTCTGAAAATCGAAGATTAAGAGCTGTATTGTTATGGATTGAAGGATATTAACGGATCAGAGTGTTAGGAAATGATTTTCGAGCAGATTGTGATTGGAATCGTTGCATTTGGTTGAGAATTGAGCATAATCGGATCGTTGTTGAAGCTTTGAACGTCCGTCGAAGTCTTCGACACGAAGAACAGCCGAACTCTACAATTTAGTTCGGCCCGAACATTCAATCTTCTTCGGCCCAGTTTATAAGTTCGGCCCGGACATTCAATCTTCCTCGGCCCGAACAAGTGCAAGTCTTCGGCCCGAAGACTGTTCGATCAAGAGTGTTCGGCCCAATAGTCTATATTAAGTTCGGCCCAACTGTTCGGCCCAACTGTTCGATCCAATGTTCGGCTCAAGACCTCGGCTCGATCAAGACCTCGGCTCGGCTAGAAAGTTCAGAAAGTGTTCGGTGTCAGAAAGTGTTCGGCTACAAAAAGAGTTCGACTTCAATTCTGCTCAATCAAGATCTGCGTTTGAAATTGATCTCGGTTTTTAATTCTGCTTAATTCGATTTACATTTAATTCAGATTCCAACTCAAATTAATCCAGCAACTCCAAAATTTCAACCAAGTTTGATTCATCTAGGTTTCAATCTCGGCAATTGGTTTCAATCTATACTCAAGCAATCGATTGAAATCTGTTCTTGGTCCATTGTTATAGGCTTATGAAACTGAAACTAATATTGATTTCGATCTCAAAGTTTGGATTTCAACAGAGTATGATCTTGACCTTGAAACATCAAAGTGTTCGGCTTGACCAGGTTGTTCTCGTCACAGATACTTCAACCCAAGCAAAGAAGCTCTGATATCCAGATTATTCTAACTAGCCCAAGCTTGTTGAGTTCTCAGCCCACTCAAGGTTTCGGCCCAAATACATCTCTCAAGCCATCAAGTTGATCCAAAACAAATCACAAATCTTCGGCCCAAAGCAAATAGATCAGGTCCAAATTCACATTTTATTTCCAAAAGTTTATAATAAGCCCAAAACAATACTTACCAACATTAGAAATTGGCCCAAAATTCTTTTTTTGGTTCGATACTTCAAGTGTTAATTGAAGGGTTAATTGGACGAATTTTCAACAAATAAACATTTGACCACAAAATTTTGTTTAAGACCAAATTCATTTGTCCACAAAGTATTTGAAAACAAACACCAATATTTGTCAAATAAACCTAATTTTTAATTGCTAGAATTTTTAGTTCCAAACTATTTTGTCATATCACTTTCAATTGATATTTGCACATTTTGAAAATAAAAGAGCTAAAATGGATGACAATTTAATAAAATCACTTCAAAATAAAAACATGGAGCTAAAAGAGCAAATGTCTAGATTACAAACTCATCAATTACACTATCAAAAAGAAATTTGTGAATTAAAAGAATCAGTTGAGTTGTGGGAAACTACTAGTACCCAGAATTATGCTTTATTTGAGAAATCGTTTTATGATAATGTTAAAAATCTACGATTAAGTAACGACTAAAAAGAAAAATTGGAGAAAAGTGAGAAACTAAATGAATATTTCAGAAATTGCAAAGTTGATATTTTAATTGATAAAGTTCAAACTCTAGAATCTGAAAATGCAAATTTCATATAAAAAATTACATCTTTTGAAACAGATTCTGAGAAATTGAAAATTCAGATTGCTGAATTAACAAAACAACTTCATGAAATAAATACTATTAATAGTTTGAACATCGAAAAATATGCTTCTGTTTGTGCTGAAAATTGTATTTTGACTGATAAAATCAAACAACTTGAATGTAATTTTGGATCTGATTTACAAAAACAACTCAATATTTTTAATGTTGAGAAATCAAAATTGCTAGATAAAATTACATCTCTTGAAACGGATCTTTCTTTGTCTCAAAATACAAACGAAGGTTTGAAAATTAAGCTAGAAGAAAATTTTAAATCTAAAATCTTTGACAACGAAAAATCAGTTTTACAAACCAAAAATTTTTGAATTAGAAAATAAAACGGATGAGTCACATAAATCTTTTAATAAAGAGAAACTAAAGTTGCAAGCACAAATTCAAAATTTAGAATCTAAATCATCTCATTTTCAGAAGCTTAAGAAGCCTAGTGCATCCATGAACTTAGATTCTCCTTTTAATGCAAATACTAAATGCAATAACTCTAGAATGTTTTCTCCTGTCATGGCATATCGTGATTTTTACACAATCAAACAATCTAAGATTAATAGAGGAAATTCAAAACCTAAACCACATGTAAGTTCCTCTACTAAACCTAAGCCTAGGGAGATCCACGGTTCCACCAAACTCTGATAAGAAATTGAATGCTCTCAAACAAGTTATTAGAGGACATTCCGCACCTAAAACTCCAAATAAATTAGGTTCCTCTTCTAGACTTACGCATTCTCAAATGAATAAGACTAAACCATCAACCGTGTTGAAACATTCTATTCCTTCAAAGAAAATCTTTTCCCAAACTAAATCTTTAAGATACTCAAGAAAAGATTTACTTTCATTGGCACCAATAACTATTTTTAAACAAGTGCCACAAACACCTCCTAAAACACCAACGATCTTAAAAGCACAATGGGTTCCTAAAACTCCAATTTCTCAAATAATTCCCCGGAAATTATTTGAAAGTGAAACATCAAGTTTCGGTTTTTTTTGGAAGTCTCAATCTTTAAATCAAATCGATACAACTTATCGGTGGTTTAATTCCCACACTAACACCATCGGACCCAAAATAAAATGGGTACCAAAAGTTGTTTGATGTGTTTTTACATGAGATTGACTTATACACAATTCAGTGTATAACTCGCTTTTCAACGGATTATGGCTTATGCACACGGCAGTGTATAACCCGCTTCTCAATGCAAAATGGCTTTCAAGTACATCTGCTTGAAACCCGTTCTTTCATATCCTAGTTGGTTGAGGGGGAGAATTACTATATTCAATTGTCAAGGGGGAGAAAATAGACATTCTTATGTCAAGGGGGAGCGTAACTACTATATGATTTTTGAAATTCAACTATTGAGGGGGAGCATCCTTTTATAATCGCTAAATACTGTTTCATTGCTCCTTTCAAAATTTTTTTGAATTATCAATATGGAGTATCAATTTTTGTAATATCCGTAAACGATCTCATTACCAATCTCAATTGGTACTGATTGCATCTGTTTATTACAAATTTTCTTATTCTATCTTGATAATAATTTTTTTTACCTCAAACAGTTTTTCAACCTCTTACAAATTTACAATCACACAAGGTTATCAATGTTGAGTATTAGCTTTTGCAATATTCGTAAACGATCTCTTTACCAGTCTAGGTTGGTACTGATTGCATCTGTTTGTTGCAAATTCTCTTATTTCTCATTGCTACCTTTGTGTTCCTTCATTGTTAAATTTTTTTTCAATTGTAAATCAAAATTTTTCTCCTTTTACATACAATTTTCATTTTCCAAATCAATACTCACTTACAAATTTTTTTTACTCATATTGAGTTGTTGACATCACATTCTCATAAATTCTTTATTAATCAGTGATGCTCAACATTCCAAATTTTTTTATCTCACTTTGTGCTCACAATGATGTGTTCACAACGTAGGATGTAATTTTTTTTTTATATTCGTAAACGATCTCTTTACTAGTCTCGATTAGTAAAGATTGCATCTGTTTATGACAAATCTTCGTCTCTTGCGTTGTGGCTCCATTTTTCAAATATCTGATTTTGCACACACACTTTTTAAATGATTTTTCAAATCTCAAACATTTACTATCCTTTCAAAATCATTATTAAAACTATACTTCATTGGGGACTTAAGAAAATTTTAATATCCTTTCCCCATACTCAAAAGGTGTACAACATTGTGAAATTCATGAGTTCGTAGTCATGTATACCCGTTGATCTTTTCTCTGAAGTCATTCAGTGAAAATTGCATCTTTGGAAGTAGTATACATCAATGACTACTGGACTACCTTTTAATTGTCTTTTTAGTTCTTAGTCTTGTATACTCGTCGATCTTTTCTCTGAAATCTTTCAGCGAAAATTGCATCTTTGTAAGTAGTATACATACGTGGCTTTTGGACTAATCAGATATATATTCACCTTACACTCAAATTATTTTTGTGCACAATAAATTGATCTCTTTTAAATTTCAAATCTTTGATTAACAATGTCTTTAATCATCGTGTTTCTCATATCCGTAAATGATCTCTTTTCTGAAGTTCTTCAGTCAAGATTGCATCTGTTTATGACTTCACGTGATTATTGACATTGCTATTCTACATTTTTCAAATATTTTTCTCTGAGATTCGTTTTCAAAACGCAAAATTTTCATCATTATCATGAGGACCCTGTTTATGATCCTCATGAGGGGGAGAAATGACTGAGAAATTGTGCAAATACCGAGTTTATATCAAGTGATTAAGAGAAAGAGAAAATGATAATCAGTGCACTAAATGTAAAAACAAGTGAAGAACAAGAAACCGATTGATCTACACAAATTTATCTCCAAAACCTCAACCATTTCAATTCAAAACTTAATTGTACAAATCATTCTTTCCAACATTCGAAACAATCACACATTCAAAACTTTAACTGTCAAAACATTCAAAATCATTCTTATCCTATCCTCACAAAAACCTCTACTACAACATCTTAGTCAAATCCTTATCTAACTGATGTTTTATTTCTAGAACCTTCTAATCTTCAATATATCAGTTTTAGGCATTTCTTACACCAACAAACTCAACGATAAAATTTAGTTCCTTTGAAGGAAAACCGAGATGAAGTTCAAAGAGCTCAAAAAGAGGGAGATTGGATAATGCTAAAGACATATTAAGTCCACAATTCATGAAATCTTCTGAGATACTTTATATTGGTTGATAAGTCAATTAAAAGTATTATTTTTCACCGTTCAATCAAAAGCTGAAGCTGATACTCCATCAAAACTACTCAACGGATAATTCAGTTTCAAACTTTGCTAGAGAAGAAGATTTCAAGAACAGGCTAATTCAAACTATTGATACAAAGGGGGAGATTGTTAGGGTCAATTAAATTGTATTCAATAGTTAGGGGACTAGATGTGTAATATTGTAATAGTGTTAATCTAGTCTTAGCCTTAATCATGATGATTAGTGAGCTAGGTATTTAAGGAAAACCTTCCCTCACTCATTGTAAGCTTTCCTCTCATTTTATTGAATTACACTTTTGAAAGCTCTTCCCTCCATCTTCATTCTCTCTCAACTACACACACTAAAACACACACTTTGATCTTCAACATTGATCAAATCACCATGGATTAGCTTGATTTCGATTGCAATAGCTCTCTCACTTCTTGATGTGTTACCCGAACATGTTCATGTTGTGCCTATATATACACATCATAAATTGGAAATACTTTAATAAGTAGGTTAAGTTAAGAGTTAAAGTGGGCCAGGCGATTGTATACACTTTTTGCGAGTTTTGTTAACATGTAAATATAAATTATTGTGTTAATTATAATTATAAAAATATGATGTAATTGTTGAGGCCGTTTGTTGTACAACAATATGGATGATTTGGAAGTATCGTAACGGGTCATTTTCAAGGAAAACAAAATCTGGAAAGATGTGATAGTTGATTTTATAAAATATTACACGTATAATTGGATTTGTAATAAGAAATATAAGTTTTGTTTTAGTTGGGTAGATTGGTTTTTGAATCCAAACTCTTTGTAAGTTCGCTAGCTTCTCGCTAGTTGTTTTTTTTTTTTTTTTTTTGTTTTATTGAATGTCATTTCTAAAAAAAAACTAAAATGTTTCAATGCAACAGGTTGTATGCTTCAGAAATAGACGTTTTGCAACTTTTCACTTGTTTGAAATTTGAACATTGTTCTCTTTTTAGCTAACTTTTTTTTCGTTTAAGATAAAAAAAAAAACCCAAAATAACTTCTTAATTCGCAAAACACAAAAAGAATCTTTAATTTAAAAGAAAAACATAATGTCATCTCTTAGACCAACCTCAATTAAGTCGAGCGTTGATGACACATTTTCTACTTCATGAGCATCCACACTTTCACGCCTACTCAAGGGACCATTTTAAATGATGGAATTGATCTTCAATCTCATCTCGTTCACTCCTCGTCAATATAAGTTTCTGCGCGAAAGGCATTACAGATGTTATATATTCAAATACTAGGCTGCGAAAAGGGCCGTGATAATCACGGCCTTAAAGAAGTGTTAATCGTTGACATTTGTTGTAACCAGTTATATGAAGTCCATAGTAAAATTCTAGTTTTAAACGTAGATTAAGTTTTTTTTCCGAACAATAATAACCGTAGGATTCCGTCGAGCGATGGAGAGCTCTGTAGATTCAGAGAGGAGAATGTCTTATCACAAATAAAACAGCAACGTCAGAGTCAGTATCAGAGTATAGACAACGCTAGCGACAACCGGCTTTAAATTCTAAACCAATTATCTCACACTAATTTGACTATCATCGCTGGAGAGAATGTGCTAAAGACACTGTTGCAACTATTTGCAATTACATTATTGAGGTGACACTTCTGGTTACTATGATTGTATAGATTTAACTGACTTACTGTGTAACTGCTTTAATGTACAATAGAGTTAACAAAGGAAGAGCATGTTCAATGACAGAGCTAATTTGTAATTTTACAGATTTTAATCATCTACATATAAAGAAAACATGGATTTGTGTCATTTTAATATTATACTACACGTCTACACTTTACAATCATTTAAGAGCAAATTATGACCTTCATAATGTTGGCGTGATGTGACTGTAGAACTTGCATAACCTGCACTTTTAATAAGTGTAGAACTCTTTCTGAGTGTAAGAATGATATGGTAATTAAAAAAGTTCAGAGTATAATGCTATGATTGGGTAAAAAACATTAATTAGAACATTTATTGAGAAACGGTACCTTGTGTTTTGCCAAAATGAGCGTTTGTTGAGTTCTGGTACTATGTGAGTACACATATTAGCATGGAAAAATTACATTTTAATACCTAAACAAGATGCTGGTTCAACACAGGGGTGGAATCACGGTTTGGTAGAGGCTTTCACGATTTGTTGAAATCCAATGACGCATTTACAGTTGCAACAACTGTCATGGGTTCATTCAATGGTACCTGTTTTGAATTGGTTTAAAGTGGATGCACCATTGCTATTATGTCCTTCAAGTTTATATGTCGCCAAATCACGATGATCGATCTTTGAAGAGTCAAAATCATTAGTTGTACCTGATAACCACCAACCCATTGTCATGTCAATTGCAACTATTAAAACTAAAATTCCATTATTAGAAACAATGCCTGCAAATGATTCATTAGCGTTTCTATAGATGCAGTTTGATCAACCTCAATTTCATATGATCTGATAGGAACAATTTGACAAAAAAAACAAAACCATTTTGAACAATTCTCCCTAAACCAAACTGATCGAAATCAGAAGCATGTCAAGGCGTTTGGTTTTCCATTCAAGCATCATCCATTGTTTCTCTGCAGGAAAAAAAGTTATTGTAATTGCAGCAAGAAGCATGCTCCAATCAAGTAATTGGTTGACTTCCATGTTTGTTGATCGTTGCGCTAATTTTAAAACAAAAATGTTAGCGAAAGTACATTTTATATACTATTTGGGCAGGTTGGTAATGGGTCAAAACAGGTTTACTTTGTAAAAGCACATTTCTAAGCAATTTTGTGCGCACACCCCATTATAATACGCGTAAAGACCGACCGACCAATTCAAAACAGTTTTTTAGCTTTTTTATTAAAAATTATTTCGTTAATTATTATTAGATAACTATTTATTAAAAATAAGATTAATGTATATTAAAGTAATACTCCGTATATGTTTGAAATTTTCGGACATTACTTTTGAAAATTTAAAGATAACTAATGTTTTAAATAAGATTAAAAAAATATTTATTAACTTATAAATCAATTTAGGAGGTTCTAAGCATTCAAGACCTCTATGGGTCAACTTAAGACCCAGTTAATCCATTTCCTTTTTATCTAAACAAATCAATAAATTATTAGTTTATAAATACAAAAAAAGAGAGTAAATGAACCTGAAAATATCCGTATAATTTATTCCGTACTTCAGGATATAATATATATCTTGAAGAAGTTTATAAAGTTTGACAACATGCTCCAAAACGGGTGCAGTCATACCAGTAGCAGGTAAAAACATCCATGATGCTAGCTGGAGATTGCTCGTCTAACGACTTGAAGTTCTCAAAAACAAGAGCAATAATCTCATTGGTGTAGCAACATCCATTACGTAAGAAAGGTACCTGAAAACCAAATTACAAGATTAGGTTTAAATAGTTTTAGCTAAAACATAAACGGGTCAGGGGTCAAAAGTCACCTGAAGTGGACTTTGATGCTTAAAACCACTTAATACATTTTATCAGAAGAAACCAGGTCATTATTGAACTAATTTTGCTTTTGCAATCATATTGGCCTCACTTAATGTAAACAAATTGTTGTAAAAAAAACTTTTATGGGCCAACCCGGACCTGCTGACCCAACCATTTTGCCATCTGTAGAAGATTTCTACAAAAATAACATCAAACCTTAGGTTAGTGTAAGCATCAGAAACACCGTAATATGATGCAAACTCAATTAGTAACCATTTTCAAGGATCATGCAATTATAAGTTTCTTTGATGGAAATTTTGTTCTTTCTTGCAACTTCCAAAACAGAGATTTTACTGTTTGTGGGTAGATTTTACATTAATTTGACCCGGTCTTCTTCAGTTACCATTACCCTTCTCTATATGCAACTTACTCTGACGTGTATACATAATAAATACAAATTGAAAACGAAATAGCAAGAAGATTGTACCAAGTATACAATATTACTTTGTAGAATGTTTATACATGATCAAATTAATATTGAATTAGTAATACATAATAGGACCCAATTTCTAACATGTAACAATCATTTATAGCTTATTAATTTGTTTATGTTTGACATCCAAAATCAGAGTATGTCTTAACATAAACAACAATTTCATCACAAATAGTATGACAAATTCCTAATTGTGATATTTACCTGCAAACAAATCTAAAACCCCAAAAAACACATTTCTAGTTTCAAATAACTAACCTGTAGAGATTAATTGAATGAAACAAGTGGTTATCAGTTTAGGTCGTATTGATGGGTCAGTCTTCTTTCGAGATATCGGTGGATTTTGAAGCGATTTGGAGGTCTATTGTATGTTTAATTGTTTATGACGTGGTGAAAAGGTAGGGCTTGAAGCCCTAATTTGAAGAAGATAAACCTGAAATTCAAAACATAGAATAATTTGAAGAAGATTAACATGAATTTCAAAACATAAGGTAGGGTTGCCCTAATTGAGAACTACGAATTTCAGGATCTACAGTAGAGTCATTAGCACTGTACATGATCATATCAAAAATTGTGATAAATATATTAGTGTTTTAAACAATAATATACAAATAAAATGAGACCAATGATATATGACGTACCTGAAATCTGAAATATGCAGATTGATGATGGTGATTTTCTAACATTTACATGATTCTCTGCTCTTAAAACTTAAATTACACAATTAATAGAACATTTTGAGTAAGGCCAATAATAGGTTGATACCCATTAAATTTATAAAATTTCTGAGAATTAAGTTCACCAACAACAGAACACAAGTTCTTGTGAAACAAGAAAAAGAGGTCATGTTAAGTGTCGTTATTTGGTCTTCGAAGGTGTTCGCTTGAACCCTAATCGTTTTCTATTAAGCACAAACACATCAATTACACATACATATACATAAATATACCGATTAACATAACTGTACGCCCTAGGTGGTGGAGCATGATTCATGAGTATGGTGGCAAAATTGGAGAAGAAAAGCCCAGAGAAAATAGAATAGAATTTCTTACCTACTGATTTAGAGTACAGTGAAAGATAGCAATTGATGAAGTAGCTGAAGTGGGAAGAGCAATTATAAAAACCGTAGATGATATTAGGTCACTGAATATTACGCCATACCAATGATCGATGGTTTCTTCGAGCGAATAAAGAGGGAGAGAGATGTGAAGGGGTTCGAGCGAATAAGAGGGAGAGTGAGAGATGTGAAGGAAGTGGAAGCAGCTGGCAGCTGGCAGCTGGCGATCTCCAATTGGGCCTCACAAGCACGTCATCGACGTGGGCAACAAAACGCTCTTTGTGCATATAGATATATGATATTTTTGCAATTAACCCGACATTACCTTCCGAGTGTCGCGTAAGCATCATAGAAGATGGACTTCCTTTTCGAGTTCTGGAACGATAAGCATTATCTCCAACCTACACCACATAATTTGATTAAATAATGACATCATCATCATATAAATGTAAATAAAGAATAAAATAAACTCCCATAAGAAACCAAAGTTATTGCAAAATGCTACTTCCTTTATGTTGCATTAGATTTAGAAAATTATAGAGAGAGTTATACCCAACGAGTTTTGCTCCGCAAAATATCCTTGTATATATGATCTCTAACATATAGAACCTAAAAACATTAAACATTATGTCAAGCACAAACTACTTAAAAAAATAAAAATTTAAAAAAATGATTCATCGATTTAATTAGCATTTCTGGTGGGAATTGTAAATTGTTGAAATATATTATGTTACAATATCAAATTAACCAAATAACCAAATGAAACGTACTAACTTGAAATTGACGAAGATGAAAACAAACCGCACGGAATAGGTATCCCTGTCCTTAAAGGCAAGATCGGTTAACTACATGGTATATTACATGGTATATTAAAAACAAAATGTTATTATACACAGCATGTATGATTACAAAAGTATTAAAAAGCTTATTAATACATTGTTGTTTTGAATCTAAAGCAGATTGTGTTGCTGAGTATAAACTTCACAATCGGCCGCATCAATTGTTTCAACCGGTTTAGCCCTCCCACTTTCATTGTAGTTAACCGATCTTGCCTTTTTCCTACCACTTCTACTCACACCTGGATACATAACATAACACAATATCACCTATTTTAAACTCAAAGTCATATCATACATATTTTACACTCTTGTTGAGGCATTTCATCAAACATTTGATGTGCACACATAGCATAGAACCAGTGACCACATACAAACAAACAAGTTGCTGAAATTAATATTTTTACTGAAGTAATATTCAATCAATATACAATTAAAACTATGTAAGAAGTTGCAAAAAACATACACAAAAGAAGAAAGTTGCAAAATACATAACTTTTAACAATCCATGTGGTTTTCTTACTTTAGAATCGTAAGATAACAAAAGAATATTAAATTAAATTCTGAAAAAATTGACATGGACGAACCAAAGAACTAGCAGATGAAGAGGATAGCGATGGTGAGACCCGAAACCTTAGACGGGTTGCAAAGGGGAGAAGCGGAATAGGGTGCAATAGTGTATAACTAACATTTACATCTTCGACCATCGCTTTCTCTAATCGCCATCGCTACAACGGACCACAGTACACAAGCTCTGATTGAGATTAACGGTGTCACAAGCATCTCGTCTAGGCTGCCGAAGTGACCTGTGCTTTCTGAAAATTAGGGTTAAATGTGTAGAGAGAAGGAGTTATCGGAGGGTGAAAAGGGATAGAGTTCTTTAAATTAAATGTGTGGAGAGGGGGGCCGGTTCTCTAGGGATAATATTTGTTTTTTATTTATTATTTTTGCAAAATTACTCTCTTACCCTTTTTATTTATTTTTTAGCAAAAATATAATCTGATTTATTTATCCAAATACCCAATCAATCTTAACCCTTGATTTTAAAATTCAATGGTTTAGTTTTTGTTCTGCGGTTCTGTAGCTTAAACGGGTTCTGCGCTGTATATATATATATATATATATATATATATATATATATATATATATATATATATATATATATATATATATATATATATATATATATATATATATATATATAGTTGAATTAGTTTCTGAACCAATTAAGGCTACAGAACCAGCAGAACTCAATCTAAACCATTGATTTTTAAAATGAAATGATCATGAAAGACACATTAATGTATTTGATGAGGGACCCCCAAATATTGGTTTGCATGGAAGTCATTCATGCATGTATACATATATGTATATATAAGTGTTATCTATACATATATGTATACATGCATGAATGACATCCATGCAAACCAATATTTGGGGGTCCCTCATCAAATACATTAATGTGTCTTCCATTATCATTTCATTTCAAAATCAATGGTTTAGATTGAGTTCTGCTGGTTCTGTAGCCTTAATTGGTTCTGATTCTATTTCTACACTACATATATATATATATATATATATATATATATATATAGTATGGATCAAGAAAGAAGTTGGGTTATTTAGAGAACTTAAAGAAGCAATTAGGAGCATTGATTTAATAAAAACATGTAAGGACATTTAAGGGCATGATTGTCATTTTCCCCCCTCTTATAACAAATTAATAATATACATCATCCTTTTTAATTTCCCCTCTTTGTGTGTTTTTTCAATTTTCCTTCTTCATCTTCTTCACATCTCCTCCAAAGCATCATCAATGGATTTTTCTAGTTAGAACCTTATTTGAGTAAGCAGCTCCAGATAGCAGCTACACATATCCAACCCAAACGCAGGTCCACATATCCATAAACAACTCCATATTGCAGCTACTCCACATCTCCATACACAGCTCTAAATTGTAGATCCACATCTCATATTTCATATAACCATACAGCTCCATCAATGGCGCAACTCCAATTCTGTTTGGAACTCTACATCAGTTGCTCCAGTTTCAATTATGTACCAATTTGAACCCTAAATCAGTTAAGAACCCTAAATTAGCTTTTATACGAAACCTAAATCAGCTCCTATATGAACCCTAAGTCAGAAACGAATGAGGGAATCAGATTAACTCCAGGTATGTCACAGATCTAAACCATTCTTTAACTCCTTTCAATTTCTTCATGCGATTCCTGTATTAGCTAAATATCTCTAAATTTTGCTTCAATGGCTACCGAATCTGATTTCCAATTGGATCTTGAACTGCATACTGTTGGTAATTTGTTGATTTTGATATCTTTTTATTATTTAAATAATGTTTATGATGATGTGCTTGTGTATGATATGATGAATTAGTCAACCTGAATAATGCTTGTCTATGATATGGTGGTAATCAATATTCAGATCTGTTTTTGTAATTTTGTTGATAGACATGTTTAAAATGATGAATGATTTTTGTAATGGGTCAATATGTAAACATTAATGTTCATTTTCGGATTCTGCATTTTCATTCTCACAGTTGCATTTGCATTTTCATTCTCACAGTTGCATTTGCAATTTCATTACACTTGGTTATTCAATGAAAAAATGTATGTCGCTTTCTTATGTTGATGCTGATGGTTTTAAGTAATTCAAAATCACCAACACTAGTGTTGACTCCGTGCTACTAAATGATTCTGTTGATAGATTTAAGGAGGCAAAATTATTTGATGAGGTTGTTAAATGTTAAATTATTTCCCCATTACGTGTTGCATTTGCAATTTCATTTTCATTTTGTAGGCTTCTGTGATATTTTAACAATTTTCTTGTAGGTTGTTTATAATGTTTTTCTGGAGGAATTTACTTGTATATGCAAACGATATGAAAGATTTGGACTTCTATGTAGACATATATTATATGTTCTCCGCATATGCAAGTTCACTAATGAGATCAAAACTAATGCAAGTTCTCTGCACTTGTCCAGAAAGAGAAAAAAAAGTAGAAGATGCAAAGAAAAAAACACAGCAATTAGATGATGATGCATGATTTTCTTGAGTGAACATTTTTTTATTGGTTATGTTTTATATTCTTACCAAATGTAGTTAAACATACTTTGACATTTACATTTTCATTATATCCAGTTATTTTTTGAAATTTTCCATACTGGTTTTGCTTCAAATATAATCGATTGCATTTGCATTTTCATACATACATTTACATTTTCATACTTATAGCATTTTGATTTTATTTAGTTATTCTCTGAATTGTTACATATTGGTTCTGTTTTAAATGTTGTCAGTTGCATTTACATTTTCATACTTGTAGTTGCATTTTTATTTTATGTAGTTGTTCCCTGAAATTTTGCATTTTGTTATTGTTATAAATATTCAGTTGCATTTCCATTTTCATACTTGCAGTTTCATTTGCACTTTCATACTTGAAACTGCATTTCGCCTTTTCATTTTATGCACTTATTCCCTGAACTTATAAATACAAGTTCTGTTTCAAATAATAGTATTTGCATTACATTCTTTTCCCTTTTTTGCATTTTTATTAAATATAGTTATTCTCTGAAATTTTAAGAAAATTGTTTTGAATAATGGTAGTTGCATTTTCATTTTCATACTTACATCTGCATTTGCATTTTCGTTTTTATAATTGAACCTGTATTTGCATTTGCATTTTCATTACATATAGTTATGTCACAATTTCACTTTCAGTTTACATTATAATGTACCATGATGAAATTTTATGCACCTTCACTTGTTCTATTTAATATTATAATCAAAATAAAGAAAAAAAAAATCAAGATACTAACAATGTATATTACTTCTGCATCCACCCATATCATTCCATATAAATAAAGCCAACCAACCAACTATCAATAAGTTCGAAAAAATTAATCAACCTCAAAATACATCCAACCACCTAAAGAACAACCAACCATCTATATCTAACAATACATACGAACAAAAACCAACAAATGACATACTTTATAGTTAGACCAACATCCATTTTTTACCCACTCCTACATAACTTGTACAAGATTCTTACTTAGTTATGTACAAGATTCTTACTTGAGCATATTCAGCATTTTTAATCCTTTCTTCCTATGTTAGTTTTTGATACTCTCCAACATTTTAACAACCACGTTCTTTCCTTCATTTATATCCGAAAGCAATATCTCTGTAGCATAGTTTCGTTAAGCTTCTCCAGCTGCTAACTATGATCATTTCTTTTTTTCCATTCTGGTGTATTCCGTATTGGTGAACACTCTCCGTAGAATGTTACCATGCGCCTCATTGCAAAAACACTATACTCTATGTAATTTTCCTCTGTTTTGTAATCAGTTTCTACAAGTCTTGGTGTCACATTTTTGTATTGCTTTTCTTCACTTTCTGTAATGTATATATTACATATGATACATAATGATTTTTGAAATAAGGCAATGGATACTCACAGATAAATAAACACATTCACCTTTAAGGCCATTGTTTTTTTATTATTCAAACAAATTATTAGACTCTCATTTATGAAAATGCATACATGTAGAAATCTTTTGCATTTTCACATTATTAAGTTGTTTTCAATTTTCATTACTTTCTATAATCATGAATGCAAATACAAACACATATACCTTTTCTATTTTAAAGAATTGAACGTATTTCTCATTTACAACCCTATTTTCACCAGCAATTTAGGAAGCATATTAGCATTTTGTGTCAATAAACTTTAAACAGATACACATACGAAAATGAAAATGCATTTTAGCAGTTTGAAATACCGTGGACCAAACAAACAATATGCATTTTCTTATTTAATAGGCCTGCAACTGATGGATTTTCGATGAAAATGCAAATGCATACACAAAATACACAATAAACATTTTAAATCATCAATTGATAAGAAAGGAATACCCAATGACTCTACCTGAAAACATACCCAATAGACATTTTAAATCAAATACATAAATCGTCTTCTAAAACATGGGCGTTGTAGGATTTCGATCAAAAATGGAAACAAATAACAGATATATAAAGCTAAAATCAAATAAGAAAAAGGAAAATATTACAATCGTTGATTCAGACCTTGATTCACGCAAATCGCCGATTGAGACTTAAATCGTGGAAACCCTAGCCGATTGGTCGATTGGACCAAGAATCGTTTGTGCTAGAATCGTGGAAACCCTAGCCGAGCATCGCTCCCTTCATTGATTGAGATTTGAATCGTGGAAATGATTGAGAACGATAGAAACCGTAGGGGGCTGGTCGGTCTCTTTGATAGGGATGAAATGAGCAGACTTAGTCAATCGATCAACAATTACCCAAATTGTGTCATGACCACTAGAGGTACGAGGCAACTTGGTTATAAAATCCATAGTTAATTTATCCCACTTCCATTCGGGGATCTCTGGTTGTTGCAGTAGTCCGGACGGTTTTTGGTTTTCTGCTTTCACCTTTGAACAAGTCAAACACTTACTGACATACACAACAATTTCCTTATTCATGTTTGGCCACCAATATAATTCTTTGATATCGTTGTACATCTTGTCAGCACCGGGATGAATGGAATAATTGGATTTATGAGCTTCATCAAGAATCTTCATGCGAAAATTTCCATGGTTTGGAACCCATAAACGATTCATAAAATAGAGAGTTCCATCTGATTTGGATTCCAATTGCTTCTCCATGCCACGAAGAAATTCATTCTTCACGTTCTCGATCTTCAACGCTTCAACTTGGAAGGAATGAATTTGGGAGGAAAGATTTGCTTGGATCGAAATAGGCAAGGCTCGAACACGATGAGGTTTAGGTTGCTCCTTGCGGCTTAAGGCATCAGCCACGACATTGGCTTTACCAGGATGATACTTGATTTCACAATCATAGTCGTTCATTAACTCCACCCACCTTCTTTGTCTCATGTTAAGTTCCTTTTGGTCGAAGATATGTTGCAAACTTTTATGATCGGTAAATATCGTGCACTTGGTACCATAGTGGTAGTGTCTCCAAATCTTCAACGCAAACACCACAGCACCAAGTTCAAGATCATGAGTGGTGTAGTTCTTCTCGTGAATCTTCAGTTGTCGAGAGGCATAGGCGATCACCTTGTTGTTCTGCATCACCACACAACCTAAGCCTTGATGCGAAGCATCACAGTAGACTACGAAGTTTTCGGTTCCTTCAGGGAGAGAAAGGATTGGCGCGAAACACAGTTTGGTTTTTAAGGTTTGGAAGGCAGACTCTTGCTTTTCACCCCAGATGAATTTCCCATCCTTTTGTGTCAACACTGTCAAGTCTTTGGCTATCTTGGAGAAATTCTCGATGAATCTTCTATAATTACCGGCTAGACCAAGAAATTGTCTAATCTCGGTTGGGGTCTTTGGAGCTTCCCAATTCTTTATTGCTTCTATCTTGGCAGGATCAACGTGAATACCTTCTTCATTAATGACATAGCCTAAAAATTGGACTTGACGAAGCCAAAACTCGCACTTTGTCAACTTTGCGTATAACTTTTCCTTCTCCAGCAGCTCGAGTATAATCTTCAAATGTTCTTCATGATCGGATTTTGTTCGAGAATAGATGAGAATATCATCTATGAAAACGATGACAAATCTGTCGAGATATTGCTTACACACTCTATTCATGAGATCCATGAACAATGCTGGTGCATTGGTCAAACCAAATGGCATTACAAGGAATTCATAATGACCATAGCGAGTTTTGAACATGGTTTTGGGTACATCCTCATCACGTACCTTCAATTGGTGATAACCTGAACGCAGATCAATCTTGGAATAGAAACTAGATCCTTGGAGCTGGTCGAAAAGATCATCGATTCTAGGAAGAGGATAACGATTTTTAATTGTTAGTTTGTTTAGCTCACGATAGTCGATGCACATTCTCATCGAACCATCCTTCTTCTTGACGAAAAGTACGAGAGCTCCCTAGGGCGAGAAACTCGGTCGAATGAAACCAAGGTTAATGAGTTCTTGTAATTGCGAAGAAAGTTCTTGCATCTCAGAAGGTGCAAGATGATAAGGTGCATGAGCGATAGGTTCGGCACCGAGAATTAAATCAATGCGAAATTCAACTTGTCGAAGAGGAGGTAGTCCAGGCAGTTCATCAGGAAACACGCCGGAAAAATCACGAACGATGGGGATATCCTCGATCTTACAATCTTTGGATGATTTATCAATAATATGTGCAAGGAATGATTGATATCCCTTACGAAGATATTTTTGGGCTTTCAAAGAACTTATGATTTTAATATTGTTGTTTCTTTGTTCACTAGAAATTATTAATATTTCTTTGTTTGGTATTGGGATTCGAATTTGTTTTGAGTAGCACATAATTTCTGCATGATTCTTAGATAGCCAGTCCATACCAACGACTATTTCAAAGCTACCTAATTCTACTGGTACTAGGTCAATATCAAATAAATGGTTGTCTAGGTCTAACACACAATTTTTGTAGACTTCACAAGATCTAATCAACTTGTCGTTAGCTAATTCAATCTCATAATCTATAGCAAAATTTTCTGGGTCACAATCTAGATACTTGCTAAAGTCATCAGACACGAAACTCAAGTCGGCACCTGAGTCGAATAAAATAGAAGCAAAATGATTGTTTACGATGAACGTACCGGTAACGGTATTAGGATTTTCAACAGCTTCTTGGGCACCAATGACAAAAGCTCGGCCACGTGCAGCTTGCGATCTTTGTTGTTGTTGTTGCCATTATGATTGTTGTTGCGGTTGTTGTTATTGTTGTTGTTGCGATTACTATCACGATTGCGGTCGAGCAAGATTAAGGTATGATTTGGAAAACCCTTTTCCCCTCCCTCTTGTTCGAACAACGGCACCAAGAACCCTAGGGTTCTTTGGTGAGCTATCGAATACACACAAGCATGTGTGTGTTCGAGTTTTTCGTACAAGGTTTCTTTCTTGTTAATCTAGTCTAGATTTCCAACATCCCCAATCCTTTAGGGTTTAAGGATTAAGTTTAATCTCAGTTCCGCTTTAGGGATTAAACTAGCTAGTTGGTTTAACCGACAAGAACAATGATCTTGTCAGTATGGTCGAACCAAGTGACTAGGTGGTTGACCCATTGGGTCGATCAGTTACAATGAAACCCTTCACTAGTATGCTTGGTTCGAACCATAGACTGATAAGAACATGAACTTGTTCTTTACCGGTTGAACCAACTAGCTAGTTTAATCCCTAAAGCGGAACTGAGGTTAAACTTAATCCTTAAAACCCTAAAGGATTGGGGATGTTGGAAATCTAGACTAGATTAACAAGAAAGAAACCTTGTATGAAAAACTCGAACACACACATGCTTGTGTGTATTCGATTAACACCAAGCATGTGGGTTCTTGGTGTTCTACTTTCGAATATAAGAGGAAGGGGAAAAGGGTTTTTCCAAATCATACCTTAATCTTGCTTAAGTAAGTCCACTGATGATGAACACAACAAGAAACCTTCTAGTTGGTTGATGCAACGATCCTTGTTCTTCAAATACATGAAGAACACGAAGAACGAACGAAGAACACGAAGAACACAAGGCTTGTGTTCTTCCCTTGTGGTTCGGCCGAAACTTGAGAGGAGGAGGAGGAAGAATTTCGTGGCTAGTGGCTAGGGTTAAGCACTAGAGAGTTTAATTTAAGCCTAAGATCTTCTATTTATAATACAAAGATCTTTCACTTAGAACCCTTCAAGTTTAATTAAGTTTATTACTTAAATAAACTTTCTCTTTTTCGTTTTTAGCACTTATAGTTTTACTAATTATTATTGTTACATTTAATTATTAAATACTATGTATAAAATACACATATATATTCGGTATAAATACCGAATAAATATATACTTGTATTTATACATGTAATAATTAATTATATAATAAACTTTATATAATTTAGATAATAATATTATCCAAACACTATATGATTTAATAGCTTTAAATAATAATATGGATAATCTATAATTAACACATTGTATATTTTCTCAACTAGTAAATGTATAAATACTTGTTTTAATTAGTTAGTTAAACTAATCTAGTAATAAGTTAACCTTAACTTAATACTTAAATGATTTATAATGACTATTATAAATCATTCCTCTTCCAACTATCATTGCACATAATTCCAACAGACTCCCAGTTGTGCAAGTTCGTAAGCTTAGCTTGATGACACTAGCTGCAGTGGCCCTCTAGATAAGCATTCAGGTAACCAACCCCATAGAAACAGCTTTGTAACCCAGGTATAGTTTTTGAAAAACTCTTTTAATAGCGTTGCTTGTAGTAAAGAACACTCCGTCTTTATTTCTTGGGTAACGTGTTAGATTTGGCACGATATTTGTGACAACGAATACGAGCATGGTAGAAATTATCAGCTCCTGTATTCGGAATCTTTTCTTGACCTCTTGATTTAAAACTGCGTGATGAACGACAAAGAACAAATCAGTTCGTTTGGGCAAGGCCATGCACTCCATCAGTTTTTCATCATGTCAATGGACCCATAAATATCTCTCCTAAAACGGAGGTGCAATTACCATCTTCTTGTATTTCGATTCGAAGCTACAATTTCCTCTGTACCCAGTAAGGCCTCGTATGTCAATCATATTTCAGAATTGTCTAAGACGAACCAAAGTACATTAGTCATTGTACCCCAAACCAAATACCTCAGGCTTTAGGACAATCCTAGTGATTAATACTTTTGACCTTTTGAACCACGAAGTATTATCACGATGGTCAATCCAGAATTCGTCGCTATGACAGAATATCACCGATATTTGGTTTACAACAAAAACTTGTGTAGCTATCTTTGAGAAACTCGAATCTTCCACCAAATATCGCGATGACGTTAATGTCCCATCAAGGTTCCCACCAAGACGAGTAGTCACAGATTTATACCTTTTTGAATAAAGTAACTTTTATTCATGGATACTCTAAAACATACAAAATCTGAATAACAATGATACTAATTCCTTTTGTTCGTGTTGATTACTTAATGACTTTTACAATTGTAACTTTATCACTAATCTAGTCATTTCTAATAAACTAAAGACATAAGACGAGTATTTTAAAAATACTATTACTTTTGTCTTTGCTAGATTTTATTCTTGCAACATTAGAACATATTATAGTCTTGTCCTTTCATGAAATTCGGTAAACATAGGAGGATTGGAAATTGACTCCTTAGTTTCTTGAATTCATAAAATTTATCTTGTAACTTAACCTCTTTTAGTTACTTGATTTGTAGATATGTCATTACTAGTTAAAGAAACATCCTTAAATGATTAACTCATTCACTAGATTGTGAATGTCCTCTTAGATTGGCAATAATTAATCACAAAACTTGTGACCACGCTTTTAGGCTTGCAATAATCTAATTAATGATCATTTATTATTTCTCTTAACTCTTTGGCTAACGACTTGGTAATATCTTGTTGTTAATATTTTACTGACTTACTAAATTTATCAATGCCTTCAATTAATTATGTTAGTCATAGCTCCCTCTAACTTTTATAGAATATAAGCATCACTTAAACTATCCCTTTGATTAAGTCAAGACTTTGACCTTCTCAGTCACGAACTTGTAGTTTAATCTTTTAAGAATTTATCAACTATTAAAGTCATCCTTTGGATTTGTGAATATCCAATATTCCTGTTTAGGGAATTATGACTTTCATTGACTACTGTATCTAACTAATGTGAAATACTTGTAATGATACTTCCAATTCTTAAATACTTTAGTATCTTTTAAGAACTTTATTTAATTCCTAATTCATTTCTTGGATTTTATAAATATTTAATATTCCTATTAGGGAATTATGACTTGATTAAATACTGTATTTATTACAAGTTTAAACACTTGCCTTAATACATTTAATTCTTGAATTCTTTAATATAGTTTGATCTTTTTAAGAGTTTATTTAATGTCTAAGTCATTCCTTTGGATTTCACGAATATCCAATATACCTTCTTAGGGAATTATGACTTCATTAAATTCCTTTATCACAAGTATAAGACACTTGTAATAATACTCGTAAAGTCTATCTTGATTATATCCAATATAATCATACTATATTAATATCTTTTTTTTAAAACATACTATCATAAGTAATGATTGTTACTTAAGATGTTTTAACTAAGTTCAATAAACTGTGAACTTGATCTTTCCATAAAACTGTTAAATACATGTATTAGAAAAAATTTCTAATTTCTAGTATCTAAGTAATTGAGCATCCAAGATATTATTACACTTTCAACAATCAAACAAATATAAATCATGAGATTATTAGTAAATCAAAACTTGACTTACAATCTACTCACAAAACTTGACTAGTGTAATTATCACACATGCACACATTATAATTCTACCATGGATTCAAATTTGATAAAACTAAAAACTTGTTTTAACATATAAAAAAAAAATTTGTCTTAACAAAAATAAAATTGTTTTCCATTAATCCAAAATGAAAAATACTGAATTATAAAAACTACTTGGTGCTCGTGGGATCATCTCATCTCATGCTTGGTCATCTTCACTTTCCATCTCCTCTTGCAATAAACGATTGCAAAAGTTTGAGTTCCTCGTAATAAACTTTACAAGTTTCTTAAAGTGAATATCTAGAAGTTGGTCAAGTCAACTGAGGAGCTGGCATTGCCTCCTACCCTTTGACCCTCGCCACAACCAAGACATCGTTCTCGGTCCTTTCCTTGTTTGGCTTCACCTTCTTGACCTTTTGTTTGACTCCATTACCCTTAGGCACGTCTTGGCTCGGATTGGTTTTACCCTTTCCCTTTCCACTGCGCCTCTTTCTCTTTTCACTACCATCATCAGCTACTACGAGATCATTCTTGAACTTGGTCCCCAAAACTCAACTCATTAGTCTTGAGCATGGAATGTAGCTCATAAATGGGTTGCTCCATGTTATGCATGTTTTAGTTGACTACATAAGGCTTATAGTCATCTGACAACAAGTTGAGTATCATTTCTGTTGCTAACTACAATGGTACTGGTGTCATAGTCTTTCAAGACGATCCATGCTCTTTCATTTTCATGACGTGAGCACTCACTAATGATCCCTTAACCATCTTGCAAGAGTTGAACACTCTACAAGCGTAATATGCTTGTTCTGGTTCATTTCTAGCATTCGCGGTGGGGGCATTTAGTATTGCTCTTTCTAGGACATTTATTTTTCTCTCATGCCTAAGCATAATCCAAATATCACGCTTCCAATTGAGAAGACCCAATCAATTCGTCCTTTTCTAGAAACAAGCGTAGTGAAAATCATTGGTACATGTTGTGTTGGTTGTTGCTGCCATGTGCAAATCAAACCCAGTTTAATTAGTAATCATCAACAAACATCTTCTAAAATATATTATAAACCCATAATTAATATTCTAGACCTAGGATCCATGTTTCACATTCTTGACGTAAGGTTTGGGCACTTCCCGATGAGACATTTTATTTCTGGTAGGTAACATCCTTACCAATCGCACCAAGACTTGATATGATTCCTAGGGGTCATAGAATGTATAGACTTTTAACTTACTACAACTTTGTACAATCTAATTGCACAAATCTGGTTGCAATAAAGTCTAGTATGTTTATTCTACTCAAGTACTTTTTGGGCCGGGACTCCCGATTATCACCAAAGTAGATAGTACCATCTAAGACAGTGTGATGTTCTGCGTCGGGACTCCCGATTAACACCGAACCTTACGCACCCTAACACTCACAATGATTTGAATCCATATCTAAGGGTCTTTCTCCTTACAATATGAATATCATTAAACAAGTGAGGTGTTCCATTAGATGGGTAGTACTTAGATCTAAGATTTCCTTGGGTTTTATTTAAGTCTTGAACTAAACTTAAACCTTATTCCAATCTTAATCCTTTATATAAAATGTGTGACTTGTATACTAAAGAATTCTACAAGACACATTTTTAAATCTTAAAACTATTTCTTTTAAAACTTATAGTTTCAAAAAGTTGCGCGATTTATATGTATACCTAAAACGAGGTGTACATAGCGTTTTACTAGGTTTTGTGAAAAATCTTTTCCTTAATAAAAATTTCTCATTTTATTTACTTGAAAAACTTAAACCTTATGTTAAACTTTAAAATGTCCATTTTAATTCCTTTATGATTCATGAACTTGAATCACAATCATAGTTTAACACACCTTGTCTTTCACTTGTTTAACAAATCATTAAACATTTATTTTAACTTATTAGGTTTGCCTAAAACTATGTCCTAATGACATATTTATAAACTTTGTGATTTTCTTGCGTAGCTCCCACTAATTCCAACAATTATGGTGGAACTTGAGACAAACACAATCACCGGTTTATACTTGGCAAAACTTAACAATAACCTTATTATATAAAAAACTATATATAATAATTCTAGTTTGTTTAAACCTTTCTTATATTTAACTTAAACTAGTTAAATATATGTTATAAAGTTTTCTTCTTATTAAACTCTTGATCTTTAATCTAGTAGTTTACGTGACTTGTAAAACACTTATATTATCCTTGTATAATTTGCTAGTTATAATAACTCATAACTTTATACACCTTATAATATTAATATATATAACTTTGTATATTTCTAGTTTTTAATATAATCTCAACTTGTACAATTTCTAGTTATAATAAGATTATAACTCTGTACATTCTAGTTTTAATTATATTACAACTTATACAATAACTAGTTATATTATAATCTTTTAGATCAAAATAACTTCTCCTTTTAATGTTCCATTTTTAACATGTATTTTATATATAAAATTCATTTACTTAATAACTTATAATATTATAATAAGAATATTACACTTAGTTTATCCTTATGTATTTTAACTTAATCTAATTAAAATGTGTATAAACTAATTTTATCCTTTTAAAATACATCACCTTTTAAATGATTAAAGAATTTCAAAAAAATATAAATATCAATATATATATATATATATATATATATATATATATATATATATATATATATATATATATATATATATATAGGGTCCGGATCCGGTGAGCACTCTTTTCCCGGTGAGGACTGCGAGGACTCCAAAAAAAACTCTAAAAGTGATCCAAAACAAACTTTTTTCAACAAAATTTCTTTTTTTTAAATATCAAAATCGCAGCCTATAAGATCCAAAAAAAAATAAAAAATTTCAAAAATGATCCAAAAAAAAAAAAATGGATCATAATAATGATCCACAAAAAAATATGGATCATTATTATGATCAACAAAAAAAAGTGGATCATAATTTTTTTTTCATTTTTGTTTTGTCAAATGTAGTAATAATCACGGGGAGTTATATATATTTTTCTCGGAATTTTTTGAAACTTTTTTGAGGTGTCCTCGCGAGTCCTCACCGTTTTTGGAGTTCTCACTGGATCCCACTTCTGTATATATATATATATATATATATATATATATATATATATATATATATATATATATATATATATAGATATAGAAGTGGGATCGAGTGAGGACTCTTTTTCCGGTGAGGACTTCGAGGACAAATTTGGACCTTAGATCAAAGAAAATTAATGAATAGGATATAATGTGAAGAAAAGTAACAATGTTAGAAGGTTAGGGGGTTTTGTGTTAAGTTTAACAAAATAGTGGGGGGTAAAAAGAAAATTTGTAAGGTTAAAATGGTCATTTCCGCACACATACTATCTCTCCTCGCCACATGTCAATTTCTGATTTGGTGGGTTTTACTTTTACCCCCAAGTTCGTATTTCGGCCATAACTTTTTTTTTCTTTGTAAAAAAAAAAAAAACTAAAAATGCCAAAGTTCTTATAATTAAATTTTCTACAAAATGAGTATAGTCGTGAAAATTTGAAAAAACAACCGGATAAAATATTGGATCATTTTGTTAAATTTGGATCATTTTGTTAATTTTGGATCATTGTTATAGTTTTGGATCATTTTGTTATTTTTGGATCATTGTTAATCTTGCATAAACATAATTTTGTATAAATAATTAGTCAAATAATATATCATATATAATTTTGGATCATTTTGTTCATTTATGGTCATTTTGTTTACTTTGTACTATTGTTAAATTTTGGATCATTTTGTTACTTATGGATCATTGTCAATTTTGGATCATTTTTTTTTCAAATTTTCATGACTATACTCATTTTGTAGAAAATTTAATTTTAAAATTTTTGGCATTTTTAGATTTTTTATTTGACAAAAAAAAAGTTATAGACGACAAACAAAGTGCGGGTGTGTGTGTGTGCGCTTTTCGAAATATATGTATATGTAAAAATACAACTTGTTAATTTGAAGACTTTAAAATTAACACCTTATTTTAATCCTTATTAATTCCTTTTTATTTAATCAAACCCTAATCTTGTTCTTGATCAATCAAAACTAGGGTTTTAACTTTCTTGATCAAACACATCTTTTATTTGAGTTCTAATCAATCATATCTAAACAATAATCTTTGTTTAAATTCTAGGATAGATTATAACTTTAATAAATTTATTTAAACTTTTTAATATAAACCTTATAGACAAAAAATTTGTCTAGATTTGTAGATTTAAAGAACTAGTTTTAATAAACCTATTAAAACAATAATCAAACCTCTTCAAACATAAACTTGTTTAAATTTCTAGGTTCTAGATTATGATTTTAATTCATCCTATTAACCAATTAAACTAAACTAGTTTAATGTTCTTAGTCCTAGGGTTCTTTAGGGTTCGAAAATTTTAGGGTTATGAATCCTTTTGACCAATTAAACTAAACTAGTTTAACATACTTTGTCCTAGGGTTCTTCTAAGTTTCAAAAATACTAGGGAAAAGAATCCTCTTGACCAATTAAACTTAACTAGTTTAACATACTTGGTCCTAGGGTTCTTATGTATTTCGAAATCTTGGGGAAAAGGAAAGAATCTTTTTGACCAATAAAACTAAAATAGTTTAATATTCTTGGTCCTAGGGTTCTTTGATTTTCGAAAATTGCAAGGGGCACAATCCTTTTGACCAATTAAACTAGACTAGTTTAATATTCTTGGTCCTATGGAAGAAAAAAAACTTTAAAACTAAACAAACAAACTTTGTTAATCTTGTTTAGATTTCTAAACCAATGCTCTAATAACACTGTAGGGTTTCAATAAACTGATCAACCCATAGGGTCAACCTCCTAGTATGCTTGGTTCGAACCATAGACTTATAAGAACATGAACTTGTTCTTTACCGGTTGAACCAACTAGCTAGTTTAATCCTTACAGCGGAACTGAGATTAAACTTAATCCTTAAATCCTAAAGGATTGGGGATGTTGGAAATCTAGACTAGATTAACAACAAAAGAAACCTTGTACGAAAAACTCGAACACACACGTACACACATGCTTGTGTGTATTCGAACATAAGAGGAAGGGGAAAAGGGTTTTTCCAAATCATACTTTAATCTTGCTTAAGTAAGTCCACTGATGATGAACACAACAAGAAACCTTCTAGTTGGTTGATGCAACGATCCTTGTTCTTCAAATACTTGAAGAACACGAAGAACGGACGAAGAACACGAAAAACGCAAGGCTTGTGTTCTTCCCTTGTGGTTCGGCCGAAACTTGAGAGGAGGAGGAGGAAGAATTTCGTGGATAGTGGCTAGGGTTAAGCATTAGAGAGTTTAAGTTAAGCCTAAGATCTTCTATTTATAATAGAAGATCTTTCACTTAGAACTCTTCTAGTTTAATTAAGTTTATTACTTAATTAAACTTTCCCTTTTTCATTTCTAGCCCTTATTGTTTTACTAGTTATTATTTGTACATTTAATTATTAAATACTATGTATAATATATATATATATATATATATATATATATATATATATATATATATATATATATATATATATATATATAGTGTCCGATTCAGCGCAGAACCGATTTAAGCGACAGAACCACAGAACCATTTTAAGTTTTAATCTGGACCCTTGATGATCAGATCTACGGTTATTATGAAAGATGTTTTTTTAGAATATTTAATTATAAAAAATCCCGTATTTTTTGTGTGATGAGGGGTAGAACCGGAAGTTTAATGGTAGAGATATTAAATGCCATTTAAAATCAATAACCATTTCCATTTGTGTGCAAAATATTCCTTAATAACCGTCCCCCATTTCTCTGGTTTATCATCTCTCTCTATCAACCCTAGCCTCCATTTGAAACCTCCAATTTCGATCGTGAAATCCTGGCCAGAGTAAGGACGGACAGAAGTATCCTTTTGGAAGTATCATCATCTCTATTTTAATTCTTTTACATCATCATCATCTCGTCTCATCATCATCTCTCTCCCTTTATTTTAATTCTTTTGATTCGTGCAGACGGACTTCTTTTCCTGGAGGCTCTCCAGCCGGAGTTATCCTTTTGGATTATGCATAGACTTTTCATGGTGGGGCTTATATGTATTATAATGTCTTATATAATTGGCTTATTACATTTCCCATTATCACAGGTGTCAATTTGAAGGTGAATGTGTCACAATAAACAAGAAGATGTTAAAGTTTTCCTATTATTGATAATTATTCGTTCATTATAGTCATGAAAAAGTTATGAGAGTTTTCTTGTTTTCAATTCTATAGGTATTGAACTGGAAAAATTAGTATATTGAAAAATTAGTATATTTTCGATGTTTTTATTGTTTTCAATTGTATAGGCCTAAACCGGTGGTCATAGTCGGTGTGTTGGTTTGATTTATTATTGTATGTATTTAATCTAATGTATGCTATTTTTTCAGATTTAGATGATGAAGAAAAAGATCGACTTGATCATAAACGGATTTGGGCAAACATCAAATGTAATTCGTTAATAATTGTATGTATTTGGGAAAACATCCAATGTATTTCGTTAATAAGTGTACGTATTTGGGCAAACATCCAATGTAATTCGTTAATAATTGTATGTATTTGGGAAAACATCCAATGTATTTCGTTAATAATTGTATGTATTTGGGAAATCATCCAATGTATTTCGTTAATAAGTGTATGTATTTGGGCGCAAACATCCAATGTATTTCGTTAATAATTGTATGTATTTGGGCGAACATCCAATGTATTTCGTTAATATTACATGATCTGGGGTGCGTTGCCGATTATCATCTTTTTCTGGGTTGATTGACGAATTTTACGTTGTTTAGGGTTTTTGTAAAATTGCGTTGATTACAATTATAAAATCTATAATTGGTTCATGATATTTAATTGATTACGGGATAAATGAAATCAAACCCACCTTCCATATTTTTAGGGCTACAACACACGTTTTTTTAATTACCATATATAACTGATTTTGTTATTTGACTATAATACCCTTTCCGGATTATAATAATAAATATATAATAAATAATATTTTGCTGCAATCTGATTGGTCGACTAAGGGTTCTGTGGTTCTGTCGCTTAAATGGGTTCTGCGCTGAATCGCACCCTATATATATATATATATATATATATATATATATATATATATATATATATATATATATATATATATATATATATATATATATATATATATATTCGGTATTAATACCGAATAAATATATACTTGTATTTTTACATTTAATAATTAATTATATAATAAACTTTATATAATTTAGACAATAGTATTATCCAAACACCATATGATTTAATCGCTTTAAATCATAATATGGATAATCTATAATTAACACATTGTATATATACTCAACTAGTAAATGTACAAATACTTGTATTAATTAGTTAGTTAAACTAATCTAGTAATAAGTTAAACTTAACTTAATACTTAACTGATTTATAATGACTACGAGGCAACATGGCCCGTGCGATGCACGGGCTTTGTTCTTTGAAGCTAAATCGTATATATTGAAATGGTGTTACGGACAAAGTATACAAAGCATGATAACTAACATGTTTAGCTTTGAAATGAAGTTTAAACTTTTTCACCAATTCTTCTTAGTAATGAGATTGATATACCAATCAACTACATCTAGAAGATAAATTTGCACATGCAATTTACCACAAACACGATTTAACACATATAGTAATTAAATTTAAGAAAAAAAAAAACATTTTAGAACATATTTATAAAATAATGTGATAATAGTAATATAACATTCAAATGTGATTGTTGTATCCAAAAATTACAACACATACAAATATTAATATGTACACATCAATTTAAGTAATACCTTTTCCTTGAGTGGAAGTTGACCCATTAGTTGCTACTTCATTAGCACATTCATTTTCATCTATAAAACTAATTTTCGAGTTGATGAAAAGCAATGTGATATAGTTATTTAAAAGAAAAGATGAACGATAAATCCTCATGAAGTTAATAGTAGAGAGTTTTACCTTATAATTTCCACAAATATGTCAAAAGATCATATATTCAATTTCACTAAAATACTCCGTCTTTATTTCTCAAATCTTTAACTTTTAAGAATCTAATTCAAAATAAAACTGAAAAAATATATATATGAAATTAGTAGTAATTTTCAAAATTATAAAGTAAGGGTTTGAATTTTGAATTTAATCATAAATTAGTACTGAAATTAGCAGATTCATTTTAATTTATAAAGCTAATTGTCGAGTTGATGAAAAGCAATGTGATGATCTCAACAAAATCCTAGCGACAATTTTCATATAGTTATTTAAAAGAAAACATAAATTATAAATCCTCATGAAGTTAATAGTAGAGAGTTTACAACGCAATTTTCACATATATGCCAAAAAATCATATCTTCAATTTCACTAAAATATGTCATTTTTATTTCTCAAATCTTCAACTTTTGAGAATTTAATTCAAAAGAAAATTGAAAAAAAAAATGAAATTAGTACTAATATTCAAAATCATAAAGTAAGAGTTGAAATTTGAATTTAATCATAACCTAGTACCGAAATTAGCATATTCGTTTTCATTTATAAAGCTAATTGTCGAGTTGATGAAAAGCAATGTGATGATCCCAACAAAATCCTAGTGACAATTTTCATATAGTTATTTAAAAGAAAACATAAAAGATAAACCATCATGAAGTTAATAGTACGTAAGGAGTTTTACCTTGTAATTTTCTCAAATATGTCAAAAGATCCATTCTTCAGTTTCACTAAATACTCCATTTTTATTTCTCAAATCTTCAACTTTGAGAATCTAATTCAAAAGAAAATTAAAAAAATTATGAAATTTGTACTAATATTCAAAATCATAAAGTAAGAGTTGAATTTTTAATTTAATCATAAATTAGTACTGAAATTAACATATTCTTTTTCATCTATAAAGCTAATTGTCGAGTTGATGAAAAGCAATATGATGATCCCAACCAAATCCTAGCGATAACGTTCATATAGTTTCTTTTAAAGAAAACATAAATGATAATTCCTCATGAAGTTAAGAGTCGGGAGTTTTACCTTACAATTTCCACAAATATGTCAAAAGATCATATCTTCAATTTCACTAAAATACTCTATTTTTATTTCTCATATCTTCACCTTTTCAGAATCTAATTAAAAAAATTGAAAAAAATATGAAATTAGTACCAATATTCAAATCATAAAGAAAGAGTTGGAATTTGACTTTAATCATAAATTAGTACATGATATTCGTTTTGAATTTTGACTTAAGAGTTGAGTTGTAAGATCGATTTGTCAAATACCCTATCATTTATATGTATATAGATGATAATTAGTACAATGCAAATGAATGGTTGGCAACATTTAATACATAATATTTATACCGTGCAAATGGTTTCAATAGGTACATCTTTTCAATATTTCATTTAAAACAATAATGAAATTACATTTAAAACAATGATGGTTATCATCGTTTCAATATTTGTGGAAACTAAATGCATATATCGTCATAATGGTTTTTGGTTTTCTTCAAAACGTTTGAATATTAATATCAATGATATATTTAATACATGAGAGATCTAAATTATTTCAAAACATTATGAAAGGTTGGAGTTGATGGAGCCTTAAATATGAGATTAAATTGAAGTTAATGGAAACATTTTACATCACACATAATACAAATTGAAAAGGCTAAACGTTAGTAATTGAAAAGGTTGAGCAACTGTTAGGATGTTAGGAAGTTAATACATCACACATTATACAAATTGAAAAGGCTAAACGTTAGAAATTGAAAAGGCTGAGCAACTATTAGGATGTTAGGAAGTTAATAGAAGATGGTTTTTAAGTCAATATTAATATCAAAATAAAAGTAAAACATGAAATTAAAATAGGGAATTTAATACAACATCAATATTGAAACTCATTTTTTATGTATATGAGACAGCATGGCCCGTGCGATGCACATGCTTCGTTCACAATAATGAGTTATTTTGAGTGCATATCGTGTACAATTTACTGGTATCACCTGGAAAATGTACGAAAAAACGTGATCGGTTACATGTTTACTTTGATTGCGGGTATTCTACTAACTGACCATAAAGAGTTCATGTATATGATTTTTTTCTTCAAAAAATACAAATAATAAACATTATGTTTGATTACTAATTAATAGCGATGATAAATAAAAAAAAGCTCTATACATCTTTGTTGTTGACTCCACTTGTTAGATATTTCTTTTAGGTGTACCTTTAGAGTGTTAAAATTTTTGCAATATGAGAAAGGCTATTTATAGATGCTAATGTGTAAGATTCATGTAATTTGAAAAGTCTCTTATTTATTGAACTTTTTATTATTATAATTATTTGTATTTATTTCAAAACTCTTGGTATTACAATTTAATGATTTTAGTTTTAAAATTGAGTTTATATATTAATTATTATTAATTTTAAATGCATGATATTAATTACAACTTCAAATTTGAAACTCAATTTTTATATATACGAGGCAACATGGCCCGTGCGATGCACGGGCTTTGTTCATGATAAAACGTTATTTAAAGGTAAATCGTATACATTGTATTGGTGTAACGGGCAGAATACTAAAATCAAGATCGCTAACATGTTTAGGTTGATTGTGAGTGCTCTACTAAATAAGCAAAGTTTGTTGAAAGAAAATACAAAGTAACAAAACCGTTATCATTTTTTTATTAGTGCAATACAAAACATGTTATTTATAACATATAAGTGATACTATGAAAAACTTCATGGTTTGTCTTTTATAAGCGAAACTATGAATCAATAAAAATATATTTTCAACTAATGTCGATTAATGCAAACATTATGTCAGACTTCTAATTGTACATTTTTCTCCAAAAGTACGTAATAAAAAATAGAAATCCGTACAAATACACAACAAACATGTATCTCTCTAATAAAAATACTAACAAAATCGTTATCATCACACTCTTTTTTTACGTGGTTGTTTTATTGGGGTAATAAGCTAAAATCAATTGAAAACTCAACACCATTTACATCTTTATAGTGTGCTATTTATAGTTTATATTATGTAATTTCTAATTACATGAAAAACTACTATTTAATTGAATTTACTACTATAATTTATGTTAAACTCTTTGTCTTATTTAACTGAGGCTTGATTATTTTTTATATTTCGAACTTGTTTTTAATTAAATGCAACATCTAGTTCTTCCGATCCAACAAAAGGTACATGTTTATTGTAGATTGTGATATTTATTTATTGTATATATGAAGTGAAATGGTTATTGAACGGTAAATTGATTAAGTTGTATATGAAGTGAAACGATACTACAATAATTCATCTTTTAATTCGGATATTTATCGTATATTGGGTTTAAATATTTATATTTATCGTAATTCTTTCTATCTAGCACCATTCAACCTCTGAGCTTCTAAAAACGAATAAGGATGTTTAATATTGAATTGAAATGGTAAATTGATTATTATTTCAAAACTTTTCATATGACAATTTGAGTTGATTAGTTATAACTCTTCAACTTTTAAATATATTAAATAATTATAATTAAATTCTACTTATTTTTATTCTAAAATGGTTTTTAGTACTTATTTTAATTTACTAATAATTATTTCAAGACTTTTCATATGACAATTTGAGTTTATTAGTCATAATTATTTCTTCAACTTTTAAATATATTAAATAATTATAATTAAATTCTACTTATAATTTTATTATAAAATGGTTTTTATAACTTATATTAATTTACTTATAATTATTTCAAGACTTTTCATGTGACAAATTGAGTTTATTAGTCATAATTATTTCTTATTCATATTTATGACAAAAATTCAATTTTATTATATATTAAATAAATAAATGTAATTAAATGCTACATTAGTTTACACATTATTTCATGACTTTTGATTTTACAATTTGATGAAGTTATTAGTTTATATTATATATTTTTGATTACAATAGTCTTTTTTATTACATTAATATATTAATCATATTTATGACAACCTATACATTAGTTTATTACTCGTAATCATTTTCTAATAATTATTCTAAAACTCATGATAAGTCAATTTAGTAGATTTTATTATAAATACATGAGTTTATTACTTATGTTTATTTACTAATAATATTATTTAAAGACTTTTGATATAGTTATTAGTTTTTACTATATCTTTTTATTACATTAAATTCTTAGTTTTATGACAAAACTCAACTTTTAAATATATTAATTTATTTATATTTATAAAGCGAACACTTATATGAAAATAAAGGATCTTGTTTATTATATACTTTGCTACATATTGATTATTAAAATAATGTACAATGTGACTTGCCTTCACCTTTGATCATCATTTATTCCTTTTATTTTCCCATTTTGCATGGTCGTCATGCCTTGAGTTGCCCAACGATCATATCGTCAACCCACATGTTTAACTATTGGTGTGTGTCATATATACTATCTAGGCTTTAACACTTGAGTATAAGATACAATTAAAGAATTATATAATCAAAGAATTAGACGATATCATCAAAGAATTATGAGGAACTAAATCATACCAATTTGAGTATAAGATATTTTGAAATCTTCATAGTAGCACCGCCGGAAATAGTCGATCCTACAAAATAAACAAACCTAAATTAAACGATATATCATTACACAAAATCACTTAGAAAACAATCATGACATATTTCATAATAGGAGAATAATCACTTAGAAATTCATAATAAGAGAATAGATGAATGAAATTAACAACCACACTTGCCTATTTATACTAAATGTATCATTTTTAATTTTTATGAAAAATTTAAATTAATTAATACATTTAATATGTGTCTTTACACATGCTAGAAACTAAAACCTATATATTAAGTATAACAATTTAATTTAAATTTATTAATCTTAAATTGGGACACTTCATCTACTTGAACTAAAACCTATATATTAAGTATAACAATTTAATTTAAATATTAGTAAATTAATATAAGTAATAAACTCATGTATGTTTATAATAAAAACTAATAAATCGACCTATTAAGACTTATAAAATACTTATTAAATTGTTCTTTATCTTATAATTGATTTTTATATATATTAGTGTTATGTTTATAAATATGATTTATTTATGGTAAAACTTTTTATCTTATAATTGATTAATTTATTATTTCTTATAAATGGATTTATTACATTATTATTATTATTTTGTTTATGGTAAAACTTTTGATCTTACAATTGATTAACTTATTATTATTTTTTATAAATGTATTTATTAGATTATTATTATTAATATTATTAATATTAAATGCAAGGTAATTAATACAACTTAAAACTTGAAACTTAATTTTTATATATACGAGGCAACATGGCCCGTGCGATGCACGGGCTTTGTTCATGATAAAACGTTATTTAAAGGTAAATCGAAAACATTGTATTGGTGTAACGGGCAGAGTACTAAAATCAAGATCGCTAACATGTTTAGGTTGATTGTGAGTGCTCTACTAAATAAGCAAAATTTGTTGGAAGAAAATACAAAGTAACAAAACCGTTATCATTTTTTATTAGTGCAATACAAAACATGTTATTTATAACATATAAGTGGTACTGTGAAAAACTTCATGGTTTGTCTTTTTATAAGTGAAACTATGAATCAATAAAAATATATTTTCAACTAATGTCGATTAATGCAAACATTATGTCAGACTTCTAATTGTACATTTTTCTCCAAAAGTACGTAATAAAAATTAGAAATTCGTACAAATACACAAAAACACATGTATCTCTCTAATAAAAATACTAACAAAATCGTTATCATCACACTCTTTTTTACGTGGATGTTTTAATGGGGTAATAAGCTAAAATCAATTGAAAACTCAACACCATTTGCATCTTCATAGTGTGCTATTTATAGTTTATAATATGTAATTTCTAATTAAATGAAAAGACTATTATTTAATTGAATTTACTACTATTATTTATGTTAAACTCTTTGTCTTATTTAACTGAGGCTTGATTATTTTTTATATTTCGAACTTGTTTTTAATTAAATGCAACATCTAGTTCTTCCAATCCAACAAAAGGTACATGTTTATTGTAGATTGTGATATTTATTTATTGTATGTATGAAGTGAAACGGTTATTGAACGGTAAATTGATTAGGTTGTATATGAAGTGAAACGATACTACAATATTTCATCCTTTAATTCGGATATTTATCGTATATTGGGTTTAAATATTTATATTTACTGTAATTCTTCCTATCTAGCACCATTCAACCTCTGAACTTCTAAAAACGAATGAGATGTTTAATATTGAATTGAAATGGTAAATTGATTATTATTTCAAAACTTTTCATATGACAATTTGAGTTTATTAGTCATATCTATTTCTTCAACTTTTAAATATATTAAATAATTATAATTAAATTCTACTTATTTTATATGGTTTTTAGTACTTATTTTAATTTACTAATAATTATTTCAAGACTTTTCATATGACAATTTGAGTTTATTAGTCATAATTATTTCTTCAACTTTTAATTATATTAAATAATTATAATTAAATTCTACTTATAATTTTATTATAAAATGATTTTTATAACTTATATTAATTTACTTATAATTATTTCAAGACTTTTCATGTGACAAATTGAGTTTATTAGTCATAATTATTTCTTGTTCATATTTATGACAAAAATTCAACTTTATTATATATTAAATAAATGTAATTAAATGCTACATTAGTTTACACATTATTTCATGACTTTTGATTTTACAATTTGATGAAGTTATTAGTTTTTATTATATATTTTTTATTACAATAGTCTTTTTTATTACATTAATATATTAATCATATTTATGACAAACTATACATTAGTTTATTACTCGTAATCATTTTCTAATAATTATTCTAAAACTCATGATAAGTCAATTTATTAGATTTTATTATAAATACATGAGTTTATTACTTATATTCATTTACTAATACTTCGTAATATTTTTTAAAGACTTTTGATAAAGTTATTAGTTTTTACTATATCTTTTTATTACATTAAATTCTTAGTTTTATGTCAAAACTCAACTTTTAAATATACGAGACAACTTGGCCCGTGCGATGCACGGGCTTTGTTCATGATAATGAATTATTATTTCGAAGGTAAAACGTATATATTGTTTAAGTGTCACGGGCGAAGTACAAAATTATGCTTACTAACATGTTTAGCTTTAATTGTGGGTATATTACTAAATAAGCAAAGTGTGACGGAGAAAAAGATAAAGTAACAGAACCATCATCATTTCTATTAGTGTAACACAAAAAAAGTTATTCATAACATAGAAGTTATACTACGGAAAAATTTATGCTTTGTCTTGTAGAAAAACAACTATAATTTGACGACGATATATCTTCATTATAATCATTTATTAATCTTATTTATGACAACTATACATGTGTTTATCAGTTATAATTATCTACTAATAATTATTTTAAAACTCTAGATATGTCGATTTATTAGTTTATATTATAAAATGGTTTTTATTACTTATATTAATTTACTAATAATTAATGCAATGCTTTTCATATGACAATTTGAATTTATTAGTCATAATTATCTCTTCAATTTTCAAATATATTAAACAACTATATTTAAATGTACTTCTTTTATTATAAAATGTTTTTAATTACTTATATTAATTTACTAATAATTATTTCAAGACTTTTTATATGACAATTTTTGTAACATCCCAAAAATCAGAGGAAATTTAAAAATTTTAATTAATAAAATATATTAATTTCCTCAAAGGACAAGTAACTCAAAGGTCCCAATTCATTAATCAAAATATAAAACCGTCTCGTGGTTTAAATGCGGAATAATTAAAGGTTTTGAAAACAAAACATGTTTGACTCGAAATAAATGTTTTAATCCAAATCCATAAATATAAAAAATAGAAACGCACAACCGTTGACCTTCCCTTTGCCCTTGCTAGTACCTGAAAAATGGAGGGGAGTGTTTGGGGTCAGCCACCGCTGAGTGAATAATATCAAAATAAACGAATAAATACAAACAACTCAAGCCACATAAGTGAACCCTAGAGACTCTACTCAATTCTCAATTACTTAAGTTTATTTTCTCAATTTTAAATTTTTATAGCGCGCTTGTGTGACTTGGGACGAGAGATCAACCTCGACCCGCCTCACACAACTCAAGGCTCAACACCTGTACTCTTCGGTGTTGAGTCAAAACGTCTGGCACCAGTACTCTTCGGTGCCAAGACAACTCAAGTATATTATGTGTAATGTTTTAACTCAAGAACTCAAAACTCAGATAACTCAGGCTCTAGATAACTCAAATCACAGATAACTCAAATCACAGATAACTCAAATAAATCACCCAATCTATACTCAAGCTCAATCAACAAGACAATTCACAACACATAGCACAAAATCATGAATCGAAAGTAAGTACAAGTTTATAGTGAGATTACCCACCTCGAATGAACGTAAGCTCCTGGAAGTATCATCGGCACGTACAAGTCACAACTCAGTTCCTAGAAGATCCTACATCACATAATAGGGCTAGGATTAAAACTTGGCTCAAAACTCAACTCATATTAATCTGCCAGAACCCGACACCCCCGTGGGAACTGCTATAACTCTCAAACCGCTCACTAGATTTTATTCAAATTTTTACAGTAGTTAAATGACTCAGAGGACTACAATTTTACAGAAGACTTCGGAAACTAAATCCAAACAGAAAAGGTTCAAATAAGGCTTACAAGATAGAATAGCTGAACCGAAAACAATTCTGTGATGGTTTACTAAAACGGCGATAACTTTTAAAACGTAAATCAGATTAACGAGCCGTCAGCGGAATTGGAAGGAGGACTCAGAAAACTAGAGTCTAGCAGAGGCCAAAATTCCAGAAACGTATTTTAAGCATGATAAAAATAGACCTGAACAGAGGGGACATATTCTGCCTAAAAATCAATTGTGTTTAAAACTCGTTTTAACAATCCCGACCTCAACCCGTATTATCCGAGGGCACCCGACAGCCCCAAAATCCAATTCATCACAGAAAACTAGATTTAGAATGAATTTAATTTATTCATTTGAAAACTTTCTCGATTGGGAAACCAAGAACCCTACGGGCTCGGTTTCCCCTCTCGGTTACTAAAAATGGTAAATCGATAAGGGTCTCATTTAATCGGTTAAGTGACAATCGTGATGTGTCCCGGGACCTCATACAACCGAGCCCGAGGGCCCGATACCATCCTCGGTGTAATCACACGCCACTTCCCAATTCTCAAAACATGAAGAACAAATAAGCTAGAAATCTAGGAAAACGACTTTTACAATAATAGAACCCGATCCTCGGAATTTCATCCTGACACCCGGTAGGGTGTCGTCCATCCCATCACTGTCCCAGCCTTAAGAACAATGATGCTAGATAATCACAAAACATATTACAAAACCGAAAAGAAAAATCAGCACAACGACTTCTTACGGAAACGACCATAACTCACCGACCATAATTCGGATTAACGAGCGATCGGCGGCCACGGTTTCCTGCCTCGACGAACTACAAATGTACAGAAGACACGAAGCTCAGAATCAGTCCCGAAAGTGTTCGAAATAATCGCAGCATACAGAAAACAGAACCAGGCGAACAGCAACGCGACACCTTACGGAAATGACCATAACTCACCGACCATAATTCGGATTTACGAACAGTCGGCGGCCACGGTTCACTGACTCGAAGGACTAAAAATGTCTAGAAGACACCGATCCCAGAATCAGTCCCGAAGAGAACAACTATATAACCAACGACTCAAAATCCCGACACCGCCACAAGCTGTAGAGATCGAATGAACAAACAATCAAAAACATCAAAAGAAAAGGGAAGGGTTAGAGATTATACCCTACGAATTAAAGTTTGACGAAACACGAACACCCAAAAGCCCTAACCACGCCACCAGATCACCTGCGATTAAAACCTTGGCTGCCTAAAAATATCGCCAACCCAACACCACCATACACCATCGTCCGGAAATAGAACAAACATTCTGCCCACGTGACATCTCCACCGTTTAAACTAGATTTCTTTTGGTTTCAACCCAAGACAATAAGTATTGTCACTCCAATCTTGATGACGTCAACACTTAAAAGTCTTGCTCACTAAAAACAAATCCCACCGCCAACAACAATGTGGATAAACCATCCACCGATTAGTCTTGCCAACTCACTTTTTTGTGTACGAACAGAAGGGGAATAAGGAGCTCTCTCGGCTGCATTAGTTTGGACGAACAAAGAAAAAGACGCAAGGGATTTTTAGGGGTTTTTGTTTATTAGATAATGGATCCCCTAATCTCCTAATAGGCCTTAAGCCCGAAACACTTAAAACTCAATTAACAAAAGGCTTGGTCTTGGCCTTTCGCCGGCCCTTAATTTGTTATTTAACTTGGATTAACTAAACGAAATACTCGGGTCTCAGCCTCATCCCGTCACAAAACTAGACAACTCAAAATTAAACTAGACTCGGAATCTAAAACGTCGGATAATAAAAGGTTACAATAATAACGTCACATTAACTTATATAGACAAAACGTCACACAAAAAGAATTAATTAGTACACCGACTCAAGTAATTATAACAAACATACATTTATCATATAAAGATAATGTAATTCACTCGCGATTCAATTAATAAATATAATCATCACATAATTTATATTAATTTAAAAGTAACATTTAATTACTTAAAAATATCGGGGCGTTCAACTCAACTCCACTTGAAATAGACTTCGTCCCCGAAGTCATGGCTCGAAAGAAGCTCAGGGTAGCGATCTCGCATTTCAGACTCAGGCTCGCCCACGACACGCATACTCAAATGGGAAAAATGATAGAGTTATGAATAAAAAGGAAGCTCTTCCATGTGAGCTACTCGATCAATATGAACTCCGTGTCTCGCAACCGCTTATACAATCTTCCGTCTCTAACGGCGCAAAAAGATAAGCTAAAAGAATAGGAATAGAATTGCCCTCTAAGGATCTCGGTTTATCTCAAAAGAAATAGGATGTCAAAAATAACACGAAAGAAAGCTCACGAACTCTGTTGAAGGCATCTTCTTGCTCTCGTAGTCGGACACAGTTGTTGCACCAAGCGGTTAAAGTTGCGTTGAATCTCCGATTCAACTCCACTTGGCGATTTGTTACGGTTTGGTTTGTGGCGACAGATGACCTTGGCGTAGTACTTGGCCGTCTAACTCGTGCCCGCAATCATACTCGGCCCACTCACGGCAATAAAAATAAGTTTTTATGGGAAAACTTTCCGCACAGTTCTAACAAGGTATTACTTTTACACAATTTACACCAGAATTTTTTTTTATTATTATTATCAATCTCCACCAAGAATGATATCTCATGGTCCTCTGCTCTATGAGACATCAGTTTGTTTTAAAACATAAGCAACAATATAGTAATTCACACCACTATCAAACCATACAAAAGAAGCACAATATTCTCAAGAAATGTTTTTATCACACAGAAATCTGATATAGTAGGCAACTCATGCCTTTTACTCAATTTGCATATACTCAGAATGCATTTATCTCAAATTTCCACAATTTGCTTTTAACAAAAATTTAAGCTATATTATTAATTTAACTCAAATATCACTTAACAACTTATCGCGAGTCACACAAAGTGCCCATTTCCTCACTCTTTGCGATCCCTTGCGTGATCAATTTTATTATTAGGCTACGAGGACATATAATTTCTCTTATAGGCCGCATTTAAGTTCTCCTGTTAACTCGTATTTAACAATTTCCCGTTAGCTCTTTTTAATATTACTCGCTCGGCTCATTTTAATGGTACTCATCAACTCTTTTTAATGATTTTATAATTTAGCTCGTTAATTAGCTTCTCGCTTTGTTCTCATTTAACTTGTCTCTCGATTAGTTCGGCTATATGCCCACTCGCAAAACTCATTTTATCTTAAGTATTAAACGCCTCAATTAAATGATTTCTCTTGACTCAATTAATTAACTCATTCATTATTTCTCATGTACTTGACTACTCAATTATTTTCACGTTCTAAAAAAAAAAAATTCCTCATTACTTTGTATTTTTATATATATATTTTTTATTTTGTTTTTGCTCCTTCTCGCTTTTGAAGTTCATAAAATTTTATTTTCTAATGCACTTGTATTTTTCTAAGTTGCTCATTTCAATAAATATTCTTGGTTTAATAATTACTCAATAAAGTATAGTGTTCGATGACACTTAATTTAATAATTTAACTCGATATTCCCTTTAGTTTTAATTTAATATTTGATCATAAATAAAGTTTTGTCATTTGGTTCACTTTAATAATTTATTCGTTTTAACTCTATTTTGTTAGTTTCTTACAGTTCGGTAGTTTCTCAGTAATAGTAAATTTTCCTCATAATTTATTATGGTGATCTTCTCATGACCGACTTATTAACAACATTTTCCGTAAATTCTCATTATTTATAAAATTATATACTTGTGACTTCTCATTTGCACCATTACCCTCGCTTTATGAATTTCTCACAACTTGATAATTATACCATCACATGTAATTAATTATTCCCAATTATTTTTATAATTTCTTTAATCACATGTATATAAATTACTCAACACGATAAATTGGCTCAAAATTTCTCGACTGGATTCAATAACTCCTCATAATCATGTTTTTCCCTTTTAACTTGACTGGAAAACTTCGTAATAAATTCTCATATTTTAATAATCTCTGTTTATCCCATTATATTCCCACAGGAATAATTTCTCGATTAATTAATCACTCTTATAAGGTTTTAGCCAGTTATATGCACATATATGCTCATAATAACACATAACAAAATTTTCTCTTGGTAAATCTCTTAATTACTCCTTACAAACTTTATTTTTTTACGTTTAGGTCGATTTATTAATCTCCATTAGCACAATACATACGGATTTAATAATTCACAACTTTATAATTATTCTATATTCGCACTCTTAGTATTGGTAGTTTTCCCTTTTACCACCACTCAACTCCACTTGGAGAAAACTCGTCCCCGAGTTTGGAAGTGGCACTCAAAATCTCATATTGTAAGGTTTATTTGATTACTCGATAATTAAACTCTTATACACAGGTGTGAGTCGGTCCCAACGTATACTCTTTACGCCCCCCTCACACCCTTCTCATTAACTTTTTATCACTTCATAAAAATTATAATTTATTTATTGCCCATAATTGATGTAAGCTTTCTCATTAAGCTTCTCATGGATTCTCACATTAGGTTTTCTCAATTATAACTCTTCTCTATCATTGTCTCATTAACAATTAGTCATTTGATGATTTCTCATAAGTCAAGCTCGTTAAATTTATTAGCACCACAAATCTTTATTTCGCGTTACACATTCACGATTATTTCTTGTTCAAATCTGAGTTTTAAATTCTCATTTTAGCTTACTCATAGCGTGTTTGGTATTGTTATAACCATGTAACAATTTGTCGTTAAATAGAATTCTCATTTCATTCGTAGTGAACACATCTCGTAAATTTTCTTTTGTCAATTAACTCATTAATTAACTTGTCTTGGGTTTCTCATCTCATCCAATCAGTGATATTTTAGCTTTACAACTTTTATTAACCCTATCAAAGTTTTATCTCTTACTCAATTAATTGCATAACTTCTTATTACTCCATTAACAATTCCAGTCATTAGTTGTCATTTACTAATAAAACCTAATTCTCTATTTTTTTTAACTGAAAACTTTGAATAACCAGTTATATTTATTCGACACAACTATTTATTAGATCAAACATTTTGACTCAAATTAGTAGTTACTTATAACTTTAAATATAATTTCCCATTTAATTCGTTTAAATAAACGCTCATTCATCTCTTGATTTATTAATTTCTCATAATTCATAATTTCTCGCTCAAAACGAATTACTTATTCTCCATTAACAAACATTTAATTTACTTCTACATTACCCAGATAACAATTTATCATAAATGAATCTTACTCAATTTGGTGTAATAAACCTTCACTTGATTTGTTTCGATAACTCCTTATCATTTAACATTTTTCTTATTTTCTCATTTATTTTGCTTTAATGATTGTTCAATCGTTCTCGATAACTCAATTAAATCATTTAACGAATTCAACCCAATTTGGTTTATTAGTCTCTCTCTTGACATGTTTTGATAACTCTTTATCAATTCGTGTTTGATGATTCTCTAATTCAATTGATTGCACTTTTTATCATAAATCTCTTGTAGTGATTTTATTTTCTACTTATATAAAATAATTGAGGGTTTTAATGATACTTAGATGCTTGACGAATGGTCTCCTTGAATCCTTTTCGAAACATAGGCATAAGTCATGGTTTCGAGTCAGTTTCAAAAATTCCACGATCTCCCATCCTCATACCATCCACATAACAAGTAGTTCACATAAACAAGTATAGTATATATATCTATCTATAGTCGCACAATTCACGCTCATCTCAAGTTAATTCTCTTTTATTCTCTTAGTAATCAATGTCACTCGCGACGTTTTAAATAAACTAAATATCTCGTGAGTAAAGTACTAGAGGCATAAGGTCGTCGTGATGCGCTGCTTCTCGATTTGGATTTGGACTCATTTTAAAACACTTGAAAACTCATTTTGAAAACTTATGCTTCGACTTGAGTTTGGAATCCACCCCGTGTGAACCCAATTCTATCAAGCCAGAGCTCTGATACCAACTTGTAACATCCCAAAAATCAGAGAAAATTTAAAAATTTTCATTAATAAAATATATTAATTTCCTCAAAGGACAAGTAACTCAAAGGTCCCAATTCATTAATCAAAATATAAAACCGTCTCGTGGTTTAAATGCGGAATAATTAAAGGTTTTGAAAACAAAACATGTTTGACTCGAAATAAATGTTTAATCCAAATCCATAAATATAAAAAATAGAAACGCAGCCCATCAACCGTTGACCTTCCCTTTGCCCTTGCTAGTACCTGAAAAATGGAGGGGAGTGTTCGGGGTCAGCCACCGCTGAGTGAATAATATCAAAATAAACGAATAAATACAAACAACTCAAGCCACATAAGTGAACCCTAGAGACTCTACTAAATTCTCAATTACTCAAGTTTATTTTCTCAATTTTAAATTTATATAGCGCGCTTGTGTGACTTGGGACGAGCGATCAACCTCGACCCGCCTCACACAACTCAAGGCTCAACACCTGCACTCTTCGGTGTTGAGTCAAAACGTCTTGCACCAGTACTCTTCGGTGCCAAGACAACTCAAGTATATTATGTGTAATGTTTTAACTCAAGAACTCAAAACTCAGATAACTCAGGCTCCAGATAACTCAAATCACAGATAACTCAAATCACAGATAACTCAAATAAATCACCCAATCTATACTCAAGCTCAATCAACAAGACAATTCACAACACATAGCACAAAATCATGAATCGAAAGTAACTACAAGTTTATAGTGAGATTACCCACCTCGAATGAACGTAAGCTCCTGGAAGTATCCTCGGCACGTACAAGTCACAACTCAGTTCCTAGAAGATCCTACATCACATAATAGGGCTAGGATTAAAACTTGGCTCAAAACTCAACTCAAATTAATCTGCCAGAACCCGACACCCCCGTGGGAACTGCTATAACTCTCAAACCGCTCACTAGATTTTATTCAAATTTTTACAGTAGTTAAATGACTCAGAGGACTACAATTTTACAGAAGACTTCGGAAACTAAATCCAAACAGAAAAGGTTCAAATAAGGCTTACAAGATAGAATAGCTGAACCGAAAACAATTCTGTGATGGTTTACTAAAACGGCGATAACTTTTAAAACGTAAATCAGATTAACGAGCCGTCAGCGGAATTGGAAGGAGGACTCAGAAAACTAGAGACCAACACGAGCCAAAATTCCAGAAACATATTTTAAGCATGATAAAAACAGACCTGAACAGAGGGGCCAGATTCTACCTAAAACTCAATTGTGTTTAAAACTCGTTTTAACAATCCCGACCTCAAACCGTATAATCTGAGGGCACCCGACAGCCCCAAAATCCAATTCATCACAGAAAACTAGATTTAGAATGAATTTAATTTATTCATTTGAAAACTTTCTCGATTGGGAAACCAAGAACCCTACGGGCTCGGTTTCCCCTCTCGGTTACTAAAAATGGTAAATCGATAAGGGTCTCATTTAATCGGTTAAGTGACAATCGTGATGTGTCCCGGGACCTCATACAACCGAGCCCGAGGGCCCGATACCATCCTCGGTGTAATCACACGCCACTTCCCAATTCTCAAAACATGAAGAACAAATAAGCTAGAAATCTAGGAAAATGACTTTTACAATAATAGAACCCGATCCTCGGAATTTCATCCCGACACCCGGTAGGGTGTCGTCCATCCCATCACGGTCCCAGCCTTAAGAACAATGATGCTAGATAATCACAAAACATATTACAAAACCGAAAAGAAAAATCAGCACAACGACTTCTTACGGAAACGACCATAACTCACCGACCATAATTCGGATTAACGAGGGATCGGCGGCCTCGGTTTCCTGCCTCGACGAAGTACAAATGTACAGAAGACACGAAGCTCAGAATCAGTCCCGAAAGTGTTCGAATTAATCGCAGCATACAGAAAACAGAACCAGGCGAACAGCAACGCGACACCTTACGGAAATGACCATAACTCACCGAACATAATTCGGATTTACGAACAGTCGGCGGCCACGGTTCACTAACTCGAAGGACTAAAAATGTCTAGAGGACACCGAGCCCAGAATCAGTCCCGAAGAGGGTCGAAAAGCAACGACAACTCAGCGGAATAAATCTGCCAGAATCCAATACAACAACTATATAACCAACGACTCAAAATCCTGACACCGCCACAAGCTGTAGAGATCGAATGAACAAACAATCAAAAACATCAAAAGAAAAGGGAAGGGTTAGAGATTATACCCTACGAATCAAAGTTTGACGAAACAAGAACACCCAAAAGCCCTAACCACGCCACCAGATCACCTGCGATTAAAACCTTGGCTGCCTAAAAATATCGCCAACCCAACACCACCATACACCATCGTCCAGAAATAGAACAAACATTCTGCCCACGTGACATCTCCACCGTTTAAACTAGATTTCTTTTGGTTTCAACCCAAGACAATAAGTATTGTCACTCCAATCTTGATGACGTCAACACTTAAAAGTCTTGCTCACTAAAAACAAATCCCACCGCCACCAACAATGTGGATAAACCATCCACCGATTAGTCTTGCCAACTCACTTTTTTGTGTACGAACAGAAAGGGAATAAGGAGCTCTCTCGGCTGCATTAGTTTGGACGAACAAAGAAAAAGACGCAAGGGATTTTTAGGGGTTTTTGTTTATTAGATAATGGATCCCCTAATCTCCTAATAGGCCTTAAGCCCGAAACACTTAAAACTCAATTAACAAAAGGCTTGGTCTTGGCCTTTCGCCGGCCCTTAATTTGTTATTTAACTTGGATTAACTAAACGAAATACTCGGGTCTCGGCCTCATCCCGTCACAAAACTAGACAACTCAAAATTAAACTAGACTCGGAATCTAAAACGTCGGATAATAAAAGGTTACAATAATAACGTCACATTAACTTATATAGACAAAACGTCACACAAAAAGAATTAATTAGTACACCGACTCAAGTAATTATAACAAACATACATTTATCATTTAAAGATAATGTAATTCACTCGCGATTCAATTAATAAATATAATCATCACATAATTTATATTAATTTAAAAGTAACATTTAATTACTTAAAAATATCGGGGCGTTACAATTTTAGTTTATTAATCATAATTATTTCTTATTTATTTTCATGACCAAAATTCAACTTTTATTTATATTAAATAAATGTAACTAAATACTACATTAGTTTAGACATTATTTTACGACTTTTGATATGAAAATTTGATGAAGTTATTAGTTTTTATTATATTTTTTTACTACAATAATCTTTTTCAGTACACTAATTTATTAATCATGTTTATGACAAACTATACATTAGTTTATTACTCATAATCATTTTCTAATAATTATTATTTAATATATTAAACAACTATAATTAGATGTATTTTTTTTTATTATAAAATGGTTTTTATTACTTATATTAATTTACTGATAATTATTTCAAGACTTTTCATATGACAATTTTAGTTTATTAATCATAATTAGTTCTTATTCATTTTTATGACCAAAATTCAACTTTTATTTATATTAATTAAATACTACATTAGTTTAGACATTATTTCACGACTTTTGATTTAATAATATCAAATAAAAATTCAACTTTCATTAGTTTATATTAATTTACTACTATAAAATGTTTTTTATTTAATATTATAATAAATACAACATCAAATCAAAACCTATTAATTGTATTAATAGAAAAATAACAAATCAAATGAACAACAATTGTAACTTTTAACATGATAAGACATTCATCTTAAATAATGTGTGATAATATTACACACAATCTTATATACTATAATGATATTAGATCATTATATAATATCATCTTTATACAAAATGTACATAAACAACGAATAATAATTTTATACATATATAAATGAGGTTGTGTAATTTTAAATAAAAACAACTAACATACTCTATATAAAACAAAACCATAAAGAGTTCATCTCTATGACTTTTTTACTTTAAAAGATACAAATATAAAGTTTATGTTGGATTGACAATTAATAGAGATGATAAAGAACAAAATCCCTAAAGGTCTTGGTTGTTGATTCCACTTGTTAGATGTTTCTTTTTTATGCACCTCCCTAAATTTCACCTCATATGCAAATGTGAAATTAGCTCCCAATTATTTCGGGATAAAACCATGAGCTCCTATCCTAAACTTGATTACAATATAAACTATATTAGCAATACCACAATTGAATTATCCAAGAAAAATAATATTTAGAGATAAAACATAAATTTACACAATAAAGATATAAACTTACAACTTTATTAGATGAAGGATAATACCATGAGTTCCTATTATAAACTTGATTACAATATAAACTATATTAGCAACACAACAATTGCATTATCCAAGAAAAATAATATTTAGAGATAAAACATAAACTTACACAATAAAGATAATACATAAGCTTACAACTTTATTAGATGAAGGTCCCAATCCATTGTAAGCAAAAATTTTCTCTTGGATGCACCTTTAGAGTGTTCAAATTTTTTCAACATGAAAATGAGTATTTATAGATTCTAATGTGTAAGATTTATAACACTTGAAGAGTCTTACTTTATTGAATTTTTTATTGTTATCATTATTTAATTAATTTCAAAACTCTTGGTCTTACAATTTAATGAGTTTGTTAAAGTGTTACTAAAATGAATTTATCACTATAATTTATAACTCTTGATCTTACAACTTTTGAGCTTCTCAATATTTATTAAAATAAAACAATATCGAAATGGAACTTAATTTTTAATAGATGGTAATAAATGCAACTTCATCCATGAAACTCATTTTTTATAGATATATAGATTAATTTATTTATATTTACAAAGCGAACACTTATATGAAAATAAAGGATCTTTTTTATTATAAACTTTGCTACATATTGACTATTAAAGTAATGTACAATGTGACTTGCCTTCACCTTTGATCTTCACTTATTCCTTTTATTTTCCCATTTGCATGGTCGTCGTGCCTTGAGTTCCCAACGATCATATCGCCAACCCACATGTTTAACTATTGGTGTGTGTCATATATACTATCTAGGCTTTAACACTTGAGTATAAGATATAATTAAAGAATTATGTAATCAAAGAATTAGACGATATCATCAAAGAATTATGAGGAACTAAATCATACCGATTTGAGTATAAGATATTTTGAAATCTTCATAATAGCACTGCTGGAGATAGTCGATCATACAAAATAAACAAACTTAAATTAAACGATATATCATTACACAAAAATCACTTAGAAAAGAATCGTGACATATTTCATAATAGGAGAATAATCACTTAGAAATTCATAATAATAAGAGAATAGATGAATGAAATTAACAACCACACTTGCCTATTTGTACTAAATGTATCATTTTTATTTTGTATGAAAAACTTTAATTAATTAATACATTTAATATGTGTCTTTACACATGCTAGAAACTAAAACATATATATTAAGTATAACAATTTAATTTAAATTTATTAATCTTAAATTGGGACACTTCATCTACTTGAACTAAAACCTATATATTAAGTATAACAATTTAATTACAAAATTTTATCTTAATATTAGAAATTTAATATTAGTAAATTAATATAAGTAATAAACTCATGTATGTTTATAATAAAACTAATAAATCGACCTATTAAGACTTCTAAAATAATTATTAAATTGTTTTTTATCTTATAATTGATTTATATATATATATATTAGTGTTATGTTTTTAAATATGATTTATTTATGGTAAAACTTTTTATCTTATAATTGATTAATTTATTATTTCTTATAAATGGATTTATTACATTATTATTATTTTATTTATGGTAAAACTTTTGATCTTACAATTGATTAACTTATTATTATTTTTTATAAATGTATTTATTAGATTATTATTATTAATATTAAATGCAAGGTAATTAATACAACTTAAAACTTGAAACTCAATTTTTATATATACGAGGCAACATGGCTCGTGCGATGCACGAGCTTTGTTCATGATAAAATGTTATTTAAAGGTAAATCGAATACATTGTATTGGTGTAACGGGCAGAGTACTAAAATCAAGATCGCTAACATGTTTAGGTTGATTGTGAGTGCTCTACTAAATAAGCAAAATTTGTTGGAAGAAAATACAAAGTAACAAAACCGTTATCATTTTTTTATTAGTGCAATACAAAACATGTTATTTATAACATATAAGTGGTACTATGAAAAACTTCATGGTTTGTCTTTTATAAGTGAAACTATGAATCAATAAAAATATATTTTCAACTAATGTCGATTAATGCAAACATTATGTCAGACTTCTAATTGTACATTTTTCTCCAAAAGTACGTAATAAAAATTAGAAATTCGTACAAATACACAAAAACACATGTATCTCTCTAATAAAAATACTAACAAAATCGTTATCATCACACTCTTTTTTTACGTGGATGTTTTATTGGGGTGATAAGCTAAAATCAATTGAAAACTCAACACCATTTGCATCTTCATAGTGTGCTATTTATAGTTTATAATATGTAATTTCTAATTAAATGAAAAGACTATTATTTAATTGAATTTACTACTATTATTTATGTTAAACTCTTTGTCTTATTTAACTGAGGCTTGATTATTTTTTATATTTCGAACTTGTTTTTAATTAAATGCAACATCTAGTTCTTCCAATCCAACAAAAGGTAATTAATACAACTTCAAACTCGAAACTCAATTTTTATATATACGATGCAACATGGCCCGTGCGATGCACGGGCTTTGCTTATGATAAATAGTTTTTTTAACGTAACACGTACACATTGTATTGGTGTTACGGGCAAAGCACCTAAAGCATGATCGCTAAAATATTTGGCTTTGATTGCGGGTACGCTAATAAATAAGAAAATTGTGTCGGAGGAAATGTCAAAGTAACAAAACATCATCGTTTTTATTAACGTAACACAAAATACGTTATTCATAAAATATAAGTTAGACCCTCATAATTTAACACCTCTATTCATTGGCATATAGAATTATAATTGACACACAATGAAATTTTCTGAATATAACATTTAACAATATATTTTAATGATAAAATCGCTTTATCATAATCATTTACTAATAATTATTTTAAAAGTCTTAATATGTATATATTAGTTTTTATTATAAACATACATAATAAATGAAAATTTCAAAAACATAAAACCACTAATAAAAATCGTAATCAACTTCATAATACTAAACTCTAGAAACAACAACATAGGAACACAAATGAATCATACACTTTAACAAATCATAAGAACAATAAATAAATCAAAACAAATAATTCATATTAGTAATTAAAAAGGTAATTACTAAATGCTATATTTATGCCTTTGGCGACTTGAGAAAACCGTTGATAACATGTTCATTCAAATCTTGATCCATATTGTAAGGAGTGTTGACAACTTATTTATATTGAAGATAAATCATTAAGTATATTGTTAGTGAAGTTGTGAGTGTGAACTTCGAAACATATGTTTATACATTAAACTTAAAGGGTAACGTCAAATTGTTAGAACTTCTACCATTAATTTGACTTAATTATTTTGGGCTTTTTTTTTTTTTTTTTTGCCTATAATATATAAAAATTTGTTACGTTAGGAATCCTTTGATATAACAATTTGGTGGATTTGGTTTTTATTTTATTTTTCATTATATTTATTTATTAATCATATTTATAACAAACTATACATGAGTTTATTACTCATAATCAAAAAGTCTTAATATGTGTTTATTAGTTTTTATTATAAACATACATAATCAATAAAAAATTCAAAAACATTAAACCACAAATAATAATCATAATCAACTTCATAAAACTAAACTCTAAAAATAACAACATAGGAACACAAATGAATCAAAAACTTTAACAAATCATAAGAACAATAACTAAATCAAAACAAATCATTCATATTAGTAATTAAGAAAGTAATTACTAAATGTTACATTCATGCTTTTGGCGACTTGAGAAAATCGTTGATAACTTGTTCATTCAAACCATGATCCATATTTTAAGAAGTGTTGACAACTTGTTTATATTGAAGACAAATCAGTAAGTATATTGTTAGTGGAGTTGTGAGTTTGAACTTTGAAACATATGTTTATATAGTAAGTTAAAAGGTAACGACAAATGTTTTTGAACTTCTACCATTTATTTGACTTAATTATTTTGAGTTTTTTTTTCTTTTTATATATAACAATTTGTTACGTTAGGAATCCTTTGATATAACAATTTGGCGAATTTGGTTTTATTATATTTTTCATTTATATTAATTTATTAATCATATTTTTAACAAACCATACATGAGTTTATTACTCATAATTATTTACTAATAATTATTTTAAAAGTCTTAATATGTGTTTATTAGTTTTTATTATAAATATACATAATAATTAAAAAATTTAAAAACATAAACCCACTAATAAAAATCATAATCAACTTCATAAAACTAAACTCTAGAAACAATAACATAAGAACACAAATGAATCATTAACATTAACAAATCATAAGAACAATAATTAAATCAATACAAATCATTCATATTAGTAATTAAAAAAACTAAATGCTACATTCATGTAGAAACAATAAAAATAAGAACACAAATGAATCATAAACTTTAACAAATCATAAGAACAATAACTAAATCAAAACAAACCGTTCATATTAGTAATAAAAAAAGTAATTACTAAATGCTACATTCATGCCTTTGGCGACTTGAGAAAACCATTGATAACTTGTTCATTCAATCCTTAATCCATATTGTAAGGAGTGTTGACAACTTGTTTATATTGAAGACAAATCAATAAGTATATTGTTAGTTTGTTAGTGAAGTTGTGAGTGTGAACTTTGAAACATATGTTTATATAGTAAACTTAAAAGGTAACATCAAATTGTTTGAACTTCTACCATGTATATGACTTAATAATTTTTGGGGGTTTTTTTTTTTTTTTTTTGGCTTTTAATATATTCATCAAGTAATGTTAGCTTTAATTAAAAAAAACTTTTGGTTTGAAAACTTTAATATATGGTAATTAAATCATGATAATTATTGCAACATCAAACATGAAACTCAATTTTTTATGTTATAAGTAAACTTAAAAGGTAACATCAAATTGTTTGCACTTCTACCATTTATATGACTTAATAATTTTTGGGGTTTTTTTTTTTTTTTGGCTTTTAATATATTCATCAAGTAATGTTAGCTTTAATTAAAAAAAACTTTTGGTATGAAAACTTTAATATATGGTAATTAAATCATGATAATTAATGCAACATTAAAGGAACTCAATTTTTTATGTTATATAGATATAGATATAGTTTATATTTATTTCAAAACTCTTGGGCTTACAATTTATTATAATATTATTATTATTTATATTATTATAATATTATTAATATTAATTGCATGGTATTAATTACATGGTATTAATTGCAACTTCAAAATTGAAACTCAATTTTTATATAGATATAGATATAGATTATAAATCATTCCTCTTCCAAGTATCATTGCATATCTTACTTGTATTACATGCACTCACCGTTGTGACCCTTAAGTGTTTCATAGGCATGGACGTGACATCATAGGTTGACTAACTATGCACATAATTCCAACATCAATTCTTTCATGAAAATCGTTTCTATGTACTCAGTAAAAGTCACATGTACTCACCTAAGCAAGCACTCCAAAAGTAGTGTTATTAAACACAAATCTTTACTCCTTAATCAAAGGAGCACCTTCAAACGTTAGGTCTTGTTGACCTATTATCAACACATTCACGAAATCCAGTTATTATTCATAACTAGCCACTAACCAAATCATAAGAACATTCCTAACCACCAAGTTCATCCAACCTGGTGGAATCTCAAACCCTAGTTTAAGATTTCCATCATTAAAATCCAATTCCAACAAGAACACATGGTTCTAAAGCTCATAATGAGTGTTTTACACTCATCTTAGTCATCTTCCCCAAAGATGACATGGTAGGTTATCCAAACCACCATTTTTCCCCAAATAAAGCTCAATATTACAAGGTGATGCATAAACGATCAAAGATTCTTACCTTAGATAAAGAAATCTCTAAAATGTATGAAGATTAGAGCTCTAGAACACCAAAATCGCCACTTCTCTCTCTAAAAGTCGGCTGCTAGGGTTTTAGGTGTAAAAGTGAGCTAAAACCCTGATTTTCACGTTTTTATACTCCCAGACCGAACTTCGCCTTGCGAGGGTCGAGTTCGCGTCGCGAATTCGCAACCCCTCATTTCCTCGCGCCCAGATTCGCGTTCGCTAAAAACTTCGCGTCCAACCTCAAAACTTTTTGTTCGATTCCATGCTGCTAGTTCGCGTCACAAACCGGGATCCTTGCGTCGCGAACTCTGTTGGCCAGCACTTCTTTGTTCTTCCAAACATGTTTCCAACAAAATGTTGACCCGTTTCTGATTATTTCGAGTCCCAAACAACCCAATACTATCAAAAGTATAACTAAACAAATAATATAATTCGTACGAATCCCGAATTAATATTACAAATCCGAATATAAAAATTACGGTCGTTACATATACCCTCACATTGATATATTGGTTAAAGAATATTTCCCTGGGAAGGTAAAACTGGTTACTGCTAAACCATGAGAAGGTAAGTTTGATCTCTTAAACAGAAAAATTTCTTTCTTTTAATTTTTTATCGTCTGAATTTGTCATTTTTTTTTAAAAAAAACTTTCTTTTTAATTTGTTTTGAGTTATAATTTCTCCCCCTAAAATATTAATTCTCCCTTTGAATTAATATTAATCACCCTTAAGAAAACATATATAAAAAATATTATTCTTAAACATATTACCTTAAGTAACACAAGAGGATAAGAGAAGAATTTCTTCAATTGGTGGTTTAGATGTATCGTTGAAGCTTTTCTAATGAGAACGGGTTCTAATCCGATTTGATTAGAAGACATATTCCATTGAGGACCGGGTTTCAAGCTGATGTATTTGAATGCCGTTCATTTGGGATCGGGTTATAGACTATAGTATGTATAAGCCATTTTCTTTGAAGCTCGAGTTATACACTAAAGTGTGTATAAGTCATTTTGTTGTGGCTCGGGTTATACACTGAACTGTGTACAAACCATTTTCTTTGAAGCTCGATTTATACACAGAAGTCTGTATAAGTCATTCTGTTGTGGCTCATGTTATACACTGAACTATGTACAAACCATTTTCTTTGAGGCTCGAGTTATTCACTGAAGTGTGTACAAGTCATTCTATTGTGGCTCGGGTTAAACATTGAATTGTGTACAAACCCTTATCCTGCAAAACAAATCATATAACTTTTGGTACCCATTTTTTTTGTCCAAACACAATTAGAAGTTTTTATTGATGTATTGTAGCAAACCTAATCTATTTTTGTTTTTGTAAATTTGAATTTCTGCTCTGGGGCAGTGTTGACTTGGAGTTTTAAATGTCCATTTTAATGATTTTTCAGGGGTTTGAAAACCCCATTTTGATTTTTCATTTTTAATCCAAATTGGTTTTCGAAAATGTTTAGGAACCGTTAGAGAATGTCGAAGTTTAGAACATGAACCTAGAACATTTGACGTTTTAGGTGCGGAAGCTTCTCTATGAACTTGTTTGTGAACATTCGCATTCCTATCAGAGTGTCGTGGAATCGTTGCTCTCCTAGGTTTGTTAGAGGAACCTACTTGTGAGTTTGGTTTAGGTTTGGAATTTTCTCTATTAACCTGATTAGGAGAGCCAATATTCTTAATCGAGCTAGGGACATCTCAGATTTCTTGAACTATGGAAAAAAAAATATTTGTTACTATATGTAGATGGTTTCTTAGCAAAGAATATCGTGGATGTCTTATCATTGGTTTTATTGGATGAATGATATGCACAAGTTGCACACATAGTTCTATGTATATTCGGAGTTCTAAGCAAGCCAAATTTATGACCGCAAGGAAAAGAACTATTAGTAGTATTGTACTGTGACGATTTAGACTCCTTAAATTGAGTGTCCCCTTTAACTACATTTGGGTTGTGTGATTCTAAAGTTCTATTTCCATCTGGTCTGTGTGAACGCTTAGCTACTCGTTTTAAAATGATAGGAACTTTAGTGCTAGGTACAATTGACTTGATTTTGGTTATAGGTGTTTGTAGAGAAATTAAAGTTGCTTCTAAATTTTGGATTTTTGTTTGTAATTTTCATTTCTCTGCATCGAATAATTTTTATGTTTTATCAACTTCAGATTCTAATTGACATATTTTCTTTTCAAGAATTAGGTTTGGTACATAAATCTTCGGTTCGATAGTTTGCTGGATCAGTGTTTCACCTTGAATCTCAAATTCTTCTGAAGTCACGATTGGAAAACATTCATCATTTTCGAATTTTGACTTTTTAGTTTCATATGTTTTGTTTAATTTGCCATAGTTAAAACCAAATTGTGCGTTCTCCTTCTTCGCCCTATTGAACGTCTCAATTTGTTCCTCTTCATTTGTCATTCGAACAAAACTCTGCAGATACCTTTGTTCATGTAGTTAAAATCCTAGAACGCTGGAAGCACGTCACAAGATCTGTTGAGATACCCTTCATTATGAGCTCGTAATCCTTCTTTGGAATTGAAGTACTTGAAGTCTTTAGGTTTGTTCAAACGAATGGTCTGATCAGTTTGTCCCTCTCTGGCAGTCAGTTCTTCAAGGTGTTTAACGTGAGCGACTAACTGATCTTTGTCGTAGGTGAGATGATTTATGATAGACAGCTGACTATTAATCTCTTCTGATGATTTGTTTGTTTGATTGTTTAATTGTTTAATTTGTCAGATAATTCTTTGTTTTCAGAATTTAAGGATTAAATTTTTTGTTCATTATCGTCAAAATCCTTTTGTTTACATTGTTAAGGCAAAAAGCCTTACCCCTTGGGATCTTAAGATAACAAGATAACCTAGACTAGCTTAGATTAGTTTGTAGAATAATATAGCTAAGTCTTGGTCCAATACTGAGTAGACAGTTTTGGTCTCTCAGTATTGGAACTCAGTATTGACATCCAATATTGAGTACAAGGACTGAGTAAACATTTCCTTGTTTACTTAGCCAGATCAAATCCCTTTGATCTCGGCCACTTTCCTTATTCAAGTCCTTGTACTACTCCTTGCCTAACTTGTGAGATCTCTAACACAATATAAATAGAGATCAATTGGCAAAGGAGTACTCACCAATATACGCTTTCACATTTCATATCTTGTAATTGATCAGTGGTCTTGTTATTCCGCAAAAGCCACACTTAGTGGAATTATACATTTGACTCTAATATTGGGTTAATCACTTTAATTGTCTTAAGTTTAATTAATCTATCAATTATATATACAAGCAATCCAGGGTTGTTGTGACCTAACAACTGGTATCAGAGCGGGCTAAATTAATTCTTATTTAGTCGATCTATTACCCTGGCAGCCATTCCATATACTTACCTTTCCCAAACTTCAAAAATAAGAATGTCTACAATCATTGCTCTAGTGATGTCAGGAAAGGGTGTGCCAATCTTAGATGGAAAAGATTTCTATCAATGGAAATTGAAAGCCCAATGGTATCTTGAGTCAATTCATGATGAAATGCTCACAGTACTAACTGATGGTCCCATTATTCCTCTGACAACTGAGCCTGTTGTAGCTTCAGATAATGCTCCTGCATCCACAAGAACCATTCCAAAGCTGAAACACACTTGGACTAATACTGATCGTCTACTGTTCAGTCTAGACTCAAGAGCCAAGAGTGTGATAGGTAATGCAGTCACTAAAGAAATACTGAATGCAATCATGAAATTACCTACTGCTAAAGCTATGTGGGATTGCTTAACTGTCACCTATGAAGGCACACCAATGGTCAAGCTGCAAAGAAAGAGCAACATGAGAAGAAAGTAAGAGAACTTCATTGCTAATCCAAATGAAGATCTCACTGCTCTTTACAACATATTCAACACTATTGTTCATGATCTTATCAGTGTTGGAATTGAAAAGGAAGAAGGAGAACTCTGTCAAAAATTTCTGGACTGTCTTCCTCAACAATTCCTTGATATGACAAATTCTATCAATGCTGCTAATAACATTGAGTCCTACACTCTTCTGCCTCAGTGACAGTATAGGCCTGTTTGATAATTAGGGTCATGCCAGTGGAGGTCTTGTCAGTCTTTTCCCAGTTGACCAGAAGGTGATCTTGAGGATCCTGAGGCAGAAGAATTGGAAACTCAAATGGCTCTCATGTCCATGAAGTTGGATCAGTTAAAAAAGAAGAGGCTTGGTGTTAGCGATTCCAATACTGACCCCAGATCTAGTCTATGTTACAAGTGTGGAAAGCATGGTCACATTGCTGCCAACTGTCACACTGAGTCTTCTGAAACTGATCAGAATGAAAAAATTACATACCGAGTGTAAATAATTATTTATTATTTTATATGACTTTAGTTTATTGATTTAAATTAAATGATAATGTAAGCCAAGGGTTTGAAATAAGTAGAAATTGAAATATTTAAATATATTAGTGTTTTTTTATTCTAATAGATTAGATTTTGGACCAAGGTTCCAAATATATCATTGTTGCCTGAAACTGACTTAGTTAGCTATTTTAAATAAATCGATTATGAATCAGATAACCGGTATTTATACTGCGTATTAAATGAAATTGGGTTTTAATTCCCTTGTGTGTGCACGTGTCTTGAGTGTTAGTATGTGTCAAAATTAGATAAAATCTCTATCTCTCCTCCCTCTTTCATACGTACAAAACCCCAAACACCTCAAAGGTGTTTATCTTCTTCATTCTTGCTTTAAATCAGCCCTAAATCTTCTTAATTTCAGTTTTAATCTCGAGTTTGTGCAAGTGTAAAGGTAAATCATCTTCTTTTGTTAATTAGGGTTCATGTTCTTGAAAGAAGCTTTAACCTAGTTGATGGGTTTTCATAGATTCTTGTTGAAAGTTAAAATTGATGGTTTATTTCATGTTTATACTTGACCAAACAGTTTAGGTATTGTATGATTAATTGTTGGTTAAAAACTTGAATTGATAGTGATTGTAAGAAATCACCATTGTAGGTGATTTGAAGAAAAGATGGGTTTTATGGATTTTGTTACATTTGTGAAATGGATGAATCATGTAGCTTCTAATGTTTAGTAGTGATAATATAATGTTAATGACTTGACTAGAATCTTAAATTGATCAATGTGTAAGAAATCACCATAGTTGGTGAAGTGAAGAAGATGAGTTTTCCTAACCAAAAAGTGAAGTATGTGATGTTGGTGTACATTATGCATATGATAGGTTAAATTAACATGAAATAGATGATAAATGTTGATTATGAAGATTAATTGATGAAACTACTAACTTTTGATAGTATTTGGCTAAATTGTTCATTTTAGACATAAACTAGTCAATTTAATTTGTATATTATTAGTTTTGGTCAAAACTGAAGTTTGACTTTATTTTAAGATGTCAAAGTATGCATAAAAATGGTATGTAAATGTTAATTGATATATAGGTTATGAATTGAGAGTGTTATTACGAAAGTGCATGATTTTGACCCGTTTGGGCCTTATATGCTAAAATTGGACTAAAGTGCATTTTATGGTACATGACTTGACTTTGGAAGTCTTTACATGTTAATTGTGAATTTATATGATTGTTAGATGAGCAAATATAAGTGTTTAAGCTAATTTATGAATTTTGACCCGTTTGTGTATTATGTGTCAAAATGGTGAAATATGACTTTTGACTTGGTAATTGTTTGGCGATCTTGTGGTTCAATAAGTTGATCATATGAGAACTTTTAGATGCATCTTAACATGTTTGAAATGGGAGTGTTGTTGATGAGAAATATTAGTTTTGGAACTTATATTGAGTATTGATATTAACTGGCAAATTCAAGTTACTAATTCGGTATTCATTATTGATTCCAGGAAAAGGAGAAGACCCAGTAATATTAGACCACTGATTGGAGCTTAGAGAGCTCAGGTGAGTGGATTTAGCCTACAACTTGTATGGGTTATAATGGTGTAGATGGTATTTCGCATTTGGTTGAAAACTGTAGGATTTTTAACATCTGCATGTGGTTCGTGCCACGAAACTGGGATTTCGTGTCACGAAGTTGATCAGAAAGTCATTTTCGTGCAGCATGAACTTTTTCGTGCAGCATGAACTTTTGTTCGCGACACAAAGTGTTTTGTTCGTGACACAAACTTGGCTGTTTGGCTGCAGAAATCGTTTTTTGATTCGGTTCTTGTTTGGGTGTTTGTTAATTAGCGAGATTATCGCTACGTTTTTTATGGATTGTTTATTTGGTATAGTAATTAATGACGATTATTAATTACTCGATTGAATGCGCATTCGGGTGGATAGAGGTCAGTAATGGGTGAATTCTATGGGCCATCGGTTACTATTGGATAACGGATAATTGGACCTTGGATGCATGTGTTGCATTTGAAGGAAGCTTTACAGTGCCAATGTAGTAAAGAGGCCACCGGTTACCATTGTTGGGCCGACAATGGTTTAGGGTTCGGCAGAGCCGCCGGTCCTTTGTATTTGTGGTTACCCAATATGATTAAGTGAACCTTAGCTGTTGTGTGAATCTTCTCTGTTGTGCTTATACAATTTGTATGCTTTATTCATTCACTTAGCTTTGTGCTAATCCCCCACCTCGTTGATTCTTTTGCAGGTTCGGTTTGATGGGCGGGTCAAGAGGTGTTCGGTTGGAATGGTTGACCAAAGTTTAAATGATAATATTTTGTAACGAGCTGAAGTGCTAAGTAATACCGTTTCATAAACTATAAAGCTTTTGAATATTTGTAATGAATTTATATTTTGGATAATGGTTTAATTGGGACGCTTCCGTATTTCAAAAAAAATGGCTTCGAAATTTACGATGTTACAATTTGGTATCAGAGCCTTGGTTTGGTGATGTGTGCACATTTAGGTGTAGCATTCCCAAATCATGGCTCGAGTTTGGTCAAACATACCAAATACTTGGGGATTAGAGTTAATGTGAATTGTGGTTATGTTAAAGTTTAGTATGTAGGATACTAGCGGATTAAACTAACCAATTGGTGAGATGTTGTGATTGAGAACACAGGTATGAAAGATAAAGAGAACCCGACCCCTTGACCTCAGGAAATGCTGGTACCTCAGGTAATACTGCAGAGAAGAATACTTTTATATATTGGAAAAATCAGATAAATGGGTTTAGAAATACAGTGCATTTAAATTGCAACAAGTTCAGACTTCACGAGTGCAGATTCCTACGGTTACAACTCAGCTAGTTACATCTTCGGTGGCGGTACCGTTGCATTTTATATCTCAGTTAACACAATCAAATACAGATTGTCCATTTCTACCTTAAGGATAATACACGTGTTATTACTCGGGATTTCTGTCACATATGGGATTGGAACAACAATGTACTTACAAATAATTAGAGGATTACAATACATGGAATCGGTTTCAAGACAAACTTTACAAATCACATCGTACTATTTTTATGATGGTCCGAATAAAAAAAACAAAGAAAAGAAAGAAAGTGGGGTATAGTCGAGGACTGGGGCGGTTGGGGGATCGTGTCTACGGGACAAAAGAGAAAGAATGCTATTTCATCTGGAAGTAGAGCTTACAAGATGATGATGAATGATGCTACAGTCACTATTGATGATATCACGTATATGTTTTCAGTAAACTCGATGCCTTACTTATGTCACGTAATATTAGAGAAAATTGCTTATGTATGTTATGTGCAAATGTGTGATATGTTAAAATTAATTAATTGTTTCAGTCACAATACCTGTGATTGAAGTTCAATTTGATCTTGTAATAGTTGTTATAAAAAAAATTGAAGTTTAATGCCCGTAGTTGAGAATGATGTAATCTTACATAGACTGATTAGTCCGAGTAGGACTAGTATCCAATATAAGAATATATGAAACCCTTAGTGTGATCCTTCATGTCGATTATAGTATCTCATAGAGTGAGAGCCGAAAATATCTGACCGATGAAAGTGAATTGATTCTTGCCTTTGCTATGGATGATAAATATGAAAGGTAATCAATGATAGATTTCTGAATGATTTGTTAATGACCTGAAATATTATTTGTTGGATTGATCTTAATTGTCTCCCGTATTGAATATAAAATTGAAAAATGATCTAAAGAACTAAGTTGTTAACCATCTTAATTGAATAGAGATTACAATGATGGATGATATCATAAGTTGTTATAAGAATTTGATCGGATTGTGAAATTTATTAAAGATAAATTTTGAGATAATAAGATTTGACGCCGTTATATGTGAAGATATCCCGAACGTGCTATAAAAATTTGATTTAGTTATGAACATTATTCGAAATAAGGGATAGGCATGTTGAGATGGGAGCACTTAAATGTTAAATTTGATGTAAATTTTGATTACAAGAGTGGATATAGTCGAATTTTGGTGGATATAACCGTAAATTTATTACCGATTATTCAAGATTTATGAGTCCTAATGCAAAGTTAGACCGTAACGTGTGCACAATTTCGATGGAATGATGAACAAGGTGTAACATTATAGACATGGAAACAATTATTATGACCTTATGCAAGGAAATTGAGAGTTTGTCAATGCCTTTTATGATTAAAAAAAAAGACATGTGAATGATTCCCTAAACCATAACTTGGGATTTATAACCATTGTTTTGCCTAATAACTATGGTGAACTTATTTGTATAATATGAGATCATGATTGCGTATCAGTTAAAAGAAAACATCAGATCCAGTTTGGATAGTTGAAACATTTAGAGATTTTCGAATGTGGATGGAGACATTGACGAGTGTTAGTTTGACGTTATAAATTAAGATTGAGATGGAAACCGTTACCTTGTTAGTTTGAGCGTGATGAGATTCCGAGGACATAATCTTTTTAAGGGGGTATATTTCGAACATCCCGAGACACGGCCTAGCATTTTTATGATTTTAGTAAGTGGTAAATAGTTATTTATTATTTTATATGACTTTAGTTAATTGATTTAAATTAAATGATAATGTAAGCCAATGGTTTGAAATAAGTAGAAATTAAAATATTTAAATACATTAGTGTTTTTTTATTCTAATAGATTAGATTTTGGACCAAGGTTCCAAATATATCCTTGTTGCTTGAAACTGAGTTAGTTAGCTATTTTAAATAAATCGATTATGACTCAGATAACCAGTATTTATACTGCGTATTAAATGAAATTGGGTTTTAATTCCCTTGTGTGTGCACGTGTCTTGAGTGTGAGAATGTTTCAAAATTAGATAAAATCTCCATCTCTCCTCCCTCTTTCATACGTACAAAACCCCAAACACCTCAAAGGTGTGTATCTTCTTCATTCTTGCTTTAAATCAGCCCTAAATCTTCTTAATTTCAATTTTAATCTCGAGTTTGTGCAAGTGTAAAGGTAAATCATCTTCTTTTGTTAATTAGGGTTCATGTTCTTGAAAGAAGCTTTAACCTAGTTGATGTGTAACACCGCAAAATTTAAGCCATTTAAAAAAAAAAAAAACAAACCATAACCTAACGGAAGCGTTTATGAACTTCCAAACAATTACAAGTTACTAAATATTTACAAACCAATAATAATTTCAAAATAACTTTAAACTATTTTAAAAACTCCCGGTGTTACTAACCCAAGGCTTGACCCATTTTCAAAATATCAGAGTGTCGACAAACATTCTTCCAACCCGACTCTTTGGTCACCCAGTCAAACCTGTAAAGAGTCAACAAGAGAGGAATTATCATAAAGCTAAGTGAATGAATTCATAAACAGTAATTTGTACAACCACAATAATTTAAGATATCACCCTTTTTCAAATAACACCCTTTGCAACTAACAAATAATCAGAGGAACGACAGTTTGGCCGAACTACAACTGTTATCGGCCCAACAACAGTTTACCGTTAGCCCTATACTACTTGGTACAATACCAGTGCTCCTCGTCCTACCCGTGTCCAAGGAGTCCTGGTATTGTTTCCAATAGCAAATGATGCTCAGCCTCTAACTGCACGGGCTGACCTCTTTCCGTGTATCATGCGCATATAGTAGTTAATTAACACATAGCAGCTAATTAACTAACACCCAATTAATATTCGAATCGAAAAACGAATTCTGCAACCAAATAGCCAAGTTCGCGCCGCGAACCTAAAGTTCGCGCCGCGAAGAGTCTGCAGATACTGAAATCCTGCATTTTCTACACAAAACGAAGTGGAACCTGAAACCATTGCAAGTAGTACACCTTAATGGTTATAAATCCACTCACCTTAGCCAAAGCTGCTTGACTCAGTAGTCTAATGTCACTGAGTTCCTTTGTCCTTTCCTGCACATACAATTAACACCCGAATTAGTAACCATTTGACCCGAAAATGTGTAAAACTGTACAATATACTATAAGGACATAACAACGGTTGTACAAACTCAAAACGTGCATTTAGAAACCTGCACATTGACCCTTTGACTCACCAAAGTCAAACCCGTCCAATTTATGTACATTTAATCAATTTTAAACTAAAATACTCAAACGGGTCAAAACCCGATTAATACACTATAGTACCTTGCAATACTTCCCAAATCATACAAATTCGTAATTATAAGTTAACTAACCCTTACTTACATTTATAAAAATCAGAATTTACCACTTTGACTTATCAAAGTCAAAGTTCGACAATTAATGCCATTTTGACCCGAAATGTGCATTTTACTACCTTAATGTCACAATACCAATACACTAAGTTATTTAACCTTTTATTTGTATTCATACACTTGGTAATTACCATCTTTGACTTGTATAAGTCAAAGTTATACCCAACATGCTTACAATCCCGTTTTTAAAGTAATATGACCAAACGGGTCAAAAGCCCATTTAACCATTTAATACCCTATCATTCCATTTAATAGTCATACTAGTTTCAAATCACATTTAACATTCAATTATCAAAACTAAGAAATCACAGTTTTCACCATTTGACCTATTTATACCAAACGGGTCAAAAGGTCCACTTTAGTACCCTACACTTTCAACTATCATTTATATTAAATACCAAATCACAATTAACATCTAATTAATGTTAAAATCTCATATTTGACCTCTTCCTAAGTCAACCAAAGTCAAATTCCAGATTTTGACTAAAGTCAAAATCCCACCAAAATAACATCTTTTTTTTTTATAAAAACTGGACAGCCTGTTCCATTTTATTCTTCTGACTGACTTAAACTTCGAATCTGCTTCTAAAACAAATTTTGCTAGAAAGTAGACTCGAATACCTTTCCAACGGTACCAACCACACTAAATTCCGAGTTACGGTTATTTTTCTATGATTTTTACAAAACAGCAATGTTTCTTATTTTGATGCTGCCAAAATTCTGAATTTTGTTAAAACTATACAAACTCAATTCAATACAACTCCCAACCCTTGTATGCAATATTTCAAGTTATAAAATACTTGTAGGGGCAATTAGAAGCTTAATTACATGTCTAATAACAACAATTTAAACACATAAGCCAACTATTTCACTTTTAATAACTTGTAGTTGCAAACCAACACCTTAATTAATTACCCAAACTTAACTTAGTCCATTATTATTCTATTTACAAGTCAATTCCGTGTTTGACTCCAACCGAAGTCAACCTTATTGATTTTGATCTTAATCAAAATCCCACCAATTATCATATTATTCAAACACCCCTCTTCAACTTGCAATTTCTATAATTCTTTATCAAAATTCAAGTTCTTAACACTTCTTAACATGTAATTAACAAATTGAAAACAATTATCACAAATCAAGAACTTGGTCATGATCATCTTCTTCAACATGAATCACCTCCCATGGTGATTCATGGATAACTCAACAAATTTGAACATCAATCATCAAGTAGTCATGTATACTACATCACTAACACCATAAACCCTAACAATTTCATCAAAACCTTCAATAACCCTAAAACCCTAATTACCCAATAACTCAAGAACACCAAATCTGAAACCATAGACAAGAAGAGATGATTACTTACCACTTGTGGACTTCAATTTCGGAATTACATATGAAAACTCAAAGATTCAAGGCTCCAATTTGAAGATTTAAGCAAGAACAAGGTTTGTGTGTGTTTTGATGTAAAACGAGAGAAAGAGATCGAGACAGAGAACGAGATTGAGATATTTAGACCAACTTTCTGATTTAGCCCATATATTCATACGTGGTCAGCTTGAGCTGGCCACTTGAGCTGTCCAAATTTCAATTTTATCATTATAATAACTTTTAATTCGGAACCCTAAACGAACTCTGTTTTTAATTCTGAAAATACCGTTGGAACCCTGGTTCAAAAGAGAATCCAGATATATAAAAATCATTCAAATATATATCTATCTCGGTATTTCTAATTTTTAACCCCTTGGTTAAAAATACAAATAATTCAAATAAAATCCAATTAAATTCTATAAATTAGAAAATAATAAAATAACTCTTATTAAAAGTAACATAATGCTAGACCGGGTTTCAGGATGTTTTTTTTTGGGTAAAGGGGATTACCCTGGCTAAGTATATCAATCACAAAATAAGTACATAGGAATGTGACAGGCGGTCACATTGACCTCAAGCAGAAGCTTGACAAACCAAGACATAGTTTATGACATGCCATAAACAAACTACACAACCACGAGAAACCAAACAACTAACCACAAGCAAGCAACTAAAACAACACAATAGACTATGTAACCGATTCTGGGATCTTCCAGCTAGTTAACAGCCGTTGAATGACAACCGTCTTCTTCTTGAACTTTAAAGTCATCAGTTTTAACCGAACGGTGGCAATAATCTCATCACATAGTTGAATATGCGTCTTGGACTTCTTCCCGAACAGTCTTGCATTTCTCTCTAACCAGATATAATATGTAGTAGCTCCAACCATTATACGAGAGATAACACTTTTTGCTGATCTTCCTCTAGACAAAGGGGTAAGGTACTCAATAATATCAGCCAATCTTGGAGCAATCATGTCCATCCCCCCAAGCAATCTGATTTTAACCCAAACCTGCAAAGAGTATGTGCATTCAAAAAATAGGTGAGGGTGGGAATCTTGCTCAAGACCACATAGAGGGCACCGTAAAGAGGCAATATCCGTATCATGGTGGATATCCCATTGTTGCAACATATCTTGAGTTTTTAAGCGGTTGTTCATAACTAGCCACATATGAAAGGCATGTCTAGGGATACAATGGGGGAACCAAACTACATCTTTCCAAGGGACCTCAACCTCCCTTGATCGGATAGAATTCCAGGCTAGGTAGACCGAGAAAGCCTGAGAAGACCCATTGAGGTCTAACCAGCCTACACCGTCCTTATGATCTGGAATAAGATGAGGTACCGGGATACTAGTAATTTCCGGAAACCTAGCATACCAATCAATCGGCCAAGTCCAATTATTTTCATTAATCACGTCCGACACCATATCAAGGGGGGAAAACCCAGCTCTAGTGATATCTCTGTGAGTGAGGAATTGAAAGATTGGACTAGCCATGCTCCATTTGTCAAACCAAATGGAAGTAGAATTCCCATCACGTATCATATGCCATATAAAAGGTCTAACTTTGTTTCTTAATTGGAGCAACTTCCTCCAAGACCAGCTCATAGAACCCATGATGGGAATGTCCCAAAAACTTCTACCCCGCAACTTATAAGAATGAATCCATTGGACCCATAACGACTCCTTGTTAGTCACTATACTCCAGATATGGTATGTCATTAGGGCAGCATTAAAGTCTTTGATACGACGGATACCCAGACCCCCTTCAGATTTTGGTTTGCACACTACCTCCCAAGAGACTTTTGCTTTACGCTTCTTCATTTCGCCTTGACACCATAGAAACCCTCGCATAAGTTGCTCGAGCTCATGGGTAATACGGGTTGGGAGAGTAAAAACTGAAGCCCAATAGATATGTAAATTAGATAGCACTGAAATGATCAGTTGTAGCCGCCCCGCAAAAGAGAAGAATTTATTCTTCCAATCATTTATGCGATTCCGCATCTTTTCTATCAGGCCTTTACAATCCCGAAATAGTAATCTTGTAGAGATCAAAGGCACTCCAAGATATTTAACCGGGAGACTTCCTTCCTCAAACGGCATTGAAAGGAGAATTGCAGCTCGGGTAGTTGTGGGGACGTTACAGAAGAACACCGTACTTTTAGGAATGCTAGGAACAAGCCCGGATACTTCTTTAAACTCATTCAACGCATCCAAAATCAGATTGGCAGAATTCAGATTACCTCGCGAAAAAATGAAAAGATCATCAGCAAAACATAGGTTAACAATCTTTTGTTTCTCACAGCCTTTGTGATAACCAAAATCCGTGCTTGATGTAACTCTACGTTTGATAATAAGAGAAAGTACCTCCATAACAAGAGTAAAAAGGTATGGAGACATTGGGTCACCCTGTCTCAGGCCTCTTTTACCCCTAAACCAGCCATGGACCTCTCCATTTATACAAATGGAAAAAGAGGGAGATGTAACACATTCCAAAATCCACGTTATCATTTTAGGAGGAAAACCAAAACCAATTAAGATAGAGTGTAGAAACTCCCAATCAACAGTATCATAAGCTTTCTGGATATCAATTTTGAAAGCACATCGAGGGGGACCAGAATGTCTATGATAGTTATGCAAAAGTTCTTGAGTGGGGAGTATATTATCTGAAATTCGTCTACCAGGAATGAAAGCTGATTGATTAACGCCCACAATATCACCAAGAACATCAGTGATGCGATTTGTAATAATTTTGCTGATACACTTATAAATTACATTGCAGCATGAAATTGGCCTAAAATCAGTCGTCTTTGAAGGGGTTGGGATCTTTGGAATCATAGCCAGAATCGTATGATTTATTTCTTTTAGTAACTTGCCGTTTGCAAAAAATTCCCGGACCGCACAACACACTTCCTCGCCAATAATGTCTCAAGACTTTTTAAAGAAAACAGCTGTGAAGCCATCAGGGCCCGGGGCTTTATCATTGCCAATAGAAAAGAGAGACTTTTTAATTTCAGAATTGCTTACCTCCCTAACCATAAACTCAGCCTTTTGTCTATCAATAGTGTTTTGAAACAGCTCATGAGTATCAAGGGTGGACACCTGGCCCGCAATTCCAAGGAAATTTTGGTAATGTTTAACAAAAATTGGAGCGATCTCCTTACCTTCATGCATAGTAGTGCCTTCAAAAATAGCATCTATACGATTCCTGTGGCATCTACCCTTGACCACATTGTGGAAGTAAGCTGAATTGGAGTCCCCAACTCTTAACCATTCGATTTTAGATTTTTGTTTAAGGAAACGTTCCTCATCTAAAACCGCGGCTTTATACGCAAGAATATATTGGGCTTCCTCTTCCCGAAGCTTAGTGCAGTGGGGGTTTTTATCAAGGGCAGATTGAACTTCGTCTAGCTCAACCCGAAGGAATTTTACTTTGGAGTGCAGATTACCTTGGTCCTTTAAAAGCTTTCTCAAAGGGGGTTTCATAGCTTTTAGGTGTTTTACCACCCGAAACATTGCACAACCTGTGATTCTCTCCGACCAAGCCCCACCAACAATATTACGAAATTCAGGTTTGTCTGCAAGAAAGTTAAAAAATTTAAAAGACTTGGGTTTGAACTTCATAACATTCGGGATTTTCAAGATACAAGGGGTGTGGTCTGAAATACGATATGGCTGGAAAATGCCAATAGAATCCGGGAATAAGTCAATGAAAACTTGATTCCCCATAATTCGATCAATCTTCTTTAAAATACCATCTAAACCTTGCGGTTTTTGGTTCCAAGTAAAATGAAGGCCCGTACTATTTATATCCATAACAGCCATATCATTGACACACTCTTGGAATTCACGCATAGCAATATGAGGTTGGTACCCACCACATGAGTGATCTTCTAGTTTCAAGGCTGCATTAAAGTCACCAAGAATAGCCCAAGGTTTATTCGACATAATCTGGCTATGTCCCACTAGATTTTGCCATAAAATCCTCCTTTCTATGTATGAGGTAGCCGCATCCACAAAAGAACAAAAGAAAGACTTTACATGATGTTACATGATGGGTTTTCATAGATTCTTGTTGAAAGTTAAAATTGATGGTTTATTTCATATTTATACTTGACCGTTTAGGTATTGTATGATTAATTGTTGGTTAAAAACTTGAATTGATAGTGATTGTAAGAAATCACCATTGTAGGTGATTTGAAGAAAAGATGGGTTTTACGGATTTTGTTAAATTTGTGAAATTGATGAATCATGTATGCTTCTAATGTTTAGTAGTGATAATATAATGTTAATGACTTGACTAGAATCTTAAATTGATCAATGTGTAAGAAATCACCATAGTTGGTGAAGTGAAGAAGATGAGTTTTCCTAACCAAAAAGTGAAGTATGTGATTTTGGTGTACATTATGCATATGATAGGTTAAATTAACATGAAATAGATGATAAATGTTGGTTATGAAGATTAATTGATGAAACTACTAACTTTTGATAGTGTTTGGCTAAATTGTTCATTTTAGACATAAACTAGTCATATTTGTATATTATTAGTTTTGGTCAAACCTGAAGTTTGACTTTATTTTAAGATGTCAAAGTATGCATAAAAATGGTATGTAAATGTTAATTGATATATAGGTTATGAATTGAGAGTGTTATTACGAAATTGCATGATTTTGACCCGTTTGGGCCTTATATGCTAAAATTGGACTAAAGTGCATTTTATGGTACATGACTTGACTTTGGAAGTCTTTATATGTTAATTCTGAATTTATATTATTGTTAGATGAGCAAATATACGTGTTTAAGCTAGTTTATGAATTTTGACCCGTTTGTGTATTATGTGTCAAAATGGTGAAATATGACTTTTGATTTGGTAATTGTTTGGCGATCTTGTAGTTCAATAAGTTGATCATATGAGAACTTTTAGATGCATCTTAACATGTTTGAAATGGGACTGTTATTGATGAGAAATATTAGTTTTGGAACTTATATTGAGTATTGATATTAATTGGCAAATTCAAGTTACTAATTCGGTATTCATTATTGATTCCAGGAAAAGGAGAAGACTCAATAATATTAGACCACTGAGTGGAGCTTAGCGAGCTCAGGTGAGTGGATTTAGCCTACAACTTGTATGGGTTATAATGGTGCAGATGGTATTTCGCATTTGATTGAAAAATGTAGGATTTTTAACATCTGCAGGGGGTTTGTGTCACGAACCTGGGATTTCGTGTCACGAAGTTGATCAGAAAGTCATTTTCGTGCAGCACGAACTTTTGTTCGCGGCACAAAGTGTTTTGTTCGTGACACGAACTTGGCTGTTTGGCTGCAGAAATCGTTTTTTGATTCGGTTCTTGTTTGGGTGTTTGTTAATTAGTGAGATTATCGCTACGTTTTTTATGGATTGTTTATTTGTTATAGTAATTAATGACGATTATTAATTACTCGATTGAATGCGCATTCGGGTGGATAGAGGTCAGTAATGGGTGAATTCTACTGGGCCATCAGTTACTATTGGATAACGGATAATTGGACCTTGGATGCATGTGTTGCATTTGAAGGAAGCTTTATCGTGCCAGCGTAGTAAAGGGGCCATCGGTTACCATTGTTGGGCCGACAATGGTTTAGGGTTCGGCAGAGCCGTCGGTCCTTTGTATTTGTGGTTACCCAATATGATTAAGTGAACCTTAGCTGTTGTGTGAATCTTCTCTGTTGTGCTTATACAATTTGTATGCTTTATTCATTCACTTAGCTTTGTGCTAATCCCCCACCTCGTTGACTCTTTTGCAGGTTCGGTTTGATGGGCGGGTCAAGAGGTGTTCGGTTGGAATGGTTGACCAATGTTTAAATGATAATATTTTGTAACGAGCCGAAGTGTTGAGTAATACCGTTTCATAAACTATAAAGCTTTTGAATATTAGTAATGAATTTTTATTTTGGATAATGGGTTAATTGGGATGCTTCCGTATTTAAAAAAAAATGGCTTCGAAATTTACGGTGTTACACCGAGCTAAACGGTATAGGGACAAATATGTGAAGTTGAAAACAAGAAGCAAGGGAAAGGGAGCTGGTGGAAATGGAGCACCTCATCAGGCACTTTACTCTGAAGCCTAGATGGATGATGACCTCAGTGATGATGAGGAAGAGGTTGAGAATAAAGCCTTCATGGCTTTCACTGAAGAAGATTTGAAAAGCACTTTTGAGAGAGATCTCAAAGAGGCTGAGAGGATGAGTATCCACAGTGATTGGGATTCCACTCAGTTGTACAAGGTGAGTGCCTTTCAAACTTATTCATTGAATGAAAAAGAAAAAAATTTCGAGTATATGATTGTTGATCTTAAACTTACAAGACATGAAGCAAGGATTAGCTGATAAAGCACATTTACATAAAGTAGAAAAAGAAAATTTTGAAAATCAATGTAAATCATGGGGAAATGCTTCTATTAAGCTAAATAAATATTTAAATCAATAATTTCCTGACAATGTGAGGGCTGCACTTGGTGTGGATCCTCAGTTTAAAACTAGAAATAATTTTGCTGATTTATTTGAAGAATTTAATCATTTAAATCCTGTCAATTTTGTTAAATCAAAAACTTTTTGTGAAACTAGTTGTCAAACTGATTCAGATGATGAGGATAAAAACATTTTTGACCAAATTCAACCTATTGGTCCCTCTATCTGCTCTAAATGCTATACTGAATTACAAGATATCAGTATTGAATTTCCTCCTACAGAAAATTCTGATACTGAAATCCATGTAGATCAGTATGACACTTCATTTGTTCCACCTTTTAAATTATATCTAATGTTATTCCATATTCAGAAAATAATAATTTAAACACTTTGGAAACAACTTCTACATCTTCTTCAAAGAATGATACTGAAGTTGCAAGCACATCTGAATCAAATACTCAAATATCTCAAGAACCTGTTAAAGTGATAAAACTAAAACAGAATGTGAAGGGTTTCATTGACACTGATTGACCACATGGGTCAACCTCATAGTTGCTTGGTTCGAACCACACTGACCAAGAACATGAATTTATTCTTGACCGGTTAAAACCAACTAGCTGATTTAATCCCTAAAAGTGGAACTGAGATTAAACCTAATCCTTAAACCCTAAAGGATTGGGATCTTGGAGTCTAGATTAGATTACCAATGGAAGAAGCCTTGTACGAAAAACTCGAACACCCACATACCCTTGTGGTATTCGACGAACACCAAGAACCCTAGGGTTCTTAGGTTCGAATTCGGCCAAGAGGGAGAAGGGAGAAAAGAGTTTTCTCAAAACATACCTTGTTATTTGCTTAAGATAGATCCACTGATGATGAACAAATCGAGTGACCTTCTAGTTGATCCTTGTAATGATCTTGGATCTTCAAGACTTGAAGAACACGAAGAACACGAAGAACGGAGAACACCAAGGTTGGTGTTCTAGGTGTATTCGGCCGAAACAAGGGAAGGAGGGGGCAAGGGATTCGTGTAGGGTTCAAGGGGTTTCAGGGTTACCCTAAGCCTCTTATTTATAGATAAATAAGTTGCGCTTAGGACCCTCTAGTTTAATTAAGATCAAATCTTTAATTAAACTTTCCTTTTTACGTTTCTTTCCCTTATAGTTTATTATTCTTTTATTATTGCACTTAACTATTAAATATCTAGTATTAATACACTTAATAATTCGGTACCCATATACACGAATTATATATACTTGTATTTATACTTTTAATAATTAATTATATAATAACCTTTATATAATTTATACAATAATATTATCCAATTACCATATGATTTAATTACTTTAAATCATATTATGGATAATCTACAATTAACACATTGTATATTTACTTAACTAGTAAATGTACAAATACTTGTATTAATTAGTTAGATAAACTAATCTAGTAATAAGTCAAACTTGACTCAATACTTAACTTGATTCATAAATGACTTATTATGAATCAATCCTCTTCCTAGTATCATTACATATCTTACTCGTATTACATGCACTCACCGGTGTGACCCTTAAGTGTTTTGTAGGCATGGATGTATCATCATAGGTTGACTAACTGTGCACATAAATCCTTCAAACTCCCACTTGTGCAAGTTTGTAACCTTTATCTTAATGATACGAGCTACAGTGGCCTTCTAGATGGGCATGTAGGTAAACAACCCCATAAAAACAGCTTGCGTAACCCAGGTATAGTTTTTGAAAAACTCTTTAACAGCGTCTCCTAGTAAAGAACACTCTGTCTCTACTTCTTGGGCAACTATGTTAGGTTCATCCCTTGCAGCACGATATTTGTGACAACGAATACAAGCATGGTAGAAAATATCAACTCCTGTATTTGAAATCATTTCATGACTTCTTGATTCAAACTGTTGTGATAAACGACAAAGAACAAATCAGTTCGTTTGGGCAGGGCAATGCACTTTCTAGTTATCTCATCATGTCAAAGGACCCATAAATATCTCTCCTAAAAGGGAGGTGCAATTACCATCTTGTTATATTTCGATTCAAAATACAAATTCCTTTGTACCCAGTAAGGCCTCGTATGACAACCATATTTCAGAATTGTCTAAGATGAACCAAAGCACATTAGTCAATGTATCTCAAACCAAATACCTCAGGCTTAAGGACAATTCTAGTGAATAATACTTTTGAAATTTTTCAACCACGAAGTATTATCACGGTGGTCAATCCAATATTCGTCGAGCTCCAACAGAATATCACCGATATTTGGTTTACACAAAACTTGTGTAGCTATCTTCGAAGAACTTCGAATCTACCACCAATTACCGCAATGACGTTAACGTCCCATCAAGGTTCCCACCAAGACGAGTAGTCACGGATTTATGTCTTTTTGAATAAATAGACTTTTATTCATGGATGTTTGTAAAACATACAAATTCTGAATAACAATGATACTAACTCATATATTATTCCTCACTGGACATAGATACTGAATTATTACTGGATCATTACTTATTCTTTGCGTTTGTGTTGATTGCTCAATGACTCCTTAATTGTAACTTTTATCACTAATTACAATTAGTCATTCCTATTAAACTAAAGACATAAGACGAGTATTTACGAATACTATTACTTTTGTCTTTGCTAGATATTGTTCATGCAACAGTTAGAACATATTTTAGTCTTGTCTTTTCATATGATTCGGTAAACATAGGAGGATTGGAAAGTTACTCCTTTAGTTTTTGAATATATAAAACTTGCCTTGTAACTAAATCTCTTTTAGCTACTTGATTTTGTAGAAATTCTTATTAGTTAAAAAAATTTCCTTAAATGATTAACTTGTTCACTGGAATGTGAACATCCTATTAGATATGCAATAATTAATCACAAGACTTGTGATCACGCTATTAGGTTTGCAATAATCTAATCAATGATCATTTATTTCTCTTAACTCTTTGGCTAACGACTTGGTAACTTCTTGTTGTTAATGTGCTAACTAACTTACTATATTCATTAGTACCTTTAGTGAATATGTTAGTCATAGCTCCCACTAAATTTTATGGAAATAAGCATTACTTAAACTACTACTTTTGACCTAGTCAAAACTTATAGTTTAATCCTTTAAGAATTAATCAATTATCAAAGTGATCCTTTGGATTTGCGAAATATCCAACATTCCTTTTAAGGGAATCATGACTTTCATTGATTACTGTATCTAACAAGTATGAAACACTTGAAACGATACTTCCAATTCCTAAGTGTGTTAGTATCTTTTTAAGAATCTCATTTAATGCCAAAGTCATTTCTTGGATTTCTCATATATCCATTATTCCTATTAGGGAATTATGGCTTGATTAAATATTGTATTTATTACAAGTATAAAAGACTTGCAACAATACCTTTTAATTCTTAAATACTTTAATATAGTTTGTCCCTTTTAAGAGTTCATTTAATGTCTAAGTCATTTTACTTGGATTTTATGAATATCCAATTATTCCTTTTAAGGAATTATGACTTCATTAAATTCCTTTATTCCAAGTATAAAAGACTTGTAATAATACTATTTAAAGTCTATCTTGATTATATCCAATATAATCATACTATATTAATACTAACACTTTAAAACTTACTATCATAAGTAACCATTACTTAAGATGTTTCAAATAAGTTCAATGTACTTTGAACTTTTATGCTTTCCATAAAATATCTTAAATACTTTAGAAGAAAAACTTCTAATTTCTAGTATCTAAGTGTTGAGCTTCTAAGACATTATTTATCATACAACAATCAAACAAGTATAAAACATGAAATATAAAGTAAATCAAAACTTGACTTACAATCTAGTCATAAAGCCTTGACTAGTGTAATTATCACACATGCACACACATAATATAATTCAACCATGGATTCTTATTAAAACCAAAGAAAACTTGTTTTAATCATAATAAAAATTATCCAACAAAAAATGAAATTGTTTCACTGAATCCATAAACTATTGAATCATAAAAACTTGGTGCTCGTGGGATCATCACCATCTCATGCCGGTCATTATCACTTTCCATCTCCTCCTGCAATAAACGATTGCAAAAGTTAGATTACTCGTAATGTACTTTACAAGTATCTTAAAAGTGATTAAGAAGTGTGGTTGTGTTACCTGAGGAACTTGCGTTTCCTCCACCACCACTTGCACCTTTTGGGCAATATCTTTTCCAATGCCCAGCCTCACCACACTTGAAGCACCGATTCTCGGTCCTCGCTGTGTTAGGCTTAACCTTCTTGACCTTTTGTTTGACACTTTTACCATTTGGCACTCCTTGGCTAAGATTGGTTTTACCCTTTCCTTTACCACCATGCTTTTTTCTCTTCTTCCCACCACCACTGCCATTACCGATCATTTAAACATCCTTAGACTTAGACCCAAACTCAATTTAGCTGTCTTGAGCATGGAATGTAGCTCAGCAATGGATTTTTCCATTTTATGCATATTGTAGTTGACTACAAAAGGCTTGTAGTCATCAGACAATGAATTGAGTATAGTGTCTGTTGCCATTTTCAATGGTATGGGGTGACCAAGTCTAGCCAGGTGATCCATGTGTCCTTTCATTTTCATGACGTGGGCACTCACCGGTGTTCCTTTGACCATCTTGCAAGAGTTGAAGGCTCGATTAATGTCGAACCTCTCAGTGCGAGCTTGCTCTTGAAACGAATCCCTAAGTTGCTGGATCATCTCAAATGCAGGCACATCCATAAGTCCCGCTTGTAAATCCGGACTCATTGTTGCGAGCATTAAACAGCTCACATCGAGCGCATCACTGACATGCTTATCATAAGCTTGCCTTGCTTCAGCTCTAGCATTAGCGGCAGGGACATTAGGTACTTGTCGTTGTGGTTGTTGCTGCCTTCTACAAATCAAACCCAGTTTAATCAGTAATCATTAATAAACATTCTCTAAAATATATTATAAACCCATAATTAATATTTTAGGCCTAGGATCCATATATCACATTCTCGCCGCAAGGTTTGGGCACTTCCCGACGAGACATACTATTTCTGGTAGGTAACATCCTTACCGATCGTATCAAGACTTGACATAATTCCTAGGGGTCGTAGAATCTTTAAACTTATAACTTATTACGACTTTGTACAATCTAATTGTACATTTCTAAGTTAATAATAAAGTCTAGTATGTTTATTCTACTCAAGTACTTTTTGGGCCGGGACTCCCGATTATCACCAAAGTAGATCAGACCATCTAAGACAGTACGATATTCTGCGCCGGGACTCCCGATTATCACAGAACCTTACGCACCCTAACACTCGCAATGATTTGAATCCATATCTAAGGTTCTTTATCCTTAAAATGTGAATATCGTTGAACAAGTGAGGTGTTCCATTAGGTGGATAGTACTTAGATCTAAGATTTTCTTGGGTTTGTTTAAGTCTTGAACTAAACTTAAACCTTATTCCAATCTTAATCCTTGTTTAAAATGTGTGACTTGTGAATTCAAGAATTCTACAAGACACCCTTTTAAACTTTAAGAACATTTCTTAAAACTTATAGTTTCAAGAATTGCACGACTTATATGTACCTACCATGGACCTCTCAGGCCTCTTTTACCCCTGCACGACTTAAAATGTGTGACTTGGAAAACCTTATCTAGAGTAAAACTTACTTGTTTTATCTTTCTTGAAAAACTTAAATACTTATGTTAAACTTCTTAATCCTTTTACGATTCATAAACTTGTATCATAAATCTAGTTTAACACACCTTGTTTTTCATATGTCTAATAATAAAATTAAACATTTGTTTTGACTTATTAGATTCGACCAAAACTTATGTCATAGTGACACATTCATAAACTTTGTGATTTTCTTGTGTAGCTCCCACTAGCTCCAACAACCATGATGGAACTTAAGCAAACACAATCACCGATTTACACTTGGTGAAACTAATAACCTTATTATATAAGGACTATATATAATAATTCTTAGTTTGTTTAAACCTTTCTTATATTTAACTTGAACTAGTTAAATATAGGTTCTAAAGTTACCTTGTTATTTAACCTTGATCATTAATCTAGTATCTTACATGACTTGTAAAATACTTATATTATACTTGTATAATTATCTAGTTATAATGACTTATAACTTTATACACCTTATAATATTAATATATAACTTTGTATATTTTTAGTTCATTATATAATCTCAACTTGTACAATTTCTAGTTATAATGGAATCATAACTTTGTACTTTCTAGTTTTATTTATATAATTAACTTATACAATAACTAGTTATATTATTAACCTTTAAGATCAAAATAACATTATCTTTTAATGTTCCATTTAATCTTGTATTTAATATATGTACATATAATTACTTTTAAAATAAACTTGTAACATTCTAACAAGAATATTACATCTAATTTATACGTATGTATTTTTACTAGAACTAATTAAAAATACGTATAAACTACTTTATTTATTAAAATTCATTTTACCTTTTAAATATTCAAAAATCCGAAATTATATATATATATATATATATATATATATATATATATATATATATATATATATATATATATATATATATATATATATATATATATATATATATATATATATATATATATATATAAATATAAATGAATAAATACATCTTGTTAATTTCTAGAACTAAAAATTAACACATCTTTTAATTCTCATTAATTAGTCTAACCCTAATCTTGTTCTTGATAAATCAAAACTAGGGTTTTGACTTTCTTGATCGAAGACATTATTTATTAAAAGATTAATTCTAATCAATCCTATTTAAACAATAAACTTTGTTTAAATTCTAATATAGATTATAACCCTAATAAATTTATTTAAACTTTTTAATTTAAACCTTATAGACAATAAACTTTGTCTAGATTTCTAGGTTTAAAGAACTAGTCTTAATAAATCTATTAAAATAATAATTAAACCTATTAAACATGAACTTGTTTAATTATCTAGGTTTTATATTATTATCCTAATTAATTCTTTTAAACAATTAAACTCAAACTAGTTTAATGTTCTATGGTTCTAGATTACATCTAGGGTTTTTCGGAAAAATCCTTAAAGCTTAGGAAACTTTTTCACCAATTAAACTAAGCTAGTTTAACAAACTTGGTGTCCAAGGAATCCCCTTTGATCACGAAAATCTTGAGAAAAAAAGGGAAAGAATCCTTTTTGATTAATTAAACCAAATATTGGTTTAACATACTTGATCCTAGATTTTTAAGATCATGTAATTAAGGAAAGAATCCTCTTGATCAAAATTTTTGAGAATCTTGATCCTAGGGTTCTTACATATTTCGAAAATTCTAGGGTTAGGGAAAGAAACCTTTTGATCAATTAAACTAAACTAGTTTAATGTTCTTGATCCTAGGGTTCTTTTGCACTTGTTCGAAATTTCTAGGGTTTTTTCTAGAATCCTTTTGACCAATTAAACTTAACTAGTTTAACATACTTGGTCCTAGGGTTCTTGCCCTATACGAACATCAAGAAGAAGAAGAAGAAGTTGGAACAAAAAAAAAAATTTTAAAATTAAACAAACAAAAAACTTTGTTAATGTAGTTTAGATATCTAAACCAACGCTCTGATACCACTGAAGGGTTTCATTGACACTGATTGACCACATGGGTCAACCTCCTAGTTGCTTGGTTCGAACCACACTGACCAAGAACATGTTTGTTCTTGACCGGTTAAAACCAACTAGCTGATTTAATCCCTAAAAGTGGAACTGAGATTAAACCTAATCCTTAAACCCTAAAGGATTGGGATCTTGGAGATCTATATTAGATTATCAATGGAAGAAACCTTGTATGAAAAACTCGAACACCCACATACCCTTGTGGTATTCGACGAACACCAAGAACCCTAGGGTTCTCGGGTTCGAATTCGGCCAAGAGGGAGAAGGGAGAAAAGGGTTTTCTCAAAACATACCTTGTTGTTTGCTTAAGATAGATCCACTGATGATGAACAAATCGAGTGATCTTCTAGTTGATCCTTGTAATGATCTTGGATCTTCAAGACTTGAAGAACACAAAGAACACGAAGAACGAAGAACACCAAGGTTGGTGTTCTAGGTGTATTCGGCCGAAACAAGGGAAGGAGGGGGCAAGGGATTCTTGTAGGGTTCAAGGGGTTTTAGGGTTACCCTAAGCCTCTTATTTATAGATAAATAAGTTGCGCTTAGGACCCTCTAGTTTAATTAAGATCAATCTTTAATTAAACTTTCCTTTTTACGTTTCTTTCCCTTATAGTTTATTATTCTTTTATTATTGCACTTAACTATTAAATGTCTAGTATTAATACACTTAATAATTCGGTACCCATATACACGAATTATATATACTTGTATTTATACTTTTAATAATTAATTATATAATAACCTTTATATAATTTATACAATAATATTATCCAATTACCATATGATTTAATTACTTTAAATCATATTATGGATAATCTACAATTAACACATTGTATATTTACTTAACTAGTAAATGTACAAATACTTGTATTAATTAGTTAGATAAACTAATCTAGTAATAAGTCAAACTTGACTTAATACTTAACTTGATTCATAAATGACTTATTATGAATCAATCCTCTTCCTAGTATCATTACATATCTTACTCGTATTACACGCACTCACCGGTGTGACCCTTAAGTGTTTCGTAGGCATGGATGTATCATCATAGATTGACTAACTGTGCACAGAAATCCTTCAGAATGTTCAACCTAAAATACCTTCAACAGGTTCCAAAACTAGTAAAAGAACTAAGCCTAAGCAAAAGCAAAAATAGACACCTTTACCAGACAAAAAGAAAAACTCATCTCCCAAAAAGACTGTTAAAAAGGGAGTTCACCCTCGTATTAAAAATGATAAAAATAGTCTTTTGAAATCTATTGGTGATCAAACTAAAATTTTAAGTCAGAAGTTTGCAAAACTGACTCATACTGATCAACCAAAAGATAAATAGTGTTCTAAATTTCTTTATGAAAACATGTTTAAGAATAGACCCAGAAAATGTTACAGATGTCATCATACAGGTCCTAAAGGAGATGAGTGTAGAACTAATCTCTCAAATCCTAGGTACTCAGTACCAAAGAAAAGAAGGGACCCAAAGTCAGTCCCACAACAGACTACCAATACTGGTTCTCCTAAAGTGATGCTGACTCCCACTAAAACAGAGATTAAAAAGGATAAAAACATTAATCCTTCCAAAGGTCCCATTTTTAAATGGGTTCCTAGAATGGCTAATCCTTATTTTGTGTCTTGTGCAGGGTGATAGAAAATGGTACCTTGATAGTGGCTGCTCAAGACACATGACTGGTAGTATGTAGTACCTTCAACATTATACACCAGAGAAGGATCCTTCTGTCAGGTTTGGGGATGATTCAGTGGGGAAAACAAGAGGATATGGGGAAATAAAAGCTGGCAACATTACTTTTAAAGGGTTGCCTATGTGGAAGGTCTAAAACACAATCTGCTCAGTATGAGTCAGATGTGTGATGATGACAAGGAAACAAGGTTCAGAAAGATTGCTGGCATCATATATATTGAAAGAGGACAACCTGTTCTTATTGCCAGAAGAGAAAAAGATGTTTATGTAGTCAATCTTTCAGAAATTGACCCCATTATCCGTGTGTGTCTGCTTTCTAAAGTCAATCCAGAACTGAACTGGATGTGGCACAAGAAGCTCTCTCACATTAACTTCAGAAACATCAATGAACTCAGTGTAAAGAAGTTGGTGAGAGGATTGCCCACAATTACTTATTCAAAAGATAAGTTATGCTCAGCATGTGAAATGGGCAAGCAGAAGAAGAGTTCATTTACTAAAGTTAACCATTCCATTAATGAACCTCTTGCAATGATACATATGGATCTTTTTGGCCCCATCAGTACACCATCACTGGGAAAAAAGGTCTATACTTTGGTCTTGGTTGATGAATTCTCAAGATACACTTGGGTCATCTTCTTGAAGACAAAATCAGATGCAACCACAGAAATAATTGCTTTCATCAAGAGAGAAGAACTTCAAAAAGGTACCAAGGTCAAGCAACTTAGGAGTGACCATGGTACTGAATTGAAAAACTCAGTATTAGCAAGTTTCTGTGAAGAAAAAGGAATTGTACAAAATTACTCTGCAGCCTACACACCACAACAAAATGGTGTTGTAGAAAGAAAGAATAGAATACTGATTGAAGCTGCAAGAACTTTGTTATGCCATGCTGGACTGGCACTGAGCTTCTGGGCTGAAGCTGTAAACTGTGCCAACTTTACACAGAATCTAGCAACTGTAGTCCAGAGACTTCTCAAGACTCCTTATGAGTTATATCATGGCAGAATTCCTAATGTGGAGTACTTCCACATCTTTGGGAGCAAATGCTTCATTCTTAGTACTAAGCAAAATCTCAACAAGTTTGCTCCCAAAGCAAATGAAGGCATTTTTATGGGCTACTCACCACACTCCAAAGCCTTCGGAGTGTATATAGTTTCTACAAAGGTGATTGACGAATCCATCCATGTTACTTTTGATGAAAATTCAGATGAGCATTCTACTTCAGCAAAAGAGGACATAAGTGGTATTGAAACCTTATGTAATCCAGAAAACTCGAATGCTGAACAGCCCAAAAGTCACCCATATCATGGTTCACATGATATGAGTGATGATGATCAAGACTTCACTCAGTATGCGAAAACTGCAACACATACTGAAGTTCCCATCACTGAGAATTTCAACACTGAGTCTTCAAATCTTGATCTTAATCATTCCACCTATGAAGCAGGAGAAACTTCAAATCCACCACTAGTACAAATCATAAATCTGCAAAATGAAGAAACCAGCAATCGTGTGCAGTCCAATACTGAATCAACTCTAACCAGTATGAGACTGGCAACCCATCAGTCCAACAAGAAATTGTCAATACTACTTCTAATACTACCTTAGGACCAAATCTAAGGGAGCACAGAGATCATCCTCATTCAAATATCATTGGTCTTGTTGAAGAAGGAGTACAAGCAAGAAGAAAACTGACTTTTGAACCTCAGGCTACTGCAAATTTTTGTCTCTTTTCAAGCTTCTTATCTACCATTGAACCCAAGAAGGCTGATGAAGCCTTACTGGATGAAGACTGGGTAGAAGATATGCAAGATGAGCTTACAGAATTTGAAAGAAACAAAGTTTGGAACTTAGTACCACCCCAACTGGCAAAACTATCATTGGTACTAAGGTGTTGTTTGTTTTTTGGTAGAAGGTCTTTCTGGGGTCTTTTGTCTTCACGGCGCAGACCACGGGCAGAAAATTCATTACGCAGATGTTTGTTTTTTGGAAGCCCGCAGACATAAATTTGTCTGCCCCATGTCTTCTCCCCACATACTTGGAACAAAGCTTTTTGTGTCTTCCAAAATCCAAATCACTTAAACCAAAAATCACGTCTGGGCTTCTCTCCCTAAAATCGATCCACCACCGTACGTCCCCTTCACCGATCATCTTCTCCACCCAACGTCGCCGCCTCCTCCACAGACGCCACCGCCGCCGCCTCCGCCTCAACAGACGCCATCGACGCCTCCACCTCAACAGTCGCCGATGCCTCCTCCTCAACGTTTTTAGTCGTCATTCCTCCTCAACCGATCTTCAGGTATGTTTCTCTAATCAGATCTTCAGTCACCGATTACGTGTTCAATGATTCAATCTCTTATAACTGAATCTGATTTATATGAAATTATGTGTTCAAAATTTAGGGCAGTGGTCGTATAACGATATTGTACATCAAACGTGTTTGCTGCTTCGTCAAAAATTCACAAAATTTTGGTTTAATTAAGAAAATGGCTTTACATGGTTTTGTTTCTGATGGTTCAATGGGTAGAGATACTCAAATCAGTTCATCAAGCTTGAAATGGGATGGTTATTTGGATTTTTGTATAAATTGAATTTTTGTATACTACAAACAAGTTCTTTTGTAAGCTGCAAACAAGTTCTTTGGTGAACTGTAGAAATTGGATTTGCAAACCCGAACTAGAAATTGGTTATGTAGAAATTGGATTTTTGGTAATGTTCAAAGCTTTCCAAAATGAAGTAGAAAATCAACTCGGCAAGAAGATAAAGGCTCTCCGTTCTGATCGAGGAGGAGAGTACATGAGCCATGAGTTTCAAGACCATCTAAAGAATTGTGGGATTGTCTCACAATTCACTCCACCTTATACACCACATCATAATGGTGTATCGGAAAGGAGAAATCGCACCTTGCTTGACATAATCCGATCGATGATGAGTCATACCACTCTGCCTCTATCCTTTTGGGGTTATGCACTCAAAGCGGCTGCTCGAATACTAATTATGGTTCCTACCAAGAAGGTTAAAAAGACACCATATGAGATATGGCATGGGAAAGTCCCTAACTTGTCTTACTTGAAGGTCTGGGGTTGTGAGGCTCTCGTGAAACGAGACACACCAAACAAACTTGAACCCAGAGTTGTCAAGTGCATCTTTATAGGATACCCCGAGGAAACGATGGGTTACTATTTTTACTACCCACCTGAGCAAAAGGTGATTATTGCTCGTTATGCTGAGTTTCTTGAGAGCAATCTCATTTCACAAGAAGCAAGTGGGAGTACAATCGACTTTGACGAGATTCCAAGCGATGAAGATGCACAACCTATTGGAGATACTTGCGAACATCAAGATGAGGCTGAACATGAATCTGTTCCTGTTGCACCTCAAAATGATGTAGTCCCCGTTCGAAGGTCCGCAAGAACACCTCATGCACCTGATCGATATGGTTTTCAAATCGATACTGAGGAGCTAAGTTTAGGGGATCATTATTAACCCCCTAACTATCGAGCTGCATTAGCAGATTCTGAATCTGACAAATGGCTTGATGCTATGAACGCGGAAATGCAATCATGAAAGATAACCAAGTATGGACTTTGGTTGATCTTCCTCCTAACAGCAAGACTGTTGGTAGCAAGTGGCTCTTCAAGAAGAAGACCGACATGGATGGCAATGTACACACCTATAAAGCTCGGTTGGTAGGAAAAGGTTACACTCAAACCTACGGGATTGATTATGATGAAACCTTCTCGCTTGTTGCTGACGTTAGAGCTATTAGGATCGTCCTAGCCATAGCAGCGTACTATGACTATGAGATTTGGCAAATGGATGTTAAAACTGCTTTCTTAAATGGACACCTTGATGAAGATGTCTATATGGTTCAGCCTGAGGGTTTTGTTAATACAAAACACCCCAAGAAAGTATGTAAGCTTCAAAGGTCCATTTATGGACTAAAGCAAGCATCCAGAAGTTGGAACAAAAGATTCGACGAGGAAGTCAAAATGTTTGGTTTTACTCAGAATCACGACGAGCCATCTGTATATGTAAGAGCTAGTGGGAGCATTGTCGTCTTTCTAATCCTATATGTCGATGACATACTACTCATAGGAAACAACATTCCAATGCTACAAGATGTAAAATCCTGGCTTGAGAAGTGCTTCGCTATGAAGGATCTTGGGGAAGCGGCATATATACTTGGTATAAAGATCTATCGAGATAGATCAAAGCGGTTAATCGGACTAAGTCAAAGTGCGTACATTGATAAAATTCTAAAACGGTTTAGAATGGATGCTTCCAAACGTAGAAATCTTCATATGCAACACAATGTACACTTGAGTAAGACTCAAGGACCGTCCTCACCTGATGAGATAAAACGTATGCGTGAAGTTCCCTATGCCTCGGCAGTAGGATCTATCATGTATGCTGTGCGGTGCACAAGACCTGATGTAGCATTCTCACAGAACCTTACAAGCCGATATCAACAGAATCCAGGTGAGAGTCACTGGACTGCTGTTAAGAACATACTGAAGTATCTAAGGAATACTAAAGATATGTTTCTTGTCTATGGTGGTGAGGAAGGGTTTCAATGACACTGATTGACCACTTGGGTCAACCTCCTAGTCACTTGGTTCGAACCACACTGACCAAAAACATGAACTTGTTCTTGACCGGTTAAACCAACTAGCTAGTTTAATCCCTAAAAGCGGAACTGAGATCAAACTTAATCCTTAAACCTTAAAGGATTGGGATCTTGGAAATCTAGACTTGATTAACAAAAAAGAAACCTTGTACGAAAAACCCAAACACACACACACATACTTGTGGGTGTTCGTCGACTACCAAGAACCCTAGGGTTCTAGGTGGTTTCGGTCGAACAAGAGGGGAGAGGGAAAAAGGATTTCCTAAAACATATCTTGTTGTTTGCTTATGAAAGTCCACTGATGATGAACACGACGAGCGACCTTCTAGTTGATCCTTGTAATGATCTTCGATCTTCAAGACTTGAAGAATACGAAGAACGAACGAAGAACACGAAGAACACAATGCTTGTGTTCTTGGGGTAGTGTTCAGCCAAATAGGGGACAAGGGGAGGGCTAGGGTTTCGTGTCCAATTAGCAAGCAATAAGGGAACCCCATGCCTTCTATTTATAATAGAAGGACTTTCACTTAGGGCCCTTCTAGTTTAATTATTATTAATACTTAATTAAACTTATCCTTTTTCACTTTAAACCCTTATAGTTTTACTAGTTATTATTGTCACACTTAATTATCAAATGTCTTAGTATTATACACTTATATATTTCGGTACCCATATACACGAAATATATATACTTGTGTTTTATACTTTTAACAATTAATTAGACAATAATATTATCCAACACCAAATGATTTAATTACTTTAAATCATATCATGGATAATCTATAATGAACACATTGTAAATTTACTCAACTAGTAAATGTACAAATACTTGCATTAATTAGTTAGATAAACTAATCTAATATTAAGTTGAACTTAACCTAATACTCAACTTGATTCATAAATGACTATTATGAATCAATCCTCTTCCAAGTATCATTACATATCTTACTCGTATTACATGCACTCACCGGTGTGACCCTTAAGTGTTTCGTAGGCATGGATGTATCATCATAGGTTGACTAACTGTGCACATAAATCCTTCAGACTCCCACTTGTGCAAGTTTGTAACCTTTGTCTTAATGATACGAGTTACAATGGCCTTCTAGATGGGCATGTAGGTAACCAACCCCATAAAAACAGCATATGTAATCCAGGTATAGTTTTTGAAAAACTCTTTAATAGTGTCTCCTAGTAAAGAACACTCTGTCTCTACTTCTTGGTCAACTATGTTAGGTTCATCCCTTGCAGCACGATATTTGTGATAACGAATACGAGCATGGTAGAAAATATCAACTCCTGTATTCAAAATCATTTCATGACTTCTTGATTCAAATTGTGGTGATAAACGACAAAGAACAAATCAGTTCGTTTGGGCATGGCCATGCACTTTTCAGTTATCATCATGTCAAAGGACCTATAAATATCTCTCCTAAAAAGGAGGTGCAATTACCATGTCGTTATATTGCGATTTAAAATACAACTCCCTCTGTACCCAGTAAGGCCTCGTATGACAACCATATTTCAGAATTGTCTAAGACGAACCAAAGTACATTAGTCATTGTATCCTAAACCAAATACCTCAGGCTTAAGGACAATCCTAGTGAATAATACTTTTGAACTTTTCAACCACGAAGTATTAACACGGTGGTCAATCCAATATTCGTCAAGCTCCAACAGAATATCACCGATATTTGGTTTACACAAAACTTGTGTAGCTATCTTCGAAGAACTTCGAATCTACCACCAAATACCGCGATGACTTTAACGTCCCGTCAAGGTTCCCACCAAGACGAGTAGTCACGGATTTGTATCTTTTTGAATAAAGAAACTTTTATTCATGGATATTGTAAAACATACAAATTCTGAATAACAATGATACTAACTCATGTATTATTCCTCACTGGACATAGATACTGAATTATTACTGGATCATTACTTATTCTTTGCGTTCGTGTTGATTGTTCAATGACTCCTTAATTGTAACCTTTATCACTAATTAAAATTACTCATTTCTATTAAACTAAAGACATAAGACGAGTATTTACGAATACTATTACTTTTGTCTTTGCTAGATATTGTTCATGCAACACTTAGAACATATTCTAGTCTTGCCTTTTTATATGATTCGGTAAACATAGGAGGATTGGAAAATTACTCCTTTAGTTTCTTGAATATATAAAACTTACCTTGTAACTAAATCTCTTTTAGCTACTTGATTTGTAGATATTCTTACTATTTAAAGAAATTTCCTTAAATGATTAACTTGTTCACTGGAATGTGAACATCCTATTAGATATGCAATAATTAATCACAAGACTTGTGATCACGCTATTAGTTTTGCAATAATCTAATCAATGATCATTTATTTCTCTTAACTCTTTGGCTAACGACTTGGTAACTTCTTGTTGTTAATGTCCTAACTAACTTGCTATATTCATTAGTACCTCTAGTGAATATGTTAGTCATAGCTCCCATTAAATTTTATGGAAATAAGCATTACTTAAACTACTACTTTTGACCTAGTCAAAACTTATAGTTTAATCCTTTAAGAATTGATCAATTATCAAAGTCATCCTTTGGATTTGCGAATATCCAACATTCCTGATAAGGGAATCATGACTTTCATTGATTACTGTATCTAACAAGTATAAGACACTTGAAACGATACTTCCAATTCTTAAACATATTAGTATTCTTTTAAGAATCTTATTTAATGCCAAAGTCATTTCTTGGATTTCTCAAATATCCATTATTCCTGTTAGGGAATTATGACTTGATTAAATATTGTATTTATTACAAGTATAAAAGACTTGCAACAATACCTTTTAATTCTTAAATGGTTTAATATAGTTTGTCCCTTTTAAGAGTTCATTTAATGTCTAAATCATTTTACTTGGATTATACGAATATCCAATTATTCCTATTAGGGAATTATGTCTTCATTAAATTCCTTTATCACAAGTATGAAAGACTTGTAATAATACTCTTTAAAGTCTATCTTGATTATATCCAATATAATCATACTATATTAATACTAACACTTTAAAACTTACTATCATAAGTAACCATTACTTAAGATGTTTTAAATAAGGTCAATGTACTTTGAACTTAATGCTTTCCATAAAAACTCTTAAATACTTGTATTAGATAAACTTCCAACTACTAGTATCTAAGTGCCTTGAGCTATTTAAGACATCACTCATTCATACAACAATCAAACAAATATAAATCATGAAATATAAAGTAAATCAAAAACTTGACATACAATCTAGTCATAAAACTTGACTAGTGTAATTATCACACATGCACACAATATAATTCAACCAGTCGAATTTATTAAAACCAAAAACTTTGTTTTAACATAATAATAAAACGATTATTAAAACAATGAAATAAAATTGTCTTTACTGAATCCATAAAAATACTGAATTATAAAATCTTGGTGCTCGTGGGATCATCACCATCTCATGCCGGTCATCATCACTTTCCATCTCCTCCTGCAATAAACGATTGCAAAAGTTAGATTACTCGTAATGTACTTTACAAGTGTCTTAAAAGTGATTAAGAAGTGTGGTTGTGTTACCTGAGGAACTTGCGTTTCCTCCACCACCACTTGCACTCTTTGGACAATTTCTTTTCCAATGCCCAGCCTCACCACACTTGAAGCACCGATTCTCGGTCCTCGCTGTGTTAGGCTTAACCTTCTTGGCTAGGATTGGTTTTACCCTTTCCTTTACCACCATGCCCTTTTCTCTTCTTGCCACCGCCACTGCTATTACCGATCATTAGAACATCCTTAGACTTAGTCCCCAAACTCAATTCAGCTGTCTTGAGCATGGAATGTAGCTCAGCAATGGATTTCTCCATATTTTGCATATTGTAGTTGACTACAAAAGGCTTGTAGTCATCAGACAATGAATTGAGTATAGTGTCTGTTGCCATTTGCATCGGTATGGGGTGACCAAGTCTAGCAAGGTGATCCATGTGCCCTTTCATTTTCATGACGTGGGCACTCACCGGTGTTCCTTTGACCATCTTGCAAGAGTTGAAGGCTCGATTGATGTCGAACCTCTCAGTGCGAGCTTGCTCATGAAATGAATCCCTAAGTTGCTGGATCATCTCAAATGCAGGCACATCCATAAGTCCCGCTTGTAAATCTGCACTCATGGTTGCAAGCATCAAACAGCTCACATCGAGCGCATCACTGATATGCTTATCATAAGCTTGCCTTGCTTCAGCTCTAGCGTTCGCGGCAGGGACATTTGGTACTGCTCTTTCCAAGACATACCACTTTCTCTCATGCCTGAGCACAATGCGAAGATTGCGCTCCCAATTGAGAAAGTTTGACCCAGTCAACTTGTCTTTTTCGAGGATTGAGCAAAGTGAGAGATTGTTGGTACTTGTCGTTGTGGTTGTTGCTGCCATCTATAAATCAAACCCAGTTTAATTAGTAATCATCAATAAACATTCTCTAAAATATATTATAAACCCATAATTAATATTTTAGACTGTTAGGTCACAACAACCCTGGATTGATTGTATAATTGATAGATTAATTAGACTTAAGACAATTAAAGTGATTAACACAATATTAGAGTCAAATGTATAATTCCACTAAGTGTGGTATGCTGCGGAATAGCAATACCACTGATCAACTACAATATGTATATATGTGAAAGCGTAAATTGGTAAGTACTCCTTTGCCAAGTGATCTCTATTTATAATGTTATAGAGATCTTACAAAAGAGGCAAGGAGTAATGAAAGGACAAAGAAAGGAAAGTGACCGAGATCAAAGGGATTTGATCTGGTCAGTTAAACATGGTAATGTTTAACTCAGTCCTTGTACTCGGTATTGGATGTCAATACTGAGTCCCAACACTGAGTCACCAATACTGTCTACTCTGTGTTGGACCAAGACTTAGCTAATTTATTCTACAAATTATTCTAAGCTAGTCTAGGTTGTCTTGTTATCTTAAGATCCCAAAGGGGTAAGGCTTTTTGCCTTAACAATCTCCCCCTATATAATGATAACAAGACAATATTACAAAAGAGAAGTATTAAAATAAACTGCAGAGTTTTCTTCTTCATTCTCTGCTAATAGCCTCATGCTCATAGAAGACTTCTTGCTTTATGTGGACAAATTCATCTTTCTTTCTGAGCTCTTCTCTTCTGTTCCACAGTATAGCAACAATCTTCTTTCTGAACCAAGCATCCTCCTTCTTGGTTATCAACCACTTCAATCCCACCAGATGACTTATGTTTGCATTTGGAAGATCTTCTTCTGATATGAAGCATTCGCTGTCATCTGAGTCAGTGTACATATATCCAGAAGTTGGATATATGGTGCTCTTTTGATCCTGAAAGACAAGGTTAGGGGGTACAGGGTATTTATTTAAGAAACTGAATGTGTTAAGACACTCAGGTCTGTTGTTTCTGTATGCCTCAGTCATTACACTGAGTGCCCTGTACTCTCCTGGAAATAAGATCCCTTTCTCAAAGCAAACTGCAGAAACTGCCCAGATTTCATCTATAATCAGTTGGGCTTGAGAAGATCTTGAGGGCAACTCCTTGTTCATTTTGGTGATCTTGATCCAGTCTTGAAGTCCCATATTCTAGAGATCATGAAGAAGAATCTTCATGGGAGGACTGACTGGTCCAGTACAGATAACAACTATTGAACCATTGATCATTTTTACCTTGATTTTGTTGACATCAATGTTCAACCAGTAAATATCCCTCACACTGAGAAATACTTTGTTTCTCAGTATTCCCATCCTTGTCTCTCTATACCTTGTTCTCTGAGCAACTGAGTTCCAATACTGTTCTCTAAGGTCTGCTCCTTTCAATCTTCTTCTGTGAGATGTTGATGGAACATCAGTGTCAGGGTCAGGATCAGTCTCAGGTTCCTCTTTGACACCAAGAGCATGTAGGTAGAAGAGTTTTTCTGCTTCATCTTCTAATTGTTGTGCAGTCTTCCTTGGAACCTGCTCATCATCATGAACAGACCTTCTAGGTCTAGTGATTAGAGGAGCTGGAGCAAGTTCTTCACTTGATTCAGAAGACATGACCACTCTTGACATTCTTCTAGTGGATCTTCTAACTGGTCTTTGGTCAGTATCAGTCTCCCCCTGAGTAGATGACTCAGACTGATGTTGTTCCATGAATGACCTTCCTCTTTCCCTTCTTCTTTCATACTGAAACCTAAGAGGTTTAGTATCTTGCTGTGATTGTTGTTGTGGAGGTTGATCTTCATTCATTCTTCTTCTTTTCTCCCCCTGAGCAGATGGCTCAGGTTGATCAACCTCATCTTCTCTTTATCTCTTCTCCCCCTTATTGTTATCATTGGATGGGGAAGGAAGAGGTTCATTATCACCACCTGCATCTCCTTGAGTGTTATCATGAGTAGGAGATGGCATAGGCTCAGTGGCAGCATCAGTGTCACCCCCTTGATCTTCATTTGTGGGTGATTGTCTTGGCTCAGTATCATCATCTCCACCTTGATCTTCATTATCTCCAATTTGTTGAGATTGTGGAGTCAGTGGAGGTTGTTGATGTTGTTGTTGGAGTAATGCAACAAATTCTTTTAATGAATCAATTTCATTACTCATGGTTTCCATCCTGGCCATTATAGTGTTCTGTGTGTTCTGCATCGCCAAAATTTAATGCATGATTGTTTGCAAGGAAACCTCTTCCACTGGAGCCTGCTGGACATGAGTACCCTGCACAGATGGTGCTAAAGAAACAAAAAAAATAGTAACTGGTTAGTATGGAATGGCTTATCAGATAGAATTGTGGTTTTGTTTAATTCTAAAATCATTTAAACAGGGTTTTTGAGGTCTGTATTTCATCTGGTGTTTGATGAAATATTGTGGACTTGTGCATAGCATGTGTAAGAACGTTTTCAGTATAGGTGACTGTGATGTGTAGTAGCTCACTGTAGGATAAGTCAATTTTTTTTTTGAAAAAGGAGTGGGTTTAGGAAAACCAAGCCTGGGATATGCTTCTTTGTTGTTTCAATGTTTATCACTCGGTGTTAGAGTGATAACAGAAATGTGGCTTAAACCCCATGAATTTTATTTGGTTAGTGTAGCTTTAGGGTTTGTGATCATTTCTTAAATCATATTGTCGAATTTAACATAAATTGGATATGATAGAAGCAATACCAGTGGGTGTCAGTGTGACATCAACCACCATTGTCTTTTTATATGTTAAGACAACTGTAGGCTGGAAATGATCTTATTGTGCTCAGTGTTGGAATTTTTCATAGTAGCAGTGGGCTAACTATGTTGGCCTTAAGAGTATATATTTTATAAAAAAAATCGTTTGAGACTTTGGTCAGTATTGAGTTGGTACAGCCCAATACCTAGTCTCCAGTTTTGAAAAAAAATAATATATATATAGGAGTTGAAGGGCTTTATTAGAAATTCGTACCTGAGGCTTTGTCAGATTCCCTTCTCCCTTCAACAGAGATAGGTGCTGGATCATTTGTGTGTTGATTTGAACCTCCAGCACCTTCCAAATTTTGTTGTTCTGTTGGTTGTGCTTCTGCTTCCAGATTATGTTGCTCATAAGCAATTTGAACATCCAATGGAACATGTGGTTCCAAGTTCGGTGGTGGTTGAGCAATGTGTTCTTGTTCTGGTTCTGGGAGTTCAGCATGAGATGCCATTTGATGTTGCTCTTCTAGAGAAGGGGTCAGTGTTGGATGTAAACTGTGTAACACTGAGTCTGTTGATAGTGCAGCCATGATGACTGGACTCAACCTTCTCTTAACCCTTCTTCTGTATCAGAAGCTGATGCAGTATTGAGAACATCAGGTTCTGGTTCTTGGACTGGAGGGGGTGGAACATCCTCCATCTCAACATCATCATTGTCATTAGCATCCTCATCACCATTATCATCATTTGCATCAGTATCATCTTCATCTTCATTCTCATCCATATGAGCCTCTGCAATGGCTAACATTGTGGCACTGAGGGGTGGTTCATCTTCCCTAGGCTGATGAAAGAATATCTTTTCATGGATGGGAGGAAGATCAGCTCTAACTCCATCAAAATTATCATACATATCCTCTGGCATGGAGTTTTGGAAGATAATTGATAGAAACCTGCAAAAGGGAACATTTGGGTTCCTTTGTCGTGCCTGAACTTGAGAGGCTAGCTCATTGAAGATCAGTCTAGCATAATCAATGTGCCTGTTGTGGTACATGGCATGTACCATCTGCATTCCAAAATCATTGATTTGGTCAAGTGCCCCTGTTTTGTGGGTCATACACCGAATTATGGTAGAGATCATAATCCCCCACATAGGACCAAACCGTGCCTTTTGATTGTTCCTGTTGTCCTTTGTCTTCCTAGTAGCGGCAATACTAATCGTGCAGTATCACGATCAACAAATTCATCATAGTGGACATGTGCATGAAGTTGAAGATCCTGCCTAATGATTTCAGTGGAGACGAAAGCTCCTCGTTGATCTCGAATTACCCATCCCGCAATCATATCTGGTGAGTCCAAGATAGCAGAGTACCAAAATTCACATAGCATTGAGGGATAGATCGATCTGGGTGAAGCTTGAAGAGCATTAGCGATTGGGCAATGCCTGACATATGTAACCATTTGTTGAAATTGAGGGCATACCCAACCCTGAGGAATCACGAAATTTGCAGTAATGTTGTTCCTCGTAAACTTAGGGAGTTCATCCCTTTGAAAATCTTTAGCTGGTGCGACGAGATTTGGAGCAACAAATTGAAAGTTAGCCATTTAATTTGTGATTCGAATTGAGATTTGATTGCAAATGGAGAGTAAAAATGTTAATCGCAGAGAGTAGTGTGAGAGAAAAAGAGTAAATAACAGAGAAAATGGTTTAAATTTGAAGAAAATGATTATTTATATTCTTAATTGGAAATGATTGCAGTATTGGGAAGTAAAAATGGCGAAATGACAGCCTTATCCTAATCAAACGGTAACTTTTCTATTAAGGAAAGTAACCGTTGGGGAGTATGAGGTTTTGAAATCAGTGTTGAAACTCTAGGACCCCAATACTGATAAAGCGTTTAAAAAAAATTAAATTAAAAAAATTTAAAAAATAATAAAAACATTTAATTTAATGTATAAATTAATAAAAAAATTAACAAAAATTAAAAATAAAATACCAGACGAGCTATACTGAAAGGATCAGTATTGGGTCAATACTGAAAAATCAGTATAGGAAAAAAATTTTGGGAAAAAATAATAATTTCAAGGGTTTAGCATGCCCAATTGTCCTAGTAAGTACATAAACCTTTCTTCTGAAAGAGGTTTAGTAAATACATCAGCCAATTGGTCCTCAGTTGGTACATAGTCTACATGAACCTTACCCTTTTCCATATTATCTCTGATAAAGTGGTGTCTGATATCAATGTGCTTTGTTCTTAAGTGATGGACTGGATTTTCAGTGATAGCAATAGCACTCTTGTTATCACAATGAATGGGTGTGTTGTTAAAGTCAAATCCATAGTCCATGATGTCACACCCCGCCAAAAATGAGTTTTACTTCATTTAAAATGCTTTGTGGAAGAACGAGGGTGTAACGTTCATGACAACATAGCAAAAATTAATTAAACAAACAACCACGCAATAATGAAAAATAGAAGATTGTTTCACTTTCCAAAGGTAGAAAGTTTCCAAAAATAGTATGTTTCCTAAAATGGAAATTGTTTTGAAATGAAATGATTGTTCGTAAACTTAATGTTTTAGTCATGGCTCACGACAATCCCAATGCTCATATCCTCCAATCCACTGCACCTAATTACCTGGAAAACATAAATAGTAAAAGGGTCAACAAAAAATGTTGAGTGAATCCACAGGGTTTAAGTAAGTAAAGTAAAATAAAGTGTTTTGCTACTCAAATTGTTTGTTGTGAAAATGGTTTATGACTGAAAAGTATAAAGTTCAACACTCGTATGATATGAGTAGTAAGTATGAAATGTTTAGTGTAGTGTAGAATATCTACAACTACATGTTATGTTTATGAAAATGTGTTGAACAAATTGTTATGTTTGACATCGCATGAACTGTTATCCCCAACAGGTAGCTAGTCTATTGAGTTAATATACCAACCCCTAAGTCCACAATCAACACTTCAACTCCAGTATGTTATCGTTCTTTTATGGATATACACTCCCGGAGATGTCTTGGATAAAACCAAGTAATGATCAAACGTTCGTTGGGAGGATGAGTGTCAGCCAATAGTACTATCTGCATATCCATGGTCTAGATCCACTAGTTAATGATTGCTGGCAACCTTAGTCCGGTATAATAATTGTTTGTCATGCCAACGCGATGATGAAAATGTAAAGATGTTGTACAGTTATAGTAAAACAGTAGCAGTTGTGTTTATGTTTTCCACCCCAAAGTTTATAAAACAGTTAAAAGAGAAAAGGGGTCTGTGGACTCACCTGGGCTAAGCTTATCAACGGTTAGGACAGAGGATCCTTCAAAGGCTCCTAGCTTCCTAAACAATATGACTTTCTAATTAGACTAAGCTAACACAGGCGATTCTAGTTACGATATAAGATATATGATATACGTTAATTGTTATGTTATATGTTTTGTGATATCGAATGAACTTGGATTAATAAAATGAAATGAAATGAAATACATTGGGTTTTATAAAATGAAATGAAGTGGTTCTTGAAATGAAATGATATGAAATGAGTTTTAAAATGTAATGATACGAAATGAAATGGATTGGGCCTAATGGGCCTAGATTGGGTCAAATGGGTCACTAGGTTGGGCCACTTGGGCCTCATATTGGGCTTGGGTCCAATAGAGTTGGGCCAAGGATTGGGCTTGGGCCCAATGGGTTCGGTTTGGGTATAAGTGGGCCAAAGGTTTGGGCTTTGGTCCAAATGGGCTTGGATACTAATGGGCCAACTAAAGTCTGGGCCCGATGGACTAAGGTAGATCGATATGGGCCAAGTACGGGCCTTGGCCCGATTGGGTATTCGGGTTTGGGTCCACGGTTTGGGTCAAGATCCGGCCTTGACCCGGTTAGACGTATTGGTCAACATTGGTCAAATCTAAAAGTCAACATAAGTCAAATAGTCAACATTAGTAGCTCTAGATTTCGGCTAGGGTTTAGGCTAAGATACAATTCGGTCAACCAAGGTCAACCACGGTCAATCTAGGTCAAACTAGGCTCGGTTTTGGTGGAAATTCGATTAGGGTTGGCCGGCTAAGCCGAAACCCTAAGGGTTTGAGCTAGATCCGAACTATATCACGTCTAGGGTTCGGGTTTGGTACTAGATTGGTCATAGGTTCGAAACTAGGGACTAGATCTAGAGTTTAACAAGTCTAGGTTTCTAGATCTAATGAATCTGGTCACATCTAATGGAGATCTAGGGTTCGAGTACTTGATTAAGCAAGATTTAAACACATTCATACATACATGTATACGATCGGATGCATACAAGCACATATACTCGGTTTTCAATAGCTAACCGAGACCATATGGCCTAGGGCCATGGTCTCGGGTTCGAGTCAAGGTTCATGCGAGGAAGAAAAACATGGTAAAACAATGCTTTAAGCATCATACCTTGATCGGAATTGGGAGAAAACGAGCAAAGGGGCTTCGGGATTGCTTGGTCGACGAACGAACGAAGGGAGTATGTGGGGTTGTGATCTCGGCCGAATAGGGTAAACAAAAGGAGGTTAAGGTTGCCAAATGAGGGTATTTATAGTGTGTGGGGATTAGGGTTAGCAAGGAAGAGTTATACTAGAACTAGGTTTCTTTTTAAATGAGGAATGGATAAGAATACAAGGGATAAAACCAACTCGACCTCATCCTTAGAAGGATTCGGCCGAGTGGAGTGGGATTCGAACCAAGGGAAGGCCGGCCACATGAGTGGTCGGTCTAGACTAGGTGTTGGTTTAGAACTTAGTTCAATTCGAGTCACGTTTAAGTTAAATCGTTACGTTTATTATTTTATCGAGAAACTTATTGTTTTAGAAATGATTTAAGCTCAAAGTGTGTCACCATAAGTAAATAAAAATATTGTGTTGACCAAAATAGTCAAACACTGATGCATGGTGTAAAAATATGTATGTTTGTTGTGTGTATGGATGCCAGAAATAGAAATATCTAAAAGTAGAAACTTTCTAAATAAGGAAAGTTCTAGAAATGAAATGAGATTACATACCGGAAATATCGAGTTGTCACACATGAGTTGATACTGCATCCATAAAAGTTGAGCACAACAACTTCCTGCAGCCACATATTCAGCTTCTGCAGTTGAAGTTGCTACTGAATTTTGTTTCTTGGATGACCAGCCAACTAATCTTCCACCAAGGAATTGGCATCCTCCACTTGTGCTTTTTCTATCTAATCTGCATCCTGCATAATCTGCATCTGTGTACCCTTCAAGAGTAAAATTTGAATCTTTGGGATACCAAAGACCCATATTAGGAGTACCAGATAAATACCTAAAAATTCTCTTAACAGCTTTCATGTGTGATTCTTTGGGATCATCCTGATACCGAGCACACAAACATGTTGCAAACATGATATCAGGCCTGCTAGCTGTTAAGTAAAGTAAGGAACCAATCATACCTCGGTATGTGGATTGACATATTGGTTTACCAGTTTCATCATTACTTATCTTATCCTGAGTACTCATAGGGGTGTGCATAGAAGATAAGTTTTCAAATTTATATTTCTTTAGCATATCATGCACATACTTACTTTGGTTTATAAAGGTGCCATCTGGCTTTTGATCAACTTGTAAACCTAGAAAATAAGTTAGTTCTCCCATCATACTCATTTGATACTAAGATGACGTAATCTTTGAAAACCAGTCACACATTGACTTGTCAGTGGAGCCAAAGATAATATCATCCACATATATCTGAATGAGTAGGATGTCAGACCCTTTTCTTTTTGAAAATAATGTTTTATCAATTTTACCACGTGTAAATTTATTTTCAATTAAGTACTCAGACAGGGTATCATACCAGGCTCTTGGAGCTTGTTTGAGCCGCCCATACAAGGCTTTATCAAGCTTGAAAACATAATTAGGAAATTTAGGATCAACAAAACCTGGGGGTTGTTTTACATAAACTTCCTCTTGCAGTTTTCCATTTAGAAAGGCACTCTTGACATCCATTTGATAAACCTTAAAGTTCTTAAAGGCTGCATATGCAAGATATAACCTAATAGCTTCAATTCTTGCAACAGGTGCAAAGGTTTCATCATAGTCAATTCCTTCTTCTTGCCTGTATCCCTGAGCAACCAGTCTTGCTTTGTTCCTGATTACAACACCATCTTTGTCCATTTTATTTCTGAACACCCACTTAGTACCAATGATAGTTTTGCCAGTTGGGGTGGTACTAAGTTCCAAAGTTTGTTTCTTTCAAATTCTGTAAGCTCATCTTGCATAGCTTCCACCCAGTCTTCATCTAGTAAGGCTTCATCAGCCTTCTTGGGTTTAATGGTAGATAAGAAGCTTGAAAGGAGACAAAAGTTTGCAGTAGCCTGAGGTTCAAAATTCAGTTTTCTTCTTGTTTGTACTCCTTCTTCAACAGGACCAATGATATTTGTATGAGGATGGTCTCTGTGTTCCCTTAGATTTGATCCTAATGTAGCATTTGAAGTAGTATCAACAACCTCTTGTTGGACTGAAAGGTCGCCGGTCTCATACTGGTTGGAGTTTGATTCAGTATTGGACTGCTCAGGATTGCTGGATTCTTCATTTTGCAGATTTATGTGAGGTTCAAGTGATGGATTTGAAGTTTTTCCTGCTTCATAGGTGGAATGATTGAGATCATGATTTGCAGACTCAGTATTGATGTTTTCAGTGTTGGGAACTTCAGTATTTGTTGAAGTTTTAGCATACTGAGTGAAGTCTTGATCATCATCATTCATATCATGTGTACCTGGATATGGGTGACTATTGGGCTGTTCAGCATTGGAGTTTTCTGGATTACATAAGGTTTCAATTCCACTTATGTCCTCCTTTGCCGAAGTAGAATGCTCATCCATGTGTTCATCAAAAGTAACATGGATAGATTCATCAATCACCTTTGTTGAAAGTATATACACTCTGAAGGTTATGGAGTGTGGTGAGTAGCCCATAAAAATACCTTCATTTGCTTTGGGAGCAAACTTGTTGACTTGGTACTGAGAATGAAGCATTTACTCCCAAAGATGTGGAAGTACTCCACATTAGGAATTCTGCAATGATATAACTCATAAGGAGTCTTGAGGTGTCTATGGACTACAGTTGCTCTATTTTTTGTAAAGTTGGCACAGTTTACAGCTTCAGTCCAGAAGCTCAGTGCCAGTCCAGCATGGCATAACAAAGTTCTTGCAGCTTCAATCAATGTTCTGTTCTTTCTTTCTACAACACCATTTTGTTGTGGTGTGTAGGCTGCAGAGTAATTTTGTACAATTCCTTTTTCTTCACAGAAATTTGCTAATACTGAGTTTTTAAATTCAGTACCATGGTTACTTCTTAGTTGTTTGACCTTGGCACCTTTTTGCAGTTCTTCTCTCTTGATGAAAGCAATAATTTCTGTGGTAGCATCTGATTTTGTCTTCAAGAAGATGACCCAAGTATATCTTGAGAATTCATCAACCAAGACCAAAGTATAAACCTTTTTGCCCAGAGATGGTGTACTAATGGGGCCAAAAAGGTCCATATGTATCATTGCAAGAGGTTCTTGAATGGAATGATTTACTTTTGATTTAAATGAACTCTTCTTCTGCTTGCCCATTTCACATGCTGAGCATAACTTATCTTTTGAATAAGTAATAGTGGGCAACCCTCTCACCAACTTCTTAATGCTGAGTTCATTGGTGTTTCTGAAGTTGATGTGAGAGAGTTTCTTGTGCCACATCCAGTTCAGTTCTGGATTGACTTTAGAAAGCAGGCACACACGGATGATGGGGTCAATTTCTGAAAGATTGACTACATAAACATATTTTTCTCTTCTGGCAATGAGAAGAGGTTGTCCTCTTTCATTGTATATGATTCCAGCAATCTTTCTGAACCTAGCTTCTTTGTCATCATCACACATCTGACTGATACTGAGCAGATTGTGTTTGAGACCTTCTACATAGGCAATTCTTTTAAAAGTAATGTTGCCAGCTTTAATTTCCCCATATCCTCTTGTCTTCCCTATGGAATCATCCCCAAACCTGACAGAAGGATCCTTCTCTGGCGTGTAATGCTGAAGGTACTCCATACTGCCAGTCATGTGTCTTGAGCAGCCACTATCAAGGTACCATTTTCTATCACCCTGCACAAGACACAAAATAAGGATTAGTTCCTTTTAGGAACCCATTTAAAAATGGGACCTTTGGAAGAGTTAACATTGTTATCCTTTTTAATCTCTGTTTTAGAGGGAGTCAGTATCACTTTAGTAGAACCAGTATTGGTAGTCTTTTGTGGCACTGACTTTGGATCCCCCTTTTTTCTTTGGTACTGAGTACCTAGGATTAGAGAGATTAGTTCTACATTCATCTCCTTTATGACCTGTATGATGACATCTGTAACATTTTCTGGGTCTATTTCTAAACATGTTTTCATAAGGAATTTTAGAAAATTGTTTATGTTTTGGTTGATCAGTATGTGTCAGTTTCGCAAATTTCTGACTCAAAAATTTGATTTGATCACCAATAGATTTCAAAAGACTATTTTTATCATTTTTAATAGGAGGTTAGAATTCCTTTTTAACAGTCTTTTTGGGAGATAAATTTTTCTTTTTGTCTGGTAAAGGTGTCTGTTTTCGTTTTTGCTTAGACTTAGTTCCTTTACCATTTTTGGAACATGTTGAAAGTATTTTAGGCTTTACCTCATGTTTTAATTTTATTACTTTAACAGGTTCTAGAGAGTTTTGAGTATTTGATTTAGATGTACTTGCAACTTCAGTATCAGTCTTGTTAGAAGAGGTAGAAGTTGTTTCCAAAGTTTTTAAAATATTATTTTCAGAGTATGGAATGACATAAAATAATACTTCAAGAGGTGGAACGATTGAAGTGTCATATTGATCTACATGAACATCAGTATTAGAATTTTCTTTAACAGGAAATTCAATACTGAGATCTTGTAATTCAGTATAGCACTTAGAGCAGATAGAGGGACCAATAGGTTGAACTTGGTCAGAAATGTTTTTATCCTCATCATCTGAATCAGTTTGACAACTAGTTTCACAAAAAGTTTTGGATTTCACAAAATTAACAGGGTTTAAGTGATTAAATTCTTCAAATAAATCAGCAAAATTATTTCTGTTTTTAAACTGAGGATCCACACCAAGTGCAGCCCTCACATTGTCAGGAAATTGTTGATTTAAATATTTATTTAGTTTGATAGAAGCATTTCCCCATGATTTACATTGTTTTTCAAATTTTTCTTTTTCCAATTTATGTAAATGTGCTTTATCAGCTAATCTTTGATTCATGTCTTGTAAGTTTAAAAAATCAAGTTCCAAATCTTTTAATCTTGCTAATTTATCTAAATTTTCATTATTAACCTTTTCTAGTTGTAAGATTGTAAGTTTTAAAGCTTTTTCTCTCTGTACTAAGTTTTAAGATCAACTATCATATACTTAAAAAAAAATTCTTTTTCATTCAATGAATAAGTTTGAAAGGCACTCACCTTGTACAACTGAGTAGAATCCCAATCAATGTGGATACTCATTTTCTCAGCTTCTTTGAGATCTCTCTCAAAAGTGCTCTTCAAATCTTCTTCAGTGAAAGCCATGAAGGCTTTATTTTCAACCTCTTCCTCATCATCACTGAGGTCTTCATCCATCCAGGCCTCAGAATAAAGTGCCTGATGAGGTGCTCCACTTCCACTAGCTCCCTTTCGCTTGCTCCTTGCCTTCAACTTCACATATTTGTCCCTATTAGCACGGTATGCAATTTTGTCATTCTGATCAGTTTCAGATGACTTTGTGTGACAGTTGGCTGCAATGTGACCAGGCTTTCCACATCTGTAGCACAGATCAGATCTGGGGTCAGTATTGGAAGAGCTAACACCAAGCCTCTTCTTTTTCAATTGATCCAACTTCATGGACATGAGAGCCATTTGGGTTTCCAATTCCTCTGCCTCAGCATCCTCAAGACTATCTTCTGGTTCATCTGGCTCAGTGACAGTACAGGCTTGTTTAACAATTAGGGCCATACCAGTAGATGTCTTGTCAGTCTTCTTCCAGTTGATTAGTCTAGAAGCATTGTTCTCTTCATGATTCAACATTAAGCCATACAATGTTTGAAGAGTATAAGACTCAATGTTGTTAGCAGCATTGACAGAATTTGTCACATCAAGGAATTATTGAGGAAGATTGTCCAGAAATTTTTGACAGAGTTCTCCCTCTTCCTTCTAAATTCCAACACTGATCAGATCATGAACAATGGTGTTGAATCTGTTGTAAAGAGCAGTGAGATCTTCATTTGGATTAGCAATGAAGTTCTCATATTTCCTTCTCATGTTGCTATTTCTTTGCAACTTCACTTGTGGTGTGCCTTCATAAGTGACTGTCAAGCTATCCCACATGGCTTTTGAAGTTGGCAACTTCATGATTGCATTGAGAATTTCTTTTGTGACTGCATTACCAATCACACTCTTGGCTCTTGAATCTAGACTGAACAGCTGATGATCAGTATCAGTCCAAGTATGTTTCAACTTTGGAATTGTTCTAGTTGATGCAGGAACATTGTCTGTAGCTGCAACAGGTTCAGTGGTTAGAGGAATGATGGGACCATCAGTTAGCACAGTGATCATCTCATCATGAATGGACTCAAGATACCACTGGGCTTTTAATTTCCATTGATAGAAATCTTTGCCATCAAAGATTGGCACTCCCTTTCCTGACATCACTGGAGCAACAATAGAAGACATTCTGGTTTTTGATTTTTGGGAAGGGTAGGTATATGGAATGGCTGCCAGGGTAATAGATCGACTAAATAAGAATTAATTTAGCCTGCTCTGATAATAGTTGTTAGGTCACAACAACCCTGGATTGATTGTATAATTGATAGATTAATTAGACTTGAGACAATTAAAGTGATTAACACAATATTAGAGTCAAATGTATAATTCCACTAAGTGTGGTATGCTGCGGAATAGCAATACCACTGATCAATTACAATATGTATATATGTGAAAGCGTAAATTGGTAAGTACTCCTTTGCCAAGTGATCTCTATTTATAATGTTATAGAGATCGAACAAAAGAGGCAAGGAGTAATGAAAGGACTAAGAAAGGAAAGTGACCGAGATCAAAGGGATTTCATCTGGTCAGTTAAACATGGTAATGTTTAACTCTGTCCTTATACTCAGTATTGGATGTCAATACTGAGTCCCAACACTGAGTCACCAATACTGTCTACTCAGTGTTGGAGCAACACTTAGCTAATTTATTCTACAAATTATTCTAAGCTAGTCTAGGTTGTCTTGTTATCTTAAGATCCCAAAGGGGTAAGGCTTTTTGCCTTAGCATAAACCTAGGATCCATATATCACATTCTCGCCGCAAGGTTTGGGCACTTCCCGACGAGACATGCTGTTTCTGGTAGGTAACATCCTTACCGATCATACCAAGACTTGACATGATTCCTAGGGGTCGTACAATCTTTAGACTTATAACTTATTACAACTTTGTACAATCTAATTGTACATTTCTAAGTTAGTAATAAAGTCTAGTATGTTTATTCTACTCAAGTACTTTTTGGGCCGGGACTCCTGATTATCACCAAAGTAGATCAGACCATCTAAGACAGTGCGATGCTCTGCGCCGGGACTCCCGATTATCACAGAACCTTACGCACCCTAACACTCGCAATGATTTGAATCCATATCTAAGGTTCTTTATCCTTACAATATGAATATCGTTGAACAAGTGAGGTGTTCCATTAGGTGGATAGTACTCAGATCTAAGATTTTCTTGGGTTTGTTTAAGTCTTAAACTAAACTTAAACCTTTATTCCAATCTTAATCCTTGTTTAAAATGTGTGACTTGTGAATTCAAGAATTCTACAAGACACTTTTTTAAACCTTAAGAACTTTTCTTAAAACTTATAGTTTCAAGAATTGCGCGACTTATATGTATACCTAAAACGAGGTGTACAAAACGTTTTACTAGGTTTTGTGAAAAACCTTATCTAGAATAAATCTTACTTGTTTTATCTTTATTGAAAAACTTAAACACTTATGTTAAACTTTTAATCCTTTTACGATTCATAAACTTGAATCAGAAATCTAGTTTAACACACCTAGTTTTTCACATGTCTAATAATGAAATCATAAATTTGTTTTGACTTGTTTTCTTTGGGTAAAGGGTTTACCCTGGCTAAATATATTAATCACAAAAAGAACTACATAGGAATGTGACTGGCGGCCACATTGACCTCAAGCAAAAGCTTGAAACAACAAAGACAGAGTTTATGACATGCCATAAACAAAGCTAAGACCATCTAGAACTAGCAACAACCTCACAAAACAGACTTTCTCTCAAAAAACCAAAAGAAAACATAAGAACATAGCACCGAACTAAACAATCAAATCCGGGATCTTCCAGTTGTCTAGCATCCGCTCAACACCAACTGTCTTCTTCTTAAACTTCAGAGTCATCAGTTTTAACCGAACAGTAGCAATAATTTCATCACACAACTGCATGTGCGGTTTATACTTCTTTCTGAACAACCTAGCATTTCGCTCTAGCCAAATGTAATAGGTAGTAGCTCCCAGCACGATACGGGACACAACACTCTTAGCCGATCTACCTTTGGACATTGGAATAATGTAATCAGTTATAGCAGCAAAATTTGGAGCAATGTTGTCCATCCCCCCAAGCAATCTGATTTTTAACCAAACCTGCGAAGAATATAAGCATTCAAAGAATAGGTGAGCATGAGAATCAGGCACAAGATCACATAGAGGGCACCGGAATGAGTCAATATCAGTATCATGATGAACATCCCACTGTTTCAGCATATCTTGAGTTTTTAGACGGTTGTTCATAACAAGCCACATATGAAAAGCATGCCGAGGGACACAATGAGAGAACCACACAACATTTTTCCAAGTGACCTCAATCTCCCTAGATCTGATAGAGTTCCAAGCTAGATTTACCGAGAAAGGCTGAAAGGACCCATTTAAATCATTCCACACTACCTTGTCCTTTTGATTCGTGACCAGCTGGGGAACCGGAACACTAGTAATCTCATGGAGCCGTGCATACCAATCAGTGGGCCACATCCAACTATTATCTGTAATTACATCAGACACCATATCCTGGGCAGTAAAGCCAGCTCGAGTAATATCTCTATGCGATAGGAACTGAAATAACGGACAAGCCATACTCCACTTATCAAACCAAATAGAAGTAGATTTCCCATCACGGATAACATGCCAAATAAAAGGTCTGATAACTCTTCGCAACTGAAGTAACTTCCTCCAGGACCAGCTCATGGAGCCCGTACACGGTACCTCCCAAAAATTCCGACCCCGCAACTTGTAGGAATGAATCCATTTAACCCAAAGAGACTCCTTATTTGAAACTATACCCCAAATATTATAAGCCATTAGGGCAGTATTAAAATCTTTAATACGGCGTATACCGAGCCCCCCCTCAGACTTAGGCTTGCAAACTATCTCCCAAGAAACTTTGGCCTTTCCCTTCTTCATTTCACCTTGACACCACAGAAACCCCCGCATTAATTTCTCAAGCTCCTGGATGATTCGGGTTGGAAGGATAAAAACCGAAGCCCAATAAATATGAATATTAGAAAGCACTGAAATAATCAGTTGGAGGCGGCCTGCAAACGAAAGAAATTTATTCTTCCAATCATTAATGCGGTTCAGCAGCTTTTCTAGAAGGCTTTTACAATCTCTAAAAAGTAATCTAGACGATATCAGCGGTACTCCAAGGTATTTAACCGGGAGATTGCCTTCCTCAAACGGCATGAGATTTAGAATAGCATTACGAATTGCGGAAGGGACATTACCAAAATAAATTGTACTCTTTGGGATACTCGGGACCAGCCCCGAAACCTGTTTAAATTCATTCAGAGAATCGATGATCAGATTAGCCGAATTCACGTTACCACGAGCAAAGAGGAAAAGGTCATCAGCAAAGCATAAGTTGACAATCTGTTGCTGCTCACAGCCTTTGTGATATTTAAAATCCTGGCTTTTGCTAACTCTACGCTTTATAATAAGAGACAGGACCTCCATAACAATAGTAAAAAGGAACGGAGATATAGGGTCACCTTGTCTCAAACCTCGCTTCCCTCGAAACCAGCCATGGACCTCTCCATTAATACAAATGGAGAAAGATGGAGATGTAACACATTCCATAATCCACATGATCATTTTTTGAGGAAAACCAAAACCAACAAGAGAAGAGCGAAGAAAATCCCAATCAACAGTGTCATAGGCCTTCTGAATATCGACTTTGAAAGCACATCTAGGGGGGCCAGATTGCCTATGATAATTATGCATCAATTCTTGCGTGAGAAGAATGTTATCTGAAATTCGTCTCCCCGGAATAAAGGCCGATTGGTTTATGTTAACAATATCACCAAGAACCTCGGTAATACGATTAGTAATAATTTTATTGATACACTTGTATAATACATTGCAACAGGAAATGGGACGGTAATCCGTTGTTTTTGACGGAGTTGGGACTTTTGGAATCATAGCCAAAATTGTATGATTAATTTCTTTGAGCAGCTTTCCGTTAGAAAAAAAATCATGTACCGCATTACAAACATCCTCCTCAATAATGTCCCAAGATTTCTTGAAAAAAGCCGCTGTGAATCCATCAGGACCCGGAGCTTTATCATTCCCAATAGAGAAGAGAGCCTTTTTAATTTCAGCATTACTAACATTGCGGACCATAAAATCAACCTTTTGAGGATCGATAGTGGTACCAAACAGCTCATGAGTGTCGAGCGGGGTCACATTTCCAGCAATACCAAGGAAATTTTGGTAATGTTTAACAAAAATTGGGGCGACATCATTGCCTTCATACATAATCGAATCCTCAAAAATGGCATCTATTCGATTTCTGTGGCATCTACTCTTGACAACATTGTGGAAATAGGCGGAATTAGAGTCCCCAACTCTTAACCATTCAGTTTTAGCTTTCTGTTTTAGGAAAAGTTCCTCATCTTGAACCGCAGCCTTATAAGCAAGAAGATAATGTGCCTCATCCTCACGGAGCTTAGGACAGTGGGGATTTTTATCAATAGCACTTTGAATTTCATCTAGCTCAACCCTAAGGAATTTAACTTTAGAATGCAAGTTTCCTTGGTCTTTTAACAGTTTACGAAGCGGGGGTTTAATAGCTTTTAGATGTTTCACCACACGGTACATAGCACAACCAGTAATGTTCTCCGCCCAAGCAGCCGAAACAATATCACGGAATTCAGCTTTGTCTGCTAGAAAGTTAAAGAATTTAAAAGGCTTGGGTTTGAACTTTAACACATTCGGGATTTTCAGAATACAAGGTGAGTGATCCGAAATACGGTATGGCTGAAAAATTCCAAGTGATCCCGGGAACATATCAATGAAAGCTTGGTTCCCCATAATGCGATCAATCTTCTTTAAGATACCACTAGAACCTTTCGGTTTTTGGTTCCAGGTAAAATGGAGACCCGTACTATTAATATCCATAACAGCCATATCATTAACAAACTCTTTGAATTCCCGCATAGCAATATGGGGTTGATACCCACCACATGAGTGATCTTCTAGATTTAGAGCTGCATTAAAATCCCCAAGGATCGTCCATGGCCTATTGGCCATAAGATGACTATGACCAACTAAATTCTGCCATAGGACTCTTCTATCGATGTAATAAGTGTCGGCATACACAAAAGAGCAAACGAAAGATTTCCGATCACCTTTAGTAATAATTTGAACATGCATAACCTGATTCGTTTGAGAAAGGATCATAACATCTAGAATCCTCTCATCCCATCCAAGGATAATACGAGAGCCTTTATCACAAAGATGCCCATTCGACATCCAATTCCAACTAGCGCACACTTTCTTACAAACATCATACACATCCGCCACATTAACATGAGATTCTAAAATGGCACAAATACTAAGGTGGTTATCTAGAACTACTTGACGAACCTCTTCTTGTTTAGGGGTCTGGTTCAAGCCCCTGATATTCCATGAAGCAAGACTAAACATTAAGACCATGTGTAAAGGGAGTGCTTGCCCCCTGGTTATTAAAAGTATTCGTCATAAACCTGGATGTATCATTATTCATGTCTTCCACTTCATCATCTTCATCCTCCATGTCACTTAGAGAATCAAATCCATTTGATGTAGGGATGTTTGCATAAGAATTCTGGTTTGATGATTTCGGGTTCATAAAAACAGTAGGTTTAGCCTGATGTTGAAGATTCCCAACATCACCTACACTATTACTGTTTTCATTGTTTTGTTGGCCAACAATAGGTGTAACATGGTGTTTAGCAGCACCATTTACACTATTACTGTTCGCCTTTCCATAATCAGATACGATATTATCCGGAACCAAATGGCGAGCAATAGGCGTAGTATTATCTATGCTATTACTGGTCGCACATTCATTCCCAATATTTCTCTGATTATGGACATCATTACAAACAATAGGTGCAACATAATGGTTACCATTATCTACACTATTACTGTTTGTGTCCGGTTGTTTGGAGCAACCAGCCATATCGGAATCAATTGTAGTACCCCCCTTTGGTCTATATTGAAAATTTGAACGTAACTTTAAGTTGTGCTTGCGGTTTCTGTTACCCACTATTTGGAACCCATCCGTATCTTGATTAACTTCCTTCTCTTTGGGCTTTACATTTTTGGGGCAGCTATTAATATCATGCCCAAAGATTTTACATATCGAGCACCTAGGAGGTTTCCATTCATATTCAAGGCTAATAACTTCTTTTGAATAATCAGACCCTTCAAGGGAGGGTATTGCCACGGACATTGTGGACCTAAGCTCATCTTTAGAGCTGATTTCAATGAGGGCTCTAGCAAAATTGCTTCTACCCCAAGATTCCGAACAGATTGTACTTGTGTATGATCCAACATTTTTGGTGTGCCAATCTTCGTAGCAATGATACTAAGACCATCGGCTGTAAACGCAGCCATAGGAACATCATGGAATTTCACCCAGATCGGAACTTTAGTAAGATCTTCCTTTGTTAGAGTGGTATTTGGAGTCCATTCTTTTAAGATGATGGGGTTATTTCGAATCATCCAAGGTCCATTCTCCAATACGTCTTCTAATCCTTTGTGTGAGTCAAATTTAAAGAAGAAGAACCCTTTTGCATTCATCATTACCCGATTGAGACCAAACTTTGCCCATACATTTTTGACATAATATTCTACAATCGGGAAGGCAATCCGTTTGCCTAAAAAATACCCATAGAGGGTATTCGAGAACCTGTTTGCAACTTCCTTCACTGATTCTATTGGTATCATAACATCTACATCATCATTAGACTTTTCAGAATCAAGTTTACGGAAATTAACCTTAGATACATCAGCATTCCTGTTTATTATTGCTGCATAGGTTGGTTTAGGTTGAGGTTCGTTAGAAACAGCAGCTGATTGAGGGGTGTTGGTACCAACATCCGATGGGCACTCACTTACTATGCTTGCGGGAGGAGCTGAGTTAGACAAAGGGTCTACATCATGAGTTGTGGTTCGTCCCACAAGACCCACCGGGTTGCCACGCAATGCATTACGAGACTTTAGAATATTCCCATTTTTGCCAATAATCTTGCCATCTATGTTTTTCAGTTTAGCAGCAAAGTTTGAAGGTTTTTGCCCCGTATCATTTGTAGCAGGGGCCATTACACACAACAATGTTAAAGCATGCAGCCAAGAAACCCTAGGCGCAGCCTTAAAAATCTTCACCAAATCGCAGCACTGAAAAATAATAAGAATGCAGCCAAGGAAACCTTTAAACTAAACCAAGATCCGAATAATCGAATCCAGAAATAAAGAATTAACTTCGAAGCTAAGAATACAAAGTCGGCTAAAATAAATAAACCCTAGCCGCAATATTTATCAACCAGCCAATAGAGTATCGAAATAGCATCCAATATTCAAAAATTGCGGCTGATTTATTATCAATACACTAAAATAATCAATGATCGACTGAGATCTGCATCTACGAATAAAACTTATTGGTCAAGATTGTGTATGTCAATAAACAAATCAGAATAAACCCCAGCCACACAATTGTCTTGAATCAATGAACAAACAGAAATATTTAACCAATTAGACGGAACTAGAATCAGAATTAAACAAACCCTTCACCAACTCACGAATTAAGAAATGAATTCTAGAGAAAATTTGAGAAAAACGGACGTAGGTTGCCAAACAAAAATCGCCACTCCTAGAGAGGAAAAGTCCATTAGTCAACTACCACTTGTTATAATGGTTAGATTCGACCAAAACTTATGTCTTGACGACACATTTATAAACTTTGTGATTTTCTTGTGTAACTCCCACTAGCTCCAACAACCATGTTAGAACTTAAGCAAACACAATCACCGGTCTATCCTTGGTTAAACTAATAACCTTATTATATAAAGACTATATATAATAATTCTTAGTTTGTTTAAACCTTTCTTACATTTAACTTGAACTAGTTAAATATAGGTTATAAAGTTCTCTTGTTATTTAACTCTTGATCATTAATCTAGTATCTTACATGACTTGTAAAACACTTATATTATACTTGTATAATTATCTAGTTATAATAACTTATAACTTTATACACCTTATAATAATAATATATATAACTTTGTATATTTCTAGTCTATCATATAATTTTAACTTGTACAATTTCTAGTTATGATGAAATCATAACTTTGTACTTTCTAGTTTTAATTATATAATCAACTTATACAATAACCAGTTATATTATTAACCTTTAAGATCAAAAATAACATTATCTTTTAATGTTCCATTTAATCTTGTATTTAATATATGTACATATATATTTTCTTTTAAAATAATCTTGTAACATTCTAATAAGAATATTACATCTAATTTATACGTATGTATTTTAACTTAATCTAATTAAAAATACGTATAAACTACTTTATCTATTAAAACTCATTTTACCTTTTTTTAAATATTTAAAATCCGAAATATTATATATATACATATAAATAAATACATCTTGTTAATTTTATAACTTAAAAATTAACACTTCTTTTAATCCTTATTAATTAAACCCTAATCTTGTTCTTGATCAATCAAAACTAGGGTTTTGACTTTCTTGATAAATAAACATTGTTTATTAAAAGATTAATTCTAATCAATCCTATTTAAACAATAAACTTTGTCTAGACTTCTAGGTTTGAAGAAGTCTTAATAAATCTATCAAAATAATAATTAAACCTATTGAACATGTACTTGTTTAATTATCTAGGTTTTAGATTATTATCTCAATTAATCCTTTTAACCAATTAAACTATACTAGTTTAATATTCTTGGTCCTAGATTATATCTAGGGTTTTTTCGAAAAAATCCCTTAAAGTCTAGGAAACTTTTCCACCAATTAAACTAAGCTAGTTTAACAAACTTGGTGTCCAAGTAACCTCCATTGTCATATTAATAATATGGGAATATTATTAAGACAAATCTGAGGGCATTGATGACATTATCTTAGTATGACTAAGTATGATGAAATCAAACTAACACGTTGTTCATCATGATGCACAATTGGACTGACCCAACCTATGAGAAATCACTTCCTGGATTTATGTCACAAGTGAATCTCACAAAGGCTTTGTCACTTATCCCCTGACTTGAGATGCAAGTTGGTTTGTGTATGTAGAGGGGCAAACTTTGATGTGGTTAAACGCTGACCTGAATAAGGCTGCTATAACAACCATTATCAGGTTTGTCATTAAGCATATGACAAACACGTGTAGTCAATAAAGAATTTGTTCCTCCACGTAAGTGGATTAGATACTAGTGGGCCCCTCGATGATTTTGAATAGATGTATGTGTGGCCACACCCAAAAAGTAATCTACTTCAATATATAAATCGAGAAACAGAATCGTTGAAATTTTTGATTGACATTAATCCTTGTCTAAAATTCAACATAGTATCAGTAACAAAAGGATAACTGCTCGGAAAATTTTGAACAAAGATTTTACGAAACTCCTCATGTACTTATAGGGGCATTGGCGGGTTGCTAGACTCTAACCTTTGCTTGTATAACTACTTGATGTTATCACGTGTGCAAGTGGGAGCTGTTGGAATATGCTTCACGCGTATAACATGTAGTTATATGGCTAGTTGTTTGTGAGCCTACATGGTCGCACACTTAAACACTTAACACCATAAGATATATAGTGTAATTAGGGTAATTACATTATATATTAATGTAAGCTACATGCTTGTATATAATAAGTTTAATATTAATTGTTAATATTGAAACTTTATTGTGAGCAAACTAGAAGGAACAAAAGCTAGGGACTAGAGTGTAAATAATCATAATGGTTATGGGAAGTCATTAAAGGGAATTAGGGCAAGAATAGTCTCACCCTCTCTCCCTCATTCGGCCGACATCACCATCACCATTTCTCTCTAGCCTTTTGCTTCCATTTGCTTGAAGATTTGGACTAGCATCCCTTGGTGTTCTAGCACAAGCGTTGTGTGGATTAACTTTAGAGGTATTCCCATTGAATACTTGGTTTCGGTCATCATACACCTCCATCCAATCCATCTAAATCAAAGGCAACTAGGGTATGAATTCTTATACCATTCTCTTTGATTTTACTTGTAGCTTAATTGTATGATTGATATTAGATCCGTTTATGGTGATTATATTTTTCCGCTGCGTTTTGGTTTTTGTTTTAACCGAAAATCACCATTAAATCTAGCGTTAACCAAAGGGGTTAATGAAGCTTTAATGGCCACTCACTCAAAGGAGTTTTTTAAAGAAGAACCAGAGACTCTTCTTCCTGAAGGAACAAACGAAGAAATCGAGTCGTACCACCAAGCTATGGCTTTCATCTCAGGCTATAACAACAAATACCACAACAAGCCAACTAACAACAACCTCAGATCATCATCAAACTTCAAATTTAACTCAACTTCCTTCACCCCGAACAACAAGACATCATCTTCCACTACTGAGCCACCTAAGAAGTGTTACAATTGTTGCATGACTGGGCACTTTGCCAAAGAATGTAGGAAGCCAAAGGTTTTGATTCTGAATACTTTAAAAGGAAAATGCTGCTGGCTAAGCAAATTGAGACTAGCAAAGTCCTTCTAGCTGAGGACCTGCACTGGCTGGAAGATTCAGATGATCAGGAGGAAGAACACTGCACTGCCAGTTTGGCCCTAATGGCAAGGTCAAATGAATTGAGGTCTGAGCTCGGCATTCCAGAGAACGATGAGAATGAGGTACACTCTTCTTTCCCAGGTTCTTCACTATCTGACTCAGACACTGATTCACCAGAAAATTCCTTATTTAATGAAAATCTTCTTCACTATCTGACTCAGACACTGATTCACCAGAAAGTCTTCACCAACAAGTAAACACAAATAATACTTCAAATGCACAAATCCAACACCTAAAAGCAGAAAATGTGACATTTCGTAATCAACTTGAATCAATTCTTCCCCAAGTAACTGAAAATAACTCTTTTCAACAACAAACTATAGAGCTACAAAATCAGTTGTCACCTTTTTATGTTGCTCACACTAGTGAGGTCAACCAATTACATAAAATGATCTATGACAAAGACGCTGAAATTTCAAATCTTGAAACCATGAAAATAACGTCAAGTGAGAAAGACAATTTCCTTCAAATGTTCCAAGATTTATCGACTGAATTACAAAGAGAACGAGACTGGTCAAAGGCCACCAAAGCTAACCTGAAAGATCATCAGGAGAAATTCAAGACGGCTGACACTGAAATTCAAAATTTAAATGAACAAATCTCAAATATTACTAAAACTCTCAAAAAGGAAATCGATTACCAATCAACAACTATATACAGTCTCACAATCAAAAAGGAAAATACCGAAGAACATAGCAAAAAACTGGAGCAGACAATTGTCAAAGCCGGTCATACAGAAAAAACAATCAAGTTCAACGAACCAAAAGAGTTCAGATACTACAAATCAAAGGCGGGTCTTGGAGCTGAAAATCCTCGTTATTTGGAAAGAGCTGCTGATGTGCTCCCTACACTGTACAACTACGACTACATGAAATTAGGAATCTGGCGAAGCTTTCTTCATATACCAGACGAAGAAGCAGAAATTGAGAAGTTGAACAGAGAAAAGCAAGAATATGCTCAAATCAGCTTCAACTATTCTGCACTAAACTCCACATATGAAAAGAAGAAACAAAATTTGAACATGATGAATATTTTACAATTATCACTCCAGCAGAATTCTCCATTCCAGATAATGAAATTTTAAAACAAATCAAAGAACCAAAGCTTTATGTTCCACCATTGATTTTTGAAAAGAAAATTGTCCAACTTGAGTCTGAAATTGATGAAACCCACAAAGCCTTTGATAAAGAAAAGGAAAATCTTCAAACAAAGATACATAAATTAGAAGACACGATTTTAGAATTAAAATCAACCACTGATAAACATGTTTTTCAAAATTCTAAATCTTCCTTAATAGGACCGGCTCCAGTTAATCCAGTCCCAATCATCTTGAGGCGAAGCTCTAATCTACATGTTTTGAATGTTGCAGATCACAAACTAGAGTCCCAAGGGAAGAAGTCTATGAAGCCCGATGGAGTCACAAGAGCCACGCAGACCAAGAAGTCTATTCAGACTGGACCTAGTATGCTTAAGAAGCCTAGCCCGCTTAAGAAGTCTAGTCCACTTGAGTCTGTAGTTTCTTCTTTTTCAGTTCAAAATAAATGTAATAACTCTAAATATGTGAAAACTCCTGCAATGGCTTATAGAACTGTTTATGATGCTTTTATTTATCGTCCTGTTAATTTCTCTCCAGATTTTGATACTGTGCTTACTAAAACTGATAAATTTGGAACAAAGCGTTTATTTTGATATAATTACTCGAAAACAAATTACTCAAACTGATAAACGATTTTTTGTTAGATTAGATGCACCATGTGGTTTGAAAATCAATGATTTCCATAAATCTGGTCAGATAATAAAATCATGCAAAACATGTCTTCCACATCCATGCAAAAAATCTGTCACTCGTCCATCAAAACCCGATCAAAGAGGTTCATCTTCACCTGTTTCAAAACAAACGAAGAAATATCTCAACCACCCACCCACCTCTGATATTCAATCGTCTTCCTGTCTCAAGTCTCATGGAGGAAATTCTGCACATAAGCCAACACCTTCAGGTTCCTCACAATGCGACAACAAAACCTCTCGAAAAACGTCAACATTCATCAAATATAGTTGGATTACAAATGAAAAATCTCATTGGATTGTTCAATCCTCTGGAAAAAACATTCAAATGGGTCATCAGATCCACAAACTCTGAACTGCCTCCTTGCAGTTCTCCAAATCTCTAAAACGGATCATCACATAATTCTACATAAAACATCTGTCACTAATCGCTCTGGACCCATACATCATTGGGTACCTCAAACGTTTTATTTGTTTTATGTAGAATGTGTGGTACCTTGACTCGGGCTGTTCAAGGCACATGACTGGAAACAAAAATCTTCTGACCAACTTCCGTGAAAAATATTTGGGAACGGTCAAATTTGGAAATGACCATTTAGCTGCTATCTTAGGAATCAATGACATCATTCGTCCTCACCTCATTATTAGAAATGTCGCTTATGTTGAAGATCTTTCACATAATCTGTTCAGCATCGGTAAATTTTGTGACAAAACACTAGAAGTCAACTTTCGTACAAAACGATGCATTGTCCGTACATATGATGGTATAGAACTCCTAACAGGAACCCGGGATACAAACCTATTTACCATTGATCTGAATGATGTGGTTCCAATTGAAGATGTTTGTCTTGTGTCTAAGGCAACATCAAATGAATCATGGTTGTAGCATCGAGGTCTATCCCATCTTAACTTCAAAACCATGAACAAACTCGTTAAGGAGGACATGTCTCTGGACTACCTGATGTTGCTTTTGAAAAAGATCATAAATGTTCCTCGTGTGAAATGGTAAAAATGACCAAAAAGTCACACAAACCAAAACTTGCACCAATTACTTCTAAACCTCTTGAAGTACTACACATGGACTTGTGTGGTCCAATGAGTGTTCAAAGTCTTGCTGGCAAATGATATGTACTGGTTATTGTTGATGACTACTGTAGATACACATGGGTCCATTTCCTTCGCTCAAATGATGAGGCAGCAGAAATCATCATCTCATTTATCAAGAAAACTCAAGTGAACCTGGAACTAAATGTTCAAACAATTCGTACTGACAATGGTACTGAGTTTAAAAAATCGAGTTCTGGATTCTTTTCTTGAAACTGCAGGCATCACTCATCAGTTTTCCGCTGCAAGAACTCCACAACAAAATGGTGTAGTTGAAAGGCGAACTCGTACGTTAGTTGAGGCTGCACGTACAATGCTGTCATTTTCAAAACTTCCACTGTCATTATGGGCAGAAGCTATAAGCACCGTATGTTTCACTCAAAACCGATCCATCATCAACAAAACATATAGCAAAACTACATATGAGCTTATCAACAATCGTTTACCAAATGTCAACTATTTCCATATTTTTGGTAGTAGATGCTTCATTCTAAATGACAAAGACAAACTCAACAAGTTTGAAGCCAAAGCAAATGAAGGAGTTTTTATTGGATATTCGAAGGATTCAGCTTCTTTCAGGGTGTACAACCGCTCCAACAGAACTGTTAGAGAAAGTGTCAATGTTTCATTTGATGAAACATTTCCTCTTGATTCATTGACCCTAGGTATTGAAAGACTCTCACCTACCTCGCCATCGTATCCTTCAATATCTCAGAATGGATTGAAAGCTTAATTTAGGATTCTCAGTTGGTCAACAAATCCAAAATACTGCAAACGTTTCTCCGACCTCATGACAAAACGTTTTGAAATGAGTATGATGGGAGAAATGAACTTCTTCTTGGGTCTTCAAGTTCGTCAACTTCCGACTGGCATCTTCATCAATCAATCGAAGTATATCTCTGATCTGCTGACGAAGTATGTCATGGACAACTGTAAACCTATTGCGACACCAATGTCTCCTGGCACCAAACTTCAAGCTGATTCTGATGGTAAACCGGTAGATGTCACGAACTATCGGGGTATGATTGGATCATTACTTTATTTGACTGCAAGCCGTCCGGACATTATGTTCTCAACTTGCATCTGTGCTCGGTATCAAGCTGCTCCAAAACAGTCTCACTTACTCGTTGTCAAACGAATCTTTCGTTACCTCAAAGGCACCAGGGATCTTGGTCTTTGGTACCCAAAGGAGACCTCGTTTGATCTTTCAGCTTTCTCTGATGCTGATCATGCCGGGTGCATGCTGGATAGGAAAAGTACCTCTGGAGGAGTTCAATTTTTGGGAGATAAGCTAATCAGCTGGTCATCAGGAAATCAAAACTGTGTCTCACTATCAACTGCTGAAGCAGAATATGTTGCGGCCGCTAGTTGTTTGTCCCAGGTGATATAGGTGCAATCACAATTAAAGGACTATGGCTTTTCATATAGCCGCATTCCTCTATATTGTGATTCCAGAAGTGCAATTGCAATATCTTGCAATCCGGTTCAACATTCTAAACTAAACATATCGATCTTCGATATAATTTTATCAAAGATCACGTTGAACTGGGTAATGTTGAATTGTACTTCGTATCCACCGATTTTCAATAGGCTAATTTGTTTACCAAGGCTTTGGACGAAAAACTTTTAATTATCTCGTCTCAAAGCTTGGTATGCTAAATCTCAAAAATTAATTGTTTTAAATTCTCATTTATCAATTTGTTAAGTCGTTGAATTCTCCGTATCATCATAATGGCTTTCAAGAAATTCGTCTTGAAACCCGGTCGTCATCGGTTTAGGGGAAGCGTCTTCTCATCTCATCAGTCTCGGGGGAGTTGATGCTGCGTTTAAAATGATCAACATTCCCGAACCTCGACATTATCTTTATTATTTTATTTTTATTTTTATTTTTATTTTTATTTTTATTTTTATTTTTATTTTCAAATTTAAAATTGAAAACTTTGTTGTGACTCAAAACATCTCGGGCCGGAAACTTCACTGTTCGCGGCTCGAGTCCATAGTCGGTTAATAGTTCTCGGCTCGACTCCTCTCCCTATATATACCCACCTCCGTACAACCTCATTCTTTTTCCCTTCTTCCCGTCTACACACACTCACACCATGCGACTCACACACAGTTTCCAATCTTCAAAAATTAAACTTCTCTGTGCTCAAATCTGGTCTCGATCCTTCTCATCGGTGTTTATCAACTGATTTCGGTAAGATTTCACCAATCGATCCTTTCATTTTTGTGCTTGAGATCATGATTTTCTTTTGTTTCGGTCCGATGATACCTAGGGTTTCGTAGTTCATGATTCGGATAGATCTAGGGTTTCTTTGTCTGTGATACTTGCCTAGGATGTTAGTATAGTAGAATCGACCTACACAACGGTGTTTTGCACAGTACAAATCGACCTAGGACAGATCTGAGACCATAACTTGAAAACTTGAAAAATCGTCCAGGTTCTCGGCTCGAGTTCTTTCAAAGACCCCGAGCCGAGATCTTTCACTGTTCCCGGCTTGACTCTTCAAAAGACCCCGAGCCGAAGTCTTTCACTGTTCCCGGCTCGACACTTTCATTGTTCCCGGCTCGAGTTGTTCAACCAATCCGAGCCGAGATGTTACTATTCCCGGGCCGAAATCTTTCAACATTTTTTTCTTTCTTCTTTTTCTCTAAGATTTTTTTTATTATTTATATATATATTATATATATTTATATTTTTATAAATTTTATTTTATTAATATCTTAATAAAATTAACTTTTCTAAAAATATTCTTATATATATCTATATATACTTAAAATTACTTAGCATTGTGTCGTCTCGACCAGTTAAATTTTATCATCGTCTTATTTGTCTAACACTGTGTACTTACCTTGTTTGTGGTATGTGCCATCTTGTTTTTATTGAATATTTTTCAGATGGCAGAAGAACAAATATTAGACGAGAACACTTTGGTTCCACTTCACCAGATAAAGCAACTAAAAGAGAACAACAACTTCTGGGCCCCGGAGGACGAGGTCACATTCACCATCGAATATCCAGTATTATTACATTTACTTCAACGTCACCTGATCTTTTGCATGATAATGGCTCGACCACAAGTTCCTCTCATCTACGTTTAACAATTCTTCAGCACACTCCTCCTTGTGCCAACAACCAACCCACCTCAATTTAAAAGCACTCATTGACAATCAGCCTGCCCAATTCACAAAAGATGATCTATACGACATCTTCAGGCTTCCTCGTGGTGATTCTCGACCACCGTTCACTCACCATTAACCTCAGCTTCCATTTACCACAGTGCTAACAGAGATCCATCAACTTGGCCTTGACCATCCTCGGAACACTCTTGATGTCAGAACTCTCAAGAAGGGTGCTATGTCCAAATGTTGGTCCTATCTCTTCACCATTTTCAACAGATGCCTGACGGGCAAATCATCGGGTCATGACAGGGCCTCCATAAACGTTCATCATGCCTATCATGCCCTCTGCTACAACATGCATTATGACTATGCTGCCTATCTTTGGGAAGAATTCACAATCGCCAGATCAAAGGATCCGAAATATCTGATATAGCCGAGGTTCTGGCCTATCCTGATCAAACATTTCATGAACCGTTATCCAACTATTCACAGACGAGAATCTGCAAATCAATTTCAACCACATCGTGATGCATATTTTCGACGAGATAGTGGTTCCTCTGTTCCTGCAGCACCAGTCCCACTTGCACTACTTAAAATTGGTGACATCAATCTTGATGTCATCAGACAATACCGGGATGCTCATTATCCTGAATGGAGACCAGAGGATCAACAACCACAACCAGACCAACCAGCGATCCAACAACAACCACAACCTCACCAACCAGCAGTTCCACAACAACCTCCACAACAACAAGCTGCACAAACTGATACGAATATGGAGCACTCGTATTTCTGATTGCAGCGGAATAAAATGATTAAAACTCAATGAACTAATATGGATAGCAAATACAGAATTTTGGGACTCTTTTTGGTATTTTCGTGTGAGTGATGAAATATAACAAAATTGGAACAAGCAACAATGAAATAAAAGGATAGATTTGATAGACAACCTAGACCTATAGATTGAATATCGATGAAAACAAGTTAAGACCTATTAACTTGAGTTCTATCAAGATCAGGAAAGCATCCTTCAAAAGATGATTGTGAGTGCAGCAACAACTCATAAAATGATGAACAAAGTTCTTCAATATTGATTAAAATTCGTTATTTCCTAATTACATGCAAGGAAATGGCTATATAAAGCCTTAAAAACGAAATCAGTTACAAAAGCTCAAAGGCTTCTCATAAAACAGCAATAAAAGGAAACTAAATGCCATAAAATGGCTTATTCAAAGCACTAAAAACGTTTCTTGCACTAAGTAGGCTCCATGCATCATTAATCCCCATGTCATCAAACTCACAAGATTTAACCCACATCAGCCTTATCATCAAGACACATCAACATGTAATGTGTGTCAACCTTGCATATGATTTGTAACAAATAATAAGTGTTGAAAACGTTCAAGTAATCCTTTGTTGTGTAGCCTCTTATGGCTAATAATGTCCAAAACAAGACTACCCACACATCCCATGAACCATTCATCCAAAACCTTCCTTGGACCTTATCCGTACATGTATCATCCCCTCCCCCTTGAAAAGGAATTGTCCTCAATTCAGCAATTCTATCATCAACCACAAGTGATGAATTCTTTCCCATGTTTACACTTGCAACCACCATTTCTTTTGTTGAGAATAAATTCCAAGCAACCTTGAAATCTCTAACTTGGTATTTGCAACCAGCAATTATGATGATCATGTCTGTCCCTTCAAAATCAGATCCAACCTCATCACAAGTGTCACGTTTCACCTCTTTATTCTTCCAGCCAATCACTTGTTTAGAAATAGCAGCCTTGGTGTTATCAACCTCAAGATTCTTTGCAATCATTGTAGTATGAACCAATAACTTCACTATTATGGACATATCAAAAGAGTTTCTAGCCCCAAAACCCCATTTGTCATGCTCCCCCACATCAAATAAACCATGATTGAGATTAGTCATGTAATTGCTACGATGCAAATCTGGATCATCATCATAAGTCTTGGAGATTGTAAGACCAAATTCAAGTTTCCATAACCCTACATGCAACTCGTTAGTATGGTTCAAGAAAATCAGCAAAGAACTTGTCATGATATGAATAACATCTTGACAAATAATCCGTTCTTCAAAAACAGTCCATGGAGTCCAATCTTCCAACTTTTGGATGAGAGACCACCCTTTTTCCTCAAATCGACCTTCTTTATACCCAAAAGCAATGTGATAATCTTCCACAACAGCCCCACACAATTTTAAACAAGTCATAACAGCCCTTTTTAAGAATTAGTGATAATTGATACACCCCATGACCTTATGTCCCCGAATTCCTTCAATTGCAAATCTTTGTGCATGACTAATTAACATCAACCCCTCCTTGGAACAATACCACAAAAATGCTAGCACACCTCCCATTTTGTCATCCAATGTTTGTGGATAATACAAACAATGGTCATAAGTTTTTATATGAGATGTAACTTTGCAAAACTGAATTTCTCCATTAGTAGAATGCTTGATTTTCAAAAAAAATATAGGATCAAGTATTACTAACTTAGGAGCAGCCAACACACACTCTTTACTTGTCTCAAACAACCCTTTGACAACTCCCACACATACACATGTCATCTTCAAACAAATTGCTGAATTCAGCCCTTCTAATAAATCTTTTGGAGGGTAAGAAATTCTGCCATCATCCAAGAACAATCTTTCTTGGTGTTTTTGAGCCACAAACAAAACAACACCAGAAACTCCTTTTGTAAGATAATAAGCAACAAGATCAAAGTGAGAAAGATCAAAACAAATGACAATGTAACCAATAAAATCAGAATCAATGAGATTCAATCTACCAGCACACTTCCTTATCACGTTAGTAACAGATTTGTGATGGCTCTCAATTGGCAACAAGTAGTCATTCCTTGGTCTCCAAAGTGTATAAATTTCCCACACTTTGAAACGAACATGAAGATGAAAAATGAATAAACCTTCTTGATCAATAAAGCCTTCAATTCTGATTTTTCTAAGAACTTTAGAAAATAAATCATATTTATAAAAGATAATAGAACCTGAAATTTTGTGGTACTTGTAGTCATTGGTTTTTAATGTTGTAAGCTCTTGGAACAAATTTTGTTGATCAACAAAAACCACTTCTTCAATAAATTCTTCCTTACCAACAGAATCTATCTCTTCACCAATGGCATCTTCATCAACAAAACTTCTTCTTTCATCCATTACTTCAATAATTTCGTCTCCAACCACAAAATTAATTTCTTCACTAACGAGACTTTCTTTTTCAGCAACTTCATCTTCAATTTCTTCACTAAATTCCTCTTCCCCATCAGTATCATAGATGGGACCAGAATTATAGATTCCATCAATGAATTCTTCTTCCCCATCGGTCTCATAGATTGGACAAGAATCTTCATCTACATCTTCCGAATCAGAATTGGGAAGTGACATATGGTCAATACCCTTTTTTGGATCATAATAGAATTCAGCATTGTAGATGAACACATCCTCTTCGTCTTCTTCAATTAGCAATTTGCGTAGCATGATTCTTGGACAACAAGTTCCCAATCAGAACTTGCTCTGATACCACTTATGATACGAATATGGAGCACTCGTATTTCTGATTGCAGCGGAATAAAATGATTAAAACTCAATGAACTAATTTGGATAGCAAATACAGAATTTTGGGACTCTTTTTGGTATTTTCGTGTGAGTGATGAAATATAACAAAATTGGAACAAGCAACAATCAAATAAAAGGATAGATTTGATAGACAACCTAGACCTATAGATTGAATATCGATGAAAACAAGTTAAGACCTATTAACTTGAGTTCTATCAAGATCAGGAAAGCATCCTTCAAAAGATGATTGTGAGTGCAGCAACAACTCATAAAATGATGAACAAAGTTCTTCAATATTGATTAAAATTCGTTATTTCCTAATTACATGCAAGGAAATGGCTATATAAAGCCTTAAAAACGAAATCAGTTACAAAAGCTCAAAGGCTTCTCATAAAACAGCAATAAAAGGAAACTAAATGCCATAAAATGGCTTATTCAAAGCACTAAAAACGTTTCTTGCACTAAGTAGGCTCCATGCATCATTAATCCCCATGTCATCAAACTCACAAGATTTAACCCACATCAGCCTTATCATCAAGACACATCAACATGTAATGTGTGTCAACCTTGCATATGATTTGTAACAAATAATAAGTGTTGAAAACGTTCAAGTAATCCTTTGTTGTGTAGCCTCTTATGGCTAATAATGTCCAAAACAAGACTACCCACACATCCCATGAACCATTCATCCAAAACCTTCCTTGGACCTTATCCGTACATGTATCACAAACTGCTCAACAACAACCACCGGCTCCTCAACGTCCAAAACGAATCCGCATTAAAAATACAGGTGCGTCAGGGAGCCGCTCAGCTGTACCTCCACCCACTCAACCCATCGTACCTCCATTAACCCAACCAATTCCAACACCACCTACTCGAACCATTGACCCCTCATCGTCTTCATCATCAGATTCTGCAACAGAATCAGACAATCCCGATTCACCACCATCACCACAAGGTCCAACTTCACCACCAACACCACCAGCAGCTCCACGTTCACCACCACCACAAGGATCCCCAAATCTTTTCGATGATCCGATTTTCTTTGATCAACCATCCCCACAAATCATACAACCACCAGTGATTACAGTTCATGCAACCTCCTCCACTTCAGAAACTGTACTTTCCACTGAACCACCACCTATTATATCCTTCCCATCACCAATCCCCACACATTCTTCGTCACTCCCAGAATTAATGCCATCATTACCCACTGCATCTCCTTCCACATCATCCACTGCAGAAATCGCAATCCCAACTACATGATCACCCATCATATCCTCAACCTCGCCAATTCAATCCTCTTCTTCACTATTACTAATAACAACTATTGCTTCCACCGTTCTTTCACCAATAATTTCATCACCTTCCCCGACATCAACACACTCATCCTCAACTTCCATCCCCCCAATCACATCTTCCATTCTACCAACCATAACTACCATTCCACAAACAACAACTACAATAACTACCATTCCACCGCTAACAAATACCATCTCACCCACTACCGTCTTCATTCCTCAACCTATCTCCATCACCACCGGTAGTGCCTCGAGGGTCATTGTAACTCCGCCGTCTACAATTGTAATGACCCTCCCTCAACAAACTACAGTATCAGAGGCTACCACCACCACCACCACCCCAATCCAAACTCCAGAACTACAAATCATACCACATATCGCCTCAGCCTTAGAAACGGTTAATACACGGCTGGCGAACCTTGAGAGTAGAATGGCGTATATTCCTCCTCCTCCTCCTCCGGCCCATGGTCAAAGAGATCTGAGTGGCTTCTGGCAGCATCTCGTCCATTCTCACTTGAAGAACTTAAAGAGATGCTCGCCCTTCGCACTCGAGAATTTCTTGAGTCCTGTTCTTAAGATATCACATTTAACTGGAAACGGAGGACCCTGAGAATGATCCTCAGGGAGGAGGAAAGAGGAGGAGACTGGAACAGGGAGGATCCAGTTCTCAATATACAGCAAGGGGGAGTCAATCTCAACAACAACCTAGCTCCTCTCAAAGACAGGGAGGAGGCCCACAAGACTATGATCAATCGATGATTGGGCGGTTGTTGATTTTGACTACTCATAGGTGTTGAACATTGAACCACTCAACCAGTGGCGAGTGGATGAAAGTGAAGACATATTACCAATCAACAGCATCCCGTCTGCACAGATGACCAAAGAACAACGACTACAATCTATGAGTCATCTACAATCCATAAATGTTGAGATTGAGAATAACCGCTCGCACAACGTTCATAAGGTTTTGAGGAAGGAAGCTGATAAAGTGATTGACCTACAAAGTGATTCGGAAGAAGACAATATAGTGAATGAGGCTTTCACCGAACCACTTCCAGATGACAACTTTGACAGTGAAGCATCAGTGGAGGAGGAACGAATCCCATTCAATCGAGAAAACTACCATAAATTCTTCTACAACTACGAATCACTGGTTGCCTCAAGAACCCAAGAACCGGAACCGCCAACTGCTTCTCCTCAACACGATGTCCCGGTCTGATAAGATAGCGAAAAGAGGACGGCGAATAGAGCTAACAAACGTCGATTGAAAATCTCAAAGAAGCTCTTATTCTGCCACATCAAAATGCCGTATCTTGAAGACCGCTATCTTCTAGGAGACAGAGCTACCAATAGTATATCAGGATCTATACAAAGAGGTGATCTTGCCACCACGAGAAAAGAAAATGTACTATCTCACTATGTGGTATTTAAGAAACAAAACAAGTCGATACAATAGATCACCGATAAAACAGCTCCTGGAAATAACGATCAACCACTACTCTGGCTATTACTGGTATACCATCTTCAAGATTCGCAGAGAAGATGATCAAGAGTACATCATTGATGAAGGAGACTTCTACATTCTCGAACCTTGGGATATAGAATGTCTATTCAATGAAGTCTGTGTACTGCGAGACAGCCTTGACTCAATGAAAAATATTGTAAGAAATTTTGCTCAGGCTGCCTTGAAACGGTTCATGGTTGTAAAAACTCTTGCTGCACGCATGGAAGATGTCCAAATGGCCTTTGAAAGTGGCACAGAAAAGGTTCACTTGGCTGCACCATACAGATCACTTCCTTCCGAAATTCAAACTCGGAAGACTGTTATTCTGGGTGAACCTAACTTGGGCATGAGCTACAAAAACAAATTCAACGAAACACAATTCTTCCGTGCTTCAGAAATTGCCAAGTTCTGTGATGGTACACTTACACTCCTAAAGAAAAAATTGAACAAAAAGGGGAGACACATGAACAGGCTTCCCAGCAACCCAGATCACATCACTTCACAAAGCAACATAGATAAACTAATCACTGCCATTGATGAAAGATTAAATTGGTGAGCTGTGATTAGACATTTTGAAGTTCATCTGGGATACGAGACCGAAGTAAAACGCCCACCTTCTCAACCGCAGTTCGCAATCCACCTGATACATTTGGTCAATATCATGGTCTCAGATGGTCAGGCGAACCTGTTCCTCTTAGACGCAGAAATCAGAGAGGTGTCCACGTTAGGGCTTACATGTTGGGTAGCACTCCACTAAATACAATGTAGCGAAGAGTTTGAAGAATGGCTTCTGATCAAAACAGATTCAGAACCCGATCATCATAATAAAGCACAATGCTCAATCAATCTTCACCACAAATACTCACCTTCGACCCTCCGACGATGTTCAAGGTACGTTCTCAAAACTCTCAACTTTTTCATACCTTTGATTTGTCGAGGGGGATAAATATTAATTCTAGGGGGAGAATTATTATTTCTAATGGGAGAAAATTCAGAAAATCAAAACAAAATACCCAAATCAAAACGTTTTATGTTTGTAACGTTAATTATAAGTCGTTGTAATATCCGTAAACGATCTCTTTACTAGATTTCCTAGTAAAGATTGCATCTGTTTATTACAAATTCCTTTAATTATCGTTACTGCCTACTTCAAAAGGCCTACCTTCCCATGGTTCTGCCAAACCGGCTCTACCTTCCCAGGGAAATATCTTTCAGCCACCGGTAAATGCGAGGGTATAGGTCTAGGGTATAGTTATAGGTGAGTGCAAGGTGATGTGAAAACATGATAATTTTCAGAAAACACACCTTTGAGTGCATCCAAACCGTCAACAAACTGGGCAACCACACAAATAGGTGATCATTCATGCGTTGAATGTTTCACTAGACTTTACCGGCCCAGTAAAGCAATTGCACGCCACCACCAACCACTCAAATTCCTCTCAACAGGAATTTGTTTCAATTCGTTAGGGGACGTAGCACAAAATCTACTGACTACTCATTCGGAGTATGTCGGTATTGAAACATAATAACCACCTGCCCCGGGTTATGTCTCTTTGTATGCACAGTGTGTCTAGTTCTCACCCTCAAGAATCTTCCAATATAGGACACTTGCACTACAAAAATGGATCTCCGTGAATCCATCAGAACACTCGTAGTGACATCACAATTTGATGATTCACGAGGATCGAGTGGAAAAGCTGCTAGAGCTAAAATCAAGCCAACTCTAAACGCAGGTCACACATTTGAATCAACGTTGTGCAAACGACTACCGATTCATACCGTGTGCTAACGGATACTCTATGTGATTCCGGTGTTAGCGAAAAATCCATGTGAAACTCCTAAATTGAAACATCTTTAAAAAGCTGATTAAAATGCACATGAGCGTAATACACCACTCTCAAATTACTCCTATGATCTGCTATATCCAGCATGATCTTCCCCGGAGCCACCGACAATATAGGAACTAAAAAGTGAGGGTCCTAGGTCTAGGTGAGCAGAATTAAGTATCGTGGGATCTTGATTGGGGTGCGTTGAGGTAAAAATTTTTGAGAGGGGGTACGAAATATGGGGTGCAAATCAGCTTATCACATGGTAACACAAAACGAGGGTGTGGTTGAAAATGAAAAAGTGAGTTGAGTGAGGAGTGTGTGTGAAAGGGTTAAAGAAAACGGAAAACCCTCCCTAAACCGAACAAAAATCCGGGTAACCACATCTAAATCAGACTGCATAAGTTGCTTTCTGATTAAGTCATCATGGACCCAGTGATGCAATGCACAACCCCACTGACCACTCAAGTACGAAAAGTACTTGTTTCAAAATCACGGAGATTACCACATCTACTATCGACTTCTCATTGGGAGATTGTTGATATTGAGAAAGAGGACCCACCTCCAGTCCTCGCCTTCATTTGTCCACGTAGAGAGTCTAGAACCGAATGAAATTTCTCTAGGACACAGGCACTCTACCAAGCATATATTTGTGATATTGCCGGAACCTTCATAGTGATACCAAAAAATATTGGTATTCCATGATGATTGAATGGAAATCCTACCAGTGCTAACATCAAAGCCAACACTGAATGTAGGTCACACAGTTTCTGTAACTGTCGTGCTAACAGGCAATCTATGTTATCCTGGGTTACGCTGATACTTTCTTATGCGAAGATCTGACGACTGTACTCCATTCTTATCAACAACAGTCACTATGTTAGATAGAGGATCTGATGACTGTACTCCATTCTTATCAACAACAGTCAATGCATCAGATAAGGGATTCTATGACCGTACTCCAATATCATCAACAACGGTCAGAAAATCCAAAACAAATCATAATACCGCACGTGTACGACATCAACAAATATCAAAAACACAGGATCAGCAACAAATCGACAAAGCCACAACTTCACAAAAAAAAAATCCGCTGCTACCGCTCTATCTATGGGTCTACATTTCGTCGATTTGCTTGAAGTCTTCTGGAATACTTTCTATTGGTTGAAAAGCCAATTAAAAGTATGGTTGTCACCGATCATCAAAAGTTAAAGCTGATTTTTCAACATAACTGCACAACGGTTTATCACTCAGTTCCAGCTTTACAAACAAAGAAGACTTCAAAGATATGCAACCTAGACTATTGTTACAAAGGGGGAGATTGTTAGGAATTATTTAGATTGTAAGTAATAGTCTAGGGGGCAAGATTGCCAACATTGTATAGTTACTTGATTAGTCTTAGGATTAGTCTTTGGATTAATTAAGCAATTAGGGACATGGTATATAAACCAAAGTGTAATCCCTAATTGACAACTTTTGCTCATTGATCAAATTATCTCTTGCTATTGTTCTCTCTGTCTCTGTCTCTACTTTCTCTCTCTAAAACCCTTATCTTCTTCTTCAAGTTTGATCTAAAACCTTCACCGACAATCAAACAATGGATTAAAAGCTTAATCTAGGATTCTCATTCGTTCTGAAGTGCAAAAAGTTTTGATACTCCCTATTCATGTTGTTATTCATTGCCTTTGCAGTTAGTAATGACACTTCTTGCTCTTGAGTCTAGACTAGCAAGTAGTCTGTAATCTAAGGTCCATTGGTGCTTTGGTTTAACTGAAGATGTTTCAAATGCAGGTTGCAGCAATTGATTCCACCTTCATAGGAATAATGGGATCTTCAGTCAAAATTGTCAACATTTCAAGATGAATTGTCTCGATGTGCCATTGAATCTCGAGCTTCCAATGATGAAAGTTTTAACCATAAAATATGGGAACACCTTTACCAGACATAGTGGGAGCAACTACTGAAGACATGTTGTATTTAGATTTGGAGATTGATTTGGGATAGGTATAAGGTATTGCGGCCAGGGTATAGAATAGATCGGTCTAAATAACTTTATTTAGCATGCTTTGATACCAGTTGTTGGGTCACAACTATCCTGGAATACAATAGTTGGCTTAGTTCTAATGATATATAATGATCAGGTAGACATAAATTGTAGAACATGGTTTTGTCGAACATAATATTATTTCTCAAAGTGTGGCTTGTTGCGAAATTAATAAGAATCCCACTATCAATTACGTTAGTACAAAAGACAGCTCGTTGGATCGTTGAAATGTATCCTAACCCTTGCCATATGATCTCTATTTATAGTGCATACAGATCTCACAAAGTTGGCAAAGGATTAATTCATATCCCCTAAGTAGAGTAAGTAAGCAGGATCACATGATTTTGACTGGATATAGTAAATAAGGAAACTATAATCAGTCTTTGCACTCGGTATACCGAGTATACGGCCAATATCGATTTTGCTCGGTATAGCGTTCTAGACTTAGCTAAATAGACGTAACACTAATTCTAAGATAGTCTAGACTGTTTGTAATCATAAGATCACAAGGAAGTGAGCTTTGCCGTAATAATTGGATTGTACTATAACTGCTTTTACTACTTTAACTTTTGTTTGCATTGTTTTCAAGTGTGCTTTTTCTTTCCTTTTTGTTTGAGGTACTTATCAAGCTGGATGATTGTTATTTTGATGATATTTGGATCAATTAGGTCGTTATGCTTGCACTCTGAAACAACACAAACCCTAGGGAGTATTTTTTATTTATCTTATTACTTTCCACTATCACATGCTTTATTGTTGCATTGGGTATAATGTAAACTTCTAAGTGTGGGAAGGGGGGGTTATTTACTTTACCATGTTTTGCTGTCCTTGAAAGCGTTATCTACGCTTAAACTGTTTAAATTAAGCCAAAAAAAATTCTGACACATCTCTATGCTTTTAAAATAATTTTTGGAAGCTAATTGAGACTTCAATTGCGGAATTATATTAGGCCTTTATGTGTATTTATGGCTTTTCTTCATTTTAACAAGTTTTAACTCGATGCCGATCTCTAATAATTTAGGAAGCACAAAAGATCTTGCATATATTAGAAAAACAACCTTTAGAAAATTATAATCAACATAGCATATGTGTTGTTAAAAACAATAATTACTTACTAAATAGTTAAATCTTTTTGTGGCCTTCTAGATTCTGATAAGTAGACCCATGGGGACTTTCAAACCTAGCATACTAAGACCAACTGGTCTGGATATGTTTGCCGAAAATCCACTACATGGATCCATTAGAAAGTCATGTTTGATCTGTTAAATAATTTGCTTACTGAGAACAGTATTCAGCCTTTTAAATTCGAACAAGTAAACCCGTAGGACCATTCAAGTCTAACATACTAAGACCAACTGGTCTGAATATGTTGGTCGAACGTCTGTTACATGGATCCATTAGAATGTCGAGTTCGATCTAATAAATAAATAAAATTAAAAAATATATATATAATAAATAACTATACATTTGCCAAGTAATATGGGAAATCAACAATAATCAGTAATATGGGGAATCAACAATAAACCTTGAGGTCAGGAATTTTCATAAGGATCGTGCTTGTAAACTATGCAAGAATGAGTAGTCTTTAAGTTTAAAAGATTGAGATAGTGTAGTAAAGAAATTCCTTAGACTAATGAAAATTTTAGATGGTAATATACACAAATATGTGCATAAATCTAAATATTGTTTAGCCTGCTTAATTGAGTTGTTTTCTTATATTTATCGTGATTACTTGAAATATGCACATGAGTGGGTGTCAGCTAAATTTATTACGCAAATGGGTTATTCATTTTCAATAGATAATTTGTTTGAGGACAATCAAGGTTTAAGTGTGGGAAGTTTCATAAGAGGGACTTAGACACCTTTTATTCGCCAATTGTTTGTAATTTACACATGGTTTGTAAAGAAAATAATGTTTTTCATGCCTAATCCGTTTATGTTTGTAATCTGCACGTTTGAAGTCCAAAGTAGAGAAGAAAAACGAGCAAAAAACGAGAAAAAAAAGAACTTCTCAAAGACACACCTCGCGCCCCGAGGAACCACTGACAAGCTGTGAGGGGTCTCATCCACGTGACAATAAGAGGGCTCTTGGAGTGAGGAATCTTCTGCCGAATTTTGGAGGAGTAGATGTCTGTGAAGCCGAGAAAAACAGTCCAAAGTCAACTAAGGAGAAGATCCAAGGATTCTTAGATCAAGCATCATTCAATTTGATTTTTGTTTTCATCAACAATGCTTTCAAGTTTGGATGTTTATTTGATGTTTAGTCTTTCTAGCATTATGTGCTATTAACCTTGTATTCACTATGATTTAATGAATCCTAGCCTAGATTTGGTTTACTTTTTGGATTGATTATGTTATATGATGTATTTACCAGTTTTAATGCAAGAACCTTGTTAGCTTACCTCTTTATATCTGTGAATTTCGTTTGTTAATCACATATATCTTTAGATGACAGAACTTTCAAAAGTGTGTGGTATCCTCTACTTCTCATCAAGGTGACTTAGTAGGCAATTTGCTAAAAATAGATGTCGAAACCAAGTTTCAATAACTTAGTTGTTTATTTGAAAGACTGATTCTTTAAAACAAAGGATTAGAGGTGACTAGAAATCCGATCCTATAAGTAAACAGGTAAATTGAAGTGTGTTTGTGACATAGGCTTAGAGAAGAAATTCCTAGGAACCGTGTTAGAGACATTGTGGGAAGTTTAATGAAATTTGATTGACTAAGTTCTTGAGTTTAACATAATCCGGATCGTTAACAAGCCAAATCTATAAGTAAGGGGAGTTAATCATAGTGAATTTCTTTTTCAACTGATTAGAGTTTTACAAAATCTTATCTTTTTGGTTAAACTTGCAATCTTTATACTCAAGTTAATTTCTTTAAATCGAAGTTTTAATAATTAAAAACACCTCACTCGTAATTCTTATTCTTAGGTTAATTGATTTAGTTTTAGTTATAAACTTTCGGCTTAATCATTCCCTGTGGAGATGATATCCTTTTACTTACCTTTGCTATACTCTTGTGTGATTAGGTCATACTTGCCTAATAGTGTGGTTGTCTAGAATATGTGATATTTGGACATAATTTATAAGACGAGTTGTCAACATGCTTATACACGAGAGTTTTAATGGAAATAACACCTTGATCTGGAATGTCATTGGGAGCCCCCACTAAGGGATGAAATGGTTACTAACTTTTGTACATTTCATAATAAGAATTATTTAAGAAAAATAACTAAAGACGGAGTATGATTAGCTAACAAAACAAATTCACTCGTATATAATATATATTTTATATTGTAGCTTGAAACCATAAATTTGTCAATAGTGGGACTGAGATCTTGGAGTTGAAAACAAGAAAGGTTTTGGAGGAATTTGTAAGGACTCTAAACTCCCTTCTAAAATGTCCAACACCTTACTCATTGATGGTCTACTTGAAGGATCACTTTGTATGCACCATAAACTTACTATAATCATCTTTCTTACAGATTCTTTATCATCCTC